>CM038674.1:110737019-112077526 GCA_021605145.1 Aegilops bicornis
GAAGTTCATAAATTGCTTCAACTCTTCCGTAATACTCGACACCTCCTTCGCCGATAGCAAAGACACAACAATTTGTAGAATTTCGGTCGGCCATAGATAGCTCTTTGCCATAGGTACGAAAGCGATACCCGTTGATGTCGTAATTGTCAAATGAACGGACCTTATAGTCAAAACCATTAGCTACTTGTCTCAATTCGACATCCATAATCTCTGAATTAGCCTACAAGTTGCATTAGTCGCAAATTAGCCAAAGAAATGAAAGGGTCTAATGGAAATTACCATTCTTTGAACCAAGAGATGAAACTGGGATATTCGCCTCCTTGCTTTTGCCGTAAGCTCATACTCTTCGACGGAATCCTTTTGGATCACCGCCCAAACGAGAATATGGCGACGCATCGATCGCATCAAATATCCAGGAATAAGAGCAGTTCAAAGAAATTAGAAGTTGCGTAAACAATGTAACGAGATTTTACTCGATGTACGGTCATAGCTCATGAGGGTTGTTAAAGAGATACAGCGAAATGGTCCGCCATTCTTCAACATCCAACGACATCGGTTTCCAAGCACTGGATGGTGCGAGATTCCCTTTGAATAGGCTGAGGTTGGATTGAGCCTTTGTAGGCTCGTCAGCATTGTACCGAGGCTTCGGATTATGCAAATGACGCTTTTAGGCTTCCTAGTGTGCTGCCATGAAGTTTGTCGCCTCCTCAGTGATGAATGCCTCGGCCATCGATGCTTCTAATCTACGTTTATTTTTACATTTTGCTCGAAGCGTCTTCTGCATCCTCTCAGTTGAGTAGCACCAACGATTTTGCATGGGCCCCCCCAATCGTGCCTCGGTCGGGAGATGCAAAATCAAGTGTTGCATTGGATTAAAGAAGCTTGGCGGAAAGATCATCTCTAACTTGCGCATCAACTTCGCGCCAACTGTTCTATTTCTTCTAGGAGGCCAGCGATAGTTCTTCCGCACAAAGAACACGGAAGAAATAGCTCAGCTCGCTAGTACTAGCCATTCATCCTCGTGGATGAAGCCACGCAACATCACCGCATTATCCGCTCTATCCATATGTGCCAATCATGACTTTTTAGACCAAATATTTTCACTTTATCAAGACTCGCTCCCCTCTTTAGATTTGATGCATACCCATCGGGGAACATCAACTGCATTTTCACCCAAAAAAGAATTTCCTTCATAGCTGGCCTTCCAAGATTGAACCATGCCTTTGGCTTCTTCCAGTTCCGCTTTCCTTTCGGTTCTTGCATGTTTTGTAACGGTCTATCACAGAGCTCCTCTAGATCATCTCTAGCCTTAGTATTATCCTTTGATTTCCCCTCTATGCCGAACAATGTACCAAAAATCTTCGGCGATATTCTTTTCAAAGGTGCATCACGCCGATGTTGTGTGGGCAAAGGAGGTCTTTGAAGTAAGGCAGATCCCGTAAGCATGTCTTGTGAGTCCATGCGTGTTCCTTATTATACCCCTTGAAATACCCTCGACGCCCGGATCCGCTCAAGAGCGCTTATGTGATCTAGGGTCTCATATTCGCCAACGCAGGTGGTGCAGAGTGTTTGACAACTCTACCTTTCATGAAGTTCTTCTTGTCTTTCCGGACTTATGGCGAGGATCTAGAAACTATCTATGCAAGTCGGTTAACTATACTTGGCGCCTACCGTCACCAACGAAACTCAAGAGCTCCCTTGCATGTGGGGCACGGGAACCTTCCATGCACACACCAGCCAACGAATAGCGCATACACCGACAAGTCATGCGTCGAGTACATGTACCAGGCATGCATTATGAAGTTCTGTTTTCTAAAGGCGTCGTATGTCTTGAACCCATTATCCCAAGCTTCTTGCAATTCGTCCTTAAACGGTTGCATGTACACATTCATATTCTTATCCGGATAGTTGGGTCATGGAATTATCAAGGTCAGGAAAATTTTCTTTCTTTTCATAATCTGGCCGGGGGGGGGGGGGGGGGATATTTAGTGGAAAGAAAAACATGGGTCAACGGCTGTATGGGGCTGCCATCTGACCAAACACACTGAACCCATCTGTGCTGACGGCGACTCGAGGATGCCTTGGATCTGCCATTTTTTCCTTATGTAATGCATCGAAGCGCTTCCACGCTTCACCATCCGATGTGTGCACCATCATCACATTCCCATCTGCATCTAGTTCGGTTCTTTTGCCCATTTTGTGCCATGCCATCTATCTGGCCGTCTCTTCAACCATGAAAAGACGTTGAAGTCCTGGTACGTTTGGCATATACCAAAGAACATTAATGGGTATTTTGGTCTCAAGGCCTTCTCACCCATACCGTTGTTCACCACAACATACCGAAGAATTGCAAATGGGACAATAGTTCAAGTCCTCATACTAAAGCCTAAATAAGACACATCCTTTCTCACAGGCATGTATCTTCTCATAGGGCATCTTAAGAGCATGGACGATTTTGTCTGACTGGTACAGGTTTGGAGGTAGCACATGGCCTTTGGGTAGAAATCCTCTGAAACTGTCCTCATCCCGTCGTCGCATTCTCTGCCCAAGTTGAATTGAGCCTTCAAAGCCATTATTTTTGAGATGGCATCCAGCTGACAAAGCTCAGTGTGCTCGTGGAGAGGACGTTTTGAGGACTCCAACATTTCAAAGGAAGGCCTTTGCAGATTCCTCCATCTCCTTGTATGAGTTCTGAGCATCACAAAGTCTTGCACCATGTCTCATGGGTCCCAAGACCATGCTCGCCGGTGCAACGACGAACCACCTCGGCTCGCACGCTGGGCGACTCACCATGTAATGTCTAGACCATGTAACCAGGCGTAAAACCAAACTTCTGCAGGTGTTTACTCATTTGAAGCTCGTCCCTCTGATTATAGTTGTCGCACCAGACACAGGGGCACCAGCTAAATTTATGGCCATTTGCAAATGCGGCTCTAACAAACCCCTTAGTTTTTTTTAACCATTCCTTGGTCCAAACATACTAACTAGTGTAACCGGTGTACATCCACGCACGATCACTCATATTGACTTCCTACTGGACACACAAGAAATATATTACATAATTAGGCAAACCATATCCATCAGTTAATGGAGTTTGTTAGTTTTATTGCGTCCATGCAACCTACACGCTAATAGGTAAGGATAGGTCTCATCTCACTCAGTATGTAGATCGGGTTCGTTTTCCCATAGCTCGCCTCGATCCGACGCAAAATTTCGTAGCATTCTTCCTCACTGTTCTCCTCGATACACGCCTCAAAGAATAAGCAGAGAGGATGTGTACCCAGAGAACAACAGGGAGGCACTGACAAAATTCTGCATCGGATCCAGAGCTGAGCATATGGGAAAACGAACCCAATCTACACATACTCGGGCTATCCATGGATAACGTTGGACAATTCAAAAGAATCATGATTATAAATATGCAAATGCATGCATATTTATAGATGTAAACCTTTCGAATGGGAGACGCATAGTGGTTACGCATACTGATGATTAACACCTATAGCTAGCAAGTTTCATCGGCACGAAGACCAGAACAGAGCAAATGAAGGGGGGAGGAGGAGATGTCATTTGTGCAATCCAACTAACGCAGGGGCGGAGCTCGTCGAACACTAGACCCTCGCAATGATGAAATAACTGCATATTTAAGTCGAAAGATGAGTAACATAGCAAGTATTCGACACCAACGGCCACATGTACCTCGCACTGACGATACTTGCTATTTACGGTACCATCGACACCGAGGAACCCTCTAACCCCCTCGTCCCCGGGTAAACAAAATAGCGACTACCGTGGGTGCAAGGTACATGAGGCCATTGGCGTTGAACACTACATCCACATCCCACAAGTGAAGCCGGCGCCCGGCATCCCGCAACAATAGTTCTGGTGGCCGATGACGGTCGAACACCTTGTCGAATTTGTGTGGCAGCCTCTGCAATGAGGATTAAAGCCAAGTTTTGAAATTTTCAAACAACCCAACCGACTTGAGTTAGTTTGTGTGTTTCAACTTTCAACACTTAGCTTTCATTCGTCATCTCTGAGGCTGCCAGACAAATTTGCAATGGTGTTCGACCGCCATCGACGCCGAGAACTGTTGCTGCTGGATGCAGGACCCCTGTGTCACTTGTGGGACGTGGATGTAGTATTCGACACCGACGGCCACATGTACCTCGCACTGACGATACTTACTATTTAGGGTACGATCGGCACCAAGGAACCCCCTAATTAACCCTAAATAGCAAGTATCATCAGTGCGAGATACATGTGGCGCTCGGCGTTGAACACTAGATCCACATCCCACAAGTGAAGCCGGTGCCCGACGTCTCGCAATAATAGTTCTGGTGGCCAATGACGGTCGAAGACCATCACGAATTTGTGTGGCAACCTCTGCGGTGAGGATTAAAGCCAAGTTTTGAAATTTCAAACAACCAAACCGACTTGAGTCAGTTTGGGTGTTTCAAGTTTCAACACTTCCCTTTTAATCGTCATCACAGAGGCTGCCAGACAAATTAGCGATGGTGTTTGACCGCCATCGACACCGAGAACAGTTGCTTTGGGACGCCGGACGTTGGCGTCACTTGTGGGACATGGATGTAGTGTTCCACACTGACGGCCACATGTATCTCAAGACCCATTTATACTTGCTATTTAGGGTCTTCTTCTTCTTCTTCTTCTTCTTCTTCTTCCTTTTCTTCTTCCTCCCTCCTCCTCCTCCTTCTACTCCTCTTCTTCTTCTAAACTAAAACTAAAACTAATCTAAAATAAACTAAACTAAAATAAACTAAAACTAAAACTAAAACTAAACTGAAAATAAAACTAAAACTAAAACTAAAACTAAAATAGAAACTAAACTAAAAGAAACTAAAAAAGGGGGAGAACAAACCTGCAGGGGATCACCGGTGGAGGGCGAGGTCGGCCGGTGGGACGGGCAGCGCAGGGGCCGCAGGGAGGAGGGCGGCAGCGGGGCGAGGCGGCGCAGGGCCACGGGGAGGGGTCCGGCACTGGGCGGCTTTAGCGCTGACCTTCTCCAAATGACAAAGCGAAGCGGGCGGCAGGGCGACGAGGCGCGGCGGGGTTCCTCTTCGTGGGGGGAGGTCTGGACGGCAGCGGCGGCTGGGTCCGAGGGGCGGGGCTTGCCGGCGGCAGCGACAACGGCGACGGCGGCGGCGGGGAAGGAGAGAGGCGGGCGCGCGGGAGGGAGACAGAGAAAGAGAGAGAGAGAGAGGGAGACGGATAGGCCCGTTAAGTGGGCCTTCTTTGCCGTCTGCTAGCTGACGGCAAAGAGGGCGGCCGTTTAGGGCTGGCCTACGTCTCTCCGCTGGCGGACGGCAAAGAACCTGTAGCCACGTCGTGCCCTGTGGGGCCACCTGGCCCTTTGTCGTCTGCCTTCCAGCTCTTTGTCGTCAGCTGGCTGACGGCAAAGAAGCAGCTAACGGCAAATAGCCTTTTTGCCATCAGCCCTTTCTTTGCCGTCCGCTTTGTGGAAGCGGACGGGAAAGAGCCTCTTTGCCGTCAGCTGGCGGACGGCAAAGAGGTGGCCGACAAATTGCCAGATTCCAGTAGTGTCCTTCAGCAGCTCCACCAAGCCTTGGATGAACTCCTTCTGCTTATTGAGGTGCTTATTGAGCTAATCGGGCATGCCGTCGAGGGATAACGACTCCAGCGTCGCCGGCTCGGCATGTTCGCCTCCGCGGCTAGGGCGCTCCTGGGAGCCATCGCGTGCCCGTGAGAGATCTTTCGAGGTCTCTGCATGGCGGTGAGCCCTCTTTTTTTTCCGCAGCCTTGGTTGTCGCTCCCTTGTTACGAGTAGTTATCGACCTAGAGCTCTGCTCACCGGCCATGGCAAGGACGGACGAAGAAGAAGCACTTATGAGGAGGAAAGGTAGAGTAATTTTCGGTCAAGTAGTTCCCCTTTTTATAACCTAAGTACTAGCACTCGTACTAATACCTGCATAGTGGGAACACGTTCAGATTTGGTACGTACTAGTAGGTGTGAGCAGGCTTTCGAATGGGATGGGAACAAGGTAAAGATTAATTGATGGTTTTGGTTTCGAGGCCTGAAACGGCGCCTGATGAGTTTAGTGGAACATAAATTTCAAGTAGACTACAGTGCTCAAATGCGTAAATATTATGTTGCTGTAAAAAATTGGCACAAAATACGAAGGAGACCAATGGAAGTACTACTAGCAACCTCTGATTTAACTACTCGCATGCGCGCAGTGGAGTAGTAATGTCTTTCTTCCGCCCTCACGTCCACTCAATTTGTGCGTTGTATTAATTGACCATCAATGAAGTGAACGACTTTACACGCGTCAAATTATCACATGGGGTGGATCTTGGTACAAAATTGTGTCCGCCCATGTACCCGCGTGTGCGTGCGAGGGAATGAGTGCGTGCGTGGCGTGGGTGCACATCTTCGCTTCGTGCATGTACCGACAGTATGGCTCAGGGAGGACGAGTACATTCTTCTGGAACCAGCAGCATGTCACTGTGATCAATCTACACAAGGAGGTCGCGACAACGCCTCCACATGTGCCACGTGGCTTCATGAATGTAGCGTGCCATTGGAATTCTAATTTACGTGTTTTGCACATACTCGAAGTACTAGTAAGGTACACGTGCATTGCACGCATCAGATTTTGCAACCAAATTATGAATAAATACCACACTATAGCATCTAAGCTCTGAGTCATATATGCCTGATGTAGACCTTCGTTTAATTCTTATAGTTCATCTCATTCAAAATCAATTAGTTTTTATAAAAAATCTAGGGTCTCTTGGATTCGTAGGATTTCCAAAAGGCGGGAATAGGAAAAACATGGGATTATAGTGGAATGTCGTCTTGAATCCTAGAGGATTGTACGAGTGTTTGATTGTGCATAGAAAAAACACAGAATTCTTTCAAAGAGGTTTGACTAGATGGGAGGTTTCCTATGAAATCTAGTGCAAATGAATCATATGGAAAAATTCCTATGGTTTACAATCGTACGAATCAAACAACCAAGATAGGAAAAATTCCTAAGGATTAGAATCCTCCAAAATACCTTTGAGAATCCTTTGAATCAAAGAAGCCCTTAATCTATTTTATGATTCATGGAATTGTGCGTTGTAAAGCATGAAGTAAAAACAAATAATGGCAATTCACTAGATAAAAAGTTTGGGCGGTTATGATACGGAAGATTCTAGAACAAAAGAGAACCACTGTTGTTTTGTGGTTTGTGCATTATGCTTAAGTTCAACCATGGAGTCTGCTAGATTGTACATGTGGCAAAATCCGGTGGGGGGCTAGAAGATGGTGCGAGGGTCCGAGTGGAGGGAGACTATTAAGGAGTGCACAAGTGCGAGATCGATATTTAGAGAGAGGGGGGCGAGAACGTGCGCTATTGCTCGCAGTGGCGGAGCCATGAAAAATAAATGAGCTAAGGGGCCAAGCATTGCTAATCCTTTACGAGGAGGGTCAATTCATGAACTTAAACCATTTTTAGCAGCAATTGTCTAATGATCACATTCATATTAGCCTGGATATATAGTGATGTTAGGGGGGTAGGGCCTCATCGCCTCGTCACGCCATTGTGCACGCTGTCCCGAGAGATGAAGCGGAAGGCATGGATGATGAGAGGGGGACGTTGGATATATAATTAATGTGGGTGTATTAGCTATATATGTTAATCCTATATATAGAGGTATAGATTGATCGATCTGGATGTGGGAAAGAGGGTGAGACCTCACTGGATATATCGATTGATCGATTTGTGTGGAAAACTATGAAAGACCTAGCTATATACACACATACATAGAGGAACATTGATCGTTGCGCATGCACGCGTGAGAGATAAAGAATGCCGGATATGATGGAGAGGGGGATGTGTGCGGGTGTGTGCCTTCATGGGAGACCGGCTTGAAGAAAAAGATTGCATGTGTGCGATGGACAATGCCGACTGGTAGTGTCCGTGCATGCATGCACGAGAGAAAATTAGTGGTACAATTATAAAGACAAGACGACTGTGTGGGTGTAAAAGACTAGGTGAGTTAATAATCAATGTAAAGTTGAATTCAAATATTTGAATAAGAGATCCTGATGTTTGAAACCCATGCATGCATGAATATAACGGATATCTGCGCGGTGTGGTTTGGAAACGAGCATGTTGTAATCTATACACATTGAACAAGGTCAGACTGATTTGAATTTGAGATACCGATGGCAGACATCATTTGTCCACGTCGCATCTGTGCATGGACACACTATTCTAATTGGAGATGATGGGTGTCTTTCGCATCACATATCTATATCTATACCCCTATATATATATTATATTTTATATTTTTTATATTGTGTGCGGGTAACTTTAACTTTGAAAGATGGTCGTTGGATGAGGCGAATCCGATGGTCCAAAGATGGCAAATTTGAGCACCATCGCCATTGGATATCATCTAGATTCCACCAGATTTCGCCACATGTATATTCTAGAAGACTCCATGGTTGAACTTAAGCATAAGGCACAAACATCAAAACACAAGCACTTCTTCTTTGTTCTAGAATCTTTCGTATCAGAATTGCTCAAAAGTTTTTCTACATGATTTGCCATTATTTGTTTTTACTTTATGTCTTACAACGCACAATTCCATGAATCTTAAAATAGATTAGCTTTCCTATAAAAACTAGATGATTTTGAATGAAATGAACTATAAGAATTAAACGAACATCTAAATCATGCATATATGACTCAAAGCTTACATGCTATAATGTGGTATTTATTCATAATTTGGTTGCCAAATCTCATGCGTGCAATGCACGTGTACCTTACTCTAGTATAAATGGTGTTTGTGTGTGTGTTGTGAGTGTTGAGGTGCAAATTATCTTTTTTTTGGGTACACGTTAAGCTTGTTCTCCCGAAATTTCAAGTCGGGCCTTGTTATGCCGAAAATTCAAGCTAGCGTCTCAGTCTATCGTGCTGCGAAACTCCTGCCTCTTCAACCCGGCCTTGTTAGCCCGAAATATTTAAGATATATCTTTGTCTCATTGTGCTCCGACAACTCCCTCCATCTCAACCCGCGCCTTGCTATTCCGAAATTACAACGCGCGCGAAAACTCCCACCTCCTATGAAATGTTCGTGGTACCCCTGAACCGAAAGAACTGCCTCAAATCGGTGGGGGTACTTTCGTAACTTACCCACATTTCGGACAAGCGTGTCCCTAAGCCATGGTTCTCCGCTGCCATCCCATCCGCCCACCCATTCGTACACCAAGGCCGTGAAAACCCGCGACGAAGCCCCACACCCTGCTCCGTCCGCCACCCAGCCGGAGCCTCTTCCCCAACAACGCCGTCCACAGAACACCTCAACGTCCCTCATCCACCGCATCGATGAGGATCCGTCAGTCCATCTCGCCGTCCCCGCCGGTTCAGCCACCCCGCCCTCCACCTCCAAGGAGCTGCCCCGATGTTCCTCGCCTTTTCGCGCCACCTCCATTCCCACACCGCCGTATTCACCGCACCACCGTAAGAGCATCATCATCACCATTTCCTCGGATGAAGCTGCGGCCTAATCGGCGCCACTAAAGAGGTTGTACACTAATCGCCGCATTTTCTTCTTGATTCGATCTCACGGTGCTACCGGCGCTCGGTCCCGAGCCGAAACGGCGCGACTCCATCCACGGCGGCGTCGCCGACCACTTCCTCCACGGCGTCGCTCCCTCGGCGGCGACGTCCACATCAGTAGGAGCTGCTGCTGCTTTAGCTCTCGCTCGCGCTGTTGGTCTGCTCTTGCCCTCTCGGTCCCTTGCCTGGTCTGCTCTTGCTATTGCTCTTGCTCGTGCTGCTACTCTCGCTCTTGCTCTTGCTTGCGATGCTGCTCCGATTTAGCTACACTTCAGTCGAGTGAATCGACTATTGGGTCAGTCGATTTTCAGGGGGTGGGGGTGCTCGCCGGGGTGAAGGAAGAACCAGCCGCAGCGGGGAGGGGGATCGCCGGAGAGGTAACCCACTATCTATCTTAGGGTTCAGGGTGGGGCGGTGGTCGCCGGCGGTGGCGAGGCGGTGGCGTGGGGATCGCCGAAGAAAAAACTCGGCACGGGGGGCCTAGAGGGATGGCCGGGGTGGCGGCAGACCGGCGGTGGGGAGTGTTTTTGGGGCGGGCGGGGCGGCGCACCGCCGGCCGCGGGCGGCGGGGGGCTGCTGTTTGGCCGGTGGTGGCTGGTGGCTCAAGGGGGTGGAGGTTGAAGATGAACTGCAGGCCCTTGATTTCATATCCAACGGCTGCACAATCGACTGACCAAAGATGAAAAAGTTAGTCGACTGATGTCACGACCGGTTTTTCAATAAAAATATTTATTGAACAACCGACCTATGAAGTCCAATATGAGGAAAAATCCTTCATACCGGTAGACAAAACTTTGATACAATAATCCAAAGAGCATTACATTGATATGTGGGTCGGATGAAGATGCCCAACCAATTATTACAAACATGCCGATAATTATACATAGTGGCGGATATGACTCAAAGGTGTGGGGTGGAAATACTATCGACTCGAGATATGAGTGGTTGGTGGAATAACACAGCGGGTGGTTAATAAGTTCATCAGATCGGGCGGCTCATCGAAGCGCCGAGGTGAGGCTCGATGAATTTATTTGGGTAGCGGAAGCGGATATATCACAATGACTAGTCCAGGGTCGCACGAGACTGACCGATTCCTCTAGGCGTCCGACTCGCTATCAAATTCTTCATCCATGAGATCACCTTCATCAAAGATTCCGCCAAATCAACAAGCCAGGTGAGTACTTTGAAAGTACTCGCAAGACAGTTCGGACAAAAGATATAACAAATGAATGCATGAATGAGTCATGATTAATTTTAACATTTGCTCAATCAAATCAGTATAGCAAAAATAAATAAAAAGGGAATCGGCGGTAGTCCGCTCGAAAACCCAAAGAAAGATAAACTCAAAACCGATCGAAAGTGTCCAAGTGACGCCTCGAAGGGGTGAAAATAAGTAAAACATGCCACGCCGTGTCCGCGACACCTCATAAAGGGCTTATATTGAAATAAAAATACATGCGTGCAGCAATGGACGTCGGAGCGACATCACGTAAAGGGCTTATAATTAAAGTAATGATAACGATGTCACAATGGACGCCTGAGCGACATCACAGAAAGGGCTTATAATGAAAATATATAACAACAGTGCCGCAGTCGGACGTCTGAGCGACATCGCAGAAAGGGCTTATAATGAAAAAATATAACAACAATGCCACAGTCGGACGTCTGAGCGACATCGCAGAAAGGGCTTATAATGAAAATAAATAACAAAAAGATATAGTGCTCACGGAAAATATTCATCACAAGACAATAAGCGGGTTAGTCCGTTCACAGGAAAATATACATTTAATACTCAAATGGTTCTCGGGAGTTTCTGTCACTGAGACTGTCACTTGACAAGATGAGATGATCACGGTACTTGGACATGAGTAAGATGAATTCAAAAAATTTGACTCTGCAGAGTTTGTACCAAAATTGTCCACAGCCAACGGATTTCCGTAGTCACAAAGGACTAGTTCCGTTTACGGTATTTCAGAGGAAACACAACTAGCTAGTACACACCCATCATACCTCACGTTGTCAGGAATCACCCTAGACAGTGTTTAAGAAAAACTTTGAGACGGGGAGATCACAATCTCGAAATAGCATGGGATCAAATTTATATACGCGCTCTAAGGGGTGCCCCCCTCTCGGTCCCAACTGAAAACACCCATGCCCCCTGACCGGATGAAAGGCTTTAATCCAGGCCATGGAACCTTCATCCCGCCTGTCGATTTGGTGTGTACCAGAAGTGGTTTGCAACCCATTAGGGCCGTATCCCTTGCGGGAAACAGGTGGTAGTACAGAAAGGAAGACGGACGGGAAACTGACCGATTTATGTTGACACTGGGTCAACAATATGGCATAAGTCTGGCATGCTACAACACTGCCATCTTAACCATACTCATGCCAACTCATGGCCATGCAACAAGTTTCCAGCAACTCACGGATTTACCGACTCATTTGCCCCAATGCTCACGAGATAAACTATCATCGAAAATGCTCATGAACGTGCCATGATACAAAAATAATGAAAACATGCCCAGACACTCATCATATCAAAAGTTCAAACTTTGCTTGCCTGGTTCGGAGTAGTCGGGGTCTAGCTCGGCGAAGTTTGCGGTTCCGTCACCTCCTTCGGTATCTACAGTAAACAAAAATACACGCGCTAACGTAAATACCGTGGGGTACAGAAAGTTGATCCAAATATTTTTCAAATAAATCTGATAAAAAACTAGACAAAATTTTAAAGAGGACAGAAAAAGAATCAATCAAAAATACGTTTGTGATTAAAAGTTATAAGAGTTTTGGTCCAGGGACCCATCTGCAATGAAACAGAAAGTTTCCAGGGGGCTCATGGAAAAGTCCGTAAAACGGTTCGCTTAAAAGAAACCATCGAGAGGCTGACAGCGGGCTCCACCTGTCAGGTTTGAAAATTTGAAAGAGGGAAACAGGGCGTGACGGCGCCCGAGAAAGGTGCGGTGGTCGCCGGGCGGCGATCCACGGCGCAGGCGTAGTGATCGGACGGTACCTTCGTGATCAGCACGTCCTTCCCCGTCTGTGGAAGGTGGAAGTGGTCGCCGGCGATTACCACGTCGACGGGGACGCTTGCTCCGGCGGACGGCGGTTCGGACAGTCGTGGATCTCGCCGGAGAGAGCTGCGGGGTCAAAATTGAGGTGGGGGTTATCCTACTAGAGGTGGTACGAGGGTACGGGCGAAAGTAGGGCGGCGGAGGTGCCCTCACCGGAGAGAACGATGCCGGAGCCCGAGCCGGACGGAGGTGGACGGAGTCGAGGAAGAAAGGCCCGTCGAGGCCCCTCCAGTGGCTAGGTGGGGTCTGGTGAGGTGGTGGAGTCGTGCGGAGGCGAGAGCAAGCTCGGGGGGGCTATATATAGCCGGCCCGAGTCGGTTGCCGTGAACGGATAAGTCCGGCGAGTTGATTACGGCAGTGATGTGGCTGGACGGTCGGCTTAGGAGCTTGAGCATCGCCTAGGTGGAGTATTGGAGCCGTTCCCGTGTCCAACTCAGCACGGGAGGGCTGGTTACGGTCTGCCCTCGACGGAACGGCCGCACGGCCCGTCGGCGGCAGAGAGCGCGCTCTGCGCGTGCCAAGCCACGGCGATGGTGCCGCATGCGTGCGCTGGCAAAGAGGTGGCCACGCAGAGCCACCAGGATATTTGGCGGCGCCAACGGCGCTACCGCAGTTTTGCCTCTGTCGCCGTTACGGTGGTGCAAACCGCAGCACGCCGGCAGCGGGCTGTGGCGCCACCGACGCCAGAACGCGCCAAGCCGCTGCGTGTGGAGCTTTCTGACAAAGTCCAGGTTGCAAGCAACGTGCCAAGGGCACTATGGACTCGTGACTCAAGTTATCGACGGAGATCGACATCGAACTTCTGAATTTTCTCGAAAGTGAATGTAACGGTGCATGCGAGGTGTTCGACAAAATGATTCTCGTATCCAGGATTTTTCCTTGAGCTGATTTTTGGTGGAGTGGTCTCTCATTGCAACTAGAGGTTGCCTGAATTTTGGTGGAATTTTTGGAGAAGTGTAGATATGAATTTCACCAAATTTGGCAAATCTGGTCCAAACTTGCAAAGTGAGTGAAATTTGAAATATTTGAAAAGAAGAAGAGTGGATCGAGATGGTTCTGGGTTGTGGATACCAAGGACTATCCAGGTGTGGAGTTGAGGTCAAAAATCAAAAGCATTAGGGTACTTGCTTTGCAAATCACCTAGGCTCAAAAGAAAAGACAGAATTATTTTGGGAGGAATAATTGGAATAAAATCCAAAAATGGATTTTACTAGTTTGGACAGAATGTTTGAGTTGTACCAAAGTGGAAGGAGAGATTTTTGGGAAGGTTTTACCATGTGTGCAATGGAAGAATCATGAATGGTTTCAAATATGGGAGAGGATGAAAAACTCCTAGAGTTTCCTTTTGAAAGAAAATAAACTCCAAAGATTTTTCTTGAAATTTTTGAGAAGAGGGCAATCAGAAGAAAATTTAAAACCAAACACTAGAGTTGAAGGAGATGCAAAAATAAAATATTTGCTAAATGGAAAAAAGCTTTGAGAGAGATTTTTGGAAGGGTTTTGGAGACCTCCTTCAAATCCAACAAAAATTTGAAGAAAACCAAAGGAAAATTTTTGGAGTGTCACAACACCTACCCCCTTAGGAAAAATCTCTTCCCCGAGATTCCAGTTGATCCTCAAATAATTGTGGGTGCTCTGTTCGAAGGAAATCCTCTCTTTCCCAAGTGGCTTCACTTTCGGTGTGGTTGCTGCACTGAACTTTGAAGAACTTGGTTGTTTTCTGTCAGGTTCTCCTTTCTGACTCTTCCAAGATTTTTATCGGATGCTCCCGATATGTAAGGTCTGGTTGCACGTCAATGTTTTTATGGGGTACTTTTTTCTCTGGGTTGCTTACGCACTTTCTCAATTGGGAGACGTGGAATACATCGTGGATGTCGGATAATTCTTCGGGTAAGTCTAGCTGGTAGGCCACCGGGCCTCTTCGTGCTACTATGCAGAATGATCCGATGAATCTTGGTGCTAGCTTCCCTTTAATCTTGAATCGGTGCAGGCCTCTCATGGGTGATACTCGTAGGTACACAAATTCACCGGGTTCAAAATGGACTCCACGATGCTTCGATCGTAATAACTCTTTTGTCGACTTTGGGCTGTCTTGAGTCGGTCCTTAATTACCTTGACTTTATCTTCACCTCTTTGAGCAGGTCTGGGCCAAAGATATGACCTGTCTCCTGCTTCCGACCAGTTTAGCGGTACGACATCTTCGTCTGCATGTAGCTTCAAATGGTGCCATTTGCAGGCTGGACTGATAGCTGTTGTTATATGCGAATTCTGCGTATGGTAAGCTCTCCTCCCAACTGGTCCCATAGGTGAGGACACATGCTCTCAAAGATATCTTCTAGAATCTGGTTTACTCGCCACCGCCCATCCGTCTGGGGTGGTATGCGGTCTTGAATGCCACCTGAGTTCCCGTGAGCTTGTTCTAAGTGATCCCAAAACCGGAGACGAATTGAGTGCCTCTGCCGAGATTATTTTCTTTGGGACTCCATGTAGGCAAACGATACGGGAGAGGTAGAGCCTAGAAAGCTTCTCGAGTGGTGTGTGTTGTCTTCACGGGATGAAGTGTGCTACTTTAGTCAGTCTATCGCTGATGACCCATATGGCATCATGTCCGTGTCGTGACCGAGGTAGTCCAACAATAAAATCCATTCCAATCTCGTCCCATTTCCACTGGTATCTTATTTGGTTGCAACAGCCCGGCCGGTTTCGGTGCTCGGCCTTGATGCGTTGACAAGAGTCACAACATGCAATAAACGTGGCTATGTCTCTTTTATACCATGCCACCAAAATGTTTCCTAAGATCCTTGTACATTTTTGTTCCTCCGTGATGGATTGAATATGGAGCGGTGTGGCCTTCAGCCAGGATTTGCTGTTTAAGGTCATGGATATTTGGTACGCAAAGCCTATTCCCGTACCACAATATTCCTTGCTCATCAATAATAAATTCCGAGGCCTTGCCCAACTTTATCTTCCGTTTTATACCTTCAATGCTGGGGTGTCCATGTTGAGCCTCTTTAACCTTCTCTATCAGGGTAGGCTGTACTTCTAAGTTTGACACACTGCCTTCGGTGACCACCATCAGGTTGAGCTTTGCGAATTCTTGCTGGAATTCAGGTCTTAAGTCTGGCAGGCCGTCGTTTTTCGGACGGGGGTTCCGACTCAGAGCATCTGCTACAACATTTGCCTTGCTCGGGTGGTAGTGGATCCCGACATCATAATCCTTTACTAATTCCAACCAGCGTCGCTGCCGTAAATTTAGTTCTGGTTGTGTGAAAATATACTTGAGGCTTTTGTGGTCCGTGTATATTTCACAACGATTTCCAAGTAAAAAGTGTCTCCATTCCTTGAGTGCATGAATAACTGTTGCTAATTCCAGGTCATGGGTAGGGTAATTTTCCTCATGCTTCCGAAGCTGTCTGGAAACATATGCGTCAACCTTGCCTTCTTGCATTAATACGCACCCGAGGCCTTTTCGAGATGCGTCACAAAATACTTCAAAATTTTTGTGTATATCGGGCACAATTAGTACTGGTGCTGTCGTCAGTTTCTTCTTTAGTTCTTGGAAACTTTTCTCGCAGGCTTCCGTCCATTCAAACTTCCTGTCTTTCTTGAGCAGTTGCGTCATTGGCTTTGCTATGGTGGAGAATCCTTCAATAAATCTCCGTAGTATCCTGCCATTCCCAAGAAACTTCGTGACATCTGTCACGCTGGCTGGTGGCTTCCAGCCAAGTACGGCCTTGACCTTTTCTCGGTCTACGGCGATACCTTCTTGAGTCAAGACGCGGGCCCGTAAAACCTACTTGCTTTAGCCAAAATTCACACTTGCTGAATTTAGCGTACAACTGATGTTTCCTGAGTTCTCCTAGTACAATCCGGAGATGTTCGGCGTGCTCTTCTGGTGTTTTGGAGTATACCAGAATATCATCGATAAATACCACAACAAACTTATCCATAAACTTCGTGAATACTTTGTTCATGAGGTGGAAAAAATATGCGGGGGCGTTTGTTAGTCCGAATGGCATTACGGTGAACTCATACAATCCGTATCTGGAGGTGAAAGCGGTCTTGGGAATATCTTCGGTTCAGACTTTCACCGATGGTATCCCGATCTGAAGTCAATCTTTGAGAACACCTTGGCCTTAGCGAGTTGATCGAATAAATCATTTATTCGGGGCATCGGATATTTGTTCTTGATTGTGACCATGTTTAGCGCCGATAGTCTATGCACAATCTCGTTGTTCCATCCTTCTTTGGCAAACAAAATTGGTGAACCCCAAGGTGACGAATCGCTCAGATGTACCCTTTTTCCAACTGTTCCTTTATTTGCTTCTTCAGTTCTTCCAATTCGGATGGTGCCATTCTGACGGTTTCTTGTATATGGGAGCGGTTCCGTGCTAGCTCAATGTTGAATTCTATCTCTCGATCCGTGGCATGCCCGGTAGTTCTTCGAAACACATCCGAAATTCACACACCATCGAACCTTGCTCAATTCAGAAATATCCACCTTATTCAATCTCGGCTGCCGATAATTTTCTTTCCTTGGTTGAAACCTTTATGGTCTTCCCGTGGTGATGGGTGAGAATTACGGTCCTGTCAAGCAGTCAATAAAACCTTTGTTGGTAGTTAACCAATCCATCCCTAAGATGACATCCAAATTCTTCATTTTCCAACACGATAAGATTTGCGTGAAATTTCAACCCTTCAAACTCGATAACCACACCCCGGCAATAATTCTGTAACTTTCTTAATTCCGTGGGACTTGACGATCATAGATTTTCCTAAGGGAAGCATCGAAAAATTATTTTGCAAAGCAAAACTTTTCGAAACGAATGAGTGAGAAGCTCCAGAATCAAACAAAACCATGGCAGGTATTGTGTTGACAGGAAACGTACCGAGTACAATCTGGGGCATTTTGTGCTTCCTCTTTGGTCACGTGGTTCAGATGACCCTTCCTGTGGTTGTTATTTGGGTTGAAATTGTTGCGCTTTGGCACCGAATTATTGCTTCCGTTGTTCGGCTTTGGGGTCGAAGTTCTTGGCTTGGGGCACCGCTTGGCATAGTGCCCTTCTTCTCCACAAGCGTAACAGGTAACGCCTGGGCGATATGTGAACTCCTTGTCCCTTGCGTGGAAATTCTTGATTGGGCGTGAGACGCTTGTCGGGTTTGGGTGTCCAGTTTTCAACATCCGCCTTTGTCATGTGGTTGCGGGTGTGTTTAGTCTGGTCCCTCTTCCGCTTATGGAAATCTTCTAAGCTCGCTTCTCATTTTCCAAGGTAATGGCCTTATCCACCAGCGTCTTAAAATCTGGAAATGTGTGTACGACCAATTGGCATTTAAGTGCGGGCGTCATACCGTCAAGGAATTTCTCCATCTTTTTATTTTCTGACATACGCTCCTCGTTGGCATAGCGAGACAGGAGGGTAAACTGATTGTTGTATTCCGACACTGTCGTTGTCCTTTGCTTGAGGTCATCAAATTCTCTCTTTTTGATCTTCATAAGACTCTTAGGAATATATGCCCCACGAAAACCTTCTTTAAATTCCTCCCATGATATATTATTTTCGTTGGGGTGCATGTGTAGGAAATTTTCCCACCACGATGCGGCTGCTCCAAAGGAGATAGTGCGGGCGAAAGCACTTTCTCAAGATCTGAACACTGGGCAATGATTAATTTCCTCTCCATGTCTCAAGCCGCCTCGGCTTCAAGAGGTTTGTCACAGTGAGAAAATGTTTGGGGACGTGTCTTCGTAGCTCGAGATAATTTTGATTGTCACTGATACATCGTCCACGGTGATTTCCCATATTGATGACTTGGTTCAGTAGTTCCTGATGTTGCTGCTGACTTTGTTCATAAAGACGGCACATTTGGGAAAGTGCCGCTTTCACCGCCCCGCCGACTTGTCTGTCCCTCGTGTGAAATTGTTGCCTGGGTGTGCCATAATTTTCCTCTGTCGGAGTTGGCATGGAGCGCCCCAAGGACGAGACATAGTTCACTCTGGGGATATATTTTGAAACACTCATAAGAAAAGAAATTGAGCCGCAAAGATCAATAAATTCAAGAAGATGCAAAAAGTTTCAAATGCTCCAAGATTTTTCAAGATAAAAATACGTTTGCGCACGGAGAAGGACTGTTCATTACATATCTTACACGCAAGCATTAATTATACACACGCCACTCAGGATATGCGTACATAAATCCTGACATGTTATTTAGCCTAGTGCACTTCTCCGGATACTACATGATGCGCAAACAAACTACTTCTCACAGCCTATTTACATATAAACATAATCAAACAAGTCGGTACATCGCAAGGCTGCTAAGCGCATTTAGTCGGAGATGGTAAGGATTTCCCTTGGCCTGCCAAGGGTGAGGCGAGAGAGGCTGGGGACTCAACCTCCTCTTCGGAGATAGGCTCCAGACGCGAGGCGCTGCGCGGAGTTGGTGGAGCAGGTGCCCTGTGCGGGACAACTCGAATCTGAGCGGGCACGAGGGGTGGTGCAGAACAAACCGGAGTAGGCGCAATGACGTGGTTGAACTCCTTCATGGTAGGCAGGCGACGAGTAGTGGTGCGAGCAGCAGGAGCAAACGATGCTGATGACGAGACGAAAGTCAGTGGCGGTGTGGCGCGCAGGAGCTCCCTCCTGTTGGCGGCACAGCCATGGACTGAGTCCATGCGGGCAGCTACAAAGTCGTCCACCAGGTTGTCGAAGGCTGCCTCCAAAGCTCGGAGATACTCGGCGAGCATCTCAAAGCTTCGGCCCCGCTTCTCCTCGGGGCAAGAGAACGCGTAGTGGCAGGTGTATGGCACGTGACATGGCAGGTAGCGGTAGCGACGAGTCTTCATCGAAGGAAGGATATCCTCGAGACGAGCTATCGCCTCACGGGCTGCCATCTGCAGTGCATGCTTCTTCGTGGGCATGGCTCTCCCCACGAACCGGTAGCGCCAACTCGCCCTCTCTTGAATTCCACCGCGGCTTGGTGCATGGTCGACGGTCGTTGACCTTGTGCCGAGAGAGAGAAGACTGGGCGCACATCCGCCCCATCGCGACTTGGACGATGAAGGAGAGAAGCTTGACGAACCCATCGGGCATGTTGGCAAACATCTGCGACTCGCAATGTTGTTACCATCTACAAAAGTAGGCAAAAGTCCCGAGTAGTCAAATCATAAATTTACGCCGACCGCCGTAAATTGTCTACATTTGTAAAAAAATAGCTCTATTATGCTAATAACCGATTAGCGATCGCATCGTAGTGGCTTCCTCACAGTCAGCCTGGCTCGTACTAAGTTTGTCACGACCGGTTTTTCAATAAAAATATTTATTGAACAACCGACCTATGAAGTCCAATATGAGGAAAAATCCTTCATACAGGTAGACAAAACTTTGATACAATAAGCCAGTAGCATTACATTGATACAGGGGTCGGACTGAAGATGCCCAACCAATTATTACAAACATGCCGATAATTATACATAGCGGCGGATATGACTCAAAGGTGTGTGGTGGAAATACTACTGACTCGAGATATGAGTGGTTGGTGGAATAACACAGCGGGGTGGTTAATAAGTTCATCAAGATCGGGCGGCTCATCGAAAGCGCCGAGGTGAGGCTCGATGAATTTATTTGGGTAGCGGAAGCGGATATATCACAATGACTAGTCCAGGGTCGACGAGACCGACCGGGATTCCTCTAGGCGCCGGACTCGCTTATCAAATTCTTCATCCATGAGATCGCTTTCACAAGATTCTGGCCAAATCAACAAGCCGTGTGAGTACTTTGAAAGTACTCGCAAGACAGTTCGGACAAAAGATATAACAAATGAATGCATGAATGAGTCATGATTAATTTTAACATTTGCTCAATCAAATCAGTATAGCAAAAATAAATAAAAAGGGAATCGGCGGTAGTCCGCTTGAAAACCCAAAGAAAGATAAACTCAAAACCGATCGAGTATCTGAAGTGACGCCTCGAAGGGGGTGAAAATAAGTAAAACATGCCACAGTCGGGTGTCTGGGCGACACCTCATAAAGGGCTTATATTGAAATAAAAATAAATGCATGCCGCAGTCGGACACCGGAGCGACATCACAGAAAGGGCTTATAAAAAAGTAAATGATAACGATGCCGCCGTCGGACGTCTGAGCAACATCACAGAAAGGGCTTATAATGAAAATATATAACAACAGTGCCACAGTCAGACGTCTGAGCGACATCGCAGAAAGGGCTTATAATGAAAATAAATAACGACAATGCCACAGTCGGACGTCTGAGCGACATCGCAGAAAGGGCTTATAATGAAAATAAATAACAACAAGATATAGTGCTCACAGAAAATATTCATCACAAGACAATAAGCGGGTTAGTCCGTTCACAGGAAAATAAACATTTAATACTCAAATGGTTCTCGGAGTTTCACATCGAGACCGCTACTTGACAAGATGAGATGATCACGGTACTTGGACATGAATAAGATGAATTCAAAAAATTTGACTCTGCAGAGTTTGTACCAAAATTGTCCACAGCCAACGGATTTCCGTAGTCACAAAGGACTAGTTCCGTTTACGGTATTTCAGAGGAAACACAACTAGCTAGTACACACCCATCATACCTCACGTTGTCAGGAATCACCCTAGACAGTGTTTAAGAAAAACTTTGAGACGGGGAGATCACAATCTCGTAATAGCATGGGATCAAATTTATATACGCGCGCTCTAAGGGGTGCCCCCCTCTCGGTCCCAACTGAAAACACCCATGCCCCCTGACCGGATGAAAGGCTTTAATCCAGGGCCATGGAACCTTCATCCCGGCCTGTCGATTTGGTGTGTACCAGGAAGTGGTTTGCAACCTACTAGGCCGTATCCCTTGCGGGAAACAGGTGGTAGTACGTAAAGGAAGACGGACGGAAATCGACCGATTTATGTTGACACTGGTCAACAATATGGCATAAGTCCGGCATGCTACAACACCGCCATCTTAACCATACTCATGCCAACTCATGGCCATGCAACAAGTTTCCAAAGAACTCACGGATTTACCGAGCTCATTTGCCCCAATGCTCACGAGATAAACTATCATCGAAAATGCTCATGAACGTGCCATGATACAAAAATAATGCAAACATGCCCAGACACGCATCATATCAAAAGTTCAAACTTTGCTTGCCTGGTTCGGAGTAGTCGGGTCTAGCTCGGCGAAGTTTGCGGTTCCGTCACCTCCTTCGGTATCTACGGTAAACAAAAATACACGCGCTAACGTAAATACCGTGGGGTACAGAAAGTTGATCCAAATATTTTTCAAATAAATCTGATAAAAAACTAGACGAAATTTTAAGAGGACAGAAAAAGAATCAATCAAAAATACTTTTCTGATTAAAAGTTATAAGAGTTTTGGTCCAGGGACCATCTGCAATGAAATGTAAAGTTTCTGTGGGGCTCTCATGAAAAGTCCGTAAAACGGTTCGCTTAAAAGAAACCATCGAGAGGCTGACAGCGGCTCCACCGTCAGGTTTGAAAATTTGAAAGAGGGAAACAGGCGCGACGGGCGCTCGAGAGGTGCGGTTGTCGCCGGGCGGCGATCCACGGCGAAAGGCAGTGATTGGACGGTACCTTCGTGATCGCACGCCCTTCCGCTGTGGAAGGTGGAAGTGGTCGCCGCGAGTACCACATCGACGGGCGACGCTTGTTCCCGTAATCGGGCGGTTCGGACAAATGTGGATCTCACGGAGAGAGCTGGGTCAAAATTGAGGTGGGGTTATCCTACTAGAGGTGGTACGAGGCTACGGGCGAAAGTAGGGCGGCGGAGGTGCCCTCACCGGAGAGAACGATGCCGAGCCCGAGGCGGACGGAGGTGGCCGGAGTCGAGGAAGAAAGGCTCTTGAGGCCCCTCTCCAAAGGTGGCAAGGCGGGTCCGTGAGGTGGTGTAGTCGCGGCGAGGCGAGAGCAAGCTCGGGGGCTATATATAGCCGGCCCGAGTTGGTTGCCATGAACGGATAAGTCCGGCGAGTTGATTACGGCGCGCCGTGGCTGGACGGTCGGCTTACGAGCTTGAGCATCGCCTAGGTGGAGTATTGGAGCCGCCTCGTGTCCAACTCAGCATGGGAGGGCTGGTTACGGTCTGCGCCGACGGAACGGCCGCACGCCCGTCGGCGGCGTAGAGCGCTCTGCGCTGCCAAGCCACGGCGACCGTGCCGCATGCGCAGGCTGGCAAGGAGGTGGCCACGCCGAAGCCACCAGATGTTTGGGCGGCGCCGAATGGCGTTGCGCCAGCTTTGCCTCCTGTCGCCGTTACGGTGGTGCAGCCGCCGCAGCACGCCGGCGCAGGGCTGTGGCGCCACCGACGCTGTGGAACGCGCCAAGCGCTGCGGTGGAGCTTCGGACAGGCAGGCTGTTACAGCAACGTGCCAAGGGCACTGTGGACTCGTGACTGAAGTTATCGCGGAGATCGACATCAACTTCTGAATTTTCCGAAAGTGAACAGTAATAAAGGCATGCTAGGTGTTCGACAAAATGATTCTGGTATCTAGGGATTTTTCCTTGACCTGATTTTTGGTGGAGTGGTCTCTCATTGCAACTAGAGGTTGCCTGAATTTTGGTGGAATTTTTGGAGAAGTGTAGATATGAATTTCACCAAATTTGGCAAATCTGGTCCAAACTTGCAAAGTGAGTGAAATTTGAAATATTTGAAAAGAAGAAGAGTGGATCGAGATGGTTCTGGGTTGTGGATACCAAGGACTATCCAGGTGTGGAGTTGAGGTCAAAATCAAAAGCATTAGGGTACTTGCTTTGCAAATCACCTAGGCTCAAAAGAAAAGATGTAATTATTTTGGGAGGAGAATAATTGGAATAAAATCCAAAATGGATTTTACTAGTTTGGACAAAATGTTTGAGTTGTACCAAAGTGGAAGGAGAGATTTTTGGGAAGGTTTTACCATGTGTGCAATGGAAGAATCATGAATGGTTTCAAATATGGGAGAGGATGAAAAACTCCTAGAGTTTCCTTTTGATAGAAAATAAACTCCAAAGATTTTTCTTGAAATTTTTGAGAAGAGGGCAATCAGAAGAAAATTTAAAACCAAACACTAGAGTTGAAGAAGATGCAAAAATAAAATATTTGCTAAATGGAAAAAGCTTTGAGAGAGATTTTTGGAAGGGTTTTGGAGACCTCCTTCAAATCCAACAAAAATTTGAAGAAAACCAAAGGAAAAATTTTGGAGTGTCACAACTGACGTGTAGCCTCACCTTGCTAGTGCATTCAGTTTTGACAGCAAAATTCAGTTTCGACAAAGACAGTTCTGCTTTCTACAGCTTAAGTTCGGGCCGACGCTTAAGTTCGGCCGACAGCTAAATTCAGTTTCGGCGCTTAAGTTCAGAGATGACCGGCTGATGTACTTTACATCATGTATTGGAGATGCTATTAGAATTCCACTCAGGTTAACGTTGTCTCTCTTGTCCTACTTCAGCCTCGGCGTCGTACAACTCACCGGAGCTGCTCCAACAACAAAACCCTCCATCACAGCGGAGCAAGACTGGCTCCATCTCCAGACGCCTAAGATCTTTCTTCCTCCTCCGACAGCCAAGTCAGCCGAGCATCCTCACCGCCAACCCAATCACGCTGAGATCAACATGGCTTCGCCAAAGAGGTTGTACACTTGTTGCATCTCTTTTTACTCTACATGTTATATATATTGTCCATCGAGCACATGTAGTAACGAGAAATACGATTATTTTATCCTACTATATGACAAGCAACGAGGTACCAGGCAACTTAGCTATCCGTGATGGACTCTCTTGAACGCCATCATTATTTATCTCTGCGCGTTTGAGCTATGCATTTGTCGATGGGCCTGGGAGTTGAGCTAGTATGGCAGTGGCCTGGGTCCAAAGTAATAGAAGTAGCACAAAAACATTTTTTTAGTGTAGGATTTTCCTTGCTCAAGCCTGCCTACTAGAATCGCCAATGCTTGTAAGGAAAAGTGAATGAAAAACATAGGAATTGGAAAGTTTCCTATGGTACTACTTCTCGTGAATTTGGTGCAAAGGAATGGAGAAAAGGAAAACTGTAGGATTTGTTCCTTTAGTGTCTCTTTGAAAGAAAAACCGTAGGAATTCTAATTTCCACTTGTCCTCCTTTTCATATTCCTATTCATCAAGCACAAGACTAAGAGATAGTAGCATAATAGCATTATAACCGTACATTTTCTTGTGGTTTGACTTAATCTCACCATGCTTTTTGCATCCTGTGATCTTCCAATTGTTGTGAATCAAACACCCAGATTGGCGTAAATCTTGTGTTTTTAGATTCTCTGCTTTGCACGCAGCATTCCTATCCTATTCCTGCTTCACGCCCCTATCCCTCGCATTCTTAGAATCCTCAAATTCAAACAAGCCCTTACTCAATTACTTCACATGTATATGTGTCAAAGAAAACCTTGTGTGGTTTGTCCTGCTCAAGGGCGTCAGGTTCCACCCCAAATTTCAGCCGCCCAATGACGGAAGGGTTCACCACAGCAGGATCCGCTCTCCAGACTGCCTTTCACGCCTCGCATCTTTCTTCCCCATTGCCGTAGCCATTTATTAAATTGCATTACCATCATCAACCGAGCAGATTACCTTGAGGACTACACGGGTCCGCAAGAGAGGTCGCACTCTTTCGTGTCTGCTTACATTATGCATCGCTTAATATGATGACATGCTACATTATCGTCGTGTTCACCTATTAGACTCCGAGTCAGGTCCAAACTAATGCTGAAACTTGAGTTTTTAAATGGTTGTGGGGTACATATTGGGGCAGCAATCAGTACTATATGTCTACTATCCGGTTAATCTCGGTGTCTACTATGAGTTTCATGTTGGGTGCAAACAAACATTAAAGGAGCCATTATCTATATTTTTTAACTAAAGCTATTATCACTCGCTATCATTGGTTTTGGGTTTATCCACACCGCTACCATCACTCTGGATTTGTGCACTCCTTACATAATCTCACTATGCTTTATTCCTATGCATGCCAGTTATTGTACACAATGGAACTGATCATGTAGAGAAAAAGAGACGAGCCTTGCATGGCAATAAAATTCCATGCAGACGTCGCTCCATGGTGGGCGCAAAGGCAGCCCCCCTCCACCCATTTCGGATCGTAATCAAGAGGAAGATAATTGTTCGAGGGGATTCGTATGAGAAGACCACTCCTATTTACCCCATGAGGTCTTCGCCTAACTTGGCATGCCGATGTTGGTAATATCATGCATATGGTGCCTTGCATTGCTTATCGTATACATTAAAGATGTCATCTGCTTAGTTTAGACATGCTTTGTGTCAATTCCATCTGTTTAGTTTCTTTATCGTATATGTGAATCATGCAATGCCATCTTGTTTAACCAGGCATCATATATGTGAATTTTGCAATGCCACCCTGGTTAGCCAATCATCTTATGTGTGAATTATATCATGCCATCATTTTTTATTACGTGTTAAATTTGACAACAATTTTAGTACATTTAATTACTCTTCCTATGCATCAGCCATTCGACACGGTCATGGAAAAATCTGGAGTGGAAACAAGGTCTTCAGAGCAGACAATGCTATCTGACGAAGCGCATGTCTTGCTGGTTACCGATAGCTCCTCAGAGGAGGATTCAGAGACAGATGACCACCATATCCCCCAAGGTGCATGCTCTAACTTGGCAGGGTTATGTTGCTCATATCGCATGTATGGTATCTTGCATTGTTATGTCATTTGCTTAGTTTAGACATGCTTTGTGTGAATGCCACCGCTTAGTGTCTAATTACCATATATGTGAATTATGCAATGCCATCTTGTTGCAAGACAATATATACATGAATTATGCAATGTTATCTTGTTGCAAGGCATTATGTATGTGAATTATGCAATGCCATGCTGTTTAGGCAAGCGTCATATATGTGAATTATATCATGTCGTCCTTTTTTTTGCATTTCTCATTGCTTTTTTCGACAATGTTTGTATATTCAACTGCTCTTCCTGTGCATCAGCCATTTGAATTGGTGATGGAGAAATCTGGAGTGAAAACAAGGTATTTAGAGCAGACAATGCTACCTGCTGAAGCAGATATCTTGCTGGTTACAGATAGCTCTTCAGGGGAGGATTCAGAGGCAGATGACCAGTCCTATTATCCCCCTGAGGTGTATGCTCAAACTTGGCAGGGTTATATTACTCATATCATGCATATGTTGTATTGCAATGCTTAGTTTTTACATCATATACACAATATTGAATGCTATCTCCTTAGTTGACACATCATATATGTGATTGCCCTCTTCTCACTTCCTTAGTATATAAATCATACATTTGAATTATGTCATGCCATGATGTTTACATAGACAGCATGTATCTGAATTATGGCATGCCAACCCATTTTCTAAAGACATAATATAGTTATATCATCGCATCCTGTTTACATAGTCATCATATCTTAAATTATGTCATTCTATCCGTGAATTATATCATGCCATCATGTTTCCATCGACGGCATGTTTGTGATTTATGGCATGTCAACCACTTTAATAGACACATCGTATAGTTATATCATGTCATCCTGTTTACATAGTCATCATATTTTGAAGTATGTCATTCTATCCTCGCTTAGTTAGCCATCATACATGTGAAATTGTGTCATGCTATCCTGCTTAATTAGCCATCATATATGTGAAATTATGTCCTCGCTATTCCGCTTTGGTTAGACAACATAAATGTGAATTATTTCATGCCCTGTTTTCTTCCCTACTATCCATTGCACATGTCTATCTTACAATGTCTCAGACATTCAATTACTTTTCTTGTTTATCAGCCATTTCAATTGGAGGGAGTGATGGCAGTATCTGTGGGAGTAAAAACATGGTCTTTAGAAAAGATCGTGCTACCTGTCGATGCAGATAGAACCACGGTTGTACTTGCCCAAGAACCAGCCCCACCACACATAACCCACACTCATGCAGATTGTACCCCTACCCAGTTGGATAGAGAACAAGCTACACCCCTTCTAACCCCAACCCCAGCAGATAGTAACCCAGTTCCCGTTGACACAACACCGTCTCCACCACAGAGCACCCAAACATGAGCAGTTAGTAAGGCAACTGCAGTGCCCAAAGCACGAGGACCACCACTCCGAACCCCAAGTCAACGCTTAAAGCAGAAGAAGAATTGTTCTCAGTTTAGGTTCCGTAGCTATGGTTCATACTACTTTGCTCTTGCATCACTATATTTACTCATACCAACTAATTTCAAATTTGAAGGATGCAACTAAAAATCCAATGGCGCAACAGGTATGTTTTAAACCTGTTTCTTTAACGTGTTTGACTGTTTGCTATTATAACTTGCTCTATGTTGATTTCAGTTTCAATTGAATAAAACAATATGTTCTCATGCCATGCACATTACAAGTGTTGTTATTGCTGTGTAGTTTCCTCAGACTTATATTCTGTCTATGCTGCTTTGTCTTAAATAGATATGATTCGAATCTGTATCTATCTTGATTTGGCAACATAAACTAGAATGATATAGACCATACAAAGGACCATACTACATAGATATATGTTTGTTTCATGCTGCTATCCTGTCCACCTTAATACTGAACTGGTTTACCAAAATGAGTTTCATATACTACATTGTAAACATGTGATGTGTTTGTTTGTTTCTATTTTAGAACGCGGATAAAATATTGGAGAAGAGTACCCCGTTATGCAATGGTAAAGGAAGTAATGCAGATAAGGTTCGAGATAGTGAGACATGCCTGTTGGTCTCCAAGAAAGCTGATAAAACTATATTGAAGACACCGAGACAACCCCAAAGTCAAGTCTTGATGTAGTGTTCGAAGTTATCGGTTACTACCGGGCACCTGCTCTTCGAACTCGTTGTCTGCATCAGTTCGGCTTGTTGAGTCTCAACTTCAAGTTGAAAGACATCGATCGATGTTATGCGACAGAAGCCAAGGACCGAGGAAGTCCATGCAGAATTCAGATGCATACTTTCTGGTGCAACAGCAAGTGCTCGAGGACTTAAGCGCCAAACAAGAGAAAGTTAATAAGCTTGCTAAGCATCTTGCCAGCATTACGGGTACCCAGGATATTGTTTCTTGAGCTCTTCTGAAGTGGTTTCAGTTCTGGACTTGTTTTGTGGTATGCTTATATCCTGTTGTGTTCCCTATATTTGCAATCGGTGGCGAACTTTGATGCCCAAAGTGGATGTATTATGTGTAATAGCAGTGATAGACTATCGTAAGTTGCTTGCTTATTTATTTGCTTATTGTCTTGTTTATTTCTTTGCTTGTAGTCAGTGAAGTTCTTTTTCCGTGGTTTGCTAGTGGCCGCTATAACCTATTTTTTAAAAACTAGGCCACAATAACCATGGGCTACATATTTACCGTAGTTACCATTTCCTCCCACGGGTCAGAAACAATGGGCCTTCTACGTGTCGTAGAAACAATGGGCCTTATACAGTCAGTAGACACAATGGGCCTTCTACGGGCCGTATCATCAATGGGCCTTGTACGGGTCGTATGATCGGTTGGCCAAACATGGGCCAATAACAGACCGCATTATGGCCGTAAACGCGCTAGAGTTGGAATCGTCTGTTCATGGGCCGACCATAATGGGTCGTCGTTAATCGGCCGTATTTGATGATGCTATGAAAACGGCCCAACGACATCGGGCCACAAACGGGCCGATCAGAACCTCGGGCTGAATTTAGCCCACAAGCAGAAAATGACAGTAACGGGCCGTAAGTAAACGAATTCTAGAAATGAGCCCAAGAATAAATGGGCTCTGAGAAGGCCGAAAGATAACATGGGCTGGAAACGGCCCAACGGAATAACGGGTCGTTAATGGGTATAATGTGATACATCGCTCATTACGGGCCGCCACCACGGGCCGTTAATGGGTATAAAGTGATACACCGCTCATCGCGGGCCGCTTTCACCACGGGCCGTTAATGGGCCAAGAGTTACAAAGGGCCTCATATAGGCCGTAAGACGCCATGGGCCATACATGGGCCGGCGAAAACAGGCTGGAATCATATTGATGGCCTAGATGACGCCATCGGGCCTAATTCGGATAGGGCGTAACGGGCCTTGGGTTAGCGGGCTGTAAATGGGCTATATGCGAACATGCCGTTAACAGGCTTTCCATGGGCTAGCCCGCCACCTTTTGACCAAGTCAAACGGGCGGCCTTTTCATAGGAATGGGCCTCTGTTGGGCCGTGCCATGTGCCAACGTATCATAGGCGCCCTCTGTCCAATGAGTGGATGACATCTGTCCCAATGATGAGCCGACACGTGTTTCCTGCAGCCAATGATGATTTTACACGTGGAAAACCCCCATTGGTCCGAGCTGTTAACGGGTTATCGGATCCAAACCCCGACCCGATAGCTTAACGGCGTTCCGTTATGGTGGATGCCACATGTCGGTCACCCTTGACGAAAGCACTTCGCGGACGCTGCGATTTATCGTCATGGAAGTCGACACTTCCGTGATGATAATTTTGGTAATGTCATGGAACACTTCTACGACAAAGACAGTATGACTATCTTGATTACGCTATAAAATCGTCATGGATGTACATGCATGATGTAAAAACGCGACCCATCGTGACAAACATGTATCATCACGGAAGTGTATTTTTTTTTGTAGTGCGTATTCGGCTGCATTGTTGGAGTCCGTGAATAATATTTATAGGACGTACTGAACAGTATCTCCGGTAGGGGATCTTAGGAAAACGCCTGCACCTAGGCCTGCCAACATTTTGGAGCCGTTGAAGTGCATGATCCAGTTGGAATACGTGTCGTACTCTCTAGGTAGTTCGGCTTCTGTCCATTCGGCGACGAAGTCGGCCAGTACTTGAGATTTAATGGCCCGCCACGGTTTGTATGTAATGTCAAATGGGAGGATCTCAATGGCCCACTTGGCAATCCGGCCCGTGGCATCACAGTTATTTATTATGTCATTGAGTGGTACCTCGGAGGCCACCGTTATGGAGCATTCTTGAAAGTAGTGTCGTAGCTTTCGAGATGCCATGAACACCGCGTATGCTATTTTCTGGTAGTGTGGGTATGGTACGTCTCCAACGTATCTATAATTTTTTATTGTTCCATGCTATTATATTACCCGTTTTGGATGTTTATGGGCTTTACTTTACACTTTTATATCCTTTTTGGGACTAACCTACTAACCGGAGGCCCAGCCCGTATTCTGTTTTTTTGCCTATTTCAAGAGTTTCAAGAAAAGGAATATCAAACGGAGTCCAAACGGAATGAAACCTTCGAGCGATCTTTTTGGAACAAACGTGATCCAAAGGACTTGGAGTGGAAGTCAAGCAACAACCGAGGCGGCCACGAGGTGGAGGGCGCCCCGGGCACGCCTGCCTCGTGGGCCCCAAGGCCCACCGACCTACTTCGTCCTCCTATATATACCCATGTACCCCGAAAACATCAGAAGCGACCACGAAAAACTATTTCCACCACCGTAACCTTATGTATCCGCGAGATCCCATCTTGGAGCCTTCGTCGGCGCTCTGCCAGAGGGGGAATCGATCACGGAGGGCCTCTACATCATCTCCAAGGCCTCTCCGATGAGTTGTGAGTAGTTTACCACAGACCCTCGGGTCCATAGTTATTAGCTAGATGGCTTCTTCTCTCTCTTTGAATCTCAATACAATGTTCTCCTTGATCTTCTTGGAGATCTATTCGATGTAACTCTTTTTGTGGTGTGTTTGTCGAGATCCGATGAATTGTGGGTTTATGATCAAGTTTATCTATGAGAAATGTTTGAATCTCCTCAGAATTCTTTTATGTGTGATTAAGTTATCTTTGCAAGTCTCTTCGAATTATCAGTTTGATTTGGCCTACTAGATTGATCTTTCTTGCAATGGGAGAAGTGCTTAGCTTTGGGTTCAATCTTGCGGTGTCCTTTCCCAAAGGATGTTAGGGCAGCAAGGCACGTATTGTATTGTTGCCATCGAGGATAAAAAGATGGGGTATATATCATATTGCATGAGTTTATCCCTCTACATCATGTCATATTTCTTAATGTGTTACTCTGTTCTTTATGAACTTAATACTCTAGATGCATGCTGGATAGGGTCGATGTGTGGAGTAATAGTAGTAGATGCAGGGAGTCGGTCTACTTGTCACGGACGTGATGCCTGTATACATGATCATGCCTAGATAATCTCATAATTATTCGCTTTTCTATCAATTGCTCGACAGTAATTTGTTCACCCACCGTAATACTTATGCTATCTTGAGAGAAGCCACTAGTGAAACCTATGGCCCCCGGGCCTATCTTTTATCATATAAGCTTTCAATCTACTTTTATTTGCATCTTTACTTTTTCAATCTATATCATAAAATACCAAAAATATATTTATCTTATCATTTTATCTCTATTAGATCTCACTTTCGCAAGTGGCCGTGAAGGGATTGACAACCCCTTTATCGCGTTGGTTGCGAGTTCTTGTTTGTTTGTGTAGGTGCGTGGGACTTTTGAGGAGCCTCCTACTAGATTGATACCTTGGTTCTCAAAAACTGAGGGAAATACTTATGCTACTATTGCTGCATCACCCTTTCCTCTTCAAGGAAAACCAACGCAAGCTCAAGACGTAGCAAGAAGGATTTCTGGCACCGTTGCCGGCGAGGTCTTCGCTCAAGTCAAGACATACCAAGTACCCATCACAAACTCATCTCCCTCGCATTTACATTATTTGACATTTGCCTCTCGGTTTCCTCTCCCCACTTCACCCTTGTCGTTTTATTCGCCCTCTCTTTCCCAATCTCCTCTCTCTTTCGCTTGCCTTTTTGTTTGCTTGTGTGTTGGATTACTTGTCGCAATGGCGCAAGATAATACCAAATTGTGTGATTTTTCCTATACCAATAATAATGATTTCCTTAGTACTCCGATTGCTCCTCTTAATGATGTTGATTCTTGTGAAATCAATGCTGCTTTGCTGAATGTTGTTATGAAAGATCAATTCTACGGCCTTCCTAGTGAAGATGCCGCTACCCATCTAAACAACTTTGTTGATTTGTGTGAGATGCAAAAGAAGAAAGATACGGATAATGATATTGTTAAATTGAAGTTATTTCCGTTTTCACTTAGAGATCGTGCTAAAGTTTGGTTTTCATCTTTGCCTAAGAATAGTATTGATTCATGGAATAAGTGCAAAGATTCGGAGCTCTTATGAAGAAGTTATGGCAGTTCTGGTTTTCTCCTCATGTAGTATCATGGTCGGCAATGATAGTACCGCTTATAGCTGCCGGTAGTACCGCCCAAAGATCGCTCTACTACCGCCTTGATTTTGGGTTCTGCTCTTTTCGTGTCGGGTTTAGCAGTAGTTGCACGGCAGTAAGGCACGATAGTACCGCTCCGGTCGGGCGGTAGTACCGCTACTGCATTACTGCCTCCGTACTCTGCTCCGCCTTGCCTATTTTGTTCCTCAGATTACTCCTCCAGCGGTAGTATCATTGGGGTGAGCGGTAGTACCGCTTATATCCAGTACTACCGCCCCAAGGTTCATGTTTTGTTGCTCCTTTTCACTGCTTCTTCCGCTTGAAGGTAATACCGCTTCGTGCGGGCTGAGCACATAACGGTTGGATTTTCCCCTCCTATAAAAAGGGGTCTTCTTCCCCAATGAACCTTATCCTTTGAGCTCGTGTTCTTCCCCCATTGTTGACCTTCTTCGAGCTTGCTAACTCTCAATCCCTCCATGGATTCTTGCTAGTTTTTGAGGGAAAAGAGAGAGGAGATCTAGATCCACATTCCCACCAATCACTTTCTCCTCTATGTGAGGGGAACCCCTTGGATCTAGTTCTTGGAGTTCTTGGTGTTCTCCTTCTTGTTCTTCCTCTCTTTTTCCTCCCTAGCATTAGTTGCTTCGGTGGGATTTGAGAGAGAAGGACTTGGGCACTCCGTGTGCCCTTGCCATTGCATTTGGTGCATCGGTTTGAGTTATTCTCGGTGATACGTGGAAGTTACAAGTTGAGAAGCTTATTACTCTTGGGTGCTTGGTACCCTTGAGCCCTTGAGCTTTTTCCTCTTGGGTGCTTGGGCGCCCTAGACGGTTGGTGGTGTTCAGAGCTCAATCATTATGGTGTAAAGCTCCGGGCAAGCGTCAGGGTCTCCAATTAGGTTGTGGAGATCGCCCCGAGCAATTTGACGGGTTTCGGTGACCGCCCCCAAGGGTTGCCAAAGTGTACGGGTTCCGTGACCGCCCCCAAGGGTTGCCATTTGTACGGGTTCGGTGACCGCCCTCAAGGGTCCCTTAGTGGAATCACGGCATCTTGCATTGTGCGAGGGCGTGAGGAGATTTCGGTGGCCCTAGTGGCTTCTTGGGGAGCATTATACCTCCAGACCGCTCCAAACGGAGATTAGCATCCGCAAGGGTGTGAACTTCGAGATACTTCGTCGTCTCCGCGTGCCTCGGTTATCTCTTACCTGAGACCTTTACTTATGCACTTTACTTTGTGATAGCCATATTGTTTCTTGTCGTATATCTTGCTATCACCTATGTAGTTTTTCTTGCTTAGCATAAGTTGTTGGTGCACATAGGTGAGCCTAGTTGTTGTAGGTTTTATGCTTGACAAATTAACCGCTAGGTTTATTCCGCATTTGTTCAAGCCTCAACCGTAATTTTTTTAAAGCGCCTATTCACCCCCCTCTAGGCGACATCCATGATCTTTCACTTGTTCTCGAGAAGCTATGCAGCATCCTTGGGTAAAGGGAGCTTTAGCCGTTATGGGTAAGCTCCGCAAAGAAATTATGGACCTCAAACAAGAAGTCAATAAGCTCGAGGAGGAGAATCGTATCCTGAGGGGCATCATTGCCAAGAAGATCATTACACCAACCGTGAAGAAGGAGACATAATTACATGGGTATGGGCACTCCCCTTGGCAACTGCCAAGCTTGGGGGAGGTGCCCCTGTATCGTATCACCATCACACTCCTATCTTTACCATTTTATTTAGTTCGATCCCTTTAGTAGTATCTTGATCTAGTAGATTGAAGTTTTGATATCAAGTAGTTTTGAGTTTTGCTTTGTGATCTCTTTATGTAATCGAGTCCGTGAGCTATCTATAATAAAGATTAGTGTTGAGTCAAGGGCTTTGCTATGTTGCTATGATCTTGAGGAAGTAGAGAATAAAAGAGTTCATATTGATCTTACGGTTAGTGATGACTTCACACATAGAAAGTATGAGGCATAAAAGTTGTTGAGAGTTGATAAACGTAGTTTTGGTCATCGTTGCAATTAATAGGAAGTGATAAGGAAAAAGAGGCTCACATACAAATATATTATCTTGGACATCTTTTATGATTGGGAGCACTCATTAAGTATGACATGCTAAAAGAGTTGACGTTGGACAAGGAAGACAACGTAATGGTTTATGTTTTCTCACAACTCAGTTAAAGTATATTGTCATTGACCTTCCAAACATGTTGAGCTTGCCTTTCCCCTCATGCTAGCTAAATTCCTTGCACCAAGTAGAGATACTACTTGTGCTTCCAAATATCCTTAAACCCAGTTTTGCCATGAGAGTCCACCATACCTACCTATGGATTGAATAAGATCCTTCAAGTAAGTTGTCATGTTGCAGCAATAAAATTGCTATCTAAATATGTATGACTTATTAGTGCAGAGAAAATAAGCTTTATAATGATCTTGTTGTGGAAGTAATAAAAGCGACGGACTGCATAATAAAGGTCCACATACAAGGGGCAATATAAAGTGACGTTATTTTGCATTAAGATTTTGTGCATCCAACCCTAAATGCACATGACAACCTCTGCTTCCCTCTGCGAAGGGCCTATCTTTTACTTTATGCTTGAGTCAAGGTGATCTTCACCTTTCCCTTTTTCATTTTATCCTTTGGCAAGCTCCTCGTGTTTGAAAGATCATGATATATATATCCAGTTGGATGTAAGTTAGCATGGGCTATTATGGTTGACATCGCCTAAAGGTGAATATGTTGGGAGGCAACACAATAAGCCCCTACCTTTCTCAGTGTCTAGCTGAAACTCCATAACCACAAGTATTGCGTGAGTGTTAGCAATCGTAGAAGACTACAAGATAGTTGAGTATGTGGACTTGCTGAAAAGCTCTATTGTTGACTCTTTCTGATGTTACGTTAAATTGCAATTGCTTCAATGGCTGATATTATAGTTTGTTAGTTCTCAATGAAGTTTTTGAACCATACTTGACATTGTAAATTGATTCTTACTTGAGTATAAGAAATCATATGACAAAATCTACATATGTTGTTGTTATAAGAATGATCATGATGCCCTCATGTCCGTATTTTATTTTTATCGACACCTCTACCTCTAAACATGTGGGCATATTTTTCGATTTCGGCTTCCGCTTGAGGACAAGCGAGGTCTAAGCTTGGGGGAGTTGATACGTCCATTTTGCATCATGCTTTTATATCAATATTTATTGCATTATGGGATGTTATTACACATTATATCTCAATACTTATGGCTATTCTCTCTTATTTTACAAGGTTTACCATGAAGAGGGGAATGCCGGTAATTTGGAATTCTGGCCGAAAAGGAGCAAACATTGGAAACCTATTCAGACTGCTCCAAAAATCCTGAAACTCCACGAAACCTATTTTTGGAATTAATAAGAATTATTGAGCAGAAGAAATACATCAGGGGGCCCACACCCTGTCCAGGAGGGTGGGGGCGCGCCCACCCCTACTGGGCGCGCCCCCTGTCTCCTGGGCCCCCTGGTGGCCCCCCGGTGTCCATCTTCTGCTATATGAAGGCGTTTACCCTAGAAAAATCGTGGGCAAGCTTACGGATTTAAACTCCGCCGCCACGAGGCGGAACCTTGGCGTAACCAATCTAGAGCTCCGGCAGAGCTGCTCGCTGGGGACACTTCCCTCTCGGGAGGGGAAATCATCACCAACGCTATCACTAACGATCCTCCCATCGGAGGGGGTCAATCTCCATCAACATCTTCACCAGCACCATCTCCTCTCACAACCCTAGTTCATCTCTTGTATCCAATCTTGTATCAAAACCACAAATTGGTACCTGTGGGTTACTAGTAGTGTTGATTACTCCTTGTAGTTGATGCTAATTGGTTTACTTGGTGGAAGATCATATGTTCAGATCCTTAATGCATATTATTACTCTTCTGATTATGAACATGAATATGCTTTGTGAGTAGTTACGTTTGTTCCTGAGGACATGGGTGAAGTCTTGCTATTAGTAGTCATGTGAATTTGGTATTCGTTCCATATTTTGATGAGATGTATGTTGTCTTTCCTCTAGTGGTGTTATGTGAACGTCGACTACATGACACTTCACCATTATTTGGGCCTAGAGGAAGGCATTGGGAAGTAATAGGTAGATGATGGGTTGCTAGAGTGGCAGAAGATTAAACCCTAGTTTATGTGTTGCTTTGTTAGGGGCTGATTTGGATCCATATGTTTAATGTTGTGGTTAGGTTTACCTTAATACTTCTTTTGTAGTTGCGGATGCTTGCAATAGGGGTTAATCATAAGTGGGATGCTTGTCCAAGTAAGGGCAGTACCCAAGCACCGGTCCATCCACATATCAAATTATCAAAGTACCGAACGCGAATCATATGAATGTGATGAAAACTAGCTTGGCGATAATTCCCATGTGTCCTTGGGAGCTCCTTTCTCATTATAAGAAATTGTCCAGGCTTATCCTTTGCTACATAAAGGATTGGGCCACCTTGCTGCACTTTATTTACTTTATTTACTTGTTACTCCTTACAATTTATCTTATCACAAAACTATCTATTACCTACAATTTTAGTGCTTGCAGAGAAAACCTTACTGAAAACCGCTTGTCATTTCCTTCTGCTACTTGTTGGGTTCGACACTCTTACTTATCGAAAGGACTACGATAGATCCCCTACACTTGTGGGTCATCAACATGTCACTCTTGATTCATTGCATATCCCGGTACACCGCCGGAGGCATTCATATAGAGTCATATTTTGTTCTAAGTGTTGAGTTGTAATTCTCGAGTTGTAAATTAATAAAAGTGTGGTGATCTTCATTATTAGATTATTGTCCCAAGTGAGGAAAGGATGATGAAGACTATGATTCCCCCACAAGTCGGGATGAGACTTCGGACTTTAAAGAGCCCACCAAAAAAAGGCCAAATAAAAAAAGAAAGGCCAAATAAAATAATATATATATATAAGAGAGAAAAAGAGAGAAGGGACAATACTACTATCTCTTTTCCACACTTTTTCTTCAAAATAGCACAATGATCTTCATGATAGAGAGTCTCTTATGTTGTCACTTTCATATACTAGTGGGAATTTTTCATTATAAAACTTGGCTTGTATATTCCAATGATGGGCTTCCTCAAAATGCTCTAGGTCTCCGTGAGCAAGCGAGTTGGATGCACACCCACTTAGTTTCTTTTGTTGATCTTTCATATATTTATAGCTCTAGTGCATCTGTTGCATGGCAATCCCTACTCACTCACCTTGATATCTATTGATGGGCATCTCCATAGCCCGTTGATACGCCTAGTTGATGTGAGACTATCTTGTCCCTTTTTTGTCTTCACAACCACCACCATATACCACATATAGTGCTATGTATATGGCTTGCGCTCATGTATTGCGTAAGAGTTGAAAATGCTGAAGCGCGTTAAAAAGTATGAACCAATTGCTTGGCTGAAACCGGGGTTGTGCATGATGGGAGTATTTTGTGTAATGAAAATGAAGCATGGCCTAGCTATATGATTTTGTAGGGATAAGCTTTTTTGGCTATGCTATTTTGATATGACATGATTATTTGTTAGTATTCTTCGAGTATTATTATTTTTATGTTTTATAAGCTTTTATCTTGAATCATTTGGATCTTAACAATCATGCCACAATAAATAAAATTGCATTGAGAATTATGCTAGGTAGCATTCCACATCAAAAATTATCTTTTTATCATTTACCTGCTCGAGGACGAGCAGGAATTAAGCTTGGGGATGCTTGATACGTCTCCAACGTATCTATATTTGTTTATTGTTCCATGCTATTATATTACCCGTTTTGGATGTTTATGGGCTTTACTTTACACTTTTATATCATTTTTGGGACTAACCTACTAACCGGAGGCCCAGCCCGTATTGCTGTTTTTTTGCCTATTTCAGTGTTTCGAAGAAAAGGAATATCAAACGGAGTCCAAACAGAATGAAACCTTCGGGAGAGATCTTTTTGGAACAAACGTGATCCAGAGGACTTGGAGTGGAAGTCAAGCAACAACCGAGGCGGCCACGAGGGTGGAGGGAGCCCCCCTCCTAGGCGTGCCCCCTGTCTCGTGGGCCCCTCGGGCGTCCACCGACCTACTTCTTCCTCCTATATATACCCATGTACCCCGAAAACATCAGAAGCGACCACGAAAAACAATTTCAACCACCGTAACCTTCTGTATCCGCGAGATCCCATCTTGGAGCCTTCGCCGGCGCACTGCCGGAGGGGGAATCGATCACAGAGGGCCTCTACATCATCTCAAGGCCTCTCCGATGAGTTGTGAGTAGTTTACCACAGACCTTCGGGTCCATAGTTATTAGTTAGATGGCTTCTTCTCTCTCTTTGAATCTCAATACAATGTTCTCCTTGATCTTCTTGGAGATCTATTTGATGTAACTCTTTTATGTGTGTTTGTCGAGATCCGATGAATTGTGGGTTTATGATCAAGTTTATCTATGAGAAATATTTGAATCACCTCTGAATTCTTTTATGTGTGATTAAGTTATCTTTGTAAGTCTCTTCGAATTATCAGTTTGGTTTGGCCTACTAGATTGATCTTTCTTGCAATGGGAGAAGTGCTTAGCTTTGGGTTCAATCTTGCGGTGTCTTTTCCCAAAGGATGACAAGGCACATACTGTATTGTTGCCATCGAGGATAAAAAGATGGGGTTTATATCATATTGCATGAGTTTATCCCTCTACATCATGCCATCTTTCTTAATGTGTTACTCTGTTCTTTATGAACTTAATACTCTAGATGCATGCTGGATAGCGGTCGATGTGTGGAGTAATAGTAGTAGATGCAGACAGGAGTCGGTCTACTTGTCACGGACGTGATGCCTATATACATGATAATACCTTATAATCTCATAATTATTCGCTTTTCTATCAGTTGCTCGACAGTAATTTGTTCACCCACCGTAATACTTATGCTATCTTGAGAGAAGCCACTAGTGAAACCTATGGCCCCCGGGCCTATCTTTTATCATATAAGCTTTCAGTCTACTCTTATTTGCATCTTTACTTTTTCAATCTATATCATAAAATACCAAAAATATATTTATCTTATCATTTTATCTCTATCAGATCTCACTTTCGCAAGTGGCCGTGAAGGGATTGACAACCCCTTTATTGCGTTGGTTGCATGTTCTTGTTTGTTTGTGTAGGTATGTGGGACTTTTGAGGAGCCTCCTACTGGATTGATACCTTGGTTCTCAAAAACTGAGGGAAATACTTACGCTACTATTGCTGCATCACCCTTTTCTCTTCAAGGAAAACCAACGCAAGCTCAAGACGTAGCAGGGTACCGGGATTTGCATGGTGTGAGGACAGTGGATACGTAGTATACCGGCTTCTGAAGCGGGGATTTGTGTCTGTCCACCTCTCGTTCGACGACGAGCACCGCGCTCACGACTCTGTGTGCGGCCGATATGTATAATAACATGGGTTCGCCGACATTTGGCGTGGCCAAGATTGGGTTGCTTGCTAGAAGAGCCTTTATTTCTTCCAATCCGGCCGTTGCCAGCGTCTGGCCCACTCGAAGTGATCAGTGCGTCGGAGAAGGCGATAGAGTGGCAATGCCTTTTCTCCTAGTCTGGAGATAAAGCGGCTTAAAGCTGCCACACATCCAGATAATTTTTGGACCTATTTAAAGTCTGTTGGCGTAGCCAACTGTGACAAAGCTTGGATTTAAGCTGGGTTTGCCTCAATTCCTCTATTGGAAACGATGAAGCCCAAAAGTTTTCCAGCGGGAACGCCGAAAACACACTTTTCCGGATTGAGCTTAATGTCATATGTTCGGAGGTTGTCGAATGTGAGACGCAGATCGTCTATTAAGGACTCGGCGTGCCTAGTTTTGATGACTACATCATCCACATATGCTTCAACTGTCTTGCCAATTTGTTTCTCCAGGCATGTTTGAATCATGCGTTGATAGGTGGCATCGGCGTTTTTAAGCCCGAAAGGCATAGAATTGAAGCAGAAAGGCCTGTATGGGGTGATAAATGTTGTTGCGGCCTGGTCAGACTCCTTCGTCTCGATTTGATGGTATCCGGAGTATGCGTCGAGGAAACACAGTGAGTCGTGTCTTGCGGTAGCATCGATAATCTGATCGATGCGGGGGAGGGGAAAGGGATCCTTAGGGCAAGCCTTGTTGAGGTCCTTGAAATCGACACATAGGCGCCAGGATTTATCCTTCTTTGGTACCATCACCAGGTTTGCTAGCCAGTCCGGGCATTTTATCTCTCTGATGAATCCGGCCTCGAGTAACTTGGCTAGCTCCTCTCCCATGGCTTGTCGTTTAGGTTCGGAGAAGCGCCGTAATGTTTGCTTGACCGGCTTATATCCCTTCAGTATGTTTAGGCTGTGTTCGGCCAGCGTGCGTGGGATCCCTGGCATATCAGAAGGGTGCCAGGCGAATATGTCCCAGTTTTCGCATAGGAATGCCAACAGTGCGGCTCAACCGTGGGGTCCAGCTGTGCCCCGATGGATGCTGTCTTCGTGGAGTCTGTTGGGTGGACTTGGAATTTGCCTATTTTGTCTGCTGGTTTAAAGGAGGTGGATTTGGATCACTTATCGACTATCACGTCATCCCTATCCACTGTGGAGCGCAACGCGGTTAATTCTTCGGCCGCGAGGGCTTCAAACAATGCTTCGAGGGCCAAGGCGGCGGGTTTTTTTCGGCGCCGAGTGCTATGTCCGGATCACTGGCAAGAGTGATGATTCCATTGGGCCCGGGCATCTTGAGCTTCATGTACCCGTAATGGGGTATAGCTTGGAAGCTTGCAAATGCATCTCGCCCTAACAAGGCATGATATCCACTGTTGAAAGGGGCCACTTGGAAGGTTATCTCACCCTAACTTGGCAGACTTCAGCGAGGCCGCGGAGTGCCCTTTTGCGCCTATTTTTTGAGGCGAAAGCCTTGAAGACTGTAAGTACTGTAGGGTTGTTGTCATCCGTGGGATGTTGCTCTGCGGTATTTTCGGTGAGGAGATCCTCGCCGCTCTTGGCCACCTGCCGGAGTATCCAACATGCTCTAAGGCTGTGAGTTGGTACGGTATCCGGTGTTGTGTGTATCTTGCATGGCCTATCGAGCCATCCCTCCAGAACGGTTCCGCGCCCCGTAACGGGATTTGATTTTTTTGTTATTGGATCAGGCGACCGACAAGGGTGCATCCTTTTTGTCCGGACAAGGGGTTTAGTGGAAACCGGTGGCTCCAAAGAGGTTGCCTGAGTTTTCCAGGCGCTTTCCATTGCGCAGTACTTCTGTACTATTGTGGCCAAGTCAACAAAGTGTGATACGTGAGAGCGGTTGATTGCATTGAGGATTCCCTCGTCCGTGCAATTTTTGCAGAATAATGATATTGCATCTTCATCGCGGCAGCCTTTGATCTTGCCCTTGACAAGGAGGAATCTGACCCAAAAGTGATGGACCGTTTACTGGGACTGCTGTCTGATGTGGGTAAGATCACTTGTATCTGGGTGGGCGGGATAGTTTAAAACTGAACCCTGACCCAATCTGGGATCCGGAGTTTGAGAAATTTCCGAGCTTAACAGTCCGGGCTCCGGGATATCAACCAATTTTTCAGGCCCACAATCTGAATCTAGGTTCAGAATACGGAGCATGTCTACCCGCGGGTGAGTATCCGGCTCTGTGAGCTCGGAAATCCGAACATAGTTCATCCTCAATATAGGGGAAGAGTCGTCGCATTGCTCCTCCACTACCGCTATCTGATGGGTGATCGGTGGAGATTCAAAATCTCTCTGGTCGGGTTTAAGCCCAATCCGATCGTAGTCGGTAGCGACTCCCAAGGCAGCGATGCGATCCAGGAGTTTGTTTAAAGACGACAACTCCGTCGGATCTATCTGTTCGGAGTATTCTGAGCTGATGGGGAGGCGATTTTTGATGACCCGAGAACTCATCGTCGGCCCGGCGGCCGAACGGGCGGCCATGGTAAAGCCGCCCAGCCGGAGGGTTTGGCCTGAGGCCAGGGCTCCCCCGGAGGTGATATTGTCATTGATAACAAGGCGAGCCATCAAGTCTATCTTCGATGTCATAGCGGAACTCTCAATGAGAGCACCAATGTTGGTGCCAAAACCGGCGGATCTCGGGTAGGGGGTCCCGAACTGTGCGTCTAAGGCTAATGGTAACAGGAGGCGGGGGACACGATGTTTACCCAGGTTTGGGCCCTCTCTATGGAGGTAATACCCTACTTCCTGCTTGATTGATCTTGATGAATATGAGTATTACAAGAGTTGATCTACCACGAGATCGTAATGGCTAAACCCTGGAAGCCTAGCCTATGAGATTATGATTGATGCTCTATGGACTAAACCCTCTGGTTTATATAGACACCGGAGGGGGCTAGGGTTACACAAAGTCGGTTACATAGAAAGGAATCTACATATCCAAATCGCCAAGCTTGCCTTCCACGCAAAGGAGAGTCCCATCTGGACACAGGACGAAGTCTTCTATCTTGTATCTTCATAGTCCAACAGTCCGGCCCACGTATATAGTCCGGTTGTCCGAGGACCCCTTAATCCAAGACTCCCTCATTGAACTCTATTATAATTCCTCGAGTACTGTGTGTGTGAGCATACCTATCCAGGGATGACACTTAAGCACAGAGACTTCGATCCATTGGGATCGGGTCGCTAGATAATTCCAGCACTAGGCGCATAAGTTTCTTTGTTTGCACGGAATCAAGTTAACTATCATCCACACTATCCCAAAAGCTTTACTTGGTAATTTATTTAAACAAGAGATATAAAACATGATTACTACAGTAGCTTAATCATGTGAACACACAAAAATAGTAGGTAGAAATGTTGGGTTGTCTCCCAACAAACGCTTTACTTTAATGCCTTTTTAGCTAGGCATGATGATTTCAATGATGCTCACTTAAAAGATCAAAATTGAAACATGCAAGAGAGCATCATGAATAACATGGCAAGCAAATTTAAGCCTAACACACTTCCTATGCATAGGTATTTGTGAGCAAACAATTTATGGGAGCAAGAGTCAACTAGCATAGGAAGGCAAAACAAGCATGACTTCAAAAATTTCAACATAAAGAGAGGAAATTTGATATTATGGAGATAGGTAAAAGCATATGTTCCTCTCTCATAGTAATTTTCAGTAGCATCATGAATGTATTCAACAATATAACTATCACATAAAGCATTCTTTTCATGATTCATAAGCATAGAAATTTTACTACTCTCCACATATGCAAATTTATTCTCATGAATAGTAGTGGGAGCAAACTCAACAAAATAACTATCATGAGATACTTGATTTACATAATCAACTTGAGCACTAAAATCATCATGAAAAATTTCATGGTTATCATTATTCTTTATAGCATAAATGTCATCACAATAATCATCATAGATAGCAACTTTGTTCCCATAGTAATCAATTGAAACCTCTTCCAAAATAGTGGATTCATCATTAAATAAATTCATGACCTCTCCAAATCCAATTTTACCAATATTGCAATAAGATTCAACACCCTCCAAAATAGTAGGATCATTATTACCTAGAGTTGACACTCTTACAAACCCACTTTCATCAATATAATCATCATAAATAGGAGGCATGCAATCATCATAATAAATACTCTCATCAAAACATGGGGAATAAAAATATCATCCTCATCAAACATAGCATCCCCAAGCTTATGGCTTTTCATATCACTAGCATCATGGATATTCAAATAATTCATACTAGCAACATCGCAATCATGCTTATCATTCATGGATTTTATGCCAAACATTTTATTGAATTCATCTTCTAACAATTGAGCACAATTTTTTGATCCATCATTTTCAAGAAAGACATTATAAAGATGAATAATATGAGGAAACCTCAATTCCATTTTTTGTAGTTTTCTTTTATAAACCAAACTAGTGATAAAACAAGAAACTAAAAGGTTCGATTGCAAGACCTAAAGATATACCTTCAAGCTCTAACCTCCCCGGCAACGGCGCCAGAAAAGAGCTTGATGTCTACTAAGGCTTGCGAGGTGGAACTTCTCATTTAGGGTTCTTTTCAGAGGTTACTGCATATATAGGGGTACTTTGCGTTGGAATCAAGTCGGGAGGGTGCCCGAGAGCCCCACAAGCTTGGGAGGCACGCCCTAGGGGGTGAGCGCGCCCCCCGGGCTTGTGGCCTCCTCGATCACCTCCTGTTCCAGCTCCGATGCTCTGTGGGTCTCTTCTGGTCCATAAACGATCACCGCAAATTTTCATCCCATTTCGAGAACTTTTATTTCTGCACAAAAAACGACACCAAGTTCTGCTGAAAAAAGCATCAGTCCGGGTTAGTTGTAATCAAATCATACCAAAACCATATAAAATTGTTGTAAACATGGCATGAATACTTCATAAATTATAGATACTTTGGAGATGTATCAATCCCCTGGTTGAGGTAGGGGGCATCGTCTTCCTCTGAGCTCACATATTTTGCCTCCTTCGGGTTGGAATCTTGCTCCTCATCCATGGACCATAGGTAGGGATAAATCTCCCCAAAGATCTTTGGATCCGTAGTATAATGGGAAACATAGCTCTCTCCACCTGAATCTTACGACGACATGCTTTCAGATATGTCAGAAAAATAGCTCGAAACAAGAATAGGGGATAATGTCGTACTATGGTAGTCAAAACCTTCAGGAGATTATATAATGAATTTTTACCATATAATGGGAAACATAGCTCTCTCCATCTGAATCTTCGGACAACATGCTTTCGGATCTGTCAAAAAAATAGCTCGAAATAAGAACAGAGGATAATGTCATAATACGGTTGTCAAAACCTTTGGGAGATTATATAATGAATTTTTACCATGCAAAACAAGTATTCTGGAAGAAAAAGGAGTCCAGAAGGTACACGAGGTGGCCACAAGCTCGGGAGGCGCGCCCGAGGGGGTAGGGCACACCCCAGGCTTGTCGCCTGCTCGTGCACTTTACGGACTACTTTTTATTTTCCTAATTTTTTAAATATTCCAAAACAAAGTAAAATTGCCTTTAGAATACTTCTGAGTCGGTTTACTTACTGTATCACATACCTATTCCTTTTACAGGGTTCTGGAGCATTCTGGAAGGTTTCCTTTATGTACTCCTCCGGTGATATGGAATTAATAATATTGGTCTCAACATTTATGGGTGTACCTGAGATATAATGTTTGATTCTTTGCCCATTCACCACCTTCGGGTTATTGCCTTCGGCATTGTTGATCTTGATGGCACCGGAACGATAAACTTCTTCAATAATGTAAGGTCCTTCCCACTTGGAGAGAAGTTTTCCTGCAAAAAATCTTAAACGAGAATTGTATAGCAAGACATGGTCACCTACATTAAATTCCCTCTTTTGTATTCTTTTGGCATGCCATCTTTTAACCTTTTCTTTAAACAGTTTAGCATCTTCATAAGGTTGGGTTCTCCATTCATGAAGTGAGCTAATGTCAAATAACCTCTTTTCACCGGCAAGTTTGAAATCATAGCTGGGCTATTTAATGGCCCAATAAGCTTTATGCTCTAATTCAAGAGCTAAGTGACAAGATTTTCCATAAACCATTTTATATGGAGACATGCCCATATGATTTTTATAAGCAAATCTATAAGCCCATAATGCATCATCAAGTTTCTTAGACCAATTCTTCCTAAATCTATTAACAGTATTTTGCAAGATCAATTTTACTTCTCTATAACTTAATTCTACTTGACCACTAAACTAAGGATGATATGGAGATGCAATTCTATGGTTAACATCATACTTAGCAAGCAATTTACGGAAAGCACCATCAATAAAGTCTGAACCACCATCAGTCATTAAATATCTAGGGACTCCAAACCTCGGGAAAATAACTTCTTTAAGCATTTTAATAAGTGTTGTCATCAGCACTAATAGTTGGAATAGCTTCTACCCACTTAGTAATGTAATCAACAACAACTAGAACATGAGTATACCCATTAGAGGAAGGAAAAGGTGCCATATAATCAAATCCCCAAACATAAAATGGTTCAATGTGAATAATTCATAGGCATTTCCTGACGTCTACTTATATTACCAATTCTTTGACATTCATCACAAGACAAGACAAACTTACGAGCATCTTCTAAAAGAGTAGGCCAATAAAAACCATATTGTAATACCTTGTGTGCAGTTCTGTTTCCAGCATGGTGTCCTCCGTAAGCCTCGGAGTGACACTTTTGTAGGATTGTTCATGTTCATGCTCAGGTATAAAACGTCTAATAACACCATCCACTCCTTTATGAAGGTGTGGGTCATCCCAGAAGTAATGTCTTAAATCAGAGAAAACTTTTTCTTTTGTTGGTATGTGAAACTAGGTGATATAAATTTAGCAACAATATAATTGGCATAATCAGCATACCAAGGAGTACTACGAGAAGCAGTTATGACAGCCAATTGTTCATCAGGAAAGCTATCAACAATAGGTAGTGGGTCATCAAGAATATTTTATAACCTGGACAAGTTGTCTGCTATGAGGTTCTTAGCTCCTTTCCTGTCAGTAATATGAAAATCAAATTTTTGTAGCAAGAGAACCCACCTAATGAGTCTAGGTTTAGCATCTTTATTTTCCATAAGGTACTTAATAGCAGCATGATAGGTGTGGACGATTACTTTAGAATCAACTATGTAAGACTGAATTTGTCACAAGCGAACACAACTGCTAAAAATTCTTTTTCAGTTGTAGCATAATTTCTTTGAGCACTGTCTAGAGTTTTCCCAGCATAATGGATAACATTTAATTTCTTATCAACTCTTTGTCCTAGAATAGCACCAACAACATTATCACTAGCATCACACATAATTTCAAAGGGTAGGTTCCAATCAGGTGGGTGAACAATAGGTGCATAGATTAAGGCTTTCTTAAGTATTTCAAACATTTCTACATAGTCATCATCAAAAACAAATGGAACATCTTTTTGCAAAAGATTAGTAGATGCCTAGAAATTTTAGAGAAGTCTTTAATAAATCTCCTATAGAAACCAGCATGACCAAGGAAACTTCTTATACCTTTGATATCTTTAGGACACGACATTTTTTTAGTTGCATCAACTTTAGCTTTATCAACTTCAATACCTATTTTGAAGATTTTTATGCCCCAATACAATACCTTCATTAACCATAAAGTGGGACTTCTCCCAATTTAAGACAAGATTAGTTTCTTCAAATCTCTGCAAAACTCGATCAAGGTTGCTTAAGCAATCATCAAAAGAAGTTCCGTAAACAGAAAAATCATCCATGAAAACCTCAACAATCTTTTCACAAAAGTCGGAGAATATAGTAGTCATACATCTTTGAAAGGTAGCAGGTGCATTAAATAGACCAAAAGGCATACATCTATAAGAAAAAGTACCAAAAGGGCACGTAAAAGTAGTTTTTTCTTGATCCTCTTGTGACACATGTATTTGGGAAAAACCAAAGTATCCATCTAGAAAATAGAAATGTGTATGTTTTGATAGTCTTTCTAGCATTTGATCAATAAAAGGTAGACTATAATTATCTTTCCTAGTAGCTTTGTTTAATTTTCTAAAATCAATTACCATTATGTAGCCTATTACAATTCTTTATGGAATAAGTTCATTTTTATCATTAGGAACAACGGCAATACCTCCCTTCTTAGGGACACAATGAACATGACTTACCCATCTACTATCAACTATGGGATAAATTATACCTGCTTCCAGAAGCTTTAATATTTCATTTCTTACCACTTCTTCTTAGGATTTAACCGTCGCTGGTGATCAACTACTGGTTTGGCATCAGGTTCCATATTAATTTTGTGCTGACATAGAGTGGGACTAATGCCCTTAAGATCATCAAGAGTATATCCAATAGTGGCACGGTGCTTCCTTAGAGTTTTCAATAATCTTTTTTCTTCATGCTCTGAAATGTCAGTACTAATAATAACAGAATATATTTTATTTTCATCAAGATAAGCATATTTCAAAGTATCAGGTAGTTGTATAAGATCAAACACAAGATCACTCTTGGGTGGGAGAGGATATCCAAGAGTCTCAACAGGCAAGTTGTGTTTTAAAATAGGCATTTGTTTAAAGAATATCTCACCTATTTCATTTCTTTCATTCATATGCATATCATTTTCATGGTCTAGCAAATATTGTTCTAAAGGATCAGTAGGAGGCACATCCTTGCTAGCTAGTTCTTTATCACAGGGTTGTCTATGGAATTTGGAGAAATTAAACTCATGAGACACATCACCAAAACTTACACTAACAATTTCTTTCTCACAATCTATAGTAGCACTAACCGTGTTCAGGAAAGGTCTACCAAATATAATGGGACAAAAATCATCTTGTGGAGAACCAAGAACTAGAAAATCAGTAGGGTATTTTATTTTCCCACACAAGACTTCAACATCTCTGACAATCCCAAGTAGTGTAATAGTATCTCTATTCTCAAATTTAATAGTAACATCAATATCTTCTATCTTAGCAAGTGCAATATCATTCATAATTTCTTGATATAAAGTAAACGGGATTGCACTCACACTAGCACCCAAATCATATAAGCCATGGTAACAATGATCTCCTATTTTAACAGAGACAACATGCATGCCAACAACAGGTCTATGTTTATCTTTTTCATCGGTTTTAGCAATTCTAGTGGCTTCATCACATAAATAAATAACATGCCCATCAATATTTTCAGCCAAGAGATCTTTAACCATAGCAACACTAGGTTCAACTTTATTTTGTTCAGGTGGTGTAGGTGTTCATGTATAACTCTTGCAAACAATAGATGAACCTTTAGCATGTTCTTTTATCCTAACAGGAAAAGGTGGTTTCTCAATATAAGCGATAGGAATAACTGTATCAACATTATAAGTAGTAGTTTATTCTCTAGCTTCAACGGGTTCTACTATTTTTACTAAAATGGGAGGATGATATTTAAACAACTTCTCCTTAGGGAGATCAACATGAGTAGCAATGATTCACTAAAAGAAGCTACTATCTCGGGTCAAGTCCATATTTAGTGTTAAAATTATGAAAAGCATCGGTAGCCATAAAAGTTTTAACACAATCAAATTCAAGCTTTATACCTGACTCCTTACCTTTCTCGAGCTCCCAATCTTAAGAGTTGCGTTTAATTCTTTCCAAAAGATCCCTTTTGAATTCAATAGTCTTCTTCATAAAAGAACCAGTACAAGAAGTATCGAGCATGGATTGATCATTACGAGAAAGCCGAGCATAAAAATTCTGAATAATAATTTCCCTTGAGAGCTCATGATTGGGGCATGAATATAACATTGACTTAAGCCTCCCCCAAGCTTGAGCGATAATTTCTCCTTCACAAGGCCAAAAATAATATATATAATTCCGATCACGATGAACTAGATGCATAGGATAAAACTTCTGATGAAATTCCAAGCTCCAATATCATCACATAGCCTATAGCATGTCAATGTCTTTCCCTTCAAAGATAAAGGGAAGACCTTCTTATTGACTTCATCTCCGGGTAAACCTGCAAGCTTAAATAATCCACAAACTTCATCCACATAGATTAGATGCATATCAGGATGTAGTGTTCCATCTCCTGCATAAGGATTAGCTAGCAGTTTCTCTATCATACCTGAAGGAATTTCATAATAAATATTTTCAGTAGGTGCAGTAGGTTGAGGAGCAACCCTTTGTTCTTCCGGTCAAAGTGAAGATACCCCAAACAAACCCCTCAAGGGATGGTTTTCCATAGTGACAAGTAATAGTAAATTTCAGCACGCAATATAAATTTTCCTTACCAAATTCCTCTCACCAAAGGCGCTTCACTCCCTGGTAACGGCACCATAAAAGAGTCTTGATGACCCACAAGTATAGGGGATCAATCGTGGTCCTTTCAATAAGTAAGAGTGTCGAACCCAACAAGGAGCAAAAGAAAATAACAAGCGGTTTTTAGGAAGGTATTTTCTACAGGCACTGAAATTATCAGTAACAAATAGTTTGGTAGTAAGATAATTCATAACGGGTAACAAGTAATAAGTGTAACAAAGGTGCACCAAGGTGGCCCAATCCTTTTTATAGCAAAGGAAATGCCTGGACGAACTCTTATATAAAGCAAAGTGCTCCCCGAAACACATGGGAATTATCGTCAAGCTAGTTTTCATCATGCTCATATGATTCGCGTTTGTTACTTTGATAATTTGATATGTGGGTGGACCTGTGCTTGGGTACTGTCCTTACTTAGACAATCCTCCCACTTATGATTAACCCCTCTCGCAAGCATCTGCAACTACGAAAGAATAATTAAGATAAATCTAACCACATCATGAAACATGTGGATCCAAGTCAGCCCCTTACGAAGCAACACATAAACTAGGGTTTAAACTTCTGTCACTCTAGTAACCCATCATCTACTTATTACTTCCCAATTCCTTCCCCTAGGCCCAAATCATGGTGAAGTATCATGTAGTCGACACTCACATAACAACACTAGAGGAAAGACAACATACATCTCATCAAAATATCGAACAAATAGCAAATTCACATGATTACTTACAACAAGACTTCTCCCATGTCCTCAGGAACATACATAACTACTCACAAAGCATGCTCATGTTCAAGATCAGAGGGGTAATAAATATCATTAAGGATCTGAACATATGATCTTCCACCAAATAAACCAACTAGCATCAACTACAAAGAGTAATCAACACTACTAGCAACCCACAAGTACCAATATGAGGTTTCGAAGCGAAGATTGAATACAAGAGATGAACTAGAGTTTGAGAGGAGATGGTGTTGGTGAAGATGTTGACGAAGATTGACCGTCCCTCGATGAGAGGATCGTTGGTGATGTCGATGGCTATGATTTCCCACTCCCGGAGGGAAGTTTCCCCGGTAGAATAGCTTCGCCAGAGCCCTAGACTGCTTCTGCCCAGGTTCCGCCTCGAGACGGCGGCGCTTCATCCCAAAAGCTTCCTTATGATTTTTTCTAGGTAAAAACCCTCCATGTAGCAGAAGATGGACACCGGGGGCTGATACATCTCCAACGTATTGATGTCGCTTGAACTATGTCGGTATTTCCCCAAAGAGGAAGGGACGATACAGCACAGCTATGGCAGGTATTTCCCTCAGTTATGAAACCAAGGTTATCAAACCAGTAGGAGAACCAGGAAACACTATGTAAACGGTACCTGCACAAAAAGAAAAAATACTTGAAACCCCACATGTAAAAGGGGTTGTCAATCCCTTTTGGGTAACGTGCCATAAATTGTCAAGTTGACGGGATAAAAATTGTGATAGATTGGTAGATGAAAATAATGGCAAATAAAATTCAGCGAGGTATTTTTGGGTTTTTGATAATACGGATTTGAGAATCAAAGATGCAAATAAAAGAAAAGGCAAATAGCAGTATAGATCTACAAATATATGATGGGAAAATAGACCTGGGGGCCGTAGATTTCACTAGTGGCTTCTCTCAAGAAATAGCACATACTGGAGAAACAAATTACTGTTGGGCAATTGATAAAACATCGAATAATTATGACGATATCCAGGCAATGATCATTATATAGGCATCACGCCGAAGATTAGTAGACCGACTCCTCCCTACATCTACTACTATTACTCCACGCATCGACCGCTATCCAGCATGCACCTAGTGTATTAAGTTCATGGAGAAACGGAGTAATGCAATAAGAACGATGACATGATGTAGGTGAGATCTATTCATGTAGGAATAGGCCCCATCTTGTTATCCTTAATAGCAATGATACATGTGTGTCTTGCTGCCCCTTCTGTCACTGGGAAAGAAAACCGCACGATCGAACCCATCACAAAGCACCTCTTCCCATGGCAAGAAAAATTGATCTAGTGGCCTAACTAAACCAAATATTTGAATAATAAATACGGGGCTATAAGTAATCATGCATAACAAAGATCAAAGAACTCAAATAACTTTCATGGATATATAGATATGATCATAAACTCAAAGTCCATCGGATCCCAACAAACACACCGCAAAAAGAGTTACATCAAATAGATCTCCAAGCGACCATTATATTGAGAAACAAAAAAAGAGAAGAAGCCATCTATCTACTGACTACGGACCCGTAGGTCTTTGATGAACTACTCACGCATCATCGGAGAGGCACCAATGAGGATGGTGAACCCCTCCGGGATGGTGTCTAGATTGGATCTCATGGTTCTGGAATTTGCGGCGGCTAGAATTGTTTTTCGTCGACTCCCCTAGGGTTTCTAGAATATTGGGGTATTTATAGGGCAAAGAGGCGGTGTCGGAGGCCATCGAGGTGGGCACAACCCACCATGGCACGCCTAGGCCCCCAGGCGCGCCCAGGAGGGTTGTGCCCACCTTGGGGCACTCCTCCGGTACTTCTTTGGCCCAAGTAGTGTCTTCTGGTCCATATAAAATCTCCAAAAAAAATTGATGCGTTTGGACTCCGTCTGGTATTGATTTTCTGCGATGTAAAAAACAAGCAAAAGGCAGCAACTGGCACTGGGCACTATGTCAATAGGTTAGTCCCAAAAAAAGATATATTATCATTCTTGGATGTTTTACAATCATTTTATAGCAACTTTATATCTTTTTTTGGGACTAACCTATTGACATACCCAAAGGTCGGGCTTTGCTTTTTTGCTTGTTTTTACTTTGCGTAATATCGATTCAAACGAAGTCCAAATGCAACGGAACTTGGGAGCCAAGGAAGCACCTAGGGGGAGGCCCGTGGGGCCCACAAGGCACCAGGGCGCACCCTGATGGGTTGTGGATCCCACGAGGGTCTCCTCCACCGCCTCTTAGCTCTATAAATACCCAAATATTCCGGAAACCCTAGGGGAGTGGATTTAAACACAATTCCAGCCGCGGCAGGTTCCAGAACCACGAGATCCAATCTAACACCATCACGGAGGGGTTCATCATCCTCATTGGTGCCTCTCCGATGATGCGTGAGTAGTTCACCATAGACCTACGGGTCCGTAGGGAGTAGCTAGAGGCTTCTTCTCTCTTTTTGATTCTCAATACAATGGTCTCTTGGAGATCTATTTGATGTAATGACTTTTTGCGGTGTGTTTGTTGGGATCCGATGAAGTTCGAGTCTATGATCAGATCTATATCCATGAATATTATTTGAGTCTTCTTTTGATCTCTTATATGCATGATTATTTATAGCCTTGTATTTCTTCTTCGAATCTTTGGTTTAGTTAGGCCAACTAGATCGTTTTTTCTTGCCATGGGAAGAGGTGCTTTGTGATGGGTTTGATCTTACGGTGTCCTCACCCAGTGACAGAAGGGGTAGCAAGGTACGTATGTATCTTTGCTATTAAGGATAACAAGATGGGGGTCTATTCCTACATGAATAGATCTTGTCTACATCATCTCATCGTTCTTATTGCATTACACCATTTCTCCATGAACTTAATATACTAGATGCATGTCGGATTGTGGTCGATGTGTGGAGTAATAGTAGTAGATGCAGGCAGGAGTCGGTCTACTAATCTTGGACATGATGCCTATATATTGATCATTGACTTGGGTATCGTCATAATTATTTGTTCTTCTATAAATTGCCCAACAGTAATTTGTTTACCCACCGTATGTTATTTCTCGAGAGAAGCCACTAGTGAAATCTATGCCCCGGGGGTCTATCTTTTATCATATTTGCTTTCGATCTATCTTTTGTCGTATTTGTTTTCAAATCTATTATTCCAAAAACCCAAAAATACCTTGTTGCACTTTTCTTTATTTATTTTATTTCGCGTTTTTGCAAGATCTATTTATCCAAAATCATACAAATTAATCTATCTTTTTACCGAGGAGGGATTGACAACCCCTCTCACGCGTTGAGTTGCGAGGATTTGTTATTTGTGTGCAGGTACCGTTTACATAGTGTTGCTTGGTTCTCCTACTGGATTGATACCTTGGTTTCATAACTAAGGGAAATACCTACTGTAGATGTACTGCATCATCCCTTCCACTTTGGGGAAATACCGACGTGGTTTCAAGCTGCATCAGGGGCTGGCTAGGGGGCCCACAAGCTCGGGAGGCACGCCTGGGGGTAGGGCGTGCCCCCCAGGCTTGTGGCCACCTGGTGGGTCCCCTTCTGTTGTTTCTTAGCCCAATATTTTTTATATATTACAAAACAATTCTTTGTAAAGTTTCAGGATATTTGGAGTTGTGCAAAATAGTTATCTCAGATTTGCTACTTTCCGGTCCAGAATTCCAGTTGCCGGCATTCTCCCTCTTCATGTAAACCTTGTAAAATAAGAGAGAAAAGGCATAAGAATTGTATCTTAAAGTGTAATAACAACCCGTAATGCAATAAATATCAACATAAAAACATGATGCAAAATGGATGTATCAGTGACCGCCCCCAAGGGTTGCCAAGGTGTATGGGTTCGGTGACCGCCCCCAAGGGTTGCCATTTGTATGGGTTTGGTGACCGCCCTCAAGGGTCCCTTAGTGGAATCACGACATCTTGCATCGTGTGAGGGTGTGAGGAGATTACGGCGGCCCTAGTGGCTTCTTGGGGAGAATTGTGCCTCCACACCGCTCCAAACAGAGATTAGCATCCACAACGGTGTGAACTTCGGGATACATCGTCGTCTTCGCATGCCTCGGTTATCTCTTACCCCGAGCCCTTTACTTATGCACACTCTAGTTTGTGATAGCCATAGTGTTTCATGTTATATATATTGTTATCACTTAGTTGTTTATCTTGCTTATCATAAGTTGTTGGTGCACATAGGTGAGCCTAGTTGTTTTAGGTTTGGTGCTTGACAAATTAAATGCTAGTTTTATTCCGCATTCGTTCAAGCCTAAACCGTAATTATTTAAGCACCTATTCACCCCCCCCCCCCCCTCTAGGCGACATCCACGATCTTTCACATGGCAAAGCATTGTTCCTGGTATCCAAATTTTCAAAAGAGGATGTATTTGGTGAGTAGGCACGGGCTCGCAAATTAATATTTGGGAAGGTCCCCGGATTCCATCAAGCGAAACAAGACAAATTATTACGCCAAGGGGGGGGGGGGGCAATGCTATGTAAGGTGGAAGAAATTATTGATCCCTACACCGGACAGTGGGAGGAGGTGCTTATTCGTACTATGTTCTCACCAGTTGATGTACATAGATTTATGCAAATCCCACTCAAAGCTCTAGAAGATTTGGATGGAAGGTTTTGCAGGGCATGTTACCATGTTTAGGATTCCTGGAAAAATAAAACACTTTGGATGGAAGGTTTTGAAGGGCGTGTTACCATGTTTGGGTATGTTAGCTGGACCACACATCCCTTTTATACCCCCAATGCCCATTTTGTAAGATTGGATTGGAGGATATCCAACATTGTCTATTCACTAGTGCTCGAGCGAATGAGATATGGACCGAACTAAATCTAGTTGATGCAATCCATCATGCAGTGGCTGAGGACCGCTCGGGCTCTATCAACCTAGAAGCTCTTCTCCAACTACGTTCGGTGGTGCATGAACTACCAGTAGCGGAGCTGATTCTTGTAGCTATGTGGTATATTTGGCAGCAGAGACAACAAGGAGCAAAAGGTGAAACCGTCCAGAACTCAGAGAGAAAAGCGATAACCATCTGAGTTGTAGCTACAAATTTTATTCGGAGCTATACACGGAACCAACCTATCTGGAAATCTAAGCATGTGTGGAAGAAACCAAATGCAGGGTACATTAAAATCAATGCTGACGCGTCATTTTATGCACAAACATTGGCAGGGTATGTGTTGTTGTGGCTCAGGACGTAACTTCATTGCAACGGCAACATGGACCTTACCTCATGTATCAACTGTGGACACAATGGAGATCAACGCCATTCGCAATGGATTGATCCTAGCGGCTAACATCGGCTGCACTAAATTGTCATCAAATTGGACAGTAGTAGGAGTGCCTTGGATGCAATTCAAATCCGAAGGGATATATGGGTCTGCATATCGCCCGTGTTAAGCGTCCTATTGTTGTAGGGAAGCAAATCTAGTTGCTGATAGTCTAGCAAAACATTGTTTTTGTGTTAGCTTATCTGAATCTTGAGACTCTAGGGACCCCGAATTTATTTGCCTCAAGTTGTAAACGATATGGCCATTGTTTGAGGAATAATATTTTGATGATAAAAATAATAATCATTTTGTAAGAAAAAAAAACAATGTCACGACATTATGCAGCCCGTCCCGGCCCATGTAGGAAAGCGAGTGCGCTAGCCCAAGAGAAAGCCGAGTCCAAGTCCAATCGAGACCAGCACTTGAATAAGCCGCGGTGTGGACTCGTGCTTCAGACACCTAGCTTTGTCTCGAAAAGAAAAGCTAGACCCAAAGCCCCGGAGAGCTAGACTGGTCCTAGGTTACGGCGGCGGCGGCGGCGGCGGCGGGATGGCGTCGGAAGAGGAGGAGTTCCTTTTCGGCTCTTACACGGAAGATGAGGAGGATCTTGCTGCTGCGGAGGCGAAGGAGCAGAGGGCGAAGAGGAGAGCGGAGGGCGAGTGGGGGATAGAGAAGGTCATGGCGAAGTACAAGGAGCAGCAGATGGAGCTTCAGCTGAAGTATCTCGAGAGCCTCAAAAGCTCCGAGTATCCAATTCGCAGCGACAGGAAAAGTCCGTCGCCTTCTAGCGCGCTTCTCGTTTTCCGCTCGTGCCTTTTTTTAGTTCGCGATTCCCCATTGTTTTGGCTTGCAATTTACCTTTTTTAGTCGACTTGCAGCTACCAAGTTGCCGATGCGGAACCTGCACAATGGAATCGGTGGACCAGAGCTCTATACTTCCTTGAACGTGCTCGCCATCAAGTTGATTAAGTGCTCGGTTCAGTTCCCAATCGACGTTTATGGCCACGTATCGGTCAGGGACGATATTGATGCCAAGCGTGTGTTCCTCTTCCGTCGCGTTCGTGACAACTGCCAGAAGATTAACAACGCCCAGGTAAAACAGCTGCCACCCACGTGAGGGAAATTGAAGATAAAGATGTCATGGCCAGCAAAGTACTCCCTCCGTTCGGAAATATTTGTCATCAAAATAGATAAAAAGGGATGTATCATCAAAATAGATAAAAAGGGATGTATCTAGAACAAATACGTCTAGATACATCTCCTTTTATCTATTTTGATGACAAATATTTTCGGACGGAGGTAGTACAAATCAGTACAACTTTGAACTAGACCAGCCTCGGTTAATATGGATCGTAGGGAGTACTGTTTTTTGTTCCTGTTTTCAGCATTCATCACTTGCAGTTTTTCTCACAGAATCTTTCGATTTTTTTTATGCCTGATGAACATTGATATATTGACCGTTCCTAGGCGCTCGCTTAGTCGTGCTGAGCGGAGCCCTATCGCCTAGTGCTTACTTGCACTTAAGTGTGCGATTTTGTAAAAAAAGGGCAAAGCGGAGGCAAAACGCTCGCTCAGCGTCTAGCGCCTAATCCAACCTTGCTGATGAATGCTCAACTGCCATGTATACCTAAAATTATTTACACCATAATAAATAGTAGTACTACTATTTTTTACTGCTGAAGCGTTAGTGCTGTTTGCTTGTCTACCTCACCATCTACCCGATCACAAAGCTATATCAAATTGTACATCAAGTAAACCAGGGCTTGCGATCACATGGTGTTAATATGCCACTGTTATACAACTTCAACTCGAAGCATATTCTATTGCCCTTACCAATTGTACTTGTTACTCAGTGGATAGTTAGGCAGGCATCTGTCTCGTCTTACCATGATGATGAGCAGTCTTGTGGCAAGTTCATTCTTATAGTTTGTTACCTTGTTTTTGTATGCACTACATATACAAAGTAGCTGGCCTGATGTGCTTTATTGCCTTGTAGGGTGCATTCTTGTCCCTAACCGGTCCGTCTCGAGGAATCGCTTTGCACAGTGCCCTTCACATTGAGGTTGACTTGAAGATTAGGAGTTTGGATTCAGAAAGTGACATTGAGATCGCCAATTGTTGCCTAAAGGACAAGGTAGCTACCTCTTATTGCAAAGTGATTAGAAGCAGGGTTGTCGGCCCATTGTGCTCGGTCGACTTGACATACGCACCTGTCCATGAAGCAGTGGAAGCCACCTTTAAGTTTACTCTTAGTCAGATCAAGACAAGCATAAAAAGGCCAAATGGATCTGTTGCTCGGCAGTGGCAACCCTTCAACAAGGACAACAAGGAACACTGCGAAATCCTTGGCAAGATCACTGTTGGCATTTCTGGAATTGCTGAGGATGTCCTCCTTTATGATGGCAGTAGTTTGGTTGGTGAAGGTGGGCTTATTAGATTGCAGCGTCGGGTTGTGGCTGCACCCATGTGGCTTCCTCTATCAATCAACACAGTTTCTCGTGATGGTAAGAATACTACTACCAGTGTTTACCCCACAAACTGTGGCTGCCAGACCTTCGTTGTGACAGCTGGTTCCTATGAACTAAAGGGCGCCATTGTCTGGTCTTCGCTCTACTCTTCCCAGGCGGATGACGTGCATATGGGTATCCGGCCTGTAAAGCTCTCCAGCCAGCTTTAACTGTGTGGTAACTGTGTGGTGATGAGTAACTTAGGTTGATGGCATATCTGAAGTCTTTATGTACCCCTAGATTGTATTAGTTTCGTATCTGCTAATGTATGATCAGACTTGTAGCACCCGGTACCTTAATTATGGGGAAAGAAGCAACAATATTTTCTATCTTATGCGGCTTAATCTTGTGTTACTTGGTGAGCACAAAATCTTGGATTAGGTGGATCAATCTTAGCGACACATGGTAGCATTGTAATCAATCAAGAAATTAATCTAGTCTAGTTGATGACCTCTACTTACAACTATTACTCCCTCCGTCCGAAAAAGATTGTCCCAAGCCTTGTCTCTCAAATGAATGTATCTAGCTCTAACTTGATGCTAGATACATCCATTCGAGGGACAAGCTTTCTATGGAAGGGATATGGTGTACTCAGCGGCAAGTATAAGACTAGTAGGAAGAATAAGAACAAGTCTAGCTAACTGACTTCTAGTTAAAATGAGTGAATTGCAGAAAACCACCACATTTGGGGCTTCGCTTGCGAAAAACTACCTAGTCGCTAATCTTTTGCAAAAGTCACCGCACATTCAGTAATCATTTTACAAAATGCACTGATCAGGTGATTTCGCCCATTTAATCACTTTCTGACACATGGGACCCGATTGTAAGGAGCTGACTTGGCTGAATAATCATACCCAGACCCCTAGTAGATTTTAAAAAAAGCAATCAGCCCCCTGGACCACGCCCGACAGAGCCCGCTTCCTTGATCCCATCTGATTGAGAGAGCCCGAGCTGGCCGACCCCCGGCGCCACTCCGGCGACGTCGCCGCCGCCGATAAGCACGTCGGCGACCACCGCTACAGGCTCCATGCGGCCTCGAGATGAGGCCAAGACATGGACGCGCCGCGGCGCGGGCTGTACCACGGCGTGTTGAATGGCTCGCCGCCGCAAGGTCGGTAGCGTGCTCACCGGAGTTCAAGGCGCGTGCTCGCGGGGAGGAGGGACGTCGCCTCGCCGGAAGCCAGGGGCGTGTACTCACGCGGGAGGAGGGAGGACGCCTCGCCGGGGCGCGTGCTTGCGCGGGAGAAGGGCGGCCGCCTCACTGGAGCCGTCAGGCGGTCCTTCTCTTCACCGACGCGCGTGCTCGCGGGAGGAGGGAGGCCGTGCCACCGAGACTGGCGGTGCGCACCCTCGCGGCCGCCCTCGTCGCAGACCGGCCAGCTCCACCGCCGACCTCCGCGGCCTCTACGCCATGGCCATCCCCGCGCGGCGGCCACCACGTCCGTGCTCGCCAACACCACCTGATCCGCCTCGGGCACACCCGAGCCGGGTAGCTCGTCGTCCTCCTCGTCGGACAACGGCTGGGGCTGGGAGCCGGAGGCCGCCATGGCGGCAGACGAGTGGAGCGACGGGGTGAGGGGGAGGGGCTTGATTGCTTTTGTTTTTCTAGATCCAAGGGGGTGTTTGTAAATGTTTTGCCAAGTCAGCTTCCAACAATCCGGCCCTACTTGTCAGAAAGTGATTAAACGAGCTAAATCACCTGATCGGTGCATTTTGCAAAATGATTACTGAATGCGTGGTGACTTTTGCAAAAAATTAGCGACTAGGTAGTTTTTCGCAAGTGAAGCCCCAAATGTGGTGGTTTTGTGCAATTCACTCAGTTAAAATTAGTGGTATTGGTTTACACCACATGACATATGTGGTAAGCAATTCAAACTAATCCAAAACAAAATAGTGGTATTGGTTTACCATGGCAGCTAATGACAAGATAATGTTAAAATATTTTTGGATCTGGAGCCATGTTCATTTTGTTGTTTCAACACATTAATCTCCATTGCTGATGGAACCCCTGCAACGAGAGGGCAAAACTAAAATCTCTCCTAAAAATCAAAGAAAAAGCACAAGAATTGAGACGGTGTTGGTTTGCATAAACTTGGTCAGAGTACATTATTCATGCCTCTACGCATGAAAGGCATTGATTCACCTGAAAATTCATTCCGTTCTCTGTTTGCTTAATAATTGGAACAATGAAGAAATCATGAGTGGAGGAGAAGATGAACTCCTCAAGGCTGACAGTGGCGAAGACGTTCTTGCGTCCGCCGCTACTAGCGGGCACCTTTAGATGCCGGCCCTAAGGTCGACCTCATCATCGGCGATAGCGTGCAGCCGGCGCTCCACCATGGACGCACCACTCCCGCGCTTCTTCTGGCATGTTCATGATTAGTTTCAGATAAGAGACTTGAGACAGGACCGCAGCTCTGCAAGCGGTCGGAGCAGCACCGAACAAGTCAACTCCGCGCTACAATCTAACATATAAAACCTCCTATGCTACCCGCTAAACCAGCGCCATCTGGGTTTCAAAATCATCCAGCCCGCATGCTTTGCCTAGCTGGCTGCGGTACTTGTACTTTTAATCGCGGTGGTAAACATCCAGCCGCTTGTTTTTCTGTACGGTGCATAATCGGTCCAGGAGCAGCTGACGAGTGGGCCGCGGTTGTGTGTGGGCCAGTCTCGCAGTGGGACGGAGGGCGCGTGCTTTTGTCGATCACCGCGATTGATGGAGAGCCCGCTTGGTCCGGTGGGTAAAAAGAGGGTTCTCGGCCTCTGTGTGCTTGTACGCGGGATTGGCTGCCCTCGTCTCGCTGCGGGTGGCCCCTTTCTGTCCTTGGTCCCACGTGTCGGGCTGGTTGGGTTCTTTTTTAGGTTTCCCTAGGAGTTACAGCGCCTGGGGAAGAGGATTCGTGACCCGGTCCGTGGTTTCCTTCTGCTCCTCTCTGCCTCTCTGCCTCCTCGCACGCCCCACTTCGCTGCGTCTCCTCGTCTTGCTCTCATCCACGTGCAGCCGCCATTGTCGCTCGCCATCGTTGGTCACCCATCGCCGGCCGTTTGCTTGTTGCCTGCTTACCCCGTGGCCGGCTTCTTTCGCCATGGCTCCTCGCGCTGCTGTTGTTGCGTTTGGCTAGGGTCCCTTCTCTCTGCTCGCCCCAGCCGTCTCTCTCCTCCCCCGCACCGCCAGCCCCGGATCTGGAGGAAGAGGAGGGAGGCGGGATCTGGAGGAGGAAGAGGAGATCCGGGCGCCCCGGCGGTGGCTCGACCGATGCAAGGTCTGATGAGTGCCTCTCCGACTCCTCCCTCCATCCTCGCCACCAACCACCGTCCTCTTCTCCGTCGTGGCCTGGCGAGGCTGGCAAGGAGGAGACCGCCGCCCGTGCTCTCGAGCTCAAAGGTTCGGCCTTGGTCGCCTTCCCCCAACTTTTCTTGTTTCTTTCTCAGATTTACCTGTTCATCCTCTCGAGATTCAATTAGATGTGTGTATCTATTCATTTGCAGGGGGAGTTGGATCCCAAGGGCAGAGTTGCAGTCTAGAGCTGCGGGGGAACACGTGTGATTTGTTCTCTGTTGATTTCCCTTCTTGTCTGGTCTAATTTCGTGGTCAAAACAATGGCAGATTTCTTCATTGGTTGATTTGATTTGGGGCTGATTTTCCCCTGGATTCCTTCCTCTTGCAGTTCCTTTCCGACTTGTTGTTCTTGCCTTGCTTCCCAACCACAGGTGCTCCCCACGGTGAGGAGCGGACGCGCTCGACGCCTTTCTTCCCAACCAGGTGCTCCTCTATCTCTCCCTATGTGTTGTGTGATGAATGTGTGGTAGTGGGAGTGGGATAGGGAGAGGTAAAGAGAGCAGATTCCAAATGCAATGGAAGGGAACTTTCAATCCAAGTTTAATTTTCATTGGGCATTCAAATTCTTAATTTGATCTTCTCAAATTTTTACCTAGGTGTATAAACATACATGCACATGTATATCTAATTGGATTGTTAGCTGATCATTTTCTCTAATGTACATCTCTGAAATTGCTAATATGTGGAGTTGCTCATGTATTCATGTGCCGTATGGAGAAGAACCCGAATGGAGAACTTTGGTATGCCGAGTAATGTGCAGGTACAGACTTATCATCATAGCAAATAGAATTATCTGAATATTGTTTGGAGGATAACAATTCCTCAAATTGGCAAGGTAGAGCACACGGCGAACCAGCGCAGTGATGTGTGGCTCGTGGCAACGCCGGATCCGGTGCACAACCCCGTCGCCACCATCATCCATTCTCTTTGACATCAAGCTGAGATGAGCCATCGCTTGATTCTCTCGTGGCCAGCCCTTGCCCTTCTCGTACCGCGTTGCTCTCCCTGTCGTCGAAGGTCGTGTTCCTCCTGTCCTATGCCTCCCTCCTTTTTGGTTCCAGTTCTCTTTGCCATTCTTTACGCAAATAATTTTTTCCTTATCATGAGTGTCAGCAGCAAGGAATGTGCGATTGGTTATCTGTACATTTTTTTGTGTACCAGGTTATTGAAACATTCATCTTTTTTTATACTTCATAAAGTTGCTGCTGTTAGAGAATGGTGGGTTATCCTTGTGCTGCTTGGTCGTGCCCGAGGGTCATCTACCTGGGCGAGGCCGAGCTCGTGCCCGACCCCGACGACCGCGTCCTCGAGCTCAAGATCGTCACCAAGCTCGCCGCCCGCTGTGCCGAGGCTGAGAGGCGCCTGGCCCTCGCGCTCGAGGCGTTCCCCTGCGACCTCCAGCAGTTCATGAGCGGAAGGTGTGCTAGCTACCCCCCCTTACTATTTTACCTGCTTGCAATCGGATGACGAGAATCATTGGAATTTCAACTCTGTTGAGATGACGCTTGCTGTACATTGCGACTTCATATTGTGGTTCATTCAGGAGATTAGTGTGTGTGTGGGAATGAACTCTGATCTCTCTAATTTTCCATCATTGGGTCTTTTGACAAGACCTCCTTATTAGAACCCTGGCGCTTAAGATCAGTTTGGGTAACAGATAGAGCTAGGGGTTTCTCTAACTTCATGTGGAGCGGTGGACATGTCTGTACCTTTCTGATTGTTGTGAGAAATGCAGTGCATTAACTAGCTATCATCGTTAACCCATCTACCGAGCTACTATGTTCCATTTAATCTGCTTTTGTTCACAGTATTTATTTCATTAGATGAAGGACACTTGGTGTCCACTTAATAGATTAGCCTTATTGTTATTACAAGAATAATGGGAGTCATATGCAGGGGCGAAGCCAGCAATCTGACAAGGTTTGGCCCCTGCCACACCTAAACTTTGGTGCAAGTGCTAGCTACATATACTGACGTACTCCTATGTAGTAGTATGTGTTTGAAATATTTAGCTGAGCCGTGGGTCCGTGCCGACCTACCAGACTGATTGCTAACCTTGTGGTCATGTCAGCGTGTCTTGAGTGCACTGCACAATCTCCTATAAACTCTGCACATACGTAAAACTGTTAATGATTACTTCCTCCGTCTTAAAATACTTGTCAAAGAAATAGATAACAGGGAGTATTTAAAAAAAAAGCTAGAGATTGCGCTTGTTGAATCCAAATCCTTTCAATCAGGAAACTGCTCCGTCTCCTTACGGAAAGTAAAGCTTCCTTATGAATGGGAATGTATAGTTTCTAGCTAGCTTCACTTGTATAATGTGTTTTTTATGATTCTATCTCACTACTAATTCATGATTATCTACTGTTATTCCCTCCAATCCATATTACTTTGTCCATCAAATGGATGTATCTATTATTGAAATACGTCTAGATACATCTATTTGAGCGACAAGTATTATGGATCGAAGAGAGTACTTTAGTTTGCAGATTTTCTTTATTCCAGTGTAGTTAATATAGATGATAAATTGGTGACCGGTCATCCATGTAAATCCATTGAGTGAAAAAAAAGCCATCTAATGAGATATTTTGAGTGCCAATACATAACTTTTTCATTTCGGTTGTATATGTTGAACATGCAGCTATATATAGCTAGTATTCTAGCGAGCCCTTGCATAGTTACATTATACATGTGTTTCTCCTTCATAAACTTTGCCACACCTGGAAAAAAGTTCTGCCTTCGCCACTGGTCATATGAGTTACATCTCTATTTCTAATTAACAGGGCAGTGTTTGTATCGCAGTTAAAGTTATAGGGTTTCAATGATGATGGAGTTTAGTTGAAGTAATAACTTGATTTCATCTTCATGAGAAAATCTATTATCCAGAAATGAAATGCATTCTTGAGTGAGACCTCACTTCATTTTTATAGTATTTTACAATCTTATGCTTTATGTAGGATTGATGGCAGCATCTTAAAGATGTACACGTCGCACTGGCCATCAGAGCATTGGCAGGAGTATGAACCTCTTCTAAATTGGGCGAAGTGTTCCAGCACACAATGAGCAAAAATTGAACGCAGGGGGATCGGCACAACATATATATCAAAACTAAGTTTCTGTTTCCTTATGCTCATTTTGGTAATATCATTACTTCCTCTTTGTCTATCATCATATATATGCATCAGATTATCACATACACAGGCTGTTTGCTCATTGTAAATAATGGGAGGCCAAGCCGCCGTCAGCTCTAGAAGGACAGGCCGTCGTCAGCTCTACAAGGACAGGCCATCCTCCTCATCAAGTGCATATGCCGCCTCTGCTTTTGCTTCCCTCAACTGTGAGGTGAGTCCTAATTTCTATTTCTGCTACTTAGTAAATATTTGCCATTGTTGGGTATTCATCAAAATTCAGGGAATATATGTTGTCAACAGGTTTTGTTGGGATCCACACTCCAAAGCTGATTTAAGGATCAAGTGAAGGTGGGCCAGTAGTATTCAAACATGCATATCTTGGCCAGCCTCTTTGTTTAGCACAATCCCCTCAGTTACACAAGCAGTTCGCTTGGCCATGGCGCTGGTGCCGCTGACTCCCCACCGGCCTCCTTTGTCTCCCAGCCACAGGTTGCTCCAACCCCTCCTCTGATGTGGTCCTTTGGGAGCAAGAAGAAGAGCAGGCATGCTCTCTCTCTACTTCCAAAGTGTCCACACGACAAGATCGACCGGCCTAAATTCTGGTGAGCTCCTCCCGTACTTAACATTTGACGAGGCTGCTGAACTTGCTTATTTTGGTGCCCATGTATGCTGTTTTTGTAAATAAGGAGTTAAGAATAAGATGTTCAAGAAGAAGAATATATACTGAACTGCATCTTTTTAGAACACAGAACCATGTGTGCCATTTGTATCAGGAGAAAATGATGATGCTAGAAAAACTACACTGCAATGATATCTCAAAATGGAGATAGTTCATGTTTCTTTGTTGCAGTTCCGTATCACTCAGAAAGTTAGAAAATGAACTGTGTGGTTTAAATCCTGGCATAGGGAATACATGTTTGATTACCTTTATTTTTCTGGGAGAACATTAGGTGTGTTAGTCAAAGATCAGAAGATCTATTGTTCTTCATAAATTAGATTTTTATAGGAAATATTCATGCCCTTTCTCCTCCCCGTTGCTCTGCTTCTTCCCCTAATTTCTCTTTTTCGTTTTTTTCTCTTTGTGGTTTGACTAAGGCGGCTGATAGGGTGATCCAATTTTTATTTGCAGGTGCTAATCTTGTTGCAAGTTGTTGTCTGGACCTCTTTCTCTCTAGGGAAGGCAAAGGAGACCTCAGGGAAATCAAGCATCTTGTGGTGGCTATAGCGATGCCCCCATCATCTCATCCATCTTTCTGTGTGCTTCTCTCCATGGAAAGCATCGCCATGGCCAGATTGATGGATAAAGCCCTAGGTGAAATATATTTCTCTCTTTATTACTCATTTGTGCAAACACACTTTTCTTTTCTTTGATTTTATTCAAGATCTCTCTCATGTAAAAATGATTATTATCCATCGAGGTCAAGTTATTGTTGTTCTGATTGTAGAGAGGTGCTTTTCATCCCCTGTTCTACCTTTATCAAAGATAAATATATTTTAGTATTTGTAGGTTGGTGCTTGTTGGGTTCTACTCATTATAGTATCCGGCTGAGGCTGTCTTCCTAGCATAGATTAGAGGTTTTAAGCTACCACTGAATGGAGGTACCTATGTCTCTATCTTTCACATGATTATATATTTGTCCTTCTGATGTATTCAATTAATTAATCCTTCTCCTAACATGGATTGGGTTTGAATGTTCTATTTCATCATCCTTAAAATTTGAACCTTCCATGTTTAGGCGTTTCCAGTTTGTTGGTTCCTACAGTTTATCAGTCATGTTATTTGTGCCAAGTAATTAGTTATTTGTGCATGTTCTCATGGTCCAAGTACTCCCAGTATTCTAATCGCATTAATGTGTATTACCAGTTAACATATATTATGGTTGCCTTTTACCTTTTAGTGAGCCTCTATAAATGGCCAGTTGGATGCTAATGCTGGGTCTTATCATATAGGTGATAATATAAACTAGAAATACTTGCTCCCTGTCATCAACGGTTCATTTCTGTTTGATGCTGGCCCCAACCGACTTCCTGTGCAAATTTTCTACCACAATAAATGTTTAGTAAGTTATGAGTTTTCTAATTCTAATGTAACTCATTTTTCCTTACTTACTGGTCTTGTTACTAATGTTGAAACTATACAGAGGAGCAGGAGATGAGGAGCGCGACACTTGGTGTACAATGGTGCTTGATGCAGCAGTTAGGACCAGGAGATGAGGATCATGGCATTGGGTTTACGAAGGATTAATAGGAACATTTGCACACGACAATTTGCACATTGTAACTAAGCATCTATGTATCAACAGTAAAGACTTGGGTGTCTAAATATTCTCACAATACTTGGCTCCCTTTCGCCCTTTGCGCCATTGGCGCAACGAGTCATCTAGTAGGGTAAAGGGCACGCATTGGTTATGAAAAAATAAAATAAAAACAAGAAAGATCACTATCCCTAAATTTATGTATCCTAGAGATTAAGGGGAAAAAACTTTTACATGTATCCTTGGACCTTATGCTTATAGAGTTATAGACATAAGCCTTTTGGTTTATACAATTATGACCAGACTTTTGTGAAAATATTATTGAAGTTCTTATAAATGCTATTTTTGTGTACAAGTGGTGGTTGTCTATTACCCATGTCACAAATATGTTGGTTTTGAGAAATTAACTTGGTAGGGGAAGCAAAAGGACGAGAAGAGATGCCATCCACCAGAGGAGTTCTTTTAGGAATGCCATTTAATCTTCAGCCACTTGACTAATTCTTACTAGAAGGATCATCATCCCATCCCAATACATAGGAGAATTTGAATCATGGGTTACGCCACTTTTTGTGCCTCCCGGTTGCAATGAGCGAAAGATACCAGGTCATTTCTGAAAGCTTTCTGGAATATATTTCACCGATGAAAGGCAGGAGCAAGGACAGAACGCTACGACAGGTGACGGCCCTTGACTTCTTTTCACTGATTTTCTCTGAAGATTTCATAACCTTTTTTCTAACAAAGAAGTTCAGGCTATATCTACAAACAAGGTCCATCTTTAGTTGTTCATCAGGCTTCGTCTGCTTCGAGCTTGCTAAAGCACGAGGCAACAAAGGCTCTTGCGACCTTGACGTACTTGGCGGTCTGGTCCTGGATGTCGGGAGGAAGATCATGGCACGCCAAGAAGTCGGTGCCCACCTCCGGATGGGCGCAGTTCAGGAGCGCCAGGGCTGCAGCGAGCACCTTGCTGCTTCTCTTCTTTGATTTCTTCATGGCATACTTCCCATTTGCGAACTTGATGCGCTCCCGAATCGGGAACTTGAGGCGTTCCTTGGCTTGCGCCTCCATTATCTCTAGTCCCCAGCCACTGAATGAAATAAATAGCAAGGATTAGGTTTTGGGATGCTCAGTAATAGATTAGCCAACCGCAGCTAGCAAGTGCTATAGGGAGACAATTTAATCAGAACATGGATACAACACAGGTGGAAAAGACAAATCGAACGAAGCGTGCAATTGTACATTTACTTGCCTCTAGCTATAATCATCTTCTGGAAGGATCTTCCATGACTTTAAGCTGTAAAATAAAAATAAAGGAAAAATCAGCAATATAATGATATTTAATATGTGAGCTTATATTATAAACAAAAGCTGTTGTGTAATACCAATCCTCCAAGGCTCCAACCACCGGTGATTAACAATCTTGATGCCCAACCTTTCGGCACGCTTGTACTTCTCACCTAGTTCATTTGAAGAACTGTGATGTTGCATTCAAGGAGCATATACAAAAAACTTTCGAGCATCATGACATATACACGCACATAGAATTTTCGAAACATACTTTCGATAGGCATGTTGTGGATTATTTTAAGTTACCTAGAAGCCTATTTTTCACCAGAGGCTTTCCAGACTATGCAAAGAGTAACAATTTTTTCACAAGATACACAACGATTTTTTTTACCAAATCTTGCAACTTCTCATATGTTCATCATTGTACGCCACACTTTCTTTCTATAAAGAGAATTCCCTCTCTGTCGGTGTACTAGAGTAGGGGTACCCTAGTATCCCGAACTTGTGCATGGGCAGTTGCAGCCCCCCGCGGCAAGGTTTGCCGGGTGACCGCCAAGGTCCTCCGTGGTTCTTTTTGGAGTCATTCAAGAACAAAGTATTTAAGCCAAGGAGACAAGGCCCCGGCAAGAGGAGCTTGCCGGGAAGGCCAGACAAGGCCCCGGCAAGAGGAGCTTGCCGAGAAGGCCCGGTGAGCGACAAACTTCTGGACGCGACAAGGCAACGACCGCGGCAAGGCGCTTGCCGCGGCAAACTACCACTCTGTACCTGCGCTCCAGCACATCCACCAACGTGTCGCCCTGAGGCCTTTCCAGGCGCGCGTGGCGAGAGGCTGCGCGGCCAGCGGTGCGCGGTGGCAAGCGGCGCTGACAAGATTGCCATCGTGGCGAGCGGTGGCGCCCCTGACGGTCCCTTTCTGCACTGTTAGGGCGACGTAGACGGGCATTTAATGCCTTTGTCCCCTGCCGTCAGGGTTAGGTATGATACACTGTACAAGTAGTTGTACCAACCACAACTCCTTTTTCATATTTACCCTTGCCTACGTTGCCACCTGTCGGAGCCCCCTTGAGCATATAAAAGGAGGCCCGTGCGCAACGTAGGAGGGGTGGGAAAGGTTGGAGGCTAGAGAACACTCACGCTCGGTCTCGTTAGCAGCTTGTGTGTACTGTAGCACTCAACGCTCCCGAGCAAGAACTCACTACATTCAGACATGCAGCAGTAGGAGTGTTATCTCTCCGGAGAGCTCCGAAGCTGGGTAAAACTGCTCGTGTGCTTCGCCTCGATCTGCTCTTCGTGCGACCTCCGCCCCCCGCCGAACCGAAAGGGGCTCGGTCCGCCGGTCCCATAGGTGTTCGTGGGTCAGATCAGCCTCCCCGACATCTTTGGCGCGCCAGGTAGGGGACAATTCCATGCGAATCGCACAGCGGCATCATTGCACGGATGCGGTCGAGCGAGGAGTTGTTGCACAGCGGAACGACATTCTTCGGCAACCTGAACGCTCCGGGATGTTCAGGATCGTGCTTGAACAGCTCCAAGAGCATCGCGTCCAGTTCCAGGACAGTGAAATTGAAGTTGAGGCCCGGGCGCAGCCTCATGATATCCGCCGTGTTACAAACTCCCGGTGGTCTCCACCTCTCTCTGCGAAGCGTCGCGGCGAAGGAAATTTGCGCCAACGGGCGCTCTGATGAGTCCGGCAAGCCTAAGGCGTAGGATCCGGATGACGGCAATCTTGACCTAAGCGTCTCCGGGCAGACTGCTCCAATCGTTGCCGCGCACTCTTTGGGGTTTACTGGCGATGGCAGCTGCGGGTTCTCCTCGACAATCCAGAACCAGTCTGCTCTCCACTCATCCCATTTGCTACGGAGCTCTCCCTCCAGATAAGCTTCCTTCTTGCCGGTCCTCGAGATCCAGGCAATCCCGCCGGAAAGGGGCTCCCCTCTCTCAACTCGGGGCATGAAGAAGTGGCGGAAAAGGGCTACGTTTGGATGGACTCCGACAAAGTTTTCGCAGAGATATGCGAAAACTGCCATGGTCAGAACGGCACTGGGGGTGAAGTCAAGGAGGCGAAACCCGTAGGTGTTCATGATATCGCAGAAAAATTCAGAGAAAGGCGGGCAGAGTCCGCAGTAGAAGAACAGCGCGAAGAAAGGGTACCCATTCGGAGCCAGTTCCGAAGCGGTAGGAGTACCTTCGTGCGCGGATGCGCCGCGTCTCAAATCCACCGGAAGAGGTAGTAGTACTCCCTCGGCTCCCTCGCGGCGGCTGGGGGAAGATTGCCGCTCCTTTCGCCCGCCAAGAAGCCGCTGCGCCTCGGCCGACTTCACGGCCTTCCCCTTGTCGGCTTTCGGAGCCATGGCGGAGGTGATGAGGGAGATCGACGGCGTTGGTGATGCCGGTGGCGATGGGGGGCCGAGCGCTGCTCTTTTTTCAGCCTTGGGAATAAAGGGGGAGCAGCGGAGGTTTTTCGAGATTGGACAGCAACTAGCGAGATGGGCAAACTACCCCTGTTTCCCCTGCTTATAAAGAGGGAGGGGGCGGACGTTCCGTCTTTCCGAATAAAGAAACCACCCACGACGCCGCATTCGACTTGAAATAGGTGCCATGGCACCATTTCTAGTTTGGTTGCCACAGTACCCAAGCAAGAAATGGTGCCATGGGACCATTTCTACAAATGGCTGCCATGGCATCATTTATAGAAAGGCTGCCATGGCAGCCAAACACTTTGCTCTAACCATAAGCCATTTTCTCTAATTAGAGTAGTTCACAGAATTTTAAGTTTTGCTGAATTTTACTTGCTCATAGTACCATGCCTATGGTAGAAAAGTGTCAAGAAAAATATACTCCTGTCAATAGAATCAAAACTGATTTATTACCTTTGCATATAAACTACTCCTAGTGAAACTACAACACATTCCAATCAATTTATGTTTGCTTATTTTTGTTTTTTCTCTCTACAGGAAATACTTTGGCATGGTACAGTTTGACCAGCCACAGGACCAAATCAGTTAACCTACTCCCTTTAGTCTGCATCAAGGTACAGATCTTTTAACTGAATTTTAATAGTCTGGTGATGTTTTCACTGACATCACAAGTTAAATGTTTCCTTGCATGTTCAACTGAATTATGGCCGAGTTTAGATATTTAACAAAATTATGACTGTCAGCATACTTTATTAAGTAATGTGTAAAAGATCGGTGTATATCTCATAAGATGTTTATTTTGTAGAGATTGACCATCCTATATGGAAAACAGCTGGACTAGTTACAAGCCCTTGTGGGGGTGTCCATGTTCTGCCAAAAGTCTCCAGCTCCTCTTGATTTCCTCCTAGATTTTGATTTCAAGTCAAACTAAAGCAAAATTTGTTAATGCATTTTAGAATTTTATAATGACTGAATTTTCAGCCAAGTTTGTTTCTGAACAGTAGTGACATGGAGTAGTGTAGTGGTCCTGTAGTGACCAAATTTTCAAATACTCTCTGTAAGTTGGTGAAAATACCCCTTATATACTCTTACAAACTGGGATTGCAATTGCAATTGCAGTAGTTGATAAAGCTAGATTGATTACAACCTGTAGGCCTTTTTACTAAAGCTAGATTGCAATTGCAGTAGAAGATAATCTCATACCATATCATCTATTGATGATATGGGATTAGCAAAACCTTGCTTGCCTCATTAGTTGCTGTAGTTGCTTGCCACATTTCTGTAAGTTAGTTTTCTGGTTCAAAACTTGGTGAAGAAATTGGGTTTCGGCCCTTTATCGAAAGATAACTGATCAGAACTTACTGCAGGTGCACATTAGCGCCTGTATGCTTTGACACTGTCGAAACTGAAAATTTGCAAGAGTTTTGCTTGATGTTTATATCTTGATGTAAAACTGAAATTTTCCTTACTATTGTTAGCTGTTGAACTTTGTACTCCTCCAGTGGTAGAGATTACTAATCCATGCTAAATTGAAATTTTCCTTACTATTGTTAGTTGTTGAACTCTGTACTCATGTGCCATGCATAAATAGTGTTATCTTGAATGACTGATCTAAGTCACATATCTTACGAATTAATTTTTGATACAGCAAGCAACAGCATGACGAAGAGATTACAACAACAACGATGCTTCTGATCAATCGAGGGGAAGAACAACGAAGACCGAGAGATTGTACTGTACCTTCTTCTTCGAGAGAAGATCGCCAGCGAAGAACAAAGAAGTCAAGACGAGCACGAGCTCCACCAGCAAGCATGCAGCGTGGGCGGCGACACGCATTCGGCGTGGGTGATACTCAATGGCAACGGCGCGGTTTTGGTCACCGGAGGAGCTTCTTGTGAGCTCCAATGGCAGCAAGCGGCGGACCACCATGACCAGGCGAACCCGGCAACCAATCGACAGGAGAAAAGTGACTGGAGGACCGGAAGATCACCACAGAAGCTGTTGAGCCGCTCGGGAAACTAGAGGAGGAGCGGCGGCTGAGCTCGTGTGCGGAATCGGCGGCGGAGTGGGAGGAGACAGGATCGATTCCGTTGATCGGCGGCTTCCCAGCAAGCGTGGCTCAAGGAGGGCGTGGGTATCGGCGGCGGAGCTCTGGTATGCTCGGGAAGGGCGAGGAGGTGCGTGGCGCCGAGCCCTGTCTGACGCCACGCTGCGGAGGGAGGAGACAGGCTCGTTTTGGAGTGGGGCAGCTCTGTGCGGAAGCAATGGCGGCGGCGGGGAGAATCTGCAGGATAAGATGCAGCAGCGGCGGGAGCTCCACCGGCGCAGCGGCGGGAGCTCCACCGGCTGGAGCCCGGCCGGCGGCAGGATCTTCCCGCGACTTGGGCCTGCGTGCGGGTTGCTTTGAGAGAATTCAAAGTTGCGGGAGGGTGTTTTTGTAAAAAATGCGGTAATTCAAATTTGAAACCACTGCGACATGTTTTTTGGGACGGAGGGAGTACTTTCCACCGCAGGGGCGAAAGGATGTGGCGCCGTAGCGGGAGAAGAGCCCGGAGAGCATGTCCTGAGTGATCGCCTCTGGGAGGTGCCGCACCAGGAGCGTTGCCGGCGCAGGAGCAGACCCAGCCTGCTGATGTAGAGGCGGCGGCGGAGCAGAGGAGACATTCACGGGCAGCGGAGGAATCGGAGGCGGCGGAAATGCCTCCATCGGGGACGCCGGTGGCTTGGCGACGGATTTGGGCAGGGTGGGGTTTCACCTCTCCGCAGGACTAATGGCAGCGCCGCGGCTACTGGATGAGTAGGAGGGTGCGGTCGCCGGACCAGCGCCGAGCCGGGTTGTCGGGCGGACGGGCGGCGGCCCTCCTGGACAGCTGGACGAACGGCGGCAGTCGGGCAGGTGTGTCAGTTCCTTTCGGTCGCTACCGGGCTAGCGAGATCGAGTCGTTTAGTTCGTGGGCTGACTGCCTGGGCCCAGCCAGAGGGCAGACTAGCTAGTGGGCTGCGCCCCGGGCCGAAAGTCATACCCTCTATGTTTATTTTGGAAAGAAAAAGCCCCCCTCAAAGCTCCTCGGCAACCATCAGTTCATTACACGCTTTATTATCGAGCTTCAGCTACTGCCGAGAGCGGAGGCTAGAAGAACAGTACCACTAGGAGTTACATCAGCTAGACCTAAAGCTCCCTCGCCAGGATTTGCAAAGATCCATGTTGATGCGGGAATTTCTAGACCACTAGGAGTTACAATGTGTCGAGATGAGGCGGGTAACTTCATAGGTAGCTCAGCCCTGGTGATTACTGGCATAACTGATGTGGCGACGGTGGAAGCGATTGCTTGTCGGGAGGGTCTATCCCTAACGCAAGATCTTATGCTCCATAATTTTATCATGGCATCAGACTTGAAACTGGTGGTGAGTGACATTGACAAAGGCAGTCATGTTTCTTAAGGAGCTATTATTAGCGAGATTAAGCTTAGATCATAGTTTTTAATTGTAAATTTACTTTTGAAGGTAGAGCTTCAAACACAAATGCAGATAGGTTAGCTAAGTTTTTTCACTTGTTGGACCAGGGCCAGCATGTTTGGTTGTCTGAACCACATGATCCTGTTTGTATCCCACACCGTGTGGATCTGAGCAGTAAAACTTGGTTAACCCCTAAATAATTAAAATGACGCAACCAAATGATCAAGATTGTTCACGGCGCTCGAGGCAAGCCAAAGTAGCTGAGCCAGATACAAATTTTGGGTATCACAAATAGTCTAACAGGGAAGAGAAGGGACTACATGCAAAAGAAACTATCTATTACAAGGATTGTCATCTTTTCGGCTGGAATGGGCTCTCAAATAGAAGCTTTGTTGACCTCCCCGACTTCTCATCTTATTGCCTTCACCAGGCGATCCTCAATAGCTCCCCTCTTCTTTGAACCAGAACCAGCAAGCATTCCCTCATCAGTTTTGACCGAGTATCCGAGCATAACATCCTCCATCGATGAAGAAGAACACTTACCCTCCGCAGAATAATCCGGGTACCTCTCCATGTAGCTCCCTGGAAGCACAAAATGTAGGGTGACGTAGCATGCAATTTCAAAAAAAATCCTACAATCACGCAAGATCTATCTAGGAGATGCATATCAACGAGAGGGGGAGAGTGTGTCCACGTACCCTCATAGACCGAAAGCGGAAGCGTTAGTTAACGCTGTTGATGTAGTCGAACGTCTTCACGGTCCAACTGATCCAAGTACCGAACGTACGACACCTCCATGTTCAGCACACGTTCAGCTCGATGACGTCCCTCGAACTCTTGATTCAGTAGAGGGTCGAGGGAGAGTTCCGTCAGCACGACGGTGTGGTGACGGTGTTGATGATGTGATCCGCGCAGGGCTTCGCCTAAGCATTACGACGTTATGACTGGAGGAGTAAACTATGGAGGGGGCACCGCACACGGCTAAGAGAATCTCTATTGTGCCTTTGGGGTGCCCCTGGCCACGTATACAAAGTTGGGGGAGGAGTAGGCCGGCGGCCAAGGAGGCCGTGCCAAGGGGGGAGTCCTACTTGGACTCCTAGTCCAAGTCGGATTCGGCCCCCCTCCTTCCAATCAACGGAGAGGGGAAAGGGGAAGGGAGAGAGGGAGAAGGAAAGAGGGGGGCCGCACCCCCTCCTCTTGTCCAATTCGGATTGGGGCAAGGGGGGTGTGCACCACCTCCCGTGGCCTGCCTCCTCTCCTCCACTATTGCCCAATAGGCCCAATAACCTTCCCAGGGGGTTTCGGTAACCTCCCGATACTCCGAAAAATCCCTGATCTTCTTCGAAACCTTTCCGGTGTCCGTATATAACCTTCCAATATATCAACCTTTACCTCTCGGCCATTTCGAGACTCCTCGTCATGTCCGTGATCTCATCCTGGACTCCGAACAAACTTCGGTCATCAAAAACACATAACTCATAATACAAATCGTCATCGAACGTTAAGCATGCAGACCCTACGGGTTTGAGAACTATGTAGACATGATCGAGACACCACTCCGGTCAATAACCAATAGCGGAACCTGGATGCTCATATTGGCTCCTACATTTTCTACGAAGATCTTTATCGGTCAAACCGCACAACAACATACATTGTTCCCTTTGTCATCGATATGTTACTTGCCCGAGATTCGATCATCGGTATAATCATACCTAGTTCAATCTCGTTGTCGGCAAGTCTCTTTACTCGTTCTGTAATGCTTCATCCCGCAACTAACACATTAGTTACATTGCTTGCAAGGCTTATAGTGATGAGCATTATCGAGAGGGCCCAGAGATACCTCTCCGATACACGGAGTGACAAATACTAATCTCGATCCATGCTAACCCAAAAAAACACCTTAGGAGACACCTGTAGAGCATCTTTATAATCACCCAGTTACGTTGTGACATTTGATAGCACACAAGGTGATCCTCCGGTATTCGGGAGTTGCATAATCTCATAGTCAGAGGAACATGTATAAGTCATGAAGAAAGCAATAGCAATAAAACTTAACGATCATTATGCTAAGCTAACGGATGGGTCTTCTCCATCACATCATTCTCCTAATGATGTGATCCTGTTCATCAAATGACAACGCATGTCCATGGCTAGGAAACTTAACCATCTTTGATCAACGAGCTAGTCAAGTAGAGGCATACTAGGGACACGGTGTTTTGTCTATGTATTCACACATGTATCAAGTTTCTGGTTAATACAATTCTAGCATGAACAATAAACATTTATCATGATATAAGTAAATATAAATAACAACTTTATTATTGCCTCTAGGGCATATTTTCTTCAGTCTCCCACTTGCACTAGAGACAATAATCTAGTTCACATCGCCATGTGATTTAACATTAATAGTTCACATCTGTATGTGATTAACACCCATAGTTCACATCGCCATGTGACCAACAACCGAAGGGTTTACTAGAGTCAATAATCTAGTTCACATCGCTATGTGATTAACACCCAAAGGGTACTAAGGTGTGATCATGTTTTGCTTGTGAGAGAAGTTTAGTCAACGGGTCTGCCATATTTAGAGTCATATGTATATGCAAATTTTCTATGTCTACAATGCTCTGCATGGAGCTACTCTAGCTAATTGCTCCCACTTTCAATATGTATCCAGATTGAGACTCAGAGTCATCCGGTTTGGTGTAAAAGCTTGCATTGACGTAACTCTTTACGACGAACTCTTTATCACCTCCATAACCGAGAAATATTTGTTGGAAATATGCCCTAGAGGCAATAATAAAAGTATTATTATTATATTTCCTTGTTCATGATAATTGTCTTTTATTCATTCTATAATTGTATTATCCGGAAATCGTAATACACGTGTGAATACATATACCACAATATGTCCCTAGTGAGCCTCTAGTTGACTAGCTCGTTGATCAACAGATAGTCATGGTTTCATGACTATGGACATTGGATGTCATTGATAACGGGATCACATCATTAGGAGAATGATGTGATGGACAAGACCCAATCCTAAGCATAGCACAAGATCGTGTAGTTCGTTTTGCTAGAGCTTTTCCAATGTCAAGTATCTTTTCCTTAGACCATGAGATCTTGTAACTCCCGGATACCGTAGGAGTGCTTTGGGTGTACCAAACGTCACAACGTAACTGGGTGACTATAAAGGTGCACTACAGGTATCTCCAAAAATGTCATTGGGTTGACACGGATCGAGACTGGATTTGTCACTCCGTATGACGGAGAGGTATCACCGGGCCCACTCGGTAGTGCATCATCATCTTGAGCTCAAAGTGACCAAGTGTTTGGTCACGGGATCATGCATTACTGCGAGTAAAGTGACTTGCCGGCAACGAGATTGAGCGAGGTATTGGGATACCGACGATCGAATCTCGGCAAGTAAAATACCGATTGACAAAGGGAATAGTATCTGGGTTGATTGAATCCTCGGCGTCGTGGTTCATCCGATGATATCATCGAGGAGCATGTGGGAGCCAATATGGGTATCCAGATCCGCTATTGGTTATTGCCGAGAGCCGTCTCGGTCATGTCTGCATGTCTCCCGAACCCGTAGGGTCTACACACTTAAGGTTCGGTGGCGCTAGGGTTGTATGAATATGAGTATGCAGCAAACCGAATGTTGTTCGGAGTCCCGGATGAGATCCCGGACGTCACGAGGAGTTCCGGAATGGTCCGGAGGTAAAGATTTATATATAGGAAGTCTTATTTTGGTCGCCGAAAAAGTTTCGGGCGTTTGATCATATCTCGCTTGTGAGAGAGGTTTATTAGTCAACGGATCTGAACCTTTCAGATCCGTGTGTTCTTTACAAATATCTATGTCATCTTGTAGATGCAGGTACCAGGCGCTACTTGGAGCTATTCCAAATAACTGCTCTACTATACAAATCCGGTTTACTACTCAGAGTCATCCGGATTAGTGTCAAAGTTTGCATCGACGTAACCCTTTACGACAAACTCTTTTACCACCTCCATAATCGAGAAAATTCCTTAGTTCACTAGTTACTAAGGTTAAGTTTGACCGCTGTCATGTGATCCATTTCTAGATCACTCTTGTACCCCTTGACTGACTCATGGCAAGGCACACTTCAAAGGTCTTGATCGAGCATAGCATCTTAGAGCCTACATCTAAAGCATAGGGGACGACCTTCGTCCTTTCTCTCTCTTATGCCGTGGTCAAGTCTTGAGTCTTACTCAATACTCACACCTTATAACATAGCTAAGAACTCCTTTGCTGATCTATTTTGAACTCCTTCAAAATCTTGTCACGGTATGTATTCATTTGAAAGTACTATTAAGCGTTTTTGATCTATCCTTATAGATCTTGATGCTCAATGTTCAAGTAGCTTAATCCAGGTTTTCCATTGAAAAACACTTTTCAAATAACCCTATATGCTTTCCAGAAATTCTACAACATTTCTGATCAACAATATGTTAACAACATATACTCATCAGAAATTCTATAGTGCTCCCACTCACTTCTTTGGAAATACAAGTTTCTCGTAAACTTTGTATAAACCCAAAATCTTTTATCATCTCATAAAAGAGTATATTCCATCTCCGAGATGCTTACTCCAGTCCTTAGAAGGATTACTGGAGCTTTGCATACTTGTTAGCATCTTTCAGGATTGACAAAACCTTCTGGTTGTATCACATACAACCTTTCCTCAAGAAAATCGTCGAGGAAACAATGTTTTGACATCATATCTGCAGGATTTCATAAATAATGCAGTAACTGCTAATATAATTCCGACAGACTCTTAGCATCGCTACGAATGAGAAAGTCTCATCGTAGTCAACTCCTTGAACTTGTCAGAAAACATCTTAGCGAAAAGTCGAGCTTTCTTAATGGTGACACTTACCATCATTGTCCGTCTTCCTTTTAAAATCCATCTGTACTCAACAGCCTTACAACCATCGAGTAGTTCTTCCAAAGTCTATACTTTCTTTTAATACATGGATCCTCTCTCGGATTTTATGGCCTCGAGCCATTTGTCGGAATCCGAGCCCACCATCGCTTCTCCATAGCTCGTAGGTTCATTGTTGTCTAGCAACATGACCTCTAAGAAAGGATTACGTACCACTCTGAAGTAGTACGTGTCCTTGTCGACCTACGAGGTTTGGTAGTGACTTGATCTGAAGTTTCATGATCACTATCATCAGCTTCCACTTCAATTGGTGTAGGTGCCATAGGAACAACTTCCTATGCCCTGCTACACACTAGTTGAAGTGATGGTTCAATAACCTCATCAAGTCTCCACCATCCTCCCACTCAATTCTTTCAAGAGAAACTTTTCCTCGAGAAAGGACCCGTTTGTGGAAAAAATCACATTTGCTTCCGGATCTGAATTAGGAGGTATACCCAACTGTTTTTGGGTGTCCTATGAAGATGCATTTTATCCGCTTTGGGTTCGAGCTCATCAGGCAAAACTTTTCACATAAGTGTCACAACCCCAATTTTTTTTAAGAAATGATAGCTTAGGTTTCTCTAAACCATAGTTCATACGGTGTCATCTCGACGGAATTATGTGGTTCCCTATTTAAAGTGAATGTGGTTGCCTCTAATGCCTAACCCATAAACGATAGTGGCAATTCGATAAGAGACATCATGGTATGCACCATGTCCAATAGGGTGCATTTATGATGTTCGGACACACCATCACACTATGGTGTTCCAGGCGGTATTAGTTATGAAACAATTTCCACAAGGTCTTAATTTTGTACCAAACTCGTAACTCAGATATTCATCTCTATGATCATATCATAGACATTTTATCCTCTTGCCACGATGATCTTCAACTTCACTCTAAAATTGCTTGAACCTTTCAATAATTCAGACTCGTGTTTCATCAAGTAAATATACTCATAATCCACTCAAATCATCTGTGAAGTAAGAGCATAACGATATTCATCACAAGGCCTCAAAGACTCATTGGATTGCACACATCAAATGTATTACTTCCAACAAGTTGCACTCTTGTTTCATCTCAACTGAAAAAGCAGGCCTTTCGGTCATCTTGCCCATGTGGTATGATTTGCATGTCTCAAGTGATTCAAAATCAAGTGAGTCAAAGCGATCCATCTGTATGGAGTTTCTTCATGCATATATACCAATAGACATGGTTCGCATGTCTCAATCTTTTCAAAAGCAGTGAGTCCAAAGATCCATCAACATGGAGCTTCTTCATGCGTTTATACCAAGATGACTCAAATGGCGGTGCCACAAGTATGTGGTACTATCATTACTATCTTATATCTTTTAGTATGAACATGTGTATCACTACGATCGAGATTCAATAAACCATTCATTTTAGGTGCAAGACCGTTGAAGGTATTATTCAAATACACAGAGTAAACATTATTCTCCTTAAATGAATAACCGTATTGCGGTAAACATAATCCAATCATGTCTATGCTCAACGCAAACACCAAATAACAATTATTTAGGTTTAACACAAATCTCGATGGTAGAGGGAGCAGGCGATGCTTGATCACATCAACCTTGGAAACACTTCCAACACACATCGTCATCTCACCTTTAGCTAGTCTCCGTTTATTCCGTAGCTCTTTTATTTCGAGTTACTAACACTTAGCAACCGAACCGGTATCTTAATACCCTGGTGCTACTAGGAGTACTAGTAAAGCACACATTTAATACAATGTATATCCAATATACTTCTGTCAACCTTGCCAGCTTCTCATCTACCAAGTACCTAGGGGAGTTATGTTTCAGTGACCGTTCCCTCATTACAGAAGCACTTAGTCTCGGGTTTGGGTTCAACCCTGGGTTTCTTCACTAGAGCAGCAACTGATTTGCCGTTTCATGAAGTATCCCTTCTTGCCCCTTGCCCTTCTTGAAACTAGTGGTTTTACTAACCATCAACAATTGATGCTCCTACTCGATTTCTACTTTCGCGGTGTCAAACATCGTGAATTGCTCAAGGATCATCATGTCTATCCCTGATATGTTATAGTTCATCACGAAGCTCTAATAGCTTGGTGGCAGTGACTATGGAGAACCATCACTATCTCATCTGGAAGATTAACTCCCACTCGATTCAAGTGATTATAGTACTCAGACAATCTGATCACATGCTCAATGATTGAGCTTTTCTCCCTTAGTTTACAGGTTAAGAAACTTGTCGGAGGTCTCATACCTCTTGACGTGGGCACAAGCCTGAAATCCTAATTTCAGCTCTTGGAACATCTCATATGTTCTGCGACGTTTCAAAAATGTCTTCGGTGCCTCAATTCTAAACCGTTTAACATTACGCCTTGAACTATCACGTAGTCATCAAAGCGTGTATGTCGGATGTTCGCAACATCCACAAACGACGCCGAGGTTCAAAGACACCGAGCGGTGCATTAAGGACATAAGCCTTCTGTGCAGCAATGAGGACAATCCTTAGTATACGGACCCAGTCTGCATAATTGCTACTGCCAACTTTCAACTAAATTTTCTCTAGGAACATATCTTAAAATAGTAGAACTAAAGCGTAGGCTACGACATAATTTGCAAAGACCTTTTGACTATGTTCATGACAATTAAGTTCATCTGATTATTTAATGAACTCCCACTTAGATAGACATCCCTCTAGTCATCTAAGTGATACATGATCCGAGTCAACTAGGCTGTGTCCGATCATCACGTGAGACGGACTAGTCATCATCGGTGAACATCTTCATGTTGATCGCATCTGCTATACGACTCATGTTCGACCTTTCGGTCTCTTGTGTTCCGAGGCCATGTCTGTACATGCTAGGCTCGTCAAGTCAACCTAAGTGTTTTGCATGTGTAAATCTGGCTTACACTCGTTGTATGCGAACGTTAGAATCTATCACACTCGATCATCACGTGGTGCTTCAAAACAACGAACCTTCGCAACGGTGCACAGTTAGGGGCAACACTTTCTTGAAATTTTATGAGGGATCATCTTATTTATGCTACCGTCATTCTAAGCAAATAAGATGCAAAAAGATGATAAACATCTCATGCAATCAAATAGTGACATGATATGTCCAATATCATTTTGCTCCTTTGATCTCCATCTTCGGGGCGCCATGATCATCATCGTCACCGGCATGACACCATGATCTCCATCATCATGTCTTCCTGAAGTTGTCTCGCCAACTATTACTTCTACTACTATGGCTAATGATTTAGCAATAAAGTAAAGTAATTACATGGCGTTATTCAATAACACGCAGGTCATACAATAAATTAAGACAACTCCTATGGCTCCTGTCGGTTGTCATACTCATCGACATGCAAGTCGTGATTCCTATTACAAGAACATGATCAATCTCATACATCACATATATATCATCCATCACATCCTTTTGGCCATATCACATCACCACGGCATATGCTGCAAAAACAAGTTAGACGTCCTCTAATTGTTGTTGCAAGTTTTTACGTGGCTGCTATAGGTTTCTAGCAAGAACGTTTCTTACCTACGCCAAAACCACAACGTGATATGCCAATTGCTATTTACCCTTCATAAGGACCCTTTTCATCGAATCCAATCCGACTAAAGTGGGAGAGACAGACACCCGCTAGCCACCTTATGCAACTAGTGCATGTCGATTGGTGGAACTCATCTCACGTAAGCGTACGTGTAAGGTCAGTCCGGGCCGCTTCATCCCACGATGCCGCCGAATCAAGATAAGACTAGTAGTGGCAAGTAAATTGACAAAATTGACATCCACAACAACTTGTGTTCTACTCGTGCATATAAACTACGCATAGACCTCTCTGATACCACTGTTGGGGAACGTAGCAGAAATTCAAAATTTTCTACACATCACCAAGATCAATCTATGGAGTGGCTAGCAATGAGAGAGAGGGGACTGCATCTTCATACCCTTGAAGATCGCGATATGGAAGCGTTGCAAGAACGCGGATGAAGGAGTCGTACACGCAGCGATTCAAATCGCGGAAGATCCGATCTAGCGCCGAACGGACGGCGCCTCCGCGTTCAACACACGTACAGCCCGGGGACGTCTCCTCCTTCTTGATCCAGCAAGGGGAGAGGAAAAGTTGAGGGAGAACTCCGGCAACCTGACGGCGTGGTGGTGATGGAGCTCGTGGTTCTCCGGCAGAGCTTCGCTAAGCACTACGGAGGAGGAGGAAGTGTTGGAGGAGGGAGGTGATGCGCCAGGGGAAGGGTGTGGCTGCCCTCCCACCCCCTCACTCTATATAGGGGGAAGGGGAGAGGGGGCATGTCGGTGTCAAAACTGGCGGATCTCGGGTAGGGGGTCCCGATCTATGCGTCTAGGCTAATCGTAACAGGAAGCAAGGGACACAGATGTTTGCCCAGGTTCGGGCCCTCTCAATGGAGGTAAAACCCTACTTCCTGCTTGATTAATATTGAAGATATGGGTAGTACAAGAGTAGATCTACCACGAGATCGTAGAGGCTAAACCCTAAGAGCTAGCCTATGATGGTATGATTGTAATTGTGATCGGCCTTCTAAGGACCAACCTCTCCGGTTTATATAGACACCGGAGAGGGCTAGGGTTTACATGGAGTCGGTTACAAGGAAGGAAATATAACATCCGGATCGCCAAGCTTGCCTTCCACGCCAAGGAGAGTCCCATCCGGACACGGGCTGAAGTCTTGAGTCTTGTATCTTCACGCTTCAATAGTCCGGACAATGTATACAGTCCGGCTGTCCGGATACCCCCTAATCCAGGATTCCCTCAGTAGCACTACAAAAAAATACACTTCCGTGATGATACGTGTTTGTCACAGTAGGTCGCGTTTTTTGTCATGCATGTACATCCATGACAAATTTATGACAAAATCAAGATAGTCATACCGTGTCTTTGTCGTAGAAGTGTTCCATGACATTACCAAAATTATCATCACGGAAGTGTCCACTTCCATGATGATAAATCGCGCGTCACAGAAGTGCTTTCATCAAGGGTGACCGACACGTGGCATCCACCGTAACGGAACGCCGTTAAGCTATCGGGTCGGATTTTGGATCCGATAACCCGTTAACAGCCACGAACAATGCCGATTTTCCATGTGTAAAATTCTCATTGGCTGACGGATCCACGTGTCAGCTCCGCGTTAACAGTGTCGATCATCCAACGGTCGAGATGGGCCTATGATATGTTGACACGTGGACCGGCCCAAAAGTGGCCCATAAAGTTTTAATGGGCCGCCCAACCGAAGGCCCATAAGATTTAGCGGACCATAATGGGCGGCCCGACTAAAACCCACAAAATTTAGCGGACCATAATGGGCGGCCCGACTAAAACCCACAAGATTTTGCGGACCACAATGGGCCGGCCCAGCTAAAGGCCCACAAGATTCTGCAGATCATAATGGGCCGGCCCAGCTAAAGGCCCACAAGATTCTGCAGACCATAATGGGCCGACCCAGCTAAAGGCCCAACATTCTCTGTCAAATCAGCCCGTCAACGGCCTGGTCTAAACTTGTCATCAATGCGGCCCATGGTCACTTCTGGCCCGTTAACAGCCCGCTAAGTAATTGGGCCGAATTACGGCCCGGTGTATTTCCGGCCTGTTAAAGGTCCGACTTCATTTGGGCCCATTTACAGGCCATCAAAACTTTCGACCATAAACGACCGTGAAGGATTTGGGTCATATTCGCCATGTCATCATTCGCCCGTTAGAGGCCCACTATAGATTTGGCCAACTTTCGGCATGTTGTCATTTTCGCCCGTTAACGCGGATGTAAACCATGGGCCATATGTGGCCCAACGTCATATCGGGCCCATTAACGGCCCATATAAAATGACGATAATCTAGCCCGACCAAGTTCCGGCCTGTTAAAGGCCCGTGTATTAGGTCAGCGCATTTACGACCCGTCTGAATTTCGGCCTGTCAAATATCCGCATCGTAAATGGGCCACCATTTAGGCCTGCTAAGTCCAGTGGGTTATTTGGCACAATCAGGGCCCAATCTCACTTTCGGTGTATTAAAGGCTCATGTTTTTTATGGGCTCGATATATTTACACCTGTAAACGGCCTACTTTTACTAAGGGCCCAAATTATGTTTAGGCCTGTTAAAGGCCCACTATGGGCACAGGCCTACCAGAAAAATTTGAAAGCTTATGCTAATTTAAGCCCAGATATTTTTAGTGGGCTACATGCCAATTTCGCCCGTGTCGCTTTTAGCCCAATTGGAATGGGCCCGACGAATGTTGGCATGTTGGGCTCCTATGAAGCTTTTAAATCGAATACATTACTAAGATAAACCTACACTATACAAAATTAAGCGTCATAATTACTGCAGCCTGTGGCGGCATCATAAATGTTGTATCACAACAAAATTAATTCCAATCATACAACAAAAGGCCTGTTGGCATAAAGTTTACTGATCCTTCCGGATAAAAGCACCATCGGATGTATAGAAGCACATATCATTTGACCTGAGTGCTAATGTTTCAGGCTGTAGAATCTGATGGAGCAGCACGATCTCCACCTTTTTTCCGCCATTGCTCTTCAACAACGACGCGAATGTATGATAGTCTGGTTTCAAAACCCTTCATATCTTGACGGCATTTCTGAACCACTATTCTTGTTTCCGAAACAACGTCCATTAGGGATTGGACTTGTGTCTGGAGCACAGATATATCACTCTGTCTAGCAGGAAGATTTTGTTTAGTAGGCGATTTGGACGAGGTTACCTTGACAACCAACCCAGAATTACGCAGGAAGGTGCTTTTTGCACTGTTAGTGGAGAGATACTGACGCACTGCAGCAAGAGGTGACATTGTGCCTGTAGTAGCCTCGTCACCTTCAGGTGGTTGTGGATGTTCAATCATTTGTTCCATAGCTTCCTGAAAGTTTGAACTTGTAGATTAGTGTACCAGTGAGTTACTAATGAGACAAAAACAAACAAAGTAGGTTAAACGTTTATACATAACTTATTTTGGTGAACTACTGTAATACATTAGCATGTATTGTAGTGCCAACTACATAATAAAATCACTTTTAGAACATATGTCCATGTAGCATGCCTACTATATTGTCTATTTCCTCACATTCGTTGACATCTAAGGATAAAGAGACATGGTTTAAAGTAGGATGAACATAGTATGACATCATTCATATCATGGGCAAACAGATATAAAACAAACAGGCTATTTTATCATTGTGTGCACACGTGAACATAACAACTAGATTACAGATCAAGACCAAAATAATATCCTTCATCTCTTTTAAACCATGTAAGGGGAAATGATACGTTAAGACAACTATGTATAAAAGTGAACAGAGTAACTGACATTGGCTGCAAACCAAGTAGTTAAATGAACACATCACAGTGCAAATCAGTTAAAGGCAGGAGGAGTAAGGACTTACAGCAGCGGCTTGAACTGGTGTGCTCATGCCCTTCATCTTGCTGGTGTGGCAATCCTTGAAGATTTGCCCTACATTCGGTTCAGGTTCTTTTTGGTCCGCACGGGCTTTCTGCTGTATTTGGAACAAGTCAATATAGATACGATAATATAGCACAAAAAAGAAGAAGGAAGTAGCAGCTATTTCAAGAGCCTCGCAGTGTGCAATATAGCTATGAGATCCTGTTGTCTGTTGGAATTTCACTTTAGAATGGTTGGTTTTGTTCTTCAAACAGTTAGCCTAGAAGAAGATACACTTGTAAGGCACATACAAAATACAAGTTCAATATGTGGTCCGTCAAATACATATAGCCTACGATACTTTGGATCGCACCGGTGTTTAACGAGGGCTGTCCAGTCTTCATCTGTAATATATTCCACTTTGGAGTTGTTTGGGCGATTTCATTGTTAGCCTTGCCTTCAAAGTGAGATTTCCTAAGGTGGTACCGATCTTGTCATGCAGAGCATCGAAAAACATGAGTGCATGCTTGTTTAGTTGCATCATCTTTCGGATCCAACTTGAACCTCATCTGTTGAAAAAAGAATGTGAATCTTATTAGGAGGAAGCTACAAAGTATGGGACAGAGCAAGGCACTATTACTAATTGTGATGAATAACATTACTTACAGATAAATGGTCAATGAAGGTGTTAAACTGGGTATTGTCTTTCTCATTCCTGTACTGGATCCACGTTGGGAGGATACGCGCATGACACCTAACGGCAATGGATGCCTCTGATACTAACTTGGCTGACTCTATAGCATCACGTGGCCTTTTTAAACCTGCCTCAAAATGGATCTCCATTCTTCCTCCTTTAGATTTTGTTAATCTATCAAGCATTATCCCTGATGTCTGTTTCCGCTTGCGTCGTGGTGCTAGTTCAACAACGAATATGGAAAGTGTTAGTGTACATCAAACTGTGAGAGTACATATAAAGGAGCATGCAACTGCAACTTGATTCGGTCGGTACCGTCTTGGTGTTGATGCTCATGAGGTTCATATGATCTTGCCAAGTCCTGTTGTGTCAATAGTGCTTCTAAGTAGTGTTAGGTGTGAAGGCAGCTTGGGAACCGGCGATTCGGAGAAAAGCGAACTAGTAACTGGTTGAGATCTTTGATACAGTTGAAGCGGATGCTGCGGTGGTGGAAGCGGTGATCTTGTGTTTGTAGATTTAGCGGTGGACTTGGACCTTCTCTTGCACTATAAGTACCAAGCAGAATCTCGACGGCAGAGCCTTTTCCGTTTCACCCGACGTGTAACAACACTCCCTACTATATTATCTTCCTTGCTCTTTTTTGACTTTGCCACGTCAAGCTGTACCCACAACACAAAAGAATAAAATCACTCTTCAGAACTCATTGATGCGTGATACATACAAGCAATACTTTGATGTAAGACAACCGTATGAGGATGGAATATGTAAGAAAAACAGGACGGCATGACATATTCACAGCTACGATGTGCAAACTAAGTAGAAGGATTTTCAAGAAAATAGAAGTAATACAAGCTAGACACCATATGAAAGATGCAACCAATATTACTCTGCCATGTTAAAAGTGTCTTGTCATAAGTGGCAATTCGAAAAATTAGAAGCAGTACAACGTAGAAATCAATGCAAGATGCAACCACTATCAAACTGCCATGTTAAAAGCGTCCAATCACGAGTTACTGATGCGGGATACACAACAACAGTACTTTGATGTAAGAACATGGTACGATAGATAGATGCAGTGTATTCTAGACACAGAAAGCCATGTCATATGCACATGTACAACGTATAAACTCAGCAGGTGCAATTTAATCAAACTAGAAGAAATACAGGCTAGACAACATATGCAACATGAAACCAATTATCACACCTTTGTCAACTTAGAGCAAGCACTGCGATGGTGGAGTGCGGAGATGAACTCATCATGTAGACTTGGGACTTCACCTCATTAGCGATGGCGATGGAAAATCTAGAGAGTCTCTATTTGCGTCGGTGCGGAGTACCACCAACATCCCCTAACTTACTCTTTTCCTTCCTATTTTTTGATATTGCCTTATGAAGTCAAAACCACAAGAAGATGAATAAAATTAGCTCTGCATAACTGGTTGATGCATGATACAGACGAACACTACTTTGATGTAAGGCAAGCGCAGGAGGATGGAATATATACAAAAAAGACATCGTTTCATATTCCCACATACGATAGGAGGATGTAATATGTATGAAAAAACAGTAAGCGGAAGGCATTTCAACAAAATTAGAAGAAATGAAAGCTAGGCACCATATGAACATGCAACCAATATCACTCTATCAGGTAAAAGTGTCTCGTCGTAAGTGCCATTTCAAGAAATTAGAAGCAGTACAAGCTAGAAGACAATGCAAGATGTAACCTACATCACAGTCCCAAGTTAAATGTGTCTTATGGGTAAGTGATCGTTGCAGGTATAAGTTGTAAGCTACGCAGATGCAATTCAACATAATCGAAGCAATACAAACTAGACATCATATGGAAAAGCATAACCACGTATAATGTTCCAAGTAAGAGCAAGCACTGTGATGGTGGAGTAGGGAGATGTGCTCATTGTGTACACGTATGTTCTAGAAATAGGAACACGTGTCATATTCACAGCATTATGTGTAAAGTAAGCAGATGCAATTCAAGTTAGAAGCAATACAAGCTAGACATCATCACGCAACATGCAACCACATATAATAGTGTCAAGTTAGAGCAAGCACCTGTGATGGTGGAGTAGGGAGATGTGCTCATCATCTACACAGCTACGTTGATCGTCCAGCCTTGTGTTGTCTTGCGAATCTTGTTGGGAGGATGGCGGAGTAGAATCTATAGAGACCCCCTTGTTTGAGTTGCTCGAAGGACCACCATCATCCTTGGGACTAATTTCCTTCAGCTGTAATGATTTTGCATTGTGAAGTCAAGCAGATAAGAAAAAGGAACAAAATTCGCTCTTCTAACTCATTCATACATGATCTTGTGAACACTACTCGGATGAAAGGCAAACACATGATGCGAGGATGGAATATGTATGAAAAACAGGATGGTGTGACATATTCACACCTATGATGTGGTAACTAAGCAGAAGGCATTTCAACAAATTAGAAGCACTGCAAGCTAGACACCATATGAAAGATGCAACCAATATCACTCTGCCAAGTTCAAACTGTATGGCGTTTCAACAAATTAGAAGCAGTATATGCTAGAAATCATATGCAAGACACAACCAATATCATAGTGGCGACTTAAAGGTGCCTTATCATAAGTGACTGATGCGGGATATGCAAGAATAGTAGTCTGATGTAGAAACAGGAACACATGTCATATTCACGGGCATTATGTGTAAAGTAAGTAGATGCAATTCAACAAAGTTAGAAGCAATACAAGCTAGACATCATCATAAAATGGAACCACATATAATAGTGCCAAGTTAGAGCAAGCACCTGTGATGGTGGAGTAGGGGAGATGTGCTCATCATCTACACAGCTACGTTGGCTGTCTAGCCTTGCGTTGTCTTGCGAATCTTGTTGGGAGGATGGCGGAGTAGAATCTGTAGAGAACCTCCATTTTAGTTGCTCGGAAGGACCACCATCATCCAATGCCTTGCCAATTTCCTTCAGCTTTATTGATTTTGCATTGTGAGGTCATACCGACAAGAAAAAGGAATATCATTCGCTCTTCAGAACTCATTCATGCATGATACTGACGAACACTACTCTAATGAAAGGCAAAGTCATGATACGAGGATGGAATATCTACGAAAAAATGGGCTGACTTGACATATTCACACCTATGATGTGGTAACTAAGCGAAGGCACTTTAACAAATTAGAAACATTGCAAGACACCATATGGAAGGTGCAATCAATATCACTCTGCCAAGTTAAAAGCTGTCTCGTCATAGGTGGCGTTCATCAAACTAGAAGCAATACATGCTAGAAACCATATTCAAGACGCAAACCAATATCACACTGCCAACTTAAAGGTGTCCCATCATAAGTGACTGATGCAGGATACACAAGAAGAGTAGTTTCATGTAAGAACATGGTGTGATAGACAGATATAGGAAAGCGTGTCATATTCACATGTATCATGTGTAAGCTAAGCGAATGCAGTTTACGATAATTAGGAGCAATCTGAGCTAGACACCATATGCAACATGCAACCAGATATCACATTGCCAAGTTAGAGCAAGCACCTTGGATGGTGGAGTAGGGAGCGGAGACTTGGACCATGTAATGCACTATCGATTACAAGGAGAATCGATGCAGATGCTCCGTTTACGTTCTTCTGAGAGGACCACCATCATCGCCTTCCTTACTCTTTTCCTTCCTCTTTCTTGATTTTGCCTTGTCAAGTCAAACCCACAAGAAAAGGAATAAAATTTGCTCTTCGTAACTTATTGATGCATGATCTTGTGAACACTACTTTCATGTAAGGCAGCCGCATGATAGGAGGATGGAATATGTATGAAAAAGCAGGAATGGCGTGACATATTGACATGTATGATGTATAAAGTGTAAAAAGCACAAGGTGCTTGAACTTGTTAGAATCGATGCAAGCTAGAAACCATATGAAAGATGAAACCAATATCACTCTTGCCAAATTAAAAAGGGTGCCATAACAAATGTATTTGACCAAATTAGAAGCAATACATGGCAACAGGCTAGAAATAATATGCAATATGCAATGAATAAAGGTGACTCATCATAAGTAATTGATGCAGGATACAGAAGAGAGGTAGTTTCATGTAAGAACAAGGTTAACACATAGATGTAGTGTGTACCAAAAATAGGAAGGCATGCCATATTCACAGGTATAGTGTGTAAACTAAGCAGATGCGATTTATCCTAATTAGAAGCATTACAAGCTAGACACCGACATGCAACCACATATCACACTGCGAAGTTGGAGCAAGCACCTGTGATGGTGGTGTAGGGGAAGTGCTGTCTTCAGGTACAGAGCAACGTTCAATATCTTCATTTAGGCTTGCTGTTTCTTGAGAATCATGTGGAGAGGATGAAATTGCATTCTTTATAAGAGTATTGTGTCTCATATTAACCCACGCGCGTGACTGTCTCATCATAAGCGATAGACGCAGAGATACACAAGAACAGTGGTTTGATGTAAGAACATGGTGTGATAGGCGGATGTAGTATGTACCAAAAAGCAGGAAGGCGTGTCATATTCACATGTATAATGTGTAAGCTAAGGAGATGCAATTTAACAAATTAGGAGCATTGATGAGGGATACACAAGAGAAGTAGTTTGATGTAAGAACATGGTTAATAGAAAGGCGTAGTATGTACCAAAAACAGGAAGGCATGTCATATTCACAGGTATAATGTGTTAACTAAGCGGATGCAATTTACCCTAATTAGAAGCATTACAAGGTAGACACAATATGCAACATGCAACCACATATCACCTTTGCCAAGTAAGAGCAAGCACCTGCGATGGTGGTGTGGGAGAATTGCGGTGATCAACTAGAAAGCTACGTTGACTATCTTCATTTAGCCTTGCATGTTTCTTGAAAATCATGTGGGGAGGATGACCTGCACTCTTTAAGCAGTAGAGGCGTCTCACGATAACCCACCGGGTGTTGTCTCATCATAAGTGATTGGCGAGGGATACAAAAGAGCATTAGTTTGATGTATGAACATGGTTAATAGACATATGTAGTATGTATCAAAAACATTAAGGCATGTCATTATCAAAGGTATAATGTGTAAAGTAAGCATATGCAATTTAACCAAATTGGAAGCAATACAAGCTAGACACCATATGCAACATGCAACCACATTTGACAGCGAAGTTAAAGCAAACACACAGGATGGTTGTGTGTGGCAATTGAGATCATCAACTGCAGAGCAACTTTTCTGTCTCCAAGCTAACGACATCGCACCCATTAGAGCGTTGAAAGCGCTTGCTTATCTTGAATTACACTGGGCGACTTACATCTTTCCTTTTCTGCATTCATTAACACTGCGTCAGAGTCTGAAATACCCATGCATAAAAAACAATAGTGTGAGTATGGGTGAAGTGTGTGCACAATTAGTACAGTGTAAAGGTAGCAGATAGCAGGTCAGTGAGAAATAAATGACGGGAGACATATGATAGCTCTACAACATGCATGGCACACTCAATTACTACATGATTCTATGAAAATAACAGTCGACTGAAAGCAAATAGGTCAGTCCATTTTTTCTACACCGTCCGATGTACAAAGAACGGGGAGATCGCTTTCATCTACCTCCAGCCAGTCAGTGTTGACGATCTTCCTCGAAACGCCAGCGACCACCGGCCCAGTATTCCTCCCCTGCCTACGCCCTCCCCTCGACCTCATCGCACCGCCGTGGTTGGCACCGCCCCCCGGCCATCCATTCAAGCCCCGCCGACCTCCGGACCGGGCGCCAAGCTCCTGCACCCACACCCCTATGATAGACACCGATGCGCCGCTTCCCGGGAACAAAGCGGACTAGGTGCTCCAGCGCCTAAGCGGGTGCTGCTTCTTTAATTGCGGTTCGACCGACCTGAATTGAAATCCAGGTGGGCTCGCCCTCTAGCAAAGGTGAATTAGTAAAAGGGAGGAAACCTTGTGCATTTAGTATCACGAAGAAGATGCGATGAAGCGCTCAACTAGTTTCTTTCGTGGGATGAATACGGTGTGGCGGAGACGTAAGATTTGCACGAATAAGGGAAGATGAGTACCTCTTTATGCTTTGGCGATCTTTGTGTCCTCCTTACATTTTTCCGACGATCTTGTTGTTCGCCGGAACCGAAGTTGTGGAGGACGGTGCAGCCTTCTGGATGAACCCATGGCCAAGTTGTTGAGTGTGGTGCGGTGGCCGTCAGCCGGCGGCGGGGAACCAGATCCGAGGCGGTGAGCAGCGGCGTGGCGGGAACAGCTCCGGTGCGGTGGGCGATTCGCGGCAGTGGAGCCGCGTAGTGAGGCGCGGGGCGGCGTGGTTGGAGTGGTTGCTGCGGCGCCGCGTCGGCATCGGCATCATGGAGGCAGCTCTGCCTCGGCTTCAGCTGCTAAGTCCTTGAGGGTGTTGCGATTGCGGTTGCGTTGGATGACGACGTCGGGGTACCGGCTCCGATGTGATGGAGGAGGGCGGCGGTGGATTGGCGCTATGGGGTAGAAGGACGGAGGAGGTTGGGGTTTTGGCTGGTGGAGAGGGCGTTTTCGTGCCCACAGTATGAATGGGAAATGGAGGGAGGCGGGGAACTAAGGGGAACAATGTTTGGTTTGAGACGCGCTTGTTTGAAATTTGGGGAAAGTTACAAACTTTGCCCCCATCTAAAATTCGGACATATTGCGTGTTGGGGTAGGACAGTCATGTCAGTGTCCCAAATGTGGGCGGGATAGATTTGACGGCGCATGGGTATTCAGGCGCCCACGGCGTATGAATGCTTCTCCGAGGCGGTTGAGACTGGCGTCTTGGTGAAGTTACAAACCTACCCCGGTTTAGACCTTTGGACATCGGGCCGATAGGCTACACGGGCCAGAATCAGGACAGTAATTTCCTACCACCAAAACATTAGTCTCGCGCGGTTTCGGGTGACCAGAGGCCTATTTGGCACTTCGTTCAATATTTGGGAGCAGAAGCATTAACGTTTTCGGTTCTCTTTAATAGAACTTTCAGGATTTGTCAAACTTCACAAATCTTTACTCTTGAAAATCCTAAAGCTACGATTATTTTAGAATGGAGGAGGTACATTTTAATATACATTGTACACGAGTTTATATTAAAAAATATGCAACTTACCTCAGTTCATGCATGGTTCCAGGTATAATCTCCTTGGTTGCAAAAAAAAGTTAGATATGCGTATGAATATATATACCATGTTCAAACTCACAACAAAGATTGATGCCCCCTTTTACATCTGATTTACAAATGCCATTATCTCGGGTTCAAATATATGAATGCACTTCCTATGAATTCGAATCTTCGAAAATCCCTTTATGTTGAATTCGACTTGTATTTTATTTCGTAGCTAGCAATTTGGAATGTATCCATGCAAGTGACAAATGTATAAAGTGCTTCACACTAACAACATGGAGTGCACTAATTAATGTTTATATGTGAATTGCAAAAGCATCCATTGCCTGTATTTCAAACCGCTCTCACTCTATGGATCGATAATATGAAATAAACACATGCACATGCTAGAATTCAATAGAGTATGGGTGTCGATAGACCGATTTTAGATCCATACGCAATTTTGCAAAATTCATGATCTCATCCAAAAATAATAATGCCATTTATATTTTAATTTAATGCGTAGAACCGCCTTTTACACGTAGATATCTCTCTATCTAACGCATAAGTGCACACACTTTATATGCATCGGCATTTCTCTTCACACATGCTCACAATCTCTCTCAGGGTGTCGGGATGTCTCATGCACATGCTCTCTCTGTTTTCTCTATCTCTCTTTCTGACTACTATGTACCACTCTTTTCACTAATCTCAGTTGGAAAACACTATTTCTCTCACATGCATATATACACATGCACGGTCTCTACTAGCCCTCTATACGCACATATATGTGCCTACGTGTCTCCATACGCACATTATCTTTAGGCCTCTCTCGCACACATTGCCCCCCCGACACACCTCTCTAGTAGTAGTTGGCAGATATGATTTCATCATATCATTCGGTAGGATATCCACGGCTGTTAGGCTGGATGGTATCTGAGGCAAAGTTTTACCCTAGTTCGGATCGGACCCTTGTAGTTGAAGAAAGAGCCTACTCCTGGTACTGTATATTAGTGTTAGGGGTGTGTACAAAGTACACGTGAATACCAGGCATTTTGCGTGTGTGTATACTATCGATGAACTAGCCCCCAAGCTTGTATAACATACTAAGGGCCTGGGGTTACAAATCATATATAGTCGGCTTATCACCAGTGGGGATAGAGTCCTCCGCGACTCTGGTAGCTTCATGTTGTACGCCGAGTCCTCCACATGGGTCTCCGTATAACACGTCTCGGTCCAACCTATATGTGGCGCAAGATGGAACCGACCCATGAGTCTTCATGTTGACCCACCACAACTAGAAATGATGTGCCCACCACACCACACACGCAATCGGCCACTAAGAAAATAAGCATATACAATAGTACAACGGTATCTAGCTCACGATACGTCTCCATATTTTGTTGATGACACCGATGGACTTTGCATTTGATGCGTGCTCGATATTTTGTTGGCGACACTTACGGTCATTGTATTTGAAGCGAAAGCATGATATGGTCCTTTGGACTTGAATAAGCTCATCACGGTCACCGCATACATTTTGTCATGCTAACCAACATGTGGTTGGATGGTTAGAGGACGATGGTTTCTCGAACCCACCAAGGTTAAAGTCCCGGCGCTCGCATTTATCTTGTGTTAATTTCAGTATTTTCCGCGATGTACGTTCAGTGGGAGGAGACGTTCCACTCGACTACGAGGCACCTATGGTGACTTCGTAAAATCTCAAGATCATATATGCTGGCCCACTCTCTCGAAGGTGCGGCGGCGGACCGACGGTGGGGAGTGGTTTCGGGGAGGGCGGGCGGCGGCCGCGGGCGGTTCGGCCGGTGGTGGATGGCGGCTCCGGGGGGGGGAGTTTGGTGATAAAGCTGGAGGCCCTTGATTTGAATCCAACGGCTGGAAAATCTAATGACTAGAGATGAAAAAGTCGGTCGACGACGTGTAGCCTCACCCGCACGCGTACACATGCATGCATCGCAAGACACGCACGCATGTAGGCGTGCAACACCGACACGCATACATATACACATAGCATTACACGCGACGCATGCTGGCGTGCAACACTGACACGCACACATGCACTCACGAACATACGCACGTACGCACCCATGCATGCAACATTGAAACGCACCCTTGCACGTACGCACCCATGCATGCAACACTGAGACGCACCCTTGCACGCACACAACACTCGCACGCCTGCATGCACACAGCACACGACGCAAGACGCATGCTTAACTACATGAAAAAGATGACGTCACACTCAATGAACAATCATCGGTTTATGAAATGCCCGCTTCGACCGCCTGGCCCACCAAAGGTTCCTCTGCTGTCGCTGCTGCGTTGGGTCAGCGACATGCAGGCCATGCACCCAAAGAGCCTGCGTCGGTGGAAGAATGGCGCGGTGTCCTGTGTCAGGTCGAGGGCGCCACTTTCGCAACGCCCGGCTGAACACGCCTCCGTGCCGCATTCAAACGCCTCCACGAAACCCGCCCGTGTGGAAGCCGAGAAATCCACTCGACACACGTCCGTTCATGACCGGGCTGGCGTTAACGCATAGCGCCGGCGAGCTCCTCCGTCCGCCGTCTATTTAATCTGCTATTTAAACGAGGCCAAACGCCGCCAAGAATCGCACACCTCCGCCGCTCCCTATCTCCTCCACCATTTTGTCCACTCTTACAATGGCTTACGAAGAGTAGTTATTCCGCATCCAAGCGGCTGGGTAGCCCGCCGGATCTGAGCTATGCAGCTCGCTGATCAACCTCCCTTCCTCGCCCGACGGAACGATTTGCCGCCCCAAGCGGTAGCGGTTCAAGAACTTCGCCGCTCGAGCCAGCTCGGCGAGGAGCGGCGCCACGGCCGTCGTTGTTGCCGTCACGCTGCTGCTGCCTGCAGCGTCTCCCGTTTACGTGGCGAGACTCCCATGCGGCGGCCGCGCCATGCAAGCAGCGGCAGAAGCCGGGTGCGTGCAGAGCGACGAGTCGGTGGCCAGCGCCTCCGCGTCCACGCCATCATCGAGGAGAAGTAGAACACGGGAGGCCGCCGCCGCTTGGGTCCCATGAAGGCCACCGCGGAGGCGACACCGGCGTACACATCAGGTGTCTTGCCGGATCCTTTTGTTGCGAGGACCTTCGTCGACCCCGCATGGGCTCCACAGAAGAGGTCAATGTTAGGATGAACTCGAGCCGGTGCCGGCTATGGCAAAGTAGAGGTCGGTGATGAACTCGAACCGGCGCCGGCCACCATCATCTTCGGCACCAGCCAATGATATCAGTTGGGCAGTGGGGAAGCGAGCCGTCCTTTGCGCTGAAGCATATACCTCCGGGGCTCCCGGCAGTCCGGTGATCGTCCTGCCGGACATGAGGAACACAAATCGATCGGCGGGCGACCATTTAGGCCATGTATTATATACCTGTGCTGTCCAGAACTAGCACCGCGTAGTTCATTTGAATGTAATGAAATCCATCATGTTTGTGTGAAAATCCGGTATTTTATATGATTTCCGTCGTTGTTTATATGAAATATCAGTTTGTCTACGTGTTTGCGTGAATTTCGTCCGGTTGGTTGAGTTGCTGTCATAATGTGTGCGGCTACGGTTGGATGGCGTAATTTCCGGGTCGCCGGTCGGTCCGTGGGCGGCTCGAGGCGGCGTTAATGGGACAAAAACAAAGCTCGTCGAAGCTCGTCTCCAACGTCTGTACTGGAGGATGCATGACAACATGAGCACCCGAGCCGTTCCTCGTTCATCGGTGGCAAAGGCACCGGTGGACAAAAAAGTCGCCAATATTTTGGCTACCCGGGCAAGATCCAAACAGCCCCTCCCAACAGATTCAAATCCCTCGTCCGCCGTGGAATTTTGCCATGTGTTGTTTTCATGGACTAGCAAGATGCCCGTGCATTGCCGGAACATCAAGATGCATTTTTTACAAACTCCGCATGCATGCAAGGGATAATTAATGTCCTCCTTTGCTAGTACCATGAGGCAAACACCATTAATATTGCATCGATTGGTGTTAGTGGCCTTGTATATCTGCAAATTGTAATTTTGATAGTGGCCCTTGTATATAAAAATGGAGGGAGAAATATGAGAGATAAGGTGAGGAGGAGGTGGGCGTGGTGCCGTGGTGGTGACTGGTGGTCGGACTGGGCGGAGGCATGGGGATGGGACGGCACATTATGTCTAGGTTTGTATCTCTCTCACACACACCCACGTAGGTGGGGGACGTGCCACGAAGAGAAGAGGTGCACGCACGATGCACGTACTCCCGTCTCTTTCCCAACCACACCCGCGGGTACACGGTGGAGCTCATTTCTGTCTGAAAAAGGCAGCCCACGTGGTAATTTGGCACGTGTCTTGGTTGTCCACTTGGTGGAGGGAGGATCGTCTACCACGGGTGAACAAACAAATTGCGACTTGACGCGTTATGTTAAAAGAGGCAAACCATGTGGGGCCTACCTTAGAGGCAATGCTCTATACACTGGAGTACTTTTGATGTGTCCCGTCAACTCGCAGAACAAGGAGAAGCTTACTTAGTACGCCGTCTCCCCATGCAGGCGCGGTGGCTCGTGGGATGAGCTGAAGCTGGAGTACTCATGCACGCCTTTCGCTCCCTCCCCACGCCTTGGTGGCTCGCAAGACAAGGAGAAATTTTTACTACTCCCTCCGCTTACTCCTCGTCCCTACTACGTACTTTGGTTAGTACTCCCTCTATTTACTTATAAAAGGCCACTATAAAAAATACATTTTGCATCTATACAAGGCCACAAATAGTAATCGAGACAAAAGTTACTACTCCCTCCTTTCCAGTTTATGGCTCAATTTCAATATCTCTCCAACCAAGGTAGATGGTGAGTGGTCGAGTTAATTTCGTAGTTTGCACAGTACGCTCGTTTTTCTCAAGAAGTTATGTTTACCGAGGCATTAATTAGAACGAATGCATGAATGACCACTAAATTTCCATGAACTTGTACATGCATTGGTTAGTTTCCTCTTGACACTGCTTGCATCAGGTGATCTAACGCACCTCGAAATCCAACATGTAATGGTACTACTACTAGTATAGTACTAGAATTGAGACTTATCAAACGGAAAAACGAATGTTTTTTAGATGAGCCCTATAAACCCTAGTGGGTACGTACTCCGTACAAATAGATTTTTCCAAAACTAAGTCGCTCCCTTTCATGAATTCTGTAGTATACTCCTCCGTCGACGCTCCCTTTCATGAATTCTGTACTTCCTGTCACCGACATGTGGGAAATATAGCAACCGAATTGACGTGTCAAGCACCAAATAACAGTGCAGAACAGCAGGGGGCACCCCACTCGTCACCGCCCGGTGTTAGTAATGAGCAATGAGACGTCAAATCACAATGCCGCACCTTCCCAGACGGACGAAGCAACCATTATTTCACACTTCGGTTCGACATCATCTCAAACCACGTACTAGTATTGCTTCTGCCTCAAGAGGGACACGCGCATCGCCTTGGTACATCATGACACGTGGGACCGCATGACAGGCCATGCTCCCCCGCCGATCGCTGGGTAAAATCACCTCATTTTTACTATACTTCCTCCGGATCGGTTTACTACATGGCATGCACGTCGTTCTAGGTTGAGAATTTAACTGGCTATATATATGTGATGAACAGTACGCTAGCCTTTTAAAAATGTATACTTTTGTACAGTATTACTCCACTATCGATGGATTGCGCCATGGAGCAAAAATTGAAATTTAAAAAAAAGGTGGTACATATAGAGAGCGCTCGTCGCCAAATTATGCATATATTACTATTAAAAAAGCTAGTACATGCTTAATTGGGGTGCTAAATTCTATTAAAGAAATACTAGTACTAGTATGTACATACTGAAGAGTTAAAGTAACGAGAAGAAACATAACATAGATTCTCTGGGGGCTCAAAGACAACACCCCTCAAATTAAACTAAGCACACCTGAAATTAAACTATGCAACTAATCCGGTAGACACTGCATTAGAAGTTTAGTTCCGCCATGAGCAACAACACTGCCACCTTACTCGGAGTCCCTCGTCCACGTCCTCGACTTCGTCCTTGTCCCTCTTCCTCTTGGCCGATACTTCTTTGCTTGAGCCGCCAACTTGGCTGTTGCTCTTCATCCAACCCTTGTAGATATTGAAACAAAGGTAGCCATCCATTGCAGCGTAGTGGATGTGGTTTATATCTAGTACATTCCGTTGCCATGCATAACGATGAAACGTGTAATGAGGTTTCTCCAGTTTGCGGTATGAAGGATGAACCATGGCTCCTGCCAGGGTCAGCATTGAGGGCTGACGAGAGGGCACCAGCCGATTCTTCTGGAGGTCGAAGGGGTTGCCTACAACGAGGCCTATCCGATGCAGGACTTCTTTGTCGTTCTTAAAGTCTACAGTAACGAATTTGACTGTTTTGTCCTCGAGGAAGTTCTTAAAATCCAGGCACTCAACGTCGGCATGGCATATGTGGTAGACCAAGCAAACGTTATGTACGCAAACCTGGATCACGGTGGGCTTCTTCCTCTCTTCGTCCTTTAGATCCTTCTCTCGTCCCACGACTGTGATGTACTCAACATCTAGCCCAGCGACCCACTCATCATGTGAGTTTTCGAACATGCGTCTGAAGCGAGAAAGGCATCCTTTCACCGTCGCGGAAGTACGGGTGTAGATGACGTCGAACTCATCGTCGGTGATGGTTCTAACCTTGTACTCACCACCGATCGGGGAGATTTGGGACACCATGGATTTGGGAGTAGGGTTAGGATTAGTGGAACTGCCGTAATGTGAATGGACGGGACGACTAGGAGCGAACCGCCGTAGTATTAAAGGACGTGCGGGAAAGAGTAGGAGCGAACTGCCAGCATGCGAATGGCAGGGTAGTGGCTTTCCATTCTCCCATGATACGGGCTTCCGAGAGCCCTTGGATCTGAGATCGAACAGTTGCATGGCGTGATTCTAGACCTATGGGTGAATATCCTATCCTGGAGGGTTATTCTTAAAATTTTCAGCAACTTAGCATGCGACCGTTTGATCTCAGATCCAAGGGCTGCCAGCAGCCCGTATCATGGTCGCGCCTACCACGACCGTCGCGTCGCTCGCATGGTCGCGCCCTTGGAGATTTAACACGGTGCGTTAGGCTATCTGATGTTGGCATGTCATACATAGTCATCACTTAGTCACTCATACTACAACAAGGTTGGCTACTCCTCTCTATCTCTTTCTTCGTACTCCCTCCGTCCCATAATATAAGAACGTTTTTGACACTAGCTAGTGTAGTGTCAAAAACGTTCTTATATAATGGGACATATGGAGTACTAGTATTTATTGCATTTGCCAAGGAGTGACCTCTTCCAATGAAATGGTGTTGCTAAGTTTGCTTCATTTAATTAGCTATAGACTCAAAATTGTCTTTTCACCTAGGTACAAGTGCTTAGCACCGTTTCTTCCTTCGGTCACCAAACTAGTCTCTCTCTTCTTGATTAACTTGCCACATCAGACTTTATGCCTATGTGGCAAGCTTAAGCACCTTTAGGAGCAAGTAAGTACAATAGTGCGCTTTACATGGCGTTTTTGCATATGTGGAGGAAAGAGAGGCAAGGAAAAAGTGGAGAAGTGGGCTCTCATGCAAGAGCCATCCTCTACTACTACATGGTGGAGCATTGGGAGAGGCACCTGTATGGAGGTGGTCAGAATCGAGAGACTCACGCCCGGTCGTGGGGCAGTTAAAATGATAATGGCAAGTCAAATCACGGGGCCCCACCTGTCCAGCAGTAACTCGCTGTCAAATCACACAACCCTATGTTTGCAGCAGCCTACTCCCTCGTCTTCTCGCATCTCTGTCGAACCGACTAGGCGGAACTGCCCCGCCTACCGCGCAGGAAAAGCCCCGCCCTCGACTTTTAAATACAACTACTCCCTCTGTCGGATGCGTTTGGTTGAAGGTATCGTATGAATGGATTGGGACCATTCAATTTTTTTGGGATTGAACCATTCAATTCATGTGTTTGGCTGAATATAAGAGATGAGCTAATTATTTAAGACGGGACCACCAGTCATGCTCACATAGTCATGCATGCAAAGGGTGGCCATTTGATTCGACCGATTTGGTTGGGTGGAATCGTTCAGCATCTTCAAGGCATATTCTCTTTTTTTTTGACTCGAACCATTCATGTGCTTTATAACCAAACATGTCTATTTTCTAAACGATCCCAACCCATTCATGACCACCCTTGCAACCAAACGCACGTCATCTTACGAAAACCAAATAATCCCACAATACTAAGGCGCGGTGCATTAACTTCTACCTCGTTTCTTGTTTCTTCACATATCAACCAATAAGAATCCAATGATATACTTTTCGTGACATAGTAACTCATATTTAGTTAGTCAAATGGATGACCTAGAACTACGTGCAGGCCCTATAAACCGAGACGCCTACAAATAAAAAACCGAGACAGAGAGGGTAGTTCAGTACGTATCTTTTTAGATCAATATAGTCGGGATTCACCAAGGAGCAAAACCAAATGGTAGGCTGCTCACAGCCGTGTTGGCGTAACAACTCAAGCGGTCGATCCGCTGCGAAATGGCGACACACTTAACATGACCCCTTTGGCGGACATGTGGCTCATCCACCGTCTTGTTCCACGTGCGATGCACCAAATTACAGTTCGAGCAGCGGTTGGAATTGGAGGCACCCGGTCGTGGCGCCGCGATAGTAGAAAATGAGCGATGAGGGGTCAAATCACAAAGCCCCACCTTTCTCGCATTAAAATTTGGGACGGATGAAGCAACCATAATTTCACTCTAGCGCGCAAGAGCATAAAGAAAAGAGAGAACAATGATGCGTGCGGCAGCTACCTAGGGCGCCCTAGGGTAGGGGTCTCCACTACATATCCTTTTTTTTCGAAAGCGCCTCCACTACAAATCGGCTTCTCCCTCGTCCTCTTGAAGAAAATCGATGATGAGTGTGGCGGTAGGGTTTGTAGGAGTACTACGGCGTGCGGGGCCACGTTGTAGTAAACGGGTTCGAGTCGACGCCTTAAATATGTGTGGGCCGCTTGGTTTTACGGGAACAAGGCAGGATTTTGGGTTCGGGGACCGGTGGAGATATAGCACGTACAAAAAAATGTGGACGTAGGTTCGACCGAAAGGCAATGATGCATGGGCCCTGCATTTTGATATACCCGGGGCCGCGTGAAATTTGCTACTCTACTCAAAACTAGTAAGGTACACATGTATTGAAAGCATTAGATTTCGAAAACAAATTATGAATAAATACACACTATAGCATGTAAAGCTTTGAGTCATATATGCATGATGTAGATGTTCGTTTAGTTCTTATAGTTCATCTCATTCAAAATCAATTAGTTTTATAAAAATGTTAAGATTCATGGGGTTGTGCATTGTAAATCATAAAGTAAAAAACAAATAATGGCAATTCATTTAGAAAAAATAATCAATTATGATACGTAAGATTCTAGAACAAAGGAGAAGTGCTTGTGTTTTGAGGTTTGTGCATTATGCTTAAGTTCAACCATGGAGTCTTCTAAATTGTACATGTGGCGATCTGGTGGAATGTTGATGATATCCAATGGCCGATGGTGCTCGGATTTGCCCATCTACTGCCTTTGTCGGGTTAGCTTCATCCAGCGACCATCTTTCAAAGTTAGTGGCACACTATATAGTTCTTGTGCCATAGTTGCATGTTTTGGAAAAAGCTACTAGTGGGTTGTACTATCTATTTAGGAATAGAAGATGCATACATGGAAGTTGTAGGGAATGAGATGACATGGAGCATCTCAATTCCTATGAGTAGGGATTGGAAAAGAGATGTCGCTTGGTTCACATCATAGGAACTTTTCTATTGAATCTAGAGATGACATGTATCTCAATTCCTATGAGGAGGGATTAGTAAAGAGATGTAATTTGGTTCATATCATAGGAACTTTTCTATTGAATATACGCTAATGTTTATTTTCCTTTGAAATTAAGGGAGTATAGGAATCCATTCATATGAACCAAGTGGCTCTAAAGCTATAGAAATGATATCATGTTTATTTCCTTTGAAATGTAGAGTATATGAATCTATTCCTATGAACCAATTGGCTCTAAAGAAAAAAAATCCTATAAAAATCATATCATATAGAGTTACTATGATATTCCTCGACACTAAAGGATGGTTGAAATTGCTGCGGGTTATACGATGGTCTTTCTTTGTAGACTCCTCACCCATCTTTATAGTTACCTATCGAAGATGAATGAAATGATATATACAGGGTATTCTACATGTGCAATTTGGTACACGAAAACTCGGTAAAAGTTTGCAAGGTTCTAATTTTCAATAAAGCTATATACCTTTGCATTTGAATGGAGGGAGCATCTGACAGTTGCTAAAAATCACGTGGAATATTTGTGTGTAGGAGGATTGGCTGTTATGTTAAATAACATTGTAAAACTGACACTGTCGGATGCCAATTTAACGGTTCTTACGGCGTTCGTTAGGAAAAGGCTTGTGGCGAACATTTGTCGGATAATGATTTACGGACACATGCATTGCATTGATACGTGCCCCCCTCTCTCTTACGCACACGCACCCTCACGAGTCACGACTCTCCCGAGTCCTCTCGCAGACTCGCACGTCGCACCCATCCTCTATCTGCAGGTAGATGTCACGCACATATGTGCTCTTCACACCCTACCCTTAGAACTTCTAAAAAACAAAAAGGCAGTAGCGCACATTTTATTTTAGCTCACACGTCACACAGTTATACTATTACTCTTGCGGCGAACGTTCTTTGGGCATAATATATATTGTACTCTCACGAAGAGAAGCGGTGCACGCACGCACTAGTTCTCTCACACCCACTCACGGGTACACGTAGGAGCGCATTTTTTTGAAGCCGATACAACAAAATCACTCCACTATATATAGAAGCAGGAGCCTTAGCGCTTGCTTTACTAGGGTTCCTCTCGTTCACCCTCTCATGCTCTCCAGATCTAAGCAAGACATAGGTGGCCACACTCTCTCTCTCAGCTCACGGCTGGTCACAAATCTGGCCGGACAACCTCGACCGGGGCAGGGGGTGTAGGTGCATCGTTCACGCTGTCGTCGGCGGCGAGGGAGGAGACCAACGGCTGCCCGCGCGTCCCGATCGGCGGCCGTGCTGTTCTCTCGAAGGCGCCCGGCTCGGGGAGGCCTCCGACCCTTCTTCCTCCCTGCGGTATTGTGGCCAAGATGCGGCCTCCCGACGCCGTCTTTGCCACATGCCGACGACCCTCAGGTATATATTCCTCCGAAACCTGCCTTGCTCTACTGCCCCAGCTCTTCCCCCTTCGTGTGGATCCTTTTCTACTTCCGTCTGCTATTACAAAGACACCTAGACTTCTACTATTATTAGAAGTAAAGCTAGTTCATACAGTGAACTCAAAGCGTTGGTTCAAACAGGGAAGAAAGTGGGAAAGTTGTAGCATGAATCTAGGACTTGGTTCTAAGAGGAAACGGGGGAAAGTAGTAATATGTGTCACTGTTTAAATAACCGTATTTCGTATTTGCGCAAATAGGGATGTTTGTCTCCATATCGTTTCGGGATGTCTGTCTCCGTATCGTTTCTATCCGCGCAATAAAAAGCACACACCTCAGTTTCAGTACAACTGTGCAAAATGAGATGGCTATCCCTCGTTGCCTTCGTCTAACCTCCCGTCTTCAAGGTATCCCTACATTGGTAGTAACTAAGGTAGAATGACCAACGCAATCTTTAAGAAGCTGATTCGTACATTTTACTTCCTGATTGCGGTCTTGAGGCAGGACGAAAAACAACTGCATCCTAGTCCGGAATGCACTTTCTACCAGTTCATCCATGGACCGAGGACTAGGCCGCACGGCCTACGGCGGTTTTTTGGACAGGTGCGCGGACAAGAGGCATTGTGGTCTGCTTATTTCTGCAAATAGCGATGCTTAAATTTAGTGGAATGCACAAGCATTTCAGCTGGTCAGTACACTGCATGGTTCAGTTCAGCATTCCAGCTGAGACCACAATTATAATTGGTTATTCTGGAATGAGAGAACCTAACCTGGATGGTGGCAACAAGAAATAACCAGAGTGAACTCCGTGAAATTTAAGCCTGCCGGGAGGCCTTTGCTCGGAAGAAGCCTTACTTGTTTTTTTCCTGATTTGTAAACCTTCTCACAACTTTGTCTTTTGCTGTGAACTAGTATATGTTTGTTATGTTCTATGAATCATTGAGATGTATAAAATTGCTTAACTTATGCTTTTCAAGATTTTTATGAAGACGAGTTTAATTGTGAGTGTTCCACATGAGCGCTGGACTAGCGTGTGAACGTTTGGAATTTATTACATTGTGGCCTCAATTAACTGCATGAACCACTGTAACAAGATACTTAGTAGTTGCTTATATGTCAGACAACAGATTGTTGATTGTTAGCTCGTCGATAGCCTAGTGTTGAAGCGAGCTGAGCCAATGTGCCGTGTTTTGCACAACTTCTTACAAGTGGGGTAGCACCAACAATGTTTACAATTACTTATGTATACGTTGGCGCACGGTTCTCGAACGAGTGCTCTATTTCATCAAAACACACCTTTGCTCGTATGATAAACCGTGACAACTTATGTCTTACCATGCCATATTCATGAAAAAACTAGTGAGGATGCATCTGTTTTGTAACAATTACGATGGTTCTCACATGATTCACGGGCACACAAAAGTAGCAGCAGTTCCCATAGACGGATTCAAAGCGAGCACTAGCCCCGGAGGGGTCGATAACAGGCAAGGTTCGGATAATTAGACACAATCCAAACTACTATTAAACACTAGATGGGGCAACTATTTAATGCCTCGATCTAATTTGGGCTGGACACAAGACGGACCTTGCCATGAACATCATCGGGGCGTCCCCGGCAGCTCAATCCTGTGAACCTTCATGAAGACAACCTTGTGGCCTTGCCATCGATAAACTTGTTTGTGGAGGCGTGCCACGTCATCTTCTGCGTAAGCTTGACAAGAACAGTATGCCTCACAAACGAAGGAGTAGCTTTGAACTTCTTGTGCTTCAAGACACCTGGACAACACGCTCGACAATAGTGAGGCTGGAATACAACTCTTCATTGGTATAACCGCAAATGGCTTCCGTGATCCAACATCCTAAGAACTCTGTTTTCCCGGTCGTCTATTCAGGTCGTCCGCCTCATAGCGAGTGACATGCACAACCACACAATCCTTGTCTGCATCAGGGCTCTAATTGAAACAGAAACAAATTCTGAATTACTTTTCAGTATAAGAACCAGAAGTTATTTAAACCACTATGTATAGCATGGCATTGAAGATAATAAAATTTTGCATTATTAATCACCACACACTTCCTTTTCTAAAAAAACCACATACTTAGATGAAAAACCACAATCGAGATCGACAAAGAAGGAAATCACCTTGGGCAGCTCAGCGGGGGGGGGGGGGGGACACAACCTCGAAGGGGGAAAACTGCTCCTGCAGTGCCACGGGGGCTGTAACCTCAAATGGGGCATTGGCCATCAATAGTGGCCGTGAGCGTATCTGGGGTCGGCTCGGTTGTTGCCTCCATCTTCTTGGAGCTCTCTGTCTCGTGGGGATCGGCCTCCCGCGTCTACTCCAATATCGGCAGATCTTTGCCTGGTTCTCCTTGGTCCATCATGAAACTTACGAATACTAGGAGACCACTGATAGGAAAACACAATCGCAATGACAATTAAAAAAAAAGAGAGTGAGTATCGGTTACTGCTTTGCAAAAGTTCTTTTTTTTTCTGTGAACGAAAATATACCAACATCACGGATCCGCTTACCTTCCCTTCGTTGGGAGAGAAGAACAGTGGCAGATGGGAGTGTTGCCTTTCTTGAAGACAGTGAGGGAGAAGGGGATTCAGTGAGGAGTGAAATGATGGTTGCTTCGTCTGTCAAACTTAGACTGCGGGGAGGTGGGGTTTTGTGATACGACAGCTCGTTACTGTGCCATGACACGACTGGGTGACTCTCACTTTGCATCTTGCCTGCTAATTTGGTGGATGGCATTTGGGCCCACGCGCTGCATGGCCCGCATGTCGATGAACAAAAGTATAACGGCATTCAAGAGAGGGAGACGCGTTTCAATGACCTAGGAGGAGCCAGAAGCGGTAGAGTGTCTCCACTGTACTAGTAGTAATTGTTTTTCTGGGTAGCTGTAGAGTGTCTCCACTGTACTAGTAGTAATTGTTTCTCTGGGCCCAATACAAAACAGCCAAGCCACACTAGTAAATAGTAAAATCAATTCAAAAGGCGCTACCCACACCCAGCACACCCCCCCTCCCACACAAAAAAAACTTGGGTGCTCTTCTTCCTCCTCGCTCCCACCCACCTCACGTCAGCTCGCTCCACTCGTACCCCCAAATTCCTCACCTCACTCCTACAGAAAACCCCAGCTCCCCTTCTTCCTCACTCCCTCTGAAAACCCCAGCTTCCCTTCTTCTTCGCTTCTTTTCTACAACTAGGCTCGTCATTCGTTACTCTGCTCAAATCCGTGAGCGCGACGCGACGCCCTCGAGGAAAATGGAGTCGGCTGACCCCAGCGCCAAGAAGATGAGGCTCCCCCAAGTGGCGACGCCTGTTGTAGATCCCACACCCAGCAGCGCGGGGAGAAGCGGCGACCCCGCCCCCACCGGATCCCAGGAACCCGTAGAATCTCGGGTGGACCGCATCAGCGATCTCCCGGACGCCGTCCTTGGGGAGATCATCTCGCTTCTCCCCACCAAGGATTGCTGCCGCACCCAAGTCCTCTCAATTCGATGGCGCCCTCAATGGCGCGCCGTGCCCCTTAATCTCGACTGTCGTCAGCTATCTCTCTTCAATGATTTTGAAATCCCCAGAGCCATCATCTCCTCCCACCAGGGCTCCTTTCAAAGCCTCTGCATCCCGTCATGCTACCTGAGCAAGCATACCATGCCCTGCACGGTGGACGCCTGGCTGAAATCCCCTGAATTCACAGAACTACAGCTTCTTGAGTTCTACTATTCCCCTGGAAATCACATACCACATACAAAACGCCATGAACTTGTGCCTCAAAGCACGATGTCCATCTCGCGGTTTTCTCCTCTCTCCACACCGCCACCTTTACGCTGTGCTACCTTCCGAACAATCTGGTACTAAACCTTCGACTCCCATTTCTCAAGAAACTTTCACTTGTGCGGGTTCGTATATCGGAGGCCTCATTGCACAGACATCATCCACTCCAGGTTGCCTGCTATTTGGAGTGCTTGGTGCTTGTTTTCACAGTTAGAATCGGTTGTCTCCAAATAAAGTCGCCTAACCTTGTAAGAATTGGAATTTCTTTTGACGAAAGGCAGCTCTGAAGGAAATATGCCCTAGAGGCAATAATAAAGTTATTATTTATTTCCTTATATCATGATAAATGTTTATTATTCATGCTAGAATTGTATTAACCGGAAACATAATACATGTGTGAATACATAGACAAGCAGTGTCACTAGTATGCCTCTACTTGACTAGCTCGTTAATCAAAGATGGTTATGTTTCCTAACCATAGACATGAGTTGTCATTTGATTAACGGGATCACATCATTAGGAGAATGATCTGATTGACATGACCCATTCCATTAGCCTAGCACTTGATCGTTTAGTATGTTGCTGTTGCTTTCTTCATGACTTATACATGTTCCTGTAACTATGAGATTATGCAACTCCCGTTTACCGGAGGAACACTTTGGGTACTACCAAACGTCACAATGTAACTGGGTGATCATAAAGGAGTACTACAGGTGTCTCCAAAGGTACTTGTTGGGTTGGCGTATTTCGAGATTAGGTTTTGTCACTCCGATTGTCGGAGAGGTATCTCTGGGCCTTCTCGGTAATACACATCACATAAGCCTTGCAAGCATTACAACTAATGAGTTAGTTGTGAGATGATGTATTACGGAACGAGTAAAGAGACTTGCCAAAAACGAGATTGAACTAGGTATTGGATACCGACGATCGAATCTCGGGTAAGTAACATACCGATGACAAAGGGAACAACGTATGTTGTTATGCGGTCTGACCGATAAAGATCTTCGTAGAAAATGTAGGAACCAATATGGGCATCCAGTTCCCGCTATTGGTTATTGGCCGGAGATGTGTCTCGGTCATGTCTACATTGTTCTCGAACCGTAGGGTCCGCACGCTTAAGGTTTCAATGACGGATATATTATGAGTTTGTGTATTTTGATGTACCGAAGGTTGTTCGAGTCCGGGATATGATCACGGACATGACGAGGAGTCTCGAAATGGTCGAGACATAAAGATTAATATATTGGACGGATATATTTGGACACCGGAAAGGTTCCGGAGAAGTTTGGAGCTCCGGGAGGTTACCGGAACCCCCCGGGAGGTATATGGGCCTTATTGGGCCCATGTGGAAGGAAGGGAGAAGGAACAAGGGAGGGGGGCGCGCCCCCCCAAGCCCAATCCGAATTGGGGGAGGGGCCGCCCCCTCCTTTCTCCTTCCCCTCTTCCTATTCCTACTACTAGTACTACTTCCTAATACTAGTACTCCTTCCTTCCCCTCCAAATGAGATAAGGAAAGAGGAAACCTACTTGGAGTAGGTTTCCCCCTCCCATGGTGCGCCCCCCTTGTGGCGGCCACCTCCTCCCTCCCTCCTTTATATACGGGGTGGGGGGCACCCTAGGACACACAAGTTGATCCTTGAGATCGTTCCTTAGCCGTGTCGGTGCCCCCTCCACCATATTCCACCTCGGTCATATCGTGGCGGTGCTTAGGCGAAGCTTCTGCGTCGGTGAAACATCAAGATCGTCCTGCCGCGTCGTCTTGTGGAACTCCCTCTCCCGGAGCTTTGCCGGATCGGAGCCCGAGGAGCGTCATCGAGCTGAACGTGTGCCAAGAACTGAGGCGCCGGAGTAACGGGCGCTGGGATCGGCTGGATCGCGAGGAGAACGTCGACTACTTCCTCTACGTCATCATCGACTCGGAGGTGCCGGAGTAACGGCACCGGGATCGGCAGGATCGCGAGGTGAACGCATCGACTACTTCCTCTACGTTGTGATCGCTTCCGCTTTGGTCTCACGAGGGCGTGAGACGACACTCTCCTTCTCGTTGCTATGCCATCACCATGGTCCTGTGTGTGCGTGAGAAAATTTTGAAATTACTACGTTCCCCAACAGTGGCATCCGAGCCAGGTTTTATGCGTTGATGTCATATGCACGAGTAGAACACAAGTGAGTTGTGGGCGATACAAGTCATACTACCTACCAGCATGTCATACTTTGGTTCAGCGGTATTGTGAGATGAAGCGGCCGGACCGACATTACGCGTGACGCTTCTGCGAGACTGGTTTCACCGTTCACGAGCACTCGTGCTTAAAGGTGGCTGGCGGTGTCTGTCTCTCTCACTTTAGTTGAACTGAGTGTGGCTACGCCCGGTCCTTGAGAAGGTTAAAAGCGGAGTCTATTTGACGAAGTATCGTTGTGGTTTTAATGCGTAGGTAAGAACGGTTCTTGCTCAGCCCGTAGCAGCCACGTAAAACTTGCAACAACAAAGTAGAGGACGTCTAACTTGTTTTTGCAGGGCATGTTGTGATGTGATATGGTCAAGACGTGATGCTATATTTTATTGTATGAGATGATCATGTTTTGTAACCGAGTTATCGGTAATCGGCAGGAGCCATATGGTTGTCGCTTATTGTATGAAATGCAACGCATACAGAATTGCTTTACTTTATCACTAAGCGGTAGCGATAGTCGTAGAAGCAATAGATGGCGTAAACAAGAACGATGCTACGATGGAGATCAAGGTGTCGCGCGGTGACGATGGTGATCATGACGGTGCCGGAGATGGATATCACAATCACAAGATGTTGATGTCCATATCATATCTCTTATATTGATTGCATTTGATGTTTATCCATTATGCATCTTATTTTGCTTTGATTGTCGGTAGCATTTTTAGATGATCTCTCACTAAAATTATCAAGAAGTGTTCTCCTGAGTATGCACCGTTGCCAAAGTTAAATGCGTGCGAGACACCACGTGATGATCGGGTGTGATAAGCTCTCGTCCATCTACAACGGGTGCAAGCCAGTTTTGCACACGCAGAATACTCAGGTTATACTTGACGAGCCTAGCATATGCAGATATGGCCTCGAACACGGAGACCGAAAGGTCGGCGTGAATCATATAGTAGATATGATCAACATAAGATGTTCACCATTGAAAACTACTCCATCTCACGTGATGATCGGTTATGGTTTAGTTGATTTGGATCACGTGATCACTTAGATGACTAGAGAGATGTCTGTCTAAGTGGGAGTTCTTAAGTAATATGATTAATTGAACTTAAATTTATCATGAACTTAGTACACGATAGTATCTTGCTTGTCTATGTCTGCTTGTAGATAGATGGCTCGTCTTTGTTGTTTCGTTGAATTTTAATGCGTTCCTTGAGAAAGCAAAGTTGAAAGATGATGGTAGCAATTACACGGACTGGGTCCGTAATCGAGGATTATCCTCATTGCTGCACGGAAGAGTTACGTCTGGATGCACCGCTAGGTGCCAGACTCTTCTTGATGCAACCGACAACGTTAAGAACGTCTGGCGAGGCAAAGCTGATGACTACTCTATAGTTCAGTGTGCCATGCTTTTACGGCTTAGAACCGGGTCTTCAACGACGTTTTTGAAAGTCGTGGAGCATATGAGATGTTCCAAGAGTTGAAGTTGATATTTCAACAGAATGCCCGGATTGAGAGATATGAAGTCTCCAATAAGTTCTATAGCTGCAAAATGGAGGAGAATGGGTGCATCGGTGAGCACATACTCGTAATGTCTGGGTATTACAATCACTTGACTCAACTGGGAGTTGATCTTCCGGATGATTGTGTCATTGATGTAATTCTTCAATCACCGCCACCAAGCTACAAAGGCTTCGTGATGAACTATAATATGCAAGGGTTAGTAAAGACTATGCACAGGCTCTTCGCAATGCTTTCAAGGCTGCGGAGGTAGAAATCAAGAAGGAGCATCAAGTGTTGATGGTCAATAAGACCACTAGTTTCAAGAAGAAAGGCAAAGGGAAGAAGAAGGGGAACTTCAAGAAGAACAGCAAACAAGTTGCTGCTCAAGGGAAGAAACCCAAGTCTGGACCTAAACCTGAAACTGAGTGCTTCTACTGCAAGCAGACTGGTCACTGGAAGCGGAACTGCCCCAAGTATTTGGCGGATGGTAAAGACAGACAAACTGGATTAGGGTCAGGCTGATGTTGTCTAAATTCTGTCCAATAATACCCGGGATGGCGACTCCCCCACCCACCTCAGGCGACTCTCATGGCGATTCTAGGGTCTAACCCTAGGATCTCCTCCCGACGTTCCCAATGGATGGCCTTCTCCATTGGGATTTCTCCCCCGGCCTCAGGTTGAGGCACAGGTGCGTGCAAGATTTGGATCCACGGTCCACTTCGTCCCCAACTCCGGCTCCAAGGAATTCTTCCTTGAAGTCTCTTTCTCCTCGGCTTCTTTTTCCCTCTCGGTGGATTCGTGGGTTTGGCCCTACAATCATATATTGGTGGTCTTTCTACTGGATTCAATGTTTTGCAATTGGATGATCGGCACTTTCGGTTTTCAGTGGCCTCAAATCGGGTGGGACATTTCATCTTTGGATTAAGGGATCGTATTTGGCCGGACTTTATTTGTCACTTTCATCTTCATCGTCCTGGGTATTCCAATCCAAGGCTCCCATCTTGGCACGCTGATTCTGAGCTTACTGGTTTGGCATCCTCGCCAGTCCGGCGATTAAATCTAAATGGCTCTCTAGCAAGGGCAAATTACCATTGGATCCTGAGTCACTACCAGATTGCAAAAGTTGGGTTTCAATCCATGCCGACGGCATTGCATTCGGCGAGCCCTCTGATCGGATCTCCTTTGGTAGTTTTTCATCTCCGGTTATTCCGGATTCCTTTCGGATTGGCTCGATATCTTTACCTACTAGTCCCGCTTATTTCCTAAGGTTTCCATCCATTCATGGGAAGAAATATCTTTTGGGACTATGGGATTCATTTACGGATGAAAATCTTCTTTCGATTCTGGATGGTGGCAGGCGGTTATGATAATGATAATATTAAGCTTATGGTGCAAATTCCATCAGTTCCCACCAAGGAATACATTTATAAACGACTATTGCATTGTTCTCTCTGTGATCGTTTTGGCCATGTTGCTGATGATTGCACGGGTGTTTTCTGTCAACGATGTGGAGATGACTCTGGAGTCTGCGCTTGTTTGGATACACGCACTGCTACCCACATGCATGTGCCATGCAAAGTTGGCCCAGACCCGTTGGGCTTTCCGTGCATGGCTTGTTCTGCGGTGGATCATATGACTAGGTTTTGTCCTGGCTTGGCGTTGTTCTCTTTGTTACGGGCTGGGCCATAATTCACGTAAGCGCCGCGTCTTGTGCTTATCGCCTCGTTGGACTTGGAAAGGAAAAATCTAACTCAATGCGAGAGGATCTTGCCTCGGGCTGATGCGGATGATCTTGAGAATGGTAACTTTGTGGTTGTTGGTATGGCCCGTGTTGACAGGGATCCGCTGGGTGGTTGCACATGGCAACGGAAACAAACAATCCCGTGCCAAGCGGCCGTGGCTAACCCCCATTGCTTGACGATACGTCTCCCTGGTCAGGGTGTAGTCAATTCTGCCTGCCAAAAACCCCAATCGGGTGAGGTGACGCTCCCCTCGAGTTCTACACCCACGCCTCCCGCCCCTCGCTCTTCCTCCTCTCCGGCGATGCGCAAGCCCCATTACCTCCTTCTCCGGCCGCATCTCTCAAGCCATCTCTGCACCGGGCTTCATCGACCATGGCGAACTTCCCTGTGCGCCCTTTCGACTTTGCTCCGGTTGGATCCACCTTTGATCGCGGGCCTGCTCATCGGGTCCAGCGGCACGTTATGGTGGTGGATGATCCACCTCTCAACCATGATCGGTACGCCATCGTCTCCGTCAATCCCCCAGTCCCTGATCATCAGAAGGAATTTTGGTTAGCTGAGGTCTGCCGCATTATCATTGGAGATTTAGAGTATGAACTGCTAGATGATTTTGTTTACCCGCTGGGAATCGGGTGTGTTGTGTTTGCGGATATGGAGAGTAGAGATGCTGCCATTCGAGAAGGACCGCATGCTTTGACGGAAGACTCCACTTTCTCCCTAGTCCCGCATGATGAGGGTATCAACATGCGATGCCGGCCTTTGAATATGAAGCTTGGGTCATGTTTCTTGCTTTTCCTATGGACTATCAAACTGATCATTATGTCCATAAGGCTGTCTCCCAATTTGGTAAGCTGCTTGTCTGGCCCCGCCCGGGGCAGAACAAGGCTAGAATCCTTGTCAAATGTCACATCAAGGATGTTGCTGAAGTTCCGCATAGTCTTGTGATTACCAGGGTGGGTATGCTTCCGGGTCTTGCTCGTTCGTGGTCAGTCCCAGTTTATGTTCTGAATGGCCGAAATACAGTTCCAAACTTGGTTGGTAATGAGGATGCTCCCCCTCTTTTGAATGCATCTCCACATCCATATCAGTTACCTTATTACACCCTCATGCAACAAGCAAGGATTGATGAGATGTTGGCTCAAGATGTATTGAATGAGGCTGCCTGGAATGCTTCGGATGCTACCCAGGGTGTTCAGGAAAATGGGTGGGGCGAGTGGCCTGTGATCCCGCCACCTTACACTGGATTCAGCTTCAGGACCTTTTTTCAGTATGATGGTCCATCCCTCATGGATGGGGTGGACCCGGAGCATAATGTGCAGGATGACCTCTCTGATATCTGGTCATATGATTCGGAATTTCGCAGTGAAGCTCGGTGATGGTTTTGTCAATGGACACCCCGCAGCCGGGTTGGAGTTCGCCGTAGCTGGGGACGCTCGCTTTTCTTCAGTTCCAATTGACCATGAGTTCTTAATGTGGATTGGGGGTATGCTCAAGCGCATATATACACCAGCTATCACCCTTGACATACCTCTCTGTCATGATGCCTTTAAATCCCTTTCAGATTATTCGTAACCATCTCAATGCTGCTGCTACATTTTGGATTGAGGAGATAATGCCTGAACCTGATATTCTTTCAAGGATCTTTGCCTCTGTCTGTCAGTGGGGGACGCTTGTTGCTCCGGTAAATACGTCTTATTACCGAAGTGGCGATGCAGGATATGCCAAGACACTCTCCTGGATTCAAAGGCGATCACGCAGCTCGTCCCGGATACACTGGATTCAGTGCCTTCAGTTCATCAGGCTTCTGCGCTTCAGGTGCTTGCATCCTCCTCTGCGTTCAATGCTACCCAACACCGCAATGTGCTAGTGCCATTGGACACCACTGCTGTTCGAAGGAGCAATCGATCCAACAAATATGATGGATTCAAAGTCAATCATGCTCCTGACACCAAGCGCTACAAGTCCAGAGTGAAACCACGTGAGATTCCCTTTGTCAATGTTGTTTCTTTGGCTGCTGCTCACTGCAGGTGTCCGATGTCGTCTGCCCCCACCAACCACAATCGAGGATCTTCGCCTATGGGTAGTAAGTGTGGCATTGCTCGAAGCCATCTCCGCGAGAAGCTGCCGGATGACCAGCCATTCGTCAAGGGCGGATGAAGACTGAGGCCTCTCATTCCGATGAATAAATCGTGGAATGTGCTCTCTTGGAACATCAGAGGCATAAACTCTGATGCAAAACTTTTGGCTGTTAGGAATGCGATCGATATTAGCGGTTGTTCTGTGTTATGTATCCAGGAAACCAAACGCGAATCTTTTGATCTTGCCTTTATTAAGACTTTCTGCCCTAAACGATTCGATAAATTTGTCTTTGCGCCGTCAGTGGGCTCTTCGGGTGGTATCATTATCATTTGGAATAGTGCTGTGTTTACGGGCACATCTTGGTTCGTCGATTCTTTTGCCATTGGTATTTCTTTTTGCTCTGTGATCGAAGGATGTGTGGAATCTGATCAATGTATATGGCCCTTGTTCTGGTCAGCGCCGACTGGATTTTACTAATTGGCTTTTTGATTTAAACATCCCTGATGAAGAAAACTGGCTAATTCTTGGAGACTTCAATTTTATCCGATCCACGAGTAACAGAAACAAACCAGGGGGTGACGCTGCTGACATGCTTTTGTTTAATGAGCTCATCCGACACGATCTCTCATGGAATTGCTCGTGAAAGGCCGGCGTTTACACAGAGTAATATGCAGGATGACCCCTGGCTGAACAGTTGGATTGGTTCTTCACGTCCTCTTGTTGGACCACCTCTTATCCAAACACAATGGTCCTGCCCTGGGGAAGCACGTATGCGATCACATTCCATGCGTGGTCACAATTGAGTCAAGCATCCCCCGGTCCAAACTCTTTAGATTTGAGAATTTCTGGTGCAATCATGATGGGTTCATGGAGGTGGTTGCCGTTCTTGGGCTAATACATGCCACGCTCCCAATGCCGCGCCCGAGTATGCAAAAAACTAAAGTGCTTGAGATATGATCTCAAGCGATGGAGCAAGGGTGTGTCTAAACTTAAAACTCTCATTCAGTACAGCAATGAGACTCTAGCCATCATGGACAACCTTGAGGACAAAAGACCTTTATATGGTCCGGAGTCAAACTTTAGGAAGATTTTGAAAACCCACCTTCGGACCCTTCTCAAATACCGTAACGATTCTTGGCGAAAAAGATGTACCGTCAGTACTTTCGCTTTCTTGTGAAAATACTAAGCTATTTCAGTCGTTGGCCCTTTGAGAGGTTCGGGCACAATGCTATTGCCACATTAAGAGTTGGAGGGATTGAAATTCATGATCATGTTGGCAAGGAAGGGTACTCTTCAATACATACAAGGATCGTTTGGGTTCTTCTAAACCCACCAAAGATGAAATTTGATCTGTCTAGAATCATCCGCAGGATCGAAGGATTGGACCAACTGGTACACCCTTCTCAACCGATGAAATCGATGCGGTTGTCAAGGATATGCCAAATGATGAGCCCCGGCCGGATGGTTTTAACGGCTGTTTTCTTAAGTATTGTTGGCAAATCATCAAATCAGATTTTTATGACCTCATCACGCGTTCCATGCTTTGGTGGTCTTGATATCACTAGCATTAGTGAGGGGTTTATCACCCGATCCCTAAAATTTCCTCTCCGGAACGGCCAATGATTTCCGACCCATTACCCTCTTGAACTGCTGCCTCAAAATCATTACTAAGATCTTGGCGAACCCGGCTTGAGAGTCATCCTAAAAATCATACACAGTAACCAGTATGGTTTTATCAAGGGTCGGACTATCCAAGATTGTCTCGCATGGTCATATGAATATATCCATCAATGCCACTCGTCTGGGCGGGAGATTATATTGCTCAAGCTGGATTTCGCCAAGGCATTTGACACGATTGAACATGTCCCCATGTTGGAAATTATGAGACACATGGGTTTTGATGACAGGTGGCTTGGTTGGATGGAAACAATCTTTGGCTCGAGAGTTTCATCGGTCCTTTTGAATGGTGTTCCTGGTCGGAAATTCAAATGCAAATGTGGCGTCGTCGGTGATCCTCTCTCGCCATTAATCTTTGTCCTCATGACGATTTGCTCCGAGCAGCGATCAATGACGCCTTACGCTCAAGGTCTGCTGGAGCTCCCCTCCCTCGTGAGAATGCAGGTGATTTCCCGGTGGTGCAATCTGGCGGCGACACAATCCTGATTATGCAAGCGTGTCCTACTCGGGCCGCCCGCATGAAACTTATCTTGGAGGATTATGCGGCCTCGGTAGGACTAAAGATCAATTTTCATAAATCCACCCTCATACCCATTAATGTCGACCAACCGCATCTTTGGCGGGTTGGCGGGGATTTTCGGCTGCTCGTTGGCACCGCCGTTCACTTACCTTGGTCTCCCCATGGGGACGACGAGACCAACCGTTCTTGATCTCATGCCTTTAGTGCATTACATTGAAAGGAAAACCTCCACCGCTCTAGCACTCATGTCATCGGGGCCAAGGCGACTGGTGAATTCGGTGATCACCTCAATGCTAATTTATGCAATGTGCACGATCAAACTGCACCCTAAAGTGATTGAGCATCTTGACAAACTTCGCCGATACTGCCTCTGGGCCAAAAACTCTGATGACGGTGTCAAAGCCAATTCTCTTGCAGCCTGGGAGCTTGTCTGTCGGCCGAAACGGTGCGGTGGTCTTGGGGTTATCGATATCAAACTGCAAAATGCCGTGCTCCTCCTAAAGTACTTGTTCAAATTCTATAACCGTGAGGATGTGCCTGAGTCCAGCTAGTATGGGAGGCATACTACACGAACAAGGTACCACACGCCGCTGAACACGTGGGTTCGCTCGTGGAAGGATGTGATGCAGCTCAATGGAACCTTCCGAGGGTCACCCAGAGTCATCGAGGAGATGGTTGCGGCTCTGTTTTGGAAAGATGTCTGGTTTATCGATTACGGTTCCGCTCGATGGACACGCACCCATGAGCCTTCTCTTTTGCTCTGAATGAGGATGCCTCCATTGCCAAGGTTCTCGTGACCACCGATCCGACCGCGATCTTCACTCTACCCCTTCGGTCCGGGCTAGGGAGGAGGTCGGAGAAATCCAGCAAGGGTCCCTGCATGTCGACCTTGAACCTGATTCGTCTGGCGTTTGGGTGCATGATCTTGGACGATATTCATCAAAGAAATACTACGACTACTGCTTGGGCAAGTGAAAGGCTGATGAGGCCTTTGGATGGCTATGGAAATCCAAGTGTCCGATCAAGTTTAAGATGTTTGGATGGCTGCTTCATTGATCGTTTGAATACCGGGAACATCTTTGAAGAGACGACACTTTGCTGTGACAGGGGCAACTACGCTTGCATGCTCGCTAAAACCCACCAAGAGATCAGAGAACATCTCTTCTTTGAGTGCCCTTTTGCCAAACAATGTTGGAGCAAGGTTGGCCTAACCTGGCCAGAGGAACTAATCGGTTAGCCATCTTACATGGCGGCAAAGAGGAATGGCGTCAACCGCTCTTTATGGATATTTTTCTTCTTGCAGCTTGGAGCCCGTGGATGGAAAGAAACAATCAACATTTCAGGGGGATACCACACTGCTCGTTAAATCGGCGTGGCTGGCCAGGTTCAAACATTTGTTAGGTCTGGTGATTCACAACCGTCCGGAGAAGGTTCATCCTTTTCTTTCTGAATTTATTGTAAATTTGGATCGCTAGTCCTACTTTTGATTCCCATATGGCCGGGGGGGCCTAAAACCCATTGTAACACTCTTGTAATTATTATGTGGTGAGTAATACAAAGTCAGTGGGAGCCTCTCCCACTGTCACTGATCCTTCAAAAAAAAAGTATTTGGCGGATAAGAAGGATGGCAAGGTGAACAAAGGTATATGTGATATACATGTTATTGATGTGTACCTTACTAGAGCTCGCAGTAGCACCTGGGTATTTGATAATCGGTTCTGCTAATATTTGCAACTCGAAGCAGGGACTACAGATTAAGCGAACACCGGCAAAGGACGAGGTGACGATGCGCGTGGGAAATGGTTCCAAAGTAGATGTGATCGCGGTCGGCACGCTACCTCTACATCTACCATCGGATTAGTTTTAGACCTAAATAATTGTTATTTGGTGCCAGCGTTAAGCATGAACATTATATCTGGATCTTGTTTGATGCGAGACGGTTATTCATTTAAATCGAGAGAATAAAGGTTGTTCTATTTATATGAATAATATCTTTTATGGTCATGCACCCTTGAAGAGTGGTCTATTTTTAATGAATCTCGATAGTAGTGATACACATATTCATAATGTTGAGACCAAAAGATGCAGAGTTGATACTGATAGTGCGACTTATTTGTAGCATTGCCGTTTAGGTCATATAGGTATAAAGCGCATGAAGAAACTCCATACTGATGGACTTTTGGAGTCACTTGATTATGAATCACTTGGCACTTGCGAACCGTGCCTCATGGGCAAGATGACTAAAACCCCGTTCTCCGGTACTATGGAGAGATCAACAGATTTGTTGGAAATCATACTTACAGATGTATGTGGTCCAATGAATATTGAGGCTCGTGGTGGATATCGTTATTTTCTCACCTTCATAGATGATTTAAGCGAGATATGGGTATATCTTCTTAATGAAACATAAGTCTGAGACATTTGAAAAGTTCAAAGAATTTCAGAGTGAAGTTGAAAATCATCGTAATAAGAAAATAAAGTTTCTACGATCTGATCGTGGAGGCGAATATTTGAGTTACGAAGTTTGGTCTACATTTGAAACAATGCGGAATAGTTTACAACTCACGCCACCCGGAACACCACAAGCGCAATGGTGTGTCCGAACGTCAGTAATCGCACTTTACTAGATATGGTGCGATCTATGATGTCTCTTACAGATTTACCGCTATCGCTTTTGGGGTTATACTCTTGAGACGGCCGCATTCACGCTGAATAGAACACCGTCAAAATCCGTTGAGACGACACCTTATGAACTGTGGTTTAGCAAGAAACCAAAGTTGTCGTTTCTTAAAGTTTGGGGATGCGATGCTTATGTGAAAAAGCTTCAACCCGATAAGCTCGAACCTAAATCGGAGAAATGTGTCTTCATAGGATACCCAAAGGAAACAGTTGGGTACACCTTCTATCACAGATCCGAAGGCAAGACATTTGTTGCTAAGAATGGATCCTTTCTAGAGAAGGAGTTTCTCTCGAAAGAAGTGAGTGGGAGGAAAGTAGAACTTGATGAGGTAATCGTACCTTCTCCCTTATTTGAAAGTAGTTTATCACGTAAACCAGTTTCTGCGATATCTACACCAAATAGTGAGGAAGTTGATGATGTTGATCATGAAACTTCAGATCAAGTTACTACGTAACCTCGTAGATCAACCAGAATAAAATCCGCACTGCAGTGGTACGGCAATCCTGTTCCGGAAGTCATGCTACTAGATCATGATGAACCTACGAACTATGAAGAAGCGATGGTGAGCCCAGATTCCATAAAATGGCTTGAGGCCATGAAATCTGAGATGGGATCCATGTATGAAAACAAAGTGTGGACTTTGGTTGACTTGCCCGAGGGTCGGCAAGCAATAGAAAACAAGTGGATCTTCAAGAAGAAGACCGACGACGACGGTAATATTGTCGTCTACAAAGCTCGACTTGTCGCAAAGGGTTTTCGACAAGTTCAAGGGATTGACTACGATGAGACCTTCTCACCCGTAGCGATGCTTAAGTCTGTCCGAATCATGTTAGCAATTGCCGTATTTTATGATAATGAAATTTGTCAAATGGATGTAAAGACCGCATTCCTGAATGGGTTTCTGGAAGAAGAGTTGTATATGATGCAACCAGAAGGTTTTATCGATCCAAAGGGAGCTAATGAAGTGTGCAAGCTCCAGCGATCCATTTATGGACTGGTGCAAGCATCTCGGAGTTGGAATAAACGCTTTGATAGTGTGATCAAAGTATTTGGGTTTATCTGAGACTTTTGGAGAAGCCTGTATTTACAAGAAAGTGAGTGGGAGCTACAGTAGTATTTCTGATATTATATGTAGATGACATATTACTGATCGGAAATGATATAGAATTTCTGGATAGCATAAAGGGATACTTGAACAAGAGTTTTTCGATGAAAGACCTTGGTGAAGCTGCTTACATATTGGGCATCAAGATCTATAGAGATAGATCAAGATGCTTAATTGACTTTCACAAAGCACATACCTTGATAAAGTTTTGAAGAGATTCAAAATGGATCGTGCAAAGAAAGGTTTTTACCAGACATACAAGGTGTGAGATTGAGTCGACTCAATGCCCGACCACAACAGAAGATAGAGAGAAAATGAAAGATGTTCCCTATGCTTCAGCCATAGGCTCTATCATGTATGCAATGCTGTGTACCAGACTGACGTATGCTTAGCTGTAAGCTTGGCAGGAAGGTACCAAAGTAATCCAGAGTGGATCAACTGGACAGCGGTCAAGAACATCCCTGAAATACACGAAAAGGACTAAGGATATGTTTCTCGTATATGGAGGTGACGAAGAGCTAGTTGTAAATGGTTACGTCGATGTAAGCTTTGACACTGATCCGGACGATTCTAAATCGCAAACCGGATACGTGTTTTGTTAAACGGTGGAGCTGTCGGTTGGTGCAGTTCTAAACAAAGCGTCGTGGCGGGATCTACATGTGAAGCGAGTACATAGCTGCTTGGAAGCAGCAAATGAAGGAGTCTGGATGAAAGAGTTCATTTCCGATCTAGGTGTTGTACCTAGTGCATCGGGACCAATGAAGATCTTCTGTGACAATACTGGTGCAATTGCCTTGGCAAAGGAATCCAGATTTCACAAGAGGACCAAGCATATCAAGAGACGCTTCAATTCCATTCGGGACCAAGTCCAAGTGGAGACATAGAGATTTGCAAAATACATACGGATCTGAACGTTGCAGACCCGTTGACTATGCCTCTTCCACGAGCAAAACATGATCAGCACCAAGACTCCATGGGTGTTAGAATCATTCTTGAGTGAACTAGATTATTGACTCTAGTGCAAGTGGGAGATCAAGGAAATATGCCCTAGAGGCAATAATAAAGTTATTATTTATTTCCTTATATCATGATAAATGTTTATTATTCATGCTAGAATTGTATTAACCGGAAACATAATACATGTGTGAATACATAGACAAACAGAGTGTCACTAGTATGCCTCTACTTGACTAGCTCGTTAATCAAAGATGGTTATGTTTCCTAACCATAGACATGAGTTGTCATTTGATTAACGGGATCACATCATTAGGAGAATGATCTGATTGACATGACCCATTCCATTAGCCTAGCACTTGATCGCTTAGTATGTTGCTGTTGCTTTCTTCATGACTTATACATGTTCCTGTAACTATGAGATTATGCAACTCCTGCCATCGGAGGAACACTTTGGGTACTACCAAACGTCACAACGTAATCGGGTGATCATAAAGGAGTACTACAGGTGTCTCCAAAGGTACTTGTTGGGTTGGCGTATTTCGAGATTAGGTTTTGTCACTCCGATTGTCGGAGAGGTATCTCTGGGCCTTCTCGGTAATACACATCACATAAGCCTTGCAAGCATTACAACTAATGAGTTAGTTGTGAGATGATGTATTACGGAACGAGTAAAGAGACTTGCCAAGAATCGAGATTGAACTAGGTATTGGATACCGACGATCGAATCTCGGGTAAGTAACATACCGATGACAAAGGGAACAACGTATGTTGTTATGCGGTCTGACCGATAAAGATCTTCAGAGAAAATGTAGGAACCAATAGGGGCATCCAGGTCCCGCTATTGGTTATTGGCTGGAGATGTGTCTCGGTCATGTCTACATTGTTCTCGAACCGTAGGGTCCGCACGCTTAAGGTTTCAATGACGGATATATTATGAGTTTGTGTATTTTGATGTACCGAAGGTTGTTCGGAGTCCCGGATATGATCACGGACATGACGAGGAGTCTCGAAATGGTCGAGACATAAAGATTAATATATTGGACGGATATATTTGGACACCGGAAAGGTTCCGGAGAAGTTTGGAGCTCCGGAGGTTACGGAACCCCGGGAGGTATATGGGCCTTATTGGGCCCATGTGGGAGGAAGGGAGAAGGAACAAGGGAGGCGCGCCCCCAAGCCCAATCCGAATTGGGGAGGGGCCGGGCCCCTTCCTTTCTCCTTCCCCTCTTCCTATTCCTACTACTAGTACTACTTCCTAATACTAGTACTCCTTCCTTCCCCTCCAAATGAGATAAGGAAAGAGAGGAAACCTACTTGGAGTAGGTTTCCTCCCATGGTGCGCCCCCCCTTGTGGCCGGCCACCTCCTCCCTCCCTCCTTTATATACGGGGTGGGGGCACCCTAGGACACACAAGTTGATCCTTGAGATCGTTCCTCAGCCGCAGCGGTGCCCCCTCCACCATATTCCACCTCGGTCATATCATAGCAGTGCTTAGGCGAAGCCCTGCGTCGGTAGAACATCAAGATCGTCACCACGCCGTCGTGCTGACGGAACTCCCTCTCCCCGGAGCTTTGCTAGATCGGAGCCCGAGGAGCGTCATCGAACTGAACGTGTGCCAAGAACTCGGAGGCGCCGGAGTAACGGCGCTGGGATCGGCTGGATCGCGAGGAGAACGTACGACTACTTCCTCTACGTCATCATCGACTCGGAGGTGCCGGAGTAACGGTACTGGGATCAGCAGGATCGCGAGGTGAACGTACGACTACTTCCTCTACGTTGTGATCGCTTCCGCTTTGGTCTACGAGGGTACGTAGACGACACTCTCCCTTCTCGTTGCTATGCCATCACCATGGTCCTGCGTGTGCGTAGGAAAATTTTGAAATTACTACGTTCCCCAACAAGCTCATCATCCAAGATGCCCCTTCACTTCAAAGGTTGATCCTTGATTCTAGTTATTCACCATTGCAAATAACCGTCCTCTCTGCGCCTAAACTGGAGACCTTGGGTGTAATACATGATCTCTGTGCTCATTTCAATATGGTGTTTGGCTCCACAGTTCTTCGTGTACTTTATATTATCATCTACATTTGTAACCATATGCTGCATTTTAAATTTCTAGCATAATTTATATATCATCTTGGAGTACACATTTTGTACTAATATTATGTTCTATGCTCAATGAAGTGTTTCTCCATGGATGGCCTATCAATGGTGCTGGATTCACAAGATCTTATATATCCAAATGAATAGTTTTGATCTGAACAAGATTATTGGCTTGCTGCAATGCTTTCCATGTCCGGAGAAGTTGTATATAAAGGTGATAATTTCACGCACATTGGAATCCCGCATATGGTGTACTAGAATTAACTGCTCAGCTGTTGCTCTTCGACACTCTTCTTTAGACCTTAACCGTTTTCAATTTTCATGTCTATTTAGGCAATGTGACGGGTAAGAAAGTTATAACCAATCAGTGGATTCGTAAGCATCGGGATTTTCTCACTTCTCATGAGATTCGATTGAAGACAATAACGCTAGAACGATATGTAGCCAACCGTGCAAACACAAGATATGTCACATTCTTCCTGTTGAATGCGAGGTTACTATTGTCCATCAGGCTTAAGTTTATCGGCAGCATGGTTTTGACGGATGGGTATGTCGAAGAGCAAAAAAAGGAGTTTCAGGTGGGCAAAAGAGCTTTCGAACGTGCCGGGCTTCTATTTACAACATATTGTGGTCATAATCCAGTAAATTTTACGATCCAGGATGTTCATTCTATGGACCTGACCTATCCATTTGACTGTGACTACCGAAAACAGTGCTGGAGTTAGATGTTGTTGCCCTTTTCAATCTGGGTTTTTTTGTAAACCTGATGAACAATCAACCCTCATGCTTTTGTACAGTTTGTAAGCTGGAGTTAGATGTTCCTGCCCTTTTCAACTCGGCTATGACTATCATATTTTCTTTGAAACAAGGCAAATGGCTTGCCATTCGTTTAATTTAGAGTGAAATATTGTAACAAATCACAACCAAGGGAAATAACATCACTCACGCCGGCTGCTTGAGCTCACTGTGCATTACAGAAGCCAAGTGGCTAGCCCCCCCACCACCACCAGTCAACCTCGTATTCTCCCCTACGATCTGACCGGACGCATCTTCAACGGCTCTGTTCAGTCCGTCGAGGCCTCGCCCGTCGTCCTCCGCCTTTGCGGCCTTGGTTCGCTGCGTCTTGTGCGCCACCCTCTTGCGTTGTCAACGTCGTCAACAACCGAGAGGAACAAGGAGATGACTGTCACGTGGAGAGGATGACAAGAGGGACCCACCAGCGTCATGGCGACGCAAGCAAGTGCCTCTATAGTACAAGCCCAAAAATATGGTTCCTCCTAATGGTTGGACATCCGGGGCTCACGCCATCGCCAACATAGTCAATAAACGAGAGAATTACACTACGAGCGGCCGACACGGGGACCCAAAGAAGTCGCTGCAGCTTTTTTTTGAGGAACAAGCAGTTTTTTGAGACAATGAGGAACAAGCAGTTGTTATTTATACTAGTTTTAGCGATGGATCAGGGTAACAACGGGTTGTAAAGTGGGGTCGTGGGTCTGCCTAGCGTGGTTTTATTTATGTTTACCACATCATGAGCCCAGTTGTGTTTTTTTTCTTGCTGAAAATGGCTAGCCCAGTTCTATTTTTTTAAAGAAATACCCAAACAAGGCCTACTTGCTTTATTGGCCTATTTGCTGCAAATATTTCAAGACGAGGAGAGTTTCATTCGGTTTGCCCAGAAATGGCCTATACATTTTTAAAATACATCAAACCGGGAATTAGTTTCATTTTTTTCATTACAAGATCTTAAATTCCATTGATTTTTAAGCATGGACAATTATTTTGATTTTATATTTATATAAATTATTTTTCAAAATAGTTTGAATGTGAATCGATATTTCTGAATTAAAAATAGTTGACCGCACCAAAATATGCAAAATTTCGTATACTTTTTAACCGTGGCCACAATATGGGGTGTAATGCTAACAAAAAGAAGATGGGCTCCAAAAAATCCTTCAGAATTAGCAAATGGGCTGTACATTATTAGAAATAATGGCAGAAGGGCTGTATGCTGTTTTCCACAGATTTGAGGCTGACTTGTGCGCCTACTACAGGTTGACGCGTATGCTTTCATAAAAAAAAGGTTGACGCACACGCAACACCCTATCAACTTAGTCAACACACGAGAGCAGTGACGGTTGGATATCCATCCAATGGATGTCGTGCTTCTTCAATCTCTGCTCTTCATGCTCCAGCCGCTCAAACAAGCGCCAGCGGGACTGCCTGCTCTCTCCTCCCGCGGCCGGCTATCTTTGCCAAGAGCCTCACGGCCCCACCGTACTCCCATCGCTGGCCTAGCCATCCCTCTACTCACCCACACATGCTGTTATTCTCCGGCGACGGCAGACGAACCAGTAAACCCTCGTACTCCTCTGCGTGGGAAACAACTGCCGAGTATTCCCTGGCTCCGTGTCATTCCCTTCCTTGGCCTCGCCGTCGTCCACCGCCCTGGTGCTCTCGGCGCGACCTGGTCAACGTGGTCAATGAACGACATCCATCGGAAGTGGACTGTACGTGGAGAGGCTGACAGTTGGATCCACGGCCGCACGCAAGGAAATGCCTCCTTATTACGCGCAAAATAATGATTCCTCCACCTGACAGCTAGGACCCATAGGAAGGGCCTCGGTATTTTGCAAAAACGCCCCCTCACCGATGTGTCGGACCCACCAGCTATATCTTCGCACGCAAGGAAGTGCCTCCTTATTACGCACAAAAAAATGAATACCCCCTGCTAGCTGGGACCCACCATATTGTTGGGCTGACTTGTGGGCCTACTAAGTTGACGAGGATGGAGGGCTTTGTCAACTTAGTTAATACTCCAGTGACCGTATGATGTCCATCCAACGGCCATACTTCTTCTTCAACCTCTGGTCTTCTTGCTCCAGCCGCCCAAAGCAGCACCGGTCGTGCCGCCTGCTCCTGCCTCCCATGGCCGGCTGTGCTACCGCCTGCTCCTGCCACCCGTGGCCCGGATCCGCGTCGTCCCCTTCCTAGGCCTCGCCGTCGTCCACCGCCGTGGTGCTCTCAGCACGACATGGTCAATGTGGTCAACGACCGACTTCCATCGGAAGAGTACTGTACGTGGAGAGGCTGACATCTGGGTCCACGGCAATCGCAAGGAAGTGCCTCCTTATTACGCGGAAAATAATTATTCCTCCACCTGACAGCAGGGACCCACCGGACGGGCCACTAGTATTTTGCGAAATAAATCGTTTCCCCTGACTGCTGGGACCCACCGGACGGGCCACCGTATTTCGCGAAAAAACGCTCATTCCAATACTCAGCACTCCACCGGAAGTGGCTCCTTATTACGCACAAAAATGAATACTCCCGGCTAGCTGGGACCCACCTTGGTGGGAGGCTGTCTTAATGGGCCTACTAAGTTGACGGGGACGAAGGGCTTTGTCAACTTAGTCAATATGAATGATTCTAGCTCCAGTGACCGTACGATGTCCATCCAACGGCCGTAGTGCTTCTTCAACCTCTGGTCTTCTTGCTCCAGCCGCCCAAAGCAGCGCCGGTCGTGCCGCACGCTCCTGCCTCCCGTGACCGGCTGTGATGCCGCGGAGGCCTCACCGCCCCTACTATTCCCACCGCTGGCCAGGCCCTGCGGCGACGGCAGCCTCACACCGCAGCCGAACCAGTGAACCTCAGATTCTCTCCGCTGGCTTCCATCGCCGCGTCTTCCCGGCTCCGCGTCGTCCCTTCCTAGGCTCGCCGTCGTCCAACGCCGTGGTGCTCTCCGCGCGGCGTGGTCAACGTGGTCAAGGAACGACTTCCATCGGAAGAGTACTGTACGTGGAGAGGCTGACAGCTTGGTCCACGGCCACAGCCCAGTTTTTTTGTGATTTGCCAATTAAGTCGCTTTGTCAGGCCCGTTGGGCTGCAAATCTTTGAAGACGAGGAGAGCTTTTCATTCGGCTGGCCGAGAAAATGGCCCATCAGTAATGAGAAATGGGTTGTACATTTTTAAAACACATCAAACCGGCAATTAGTTTCAAATATTTTTTTTCATTTCAAGATTTTAAATTACATTAAATTTTATGCGTGAAGAATTTGTTGGATTTTATATTGATATACATTTATTTTTAAAATCAGTTTGAATGTGAGTCAAAATTTCGGGATTAAAAACAGTTCGTACCGCACCAAAATATGCAAAATTTCGTATAATTTTTTAACCGTAGCCACAATATGGGCTGTAATGCTAACAAAAAGAATATGGGCTCCAAAAAAAACCTTAAGAATTAGCAAATGGGCTGTAAATTATTAGAAATAATGGCAGATGGGCTGTATGCTGTTTTCCACAGATTTGAGGCTTTCCTAAAAAAGGTTGACGCACAAGCAAAGGACGGTTGGATGTCCATCCAACGGCCGTCGTGCTTCTTCAATCTCTGCTCTTCTTCCTGCTCCACCACAAACAAGCGCCGGGACTGCTCTGCTCCCTCCTCCTCAAGGTCGGCTGTTGCCGCCACAGCCTAACCGCCCCACCGTACTCCCATCACTGGCCTAGCCATCCCTCTATTCACCCACACCTGCTGTTATTCTCCGGCGACGACAGATGAACCAGTAAACCCTCGTTCAATCGTACTCCCCTCCGCGTGGGAAAGAACTGCTGAGTCTTCCCTGCCTCCGTGTCGTTCCCTTCCTAGGCCTCGCCGTCGTCCACCGCCCTGGTGCTCTCGGCGCGGCCTGGTCAACGTGGTCAACGACCGACATGCATCTGAAGTGGACTGTACGTGGAGAGGCCGACAGCTGGGTCCAGGGCCGCACGCAGGGAAATGCCGCCTTATTACGCACAAAATAATGATTCATCCACCTGACATCTGGGACCCACCGAAAGGGCCTCAGTATTTCGCGAAAAAATGTTACCGCCGCAGACAGCTCGGACCCACCAGCTATATCTTTGCACGCAAGGAAGTGCCTCCTTATTACGCACAAAAAAAAATGAATACTCCCCACATTAGCTGGGACCCAAAGATAGTGGCAGGCTGACTTGTGGGCCTACTAAGTTGACGGGACGGAGGGCTTTATCAACTTAGTCAATATGCACGATTCTAGCTCCAAAGGACCGTGACGATGTCCATCCAATGGCCAGAGTGCTTATTAAACCTTCCGGTCTTCTTGCTCCACCGCCAAAGCAGCGCCGGTCGTCACCGCTTCCCCGCCGCCTGTGGTCGATCAGGATGCCACGGAGGCCTCACCGCCTCTACTACTCCCACCACCGCCGTGCCATCCCTCTACGCACCCACACCCCCTGTTATTCTGCGGCGACGGCAACCTCACACCGCAGCCGAACGAGTGAACCCTCATACTCCTCCACGCGTGGGCATTCACTGCCGCGTATTCCCTGGCTCCGTGTCGTCCCCTTCCTAGGACTCGCCGTCGTCCACCGCCCTGGTGCTCTCGGTGCGGCGTGGTCAACGTGGTCAACGTGGTCAACGACCGACTTCCATCGGAAGACTAGTGTACGTGGAGAGGCTGACAGCTGGGTCCAGGCGGCCACAAGGAAGTGCCTCCTTATTACGCGCAAAATAATTATTCCTCCACCTGACAGCAGGGACCCACCGGACGGGCCACCATATTTCACAAAAAAACGTTTCCTCCCTGACAGCTGGGACCCACCAGCTACACCTTCGCACGCAAGGAAGTGCATCCGGGCAAAAAAAACAATTCGCCCCTCTGACCGCTGGGACCCACCAGCTACATCTTCGCACGCAAGGAAGTGCGTCCGGGCAAAAAAAATGATTCGCCCCCATCGCCGGGACCCACTAGCTACATCTTCGCACGCAAAGGATGTGCGTCCGGGCAAAAACACGATTCGCCCCTCTGACTGCTGGGACCCACCAGCTACATTTTCGCACGCAAGGAACTGCCTGACAATCGGGACCCACCTAGTCGAAGCGTACGTAGCGTTGTCATTCTGGTAGCGAACTTGTACGTACATATATACTGGTGGATGTAGAGGCGCGCACGTGTCATAGTAGAGGCGCGCACGTAGCATGTACACGTACGTACAACGGCGAGGGTGCGAGAAAGAAAATACGGCCACGTACGTACATACGGGCAGGGTCTCTAATGCCTATCGCGCATACGTACATGGCTAGGTCAAAACGGAGAAACAACGTCGTCATCGTGTTCATGGGGAGCCAACCGGCTGGGTCGGAATGAAATGCGTGGTCGTGTTCATCGGGAGGGCTTGGACGGAACAGGCGATGGAAACGAGGCCAGGCCTACCGCACAACGGAGGAAACGGCCTTGTGTTCGACCGGCCACATTCGAAACGGGGTCCTGTTGATCGGGAGGGGCCTGGCGTACCGCAAAATGGAGGAAACGGACCTCCTACCATCGAATTGGGGGTCCTGTTGATCGGGAGGGGTGTGGCGTACCGCAAAACGGACGAAACGGACTTGTGTTAGAGCGCTACGGTCGAAACGGGGAGGGTGTGGCGTACCGCAAAACGTGACTCCACGGGATACTGTTCATCTTCGCTGTCGACCTCCTCCAGCCTCCACGGGCTACCGTCGACCTCCTCCAGCCTCCACGGGCTCCTGTTCATCCAGCCTCCACCGCGCTTACTCCACCGGCCATCGCTCAACCACCCTCCACGGGCACCCCTCCATCGTCTCATCGCTCATCCAGCCCTCCACACCACGGGTCCTGTTCAACCACACCTCCACGGCCACCCCTCCACCGCTTCATCGCTCATCCAGCCCTCCACACCACGGGTTCCTGTTCATCCAGAGGCAACGCCACCGCTCACTGTTCATCCACCCCCCCCCCCCCGCAACGCTCACTGTTCATCCCAGAGGAAGCATCGATCGGCTTCAGTTAGCAGCAGTAGCGAAGGAATCGCTCCATCGGGTTCAGTTAACAGCCATCGATCGATCGCTCGGGTTCGATGCAGCGTAACTGCGGTCTGTCGCCGGGTTCAGTTAGAGCCCAACGCCTCGCTTCGGGTTGATTAGATCCAACGCGCGCACACACGCTGCAGACGTCACGAGAAACGTGCATCGCTCCGCCCCTGACCTCCCACCGTAACCGGTAACTCCCCGAAATTTTCCTCCCCCTCGCTTCTACCATGGTTTTTTCCGTCACGGACGGCCCAAAGAATGTCATGCAGCTGCGTCTCCGCCCGCCCAGACGAAAAGCCCATTTTCTGTCATGATTTTTTGTCATAGAAGTAGGAGCCCACCACATCCATGATGATACCGGGTTTTGTCACAATTATCGTCATAGAAGTGTCATATGTATGACAGAAGAAAATATCGTTCGGCCCAAATGTCAAGAATGTGTCTTTTTTGTAGTGTAGCCCCTGAATCAGGCTTCAATGACGATGAGTCCGGCGCGCAGTCTTGTCTTCGGCATTGCAGGGCGGGTTCCTTCTCCGAATACTCCAAAGTAATTATCGAACACTTAGATCATGTCCGGATCCACAGGATGATCTTCACATACCATTGTAGGGAACATAGCATAAATCTGATCCGCTGGCAATCTTCGTACGTCGTGCCCTTGCATCATGGCCTGGTCCAACGCGAACCGGCGTTTCTTGCCCCACCTCGACTCGTGTTGCGAGGCGGTTTTACCGGCACGTCCTGCCAAAGCAGAGATCGTGGTCCTCTTATAAAGGGATCTTTTATCAATAAGGGCGTACGTGAACCCACGACGACTGTTGGTATAACTCCGTGTGTTTTTAGATAAGCCTCAAGCGGTCATGCTGAGGACTCTTGATATTCACCCCCTTTATAAACGGGTCGAGGCCTATGCCTCTTTTCCACCTTCCTCGCGCCTTCTCGCACCTCAAGTTCTAACACCCGAGACCTAAGCCCAAACACCCCAGATCCTCCAATATGTCCGGATCCAACCCTCAAGGCCGGTGGGTGGGCTCCTCGATCCAAGAGGAGGACATTGCGAAGCTTAGGGAGGTCAGATATCTGACCGCCGACATCCGGCACAGGCTTCCTGCTCCAGCGTAGGTCATCCCTACACCGGAGCCCAATGAGTGCATTGTGTTTGTTCCTCACTTCCTTCGTGGCTTGGGCCTCACCCTCGATCCTTTTGTGAGGGGCTCATGTTCTATTATGGGTTGGATTTTCATGATCTAGCTCCGGAAGCCATCCTCCATATCTCGTCGTTCATTAAAGTGTGCGAGGCCTTCCTCCATGTCACCCCACACTTCAGCTTATGGCTCAAGACCTTCAATGTGAAGCCGAAGATGATCGAGGAGCGACATGCAGAGTGCGGAGGGGCCGTAATAAGAAGGAACGCCGATGCCCCATGGCCAGAGGGTTCTTTCCCAGAAGTATCCAATGTATGGCAACGGAGGTGGTTTTATGTCACGGCTCCCAGAGGCACAAAGTGGGTGGCCGCCCCCGAGTTCCGCTCGGGCCCTCCGTCACAACTAGCATCTTGGACCGACGTAGGACGGAATTGGGGGCCCGCTGGCGATGTACCAGTACTACAGAGCCGCATCCGAGAGCTTGTTGAGAGGGACATTAATCTTGTTAGCATAATGCAAGTGATGTTAATCCGACGGATGTTGTCGTGCCAACGCCGGCCTCTCCGGATGTGGGAGTTCAATTCGGAGGGTCCACGGACTGTTAAGCACTTATTCGGCTTGAAGCTCGAAGGGATGTGCAAATTATTCTTCAGAACGAAAGTAGAGTGTCCGGGCACCACCGAGGATGCGGGCCTAAGCTGCAATCGCCTAGATACTCAAGTAAGTAACCTTGATACCGGACACCTTGTTTTGTATTTGTCATAATTGTTTATTCTGAAAATCATCCGTGGCCAGGAATGGCTCAGCAAGGCGGAGAGAATCAGGTGTCCGGCGCCACTTCCCGAAGGCTCGCCTGGTCCCACCATGGCCAAGATGCTTGATCGGGTACTCGGCAGAATGCCCTCAGGGAAAGACAAGGGGAAGAACGAAGAAACCGAACTTCACACACTACGCATCCGAACCGGGGGAATTGTTGCCTCCCCTAAGCAGGATAGTCGGGAAGGGGAGGCTAAGGCCTCCTCCCCGCGCGGGAAGAAGAGGGCTGCCTCCGAAGACTTGGAGACGGAGATGCCCAAACCATGGAAAAAGGTATCCCCAGGGGCCCCTGCCCCGACGGGCACCCTCACCGCGTCATGCCCGCCAACGGGCCAGCCCTCCACCGAGCTGTAAGTCAATCGTTAATTCGAAGGTACTGTGTTTCTCCTAGATCAATAATCAGGATTCATCTTTTGCAGTCCATTAGCAGCTCTTCTCAACAGAGTTTGTCTTCCGGGGATCTTCCTCCGGAGATGATGGAGAGCGAGACCCCACCCACCTCCCCGACTCATGAAGCGGGCGACTCCGAGGTATCATCACGGAGGAGTCCGGACCTGCCGAAGCCGGAAGCCAACGCGTCAGCCGCCCTAAGCCCGGAGCGTTTGGCTCCCATGAGGGACGATGGGAGGGGTCCGGCATAGTTTAATGTCCGGCCGGACGTACTGACAGGCCTACTGGAGCGAGCTGCACTCTCGGAGGAGCACCGCTCATTGATACGTCTCCAACGAATCTATAATTTTTGATTGCTCCATGCTACTTTATCTACTGTTTTGGACTATATTGGGCTTTATTTTCCACTTTTATATTATTTTTGGGACTAACCTATTAACCGGAGGCCCAACCCAGAATTGCTGTTTTTTTGCCTATTTCAGTATTTCGAGGAAACAGAATATCAAACGGAGTCCAAACGGAATGAAACCTTCGGGAACGTGATCTTCTCACCGAACGTGATCCAGGAGACTTGGACCCTACTCCAAGAAGTTTCTGGGGAGGTCACGAGGGAGGAGGGCGCCCCCCTGGGCGCGCCCCCCTGGGCGCGCCCCCTGCCTCATGGGCCCCTCGGAGCTCCACCGACGTACTCCTTCCTCCGATATATACCTCGCACTTCCATTAGACCAGATCTGGAGCCAAAACCTTATTCCTCCGCCGCAACCTTCTGTATCCACGAGATCCCATCTTGGGGCCTGTTCCGGAGCTCCACCGGAGAGGGCATCCACCACGGAGGGCTTCTACATCAACACCATAGCCCCTCCGATGAAGTGTGAGTAGTTTACTTCAGACCTTCGGGTCCATAGCTAGTAGCTAGATGGCTTCTTCTCTCTTTTGGATCTCAATACAATGTTCTCCCCCTCTCGTGGAGATCTATTCGATGTAATCTTCTTTTTGCGGTGTGTTTGTTGAGATCGATGAATTGTGGGTTTATGATCCAGCTTATCTATGAATAATATTTGAATCTTCTCTAAATTCTTTTATGTATGATTGAGTTATCTTTGCAAGTCTCTTCGAATTATCTGTTTGGTTTGGCCAACTAGATTGGTAGTTCTTGCAATGGGAGACGTGCTTAGCTTTGGGTTCAATCTTGCGGTGTCCTTACTCAAAGGATGTAAAGAGTTGCAAGGCACGTATTGTATTGTTGCCATCAAGGATAACAAGATGGGGTATTTATCATATTGCATGAATTTATTCCTCTACATCATGTCATCTTGCTTAAGGCGTTACTCTGTTTTAACTTAATACTCTAGATGCATGCTTTGGATAGCGGTCGATGAGTGGAGTAATAGTAGTAGATGCAGAATCGTTTTGATCTACTTGTCACGGACGTGATGCCTATATACATGATCATACCTAGATAACCTCATAACTATGCTCAATTCTATCAATTGCTCAACAGTAATTTGTTCACCCACCGTAGAATACTTATGCTCTTGAGGGAAGCCACTAGTGAAACCTATGGCCCCCGGGTCTATTCTCATCATATCAATCTCCATCACTTTATTTTACTTGTTTTGATTTTACGTTTTTACTTTGCATCTTTATACCAAAAATATTATCTCTATCATATCTCACTCTCGTAAGTGACCGTGAAGGGATTGACAACCCCTAAGCGTTGGTTGCGAGTTGCTATTGTTTTGTGCAGGTACGAGGGACTTGCACATGACCTCCTACTGGATTGATACCTTGGTTCTCAAAAACTGAGGGAAATACTTACGCTACTGTGCTGCATCACCCCCTCCTCTTCGGGGAAAACCAACGCTAGCTCGAGACGTAGCAAGAAGGATTTCTGGCGCCGTTGCCGGGGAGGCCTACGCAAAAGTCAACATACCAAGTACCCATCACAATCTCTATCTCTCGCATTACATTATTTGCCATTTGCCTCTCGTTTTCCTCTCCCCCACTTCACCCTTGCCGTTTTATTCGCCCTCTCTTTCCCGTTTGCCTTCTATATGCTTGCATCTTCGCTAGCTGAAAATCTATTGATATGGGTCCACTTAAAGTGTTCTACTTGGATCATCTTCGATCCCTATGTGCTCGTGCTGAAACCCCAACTAGCTTAGTTGAGGGCAGATCTTTAGATGAGCATGCTTGTTATGTGCGACACCGTGTATCTGAAAAAGGGAAACTATTATGGAGTCAAATTCAATGTTTGCAATACTATGCTTGGAATTTATGTTGGGAATATGATTTTACTTGTTGCTCTAAGACCCTAAAAAACACCTTCCTTACCTATGTGAGTTTAATGAAAATGAAATCTTATCTTCTAATGCAAAGGGTGTTTATAGTTACTATGATATCGAACAAATTGAAGAATTTGTTTCTTTTAAGGGTGCTTATGAAGTTGCTTCATTGATTGAAAAGTATGATATTACTCTCTACGAATCTGAAAATTTTGACATACTTAAATATTGCTATGAAAACTATGCTCATAATGTCTATGTCAAAGAATTTATTGAGAGAATGACCGTTGCCTTGGAAGGAAATAATGATATGCATGAATCTATAGATAATGATGATTCCGATGACTTGATTGAAATATCCCTTGATGAACATGATGCTTGCTATCCTTGTGGCCATGATGCCAATATTTATGAAGACGAATTTACTATAGTTCCGTATGATAAACATGAGATCGTTGCTATTGCACCCATACTTGCTAGTTCCTTTGATAAAAAGCATGATTTCAATGATTTTACTATAAGTTCTCTTGATGACAATTGTGCTAATAATATTCAAAACCCTAAGCTTGGGGATGCTAGTTTTGCTATGTCTACTACTTGTTGCAATGATCATGATTGGGGTGATTCTTCTTATGATCTTGAAAATTTATTTAAGCCCCATGATGAATATGAGATTGATAATATTGTTTGCAATAATACTAAAAGTGGGTTTGGAAGAGTGTCAACTTTAGATCCCACATATTTGGATAACATTCAATCTTATGAAATTTTTGATAAAAGTGGGCTTGGAGAAATCATGACTTTAGTTAATGATAATCCCACTATTTTGAAAGAGTGTCAACTTTGCATACATGTGGATCATGTTAAGAATATGTTATGTGATAGCTATTTTGTTGAATTTGCTTATGATCCTACATGTAATTATTATGATAGAGGAAAATATGGTTGTAGAAGTTTTCATGTCACTAAATTACCTCTCTTCATGTTGAGATTGCTATCATCACCTTCTTCTTCCTTGCATATGCTAGTTTTTGCTTGCCTTGCAAATTTGTTTGCCTATAATATACCTATGCAGAGGAAGTATGTTAGACTTAGATGTGTTTGTCACATGCTATATGATGCTCTATTTGTGCTTCAATTCTTGTCTTTCATGTGAGCATCATCAAAATCTCAATACCTAGCTAGGGGCGTTAAACGATAGCGCTTGTTGGGAGGCAACCCAATTTTATTTTGTGTTTTTTGTTTTTGGTTCTGTTTAGGAATAAATAATCCATCTAGATTCTGTTTAGATGTGGTTTTTAGTGGTTGTGCCAAGTTAAACCTATTAGATCTTCTTGGAAGATAGTTATTTGATCTTGCTGTAATTTCCAGAATCTTTGTGCTCAGTGCCCGAATTGTTAAAAATCACCAGAACGTGATAAAATAGTGATTCCAATTGCTTCTGATCAATAAACAAATTTCCCAGGTCTTCTAATTTTGGTAGAATTGTTTGGGTTCCAGAAGTTTGCGTTAGTTACAGATTACTACAGACTGTACTGTTTTTGACAGATTCTGTTTTGCATGTGTTGTTTGCTTATTTTGATGAATCTATGGCTAGTAAAATAGTTTATGATCCATAGAGAAGTTGGAATACAGTAGGTTTAACACCAATACAAATAAATAATGAGTTCATTACAGTATCTTAAAGTAGTCTTTTGTTTTCTTTCTCTAACCGAGCTCACGAGATTTCTATTGAGTTTTGTGTTGTGAAGTTTTCAAGTTTTGGGTGAATTCTTTTGATGGATTATGGAACAAGGAGTGGCAAGAGCCTAAGCTTGGGGATGCCCATGGAACCCCCAATATAATCCAAGGATACCAAAAAGTCAAAGCTTGGGGATGCCCGGAAGGCATCCCTCTTTAAATCCACTTCCATCGGTAATTTACTTGGAGCTATATTTTTATTCACCACATGATATGTGTTTTGCTTGGAGCGTCTTGTATTATTTGTGTCTTTGCTTGTTAGTTTACCACAATCATCCTTGCTGTACACACATTTTGAGAGAGACATATATGAATTGAAATTTGTTAGAATACTCTATGTGCTTCACTTATATCTTTTGAGCTTGATAGTTTTGCTCATAGTGCTTCACTTATATCTTTTTGAGCGTGATAATTTTTACTCTAGTACTTCACTTAGATCTTTTAGAGCACGGTGGTGGATTGTTTTAAAGAAACTTGATCTCTCATGCTTCACTTAGATTATTTTGAGAGTCGTTAATAGCATGGTAATTTGCTTAATGTTAATATACTTGGTATTCAAGATATGTGAAACTTTCTTTTAAGTGGGTTGAATACTAAGATAAGTTTGATGCTTGATAATTGTTTTGAGATATGGAGGTGATAATATCAAAGTCGTGCTAGTTGAGTAGTTGTGAATTTGAGAAATACTTGTGTTGAAGTTAGCAAGTCCCGTAGCATGCACGTATGGTTAAAGTTGTGTAACAAATTTGAAGCATGAAGTGTACCTGGCTTGTGAATCCTTATGAGTGGCGGTCGGGGACGAGCGATGGTCTTTTCCTACCAATCTATCCCCCTAGGAGCATGCGCATAGTACTTGATTTTTGACGACTTCTAACTTTTTGCAATAAGTATATGAGTTCTTTTGACTAATGTTGAGTCCATGGATTATACGCACTTTTACCTTTCCGCCATTTGCTAGCCTCTTCGGTATCGTGCATTGCCCTTTCTCACATTGAGAGTTGGTGCAAACTTCGCCGGTGCATCCAAACCCCGTGATATGATACGCTCTTTCACACATGAACCTCCTTATATCTTCCTCAAAACAGCCACCATACCTACCTATTATGGCATTTCCATAGCCATTCCGAGATATATTGCCATGCAACTTTCCACCGTTCCGTTCATCATGACATACATTACTTTTGTCATATTGCCATTTGCATGATCATGTAGTTGACATCGTATTTGTGGCAAAGCCACCATGCATTATTTTTCATACATGTCACTCTTGATTCATTGCACCATCCCGATACACCGCCGGAGGCATTCATATAGAGTCATACTATGTTCTAGCATCGAGTTGTAATCATTATGTTGTAATCAATGGAAGTGTGATGATCATCATTATTAGAGCATTGCCCAATCAAAAAAAAGAGAAAGGCCAAAAAAAAGGAAAAGCCCAAAAAAAAGGAGAAAATAAGTAAAAAGGGCAATGCTACTATCTCTTTTTCCACACTTGTGCTTCAAAGTAGCACCTTGTTCTTTATGTAGTGAGTCTCATATATTGTGCTTCAAAGTAGCACCATGTTTTTCATATAGTGAGTCCCATAAGTTGTCTTGTTCATACTAGTGGGAATTTTTCATTATAGAACTTGGCTTGTATATTCCAACGATGGGCTTCCTAAAAATTCCCTAGGTCTTCATGAGCAAGCAAGTTGGATGCACACCCACTAGTTTTCTTTTGTTGAGCATTCTTAGCTCTATTGCATCCGTTGCATGGCAATCCCTACTCCTTGCATTAACATCAATCGATGGGCATCTCCATAGCTCATTGATTAGCCTCGTTGATGTGAGACTTTCTTCTTTTTTTGTCTTCTCCACACAATCCCCATCATCATATTCTATTACACCCATAGTGCTATATCCATGGCTCACGCTCATGTATTGCGTGAAGGTTGAAAATGTTTGAGATTATTTGAGTATGAAACAATTGCTTGGCTTGTCATCGGGGGTATAGAAGTTGGGAACATCTTTGTGTGACGAAAATGAAGCATAACCTAACTATATGATTTTGTAGGGATGAACTTTCTTTTGACATGTTATTTTGAGAAGACATGATTGCTTTGATTAGTATGCTTGAAGTATTATTATTTTTATGTCAATATGAACTTTTGTCTTGAATCTTTTGGATCTGAATAAAATAGCATGATTAAGAAGATTTACATTGAAATTATGCCAAAGTATCACTCCGCATAAAAATTTCTCTTTTTATCATTTACCTACTCGAGGACGAGCAGGAATTAAGCTTGGGGATGCCTGATACGTCTCCAACGTATCTATAATTTTTGATTGCTCCATTCTACTTTATCTACTGTTTTGGACTATATTGGGCTTTATTTTCCACTTTTATATTATTTTTGGGACTAACCTATTAACCGGAGGCCCAGCCCAGAATTGCTGTGTTTTGCCTATTTCAGTATTTCGAGGAAACAGAATATCAAACGTAGTCCAAATGGAATAAAACCTTCAGGAACGTGATCTTCTCACCGAACGTGATCCAGGAGACTTGGACCCTACTCCAAGAAGTTTCCGGGGAGGTCACGAGGGTGGAGGGCGCGCCCCCTGCCTCGTGGGCCCCTCGGAGCTCCACCGACGTACTCCTTCCTCCTATATATACCTACGTACCCCCATTAGACCAGATACGGAGCCAAAACCCTAATTCCACCGCCACAACTTCCTGTATCCACGAGATCCCATCTTGGGGCCTGTTCCGGAGCTCCGCCGGGGAGGGCATCCACCACGGAGGGCTTCTACATCAACACCATAGCCCCTCCGATGAAGTGTGAGTAGTTTACTTCAGACCTTCGGGTCCATAGCTAGTAGCTAGATGGCTTCTTCTCTCTTTTTGGATCTCAATACAATGTTCTCCCCCTCTCTCATGGAGATCGATTCGATGTAATCTTCTTTTTGCGGTGTGTTTGTCGAGACCGATGAATTGTGGGTTTATGATCCATCTTATCTATGAATAATATTTGAATATTCTCTGAATTCTTTTATGTATTATTGAGTTATCTCTGCAAGTCTCTTCGAATTATCCGTTTGGTTTGGCCAACTAGATTGGTAGTTCTTGCAATGGGAGAAGTGCTTAGCTTTGGGTTCAATCTTGCGGTGTCCTTACTCGGATGTAAAGAGTTGCAAGAGACATATTGTATTGTTGCCATCGAGGATAACAAGATGGGGTATTTATCATATTGCATGAATTTATTCCTCTACATCATGTCATCTTGCTTAAGGCATTACTCTGTTTTTAACTTAATACTCTAGATGCATGCTGGATAGCGGTCGATGAGTGGAGTAATAGTAGTAGATGCAGAATCGTTTAGGTCTAGTTGCAAGGACGTGATGCCTATATACATGATCATACCTAGATAACCTCATAACTATGATCAATTCTATCGGTTGCTCAACAGTAATTTGTTCACCCACCGTAGAATACTTATGCTCTTGAGGGAAGCCACTAGTGAAACCTATGGCCCCGGGTCTATTCTCATCATATCAATCTCCATCACTTTATTTTACTTGTTTTGCTTTTACCTTTTTACTTTGCATCTTCATAACAAAAATACCAAAAATATTTTCTCTATCAGATCTCACTCTCGTAAGTGACCGTGAAGGGATTGACAACCCCTAAGCGTTGGTTGCGGGTTGCTATTGTTTTGTGCAGGTACGAGGGACTTGCGCGTGACCTCCTACTGGATTGATACCTTGGTTCTCAAAAACTGAGGGAAATACTTACGCTACTGTGCTGCATCACCACCTCCTCTTCGGGGAAAACCAACGCTAGCTCGAGACGTAGCACTCATTAATGAGCGTGGTGCTCAAGAAGATTTTGTCCGCTACAAGCGGTTTGAATGAAGCATTTACAAGCCTGCTCAGAGGCTTTGAGGTATGTAGTGAAGAATACACTATTTTTTGGCTGTGAGGCACGCGCTAGGTGTGCTCCGTATAGATAGTAGCCCCTGAGACTCTGGTTGCCCGCCCTAGGCGGCAAACGGGGGATCATAAATCAATGATTGCTTTGTAAATACGTGCAGGTACCTGTGGGTCCGGCCACCGATCAGTCCGTTGAAGTTGCCGAACTAACAAGGCAGATTGGATCGATTGATGCCGATATCACGCTGGTGAACGAGCGGCTGGACAAATCACAAGGTATGTGCTCTGCCTTCCCTTGTATAGGAAAATATGAAGGCGGCATGATATTAATGTAATATGTTTGGACTTGCAGATGGTGCTGCTGCCATGGAGGCCCCGAGGGCGGAACTTGCCCAAGCCAAGGAGCAAGCTCGGGTTAGCAATGCGGCTGCCCTAAAAGCGGCCGAAGATTTGAGAGCCGAACAGGCTGCTCGTCGCCGAAGCGAGGAAAAGATAGCCGAAATGGCCGTGGAGTTAAAAAATGCCGCTGACCGGTATGAGCTCCTCAAAAAGGAGCATAAGGATAGTTCCGCCGACCTGAACAAGGCACTTAATGCCACAAAGGAAATACGGACCGAGCTCAGGGGTGCGCGGGAGGAGCTTCAACAGGCCGGTAAAATCGCGGCTGGGGGCTCCTACTTGCTGCGGACGAAGTTTTTCGATCCGAAGTACGCTCCCCTGGATGGACGCTGGAGTCCTGCGGACGCGTATGCAGATTTGGCGAAGAGTACAGCTGACGCTGCCAAGTTCTTCGAGGATCAGGGTGATAAGGAAGTGGAGAAGCTTTTCTGGTCGCAATTCAATGCTCCCACTCGCCCGCTGCCGTTAAGTGACAAGATGGCTGATGTAGCGGAGCTTCACAGGCTGTCCGGGCTTGCAATGCGGTCTGTAATAGACCATCTGTGGCCGAAGGGGCCTAAGCCGGACAGTTACTTTGGCTTGGTGCAGCAATTCCTTGGGGCCGTGCCTCGGATCGACGCCATGAGGAGGTCGGCGTGCATAGAGGGTGCACGAATGGCTCTTGCCCGCGTTAAATCCTATTGGGCGGATATGGAGGCCACCATTATAGCGCCCCAGGATCCGGCGGGTGGGGGGGGGGGGCAATATCCGGCCGAGCACTACTTGGCGCAGGTCACCACTACTAGGGAAAAGGCTAGCAGCAGCGCGGGTTTTATGTGTATCAGTAGCATGGGGAGAGGCGCTACTAATAAGGCGCTACAGCTAACACATAGCAGTAGCGCGTGCTCACCGGCGCTACTGCTACACAAGTGTAGCAGCAGCGTGGTTATTGGAAGCTTTCTACTGCTAGTAGCTCTAGCGCGCTTTGTCTGGACGCGCTACTGCTAACTTTCATACACTCGCTACTGCTAATTTAAGTAGTTTTTTGTTTTTTTCGGCATATTTGTTTTGTATTTGAACAGGCTTTATAGAAGAATCTTTAGCACATAGAAATGTCATCATGATACACATACAAATGCCTGCGAGACCACAAATGTAATCATAGCATATAATACAAATAGTCTCATCATAATCATCATCCAACACAAAAGTGGTATCTTGTCATCATCTCGAAAATAGCGATACATGCAAGTCTCGAATACTGCAACTACAACAACGTCATCCATATAAACAAAGGTATACGCAAGAAGAGCTATTACTATGAGTGAGAGCGGAACTATGCAGTACATGAGGTGGCGGTTACGAGTCCTCTCTCGCGCTAGCATGAACTTCAAGTAACTAGCTTCTCCTTCTTGTCTGCTTTTGAAGCCTTTATGGCTGGCGCCCGTGAACCCATTCACTTGTGCATGACACTCATGCCACTCATTGTACACCCCCGGAACCTTCCCTTTGTGCACGACATAGCAATTCCATCTCGCCATCAAGAAACTAGGTACCTGTTAGAGATGCATGTTCATGAAGAGGATGTACAATCATATATATGCAACAAAATATACTAGAGCAACACCGAAAAAGAAAGGGTTAGCAACTAGATGCAACATACAGTACACAAATTAATTAACTAGAGGTACGCAGGTCATCGTCACGAAACTAACAAAGTAGCGTTACGCAAGTTCGGCAGGGACCATGGACATCACAAAGTTTCATCGCTACAAAAAGTATACAAGTTCAACCAACACATATCATCATCATCGGCATCATAAATCACTAGAAGTTCCAACCTTCCATATCATCGAGGATGAACCCTAGTTTCTTGAACGGCGTGAGGTCTAGACGTTGCATGCCTATGCGAGTTCGGACGTTAGCTCGCGATATAGGGCCGTGGTGGAACATCCCCTTCTCATCGACGACTTCTTTCATGATGATCGTCGCAATGTCGCTTTGGATGCGAAAGAAGTCATCTCTAAGTTTATAATCCGCTTCTCCATGGGATTCTAGCCACTTGTGGATATGATTATCATTTCTGCTGTTAATGCGAAGCTTTTGGTGATCCGTGTTGAACTGAATCATGAGATGGACGATGTAGAATCCATCCTTCTTGCTTGGTTTTGGGACATGGATGCAGGAGAAGTTAGTTTTATGCGCGAAACCCATCTTCTTGTTCCTTTGTTTCCTGATCTGCACGTGGCCACCTCTAAAGCTGAAGCCTCGGAGAGCATCATCTAGAATATTCATTATGTGGGTGTAGTCTTGTTTCTCGTAGTCTCTGGAAGGGTCAAAATACATGGCGTGGGAGACTTGCGGGTAAAGAACGATAAGGACGGCGCGCCCATTGCTACGGGGAAAAGACACCTCAAATTATTCCCCATATGAGAGAGAAGGAATGATTGAAATGTACCAAAGGGTTGTCTGGAAATGACTTACTTTGGATGATAAGGCACGAGGACAATTTCCCGGTCCTTATTCTGTACCATGAAGTATTGGAGGTACTCCCTAGCAGTTTCACGCTCAAAGTCGCCGAGACTCAAGAAAGACTCGTGCATGTAGTACAGATCCGCCACACAGATTTGCGGGACTTCTTCACTCTTCATGACGGAGCTCATATGTAGCGCATAAAAAAGCGGGACGATTGTAAAATCGAGCAGCCTTGTTAGAAACATCTCAAAGATATGGTCAAACCGCAGGAAGAACACCTCCGCGGGCCGTGTGTCGACGTAGCACTTCCCCTCAGGCACACGAGCCGCGTATGTTGGATATCCTGCATCCTTTGAGGCTAGTAGGCTTTTCTCAGTCGACAGCACATGGTCGTGCAGTCTCCTGAGATCCCCTGATAGTGCCTCCAGCGGTTTTGGCGGTAGCATCGGCTCACCCGTGAGATGGAACATGACCGCACCTTTCACGGGTACACGCTCTTTAGAATGCATCGTCTGGCTGCTATGTGCTATGGCTTGTTTGGAGGCAGTTCTCTTCCCTGATCTCTTCCTCTCCTTTTTCTTGGGCACACCTTGCAGACCCTTCCTTAACCCCTGCCCCAGTGTTCCCGGGCTAAGTACTGTACGACCCTCGCGCCCGGCTAGTTGAGCCTGTGTTGAGGCGACATCTTCAGGCGTGTCCTGTGAGGATTTCATGAAGAGAGACTTTTTGCAATCCCTGCTACGACCCTGCCCGGGCATATCATCCATATCCTCATTAGCAAGCTGATAGCCCGATTCGTCATATGGTTGACTCAGCATATCTATGTCACAGTCATATGCGTTTGTACTGAGGAAATCCATAGGGTCGACCTCCCTCTCATCATCCATTCTCTGTTGTACAGGAGAAATTACATCAGCCAGTACTATTGCACCCCCTTCATCATGTCGTCCGCCGCTCTCACCCGACACTACAGGAGCTGGTAATTGCATAGGCGGGGTGGTGGTCTCCGCACATGCTTGTTGATGTGTGGTTATTGGTGTGCTCTCGGCCGGCTCCAGACGAATAAGATTCTTCGGCCATAGCAGCACCCAATCCTTGCAGCTTCCAAAATGCGGCTGGGTCTAGTCTTCAGATCCCACATGTCTTTGTCTTGGAGGAGGCAAATCCTCGTGCCCTGATTTCACACCGTCAAGCTAACCTCAAGTGCCCAGCAGGGATCGGCTGGTTGTGGAACGTGGGTTGCGAGGGGTCCATTATCATCCCCTTTCCCACGTCCACCTTCTGGCCTTTGATCAAGTAGAGTATGGTGCACGGGGTTTCTTTCGCCTGCAAACACATATGTCTGTGGCGTAAAACAACCGAAAGGCAACAAAAATGGAATATTATATATATATATATATGTTGGTGCGACATGTAATTACCGTGACGGCGTCGAGCTCAGCCAAAGACGAAGGCCCACCTAGCGCGCCTGAGACTGAGGACGGGCTGCTATGAGCGGGAGCGGCTGCGAGAGGAGGCCCGGTTGCATGAGCAAGTGATGGTGCGATGGTGTTGTTGTTCATGGAGTTGCTCCCAACGAAACTGGGCAACGGGAAATCATGTACCGTATTGTCTGGATTTTCCTTCGTCCAGTTGATGATATTTGTAACCAAGTTAGTAGCGTAATCATTTCTGCAGTGCGATTACAGCTGCATTGACTGCCTGCTGTAGCAACTCATATTTGTCCTCGGATGCTTTTTTCGCGTCCTCAGCTGCTTTTTTCTCGACCGCAAGCTTCACCTTCGTGTTGATGTCTGCCTGACTAAACTTCTTTTTCTGCTTCTTGGCCTCCGGGCCCTCGTTGTAAAACACCTTCCACGTGGTGCCGTCTCCAAATACCGCACACACGACCATACTGCGGCCGCTGGCCCAAAGGGAGTCCCTTAAGTTCGTTCAAGGCCCGGTTGAGAGGGATGTCCCACTTGGGCCTCATCGGAGAAGTAGGGCTTTCGGCTGCAAGCTGGTGTTGCTTCTCCAGTAGTCTAATCAATTTCCTCGTGATCTTGTCCATGTAAACCTTTTTCTCCTTGTCCCACTTGTAGCGGGCCCTGATGAAGTCACGCTCCAAGGGGTTGGTGAACTTCGCGAAGGGGTGCAGGAGACCCGCGGCTTCACGTTCAGCGTCCTCCTTATCCCATATGGGCCTTTTACCGAGGTAGCCACGGCTTCCGAGGCGATGCTTCCGTGTTCCTTTCTTTGAAGGCTCTTGAATTTCGCAGCCTTAGCCTTGGCTGCCTCAGAAGCGCAAGTGTCCTTGAACTTTTCAAACTCCTCTTCCGTAAGTGTCGGATTTTCCTCCGTAATCTTGGACAGGTTCATCAGCCTCAATAGCTCGTTTCACCCTCCCTTTCCAGAGGCCAAATCATTGCTGAACATGCCCATGGCGTGATTGTTAATCTTTTTCATCTTCGGATCATCCCACGGTTGTTCTATGTTATCATCCCGGTCGGGAACTTGAATCTCTTGTGCAACTTCGTTAGGAGCAAGCTGCGTCAAATGTTCTTTACTCCTTAAGTCATCCTCGTTGATGCTCGCGCATTCCGTAGGATGCATCCTACTTGGTTCCCATAGCACTTGCGAGGTTCTTCCGACTCTAACGGCTCAAACTTGACAGTGCCATCTTTGTGATCACAAGTCGTCCAATCCCTAGTTTGTTAGGTTTTCGTATCCTCTCGCTTCTTATGCTTCCTCTTTTCGGTAGCGGCATCGGGCCGGTACCATCCCTTGATATCTTCCCCACCGGTACCTTCCCCACCGGTCTCGGCGCCGCCATCGGTGCCGGCGCCGGCGGGGTCGGTGTCGGCGTTAGTACCATCATAGAGGCCGACATGCAAACCTTGCGTAGCAGTCAAATAGTCGAGGTACTCATGTTCACCCACAAAATACATCTAAATGCGCATCTTGGTCAGAAGGCCCAGTTTCTTCGTTGTTCGACATGTTTCCTATGATTAAGTGTCCTCATTTATTTCTAAAAGTATGAATAAATGAGAAATGACATAAAAAGAAATCTATGTGCCAGCACTCGATATGCCAACTATGTAGAAAACATCATGCCTCTATTCACGGGAAATTTCGGCATGACCTTTGCTAAAAAATGGACATATCGAGCGCCTAAAATTCACCGGAACAGAAATGAATCAACATTTAGGCGTAACATAGGCCACTCGGATCATTTTCCAAACATGACATGTCCAAAACATGACATATCCACATATCACATGTCCAGTTCAAATCTGCATATAAATTCAGCTAATTTTGAAACCTATCTAATTCATAACTAAATAGATAACCTAATTAACAGATTGCCCTAACTAAAACCTAAGTAAATTAACCGAAGAACCCTAGCAAAGAGAGAGAGAGGGGGGGGGTTACAGAGGGTGCAGGGGCGAGAAGGCAGGCCCGACGACGGCCGAGGTTGGGAGGGGAGGAAGCAGAGGAGGGAGGCGAGGGCCGACGGGTCGGGGGCGAGCGCCTAGGTCGGGGGCGAGCGCCGTGCCGGGTCGGGGCGAGGCCGGGTCGGGGCGAGCGCCGGTCGGGTCGGGGCGAGGGCTGGGTCGAAGCGGCGTTGGGGGTTGAAGGCGCGCCGGGTCGAAGCAGCGACGGGGAAGAGAGTGGGGATTTGGGGGAAAAGGCGGGATGAAGCAGGGATAGTGAGAATTTTGGGTTAAGTGGACATAGCAGCAGCGCGTTTGGACAAAACGCGCTGCTCCTACCTTCAGCAGCTGTAGCGGTTTGTATGAAATGCGCTACTACTACCTTCAGTAGCTGTAGAGGTTTATACGAAATGCGCTACTACTACTACTACTAGTTTTCCTTTTTCTTTTCCTTTATTTTCTCCCACTTTTATTTCCCGAGAGCAGTGAACGAAGGGAGGGCGATATATATTGCATCATTTGATGGTTAAATATGTATGCAAAATAGGAACATATATATTACATCATTGGACCCATGCATAATAATGGCTAAGTGTGTATACAAAATAGGAACATATATATATTACATCATTTGACCGATAACATATCGCTCCTCGTCAGCGTTTTCGTTTTTGAGTCAGCTTCTTTCCCTTCTTGTTCGTCGAAGAATAATTGAGCCCCTCATTGTGACTTTGCCTTTTCCATGTAGTGCGATTTTTCTTAGGTAATGTAGTATTGATTCTTCTTTTGACGTATACTTCATCATCATCGTCATCTTCCCTCATTGGGTTGCCGTACTGATCATAGTCTTCCTAGTTGGCGACTCCATCCATTCCAATGATGTTCCTTTTGCCTCTCCTAACGACAACACGACCGGGATTGCATGGGTCGGTTATGAAGAAGCATTGTGTCACGTGCTTAGCGTGTACCCATGGCTCATTTTTTGCGATAGCGTTCACGATAGCGCTCTTGGCGTCGGGTATACTCATGGTAGTGAAAATCCGGTTTTCTCTTTCGACATTCTTTGCCCATCTGACACGGAACATCGTCGTGTTGTGCAGTCCAGAGTAGTCAAGCTCCCAGATCTCCTCGACCCTTCCATAAAATTGTTCAGTTGCGCCGTTGTCGCTGCCGGTCATGCATTCCATCGTCACCCATGAGTTCTGATCATCACTGTCCATATCTTTGGCCTCCGTGTAGAACGTGTATCCGTTGATATCATATGCCTGATAGGTTACGAGGTTGGGCGAGGGGCCATGTGCTAAAGGCGTATATGAGCAATCCGTCCTTAGAGCCCTCCTCCGGGATTAGCAATAATATGCTCTTTGAACCAATGCAGGAAAGTGGAGTTGTGCTCTCTAGTAACTTCGCGTTAAATCACTGCATACCCCCGGTCATGATACTTCTTTGCGATAATTTCTTTGTGCAGTGCCACGAAAGGATCTACCTCGTCTAGGTGTTGTAGCACTACCAAGTATGCTCTGTCAAAGTCGCTGCGTCGATTTGAGTATGCCACGTGTAGTTCCCTGCGACCGTTGCAGTGACCATCTCCTTCGAGCCTCCCATCGTGCTTGTTAACGGGCAAACCAACACTAACACCAGGCGGCTGGTCTGCGCCATATAGAAAATTCTCACGAAGAGATGCACTCTTGTGCCAAATAGTCCTGGACGATGCTTCCATCCGGACGGGACATGTTACGAACGAATCCTTTGATGATCCCATTCATCCTCTCAAACGACATCATGTTGTGCAGGAATGACAGCCGCAGGTCTATTATGTCATCCACAATATGGACACACAGATGCACCATCACGTCAAAGAACGCGGGCGGGAAGTACATCTCAAGCTCATTGAGTATCACAACGATCTCTTCCTATAGCCTTCGGAGCTGCTTCACACTGATCGACTTTCGAGAGATGACGTCGAAAAAGTTGCAGAGACCAATAAGCGTGTCAAGGACGTGCTTGTCCATTATCCCTCTAAGGGCAACAGGTAGTATCTGCGTCATCATCACATGACGGTCATGAGACTTCATCCCGCTGAACCTTTTCTTGTCCGTGTCTAGATATCTGCTTATCTTGCCACAAGAATCAAATTAACTTTGACTCTGGTAAGGCACTTAAAGAATTGATTGATCTCAGCCTGACTTAAGGTGAAGCAAGAAGGGGGGCAATAATCCTCGTTCTTTATTTTCTTGCCCTTTTCTCCCGTGCCTCTGTCTCCGTCTCTATCTCGTGTGACATTTCACGGGGCAGCATGTGCAGATCTTCCCTAATTTTCAAATATTGCAAGTCTTTTCTTGCCTTCGGCCCATCCTTGGCCTTATCCGGCATGTTCATCAGTGTTGCGAGCAAGCTCTCAAGGACATTCTTACAGATATGCATTTGATCAAGGCAATGAGGTGTATCGAGTTTGTGCTAGTACTCCAAGTCCCAGAACACAAACCTCGTCTTCCATACCTTCAGCAGCGGCTCCGGCGCCTTTCTCATCGTCTTTCCCGGCGCGGGGCACTCCTTCCAGTTTTTCAATAGCTCATCGATTTCGGCACCGCTCCGCTTACGTGGAGGTCCTCGATGCTCAGCGTGACCATTGAATAGATCTCCACGGTTTCTCCATGGGTCATCCTGTTCAAGCCATCTTCGATGCCCCATGTACACGATTTTCCCAGACCCGCCATCTTTCCTTGACGTTAGCTGCTGAGACATCGTATCATCCATGCACCGCGTGCATCCGCAATATCCATGGCACACCTGGCCTGCCACATATCCGTAACCGAGATAGTCGTGCCTTTGTCGTGATCGGCGGCTCTCATGTTGAAATACTCGCCTTTCTTTGGCGTCCCATGTCTTGGCCGGTATTTTCCATAACGTGTCTAACTCCTCTTGAAGTAGCCCCAGATACAAATTAATATTATTTCCTGGTTGTTTCGGCCCTTGAATAAGCATGCTCATGTGAATGTACTTCGATTTCGTGCACAACCAGGGGGGAGGTTGTACATCCATACAAACATGGGCCATGTGCTATGGTTGGTGTTCTGGTTGCCAAACGGATTCATGCCATCGGTACACACGCCGAGCACGATGTTCCTTGCATCACATTCAAAATACCGATAGAAGATGCTCAATGCTCTCCACTGGCTTCCATCCTTCATGTGTCTCAGCTTCGGATCATCTCCATCGTCGGGCTTCTTCCTCTCCGTGTGCCAGCGCATTAGCTTTGCTTCCTTGGGATCTACAAAATACCTCTGGAGAAGAGGAGTGATCGATAAGTACCATACAACTTTCTGGGGACATTTCTTCCCGGCCTTCTTGTATCGAGAAGTATTGCACACCGGACAGCTTGTTTTTTCCGCGTGCTCCTTTCGATAAATTATGCAATCGTTGGTGCATGCATGGTATCTAACGTGTGGCAGATCAAGAGGGCACACGATCTTCTTGGCCTCGTCAACACTAGTAGGACAAAGATTACCCGCGGGAAGAATATCCTTTAGGTACTTGAGATGCTCATCGAGGCTAGTGTCGGTCCATTTGTTTTTAGCCTTCGTCTTCAGGAGTTGGAGCATGAAACTCAAGCGGGTCACCTCAGGATTGCAACCATCATACAATGGAGTGTTCGAGTCTACCACCAGTTGCTCCAGCTTAGCCTCCTCTCTAGAAGTAGCTCTCTCAGTACTCGTCACCTTGCGAAGCAATGCTTGAACATGAGGGTCCCGCATGATTGAACTTAGTACTGACGAACTCTGCTGCGTCGAGTCCATGTCCTTCTCTCCGCCGCCATGTCCGGCCTCTTCTCCTCCGCCATGTCCGGCCCCTTCTCCACCACCATGTCCGGCCTCTTCCCCGCCGCCATTATCGATCATCTCTTCGTCTTGCCCCGTGTCATCATTGCCTGCCCCGTCGGCATCCTCAACATCGTCATCCTCATCTTCAATTATCCACCGAGTATAGCCATCCATGAAACCAGTCATGAGCAGGTGCGCTTTGACACGACCATCGTCATGGGGGTCGAGCCAAACTATTCCTTTGCATTTTTGACACGGACATAAAACCTCTGTCCGGTTATTTTCTTTCATGTCCTGCACCGACCGCAACCACCTGTCCACCATCGTTCCACTGACCATCATCAACTCTGCACGGTAATAATAAACAAATTGATTATAAAAATGCGTGCATGCATCAAAGTCATACAAAATTTCGGCATGACCTTCCCTAAAAATAGGACATATATGGATCTAGAGTTTGCCCGGAATTCGCCGAAACGGAAATAAATTGACATTTCGGCAAAACATGGGCAACTCAAAAGCACAATTTGGCGTCAACTCATGCCACACACACAATTTCCACGAACATATCACACACACATAAACATATTTCCATTTTGCAAAATCATGAAATTTTCATCACCTCTATCTCGAGATCGAGCACACGGTGGAGATGATGTTGTAGGGAGATCAAAAGTGCACAAAGCTCTTCTTGACAAAGATAGATCAAGTTAGGGGGCAAATAGGTCACTTAACTAAATCCTACATCTACCTAGCTACCTAATTTGGGAGGAGACAACTTCAACTAGTGGAGGGGAAAGGAAAAAGACAAAGGAGATGCATTAATGGAGGTGGTGTAGTTAGGTAGGAGTAATGAAGAGAGAGAAAGGTAGATAGAAGAGAGAGAGAAATGGGGGAGAAGTATTGAGGAAGAAGAAGAGTGAGAGTGGGAGCATGTGGGAGGTAGGGGAAAGGGAAGAGAGGAGGGGGAGGGACGGGCGGGGAAAAGGTGGTGGGTTGGTGCGGATTAGCAGTAGCGTGGGAGCTAAAACGTGTTGCTGCTAAGGAAGTAGCAGCAGCGCGCTTTGGGCAATGGCGCTACTGCTAACCAGGACAAAAAAGTGTGCCAATTTGAAATTTAGCAGCAGCGACCTTAGAAAAAGCGCGCTACTACTACACACATAGCAGTAGCGCGGCTCGCGGCACCGCGCTACTGCTAAATGGAGTTTGATGGACACCGCCGGTCGATATTTGTAGCAGCGCGGTTTACACCGAGCACGCTACTGCTAAAAACTTATCAGTAGCGAGTTTCTCGCACAAGCGCTACTACTAATTAGCAGCAGCGTTCCTTGTTGAGCCGTGCTGCTGCTAAGATTCTGTGTATAGGATTTTCCCTAGTAGTGCACAAAAGGTGCCCGCCTAATAGAGGCGAAGTGCTCGAGGAATGTCTTGTTCGAGTGATGAATCGAATCATTGTAAAAACAATGTTATTTTGGTTATAAGGCTATATTTATACTTTTTGCCTGAAAGTACTATTGTGTCTCCTGTGCGGCCGCTTTTTGTATATATATACATGTAATCCGAAAGTTAGCAGAAATTGGCTTCAGCCCCCACGCATATAATGCGACGGTGTTCGGGAAAAATATGAATAATCACACTTCATCCAACGTCTTGGTCCATTAAGGAGGTGATCGCACGGCGAACTAGGCAACCGGACTATATAGCTGTAACGCTTTCGCTTAGCCATGGGAGTCTAATGGTGGGGCTACTATATAGCCCCTGGTACCATCGCTTGCATCCGAATACGGGCGCATGTGTACATGATCGGGAAACGGTCCTTCGTTAATGCGGAGGGATCCTAAAGATTCTGATAAGTCTTTGAGTGGTTGAACAGTCTCTCGCTTTATCATGACAGTCAGTTTTCGGCTTTCTCTACTGAGGTGCTCGTCCGGAATAACCAGGGCACAATCGCAGTAGTTCTCCTTTGGCCACCTTAGCCGATAATAACAGAACGTAAGGCGGCAAACCCAGGAGCTGGGCAAACCCAACATTTGACCAATGACATGATTCAGAGCTGATGCATATAAGGCCAAACTCGTGACGCCGAACACTCTCGAAGGTATTCGGACTTTATGACAGACGATGGGCTCAAGAATGCCCATTCATTATAAAACCTTGTGTTTCCAGGTACGTGCGTTAATCTGTCGTGGCGAAATGCCAATAACGGCAGTATCCTCTGTGGGTATGGAACCCATGGGATGGTTAAACAACAAGAGGCAATAGAAAAGGTTTACACAGGGGCTTAATCTAAAAAGAAACCTGTTGAACGGGGCCCTGCTGCATGTCTGCGCCTTTGTCTCCGTTGTGCCGTATCCTGGAAGGTTATCGCGTGAACGTTGTATGTGGAAAAAAGAAAACTTGTAGGAGAGTACAACGTAAGTATGCGATGGATAGTAAAAGTGTAAGATGTTGGCCTGCCAATAAGGTTGAGCCAAGTGTGGGGCTGTATTAAATACTTATTGCCTCTGGTGTCCGCTATGGGATTACATATACGGTGCCCTAGTTTAATTTGTCCGGGCTGCCGGACTCGTCTAACCATGTCTGTGGTCTTAATGACCAGTCATGTTTTCTGATATTGGAGGCCGCTTATAGTCCGGCCGCCAGGGCCGTCGCGTATTCCTCTGCGCATGAAGAGCGCTCTGTGATTCCGCTAACGGTGATGACGCCACGTGGACCGGGCATCTTGAGTGTAAGGTAGCCATAGTGCGGCAATGCGTGGAAGCAGGCGAAGGCCGTTCTTCCAAGCAATGCATGATAGTCGCTTTGGAAGGGTGCGATGATGAAGAGTAGTTCTTTGCTTCTGGAGTTGCCTGGAGAGCCGAATGTTACCTCCAGTACGATGGAGCCCCTGCTGTAGGCTTCAACGCCTGGTATCACCCCTTTAAAGGTGGTGTTGCTTTGACTAATTCTAGATGGGTCTATCCCCATCCTGCGGATAGTGTCCTCATATATTAGATTGAGGCTGCTGCCGTCGTCCATGAGGACGTGGGTGAGATGGTATCCGTCGATTATTGGGTCAAGCACCAAGGCATCTAATCCTTCACGCCAAATACTAGTTCAGCCGTCCAAGTGATCGAAGGTGATCGGATAAGACATCCAGTAGTTAGGTGTGGGTACGATGGGCTCTAGATCGTGCGCATCTCTATGCGCGCGTTTTTGCCTTCTCATGGATGTACGAGTCGCGTGGATCATGTTCACTATTTTAACCTCTGGCGGGAATTTTTTCTGTCCCCCCAGTGTTTGGCTGGCGAGGTTCATCCTCGTCTCCACTTGGTGTTTCCCTTCCCTTGTGTTCGGCATTTAATTTGCCGGCCTGCTTGAAGACCCATCACTCTCTGTGCGTGCGGTTCACAGGTTTGTCAGGGGTGCCATTAATTTTGCACAGTCCGTCCAGGACTCTGTTCAGACTGGACGATCCCTCTTTACTGCCTTTAAATGGCTTCTTTTGCTGATCAGGTCGAGAGCCCCTGAATCCGGCATTAACCGTTGTGTTATCCGGGCTCTCTTCCTTGTTTTGGCGTTTATTTTTATCACGCCGTGGCTTCCCGTTGCCATCCCTTATTTCGGATGTCTTTGGGTCGCTGGGCCTTTACGGCTAGCCAGCTATCTTCACCAGCGCAAAAGTGGGTCATAAGGCTTGTTAGGGCTGCCATTGTCCTTGGCTTTTCTTGGCGAGGTGTCAGCGAGCCACTCGTCATGGATCTTTGTGTTTGAATGCCGCTAAGGCTTCGCATCCGGACAATCGACAATTTGATTCTTCTTAGTGAGGAATCTGTTCCAAAGCTTGCGGGCGGACTCTCTGGGCTGTTGGATTATGTGACTTAAATCGTCAGCATCCGGAGGCCGGACATAAGTCCCTTAAAAATTGGCCCTGAAAGCGTCCTCGAGTTCCTCCCAACTCCCGATTGAATTTTCGGGGAGGCCTTTCAACCAGTGTCGAGCTAGTCCCTTTAGTTTGAGGGGAAGGTATTTGATGGCATGGAGGTCATCCCCACGAGCCATATGTATGTGCAGGATAAAGTCCTCGATCCGCACTTCGGTCTGCAGCTGCTCGTCAGATGCCTCTATGTTCACAGGTTTAAAGCCCTGTGGAAATTCATGGTCCAAAGATTTCTTCGGTAAAGCAGGTGAGCAGCCCCTCCGTATCCTGGACGCAGTCGTGGCATGCCGTCAGTTGTTGTGTCCGGTGTTTGTTCCGAACTGGTATTTGATTAGCATAATCATTTTGATGACCACAGTCCTTCGCCGGGGTGTGTCCTTTAGATCCGTAGATGGACCTAGCTGCGCCAGCTTTCTTATCCAGGTGCTCACATAGATCGTGCGCGGCGTCGGTAGCCGCTTTGTTGCGGTTACGAAGTGGTACGTCTGGCCTCCTGGTCGTGTTACTCTTTGGTGGAACGGCCTCGTCGTCGAGTTCTGCCAGTAGCTTGTGTTTTGGATAGCTCTTTGTATGGCGATCGTCGCCATATCTTTCTTCAGTGTCTAGCACTTTATTCCATCTGCGATTGAGCGTTTCCTGTGCGGCTTTGAGCCATTGCTTCTGCTTATTCAGACTTCTCGCTGTGGCCATAAGCTTTCTGTGGAGGTTATCTCGTTCCACGCGTTCTTCCGGAATGATGAATGCATCATCGTCCGGACTGTCTTCTTGTCCTGGACCGGTTTGATGAACTCGTCCCTCTGGATCATTGTCATCGGGCGTCTGCTCCGAACTATGTTCGGCATGCCCTGGCTCGTCCTGCTCCATCGCTGGTTCCGTATGGTCGTTGTTGCCTTCGGGGTTTACTGGAGTGTCGATCCTTCTGGCGCTCTTGCTGCTATTTTTACTGTTGCTGGACTTGGAACGGCGTCTGCGCCGTTGCTTTGGCTTTTGCCCGGGTGTTTTATCTTCCGGATTGTCGCCGTCGTCCTCCTTGGGCGTATCCACCATGTATATGTCGTGTGACGAGGTGGAAGTCCCGCACCCCATAGATTCTGAATCTTCTCCTTCATCATCGTCCATATCGTCGATGCCTTCGGAGGCGAAGTCAAGTACGTCGGTTAAATCATCTACCGTGGCTATGAAGTGGGTGATGGGTGGGTAACGAATTTCTTCGTCGTCTGCTTCCATCTCGAGCCGGACATAGTTCAGCCCGGAATTTTCTATCAAAGAGAGAGTTTTTAATGAGTTCAGCATGTCGCCAAAGGGCGAGTGCTGAAAGATATCCGCATCGGTAAACTCCATTACCGGAGCCCAACCTGGCTCGACTGGCTCGGGAGTGCGCGGACAGGAACCAACATCCGGATGCGAATCCGGGGGTCCGGAGTCACAGGCCACCACAGAGGTGAGACCTGTGTTCGGCTCCACCGCCGATGAGTGTGCAGCCTGCGGAGCGGGGTCCAGCCCTCCGTCTTTAGGCAGCGCAGCCCGCTCCGGATTTAGATCCGAGGCTACTGCGGGGGTGATACCCCGAGCTTTGTCCGATAGCAGGTTTAAGCCGTGCTCGTCGTGACTGTCCGGTGCTCCTGGCATGGGACCGAATCCGTCGAAGATCAAGTCTCCGCGGATGTCCGTCGTGTAGTTCAGGTTTCCGAACCTGATCTGGTGGCCAGGGGCGTAGCTGTCGATCTGCTCCAGGTGGACAAGTGAATTGGTCCGCAGTGCGAAGCCGCCGAACACAAAGATCTGTCCGGGGAGAAAAGTCTCACCCTGGACCGTGTTGTTGACGATGATTGAAGGCGCCATCAAGCCTTGCAGTGACGACACAGAGGAACTCTCAATGAAAGCACCAATGTCGGTGTCAAAACCGGCGGATCTCGGGTAGGGGGTCCCGATCCATGCGTCTAGGCTGATGGTAACAGGAAGCAAGGGACACAAATGTTTACCCAGGTTCAGGCCCTCTCGATGGAGGTAAAACCCTACTTCCTGCTTGATTAATATTGAATATATGGGTAGTACAAGAGTAGATCTACCACGAGATCGTAGAGGCTAAACCCTAAGAGCTAGCCTATGATGGTATGATTGTAATTGTGATCGGCCTTCTAAGGACCAACCTTATATAGACACTGGAGAGGGCTAGGGTTCACATGGAGTCGGTTACAAGGAAGGAAATATAACATCTGAATCGCCAAGCTTGCCTTCCACGCCAAGGAGAGTCCCATCCGGACACGGGCCGAAGTCTTGAGTCTTGTATCTTAACGCTTCAATAGTCCAGACAATGTATATAGTCCGGCTGTCCGGATACCCCCTAATCCAGGACTCCCTCAGGGCCGGCCCCTCTAGATGGATCTAGAGGAGGGGGCGGCAGCCAGGGGAAACCCTAGATGGGTTTGGGCGCCCACACCCCCTAGGAAACTTGCCCCCCAAGCCGGGAGGGGAGGCTGCCCTAGGGGTGGCGCCCCTACCTCTCCAGGTTACGTGAGATGGGGTGGGAGGGGCGCTCAGCCCTTAGTGGGCTGATGTGCCCCTCCCTTGGCCCATAAGGCCCCCAACACTTGCCGGGGCCTCCGAAACCCCTTTCGGACACGCTGGTCATCACCTGGTACCCCTGGAACAATTCCGGACTCCAATACCCTTCGTCCAATATACCGATCTTCACCTCTGGACTATTCCGGAGCTCCTCGTCATGTCCGGGATCTCATCCGGTACTCCGAACAACCTTTGGTAACCACATACTATTTCACATAACAACTCTAGCGTCACCGAACCTTAAGTGTGTAGACCCTACGGGTTCGGGAACCATGCAGACATGACCGAGACATCTCTCCGGCCAATAACCAATAGCGGGATCTGGATACCCATGTTGGCTCCCACATGTTCCAAGATGATCTCATCGTATGAACCACAATGTCGAGGATTAATTCAAGCAATATCGTATACAATTCCCTTTGTTAATCGGTACGTTACTTGCCTGAGATTTGATCGTCGGTATCCCAATACCTCATTCAATCTCGTTACCGGCAAGTCACTTTACTCGTTCCGTAATGCATGATCCCGTGACTAACTACTTAGTCACATTGAGCTCATTATGATGATGCATTACCGAGTGGGCCCAGAGATACCTCTCCGTCATACACGGAGTGACAAATCCTAATCGATTCGTGCCAACTCAATGACACTTTTGGAGATACCTGTAGTGCACCTTTATAGCCACCCGATTGCCAGGACGTTCGGTACACCCAAAGCATTCCTACGGTATCCGGGAGTTGCACAATCTCATGGTCTAAGGAAATGATACTTGACATTAGAAAAGCTCTTAGCAAGCGAACTATATGATCTTGTGCTATGCTAAGGATTGGGTCTTGTCCATCACATCATTCTCCTAATGATGTGATCCCGTTATTAATGCCATCCTATGTTCATGGTCAGGAAACCATAACCATCTATTGATCAACGAGCTAGTCAACTAGAGGCTCATCAAGGACATGTTGTGGTCTATGTATTCACACATGTATTACGGTTTCCAGTTAATACAATTATAGCATGAACAATAGACAATTATCATGAACAAGGAAATATAATAATAACCATTTTATTATTGCCTCTAGGGCATATTTCCAACACCCTAGGCCTTGTTTCCTAGCATTGTAATACCGTTTGTGCTCACTTTTATCATTAGTTACCTTGCTGTTTTTATGATTTCAGATTACAAAAACCTATATCTATCATCTATATTGCACTTGTATCACCATCTCTTCGCCGAACTAGTGCACCTATACAATTTACCATTGTATTGGGTGTGTTGGGGACACAAGAGACTCTTTGTTATTTGGTTGCAGGGTTGTTTGAGAGAGACCATCTTCATCCTACGCCTCCCACGGATTGATAAACATTAGGTCATCCACTTGAGGGAAATTTGCTACTGTCCTGCAAACCTCTGCACTTGGAGGCCCAACAACGTCTACAAGGAGAAGGTTGCATAGTAGACATCAAGCTCTCTTATGGAGCCGTTGCCTGGGAGGTAAGTGCTTGAAGGTATATCTTTAGATCTTGCAATCGAATCTTTTAGTTTCTTTTTTTATCACTACTTTAGTATATAAATGAAAACTACAAAAAAATGGAATTGAGTTTGCCTCATACTCTTCATCTTTTTAATATCTTTCGTGAGAATGATGGAAAGGAAAATTGTGCTCAATTGCTAGAAGAAGAAGTCTATAAAATGTTTGGTACTAGATCATTGTATGATGAGCATGATTGCAATGTTGTTAGTATGAATTCCTTGAATATCCATGATGCTAATGATATGCAAAGCCACAAGCTTGGGGAAGCCATGTTTGATGAAGATGATATTTTTTGTGCCCCAAGTTTTGATGAGCAAATTTATTATGATGAAAGCATGCCTCCTATTTATGATGATTGTTGTGATGATACGTATGCCATAAAGAATACACTTGCTTATGTGGAGAGTAGTAAAATTTCTATGCAAGTAGATCATGAAAAGAATGCTTTATGTGCTGGTTATATTGTTGAATTCATTCATGATGCTACTGAAAATTATTATGAGGGTGGAATATATGCTTGTAGGAATTGCAATAATATCAAGTTTCCTCTCTATGTGCTTAAAGTTTTGAAGTTATGCTTGTTTAGCCTTCCTATGCTAGTTGATTATTGTTTCCATAAACTGTTTGCTCACAAAATCCCTATGCATAGAAAGTGGGTTAGACTTAAATGTGTTAGTAATATGCTTCATGATGCTCCCATTATGTTTCAATTCTTATCTTTTATGTGAGCATCATTGTCATCATCATGCCTAACTAGAAAGGCATTAAAGAAAAGTGCTTGTTGGGAGACAACCAAATTTTTACCCTTACTGTTTTTGTGTGTCCACATGATTATACTACTGTAGTAATCATGTTTTATAGCTTTTGTTTCAATGAAGTGCCAAGTAAGACCTTTAGGATAGCTTACGGTGATAGTTGTGTTGATCCTGCTGAAAATTAGAAACTTTTGGGACAAGTAAATTAGTTTTGATAATTCACGTAAATGTGCTTTTGATATGATTATTTTTGCTCTGGATTGGTAAACAAATTTCTCAGGTTTTCCTAATTTGGTAGGATTTTTGGAGTCCCAGAAGTATATGTTTGATATAGATTACTACAGACTGTTATGTTTTTGACAGATTCTGTTTTTCTATGTGTTGTTTGCTTATTTTGATGATTCTATGAGTAGTATCGGAGGGTATGAGCCATAGTGAAGTTGGAATACAGTAGATATTACACCAATATGAATTTATAATGAGTTCACAACAATACCAAAAGTGGTGATTTATTTTATTATACTAACGGAGCTTACGAGTTTTCTGTTGAGTTTTGTGTTGTGAAGTTTTCAACTTTTGGGTAAAGATTCGATGGACATGGAATAAGGAGTGGCAAGAGCCTAAGCTTGGGGATTCCCAAGGCACCCGAAGGTAATATTCAAGGACAACCAAGATCCTAAGCTTGGGGATTCCCCAGAAGGCATCCCCTCTTTCGTCTTCGTCTATCGGTAACTTTACTTGGAGCTATATTTTCATTCACCACATGATATGTGTTTTGCTTGGAGCGTCTTGTATGATATGAGTCTTTGTTTTTAGTTTACCACAATCATCCTTGTTGTACACACCTTTTGGGAGAGACACACATGATTTGGAATTTATTAGAATACTCTATGTGCTTCACTTATATCTTTTGAGCTAGGTAATTTTTGCTCTAGTGCTTCACTTATATCTTTTAGAGCACGGCGGTGGCTTTATTTTGTAGAAATTATTGATCTCTCATGCTTCACTTATGTTATTTTGAGAGTCTTTTAGAACAACATGGTATTTTCTATGGTTATAAAATTGGTCCTAGAATGATGGGCATCCAAGTTGGGTATAATAAAAACTATCATAGAAAGTGAATTGGATGTTATGATCAATTTGATGCTTGATAATTGTTTTGAGATATGAGGATGGTGATATTAGAGTCATGCTAGTGGATTAATTGTGAATTTGAGGAATACTTGTGTTGAAGTTTGTGATTCCCGTAGCATGCACGTATGGTGAACCGCTTTGTGATGAAGTTGGAGCACGATTTATTTATTTATTGTCTTCTTTATGAGTGGCGGTCGGGGACAAGCGATGGTCTTTTCCTACCATTCTATCCCCCTAGGAGCATGCGCGTAGTACTTTGTTTCAATAACTTGTAGATTTTTGTAATAAGTATATGAGTTCTTTATGACTAATGTTGAGTCCATGGATTATACGCACTCTCACCCGTGCACCATTGCTAGCCTCTCTTGTGCCGCACAACTTTCGCCGGTACCATACACCCACCATATACCTTCCTCAAAACAGCCACCATATATACCTACCTATTATGGCATTTCCATAGCCATTCCGAGATATATTGCCATGCAAATTTCCACCATTCTGTTTATTATGACACGCTCCATCATTGTCATATTGCTTTTGCATGATCATGTAGTTGACATCGTATTTGTGGCAAAGCCACCTTGATAATTCTTTCATCATGTCACTCTTGATTCATTGCATATCCTGGTACACCGCTGGAGGCATCCACATAGAGTCATATTTTATTCTAAGTATTGAGTTGTAATTCATGAGTTGTAAGTAAATAAAAGTGTGATGATCTTCATTATTAGAGCATTGTCCCAAGTGAGGAAAGGATGATGGAGATTTTGATTCCCCCACAAGTCGGGATGAGACTCCGGAATTTATGAAAAACAAAACAAAAAAGAAAAAAAGAGAAAGGCCATAAAAAACAGGAAAGGCCCAAAAAAAGAGAAAGGCCATAAAAAATGGACAGGCCAAAAAAGAGAAATTAAGGCCATAAAAAGATAAAGGCCCAAAAAAATATATAGATGAGAGAAAATGAGAGAAGGGACAATGTTACTATCCTTTTTCCACACTTGTGCTTCAAAGTAGCACCATGATCTTCATGCTAGAGAGTCTCCTATGTTGTCACTTTCATATACTAGTGGGAATTTTTCATTATAGAACATGTCTTGTACGTATATTCCAATGATGGGCTTCCTCAAAATGCCCTAGGTCTTCGTGAACAAGCAAGTTGGATGCACACCCACTTAGTTCCTTTTGTTGAGCTTTCATACACTTATACTCAAGTGCATCCGTTGCATGGCAATCCCTACTCACTCACATTGATATCTATTAATGGGCATCTCCATAGCCCGTTGATACGCCTAGTTGATGTGAGACTATCTTCTTCCTTTTTGTCTTCTCCACAACCACCATTCTATTCCACATATAGTGCTATGTCCATGGCTCACGGTCATGTATTGCATGAAAGTTGAAAAAGTTTGAGTATACTAAAGTATGAAACAAGTGCACAGGCTTGTCATCGGGGTTGTGCATGATTAAATACTTTGTGTGATGAAGATAGAGCATAGCCAGACTATATGATTTTGTAGGGAAAGCTTTCTTTAGCCATGTCATTTTGAGAAGACATGATTGCTTTGTTAGTATGCTTGAAGTATTATTGTTTTCATGTCAATATGAACTTTTATCTTGAATCATTTGGATATGAACATTCATGCCACAATAAAGAAAATTACATTGAGAAATATGCTAGGTAGCATTCCACATCAAAAATTCTGTTTTTATCATTTACCTACTCGAGGACGACCAGGAATTAAGCTTGGGGATGCTTGATACGTCTCCAACGTATCTATAATTTTTGATTGTTCCATGCTATTATATTACCTGTTTTGGATGTTTAATGGGCTTTACTATACACTTTTGTATTATTTTGGGACTAACATATTGACCGGAGGCCCAACCCAAATTGCTTTTTTCTTGCCTATTTTAGTGTTTCGAAGAAAACGAATATCAAACGGAGTCCAAACGGAATGAAACCTTCGGGAGAGTTATTTTTGGAACTGAAGCAATCCAGGAGACTTGGAGTGGACGTCAGGGAAGCTTCGAGGTGGCCACGAGGGTCAGGGGCGCACCCTACCCCCCTGGGCGCGCCCTACCCTCGTGGGCCCCTCGTGGCTCCCCTGACGGACTTCTTTCGCCTATATATGTCCATATACCCTAAAAACATCGAGGAGCACAATAGATCGGGAGTTCCGCCGCCGCAAGCCTCTGTAGCCACCAAAAACCAATCGGGACCCTGTTTCGGCACCCTACCGAAGGGGGAACCCTCAGCTGTGGCCATCTTCATCATCCCGGCGCTCTCCATGCTGAGGAGGGAGTAGTTCACCCTCGGGGCTGAGGGTATGTACCAGTAGCTATGTGTTTGATCTCTCTCTCTTGTGTTCTTGAGGTGATACAATCTTGATGTATCGCGAGCTTTGCTATTATAGTTGGATCTTATGATGTTTCTCCCCCTCTACTTGTCGGATCGAGTCTTTAAGGATTTGAGAACACTTGATGTATGTCTTGTCGTGCTTATCTGTGGTGATCTACTTCATGTATGTTTTGGTGATCAACTTGTGGGTTCAATGAACTTATGCATAGGGGTTGGCACACGTTTTCGTCTTGACTCTCCGGTAGAAACTTTGGGGCACTCTTTGAAGTACTTTGTGTTGGTTGAGTAGATGAATCTGAGATTGTGTGATGCATATGTATAATCATGCCCACGGATACTTGAGGTGACAATGGAGTATCTAGGTTACATTAGGGTTTTGGTTGATTTGTGTCTTAAGGTGTTATTCTAGTACGAACTCTATGATAGATCGAACGGAAAGAATAGCTTCGTGTTATTTTACTACGGACTCTTTAATATATTGATCAGAAAGGATAACTTTGAGGTGGTTTCGTCCCGTACAATAATCTCTTCGTTTGTTCTCCGCTATTAGTGACTTTGGAGTGACTCTTTGTTGCATGTTAAGGGATAGTTATACGATCCAGTTATGTTATTATTGTTGATATAACTTGCACTAGTGAAAGTATGAACCCTAGGCCTTGTTTCCTAGCATTGCAATACGGTTTGTGCTCACTTTTATCATTAGTTACCTTGCCGTTTTTATAATTTCAGATTACAAAAACCTAGATCTATCATCCATATTGCACTTGTATCACCATCTCTTCACCGAACTAGTGCACCTATACAATTTACCATTTTATTGGGTGTGTTGGGGACACAAGAGACTCCTTGTTATTTGGTTGCAGGGTTGTTTGAGAGATACCATCTTCATCCTACGCCTCCCATGGATTGATAAACCTTAGGTCATCCACTTGAGGGAAATTTGCTACTGTCCTACAAACCTCTGCACTTGGAGGCCCAACAACGTCTACAAGGAGAAGGTTGCGTAGTAGACATCAACTATACACTTTTATATCATTTTTGGGACTAACCTACTAACCAGAGGCCCAGCCCAAATTGCTTTTTTTGCCTATTTCAGTGTTTCGAAGAAAAGGAATATCAAACAAAGTCTAAACGGAATGAAACCTTCGGGAGAGTAATTTTTGGAACGGAAGCAATCCAGGAGACTTGGAGTAGACGTCAGGGAAGCTTCAAGGTGTCCACAAGCCAGGGAGGCTCACCCTACCCCCCTGGGCGCCCCCACCCTCATGGGCCCCTCGTGGCTCCCCTGACCGACTTATTTCGCCAATATATATCCATATACCCTAAAAACATCGGGGAGCACAATATATCGGGAGTCCGCCGCCGCAAGCCTCTGTAGCCACCAAAAACCTCTTGGGAGCCTGTTCCAGCACCCTGCCGAAGGGGGAGCCCATCGCCGGTGGCCATCTTCATCATCCCGATGCTTTCCATGACGAGGAGGGAGTAGGTTACCCTCGGGGCTGAGGGTATGTACCAGTAGCTATGTGTTTGATATCTCTCTCTCGTGTTCTTGAGGTGATACGATCTTGAGTATCGCGAGCTTTGCTATTATAGTTGGATCTTATGATGTTTCGCCCCCTCTACTCTCTTGTAATGGATTGAGTTTTCCCTTTGAAGTTGTCTTGTCGGGTTGAGTCTTTAAGCATTTGAGAACACTTGATGTATGTCTTGCCGTGCTTATCTGTGGTGACAATGGAATATTCACGTGATCTACTTGATGTATGTTTTGGTGATCAACTTGCGGGTTCAATGAACTTATGCATAGGGGTTGGCACACGTTTTCGTCTTGACTCTCCGGTAGAAACTTTGGGGCACTCTTTGAAGTACTTTGTGTTGGTTGAAAAGATGAATCTAAGACTATGTGGTGCATATCGTATAATCATGCCCATAGATACTTGAGGTGACATTGGAGTATCTAGGTGACATTAGGGTTGATTTGTGTCTTAAGGTGTTATTCTAGTACAAACTCTATGATAGATCGAACAGAAAGAATAGCTTCGTGTTATTTTACTACGAACCCTTGAATAGATCGATCAGAAAGGATAACTTTGAGGTGGTTTCGTACCCTACAATAATCTCTTCGTTTGTTCTCCGCTATTAGTGACTTTGGAGTGACTCTTTGTTGCATGTTGAGGGATAGTTATATGATCCAAGTATGTTATTATTGTTGAGAGAACTTGCACTAGTGAAAGTATGAACCCTAGGCCTTGTTTCCTAGCATTGCAATACCATTTACGCTCACTTTTATCATTAGTTACCTTGCTGTTTTTATAATTTCAGATTACAAAAACCTATATCTACCATCCATATTGCACTTGTATCACCATCTCTTCGCCAAACTAGTGCACCTATACAATTTACCATTGTATTGGGTGTGTTGGGGACACAAGAGACTCTTTGTTATTTGGTTGCGGGGTTGCTTGAGAGAGACCATATTCATCCTACGCCTCCCACGGATTGATAAACCTTAGGTCATCCACTTGAGGGAAATTTGCTACTGTCCTACAAACCACTGCACTTGGAGTCCCAACAACGTCTACAAGAAGAAGGTTGTGTAGTATACATCAAGCTCTTTTCTGGCGCCGTTGCCGGGGAGGTGAGTGCTTGAAGGTATATCTTTATATCTTGCAATCGAATCTTTTTGTTTCTTGTTTTATCACTAGTTTAGTATATAAAATAAAACTACAAAAAATGGAATTGAGTTTATCTCATACGCTTCATCTTTTTAATATCTTTCGTGAGAATGATGGAAAGGAAAAATGTGCTCAAGTGCTAGAAGAATAAGTCTATAAAATGTTTGGCACTAAATCTTTGAATGATGAGTATGATTGCAATGTTGTTAGTATGAACTCTTTGAATATCCATAGTACTAATGATGATTGCACTAGTCATGATGAAAATGTCTCTTATAAGCATGTCAATTTTTGTGGAGTGCATAGAGTTTGCAAGTACACACCAAATAGGGAAGATAGATTTTGCAAGAGGCATAAGTATTTAGAAACTAAATGGTTGAAAGAAAGGCTAGATGTGAGTGCTAAAAATTTAAAATTTCTTTACCATACTTGTGAACTTTGCAATGAACATGGCCATTTAAATCTCCGATGCAAAATGTTTCATGATCGAATCGTGTCCAAAAATTGTGATGACTTGATTTCCCTTGCACATCATAATGAACTTAGTTTGCTTTTGGGTTATGAAGAAATGAAACGTGCAACTAAGCATATTCCAGAATATAACCTTAAGAAATTCCTTGATATTGATCTAGAGGAAATTTATATGTATTGTGTGGTGAATTGCATTGCAATCCTTATATTGCCAATTACATAAAGAAAAGAAAGAAAATAGAAGATGAAGAGAATACTAATGAAAGGGAAGAGACGTCCCAATATCCTCCTATTATTTCTTATGATGAATCAGGTAACGAGGTGGAGCTTTCTATTCAACCAATCTCATTAATAAGGAGCTCAAAAAAGAGGGTTAAACCCACACATGATGTGAAGAAGAAAAACAAAAGACGGAGAAGCAAAGGTAGAAAGGTATCCCTCCCAAATGATGTTTCTCCTATTACTCATTGTGATGATGATAATTGCTATACTATTGGTGCTATCCATACTATTAATGATGAGAGTGATTATGCTTATGATATGAAAAGGCCCAAGCTTGGGGATGCTATGTTTGATGATAATGACATGTTTGAGAATATATTTGCTGCAATTAATGTTTGTCCTAAGATTGGGGATGCTATGTTTAATGAATATGATATTTTTAGCCTCCCAAGTTTTGATGAGCAAATTTATTATGATGATAACATGCCTCCTATTTATGATGGTTATATTGACGAAAGTGGGTTCGGAAGAGTGTCAACTTTAGAAAATAATGATCCCACTATTTTGGAGGGTGTTGAATCTTATAATAATTATGAAAGTGGATTTGGATAGGTCATGACTTTATTTAGTGATGAATCCACTATTTTGGAAGAGGTTTCAATTGATTATGATGAGAACAAAGTTGCTACTTATGATGATTATTGTGATGAAACTTATGCTATAAAAAGTAGTGATGATTATATTTATAAAACTTGTCATGATCATGATTACCATTTTTCTGAACATTACTCCTTTAATGTGGAAACAATTTATAGTATTTGAGTCTCTTATGATACTCCCACTATTCCGAATGAGAAGAATTTTGCTTATGTGGAGAGTAGTAAATTTTCTATGCAAGTAGATCATGAAAAGAATGCTTTAGGTGCTGGTTATATTGTTGAATTCATTCATGATGCTACTGAAAATTATTATGAGGGAGGAATATATGCTTGTAGGAATTGCAATTATATCAAATTTCCTCTCTATGTGCTTAAAGTTTTGAACTTATGGTTGTTTTGCCTTCCTATGCTAGTTGATTATTGTTCCCATAAGTTGTTTGCTCACAAAATCCCTATGCATAGGAAGTGGGTTAGGCTTAAATGTGCTAGTCATATGCTTCACGATGCCCTCTTTATGTTTCAATTCTTATCTTTTATGTGAGCATCATTGAAATCATCATGCCTACCTAGAAAGGCATTAAAGAAAAGCGCTTTTTGGGAGACAACCCAATATTTACCCTTACTGTTTTTGTGCGCCCACGTGATTATGCTACTTTAGTAATCATGTTTTATAACTTTTGTTTCAATAAAGTGCCAAGTAAGACCTTTAGGATAGCTTACGGTGATAGTTGTGTTGATCCTGCTGAAAATCAGAAACTTTTGCGCCCAGTAAATTAGTTTTGATAATTCACAAAAACGTGCTTTTTCTCTGAATATTTTTGCTCTGTATTGGTTCAATAATTTATTAGGACATCCTAATTTGTTAGATTTTTTGGAGTGACAGAAGTATTCGAGAGTTGCAGATTTCTACAGACTGTTCTGCTTTTGACAGATTCTGTTTTCTATGTGTTGTTTGCTTATTTTGATGAATCTATGAGTAGTATCGGAGGGTATGAACCATAGAAAAGTTGGAATACAGTAGATATTACACCAATATGAATTTATAATGAGTTCACAACAGTACCAAAAGTGGTGATTTATTGTCTTATTCTAACGGAGCTTACGAGTTTTCTGTTGAGTTTTGTGTTGTGAAGTTTTCAAGTTTTGGGTAAAGATTAGATGGATTATGGAATAAGGAGTGGAAAGAGCCTAAGATTGGGGATGCCCAAGGCACCCCAAGGTAATATTAAAGGACAACCAAGAGTTTAATCTTGGGGATGCCCTTGATGGCATCCCCTCTTTAAATCTTCGTTGATCGGTAACTTTACTTGGAGCTATATTTTTATTCACCACATGATATGTGTTTTGCTTGGAGTGTCATTTTGTTTTATTTTGTTTTGCTTGCTTTTTGAATAAAATACCAAGATCTGAAATTCTTAAATGTTAGAGAGTCTTCACATAGTTACATAATTATTCGACTACTCATTGATCTTCACTTATATCTTTTGGAGTAGTTTGTCATTTGCTCTAGTGCTTCACTTATATCTTTTTAGAGCACGGCGGTGGTTCTATTTTGTAGAAAGTGTTGATATCTCATGCTTCACTTATATTATTTTGAGAGTCTTTTGGAACAACATGGTATTTTCTACGATTATAAAATTGGTCCTAGAATGATGGGCATCCAAGTTGGGTATAATAGAAACTATCATAGAAAGTGAATTGGATGCTATGGTAAATTTGATGCTTGATACTTGTTTTGAGATATGAGGATGGTGATATTAGAGTCATGCTAGTGGAGTAATTATGAATTTAAGGAATACTTGTGTTGAAGTTTGTGATTCCCGTAGCATGCACGTATGGTGAACCGCTTTGTGATGAAGTTGGAGCATAATTTATTTATTGATTGTCTTCCTTATGAGTGGCGGTCGTGGACGAGAGATGGTATTTTCCTACGAATCTACCCCCCTAGGAGCATGCGCGTAGTACTTTGTTTCAATGACTTGTTGATTTTTGCAATAAGTATATGAGTTCTTTATGACTAATGTTGAGTCCATGGATTATACGCACTCGCACCCTTCCACCATTGCTAGCCTCTCTAATACCGCACACCTTTCACCGGTAACATACAGCCACCATACCTACCTATTATGGCATTTCCATAGCCATTCCGAGATATATTGCCATGCAACTTTCCACCGTTCCGTTTATTATGACACTCTCCATCATTGTCATATTGCTTTTGCATGATCATGTAGTTGACATCGTATTTGTGGCAAGGCCACCTCCATAATTCTTTCATACATGTCACTCTTGATTCATTGCATATCCCAGTACACCGCCGGAGGCATCCACTAAGAGTCATATTTTGTTCTAAGTATTTAGTTGTAATCTTGAGTTGTAAGTAAATAAAAGTCTGATGATCTTCATTATTGGAGCATTGTCCCAAGTGAGGAAAGGAAGATGGAGACTATGATTCCCCCACAAGTCGGGATGAGACTCCATACTTTATAAAAAAAAGAGAAAGGCCATAAAAAAAAGAGAAAGGCCACATATAAAAAAGGCCATAAAAAAGGGAAGGCCCAAAAAAATGAGAGAAAAAGAGAGAAGGGACAATGCTACTATCCTCTTTCCACACTTGTGCTTCAAAGTAGCACCATGATCTTCATGCTAGAGAGTCTCCTATGTTGTCACTTTCATAGACTAGTGGGAATTTTACATTATAGAACTTGGCTTGTATATTCCAATGATGGGCTTCCTCAAAATGCCCTAGGTCTTCGTGAGCAAGCAAGTTGGATGCACACCCACTTAGTTTCTTTTGTTGAGCTTTCATACACTTATAGCTCTAGTGCATCCGTTGCATGGCAATCCCTACTCACTCACATCGATATCTATTAATGGGCATCTCCATAGCCCGTTGATACACCTAGTTGATGTGAGACTATCTTCTCCTTTTTTGTCTTCTCCACAACCACCATTGTATTCCACATATAGTGCTATGTCCATGGCTCACGCTCATGTATTGCGTGAAAGTTGAAAACGTTTGAGAATACTAAAGTATGAAACAATTGCTTGGCTTGTCATCGGGGTTGTGCATGATTAAATACTTTGTATGATGAAGATAGAGCATAGCCAGACTATATGATTTTGTAGGGATAGCTTTCTTCAGCCATGCTATTTTGAGAAGACATAATTGCTTTGTTAGTATGCTTGAAGTATTATTGTTTTCATGTCAATATGAACTTTTATCTTGAATCATTTGGATCTGAACATTCATGCCACAATAAAGAAAATTACATTGAGAATTATGCTAGGTAGCATTCCGCTTCAAAAATTCTGTTTTTATCATTTACCTACTCGAGGATGAGCAGGAATTAACCTTGGGGATGCTTGATACGTCCCCAACGTATCTATAATATTTTATTGTTCCATGCTATTATATTACCTGTTTTGGATGTTTATGGGCTTTACTATACACTTTTATATCATTCTTGGGACTAACCTACTAACCGGAGGCCCAACCCAAATTGCTGTTTTTTTGCCTACTTCAGTGTTTCGAAGAAAAGGAATATCAAACGGAGTCCAAACATAATGAAACCTTTGGGAGAGTTATTTTTGTAACGGAAGCAATACAGGAGACTTGGAGTAGACGTCAGGGAAGCTTCGAGGTGGCCACGAGGCAGAGAGGCGCGCACTACCCCCTGGGCGCGCCCCCACCCTCATGGGACCCTCTTGCCTCCCCTGACCAACTTCTCGGGAGCCCGTTCCGGCACCTTGTCGGAGGGGGAGCCCATCACTGGTGTCCATCTTCATCATCCCGGTGCTTTCCATGATGAGGAGGGAGTAGTTCACCCTTGGGGCTGAGGGCATGTACCAGTAGCTATGTGTTCGATCTCTCTCTCTCTCTCGTGTTCTTGAGGTGATACGATCTTGATGTATCGTGAGATTTTCTATTATAGTTGGATCTTATGATGTTTCTCCCCCTCTACTCTCTTGTAATGGATTGAGTTTTCCCTTTGAAGTTGTCTTGTCGGATTGAGTCTTTAAGGATTTGAGAACACTTGATGTATGTCTTGTCGTGCTTATCTGTGGTGACAATGGGATATTCACGTGATCTACTTGATGTATGTTTTGGTGATCAACTTGTGGGTTCAATGAACTTATGCATAGGGGTTGGCACACGTTTTCGTCTTGACTCTCTGGTAGAAACTTTGGGGCACTCTTTGAAGTACTTTGTGTTGGTTGAATAGATGAATCTGAGATTGTGTGATGCATATCGTATAATCATGCCCACAGATACTTGAGGTGACATTGGAGTATCTAGGTGACATTAGGGTTTTGGTTGATTTGTGTCTTAAGGTGTTATTCTAGTACGAATTGTATGATAGATCGAACGGAAAGAATAGCTTCGTGTTATTTTACTATGGACCCTTGAATAGATCGATCAGAAAGGATAACTTTGAGGTGGTTTCGTACCCTACAATAATCTATTCGTTTGTTCTCCGCTATTAGTGACTTTGGAGTTACTCTTTGTTGCATGTTGAGGGATAGTTATATGATCCAAGTATGTTATTATTGTTGAGAGAACTTGCACTAGTGAAAGTATGAACCCTAGGCCTTGTTTCCTAGCATTGCAATACCGTTTACACTCACTTTTATATTAGTTACCTTGCTGTTTTTATAATTTCAGATTACAAAAACCTTATGTACCATCCATATTGCACTTGTATCACCATCTCTTCGCCGAATTAGTGCACCTATACAATTTACCATTGTATTGGGTGTGTTGGGGACACAAGAGACTCTTTGTTATTTGGTTGCAGGGTTGCTTGAGAGAGACCATCTATATCCTAAGCCTCCCACGCATTGATAAACCTTAGGTCATCCACCTGAGGGAAATTTGCTACTGTCCTACAAACCTCTGCACTTGGAGGCCCAACAACGTCTACAAGAAGAAGGTTGTGTAGTAGACATCATAAAGCGACAACCATATGGGTCCTGCCAGTTGCCGATATCTCTGTTACAAAACATGATCATCTCATACAACAATTTATATCACATCATGTCTTGACCATATCACATCACAACAAGCCCTGCAAAAATAAGTTAGACGTCCTCTACTTTGTTGTTGCAAGTTTTATGTGGCTTCTACGGGCTTCTAGCAAAAACCGTCCTTATCTACGCATCAAAACCACAATGATTTTTCGTCAAGTATGTTGTTTTAACCTTCAACAAGGACCGGCCGTAGTAAAACTCAATTCAACTAAAGTTGGAGAGACAGACACCCGCCTGCCACCTGTGTGCAAAGCACGTCGGCAGAACTAGTCTCATGAATGCGGTCATGTAATGTCGGTCCGGGCCGCTTCATCCAACAATGCCGCCGAATGAAAGTAAGACGTTGGTGGTAAGCAATATGACTATTATCGCCCACAACTCTTTGTGTTCTACTCGTGCATATCATCTACGCATAGACCTAGCTCGGATGCCACTGTAGGGTAACGTAGCATGCAATGTAAAAAATTTCCTACAATCACGCAATATCTATCTAGGAGATGCATAGCAACGAGAGGGGAGAGTGTGTCCATGTACCCTCGTAGACCGAAAGCGGAAGCGTTAGTTAATGCGGTTGATGTAGTCGAACGTATTCACGATCCAACCGATCCAAGTACCGAAAATACGGAACCTCCGTGTTCAGTGATAACACACAAGTATAGGGGATCACAACAGTTTTCGAGGGTAGAGTATTCAACCCAAATTTATAGATTCGACACAAGGGGAGCCAGAGAATATTTGAAGGTATTAGCAGCTGAGTTGTCAATTCAACCACACCTGGAGATTAATTATCTGCAGCAAAGTGATTGGTAGCATAGTAGTATGATAGTTTTGATGATAGTAGCAGCAGCAACAGTAACGGTAATAGTGATAGCAGTGATATTGAGTAGTAACGATAGCAGTAGCAGTAGTAGTAACTTAGCAAGAACAATATAAGATAAATTCGTAGGCATTGGATCGGTGACTCGTTGGATGATATTCATCATGAGATAGTTATAACCTAGGGCGATACGGCACTAGCTCCAGTTCATAAATAAAATGTAGGCATGTATTCCGTAAATACTCATACGTGCTTATGGAAAGAACTTGCATGACATCTTTTGTCCTACCCTCCCGTGGCAGCGGGGTCCTAATGGAAACTAAGGGATATTAAGGCCTCCTTTTAATAGAGAACCGGAACAAAGCATTAACACACGCTGAATACATGAACTCCTCAAACTACGGTCATCACCGGGAGTGGTCCCGACTTATGTCACTCCGGGGTTGCCGGATCATAACACGTAGTAGGTGACTATAACTTGCAAGATCGGATCTAGAACATGGATATAATGATGATAACATATAACGGTTCAGATCTGAAATCATGGCACCCAGACCCAAAGTGACAAGCATTAAGCATGGCAAAGTCATAGCAACATCAATCTCAGAACATAGTGGATACTAGGGATCAAGCCCTAACAAAACTAACTCGATTACATGATGAATCTCATCCAACTTCTCACTGACCAGCGAGCCTACGAAGGAATTACTCACTCCCAGTGGGGAGCATCATGGAATTGGCGATGGAGATGTGTTGGTGATGACGGAGATAGAAGATCCCCCTCTCCGGAGCCCCAAACGGACTCCAGATCTGCTCCCCCGAGGAAGAACGGGGCTTGGCGGCTGCTTCGTCTCGTGAAATGCGATAATTCTTTGTCCTTGATTTTTTTGGAAATATGGGATTTTATAGCATCAGTTTGTAGGTCAGCGGGGCCACCAGGTGGGCTGCACCCACACTGGTGCGCTGAGGGCTGTGCATACAGTGGGTTGTGCCCACCTGTGTCCCCCTTAGGTCCATCCTGGCTCCCAAATTCTCTTTTATTGTATAAAAAATCCTCGCAAAGTTTCGTTCCATTCCAAGAACTTTTATTTCTGCACAAAAACAACAACATGGTAGTTATGCTGAAAACAACGTCAGTCCGGGGTTAGTTTCATTCAAATCATGCAAATTAGAGTGCAAAACAAGAGGAAAAGCGTTAGGAAAAGTAGATACGTTGGATACGTATCAACTCCCCCAAGCTTAAACCTTTGCTTGTCCTCAAGCAATTCAGTTGATAAACTGAAAGTGAAAAAGAAAAACTTTTACAAACTCTTTTGCTCTTGTTTCATAAATAAGCTTAAACAACACCCAGGTTTTCAGCAAAGATTATGACTAACCATGTCAACAATAACTCTTAAAAATTATATTAACTCATATCAATGACATAAACAACTAGAGAGAAAGAATAAAATATGTCAAATAGCAACACATTGTCAAAACAACCATGATATAATATGAGAGTGGTATCTTGCTAGCCCTTTCTGAGACCGCAAAAGATAAATGCAGAGCACCCCCAAAGTTCAAGAAGCGACTAAACATTGTAATTCATGGTAGAAAAGACCCAGCCATGATGCACCCAACATTAGCTATACACAATGCATCAACATGACAGCAGTGCTCTCAGGTTGTCACGCCCAAGATGCGACCCTATCCTAAAGGAACTCGAAGGTCCCACCAAGGATAGAAGCGCATCTTGAAGACGCTTTTGCAAGGTGGATATCATTACATCAACATTACATAATAGATAGGGATACATACAAAAGGCATACAATGCCACACGAATACAACATCATCTTACATAAGAGCACCAAACGACTACGGATGAAACACAAACAGAAACTCAAACGACATCCACCCAACTAGCCCAGGCTGCCCACCCGGAACGTATCCCCTGATCGAAGAAGAAGCAGAAGAAGAACTCCGAAACAAGCAAACATCGCTCTCGCGTCAAGATCATCGCATAACCTGTACCTGCAACTGTTGTTGTAGTAATCTATGAGCCACGAGGACTCAGCAATCCCATTAGCATGGGTATCAAGACTAGCAAAGCTTAATGGGAAAGGAAGGGGTAAAGTGGTGAGGTTGCAGCAGCGACTAAGCATGATATGGTGGCTAACATACGCAAATAAGAGCAAGAAGAGAAGCAAAGGAACGGTCGTGAAGCTAGCAATGATCAAGAGGTGATCCTGAACTCCTACTTACGTCAAACATAACCCAAAACCGTGTTCACTTCCCGAACTCCGCCGAGAAGAGACCATCACGGCTACACAAGCGGTTGATGCGTTTTAATTCGGATCTGGTGTCAAGTTATGTATAACCGGACATTAACAAATTCCCATCTGCCACATAACCGCGGGCACGGCTCTCGAAAGTTTAAACCCTGTAGGGGTGTCCCAACTTAGCCCATCACAAGCTCTCACGGTCAACGAAGGATATTCCTTCTCCCAGGAAGAACCGATCAGTCTCAGAATCCCGGTTTACAAGACATTTTGACAATGGTAAAACAAGACCAGCAAAGCCGCCCGATGTGCCGACAATCCCGATAGGAGCTGCACATATCTCGTTCTCAGGGCAACACCGGATGAGACTAGCTACGAGTAAAACCAGCCCTCAAGTTTCCCCGAGGTGGCCCCGCAGGCAGCTCGGTTCGGACCAGCACTTAGAGAAGCACTGGCCCGGGGGGGGGGGGGCTAAAATAAAGATGACCCTTTGGTTGGCCGACCCAAGGGAAGGGTATAGGTGGTGGTGTTGGGCCTTGCTGGAGGAGTTTTATTCAAAGCGAACTGTCAAGGGGGTCCCATAAATCACCCAACCGCGTAAGGAATGCAAAATCCAGGAACATAATACCGATATAACGGAAACTAGGGCGGCAAGAGTGGAACAAAACACCAGGCATAAGGCCGAGCCTTCTACCCTTTACCAAGTATATAGATGTATTAATAATATAAGAGATATTGTGATATTCCAACATAATCCTGTCCACCGTGGGGCAATCTTCAACTTCACCTGCAACTAACAATGCTATAAGAGGGACTGAGCAAAGCGGTAACATAGCCAAACAACGGTTTCTTTGGGAAGGGTGAAAAGGTTAGAGGCTGACATGGCAAATTGGGAGGCTCGAAGAGCAAGTGATAGGTAGCGTAGCAAAGCGATAGAACGAAGAAACTAGCATAGCAATGATAGTAGTGAGATCCAGGGTAGCGGTCATGTTGCCTGAAATCCCGCAAGGAAGAAGAACGCGTCCATGAAGAAGATGAACGGATGAAGCTGAACCAAGCGTAGACGAACGAATCCTCACGATCGCAACGAAACGGGAACTATCGAGAAGAAGCACACAACTTGGTAAACACACCACACATATACATGACATGATGCTCAACCAAGTATGATGCAAGACAAGACTACATGAAGCTACTCATGGCAAGAGATGATGCATACAAGAACAACACATCAAAGCAAGGTTAAATGAGGCCGGAAACAACATATAACAAATCCGGTAAGTCCTCGTACGCAAATTTAGAGGTTGGTCCAGATCTGAACAAACATCAAGTTGAAGTTGTTAAACATCAAGTTAAATAGCACCAAGAGGATCTACACGAAATTCTAGTCAAGTTACATATAAAGTTCAATTAGTTCGGAGCTACGGCCTAGAAGATATGAGCAAAACAAGTTAAACATGACATTGATGCAAAATGCATATAAACATCAAGAAAACACCTCAAAACAAGGATTCAACATGATAATATGAAACTACATGCAAAATCAAGCAAGTTTCATATAGAGCACACTCAAAACGGAGCAACGGTTCAACACATACACTATATACAAGTTTAAAGGACAAGCTGTCCAAAACAGCAACTAGGCATCTAGCAAGCATCAAAACAATATGCTAAAGCACATCAACATAAGAAGAAAAGGCATGGTCATGAAGTACAGGTAAAGCATGGCAAAACATGAACATTGAGGTATCTCCGGAAATCACTAGAACATGCTCAAAAGGACATGGCAAGATTGCAAATTATAACAGTTTCAGACTTAGCAGAAATAACATCAGGTTCCAATGTTTAGAGCTATCAAACAACATGTTACAGCAAGCTATCATGGCAAACTAGAGGATAGCATGATTCTTCTCGAAGCATAGAACAAAAGTCCCTTAATGAACATATTCCAAAGATCAACAGAAAACATGGTAGCATCCATGCAAACATGGCAAATGATATGACAGATTCAGACATGGCAGGAACAACAAGTAGGCATGTTGGTGAGCTTGTACCACTCACCACAGAGCAATACATGGCATGAAAAGGTAACCAACTGTAATAATACCTGTTTTTTAAGCTAAGCATGGCAAGAGAAGGTACATAGGGTGCATGGATCACTAGCAAGACACATGGCAAAAATGGACTTAATGTTAACTGGCTGACAGCAACATTATTTAGCAAACTTGGAGCATGATATGAACAATCTACAGCAAGGTGTGAATGCAACAAGGGAATGGTTGGATAGAGCATGACATGTATAACCAAACACCCTTAGTGTTGGGGATATTACTAGTGGGCGTAAACCGGTCTATCTGGGCCGGGTTAACTTCATCAGTAGTTCAACGACAAAAGCCCAAGAGGCTTGAGAGTAAGGGCCCAAGGCCTGTAGTCGGTTTACAACCTGTAGCCATAAACCGGCCTGGTATGTAAACTTGTATTGTAAGTTAGGAATAGAGAGAGACCAACCCGGATACTAGTATGAACCGGAGATTGGGACTCTCTGAACCGACGGGCGTCACCCGTGTATATAAGGGGACGACCGGGCCTTCAAGGACGAACAACAACAACTCGAGGCCTAAGGCGAAGCTTATTTGCTCCCTAGTTATCAAGACCACATCAATCCCATCACAACTAGACGTAGGCTTTTACCTTCATCGAAGGGGCCGAACTAGTATAACTCTTGTGTCTTTGCGTCCGCTTTAACCCCTTCAAGTTAACCCGTAGCGATGGCTCCATGACTAAGTCCTTTCGTGAGGACATCTGCCGTGACAAAACCACGACAGTTGGCGCCCACCGTGGGGCTATCGCACGTGGTTTGATGATCTTGGAGGGAAAGTTCGAAGGACTTGAAGGCTACGCTGTGGGCCGGATGACCAAGAGTCGTCGCGACAAGCTCTACATCGACGATGCAGGCTGGGGCCCCAAGGCCTGCTCGATTGAGTACGGGTACCGGGTCCCCTTTGGTGGCATACACGTTTTCATCGGCAAGATCGGTGAGCCAGGGCCTGAGCCGGACATCTGCACCGACCTCGTCGAGACGGCTCAGCGTACGAGATCTGCCCAGGTTAAACCGGCCGTGAAGCATGCCTTTGTGGGAGTCATCCACGGAGGAAGTTATGAGGACGGATCAGAGTCTGGTGGCGAGACCGTCGTCTACTCCGACGACGAGTCGTTGACCGGAGAAACTGAATCTCTGTATCAGATACAAGATGGCCGGATTGGGGGCTGTTCCGATGGTGACAGTATTCCGTACCCCTCCAATCTGCCCAACCGGGTTGGAATATTCATGGCCGGTACACAAGCAGTGCTTCACTCTTCGACCGCTGCGGCGATGATTGCCGGTTCAACAGCGGCGACAGCTGCCGGGGCGGGAGGCCCTGTGCGCCCGCCGGCTCAAGTTTTGTCAGACCTATTCGATGTGTTGGATGTGCTCATGGCAGAGGTTAACCCGGTGGATCAGGACGCTCATAACGCGGAGATTGCGAAGGTGAAGGAACAGATCACTCAGGCTAAAGCGGATCTAGCAGCTACAGACGCCAGGATGACGGCAGAGCGGGCCGCTTTAGATGCGCAGGCTTATAGGCTCATCTTTGGATCGAGCGCGTCACATGAAGTCATGAAGAGGAAATACAGATCCCGTTTGCCTTCAGTTTTCGAGGGAAGAGACCTCTTCAACACCCCTGGAGCGGGAACCAGTAATCCGCCGGTGGTAAACCGGGCGGAAGCACCTGGGACGGGCGCGCCGTTTCAGCCCCACTTAATAGATCTACCTCGCCATAACGCCGTTGCGCCTCAGGCTGTGCAAACACCTCCGGGTCACTACTCCAATCCGATGGATAACCTTGTTGCATCTGCGGCCCAGCTGGAGGCTATTCCAATTGAAGGTGATTCACCACAGGCAGTAGAGACGCGTCGGGTCAAGGAGCTCCTTAGGACAGCTTTGGTCCAACAGGAAGCGTATTCAGACAACATGCGACGGATCCACTCTACCCCCCGCCCAAGCCGGAGCTATAGCAGGCACGTGGATGAGCCGGCTGTATCAAGTAATGCACGGCGTGGTGCGCCCCGTGGCAACAACCCGGCAGGTGGTGTCGATAACGCCCAGGAGGTGGTGGACCGGGCCCGAGCGCGCAGGGAGGCCGAGTTAGCAAGACAAAGATCGGGCTCATCCGCTTACGCCGGTTCGTCCGACCATCTCGGTCGAGCCTGGGTTACCTCTAGCTCTTTGGGGTGCCTTGCCTCGTCCCGCTTTACGCAATGTGCGCTTGCCCAAGGATTTCAAGGGTCCGCGCAAGGTGCCAAATTACACCGCCAATTTGGCTCCAGAAGCATGGATAGAAAGTTATGAGATGGCCATGGAGATGCTGGATGTGGATGAGGCCGCGTGTGCAAAGTACTTCACCATGATGCTCGAAGGCACGACCCGTACTTGGTTGAAGAGCTTGCCACCCAATTCTATCAATTCATGGGCCCAGTTGCGGACCCGGTTTATCCAGAATTTCAAAGATACCTGTAAGCAGCCCATGTCCGTGGTGGACTTGGCGGCTTGTGTCCAGGGTGAAGGGGAGTCAACAACCCATTGGGTACGCCGCGCTTCGGAAATCTTGCGTTCGTCAGACCGGATCAACGCTGACTCTGCGATCTTAACCCTGGAGGGCAACTGCCGGTTTAAGCCTTTGAAGTTGAAGTTGGGGCGCATGAAGCGGTTTTGTAATGACATGGGCACTCTCATGAGCGCTTTAGTGAAGTATGCTGATTCTGATAGTACCAAAGATCCCGAGTCTGATGATGACGAGACAGGGAAGGGAAGGAAGAACAGCAACTCCAAGGGCCAGCAACATCACTCGGCAGGTAATGGTGGGGGCAAGCGTAAAGCGAACGACAACATGGACTTCGTAGCTAACACCAACGCGCAGGACAAGGGCCAGCGGCGCAAAGGCAAATAGCCAAATCGAAGTGGAGCGCCTAATCCCAATCCGGACCGCTTGAACTATCTATTGAATCAACCCTGTTCGAAGCATGGGACGAAGGAGACGCCAGCAAACCACCTCTGGAAGGATTGCTACATTATGCAGGAGTTCAAGAGTTCTAATGCTTTCCGGTATGATCAAGGTTCCGGCGGCGGTTCAGGATCCGGGCCGGGTTACGGTGGAGGAAATTCCGGTTCAGGATTTAATGGTAATCCGGGCAGACATAACAATCAGAACAATCAGAACAATCAGAATAACCAAGGTGGTTACAACCAGCAGCAGCAACAGTCAGATTATCAGAGCAACCCAAAGCAGTTGAATAGTGGGCAGTCAACGCTGTTGAACCGGTCGTGCCTCATTACCTACGCTGGTCAGAGCAGCCCATTGTATGGAGTAGAGAGGATCATCCTCCCCGGGTTGACAATCCGGGTCAGCTAGCCCTGGTGGTGGCACCTCAGGTGGTAGGTTATAAGTTCACCAATGTGCTCATGGATGGAGGGAGCAGCATTAACATCCTGTACTATGAGACCTTCCGTCGTATGGGGTTAACAGATAAACATCTCAAACCATCCAATACAGTGTTCCATGGTGTGGTGCCTGGCAAGTCAGCATATCCGGTTGGTAAAATAGCTCTAGAAGTGGCCTTTGGAGATGAATATGACTCCAGATCGGAAACATTGACGTTTGAAGTGGTGAAAATCCAAAGTCCATATCACGCCCTGTTTGGGCGGCCAGCTTATGCCAAGTTCATGGCACGACCTTGTTATATCTATTTGCAGCTCAAGATGCCGGGTCACAAGGGGACAATAACGGTTCATGGGAGCCGCAAGATCGCTTTGGAATGTGAGGAAGCTGATGCGGCTTACGCAGAGTCGATTTGTGCCACCGAGGAGCTGAAGTATTATAAGGACAATGTTGATCCGGCGGACATGACTCCATTGAAGAAGCCAACTACAGAGCATGATCCGACCCTGAAATTCAAATCGGCAGCTGAGACTAAGCTTGTTGACTTCGTGCCTGGCGATTCGTCCAAGCGATTCGACATCGGTGCCAACTTGGATCCAAAATAGGAAAGCGCGCTCATCGAAGTTCATCCGTGAGAATCGAGACATTTTGCATGGAAGCCTTCCGACATGCCGGTGTACCGAGGCAACTCATTGAGCACACTCTTAATGTTGATCCCAAGTACAAACCGGTGAAGCGGTTTCTCCGGTTTAACGAAGAAAGGCGTAAGGCCATTGGAGAGGAGGTCGCCAAGCTCTTAGCAGCTGGTTTTATCGTTGAAGTTTTCCATCCAGTAGTGGCTTGCTAATCCGGTGCTGGTTCTTAAGAAAAAGCGGCACTTGGCGCATGTGTGTGGATTACATGATCTTAACAAGGCTTGTCCAGCAGATCCTTTGCCCTCCCCGCATTGACCAGATTATTGATGCCACCTGCGGGTTGTGAGTGTTTGAGCTTTTTGGATGCGTATTCTGGGTATCATCAGATCAAGATGGCAGTTAAGGACCAGGAGAAGACGGTGTTTATCACTCCCTTTGGAGCCTTCTGCTATGTGTCTATGCCTTTTGGGCTCAAGAGCGCCCAAGCAACTTATCAACGCTGTGTACAGAATTGCCTGCATAAACAGATCGTCCGTAATGTGCACGCCTATGTTGATGATATTGTGGTCAAATCAAGGGAGAAGGAGACACTGATTGACGATTTGAAGGAAACCTTTGACAACCTGCGGGTTTATAAGATGATGCTTAACCCGGCCAAATGTGTCTTTGGTGTTCCGGCAGGCAAATTATTGGGTTTCTCGTGTCTAACAGGGGAATTGAAGCTAATCCGGAGAAGATTACGGCTATTACCTCCCTGGCTAAACCGAAGTGTATTTACGATGTCCAACGTTTGGCAGGACGGATTACCGCACTGAGCCGGTTTATCAGCCGCCTTGAAGAGAAGGCCATCCCTTTGTATCAGATGCTGAAGAAGACAGATCAGTTTGTCTGCAGTACAGCTGCCGACGAGGCGTTGGAGGACTTAAAGCGGCAATTGGCCAACCCGCCTGTGCTCGCCGCTCCCATTGACAAGGAGCCGCTTTTGCTATATGTTGCTGCTAATGCCAGGGCGGTCAGCGTGGCCATTGTGGTGGAGCGGAAGGAGGCAGGGAAGGAGCATCCGGTTCAACGTCCGGTTTACTATATCAGCGAGGTACTTATTGAATCTAAGCAAAGGTATCCGCATTAGCAGAAGCTGGTATATGGAGTTTTTATGGCAAGCCGGAAGCTGAAGCAGTATTTGCAAGGCCACCCCATCACGGTGGTCAGTTCTGCTCCCTTAGGCGATATCATACGTAACCGGAAGCGATCGGCGGATTGCTAAGTGGACTATAGAGCTTGGGCCGCACGGTCTGAAGTACGTGCCTCGGACGGCGGTGAAGTCCCAAGCACTTGTGGATTTCATTAATGATTGGACAGAGTTGCAAGCGCCTAAAGAAAAGCCGGATCACACATATTGGACCATCCATTTTGACGGATCTAGGCAATTGGAGGGCTCGGGGGCTGGAGTCGTGTTAACTTCCCCACGAGGTAACAAGTTCTGTTATGTTCTCCGCTTAATGTTCCCTTGTACTAACAATGCAGCTGAGTATGAGGCCTTGCTCCATGGTCTCCGGATGGCTAAGGAGATGAATCTAAGCCGGGTTAAGTGCTTCGGTGACTCGGACCTAGTGGCTCAACAGGTGTCCGCACTTGGGATTCAAAGGACCCACTCATGGCTGCATATCGTCGTGAGGTGGATATTGTCGCAGGTCATTTCAAGGGCTATCAGTGGACCACGTGGACCGTTAGAAGAATGAAGCGGCGGACGCTTTAAGCGGTTGGGCTCTCAACGCATAAACCGTCCCGCCCAATGTTTTTCTCGACGTCTTTGCACAACCCGTTGGTAAAGCTCCCCGTGAAGCGGATTTGGCTATTCCTGATCCGGAGGCTCAATTGGTGGCAGCTCTTCACGTCACTCCGGATTGGACGCTTCCTTATCTTGCGTACATGAACCGGGGCGAGTTACCAGAAGATGAGACGTTGGCCCGGCAGATAGTCCGGCGATCTAGGTCTATGACCATTGTTAATGGCAAATTGCATCATTGCAGCGTGTCAGGGGCGTTTCAACGCTGTGTGTCCCCTGAGGAAGGCTGTGAAATATAGCGTGAGATCCACGAAGGAGATTGTGGTCACCACGCCGGTTCAAAATCCTTGGTGGCTAAAGCGTTCCGCCACGGTTTTTATTGGTTGACTGCCCATGCCGATCACGGAAGATCTGGTCGACGATGTGATGGTTGCAAAAAGTTTTCCAGACGTGCTCATGTACCGGCCCAAGAATTGAGGATGATTCCAATTACTTGGCCATTTGCAACTTGGGGGCTGGATATGGTTGGACCTTTTAAGAGGTCCAAGGACAAAAAGACCCACCTCCTGGTGGCGGTTGACAAATTTACAAAGTGGGTAGAGGAAGAACCTGTTAGCAAGTGTGATGCAGCTACGACAGTTCAGTTCATCAAAAAGGTGATTTTCCGGTTTGGCTTTCCACACAGTATCATCACAGATAATGGTACCAATTTGTCCAAAGGTGTCATGAAAGAGTTCTGCGAACGTGAGCACATCCGGCTTGACGTTTCTTCAGTAGCCCACCCACAGTCCAATGGTCAAGTGGAAAGGGCTAATCAAGAGATCTTGAGAGGCATCAAGCCCCGGCTTATGGTCCCTTTGCAGAGGACACCGGGTTGTTGGGTAGAAGAGCTACCGTCTGTGTTATGGAGTATAAACACTACGCCTAACAGATCCACGGGATACACACCGTTCTTTATGGTCTATGGAGCGGAGGCGGTTCTCCCCAGTGACATCCGTTATGACTCACCTCGTGTGGCAGCTTATGTTGAAGCGGACAACGAGACGGCACGACAGGACGCTTTGGACCGGTTGGATGAAGAGCGTGACATAGCAGCTGCCCGCTCGACGATTTACCAACAGGATCTTCGTCGTTACCATAGTCGCCGGGTCAGAACCAGAACTTTTCAAGAAGGAGATTTGGTGCTTCGGCTCATCCAAGACCAGACTGATGTGCACAAGTTATCCCCACCTTGGGAGGGACCTTTTGTGGTCAGCAAGAATCTGCACAATGGGTCGTACTATCTGATCGATATCCAAGAACATAAAGACTCACGCACGTCAGAGGAGGAGACCAACGGGCCGTGGAACATAGCTCATCTTCGGCCTTATTATACCTGAGCCATTGGCTCTACTTATGTACATATTATGACAGTGTATATATTATGAATAAAGTAATAAACCGGAGCCTCAGCTAAAGCGGGGTATCTGTTCTGTTACATCATGTGTGGTTACATGGAGTGTTCTGTCTTAAAGTGGCCTTCGGTTTACCCCCTGAGTTTGCTTTTCAAAAGCTTTGTGATATCACTTGGGGGCTTGGTCGTGTCCGAAACAATGCAACACCTTTTGATAGGCGAAAGCCACCAGATCACTTGGGGACATGGTCAAGTCTGAACCAGTTACGCCTCTTGATCGGCCTAAGGCCATAGAGTCACTTGGGGGCTTGGTCGAACCCGAACCTTTGCCACGCCACTTGATCGGCATAATGCCACGGTTTCAGTTGGGGACCTGGCTGACTTGAACCATGGCTACACCTTATAGGGAGCTTGGTCGTGTCCGACCATGGTAACACCATCTGATCGGCTCAGTAAAGCCTTATTTTTTGCAAACGGTTTATCATTGCCTTTGCTTCCATGTTTTTTCATAACTATTATTTGATTTTTGTTGCGTTTCTTAAACCGACAATATTTTAAAACCGGTTTCAAAACTGTCAATTGACGAAATTCGGTCCATTTTTTAATCCGGAGATAATTCTTCCGGTTTGACTTTTTCTGTTAACATCCCATTATGGAGTAACAGGGGGCTTATCATGACCCGGCACGGTTTACATGGTAAACCGGCGTTATAAACACAGGAGCTGTTCTCCTTTGATGGTAAGGGTTTATACAACCTCCGCTTCAAGATTGGCTAAGCCAACTTTATGCCCAGCGATGGCAGGTATTTGGAATCACAAATTTTGATTATATACCTCAATATTTCATCTCATATATATATGAACGTCACAAGCCGGCTGGCGGCACAAACCGCCGTGGCGGTTTAAGATTTTGTGACTGCAGGAAATATAGATTGAAAGTTTCGATCATTCAAGCAAAAAGTATCAGCACCTATGCACGAAGGCATATTCAAAGCAAGAGTGTTGGCTATCCTATTACAAGGCAACATGGTGCCCAAATAAGATCATTGTTTCTTGGCGGAATATAATGAAGCAGCTCTTCAAACCGGCTTCTGGTTCATGCTTGCTCGCCGCCCGTCCGATGGTTGTGGGTCGTCTGCGCCGCTTCAGCTTCTTCATCTCTACCCAGCTGCCGGAAGTCAACAGTGGTCCAACGATTCCCACTAAAGCTTGAAAGACAGCCTCCTCATGGATCAGGAAGTTGGTTCAATATCAGGAGCGTAAGTATGCTTACGGATCGGAGGGATCAGGTTCTCCGCTTCAGGAATAGGTGCAGCTACTCGCTTGTTCTGATCGTCATATTGAGCTTGATAACGCGACAAGTTTGCCTCTTCGGCCAATTGGTAAGCCAGAGGGCGCACTGCCCGGTTTATCGCTCTCAGATCATCTTCGTTGAACTCTGAACCGTCTTCCTTCAGACTGGGATAGCCCTGAGCTGCCCCAACAGGATCGAAATCTGGCACCCATGCTTTTTCCCGGATTAAGGCGTTAATGGCGCCGGTTCGAGCAGCAGATTTCTTCAGCTCTTCAATCCGGGCGGGAAGCATTGACAACCTCCTAAGAGTATCTTGGATTAAGGAGGGTGCTGGATTGTTATGTGATGCAATGGAGATGATCCGCTGCGCTCCAAAGGTACAGCTGCTCTATTAAGGTATAGGCAGCCTTCAATTTCTCCCGAACATCCGACCCCAAGTGACCAATGCGCAGCCTACAAAGCATTGCAAGAGAAATCATAAACCGGACTTATCATAAGAAGGCCAAGATTATCACAAAAGCCAGAGGAAGCTTACCGAAGATGGTAGCAGTCATGGCATGCACTTGCTGCTTCACGCTGGTCAGCTCATCTACCACCGGTTTAAGGGCGGCCTCAGCATTTTCAACCTTTTTGGTTAAAGCGGCCTTTTCAGTATCCCAGCCGGCCCGCTCAGACTTGAACCACTCTTTGAGCTGCTCCATGGTAGTCAAGGCGGTTTTCAGCTCATCCTTGGCCTTGGAGGTTTCTGCTTGTTGAGACTTCAGATTTTCTTGAAGATCATTGATTTGTGAGGCTTGTTGGCGTATCTCATTCTGCAACAAAAAGGGAGCATGTTAATATCTTCATTGCAAGTCCCAAATGCATAACCAGTCATACACATGGCACTTGGGGGCTAATGCATATTTGATCTTTGTCTATCAATAAAATCACAAAGTCCCAAGCTCAATACAGGTATGCAACTTGGCACTTGGGGGCTAATGGCTATTTGCTCGAACATGTTCTGATGCGGCGATATAAATTACAGTCCCGGTTTAACTATGCTAAGTTGAACCGGCCCTTGGGGGCTACATCAGTGGATTCTGAAGCATTGAGTTTATGCTAAGTCCCGGTTTAACTATACTAAGTTGAACCGACCCTTGGGAGCTAGGAGAGTTAACAAAAATTGAAATATTCAAGTGGGAAAAGAACATGGAGGTTACCTCGAATTTTTCTTTCATCATCTTCACCAGGCCAGCTTCATAGTCACGGCTGGTATACAGCCGGTTCAAGTAGCCAGAATGAAGGTCTTGGGGGTTCAGAGCAGCTTAAGTTGCCAGATCAACATCCCACTTGCCCTTGCTCATAGTGTCAAATTCCTCTTTGGCAGAATGTTTGGAGATTACCCGATTCGCTGTGGCCAAAGCCAGTAATCACAACGTCATCGTCCTTGGTATCACCGGTTTGACCAGGGGCAGTCGGTTTGTCAGCAGGCCAGATTGGACTGGTGGATTTTTCAATCCGGGTTGGGCTTCTGGGCTGGTCAGCAGGAAGGGAGGTGTCGACAGGCCTTTCTTTAGCAACCAAATCATCATCTTGCAGTGGCGGATCATTGGGAGTATCTTCACAGATAGCCGCTTCAAGATTTGGGGCGCTGTCCGGTTCAGGGGCAGTCTCTTCGTTGGCCAGTTTATCCAGACGAGCCTTTTTGCTCGGCCTAGGCTTGACCCTGAAAAGGCACAACAACAGTCAAATACGGCATATACTACATAATGATGTAGCAGAAACAATATGAAAGGTATAACTTACCCAAGCACCGTTTTAAGTGGTGGCCGAAAGTGGTGATGACTCGCCAGATGAGGAATGGGAAGTGACACGATAATCGGAGTCGACGGATTAAGGGGTTGACGAAAACAGCCTGCTTTAGGATAAGCAGCGACAAGCAAATTAGAGACCTTCGAACGACGTTTCCGAACTCGACTGCTCGGTAAACCGGTGGAGGTAACTTCACCTGGCCGTGCCGAAGCCAGCGGCAAGCTTCATGTTGTTGAGTCTTCATAAGAAATTTGGGATCCAAGTAAGCAAGGGATGAGAAAATTTAATTTTCCGGTTTGCTCGAGGATTTTTAGTGAAGGCAAAGGATTTGAGTCAGAGGAGAGAATAGTTACCTCTACAACATCAGCATTACTGGTTTCAGCATCATCCTGACAAACATCATCATTAATTAGGCGTGTGAAAAGTAAGACAAGTGAATCAAGTTCTACCTCAAGGTCCGGATTACCCACATTATCATCCACAGTCGGATCAGAAGATGCAGTGGTTTTCCTCTTATGAGCAGTCTTCTTGACAGCTTTGGTTTTTTGCCGGATTGGTTTTTCCGGTTTGTCAGCTTCTCTGGTTTCTCTTGTGGACGTTTCTTGCTCCAGAATGGATCATCACCTGATTAAGCAGCGATTGATGTTAAAATGATGTCAGTAATAGCAGTAATATATTCAGTAAAAAATAGTCAGAAGTCTTACAGATGGTGGTTTGTTGGTAGCACAGAAGGGGAGCAGACCGGTTCGGGCATAGAGGTGTTCCGGTTCATTCAACATTTTCTTCACAGCCTCGGTGACCTCATCATCGGTGAGCTGGATATTAACGTGTCGGAGGGGGTCGTCGACACTACCAGTGTACTCACACATTAAACCGGAGCGCTGGGAGAGGGGCAGTATGCTCCATGATATCCAACAGCGTGCGAGTCAATTCCGGTTAAACCATTGGCCATAAAGGCTCTGATCTTGGAGAGCTGAGGAGCATATTTACTTCTCTCATTGGCGGTCAATCTTTGGGGAAAGGGATTTGTGTTACTGAGTCGCTCCGGACGAAAACCGGGCAAAGGATTTTCATTGGCAGGTGAAGTGTCTCTGCAATAAAACCATGTTTGATTCCATTTCTTGGGGTGGCTGTGCAGTTTGACATGAGGATAAGTGACCTCCTTTCTTTTTTGAATCGCCACACCACCCAATTCTGTGTTGGGCCCGTCAGTAAATTCTGTGCGGCGGTTTAGATGGAAGCAGTCCCTAAACAGTTCAACTGTGGGTTCTTCTTGAAAGTACGCCTCACAGAGCACTTGGAAGTGACAAATATTGGTAACAGAATTGGGGCCCGTATCTTGTGGACGGAGTTGAAAATTGGCTAACACATCCCGATAAAATTTTGAACCGGGCGGGTTGAAACCCCGGGCTAGGTGATCTGCGAAAACTACAACCTCTCCTTCTTGAGGTGTGGCTGGACATTCTTTGCCAGGAACCCTCCAATGGATAGTATTTTTACTGCCTAAAGCGCCAACAGACCAGATTGTTTAATTGAGTTTCGGTGACACGGGAAGGAGCCCAGTTGCACTCATATACTTGTTTGGCCATCTACAAAAAATATAAATCCGGTTCAAGAAATATGTTGGGTCAAAGAGAGAACCGGTGTATAATGCTAAATCGGAGACAAATACATCTAAACCGGAGTTCTATGAAGCGGCGATTATGCAGTTAAGGAGTTCTGGCGGTTCAACAAGGGGACTAATGGTGTATACCGGTCTATTTAATTGTTTCTATGTTAAGTTAAACCGCCTGGTCTAAATATTGAAAACAATTGAGGTTGCGAACGGCTAAGTGTGCAGAAACAGGTTTCGCAAGATTTCTCTACAACGAAGGATCTGAAGCGGATCGTAAAAGAAGAAAAATATTAAAAAAAGAATAAAGCGAGCAAGATTGATGCCATGAGCAGGAGATAATGTGCGAGATCTATGAACGTAAGCACAAGACTACAAAGCGGATGCTAAAAGCTACTACTAGTCAGAGCAAAGGTGTCACAGATCTATCCAGGAGTCTGGTATGAGCATGAACAGTTCATGGAGCACTGCAAGAACAGGAAACCCTAAAACGGATCTAGGTCGAGGGGAACCGAGGACCTACCTGAGTTGAGGGGATGCGGAAGAGTGCTGCGTTTCTCTGGTGCATTCAGGTTGATGCAGCGGCTCAAGACGGTGCCGAGGTCGATGGCGGCGGCGGAGCTCCGAGGCTAGCGACGCGAGGAAGACGAAGAGAAAGGGGTCGGAGGGGAGAAAAGGAATGACCCTTCAGTCCTATTTATAAGGCAAGATACCTGTGTCAGGCGCGGGAATCAAGGAACCACAAATCTAGGAAGCAGAGCTGTCGCCTCGATTATTGCGGATCTGTTAAACAAAGAAGATATCGTGAATGCTATCTATATGGGGATGTCATGCCGGTTTACAGCAACCGGAGAAGGTAACATCACGTCGGTTCAACAATTTCAAGAAGGTATTGAAGATGAAAGTTTTTTATCAAGGATTGACATGAACCTGTTCAAATCAATCTGGGGCCTAATGTTGGGGATATTACTACTGGGCGTAAACCGGCCTATCTGGGCCGGGTTAACTTCATCAGTAGTTCAACGAAAAAAGCCCAAGAGGCATGAGAGTAAGGGCCCAAGGCCTGTAGTCGGTTTAGAACTCAGAGCCGTAAACCGGCCTTGTATGTAAACTTGTATTGTAAGTTAGGAATAGAGAGAGACCAACCCGGATACGAGTATGAACCGGAGATTGGGACTCTCTGAACCGACGGGCGTCACCCGTGTATATAAGGGGACGACCCGGGGCGGTTCAAGGACAGACAACAACAACTCAAGGCCTAGGCGAAGCTTATTTGCTCCCTAGTCATCGAGACCACATCAATCCCATCACAACTAGACGTAGGCTTTTACCTTCATCGAAGGGGCCGAACTAGTATAACTCTTGTGTCTTTGCGTCCGCTTTAACCCCTTCAAGTTAACCCGTAGCGATGGCTCCACGACTAAGTCCTTTCATGAGGACATCTGCCGTGACAAAACCATGACACTTAGTGAACATCTCCAGATTATGCATTGAATGACTTGTAGCAGCAGGTTTACATAGCATCATCATATAGCAGATTCAGACCAGCAAAACAGTAACAGCAAGTATCATATTTCGCGAGCTCGATGCACTCACTACAAGACTCACAAAAATACATGGATTGCACCACAGTAAATATGGCATGATGTAGCTAAAAACTCATGTAGACATCAAGCTCATAGGATGCACACACAAAATGCAATGAAAAAGACAAAACAGCAAGTCCTGTTAACAGACAGCAGTTAACATCATATAGCACTCTTGCAACGATGATTAGGGCATCAAGATGTACTCAAACAGACATGGCCCAATGGAACGAAATTAATAGCAACTCATGATGAACATTCTGACATATTATGCACGCAAGATGGAGCTAAATGCATGGAGATATGGAATGGCAAAGTATGCATCAGAATGTCAGGGTTTTTTGGACTTGGAGAAAAATTGGACCTCGGGGAATTTGGATGTCGGGATTCCGGGATGGAGATGTACGGGATGGGGATGCGGTGCGTTTGGTTCAACTCCTGGTGGATCTGACCCCCGGCGATCGGATCCGGCGAGGTGGCGGCGCCGGCGACCTCCGGCTAGGAGGACGGAGCTCCGGCGACGACGTGGAGGCGCGGGGGGAGCGGTGGAGGCGGTCGGCGACGCCGGCGAGGCACGGCCGGCGATGAGGACCGCGGCGTGCCATCGCAGCGAGGCCGGGCGGCGCGGGTGGTGGTGGTGGCAGCGATGGCAGCGGAGGAGGGCGGCGCCGACGGGAGGCGAGACGGCGGCGGTCGGTGCGGAGGCCGAGGCGGCGGCAAACGGCGCGGAGGATCCGGCAGGCGCGGCGCTGGCCGGCGACGAGGAGGCAGCGAGGCGCGGTCGCCGGGATGGCGCGATCGCCGGGCGAAGGCAGCACGGCGGCGACGGGCCAGCGGCGGGCGGGAGCACGCCAGCGTCGACGGGCGGATGGGGCTCGGCGGCGCAGAGGAGCCGGGGGAGCGGGCTGGCGACGGCGACCGACCGGGCCGGGAGGGCCGCGGCGGCGGAAGGCGGCGCGAGGACAGGTGTCGACGCGGGATTGGGCACGGGCGATGGCGGACATGTCCAGGCGTGAGGGTGGCCGTGTCCATTGGCAGGAGGAGGAAGAGGCTAGGGTTTCATCCGAGAATTTCGGGGGAGGTGGCCTCTTTATAGATGGAGGGAGCTAGGAGAGTCCAAATGAGGAGCGGTTTTCGGCCACGCGATCGTGATCGAACAACCAAGAGCATGGAGGGGGTTTGGATAGGTTAATGGGCCACTTTGGAGGGGTGTTGGGCTGCACACAAAAGAGGCCTTTGCGGTTCCTCGGTTAACCGTTGGAGTATCAAACGGACTCCAAATGGCACGAAATTTGATAGGCGGTCTACCGGTGGTGTACCAAGGCCGCTTGGCAAATCACGGTCCATTCCGAGAATGTTTAACACCCGCACACGAAAAGAGACAAGATGGGGACGCCGGATGACATAGGAGTGTCGGATTGCAAAACAGACAACGGGGAAAATGCTCGGATGCATGAGACGAACACGTATGCATAATGAGATGCACATGATGACAAAATGCAGATGATGACATGGCAAAATGCAACACCCAAGCAGTTGACATGGCAACGACGGCGAATAACTGGCGGACACCTGGCACATCAGATCCGGGGCATTACAACTCTCCTCTACTAACAAGAGATCTCGTCCCGAGATCTTAGGAACGAGACGGGGGGAAAGAGGATGAGGTGGAACACGAACTCAAGAGAAGAAGCAAAGAATCGAGAGCACTCGAGAAGACGAGAGGAACGACGAGAATGAGGAGAATCAAAAGCTCACGAAATCAGATAGACTATGAAACCACTCCGGTTAGAATGAGATAAGAAACGAGTAAGACTGAAAGGATTTAGGCAGCACTCTGGCTGAACAAGGGAAAGAATAGAACATGAACTTAAGAAGATGGAATGATACTTGACGAGAGGGACGACACAACGCCTCCAGAAGAATAGAAAGAGTTGAACGAAAAGAACGGAGAAGAAGACGACATCTTCTTCCACGAATGAAATAGAAAGCAACCTTAGAAGAAAAGATTGAACGGAGTTATTCAGAAAATTTAACAACGAAAAGAATAAGCTTGTCATGGACTTATGGATAGCATATCAAAATTATGAGGTGATAGCCGACCACAATCGAAAAATAAATGAATAACCGAGGAGAACGAAGAAATGCAAAACTCCACTTCAAAAGAATGCGGAGAATTAATTGCACTTCGAAAAGCAAGAAGGAAGGATACTCGAGCTCCTTCGATAAGAATCTTGAAGAACACTTGAGGAATGAATTAAATCATGACGAGCCACCGTGAAGATCTCCGGTAACAAAAAGATGACGAGATGCGATTGAAGGATGAGAGGAATAAGATTAAAGCCTTGCGATGATTTAGATGGAGGTTCTGACAAGATGGCCGAGGAAGCTTTGACTCCGGGATAGGAAATGATGAAAACACTTGGACCTAGAATTTATTCATCGAGAACAACCTCCGAAGGAAGGGATTAATCACTTTGGGGAAATAAGAATAAGATTTATTGTATGCTTATCCTTCACCAATTTAAATTGATGACAAGCAATGGATTTTTCATACTACTTATTCTTCTTGAAAAGGATTGAGAAGTGACATATCGCAAACTTGAGAAGGTCTTCATGAACCACCGGTAGAATTGAAAAGAACAAATGAATTAATATGATAAACAAAGAAAAGAATCTTAAAGAACCACCATTAGAATTCGGAAATGATTGACGAAAGAGAATGAATCACCGGGAAGAATTAGAAAAAACCAATATGCTCGAGGGGGATTTAGATGCAAAAGAACAAAGAGATCATGAGCTGATTAAAGAACACTTGAACGAAGCACTGGGATAAATAGAGAACGATAACTGGAATGATGGCCTCCGGTGAAAAGAGACGGGAAAACAACTCCTGAGATACTCCGGATGGGTAAGAAAAGAGTATCTGACAAATGGAATAATTCGAGAGGATAACATGAAGCTAGAACCACGAATCTTTGAGAAAATAGTCAAGATTTAGAGGAAAAACTCTTCTTCGGTCTTCAAATGACGACGAGAAACACCACCAAAATTGTTAAGGCACTCCGGGGGAACGAAAAGCGCAGAGGTTGAGGCAACAATGAAACTGATTTGAAATTGATCCTGGAGAAGGCATGTGACTGATGGGATCCATTCTTATGTCAAACTCCCAAAAGAATTTGAGAATAGCTCCGGAAATTAGAAGAGCCAGGTAAGATCCTGGGAAAAGACCTGTGGGTTAGGGCCCACTAAACGAAAAACACCGTTGGAAAGGATTGTTGAACATATAGATGATGCACCGGAACAATTGAAATATTTGAATGAGGTGACAACCTCGAATTAATTCACACATAGACGAATCTCCTGAGATGTCTTCCGAACTCCGGAATGATTGAATGGCGAGAGGCAAATGAGTAGGGAAAACACTTGATCCAAGGAAAAGAATGTAATCACTACCGAAAAATGGAATTGAATCCACCGGAGAAGATAAAGAGATGAAGAATGTCCACCGAGATGAGAATTCACCGATTGAAATGATTGAGGGGAGACTGAAGAGACTCCACATGAATGGAATTGATGCTCGAAACAGACTCAGACTCCGGGAAGAAGAGGGTGGGAGGGCGGGAAAAACAAAGGCAACTTGGAAGGGGGAACCGGCGAATATCTTGAAGAGAAAATACCGGTTGAAACCATTGAGGAAAGAAAGCAAAGACTTCGCACGAGTAGGATGGATACTCGATTACGGACTCCGGCTCCGAGAAGAAAAGGGTGGGCGGGTGGGAAAAGAAAACAACTGAGGATTGAACTTGCAAAAACGGAGAGGGTCGAATTACCTTGACGAGAAATGCACCGGATGCAAAGAGCTGAGGAACAACGATCGAAAAACCAACTGCGTGATCCTAAAGAAAGTTTGAAAAAGAAGAGGAGTAATTCAAAACACCTACGTCAAGATTCCTCACCAGAGCGATGAAGGGGCTGAGGAGTAAAAAGAATTCCTACTCTCCGATATAACTAGACTCAGAAATAGTTTTCTTCTAGACTCGACAACAGCCAAACTACACGATCAATCAAGGGGGCTCCTATGGTCGGTTGAGGCTCTGATACCAACTTGTCACGCCCAAGATGCGACCCTATCCTAAAGGAACTCGAAGGTCCCACCAAGGATAGAAGCGCATCTTGAAGACACTTTTGCAAGGTGGATATCATTACATCAACATTACATAATAGATAGGGATACATACAAAAGGCATACAATGCCACACGAATACAACATCATCTTACATAAGGGCACCATCCGACTACGGATGAAACACAAACATAAACTCAAACGACATCCACCCTGCTAGCCCAGGCTGCCGACCCGGAACCTATCCCCAGATCGAAGAAGAAGCAGAAGAAGAACTCCAAAACAAGGAAACATCGCTCTCGCGTCAAGATCATCGCATACCCTATACCTGCAACTATTGTTGTAGTAATCTGTGAGCCACGAGGACTCAGCAATCACATTACCATGCGTATCAAGACTAGCAAAGCTTAATGGGAAAGGAAGGGGTAAAGTGGTGAGGTTGCAGCAACGACTAAGCATGATATGGTGGCTAACATACGCAAATAAGAGCGATAAGAGAAGCAAAGGAACGGTCGTGAAGCTAGCAATGATCAAGAGGTGATCCTGAACTCCTACTTACGTCAAACATAACCCAAAACCGTGTTCACTTCCTGGACTCCGCCGAGAAGAGACCATCACGGCTACACACGCGGTTGATGCGTTTTAATTCGGATCTGGTGTCAAGTTATCTACAACCGGACATTAACAAATTCCCATCTGCCACATAACCGCGGGCACGGCTCTCGAAAGTTAAGCCCTGCAGGGGTGTCCCAACTTAGCCCATCACAAGCTCTCGGTCAACGAAGGATATTCCTTCTCCCAGGAAGACCCGATCAGTCTCGGAGTCCCGGTTTACAAGACATTTTGACAATGGTAAAACAAAACCAGCAAAGCATCCCGATGCACCGACAATCCCGATAGGAGCTGCACATATCTCGTTCTTAGGGCAACACCGGATGAGACTAGCTACGAGTAAAACCGGCCCTCAAGTTTCCCAGAGGTGGCCCCGCAGGCAGCTCAGTTCGGACCAGCACTTAGAGAAGCACTGGCCCGGGGGGAGGGCTAAAATAAAGATGACCCTCGGGTTGGCCGACCCAAGGGAAGGGTATAGGTGGTGGTGAGGCAAATGGTAAAACCAAGGTTGGGCCTTGGTGGAGGAGTTTTATTCAAAGCGAACTGTCAAGGGGGTCCCATAAATCACTCAACCGCGTAAGGAACGCAAAATCCAGGAACATAATATCGATATGACAGAAACTAGGGCGGCAAGAGTGGAATAAAACACCAGGCATAAGGCCGAGCCTTCCACCCTTTACCAAGTATATAGATGTATTAATAATATAAGAGATATTGTGATATCCCAACATAATCCTGTCCACCATGGGGCAATCTTCAACTTCACATGCAACTAACAACGCTATAAGAGGGGCTGAGCAAAGCGGTAACATAGCCAAACAACGGTTTGCTGGGAAGGGTGAAAAGGTTAGAAGCTGACATGGCAAATTGGGAGGCTCGAAGAGCAAGTGATAGGTAGCGCAGCAACGTGATAGAACGAAGCAACTAGCATAGAAATGATAGTAGTGAGATCCAGGGTAGCGGTCATCTTGCCTAAAATCCCGCAAGGAAGAAGAACGATTCCATGAAGAAGATGAACGGATGAAGCCGAACCAAGCGTAGACGAACGAATCCTCACGATTGCAACGAAACGGGAGCAATCGAGAAGAAGCACACAACATGGTAAACACACCACACATATACATGACATGATGCTCAACCAAGTATGATGCAAGACAAGACTGCATGAAGCTACTCATGGCAAGAGATGATGCATACAAGAACAACACATCAAAGCAAGGTTAAATGAGGCCGGAAACAACATATAACAAATCCGGTAAGTCCTCATACGCAAATTTAGAGGTTGGTCCAGATCTGAACAAACATCAAGTTGAAGTTGTTAAACATCAAGTTAAAGAGCACCAAGAGGATCTACACGAAATTCTAGTCAAGTTACATATAAAGTTCAATTAGTGTGGAGCTACTGCCTAGAAGATATGAGCAAAACAAGTTAAACATGACATTGATGCAAAATGCATATAAACATCAAGCAAACACCTCAAAACAAGGATGCAACATGATAATATGAAACTACATGCAAAATCAAGCAAGTTTCATATAGAGCACACTCAAAACGGAGCAACAGCAACTAGGCATCTAGCAAGCATCTAGGCATCTAGCAACTAGGCATCTAGCAACTAGGCAAGTTTAAAGGACAAGCTGTCCAAAACAGCAACTAGGCATCTAGCAAGCATCAAAACAATATGCTACGGCACCTCAACATAAGAAAAAATGGAATGGGCATGAAGTACAGGTAAAGCATGACAAAACATGAACACTGAGATATCTCTAGAAATAAATAGAACATGCTCAAAAGGACATGGAAAGATTGCAAATTATAACAGTTCAGACTTAGTAGAAATAACATCAGGTTGCAGACTAGAGCGATCATGGCAAACTAGAGCATGGAATGATTCTACTCAAAGCATAGAACAAAAGTCCCTTACTTAACATATTCTAAAGATCAACAGAAAACATGGTAGCATCCATGCAAACATGGCAAATGATATGACAGATTCAGACATGGCAGGAACAACAACAAGTAGGCATGTTGGTGAGCTTGTACCACTCACCACAGAGAAATACATGGCATTAAAAGGTGACCAACAGTAAGAATACATGTTTGTGAAGCTAAGCATGGCAAGAGCAAGTACATAGGGTGCATGGATCACCAGTAAGACACATGGCAAAACTGAACTTAATGTTAATAGGCTGACATCAACATTATTTAGCAACTCTGGAGCATGATATGAAGAACCTACAGTTAGCTATAAATGCAACCAGGCGCATGGATGCATATAGAATGACATTTATAACAAACATCCTTAGAGAACATCTCCAGATTATGCATAGAATGACTTGTAGCAGCAGGTTTACATAGCATCATGATATAGCAGATTCAGACTAGCAAAACAGTAACAGCAAGTACCCTATTTCACGAGCTCAATGCACTCACTACAAGACTACAAAAATACATGGATTGCACCACAGTAAATATGGAATGATGTAGCTAAAATCATGTAGACATCAAGCTCATAGGATGCACACACAAAATGCAATGAAAAAGACAACAGCAAGTTCTGTTAACAGACAACAGTTAACATCATATAGCACTCTTACAACGATGATTAGGGCATCAAGATGACCTCAAACAGACATGGCCCAATGGAATTAAATGAATAGAAACTCATGATGAACATTTTGACATATTATGCACGTAAAACGGAGCAACTTGCATAGAGATATGTCGTGGCAAAGTATGCATCAGAATGTCAGGGTGTTTGGGACTTGGAGAAAATTTGGACCTCGGGGAATCTGGATCTCGGGATTCCGGGATGGAGATGTACGGGATGGGGACGTGGTGCGTTTGGTTCAACTCCTAGTGGATCTGATCCCGGCGATCGGATCTGGCGAGGCGGAGGAGCTCCGGCGACGACGTGGAGGCGCTGGGAGCGGTGGAGGCGGTCGATGACGGCTGGCGCAGGCACGGCCGGCGACGAGGACTGGCGGCGGCGCATCAAGCGAGCGCTGGCGCAGGGTGGTTGTGGTGGCCAGCGATGGCGGCGGAGTAGGGCGGCACCGACGGGAGGCGAGACGGGCGGAGGCCGAGGGCGGCGGTGAACGGCGCGCGAGGATCCGGCGGCAGGCGCTACGGCGACGAGGAGGCGGCGAGGCGCGGTCGCCGGGATGGCGCAATGCCGGGCGGCGGCGCGGCGCGACGGGCCAGCGGCCGGGTGGGAGCACGCCGGCGGCGGCGGGCGGACGGGCTCGAAGCGCAGAGGAGCCGGGAGCGGGTCAAGCGGCGACTCAAACCGGTTGGGAGGGCCGCGGCGGCGGGAGGCGGCGCGAGGACAGTTGTCAACGCGGTATTGGGCATGGGCGGTGGCGGACATGTCCGGGCGTGAGGGTGGACGTGTCCGTCGGCGGGAGGAGGAAGAAGCTAGGGTTTCATCCGGGAATTTCAGGGGAGGGGGCCTATTTATAGATAGAGGGAGCTAGGAGAGTCCAAACGAGGAGCGGTTTTCGGCCACGCAATCGTGATCGAATGACAGAGAGCATGGAGTGAGTTTGGATAGGTTAATGGGCCACTTTGGAGGGGTGTTGGGCTGCACACAAAAGAGGCCTTTGCGGTTCCCCGGTTAACCGTTGGAGTATCAAACGGACTCCAAATTGCACGTAACTTGACAGGCGGTCTACCGGTGGTGTACCAAGGCCGCTTGGAAAATCACGGTCCATTTCAAGAATGTTTAACACCTGCACATGAAAAGAGACAAGATGGGGACGCCGGATGATATAGGAGTGTCGGATTGCAAAACGGACAATGGGGAAAATGCTCGGATGCATGAGACAAACACGTATGCAAAATGAGATGCACATGATGACAAAATGCAGATGATGACATGGCAAAATGTAACACGCAAGCAGCTGACATGGCAACGACGACGAATAACTGGTGGACACCTAGCGCATCAGATCCGGGGCGTTACACAGGTTCTAGCGCTTATTTGAGAAGGTGATGACACAACATAAAAGTAAATGGATAGTCCCGTCGCTGAGGGAAGCACTGATTTGCAGAGGTGCTAGAGCTCATGTTTTTAAAACAGTGGTAAATGATATTTTGAGACATGCACCCTTGTTATTCACTCCACGACCATCAGTTATCAATATCTTCCATGCTAAGAATGCTAGTGGCGGTTCCCAAGTGGAAATGTAAAGGTTATGACTCCATTGGGAGTTTTTGTTTGATTATTTGCAAGCTCTTTTCTTTTTGCAGTTTGGGACTGGGCATCCCTACTACTGCCCTTTTTCTCGTGCGATGGCGAGTGAATAAACACTCGACCTGAGAATAACCCGATTAGCATGGAAGATACTGATACATCTCCAACGTATCTATAGTTTTTGATTGTCGCATGCTATTTTATTATCTGTTTTGGCTGTTTAATGGGCTTTACTATGCACTTTTGTATTATTTTTGGGACTACTCTATTAATCGAAGGCCCAGTGCAAATTGTTGTTTTTTTGCCTATTTCAGTGTTTCGCAGAAAAGGAATATCAAACGGAGTCCAAACGGAATGAAACCTTCAGGAGAATCATTTTTGGAACAAACGTGATCCAGGAGACTTGGAGTGGACGTCAAGAAAGAAGCGAGGAGGCCACGAGGCAGGGAGGCGCGCCTGCCCCCCTGGGCGCGCCCCCCACCCTCGTGGGCCCCTCGCAGCTCCACCGACCTACTTCTTCCTCCTATATATACCCATATACCCCGAAAACATCCAGGAGCACCATAGATCGGGAGTTCCGCTGCCGCAAGCCTCCGTAGCCACCAAAAACTAATCGGGACCCTGTTCTGGCACCCTGCCAGAAGGGGGATCCCTCACCGGTGGCCATCTTCATCATCCCGGCGCTCTCCATGACGAGGAGGGAGTAGTTCATCCTCGGGGCTGAGGGTATTTACTAGTAGCTATCTGTTTGATCTCTCTCTATCATGTTCTTGATTCGGCACGATCTTGATGTACCGCGAGCTTTGCTATTATAGTTGGATCTTATGATGTTTCTCCCCCTCTACTCTCTTGTAATGGATTGAGTTTTCCCTTTGAAGTTATCTTATCGGATTGAGTCTTTAAGGATTTGAGAACACTCGATGTATGTCTTGCATGTGCTTATCTGTGGAGACAATGGGATATTCACGTGATCTACTTGATGTATGTTTTGGTGATCAACTTGCGGGTTTCGTGACCTTGTGAACTTATGCATAGGGGTTGGCACACGTTCTCGTCTTGACTCTCCGGTAGAAACTTTGGGGCGCTCTTTGAAGTTCTTTGTATTGGCTGAATAGATAAATCTGAGATTGTGTGATGCATATCGTATAAGCATACCCATGGATACTTGAGGTGACATTGGAGTATCTAGGTGACATTAGGATTTTGGTTGATTTGTGTCTTAAGGTGTTATTCTAGTACGAACTCTATGATAGATCGAATGGAAAGAATAGCTTCATGTTATTTTTCTACGGACTCTTGAATAGATCGATCAGAAAGGATAACTTTGAGGTGGTTTCGTACCCTACAATAATCTCTTCGTTCGTTCTCCGCTATTAGTGACTTTGGAGTGACTCTTTGTTGCATGTTGATGGATAGTTATATGATCCAATTATGTTATTATTTTTGAGAGAACTTGCACTAGTGAAAGTATGAACCCTAGGCCTTGTTTCTAAGCATTGCAATACCGTTCGTGCTCACTTTTATTATTAGTTACCTTGCTGTTTTTATGATTTCAGATTACAAAAACATATATCTACCATCCATATTGCACTTGTATCACCATCTCTTCGCCAAACTAGTGCACCTATACAACTTACCATTGTATTGGGTGTGTTGGGGACACAAGAGACTCTTTGTTATTTGGTTGCAGGGTTGTTTGAGAGAGACCATCTTCATCCTATGCCTCCCACGGATTGATAAACCTTAGGTCATCCACTTGAGGGAAATTTGCTACTGTCCTACAAACCTCTGCACTTGGAGGCACAACAACATCTACAAGAAGAGGGTTGTGTAGTAGACATCAGATACCGACTACCTCCTATCGTTCCGTGAAAGATCTAGGCACACAAAAAGGATATTTATTTGAAGGTTTTGGAGGTGGCACATGCAAATTTACTTAGGACGACAGGGTAATACCGCATATATGTAGGTATGGTGGACTCATCTGGAATAACTTGGGTTTCAGGTTTTTGGATGTACAAGCAGAGTTCCCACTTAGTACAAGCGAAGGCTAGCAAATAATTTGAGAAGCGGCCAGCTAGAGAGCAACAACGGTCATGAACATGCATTATGCTTAAGTAACATTGGATACTAGCATGAGTAGGATATGAACACCATGAAAATAAATATCATAGAGGCTACGTTAGTTTTGATTCAACTACATGCATGAACATGTGCCAAGTCAAGCCACTCGAACATTCGAGAGGATGCCATATCATCATACTACATCACAATCATTTTAACACAATGTTGATATCCAAGATAAGTCATTATTCACTCCTAGCTACTTATGCATGGCATGAGAAACTATAATCTCTAATTGTCATTGCAAACATGTTTGATCATAATAGGCTGAAGCATGGATACTAGGTTAAACATATTTACAAAAACAGAACAAGTCGAGTTCATACCCGTTTCTTTCTGCCATGACCAGTTCATCTAATATCGTCATTATTGCCTTTCACTTGCACGAACGAACGATTTGAAATAATAATAGTGCAAGAGTGTCGTGGACTAAGCTGGAATCTACAAACATTTTATTCAAGAGGAGAAGACAAGGTAATATGGGCTCTTGTTAGATCAACATAATGCAAATGAGAGCCACTCAACATTTTCATCGTGGTCTTCTCCTCGATATGACTCGACAAAAGAAAAAGATATTGAGAGAAACACACTGAAATATTTTTGGAGTTTTTAGTTTTTTTGAAAGCAAGCAAACGAAAAAGGGAAAAGCAAAAACGAGAAAAAATATTTACACGCGAAAGCTCCCAACAAGTAGAAGAAGAACAAGGAAATCTTTTTGGGTTTTCTTTTTAGTGCTGCAACAATTTAAACTAGGAAGAAAAACAAAAAAGAAACAAGAAACATATTTTTGGGATTTTCTCAAAGTTTTTCAAACACACAAGAAGAAAGCGACAAAAATAATTTAAGCATGGATGGTACAATGAAAAAGTGTGGACACTAACAACTGGAATGAAATGAGTGAACATGAATGTAATGTCGGTGGAAATACGTACTCCCCCAAGCTTAGGCTTTTGGCCTAGCTTGGTATTCGGTCAGTAGCTTGGATGGTAGCTGGCGTGGTAGCTCACGGAGGCCCTCGACGCCGATGCCTCAGACCGCTGTGCTGCCTCCACTACTGCGTTGTGAGCTCGAGCCTCACTCTCTAGAACATAATATCTTCCCTTGCTGTGATAGTCAAAAAGAGCAGGCGTAGGCAAATATGTGCCATAACAGAGGTTTGGTTAAACAACAAATTATAAGTGAATTCATGAATTTTTCCTTTGAGGATCTTATGGCTTTTTAAAGCCTCAAAATCTAAATACTGCGTGGGTAGGATAGGGTCAAAGGGCAAAGGTGAAACACCCAACTCTCGTGCTAAACGCGTGGCATAAATTCTGCCATGAAAATAGCCACCGCTAGAGTTGTGCTGCAGTCTGCGTGCAACAATCGCGGCAAGATTATAAACCTTTTCACCGGTGAGAGCGGCACGTATGAGGCTCAAGTCTGGAGCACAAAGTGTACTACAGTCTTGCTTGCCTACTATGCATTTTCCATTGAATAATGCAAAGTACTGAATTGCAGGAAATGTATGCTCTTTATTCTACCTTGTGCCACCCTAGTTTCATCAAAGCAAAGACTAGTTAAGAAAGAACCAAACTCAGACCTAGGTGGCTCATTGAGTAAGCCCCATAATGGGATTTTGCAGAGGTGAGTAATCCTTTCTAGAGAAATGGTAAAAGGATTATCATAAAGTTTAAAAGACACCCTAGACTCTCGGGGGTAGTGACGGTGTCTTGGACAGGGGGGTACTCACCACGTCGTCCCCCAATCGGTTAGATTGGGCCGAGGACCCCCAGGGCCGCATACTCATGGGCCAGTCCGGACAGGTGCCGCATACAAGGAAGATTCCACAAGACTTGGTGATCAAGACAAGGACTCCTCCCCACCGGCGTGATTCGGCTAGGACTCTTGTTATCCTAGGCCTCCGTGCATTATATAAACCAGGCCAGGCTAGTCGACATATATACAATATACAACAATCATACCATAGGCTAGCTTCTAGGGTTTAGCCTCTTTGATCTCGTGGTAGATCCACTCTTGTAACACACAGCATCAATATCAATCGAGCAGGACGTAGGGTTTTACCTCCATCAAGAGGGCCCGAACATGTGTAAAGCATCGTGTCCCTTGTCTCCTGTTACCATCCGTCTAGACGCACAGTTCGGGACCCCCTAGCCGAGATCCGCCGGTTTTGACACCGACATTGGTGCTTTCATTGAGAGTTCCGCTGTGTGTCCGGCAATAGGTCGATGGCTCGCCCGCAGGTCAACTGCAACTTCGGCATCTTCGTCACTAGCTCGGCTGGTCACCTTGGTTCGACCAAGGACTGCGCCCTATCTCCGATCGTCATGTTCGGATAAGGGCCTTCCTCAACATCAACTCCAATCTCTATCAAGATCATGGAGGAATCATCCAGGGAGCCCGGGGGCTTAACGTCAACATTGCCCTCGGGCTACCGTACTGTTTTTCTGGACAGCGGACTTGTGTCCGCCGCCACCGCCTCCTCAAGCGTCCTTTTACTGATTGCTTCGATGGAATTGTGCGGAATTTAGTCTACAACAACCCTGGAAAATTTCATCGAGTTCCGATGGAGGAATCTCCAGCAATCTCCGATATACCGGAGCCACCTTGAATCTGGACGAGAATCCGAACGAGTTTAGGGCGTGGTGTCCAGATTCTAGCTCGGACTTCCTTTGGAAGATCCAACCGTTGATCGGCTGCGGAATTCCTATATCTGCCACCCCTCAAAATTTCAGCTCGATCCGACCGTCCAAACTCCGGGAACCTTCCGATTAGTGCATCACTTTTCGGATCTGTTTTCCGCGCGAAAACGAATCCAACCCGAGTTCGTCTTTTTTATGAACGGGATTTTGGACATCGTTTTTGAATGAAGTTTTGTACGGGGTATTGTGTTTTGTTCCCGAACACATCCCACTAACTTTAAGATCTTTTGAACATGATCTTCAACATCACGCTGGTGTCAAACCAGTCCGGCAATATTGCTCCACGGCTGCCGACCTGCGCTAGACACGTCGTCACTTTGTTAAGCCGAGCTCAACTTCTTTGGATCATCATCTCGGCAAGCCGAACAAGAGTTCGGCATCGCGAAGGATAAATCATCACCAACATCGCCGCCCCACGGATTACACGGAGCGAGCATACCGGCATCACCGCACGGTCGCTTCATCAAGCCGGCATCGACCACGTCACGACCTGCATCGGCAGGGCCGCACTATTACTTCTTCAAGCTGGTGTCCATCACGCTGACCTACTTCGACATCTCGGCTGGACCGGGGGCTTCGCCATCTCTTCATCAACCTACTCCGGACACTTCAAGCGTCACTAGCCGACCAGGCAATGGGTGCGCGGATCGAGTCCCAATTTTGGGAATCACCTTCCTTCGGATTGCTACAACAAATAAATCAGGTGCTATTAATCCTAGTATTTCTTTTTGCTTGTTTGGGTTAATTTTTCCCAAGGAATTATTACTCTGATTTGTCCATCATATGTACACAGGTCTATCAAATGGTGGCCGCATTATGGACGGTCGCATGATGGTTCGATCGGTTTCAGACATAGTCCGTGACGCCGCATCCGGAACTCGAACCGACCTGTGAATTCAGGCCTTGCCATGCCTTTACCGCATCACGCCGCCGCCCTGCATCGACATTGACTTTGGCGCCAGGCCATATTTCTTTTATTACTCACTTTACATAAATTATTTATTATGCAACGATTTTTTTTACTATTATCTCTGGTTTGCACTATTTTTTGTGCACAGGAAAATGATCCAGCCAAACTATATCCTTTGACGTCACCTCGGCTGGACGGGGGGCTTCGTCAACACTTCATTACCCCATGCTAGGGACTTCGGCATCACTCTGCCGTCCTGCATTGACCGTGCTATGTCACCACTTCACAATGCCGAGCTCTTTGCTTCGCCACCTTGGGACCGGCTTGGGGGTTGGAACCTTGTCCGGCACCAAGCTCGGATCGCATCGTCAATACCGAACACATTAACCAGCTAAGTTGCCTTCATGCTCAAAGTTTTAAATTTCTAACTTGTGTTCGATTCGACCAAGCATTATACTTTTTTGGAAAAAAGTTTCTTGTAAAAATTTTCCTTGTCGAAACTTTGTTCAAGACACACTTGACGCGCTACCCGCTCATTATACACAGGGCTTCTTTAAATGTAAGCTTATTAATTTGGGCTTTATGCCCAACACATGTGTCACACTTCCGCATGTACCTTTTATTCACCATTATATGCATCGATATGACTTAAGTTTTGGCCAAGCTGGGTTGCCTGGCTCCTGTGCTTACCCCTACGTTCCCGATTGTTCGGCTAGGTGGTAAAGGGAGCACCTCTGTGATTGTTACTACCGGATCAGCCGGATGTGTACCTCAGACTGGGTGAAGCTGAAAGCTAGCGTTCTTAAGGGAATACTCGGTCGGTGAACTAAAAGATGATTTCTTACCTATTCATTTACCTGCCCCCAGATGTTTTTCTGCTCTTTTCGATCCGGACATGCACTTTAGGGCATGCCTCCCGAGAAAGGAACCCTTAACGGAACTATTCTCCTGGAAGATGTTTCTTACTAACCATGTAATATAACATAACTAGTTGGGCACTTGTGCGATAAAGCACTAATGACCCCTATGCCTGGTCTCCACGCATGCCCCGGTTTTATAACCGTGAGGGTATTCGGACACACTCCGGACTATTGGTCCAGAGGTTGAAGCGAAAAGGTCCGCTACGACAAACGATCTACAATCCGGCTAGAAGGCATTTTACATGTCACCTTACATTATATAGTCAACTTTTACCCAAGTCACTTGGGGTCTCTTATGTTTATTTGAGCCATTTTATACTAAGTGTTTTTCTTCTTAGTCGTTCCAAAGTTTTTATTCATCACTCCTTTTTTCGACACGAGTGTGCGGTCACTAGCCGGGGAGCCTAATTTCTCTCTCAAAACCGCTAGAGTTTAGTTTTCTAAAACTAGCCTAATGAGAAGTACTCCGCCTTCGGGATGGGAGACTGAAGCCGTAGGCTGACCCGCTTGAAGTCTTGAGATAGGATGTGTCATGTTAAAGCACGGCAGGAGCACTTTTTTTATGAAGTCCAATTTCGGATTGGCATCGAACACTTGATCTTGTTCGGACGTCATGTTTTTACTGACGTTTTTCCGTTTTCCAAGCTTTTGGCACTTTTAAACTATTTGTGTGTTTTCAGCACAAGTCTCGCAGTGCAATGCCGGACACCTTTAGAGATTCGGCAAAAATATTCTCGGATATTGCTATATATGCATCAGTTTCGAATTGTGTCTTCGGTCAATAGTTGGGTTGCCCGGCTCCCGCGCTTGCCTCCTACGTTCCGCTTTGTTCGGCTAGGTGTGCCAAGGGAGAACCACTGCGATTGCGCTTCCAGCTCGCATGGTCAAGCACCTCAGTGGAGAAAGCCAAAAAATGACTGTCACAATAGGTGTAAACTGGTCAGCGGTCCGATGACTATATTAAACGACGGGCCATTCATAACATTGGTCGAAGTGTTTCCGGCTTGACCTCGACTATCGCCGAACACTACCGGGGGCTAGTAACTGGCCTCCCAAACTAAATCCTCAATATTTTGCTCTTACATTGGAGCTGAGGTTTCATGATCATGCTTAGCATGACAACCCAAAGAAAGGAACCGATAGCAGGACTATTTTCTTTGGAAGACATTTCTTCTGCTAAACAGTATTATAACATATCTCTCTGTGTACCTTTGTTTATAAAACCGTATGGCCAGATTGCCTTGTCTGTCGTAAATCTTTGCCCTCATAAAGGCTTTATAAAGTAGGACAAACACTCCTCGGCTACTGGTCGAGGAGGTTGAAGCCGATGGTCGGTCAACAAAGTTTTGTACAATGCGAATCCGAGCATTAATGACATAAAGTACTTGGATACATTGAGTCATTACACATAATTTACGATTTTACTATGGATATCGATCCTTAATTCGGCCACCCGTGCCCACATTAAGGCTCGGGGCCTACTGGGCTTCGAGCTTATTATTTACAAATATTAAAGGGGCACATCAATCCCCTGATATGGTGTTGCCACCCGACCAGTGTCTTGGGGGCTACTGCATTGCTTGTTCTATGCAGAAAATTTTAAGTGCAATACAGTTTCCGAGGAGATTTTGATCCTCAGGTTGGTCGGCCGCACCCAACCTGAGTCTCGAGGTCTGAGCACGCCGCTTTTTGCGTCCCGAAGTATTCTGCCGAGCTAGGACTTGATCCTCAGGCCGATTTTGCAAATCAACCTGAGTCTCAGCGGTTACTGGGATCAGTGGTCTTATGTCATCCTTCAGGTGCATCTCGGGTTTTAGACCGATACACACCTTGAGGGCTACTGGCTATATATCTCGTTAGAGAATAAATTGCATCAATAAAATATATTGACCAAAAATCAGCCCACATTCGGGGTGGTGCACCACCTCAGAAGCAGTCCGGCATAAAGCTTGGGCGCTAGTGGCTGGCTCCATAGAGGGCATTTCCGGCATTAAGCTCGGCTAAAATCCTTCAAACTTCTTTGAACCAAGGTGATTTACGACACCTCGGATACAGTCCGGTGTTGGAGCTCGGATACAGTCCGGCGTTGGAGCTCGGATACATAGTGCGGCGTTAGAGCTGGGAAGCAGTCCGCCATTGGTGCTCGGCTGCAAAAGATACCTCGAATGCAGTCCGGCGTTGGAGCTCGGACGCAAGAGGACGCTGCCCCCCGGAACAACTTCAAACCCGAGGTGTGGCATAAAAATAACAAGGCATTGATAAAGGCCGGAAACTTAAAGGGGCTCCTCGGATACCCGACGTGTAAACTCGCCGAATGCATTTGGCGATCCTCAAGATCGAAGATGAAGATTTGTTGAACCAGTTTTCAAGACCGCAAATGAAGATGAAGAACAGTTTGGAAGAATCGAGGAGCGTCCCTAACTTGAAAACCGGTTCAGGGGCTACTGACGGTGTCCTGGACTAGGGGGTACTCACCACTTCGTCCCCCAATCGGTTAGATTGGGCCGAGGACCCCCAGGGCCGCATACTCATGGGCCAGTTCGGACAGGTGCCGCATACAAGGAAGATTCCACAAGACTTGGTGATCAAGACAAGGACTCCTCCCACACCGGCGTATTCGGCAAGGACTCTTGTTATCCTAGGCCTCTGGTGCATTATATAAACCAGGGCCAGGCTAGTCGACATATATACAATATACAACAATCATACCATAGGCTAGCTTCTAGGGTTTAGCCTCTTTGATCTCGTGGTAGATCCACTCTTGTAACACACATCATCAATATTAATCAAGCGGGACGTAGGGTTTTACCTCCATCAAGAGGGCCCGAACCTGGGTAAAACATTGTGTCCCTTGTCTCCTGTTACCATCCGCCTAGACGCACAGTTCGGGACCCCCTACCCGAGATCCGCCGGTTTTGACACCGACAGGTAGAATTTAAATTCTTCGACAAATGATTCATTAAGGAGGAGGTGTTGGTCGCACTTATCTGAAATGTAGGGACCGAGTTCGGCATTGTGAACTAGTTGCTCAATTTCTTCCTTAACACCAACTCTCGCCATGTAATCGTCACATGGCCATAAGCATGTTTTGCTTGTGGCACTTCGAATGGATGTTTTTGCTTGGTTCAGCATAGGACCGGCGAACGGAGCTGTTATTAGAGGATGCCTCCGAGGATCTCCTCCTCGAAGAACTCCTTCCAAAGAAGTTCAGAATGTTCGCGTACAATTTTCAAGCAACAAATCCCCGAAACAGTTTCGGAAATAGAGCTTCGAGCAAACAGATTGAAATCCGCGGTCTCAGGAACAAGAACACGAGAGAGAGTGTGGTATTGATTTTTTCTGTGTGAATGGAGTGGTGTGGGAGGAAGAAGTAAGTGAGGGGCCCCACCAGGTGGGCAACACTCACTAGGGCACGCCTGGGGGTGCTGGCGCGCCCAGGTGGGTTGTGCCCACCCGGTGCATGATACGTCTCCAATGTATCTACTTTTCCAAACACTTTTGCCCTTGTTTTGGACTCTAACTTGCATGATTTGAATGAAACTAACCCTGACTGACACTGTTTTTAGCAGAACTGCCATGGTTTTGTTTATTGTGCAGAAAACAAAAGTTCTTGGAATGACCTGAAAATCCACGGAGATAACTTTTGGAAAATATAAAAAATACTGGCGAAAGAATCAAGGCCAAGGGGCCCACACCCTGTCCGCGAGGGTGGGGGCGCGCCCTCCCCCCTGGGCACGCCCCCTGTCTCATGGGCCCCCTGATGCTCCACCGGCCTCAACTCCAACTCTATATATTCCGTTTCACGGAGAAAAAAAATCAGAGAGAAAGTTTCATTGCGTTTTATGATATGGAGCCGCCGCCAAGCCCTAATCTCTCTCGGGAGGGCTGATCTGGAGTCCGTTCGGGGCTCCGGAGAGGGAGATTCGTCGCCGTCGTCATCATCAACCATCCTCCATCACCAATTTCATGATGCTCACCGCCGTGCGTGAGTAATTCCATCGTAGGCTTGCTGGACGGTGATGTGTTGGATGAGATTTACCATGTAATCAAGTTAGTTTTCTTAGGGTTTGATCCCTAGTATCCACTATGTTCTGAGATTGATGTTGCTATGGCTTTGTTATGCTTAATGCTTGTCACTAGGGCCCGAGTGCCATGATTTCAGATCTGAACCTATTATGTTTCCATGAATATATGTGAGTTCTTGATCCTATCTTGCAAGTCTATAGTCACCTATTATGAGTTATAATCAGACAACCCCGTAGTGACAATAATTGGGATACTTCTCGGTGATGACCATAGTTTGAGGAGTTCATGTATTCACTATGTGCTAATGCTTTGTTCCGGTTCTCTATTAAAAGGAGGCCTTAATATCCCTTAGTTTCCACTAGGACCCTTGCCACGGGAGGGTAGGACAAAACATGTCATGCAAGTTCTTTTCCATAAGCATGTATGACTATATTCGGAATACATGCCTACATTACATTGATGAACTGGAGCTAGTTCTGTGTCACCCTATGTTAAAGCTATTACATGAGGAATCGCATCCGACATAATTATCCATCACTGATCCAATGCCTACGAGCTTTTCACATATTTTTCTTTGCTTATTTACTTTTCCGTTGCTACTGTTACGACTACTACAAAACTATTATCTTTACTTTTGCCACTGTTACCATACTCTCATACTACTTTGCTACTAAATACTAAGTTATCCGGGTGTGTTGAATTGACAACTCAACTGCTAATACTTAAGAATATTCTTTGGCTCCCCTTGTGTCGAATCAATAAATTTGGGTTGAATACTCTACCCTTGAAAGCTGTTGCGATCCCCTACACTTGTGGGTTATCAGTGCACCTCCCTCAAGTGTTATTTGCACCAGAAATTCATAAATATTCAGAACTAAATTCATGTCAGTTTTCAGAGCATTCTAAGAACTTTTATTTTTGGGCCATTTTTTATTGCACAGAAAAAGCAGAAAACAGACAAATCATGGCATTTTATTTTATCCAACTAATAAAAACAGAAAACAAAAGGTAGGGAGAGAAGGTAGTGCTTACTAAATTCATCAACTTCATACCTCTCAAAAATGATCCGTTAATAAGGTTGATCAAGTCTTATTAACAACCACTTTCGATTAGCATGAAACCGAAGAACTTTCGTAAATCACTAAGTTACCTCAATGGGGATATGTATGTCCCCAACAATAAGTATTTCATATTTCTTTTCGACAGTAGGTAGAGGTAGTCGAAAACTTCCAATAGTGATTGTCGGAGATTTTTCAATAACATTAATACCATTCACTTGGAATTGTTTCTTGAGAAAGTGCACCGTATGCTCATTACCATTGATATGAAAAGTGACCTTGCTTTTATTGCAATCAATAACTTCCCCTGCAGTATTCAAGAAGGGTCTACCAAGGATAATCGACATGTTTTCATCCTCGGGCATTTCAAGTATAACAAAGTCAGTCGAAATAGTAACATTAGCAAAAACAACGGGCACATCCTCACAAATACCGATAGGTATGGCAGTTGATTTGTCAGCCATTTGCAATGATATTTCAGTAGGTGTGAGTTTATTCAAATCAAGTCTTTTATATAAAGAGAAAGGCATAACACTAACACCAGCTCCCAAATCACATAAATCAGTTTTCACATAGTTTCTTTTTATGGAGCAAGGTATAGTTGGTATTCCCGGATCTCCGGATTTTTTAGGTACTGCTTCTTTAAAGGTATAATTAGCAAGCATAGTGGATATTTCAGCTTCCGGTTTTTTTTCTCTTATTGGTGATGATGTCTTTCATATACTTTGCATAAGGAGGGATTTTCAAGATATCAGTCAAGCGAGTATGCAAAAAGACTGGCCTAATCATTTCAGCAAAGCGTTCAAATTCTTCATCATCTTTCTTTTTAGTTGATTTAGGTGGAAAGGGGCATAGGCTTTTGAACCCATGGTTCTCTTTCCTTACCATGTTTTCTAGCAACAAAGTCTCTTTTATCATATCTTTTATTCTTAGGTTGTGGGTTATCAAGATCAACAGCTGGTTCTATCTCAACATCATTATCTGGTTCTTTAGCATTAGGTTGAGTGTCTTCATGAACCTCATAATTATCTTTTTCATTATCAGAAGGCGAGTGTTCATTACCAGATTGAGTTTCAGCATCAAAGATAGAGACTTCATTATCATAATCAGGAGGTTTTTCTATTTCAGGTTTACTAGAAGCGAGCAAAGTCTTATTATTTTTCTTCTTCTTTTTCTTTTTAGAATAACTAGGTGTAGTGGTGTTGTTTCTTTGAGAATCTTGTTCAATTCTCTTTGGATGTCCCTCAGGATAAAGTGGCTCCTGAGTCATTTTACCTTCGCTAGTTGCTACTCTAACAGCAAAGTCACTTATATTATTGTTCATTTCATCAAGTAACTCTCTTTGAGATTTAGCAACTTGTTCTAGTTGAGTTTGAACCATGGAGGCATGTTTTCCTACACCTCTAACATCATTTGAGATTCTAAATAACAAGTCACTCAAGCGAGCTATCATATCAGAGTTGTATTTCAATCGTTTCATAACATTTGCATTGAAGTGATCTTGCTTTCTAATGTAATTATCGAACTCATAAATGCATTGACTAGGATGTTTATTATGAGGATCATCACTATCATTGAATTTCATTAACGATTTTACCTCTACCACCTTAGGTGGTGGTGGTGGTGCTTCAAGCCCATGTATTTCTTTTATAGGTGGTAAATTTTTAACATCCTCGGCCTTAATACCGTTTTCCTTCATAGATTTCTTTGCCTCTTGCATATCTTCAGGGCTGAGATATAAGATACCCCTCTTCTTCGGAGTTGGTTCAATAGGTGCTTCAGGAGGAGTCCAACCATCATTATTTTTCAATATGTTATTCAATAATTCTTAAGCTTGTTCAATAGTTCGTTCTCTGAAAACACAACCAGCACAACTATCTAGGAAGTCCCTAGAAGCATCGGTTAGTCCATTATAGAAGATATCAAGTATTTCATCTTACTTAAGAGGATAATCAGGCAAAACATTAAGCAATTGTAGAAGCCTACCCAAGCTTGTGGGAGACTCTCTTCTTCAATTTGCATAAAGTTAAATATTTCCTGCAAGGCAACTTGTTTCTTATGAGCAGGGAAATATTTTTCAGAGAAGTAATAAATCATATCCTGGGGACCACGCACACAACCAGGAGCAAGAGTATTGTACCAAGCTTTAGCATCACCCTTTAATGAGAACGGAAATAACTTGAGAATGCGAATCTTCTCATCATGAGCAAAAAGGGTAGCTATATCATTCAACCTAGTAAGATGTGCCACAACAGTTTCAGTATCATAACCATGGAAAGGATCAGATTCAACCAAAGTGATTAACTCGGTCGAATTTGAGAATTCATAATCCTTATCATCAATAACAATAGGTGAAGTAGCAAAATCAGGATCATATTTCATTTTAGCATTCAGAGATCTTTCTTTATGCTTGCACAATAATTTCTCTAGATCATCTCTATCCTTACAAGCAAGAATATCTCTAGTTGCCTCCCCACTCATATTGTAATCTTCCGGTACCTTTGGCAATTCATATCTAGGAGGACTAGTTCTAGTAGGTGTTTCAGTAGTTTCAGTTTCAAGTTCATCATCAGATTTAACAATATCGTGTTGTCTTACTCTAGCAATTTGTTCATCAAGAAATTCACCCAATTTAGATACATTGAAACTGAGCACCCTCCCAACCCTCTCAGGCCATCGGATTTCTATCCGTTGGATCGTATATTTTAGACTTTTCTGGCCGTTTGATTCGCTCTTAATCGTGCCCAAATCACACAGGCTTCCTGACGAACGCTAACCTTCTCGGGCCACTGCTCCGGCGGTTTTTGGGGTAACTGGGATTCAATTGGGCCTACTGGGCCTACTCGCGAGTGGTCTCTTTCGCTCACGTGGAGGCTCTTCCCATGGACGACCGAGCTAGGTCGCGAACGATGCGGGAGCGACGGCCATGGCGATCCTGGCGGCTGGGCGGGAATCCTACAGCCTACTACGATGCAGCCTTCCCTGCATTGCGGCCTATCACGACCTCAAGTAATGGTGCACCTCCCTCTCTCTTGATCTCTAGCAGACTAACAGCAACACCCACCGCTAAGCGCTAGCTTTCCAGGTAGCAGCACCCCACCGATCATTTTGCTTACCACTTACCATTATCGCGCCCTCGCTTCACCCAGTGCTCAGATCCATCCATGAATGTGGAACGCCACCGCCGCTACCATCCAGGGCCATATGTTGCCGCCACTGGCCTTGTGGCTCTGGATCAAGGGGATTTGGGCTGGATCAAGAGGATTAGATTTGGGTGTTTATCTACGCATCATGACACCCTCCTCCTCTAGACGTTGATGTCAAATCCCCTCCTCCCAAGGTAACTAGTCAATCACCTTCATACAACTTTGCAAACTTTTTTATCTCTGCCTTTCACTCACCCCCATACTATACTTCATCCAATCTGAGATTTCTCTCTGTTAAGGTGGAGCCAGTTGCAGGTCAAAACGTTGTGCTATGAGGAGGTAAAGGAAATATTTATGGAGGAACTTAATGTTCAGGTATTGGTAGTTCTTTCTAATAATTTTTCTATGGTGTCATTTGATTAATATAGGTAATTGGTTGTTGCAAAATGTAATTACGGTTTGCTCTTTTCAACTTTAGTGATATCATGCCATCATCCTCATAGGTGTGTTCTGCACGTCATGTTCTTTGTAGCTTTCTTGTGTGGAAACAACCAACTAGAAAAGGCAGGAAGAGTGTCTTAGTGATTATGTTTCAGTACTTCACACAAGAAGTTACCCGCTCTGAGTTTTATTTTATGAAGCAGACTTGAATCTTTGCTCCAAGTGGAAGAGAGTGTTACTGTCAGACAGTATTGGCTGCTGTTGCAGGATTACAATAACAATTTATTAGCTAGGAATTTTTGTCAATGGAGCATTTTCCTCTAGACGTGCGTGCCATTTGGAATCCCTTCGGTCCAAATAAATTTCTTATCTCTGTTCACTCTATGGCGATCCCATTTTTTATACTATGTGATTCCTTCATGCTTCTTTCATTGGTTCATATTTTATGATGATTAATTACACGAAAAGGAAGGTTTATATTTATCATATTTTTGGTAGAATCGGTTCTATGTGTGTTTTTTCCTTTTCGTTCCATCGAGTTAGGCATTAAATAAGTCCAAGTTCAATTGTTGTTTACTTCAGCAAAGCCATGCCTTGTTGTATCAGTGTGTCGGTAGACCTCATCTCCCACTATGCATGTGAGTTGCTTTGAGAACCATGGCAAAACATATTACAATGTAGTTTTTCTAGATTCTTAATGACTTCACTTTGTTTGCATGTGGATAAACTAATAGGCGAGCCCTCTAACTGCATTTTAACTTATCTACTTTAAGAGTAGGCCTAAGCGAGCATTGACAAAACTTTTGTATCATCTACCTGACAAATCATAAATTTGTTACATGTAAATATTTTGATGTTCTAATCTGAATGCAATCAGTTGTTTTATATTGTTATTCTGAATATCAAGGTAATAGATTACTTTGTGTAATTCTAATATCTAATTCAAAAATTCCTTCCATCGTATAAATCAAACAACTTCTGCGTATACCATCTGTTGAGTTTCAGATGGATGCTAATATAGCAATGGAATTATGGAATACAAACTTGGTTCCACCGTTAGTATGTCATTCTGAAGTTTCTCAGCTGGAAAGATTTAGTACTTACCACTTGCCCTTCCTACAATTTCCCCCTCTTCTATAGATTAGCTGATTAATTGCCTGAAATGAAACCAAATGCTATATATGCTGGAGCAAGCAAATTATCAAGTACAGTATACTAGAGTCTATGAGCATCTTGAATTCTGTTGCAATATATGTCAACATCCAAAATTTATTTTTCACCTCGTTGAGTTATGAGTAGCAGTAATACTACATGAAGATTATAAACTAGGTACGTTTTTTTCTTTTGCTCTCTAGAGTACAGACTCAATATGTAATATTTGATAAACTGGCCTCAGGAACACAAAGGTCTGTTCCACACTTCCATTTGATTTTCTCACTCCTCAGAAATACTCATGTTGCTTATTACAGATCGAAGGTATGCCAAAAATTTAAGAAGAAGGAAATGTTTGCTACAGATTCCTTTAAATGTCTATTTCTTTACTAAGTCTCCCCTTAGTACATAATTCATAGAGATAAATTCTGAATAGCTCTAGCCGGGTATAAATTTAGGACCCTTTTTGTATTGCCGAACAAGGTATCACTGCAATGGAATCGATTGATCAAACTTGGGATAGCTCTGTGTCAGATGAAATATAGTTACGCAAGAAGCGATCTTGCCAATCAGGCTAGACTGTTCTCAAACTATTTTAGCAAAATTGCAGAAAGCTTGGTTGTTGCCAGTTGAACAAATGTTATGTTGTCAAAGAGATTCAAGTTTCATCTTTTCTGTAGGTAGTACTCATGCAACAAAATTTGATCGACTCTATGCTGAAATTTAGTTCAAGATTAATGCATAACCAAGCCATGATATCTAGCTTGAGCAGCTCAAGAAGGAGGTACTAAAAGCATGTAGGTGCACTGACATTTTACGCATGTTCACATTTATTTCAGTTATAACTTTTATTCCAATACGGTTTGTCTTTCTTCTTACGCATGATATTACTTTCTATGTTAGTTATGTTGTCTGTACCGGTAGTTCTACTTTTCTGTCTGTGATGCAGGCGATTCCTGATGGGTTAACATTTTAGTTTGGACCTTATTTAATTCGTGCAAGTCTAATGATACCCCTTTCAATGCTGGTTCATTTTGGTAATGCTTTTCATGTATCAAATGGAATTGATGGTCTGCCACGTTGTTACATACAACTTTCACTATGGTTATTCTCTAACAAAACAAGAAAAAAATTTGAAATATATGATTACTATATATCTCCATGTTGCCTGTATGTTAGTGTGTAGAATACTGTTAATTGATATTTCAAAATTATAATCTTTGTCAGCACTTTTGTCCCATAAATGTGATGCGCTCCACAAGAAATGACCAAGCGCATTTGGATCACCTATATCTTCTTTGTTTCCAAAGATGATGGCCCTTCGTAGGGGCATGTGAAGATGTCACTTATGCACCATGTATACAATCTAATGATTATTTCTTAGTATTTGTCTTGGCGGTATTGATTAGTTCCATTTACTATCTAAATAGTTTTGTATGTTGTTATACAAGCCAATTTGTATGTGTGAACCTTTGTTTTACCGTTCCTCATATTACTGAATAATGTACAGTTATATTTATGCAATTTAATATGTTTCATGTGATCTTATATTTACAGAAAATCCTAACACTTCATTGTACAAATAGATGGGCGCAGCAACGCGCGCCATGAATGATCTAGTGGCACATTATCATGAAGCAAGGTACTAGCATCATCATCATGAGTAGCATTCATAGAATAAGTAGCATCATCAATAACTTGCGACATATCAGAATTAATAGCATGTTGTGGAGTTGCAAGTTTACTTATAACAGAAGGTGAATCTAAAGCAGAACTGGATGGCAGTTCCTTACCTCCCCTCGTCTTCGAGGGAAAAATCTTAGTCTTAGCATCCTTCAGATTCTTCATAGTGATAATATGATAATAACCCCAAGTGACTCAATAAACATAGTTATGCTCCCCAGCAACAGCGCCAGAAAAAGGTCTTGATAACCCACAAGTATAGGGGATCGCAACAGTTTTTGAGGGTAGAGTATTCAACCCAAATTTATAGATTCGACACAAGGGGAGCCAAAGAATATTTGAAGGTATTAGCAGCTGAATTGTCAATTCAACCACACCTGTAGATTAATTATCTGCAGAAAAGTGATTAGTAGCACAGTAGTATGATAGTTTTGATGATAGTAGCAGCAGCAACAGTAACGGTAACAGTGATAGCAGTTATATTGTAGCAGTAACGATAGCAATAGCAGTAGTAGTAACTTAGCAAGAACAATATAAGATAAATTCGTAGGCATTGGATCGGTGACTCGTTGGATGGTATTCATCATGAGACGGTTATAACCTAGCACTACAAAAAAATACACTTCTGTGATGATACGTGTTTGTCACAGTAGGTCGCGTTTTTTGTCATGCATGTACATCCATGACGATTTTATGACAGAATCAAGATAGTCATACCACTTTGTCGTCAGAGAAGTGTTCCATGACATTACCAAAATTATCATCATGGAAGTGTTCACTTCCATGACGATAAATGCCACGTCATGGAAGTGCTTTCATCAAGGGTGACCGACATGTGGCATCCACCGTAACGGAACGCCGTTAAGCTATCGGGTCCAGTTTTGGATCCGATAACCCGTTAACAGCCCGGACAAATGGCGATTTTCCACGTGTAAAATCATCATTGGTCGCAGGAAACACATGTTGCCTCACCGTTGGGACAGATGTCATCCACTCAGGAGGCGCCTATGATAGGTCGACACGTGGCACGGCCCAACAGTGGCCCATACCGCTGAAAAAGGCCGGCCCGAAAATTAGCGAGCCGGCCCATATAAGGCCTACTTGTGTCAGGTCCATTTAAGCCCACGGCCCATACGAGATGTGCCAATTCGGCCCGTCAACGGCCCGTTAAAGATTTGACACCATTGCAGCCCATCGTCAGTTCGAGCCCATTAACAGCCCGCTATATATTTGGGCTCAATATCGGCCCGATGAGATTTCGGCCTGTTAATGGCCCATTCAATGGATGGGCCAATTTTCAGGATGTACATCTTTCGACCTTTTAGCGACCCATTTAAATGTTGGGCTAATTTCCGGCCCGGTGTGCTTTTCAGCCTGTTGACGGCCCATAAATCTGATGGGCCATTTGTAGTCGGACCTGAGTTCCGGCCTTTTAGCGGCCCATTTAAGTGTTGGGCCAATTTCTGGCCCGGTTTCACTTTCAGCCTGTTGACGGCCCATAAATCAGTTGGGCCATTTGTAGTCGGACCTGAGTTTTGGCCTTTCAATGACCCATTTAAGTGTTGGGCCAATTCCGCCCTGTGTGCCTTTCGGCTGTTAACGGACCATAAATGAGTTGGGCCATTTGTAGTGGACCTTAATTTTGGCCTTTTAACGGCCCATGCCCTTCATGGTCCAATACCTGACGGTTTCTCCTTGACTGCTAAAGGCCCACAACCTGATTGGGCCATTAACAATCTGACCGACTTTCGGCCTCTTAGCGGCCCATGCTCTTCATGGTCCAGTACAAGCCCGCTGTCTCTTTCGGCCTGCTAAAGGCCTACGGTATAGTTGGGCCATATGTAGCCCAAACTTAATAACGGCCTGTTAACGGCCCTTGAAATAAATTGGGGCCACCTGTTGCCCGCTTCGATGTCGGCCTGTTAACGACCCGGGAGGTAAGAGGGCCGACCATTAACTTTCGGCCTAGTAACGGCCCATTAACTTAATGGGCCCACTAAAGTTCGTACATGTCTTTAGGCCAAATTAGATAATTTGAGGCTATTACGACGAGCAATTATGCACAGGACCAAAACTGATCAAGCAAAGGTACGGCATATAGGGAATAACGTTGCACATCCAGCATATATTATAGGAAATTACATCCAGTGGGCAATCAAAGATTGATGCCAGTGCAAATAAATGAGCAGAACCTAACCATCTACAATGTCACAATCTGCAACCTCAAAGACAGATGACGCCCATAAGCATGTGGGCAAGTTCTTGCTGCTTTGCTACATGTCTCTGAAAACATTGATCGCTTGTTGTGTCGCATTTACTCTGCACCTCTGATTCATCAACCATTTCCATCATTGCTTCAGCCATTAATTGGTTCACAAAACATACATTTATTCCATTGCATTCGAGACAGAGGATACTGAACAGATTGAGATGGCGGTTTTGGCAGACTTGTATTATTGATAGTGGAGAGTGTCTCGACCACTACATCATAACATAAATTAGGACGGGAACCAAACAGATTAATCATGAGTTATTGCCATATTACCTGGCCTAGATTTCTTTGGAAAGAAACAATGGGGTTGCCTTGCTGTTTTCGTAGTTTGTCTTCTTATCTTCAAAGCCTGCACAAAATTAACTCACTAGCATTGCTATTATTGGCCAAGTCGGATAATAGGAAAGCAACATTGACACAACGAGCGTTTGGGCAACTAGCCTACACCAAATTAACACAATATGGCACAACTATCATCAGCCGTAAGGTAATACTGAAAGCGGCATTGACGCAATGAATGAATGGGCAACCAGAGAAGCACTACAATTCAAGAATGTGTGTGATATGAGATAGTACATTCATGCAGCTCAAGATGCAAAACTACTGTGCAGTTTTCCTTACAAAAATCAACATTGGCGCCTTTAACATTTTGCTACAACTAATTTTAGATCAGATAAAGGTTAGATTCACGCCGATTAACAAAATACATGCTGATGTAAAAATATAGTGATATACAACAGTACTTACATCGGCATTGGAGCACGAGAATTCCATAAGATATTTTCCTCGAATACGATCCCAATGGAGGAAGTATTCTATCGTTTAACATTATTTTCTAAAAGAGAGATGGGTAAGAAACATGTAGAAAATATGATCAGAATGCTATAAAATTTCATGATGCGAGGATACGCACACGCTTCTTAGAATGGAGTTGACATTCTTTTGCTAGGCTGGAGCGGACTAGTTCTTTGGCCACTGGAATCTGCTTATTATCAGTGGGAGTTGGGTTTCTCTGTGCTGGAGCACTATCTATGAAAAATGGAGTTGGTTTATTATATCCTGGCGTTTGGATCTTTTGCACAGACCTGGTTTGTAACCCTTCAGATTCTAAGATAGCCGTCTTCCCCTTGCATGCCTTATATAGAAGAATGGCGATTCAGTTATAAAACATGCTACAGCAGAGATGGAATAGGTACTGAAGAATAGAAAGGCATGACATATTGACATGTATTCCCTCCATCCGGAAATAAATGGATGGGCTAGGCGTATTTTAGTTCTAGATACATCCAGTTTTATCCATTTCTGCGACATGTAATCCGGACGGAGGGAGTATGATGTAAGAGCTAGGGATACGACAGGACAACACAGTAAAAAAACACAGAAAAACCCACTGCAGAACCAAAGTATTCAAACCCACTGATATGAGATAGTACACTCATGCAGCTCAGGATGCAAAACTACTAGGCAGTTTTCCTTACAAAAATCAACATTGTGGCCTTTAATCATACATTTTGCTACAACTAAATTTAGATCGAGATAAAGGTTGGATTCATGCCGATTAACAAAATACATGCTGATGTAAAAATATAGTGATATACAACAGGTACTTACATCTACAGTGGAGCACATAGACTTCCTGCAAGAATCTTTCCTCATAAACGAAACCATTGCAGAAATTCTTCTATCTGTTAAGCTTAATTTCTAAAAGAGAGATGGGTAAGACACATGTAGAAAATATGATCAGCAGGCTATAAAATTTCATGATGCAAGGATACGCTGCGCTTCTTAGAATGGATTTGACATATTTTTGTTGGACCGGAGCGGACTAGTTCTTTGGCCACTAGAATCGCTTATTATCGGTAGGAGTTGGGTTTTACGTCTTTGGAGCAGTATCTATAAAATTGGAGTTGGTTTATTATCTCCTGGCATTTGGATCTTTTGCAAAGGCCTTGTTTGTAACCCTTCAGATTCTAACATAGTCGTCTTCCCCTTGCATGCCTTGTATAGAAGAATGGTGCTTTAATTATAAAACATGCTACAGCAGAGAGATGGAATAGGTACTGAAGAATAGAAAGGCATGACATATTGACATGTATTCCCTCCATCCAGAAAAAAATGGATTGGTCTAGGCGTATTTCAGTTCTAGATACATCCTTTTTTATCCATTTCGGCAACATGTAATCCGGACGGAGGGAGTATGGTGTAAGAGCTAGGGATACGACAGGACATCACAACAAAAAAAAACACTAGTTGAATGTAAAATTGTATGCTAGCGGAATACGTACAGAAATAACTAAGGCAACATACACGTGTATGATTGGGAAACTAAGATGGCATTGCAACAGAAAGCACTAGAACAAAGCACTTCAATGTAAAAAACATGGTATGGTAGATGATGAAGTACATCTTGATGAATAACAATGCATAAGATATTCAAGCATGATGTCCAAATTAAGCAGATGGCATTGAGATAGAGTAGAATGACAGTACTTGAATTTGAAAACATGTTATCATGAATGGAATAGGTACTGAAAAACCGGAAGGCATGACATATTTACATGCATGATCAGCATGCTAAGCACATGGCATTGCAACAGAGTAGATACTTGTTCTTTAGGTAACGTTGTTCCATAGGAGTGAACATCATGTGCTGACTTGTCGATGGACCTGCAGTTGTTGTGGATGTCCATGTTGGGCACACGCATTCGATGCAGGGAACTGTTGAGTGGGGACTATAGCTCCCTTCTGGTGTATGCTTACCTTGTTGGAGCAGCTGCGGTGAGTCGGAAGACAGTGTGTCTGAAGATGCAGATAACACATAATGTTAAGAACGACATATCTCTTTGATCTGAAGAAATACACTAAGAGATCAACAACAAGGTACGAGAGTGGTCACACGTCTGTTGACTGAAGACTAAATTGGGGTCACACGATTTTATTTTATTTTGGTACTATCCGATCTACGCCGGATAGCTTGATGACCGTCTTGTGCCTCTCGGCTGGCACTGTTCGGAATCTTCCCCGAAGAGCCAGGGACCAATGGCAGAGCAGCCTGCCTCCGCCGTCCGTGGCCCCGGCCAAAACCCCGCTCCCGCCCCACCGCCTTCATGGTTGCGCCGCCCGGCCAATCGATAAAGACTCACCGTCATCCAGATCCGTGGCGGCGGTACCTTCAACCCACGCAACTCTAAAAGATAGCCATCTAAGCGTTGCTTCATGGGCGAACTTGCGGCCCAACCCTTACGTTAGACACCAGCCAACCAACAGCCTAGGAGCTCCGCCGCCGAGGGTGCTGCTTCCCATTGGGAATCGATTGGCCCAGAATAAAAATTCAGACAATTGACGCCTAAATAAAGTGATTTGAGATGAGGGTGCGACCTATCTGGCGGCATGGTAAAGTAGGCAGGTCCAGCTGCCGACTCGGTGAGGCCGGCGCGGTTGCGGTGGCGACCGGCGGCAGGGCAAGAGCGATGTCGCGACGGTCGACGGCTACGGGGAAGCAGCACCAGGACTCTGGATGGATCCGAAGTTGGAGCCCCTCCGGCGCCGTGAACAACAGTCGGGGTGAATCGGCTCCGGTACGGTTCACGCGACCGTCGTCGAGGCAGCACCAGTAGCACGGAGTAAGAGGCACACGACCCAGTGCACGACGACAAATGGACAGCGTCTCCGGCATTATGGAGGAGGGCGGCTGTGAAATTGGTGCGGTGGGGGCGCCATGGAGGTGGGGCTGAGGTTTCGCGGCTCGGGAGAAGGGAGCTTCCCGGGGAGAAGGTGATTTGGTGCCCACGAGGTATGAATGGGGGCGGGCGGGGGGAATTGGGAGGGGAGTGGAACCATGTCTTACGGACGCATTTGTCTGAAATGTGAGGGGGAGTTACAGTTCTACCCTTGCCTATAGGCTTCTCGGCTTGGGTCTGTGTACTGAGGGTCGGGGATAGTAGAGTAACTTTGCTTCTCCCCAAATAGTGGGCGGGAGCGATTTCGGGCGAGGAGGGCCTGTTTTGAACTATAGTGGGCGCGAGCGATTTCGGGCAAGGAGAGCGTGTTTTGAAATAGTGGGCGCGAGCTATTTTGGGCAACGAGAGCGTGTTTTTCCAACCATGGTTTATGAATTATTCGGCACATGTCATTTCGGCCGAGGAGAAGGCGCGCTTGGATGAAGTTACGAACCTACCCTCGATGTACAACGGGCCAATTGATGCGTGTCCCACATAGGACGGTAATTTCGCGTCTCCCATTTATTTGCTCGGGCGAATTCCACCGAGCAGAGAGGATATTTAACGGTTCGTTCAAATTTTGGGAGAACAAGCATCCACGTCTACCTTACCAAGTCAATTCGAATCAAATTTTGAAATATTAGCTTGCCACTTCTTTTTTAGATGGAGAGATGATGCTCGGGAGTAATATGTTTTTACACGGTCGTTGCTAGCGATTTACTATATGACAAATAGTTGACCCAGTCAAAAACGCGAATCAAACCCAAAATGAAATATCTCGATTCAATGAAATAGCTCGTTCAGTAGGTCAAAATAGTGAACTAAATCCAAAATTGAACACCTCAATCGAGTAGCATGTTGTATAGTATTATAGTACTCCATGAACATGTTGAAAGTCAAATTAATGAACTTGTTTGATATACGCATATATCTGTTCATGTGTGGATTGCGCATAACATTTTCTCCAATTTAAATATTTGATTGCTAGTTTATATCGAAACATGGTTTATATCAGTCTTTGATGCATAAAACGCGACCTCCCCCTCTCCCGGACTCCTGTTCTCTCTCTCTCTCTCTCTCTCTCTCTCTCTCTCTCTCTCTCTCTCTCTCTCTCTCTCTCTCTCTCTCTCTCTCTCTCCGACAATCTTCAATTATGCCGCACGCATCCGACACAAAAACTTTGTTGGTTCTTCTCTCTCTCTCTCTCTCTCTCTCTCTCTCTCTCTCTCTCTCTCTCTCTCTCTCTGTGTGTGTGTGTGTGGGGGGGGGCGGGGTCTTTCTAGTTAGCATGCATATATACACCATCTATAGGTCTCTCTCAAGACACTATGTATGATACTCTAGCTAGTCCAAGCTAGATATCTTGGATGCACTCATCGTGACGCACACAAATTCCTTGGCTCTTTGCCGTAACTCTCTCACGCACCACTGGCTGCCCCTGAGCTCTTCCCCCCTCTCTCAAACTCTCCATCCACCTGGGTCACACATACACATGCATATCTCACTCGCATCTAAAACTCTATATCTCTCCCTCGTTCTCTCTCCATCTCAGACGCACACACACACAATCTCATGCCCAGCTAGCCAAGTATGATGGTCTCTCACCCAATTGTAGGCACACACAGTCCCCCATATATGTATATGACTAGCTAATCTTAGTCTCCATCACAAACATGTGCATGGTCTATCTCGATTTCTCTCGGGGCATATTTCTATCGCGCATGCACTCCCTCGATCTCCCACCCATATAGTCCCCTCACGATCTCGAGGGGATCTCTCTATCACAAACACACCCTCTCTCCCTCCCCATGCGTCCATGCCATCCATGTGTCCCTCTCGACCTTTGTTCCCTGTTGGACAGACCTCTATTGGACATGTGCTACAGGGGTGTCTCTCTCCGTTGCAAACAATCCCACACTAGCTATCTTCGTGTATCTCCTCGCCTCGCTTTTCCATCTCGGAGATGCATGCGTGATATGTTCGCATAAGAAACGAAAAAACACACACTCTCTCTAATTTATTGTAACATCCCAAATTTTCAATTTGGAATGTTATACATTAGGTCATCATGCATACCATATTTTCTCGCATTTTTCCGATCCTAGAAAATTTCACGCAACTCAAGGACCCTCGGAGAGAGTTGGAGATTTCATTATTTTCATATTTGGGATTTCTCAAATTTTGAAAATAGGATCATTTGGATTTATTTATTTATCTTCAAAAGTTTTCCGATAAAAAAATTAAGAGAGGGAATAATATGACTTTCCCAACATTTAGGAAAAATGAAGACTCTATAAATAAATCAAATTTGGTTTTGAAAGATTTATTTGCTTTAGGCAAAAAAATGAGTATTTTAAAAATATGCATATTTGCCCGTTTTTAAAGTTCATTTTGTTCGACTCATTTTTAGGAGTCGGGGAAAATTAATTTTATTAAATTCGGAGTTCGTTTGGTTTTATTTTATTTCGTTTAAGTTTTGTTTTAAAAAAAAAACTGCGCCGCCCGCCTGGGCCAAGGCCCAGCCGGCCCAGCCAGCCGCCCCGGCCCACCTCCCCCTCCCCCTCGGGAGGAGTCTCGCCACGCCCACGGGAGGCCGGAGCCTCACGGAACTCGCCGGAGGTAGCCACCTCGCCGCCGCCCCGATCCGGTTTTTTTTTAGAAAACCCGATCCGGTTTTTCTCGAGATGTTCGGTTTTTTTTTTCAAAACCCTAGATGGTTTTTTTTTATTTTCTCGGTTTTCTTATTTAGTGAACGTTCACCGACCCGTTCGTTTCAATGAACGTGTTCGTTGGATTAGTTCTGTTAACGAACGTCCGCTGTTTAATCCGTTCGTCGTTTTTTTTAATCGGATTTAATCCATTATTTTCTGATTTCGATTTCCAATTCGATTTTCAAATCTATTTAATTTCTCGCTCGTTTATCGGAATCAGGTGATTCAAGCGCCTGGAGTTTCATATTCTAAACCGCCGTTCCGACTAACCTACTTACACAGAGTTTTGCTACTGTAAAATTTTGACCTAGTTTCAGATTGCTAAATCGAGTCGTTCTCTCTCGAGTTTCGACTTTCGATGCTTTATTTGATTCGATTCTTTTGCAACCAGGGTTCTTAAGTTGAATTCTCTGGTTAGATCTTTTATTCGAGATTTCCCCGTGCATTAGATGAGTACTTATTGTATGCTTGTTGTTTGTCTGCGTTAGATCACCCTAGTGCGCCGCTTGTTACTTGAATCTCTAGGTCTCATGGATCATCGCTAAGGCAAGTAACACTTGATCATACTTTTTCTACTACCCAGTTTTTATGCATTAGATCAATCCTCAAACACTTGCATGATTAGGATCTAATTAAATTGTGGGATGGGAAGTAGATGGAGGTAGTACCTATTACCTGTTTTACTTATGAAACCTTGGGAGTTACTTCTACGGTTGCTTATTATGCCATGCTATGCTAGTAGACGTGGATTGGGGGAGTGAATATCCATGACAGATGTGAGAGTGTTAATTAATGGTTTATCTAAGGTGGCAACTTAAACACACATCCTGGGTGGATTGAGGCACCTGGGAACCCAAAGGTTGTTCTGCTTTTTTGGAAATCCCGGGGTACCCGTGTGATCTTCCTATGGACCGCCACCTGTGCTCAAAGGGATCATAAGATTTTTCAAACTAGAAACTTCCGTGTGCAGCCACAAGCCATTATGGGCTCTGGCATAGTTGAGTAAGTCGTGCGAACTCTTATAGTGGTGGACTAGCAGATGTAGGGGATGTAGGTGTACCGTCCACCCATCGTAAGGTGCTAGCGCTTCTGAAAGACTGTGTCTCGGTCATCCGTCTCTCAAACACCATGTAGTGCGAGAACCAAACGGAGGCGATCGAGTCTTGTGGGGAAAAGTGCGCAAACCTCTGCAGAGTGTACAAACTAATCATGATTAGCCGTGTCCCCGGTTATGGACGTTTTGAGTATCTAGTACTTGAATATCATGTGAATCTCAACATGTTACTTCTAATAAATGTTATTGGGTTTTGATGAGTACTTTTAATTGGGATTGAGGATGCTGTCAACCATTCTCAATGTTTAACAACCACCATGATAGTTAAATAAAATTATTTCCTTTGTTGTAGGGAAAAACTAGCTTTATGCAAAAATGTAACCGTAGAGCTTTTCCACCAGCCATATATGCATGTAGTATAGGCTTATTCCTTCATTGCTCTCTATGTGTTACATTGCCATATTCCATGTGTTAACCCGTTTTGGGCTGCAACTTTCACGCTATGCACTTTTCGCATTTACGAAGTAAGGTGTTAGGTCGTGGTTCTATACTCGATGATGCCGATGGAGTTGATGGACTCACTTATCTTCCAAGTCTTCCATTGTTATTATTAGATGGCCTTAAGCCATATTATTGTATTAAGTTCCCTTGTGGACAACGATGTAATAAGTGTGTGATTGCTACTCTGCTATAAATCCTTCGGCATCTTGTGTGGTGTCGACATTCTTGATCCAGGATGACATCGAGCACGTAGACTTGATCCATTCGGGTCTGGTCACTACAGAGAATGGTATCAGAGCACACGCTGACTGTAGGACACGACCACTAAGTTAAAGCCATAGGTCACTACTCTCTTCCCATTTTCTAACTCCTCATCTTTCTACTCTCTTTAGGATGACAGACGCGAAGATCAAGTACACCCAACCGGATGAAGGCACACCTTTTGGATTTCACTTGAAGGAAGTTACCAAGTACCTGAACATAGGACTACCAAGCTTCACCGGGACTTTCAACGCCACTCTGCTCAAGAGGAGCGCCGAAGATTCAAGCTCACGTTCCAGAAGGACATTCGCCCCAATCACCAAGCCTATAGATAGTGTTTTCATTGCACCAACTTGGAGTCCGGGAAAGAGCATGGCAGCTCACATCACCATGGGACGCATTGGAGAAGTTTATCAAGAAGACCTCAAGGACACTATCTACCAGATTTGCGGACGCCGAGATGAACAATGGGACGCCGTCACACCAAGAAGGATAGATCCATTGCAGCGTTCATCCAGAGTTAAACCAGACATTCGACGCCAAGAGAACCAGATGTGCAATGATATGTTGGAGTTGCAGAATGCAAAGGGAAGGATCATCGAACTTGAAGAAGAACTAAAGATAACACGCAAGGACTACATGGACGAGATCGTAGCTCTGGCAAGACGCAATAACGATCTTAAGTACGAGATCGAAGAACTCAAGAAGAAGTTGGCGCCAGAATGAAGACCAAGATGTCGATTGCCCAAGCGACTACATCAACATCGACGACACCGATTCGGATCCAAGTGAACCCGACTTTGAAGATGAAGCAGAGCGTACATCATGGAGTCTTCCACCGGTTCAAATTAGTAGAAGTCTCCCACAAATTAGTAGTATTCCCTCCATGTAAACATTATAGTACACGCACTTTTGCGATAGTTAGATAGTTGTAAGCCCTTGTTTGATTGAATGAAGTGATTTTGTGTGCATTTGCTCATGTGCATTTGGGCAGTGATTCCCCTTAGACCTCATTCTATTCTAAATTTCTCTTCTTTTCTAAACCCATCAGATGCCTCCGAGACGCGACCCCGGATTCGTTTTCCCGCCAGAGATCACCCAACTGATCCAGCAGCAGAATACCCTGATTCAAACATTGGTGCAGAACCAGGGCAACAACAACAACAACCCACCACCACCACCACCACCTACGGATCATCTGACTCGTTTTCTTAGACTAAACCCGCCGGTGTATTCCAAAGAGCACCGAGCCGATTGTAGCAGATGACCGGCTCCGCAAGATAGGGAGGGAGCTGACCATTGCAGGATGCACAGATGGAGAAAGAGTGAAGTTTGCAGACATCAGCTTGAAGGACCCAGCAGCATGGTGGGAGAATTTCACAGCCACTTACCCTGTAGACACCGCCACATGGGATCAATTTCAGCAAGCTTTCCGACCGCCCATGTTTCAAAGCAGGAGCTATGGCCATGAAGAAGCGTGAGTTTCGCAACTTACGCCAAGGAGGAAGGACTGTTGGCCAAGACGTGGATGACTTTAGTAAATTAGCACGTTATGCCCCGGATGACGCTATACCGATGCAGCTAAACAGAGAAGTTTCTACAAGGACTGAATGATGAGTTCAAGATGCCGTTGATGGTAGCCAGTTTCCAAGAACTACCAGGAGTTGGTAGACCGAGCCCTCATGATTGAAGGAAAGCAGCAGCAAATTGAGAACCGCAAGCGGAAGTATGGGCAAGGTAAGTATAACTCTGGAGCTCAGCAGAAACCTCGTTATACCCCTAAATCAGGAATTAAGTTTCAGCATACCCATGGAGGAGGTAATTCGCATAACCATAATGGCACCAAGAATGGGAACGGGAATGGAGGAAGCAATGGACAGAACCGCACCACACCATCAACCCCAACCAAGAAAGACTTAAGCCATGTCACCTGTTTCAAATGTTCCAAGCCCGGGCATTATGCAAATGATTGTCCAGAAGGCCAAGGTGGCAATGGAAGCTCTGGAAAGAAGCCAAACCCTTTCAATAGGGGACAAGTGAACCACATTGATGTGGAGGAGGTTGAAGATCAGCCCGAGGCGATGAATCGGTAAGTTTTTGGTTAAGTCATTTACCGCACTAGTTCTTTTCGACACCGGTGCATCGCATTCATACATATCAAGGGATTTGTAGAGAAGTATAGTCTACCTACTCGGATTCTTAAAACCCCTTTGCTAGTAAGCTCACCAGGAGCGGAGTATATGGCCAGACAAGGATGTTTTCAAGTGCCATTAAGTATAGGAAGGCATGTGTTCCCGACGAATTTGATCATTTTGGAATCCCAAGGACTGGATGTGATTCTCGGTCTGGATTGGCTGTCGATGTATGGAGGGAACATCGATTGCGCAAGTAAGACGATTTTTCTCACAACACTAGAAGGAAGAAGGATTAAGTATGTATCACGGCATGAGCCGAGGAGAGCTCATGTAAATTGCCTATCAGGAGTTGTGCAGGAAGAGGTGCCAATAGTAAAAGATTACCCTGATGTATTTCCTGAGGAATTGCCAGGAATGCCACCAGATAGAGACATTGAGTTTTTGATTGAACTTTTGCCAGGAACAGGCCCAATATCGAAGCGACCATACAGGATGCCCGCACAGGATTTGGCGGAAATCAAGAAGCAGATTAAGGAACTATTGGATAAAGGTTTTATACGCCCAAGTTCTTCGCCTTGGGGATCACCAGTACTGTTAGTGGAGAAGAAGGACGGATCGTTAAGGATGGTTGTGGATTATCGTGGATTGAATGAAGTAACAATCAAGAATAAGTACCCACTACCAATGATAAATGATCTGTTTGATCGTTTCCAAGGAGCTAAAGTGTTTTCCAAGATCGATTTGCGATCGTGGTACCATCGATTGAAGATTCGGGAGCAGGACATACCCAAGACAGCGTTTACCACTTAGATATGGACTATATGAGTATACCGTTATGTCATTTGGACCACTAACGCACCAGCCTATTTCATGAACCTGATGAACAAAGTGTTTATGGAGTTTTTGGATAAGTTAAATGCGTGGTGTTCATTGATGACATTTTGATTTTCTCGAAGAATGAAGAGGAACACAAGGAACATTTGCGATTGGTTTTGGAGAAACTAAGGGAACACCAGTTATATGCCAAGTTCGCAAATGTGAGTTTTGGTTAAAAGAAGTTGGATTTCTCGGACATGTTATATCCGGAGAAGGAATAGCTGTTGACCCCACAAAAGTTGAGACCGTAACCAAATGGGAAGCACCAACGACAGCTTGGAGAGATTCGAGTTTCCTTGGACTCGCAGGATACTACCGAAGATTCATTGAGAATTTCTCAAGGATCGCAAAGCCTATGACTGAATTGCTGAAGAAGGATAACAAATTCATATGGACTGAGGACTGTGAGGTAAGTTTTCAGGAGTTGAAGAAAAGATTGGTTACCTCACCGGTTTTGATATTGCCAGACCAGACCAAGGATTATGAGGTGTATTGCGACGCTTCACGTCGTGGACTTGGAGCCGTGCTTATGCAAGAAGGAAGAGTTGTTTCGTATGCTTCACGACAACTTAAGCCCCATGAGTTGAATTATGCCACACATGATTTGGAGTTAGCAGCCGTTGTGCATGCCTTGAAGACATGGAGACATTTTCTCATTGGAAATCATTGTGAAGTGTACACGGATCACAAGAGTTTGAAGTACATTTTCACACGTAGGAATTAAATCTCGGACGGAGGAGATGGTTAGAGCTTATCAAGGACTATGATATGAGATTGCATTATCACCCGGAAAGGCTAATGTCGTAGTCGACGCATTGAGCCGTAAGAGCCACGTCAATACCCTAATGATGGGAGGAATACCCAATGAGTTAGCCGAGGACCTTCGAGAGCTATGTTTGGAAATAGTTCCGAGAGGCTATGTAGCAGCATTGGAGATTCAGTCAACACTGATGGACAAAATCAGAGAAGCCCAAAAGGCAGATAAGGAAGTTGCCTCTAAAGGAGAAAATGAGCAAAGGAAAAGCTAAAGGATTTCGTGAGGATGAGCACGATACCCTATGGTTTGAAGACCGTGTTTATGTGCCCAATAACCCGTAGATCGAAGCTGATTTTACAAGAAGCCCATGATTCACCCTATTCGACTCACCCAGGAAATACCAAGATGTATTTGGATTTGAAGAATACTTTCTGGTGGACCGGAATGAAGAAGGATATTGCGGAGTATGAAGCGGTTTGCGATGTATGTCAGAAAGTGAAGGCAGAACATCAGAAGCCAGCAGGTTTGTTGCAGCCATTGCCGATATCCGAATGGAAGTGGGATAAACTAGGCATGGATTTCATCACAGGTTTGCCAAAGACTCGTTCAGGTTATGACTCGATTTGGGTTATAGTCGACCGTTTAACAAAGGTAGCTCATTTCATTCCAGTCAAGACTACCTATAGCAGTGCTAAGTTGGCAAAGATATACATGACCAGAATTGTGTGTTTGCACGGAGTTCCGAGGAGCATCGTATCGGATAGAGGAACCCAGTTTACCTCGAAATTTTGGAACCAGTTGCACGAAACATTGGGAACCAGACTGGAATTCAGTACAGCTTTCCACCCACAGACCGATGGAGAGACCGAGAGAGTCAATCAGATTTTGGAGGACATCTTTGAGAGCTTGTGCACTAGATTATGGGTCTAGTTGGGATGATAATTTGTCAGATGCGGAATTTTCCTACAACAACAGCTACCAAACCAGCTTGAAGATGGCACCTTCGAGGCTCAGATGGAAGAAGGTGCAGGACACCGTTGTCATGGGACTAAACCGAGATCGTCGCTTGTTTGGACCAGATTTGATTAAGGAGTCTGAACAGAAAGTTAAGTTGATTCGAGACAGGCTCAAGGTAGCCCAGTCGCATAAAAGAGCTATGCCGATTCAAAGCGCAAAGCGATTGAGTATGAGGTTGGAGACAGAGTATATCTCAGAGTATCCCCGCTTCGAGGAGTTAAGCGTTTTGGAGTTAATGGAAAGTTAGCGCCACGTTTCGTTGGACCGTATAAGATTTTGCAACGCATGGGAGAAGTTGCTTATAAGTTGGAATTTCCAGAAGGACTGTCAGGAGTTCATGATGTATTCCATGTTTCTCAGTTGAAGAAATGTCACCCCGAGATAGCAGAGGTACCGCTAAGAGACACAAAGTACACTAGAAGCAATTCAGTTGAAGGATGACTTAACATATGAGGAAAAACCGTTAAGATTCTCGATTATGCCAGCAGAGTTACCCGCAGCAAGGTTATCAAGTTTTGCAAAGTTCAAAGGAGCCACCACACCGAGGATGAAGCCACACAGGAAAGAGAGGAAGTTTTGCTCAAGGACCACCCTCACCTATTTTCTAGCCAACCCAAATCTCGAGGGCGAGATTCATCTTAAGGGGGTAGGTTTGTAACATCCCAAATTTTCAATTTGGAATGTTATACATTAGGTCATCATGCATACCATATTTTCTCGCATTTTTTCGATCCTAGAAAATTTCACGCAACTCAAGGACCCTCGGAGAGAGTTGGAGATTTCATTATTTTCATATTTGGGATTTCTCAAATTTTGAAAATAGGATCATTTGGATTTATTTATTTATCTTCAAAAGTTTTCCGATAAAAAAATTAAGAGAGGGAATAATATGACTTTCCCAACATTTAGGAAAAATGAAGATTCTATAAATAAATCAAATTTGGTTTTGAAAGATTTATTTGCTTTAGGAAAAAAAATGAGTATTTTAAAAATATGCATATTTGCCCGTTTTTAAAGTTCATTTTGTTCGACTCATTTTTAGGAGTCGGGGAAAATTAATTTTATTAAATTCGGAGTTCATTTGGTTTTATTTTATTTCGTTTAAGTTTTGTTTAAAAAAAAACTACGCCGCCCACCTAGGCCAAGGCCCACTGCCCGACCAGCCTCGCCTGCCCGCCTCCCTCCTCGCCTGCCTGGAGGAGTCTCGCCGCCGCCCAGCCGAGGCAGACCCTGAACTTCATGGGAGGTAGCCACCTCGCCACGCCCGATCCGGTTTTTTTTAGAAAACCCGATCCGGTTTTTCTCGAGATGTTCAGTTTATTATTAAAAACCCTAGATGGTTTTTTTTATTTTATCGGTTTTCTTATTTAGTGAACGTTAACAGACCAGTTCGTTTCAATGAACGTGTTCGTTGGATTAGTTCTGCTAATCGAACGTCCGCTGTTTAATCCGTTAAATGCTTTTTTTAATTGGATTTAATCCATTATTTTCTAATTTCGATTTCCAATTCGATTTTCAAATCTGTTTAATTTCTCGCTCGTTTATCTAATCAGGTGATTCAAGCGCTGGAGTTTCGTTCTGAAACCGCCGTTCGACTAACCTACTTACACAGAGTTTTGCTACTGTAAAATTTTGACCTAGTTTCAGATTGCTAAATCGAGTCGTTCTCTCTCGAGTTTCGACTTTCGATGCTTTATTTGATTCGATTCTTTTGCAACCAGGGTTCTTAAGTTGAATTCTCTGGTTAGATCTTTTATTCGAGATTTCCCCGTGCATTAGATGAGTACTTATTGTATGCTTGTTGTTTGTCTGCGTTAGATCACCCGGAGTGCGCCGCTTGTTACTTCAATCTCTAGGTCTCATGGATCATCGCCAAGGCAAGTAACACTTGATCATACTTTTTCTACTACCCAGTTTTTATGCATTAGATCAATCCTCAAACACTTGCATGATTAGGATCTAATTAAATTGTGGGATGGGAAGTAGATGGAGGTAGTACCTATTACTGCTTTTACTTATGAAACCTTGGGAGTTACTTCTACGTTTGCTTATTATGCCATGCTATGCTAGTAGACGTGGATTGGGTGAGTGAATATCCATGACAGATGTGAGAGTGTTAATTAATGGTTTATTTAAGGTGGCAACTTAAACACACATCTGGTGGATAGAGGCACCTGGGGAACCCAAAGTGTTGTCTGTTTTTTTGAAATCCTGGGTACCCGTGTGATCTTCCTATGGACCGCCACCCAGGCTCAAAGGGATCATAAGATTTTTCAAACTAGAAACTTCCGTGTGCAGCCACAAGCCATTATGGGCTCTGGCATAGTTGAGTAAGTCGTGCGAACTCTTATAGTGGTGGACTAGCAGATGTAGGGGATGTAGGTGTACCGTCCACCCATCGTAAGGTGCTAGCGCTTACGAAGATCGTGTCTCGGTCATCCGTCTCTCAAACACCATGTAGTGCGAGAACCAAACGGAGGCGATCGAGTCTTGTGGGGAAAAGTGCGCAAACCTCTGCAGAGTGTACAAACTAATCATGATTAGCCGTGTCCCCGGTTATGGACGTTTTGAGTATCTAGTACTTGAATATCATGTGAATCTCAACATGTTACTTCTAATAAATGTTATTGGGTTTTGATGAGTACTTTTAATTGGGATTGAGGATGTCGTCAACCATTCTCAATGTTTAACAACCACCATGATAGTTAAATAAAATTATTTCCTTTGTTGTAGGGAAAACTAGCTTTATGCAAAAATGTAACCGTAGAGCTTTTCCACCAGCCATATATGCATGTAGTATAGGCTTATTCCTTCATTGCTCTCTATGTGTTACATTGCCAGCATATTCCATGTGTTGACCCGTTTTCGGGCTGCAACTTTCACGTTGCAGACTTTTTCGCATTTATGACGAGTAAGGTGTTAGGTCGTGGTTCTATACTCAAGGATGCCGATGGAGTTGATGGACTCACTTATCTTCCAAGCCTTCCGCTGTTACTATTAGATGGCCTTAAGCCATATTATTGTTTTAAGTTCCCTTGTGGACAACGATGTAATAAGTGTGTGATTGCTACTCTGCTATAAATCCTTCGAAGTACTGTGTGGTGTCAGCATTACTGATCCAGGGATGACACTGAGCACAGAGACTTGATCCATTCGGGTCTGGTTGCTACAGAGAATGGTATCAGAGCACACGCTGACTATAGGACACGACCACTAAGTTAAAGCCATAGGTCACTACTCTCTTCCCATTTTCTAACTCCTCATCTTTCTACTCTCTTTAGGATGACAGACGCGAAGATCAAGTACACCCAACCGGATGAAGGCACACCTTTTGGATTTCACTTGAAGGAAGTTACCAAGTACCGAACATAGGACTACCAAGCTTCACCGGACTTTCAACGCCACTCTGCTCAAGAGGAGCGCCGAAGATTCAAGCTCACGTTCGGGAAGGACATTCGCCCCAATCACCAAGCCTATAGATAGTGTTTTCGATTGCACCAACTTGGAGTCTGGGAAAGAGCATGGCAGCTCACATCACCATGGGACGCATTGGAGAAGTTTATCAAGAAGACCTCAAGGACACTATCTACCAGATTTGCGGATGCCGAGATGAACAATGGGACGTCGTCAGCACCAAGAAGGATAGATCCATTGCAGCGTTCATCCAGGAGTTAAACCAGCACATTCGACACCAAGAGAACCAGATGTGCAATGATATGTTGGAGTTGCAGAATGCAAAGGGAAGGATCATCGAACTTGAAGAAGAACTAAAGATAACACGCAAGGACTACATGGACGAGATCGTAGCTCTGGCAAGACGCAATAACGATCTTAAGTACGTAGATCGAAGAACTCAAGAAGAAGTTGGCGCCAGAATGAAGACCAAGATGTCGATTGCCCAAGCGACTACATCAACATCGACGACACCGATTCGGATCCAAGTGAACCCGACTTTGAAGATGAAGCAGAGCGGACATCATGGAGTCTTCCACCGGTTCAAATTAGTAGAAGTCTCCCACAAATTAGTAGTATTCCTCCATGTAAACATTATAGTACACGCACTTTTGCGATAGTTAGATCGTTGTAAGCCCTTGTTTGATTGAATGAAGTGATTTTGTGTGCATTTGCTCATGTGCATTTGGGTAGTGATTCCCCTTAGACCTCATTCTATTCTAAATTTCTCTTCTTTTCTAAACCCATCAGATGCCTCCGAGACGCGACCCTGGATTCGCTTTTCCCGCCAGAGATCACCCAACTGATCCAAAGAAGCAGAATACCCTGATTCAAACATTGGTGCGTAACTGTGGCAACAACAACAACAACCCACCACCACCACCACCACCTGCGGATCATCTGACTCGTTTCCTTAGACTAAACCCGCCGGTGTATTCCAGTAGCACCGAGCCGATTGTAGCAGATGACTGGCTCCGCAAGATAGGGAGGGAGCTGACCACTGCAGGATGCACAGATGGAGAAAGAGTGAAGTTTGCAGCACATCAGCTTGAAGGACCCGCAGCAGCATGGTGGGAGAATTTCACAGCCACTTACCCTCAGAGACACCAGCCACATGGGATCAATTTCAGCAAGCTTTCCGCCGCCCATGTTTCGCAGGAGCCATGGCCATGAAGAAGCGTGAGTTTCGCAACTTACGCCAAGGAGGAAGGACTGTTGGCCAGTACGTGGATGACTTTAGTAAACTAGCACGTTATGCCCAGATGACGTTGCTACCGATGCAGCTAAACAGGAGAAGTTTCTAGAAGGACTGAATGATGAGTTCAGCATGCCGTTGATGGTAGCCAGTTTCAGTAACTACCAGGAGTTGGTAGACCGAGCCCTCATGATTGAAGGAAAGCAAGAAGAATTGAGAACTGCAAGCGGAAGTATGGGCAAGGTAAGTATAACTCGAGCTCAGCAGAAACCTCGTTATACCCCTAAATCAGGAATTAAGTTTCAGCATACCCATGGAGGAGGTAATTCGCATAACCATAATGGCACCAAGAATGGGAACGGAATGGAGGAAGCAATGGATGTAACCGCACCACACCATCAACCCCAACCAAGAAAGACTTAAGCCATGTCACCTGTTTCAAATGTTCCAAGCCGGGCATTATGCAAATGACTGTCCAGAAGGCCAAGGTGGCAATGGAAGCTCTGGAAAGAAGCCAAACCCTTTCAATAGGGGACAAGTGAACCACATTGATGTGGAGGAGGTTGAAGATCAGCCCGAGGCAGTAATCGGTAAGTTTTTGGTTAAGTCATTTACCGCACTAGTTCTTTTCGACACCGGTGCATCGCATTCATACATATCAAGGGGATTTTAGAGAAGTATAGTCTACCTACTCGGATTCTTAAAACCCTTTGCTAGTAAGCTCACCAGAGGCGGAGTATATGGCCACACAAGGATGTTTTCAAGTGCCATTAAGTATAGGAAGGCATGTGTTCCCGACGAATTTGATCATTTTGGAATCCCAAGGATTGGATGTGATTCTCGGTATGGATTGGCTGTCGATGTATGGAGGGAACATCGATTGCGCAAGTAAGACGATTTTTCTCACAACACCAGAAGGAAGAAGGATTAAGTATGTATCACGGCATGAGCCGAGGAGAGCTCATGTAAATTGCCTATCAGGAGTTGTGCAGGAAGAGGTGCCAGTAGTAAAAGATTACCCTGATGTATTTCCTGAGGAATTGCCAGGAATGCCACCAGATAGAGACATTGAGTTTTTGATTGAACTTTTGCCAGGAACAGGCCCAATATCGAGTTTACCATACAGGATGCCCGCACAGGATTTTGAGGAAATCAAGTAGCAGTTTAAGGAACTATTGGATAAAGGTTTTATACGCCCAAGTTCTTCGCCTTTGGGGATCACCAAGATCAAGTTAGTGGAGAAGAAGGACGGATCGTTAAGGATGGTTGTGGATTATCGTGGATTGAATGAAGTAACAATCAAGAATAAGTACCCACTACCAATGATAAATGATCTGTTTGATCGTTTGCAAGGAGCTAAAGTGTTTTCCAAGATCGATTTGCGATCGTGGTACCATCGATTGAAGATTCGGGAGCAGGACATACCCAAGACAGCGTTTACCACGAGATATGGACTATATGAGTATACCGTTATGTCATTTGGACTGAGTAACGCACCTGCCTATTTCATGTACCCTATGAACATAGTGTTTATGGAGTTTTTGGATAAGTTCGTCGTGGTGTTCATTGATGACATTTTGATTTTCTCGAAGAATGAAGAGGAACACAAGGAACATTTGCGATTGGTTTTGGAGAAACTAAGGGAACACCAGTTATATGCCAAGTTCAGCAAATGTGAGTTTTGGTTAATAGTAGTTGGTTTTCTGGGACTTGTTATATCCGGAGATGGAATAGCTGTTGACCCCACAAAAGTTGAGACCGTAACCAAATGGGAAGCACCAACGACAGTTGGAGAGATTCGGAGTTTCCTTGGACTCGCAGGATACTACCGAAGATTCATTGAGAATTTCTCAAGGATCGCAAAGCCTATGACTGAATTGCTGAAGAAGGATAACAAATTCATATGGACTGAGGACTATGAGGTAAGTTTTCAGGAGTTGAAGAAAAGATTGGTTACCTCACCAGTTTTGATATTGCTGCACTGCACCAAGGATTATGAGATGTATTGCACGCTTCACGCCGAGGACTTGGAGCCGTGCTTATGCAAGAAGGAAGAGTTGTTTCAGTATGCTTCACGACAACTTAAGCCCCATGAGTTGAATTATGCCACACATGATTTGGAGTTAGCAGCCGTTGTGCATGCCTTGAAGACATGGAGACATTTTCTCATTGGAAATCATTGTGAAGTGTACACGGATCACAAGAGTTTGAAGTACATTTTCACACAGAAGGAATTAAATCTCGGACAGAGGAGATGGTTAGAGCTTATCAAGGACTATAATATGAGATTGCATTATCACCCCGGAAAGGCTAATGTCGTAGCTGACGCATTGAGCCGTAAGAGCCACGTCAATACCCTAATGATGGGAGGAATACCCAATGAGTTAGCCGAGGACCTTCGAGAGCTATGTTTGGAAATAGTTCCGAGAGGGTATGTAGCAGCATTGGAGATTCAACAACACCGATGGACAAAATCAGAGAAGCCCAAAAGGCAGATAAGGAAGTTGCCTCTATAAAGGAGAAAATGAGCAAAGGAAAAGCTAAAGAATTTCGTGAGGATGAGCACGATACCCTATGGTTTGAAGACCGTGTTTATGTGCCCAATGACCCCGAGATCGTGAAGCTGATTTTACAAGAAGCCCATGATTCACCCTATTCGATTCACCCAGGAAATACCAAGATGTATTTGGATTTGAAGAATACTTTCTGGTGGACCGGAATGAAGAAGGATATTGCGGAGTATGTAGCGGTTTGCGATGTATGTCAGAAAGTGAAGGCAGAACATCAGAAGCCAGCAGGTTTGTTGCAGCCATTGCCGATACCCGAATGGAAGTGGGATAAACTAGGCCTGGATTTCATCACAAGTTTGCCAAAGACTCGTTCAGGTTATGACTCGATTTGGGTTATAGTCGACCGTTTAACAAAGGTAGCTCATTTCATTCCAGTCAAGACTACCTATAGCGATTGCTAAGTTGGCAAAGATATACATGACCAGAATTGTGTGTTTGCACGGAGTTCCAAGGAGCATCGTATCGGATAGAGGAACCCAGTTTACCTCAAAATTTTGGAACCAGTTGCACGAAACATTGGGAACCAGAATGGAATTCAGTACAGCTTTCCACCCACAGACCGATGGACAGACCGAGAGAGTCAATCAGATTTTGGAGGACATGCTGACAGCTTGTGCACTAGATTATGGGTCTAGTTGGGATGATAATTTGCCGTATGCTGAATTTTCCTACAACAACAGTTACCAAACCAGCTTGAAGATGGCACCTTTCGAGGCTCAGATGGAAGAAGGTGCAGGACACCGTTGTCATGGGACTAAACTGGAGATCGCCGATTGTTTGGACCAGATTTGATTAAGGAGTCTCAATGCGAAAGTTAAGTTGATTCGAGACAGGCTCAAGGTAGCCCAGTCCGGACAAAAGAGCTATGCCGATTCAAAGCGCCAGCGATTGAGTATGAGGTTGGAGACAGAGTATATCTCGAGTATCCCCGCTTGAGGAGTTAAGCGTTTTGGAGTTAATGGAAAGTTAGCGCCACGCTTACGTTGGACCGTATAAGATTTTGCAACGCATGGGAGAAGTTGCTTATAAGTTGGAATTGCCGGAAGGACTGTCGGGAGTTCATGATGTATTCCATGTTTCTCGATTGAAGAAATGTCACCCCGAGATAGCGAGAGGTACCGCTAAGAGACACAAAGTACATGGAAGCAATTAAGTTGAAGGATGTCTTTAGATATGAGTAGAAACCGGTTAAGATTATCGATTATGCTTGCAGAGTTACCCGCAGCAAGGTTATCAAGTTTTGCAAAGTTCAAAGGAGCCACCACACCGAGGATGAAGCCACACGGGAAAGAGAGGAAGTTTTGCTCAAGGACCACCCTCACCTATTTTCTAGTTAACCCGAATCTCGAGGGCGAGATTCATCTTAAGGGGGTAGGTTTGTAACATCCCAAATTTTCAATTTGGAATGTTATACATTAGGTCATCATGCATACCATATTTTCTCGCATTTTTCCGATCCTAGAAAATTTCACGCAACTCAAGGACCCTCGGAGAGAGTTGGAGATTTCATTATTTTCATATTTGGGATTTCTCAAATTTTGAAAATAGGATCATTTGGATTTATTTATTTATCTTCAAAAGTTTTCCGATAAAAAAATTAAGAGAGGGAATAATATGACTTTCCCAACATTTAGGAAAAATGAAGATTCTATAAATAAATCAAATTTGGTTTTGAAAGATTTATTTGCTTTAGGCAAAAAAAATGAGTATTTTAAAAATATGCATATTTGCCCGTTTTTAAAGTTCATTTTGTTCGACTCATTTTTAGGAGTCGGGGAAAATTAATTTTATTAAATTCGGAGTTCGTTTGGTTTTATTTTATTTCGTTTAAGTTTTGTTTAAAAAAAAAAACTACGCCGCCCACCTGGGCCAAGGCCCAGCCGGCCCAGCCAGCCGCCCCGGCCCGCCTCCCCCTCCCCCTCGCGCGCGCCCCGCGGGAGGAGTCTCGCCGCCGCCCCGCCGGAGGCCGGAGCCCTGCCGGAACTCGCCGGAGGTAGCCACCTCGCCGCCGCCCCGATCCGGTTTTTTTTAGAAAACCCGATCCGGTTTTTCTCGAGATGTTCAGTTTTTTTCAAAACCCTAGATGGTTTTTTTTATTTTCTCGGTTTTCTTATTTAGTGAACGTTCACCGACCCGTTCGTTTCAATGAACGTGTTCGTTGGATTAGTTCTGTTAACGAACGTCCGCTGTTTAATCCGTTCGTCGTTTTTTTAATCGTATTTAATCCATTATTTTCTGATTTCGATTTCCAATTCGATTTTCAAATCTGTTTAATTTCTCGCTCGTTTATCGGAATCAGGTGATTCAAGCGCCTGGAGTTTCGTTATGAAACCACCGTTTCGACTAACCTACTTACACAGAGTTTTGCTACTGTAAAATTTTGACCTAGTTTCAGATTGCTAAATCGAGTCGTTCTCTCTCGAGTTTCGACTTTCGATGCTTTATTTGATTCGATTCTTTTGCAACCAGGGTTCTTAAGTTGAATTCTCTGGTTAGATCTTTTATTCGAGATTTCCCCGTGCATTAGATGAGTACTTATTGTATGCTTGTTGTTTGTCTGCGTTAGATCACCCGGAGTGCGCCGCTTGTTACTTGAATCTCTAGGTCTCATGGATCATCGCAAGGCACGTAACACTTGATCATACTTTTTCTACTACCCAGTTTTTATGCATTAGATCAATCCTCAAACACTTGCATGATTAGGATCTAATTAAATTGTGGGATGGGAAGTAGATGGAGGTAGTACCTATTACCTGTTTTACTTATGAAACCTTGGGAGTTACTTCTACGTTTGCTTATTATGCCATGCTATGCTAGTAGACGTGGATTGGGTGAGTGAATATCCATGACAGATGTGAGAGTGTTAATTAATGGTTTATTTAAGGTGGCAACTTAAACACACATCTGGGTGGATTGAGGCACCAGGGGAACCCAGTGTTTTCTGTTTTTTGGAAATCCCGGGTACCCGTGTGATCTTCCTATGGACCGCCACCCAGCTCAAAGGGATCATAAGATTTTTCAAACTAGAAACTTCCGTGTGCAGCCACAAGCCATTATGGGCTCTGGCATAGTTGAGTAAGTCGTGCGAACTCTTATAGTGGTGGACTAGCAGATGTAGGGGATGTAGGTGTACCGTCCACCCATCGTAAGGTGCTAAGCGCTTACGAAGACGGTGTCTCGGTCATCCGCTCTCAAACACCATGTAGTCACGAGAACCAAACGGAGGCGATCGAGTCTTGTGGGGAAAAGTCGCAAACCTCTGCAGAGTGTACAAACTAATCATGATTAGCCGTGTCCCCGGTTATGGACGTTTTGAGTATCTAGTACTTGAATATCATGTGAATCTCAACATGTTACTTCTAATAAATGTTATTGGGTTTTGATGAGTACTTTTAATTGGGATTGAGGATGCTGTCAACCATTCTCAATGTTTAACAACCACCATGATAGTTAAATAAAATTATTTCCTTTGTTGTAGGGAAAAACTAGCTTTATGCAAAAATGTAACCGTAGAGCTTTTCCACCAGCCATATATGCATGTAGTATAGGCTTATTCCTTCATTGCTCTCTATGTGTTACATTGCCAGCATATTCCATGTGCTGACCCGTTTTCGGGCTGCAACTTTCACGCTATGCACTTTTCGCATTTACGAGTAAGGTGTTAGGTCGTGGTTCTATACTCGATGATGCCGATGGAGTTGATGGACTCACTTATCTTCCAAGTCTTCCATTGTTATTATTAGATGGCCTTAAGCCATATTATTGTATTAAGTTCACTTGTGGACAACGATGTAATAAGTGTGTGATTGCTACTCTGCTATAAATCCTTCGAAGTACTGTGTGGTGTCAGCATTACTGATCCAGGGATGACACTGAGCACAGAGACTTGATCCATTCGGGTCTGGTCGCTACATTTATCGTTTGTTGTCACTTTCTCTTTCAGACACATACTCTTTTTGCACACTTACTCATTCTCCTTCACACGCACTTGATCTGTCTCGACTGAGGCACTCTCCTTGGTCCATAGCATATAGATTTATTGAAAAGTCAAACATCACAAAGTTTGACCATGTACGTGGAGAAAAAGAGTTACATCTAGTACGGCAAACATATACCATTAGATTCACCATGAGATGTAGTTTTGTATGATGTATCTTTGGTATTGTAAATATAAATAACATTTGCGTAAACCTGATCAAAGTTTCCAAAGTTTGACTTCTAAAAAATTTACATGCACTGCATTATCGAGTGGATGGAATATCTCTTTCCCCCTCTCAGCTATCTGACGCACCACTCAGCCTTATCGGGGCTCCTCAATCTCTCTCAACCTTTATTGGTCAGTTTGGTTCGTGACCTGACCCTCATGCCTTGATGGCCAGTACTGCCTGATGTGGACATGAGATGTAAAATATTTCTGCCTGGCCAGGCTTGTGTGGTGTCAAGCGTTTGGTTCATGCACCGGCCAGCAAAGCATCAACGTCCCATCAATCAATCCATGCATAAATTATTTAATGCTAATATCCATCCATGTTGCTGTTAGCCTCGTGGCCGCACGACCAGGCATGGCCAGGCGTTCGAAATCGGAACCCTGGGCCAGGCTACTTGCAGTGTCTGGAGTTCAGCCAGGCTAATTAAAGTGCAAGGGAACCCAGGCCAGGCGGGCTTTCTTTTTCACAGGGTAGCAACCAAACAAGCGTGCATGAAATCTAGCCACAACCCTAGGCCAGGCAAAAGATGCTCAGGACGCAAGCCAAACTGACCTTATATCTCCCTGGATCACACATACACATGTCTCGCTCGCGCTATACATGTAGACCCATCCAACACTCTCCGCCCTTGTTCTCTCTCCATGTGACACGCACCCCCCTAAGTACCATAATCCCTCGCTCCATCATAGGCGCAAGCACTCCCCCCTCCTAAGTATGATTATCTCTTACTAGCCATTAGGAACACACGTATTGTCTCCTTCCATCCATACGTCTATCTCGATATCTCTCGGGGCATCTTCTATCACGCACACACCTTGTCACTCGATCTCCCACCCATGTAGTCCCATCACGATCTCCTGGGGATCTCTCTCTGACAAACATACACTCTCTCCTCCCCATGTCTGCATTTTCTCCGTACGTCTCTCTCGACCTCCCTCCCTTGTTTGTCAGACCCCTCTTGGCCACGTGCTAGGGGTCTTGCTCTCTCTGTTCCAAACAACCACACACTATCTCCTCACCTTGCCTCTATTGTCGAAGATGCATGTGTGATATGTTTGCATAAGACACGCACGCTTTTTCTCTACTTTTATCGTGTGTTGTCCATGTCTATTTCACACATGCACACACACTTTTTTCACTCTCTCTCTCTCTCTCTCTCTCTCTAGTTAGGGACTCTGTCACGTCCATAAGCATATGGATGTTTTGAAAAGTCAAACCTCAGAAAAGTTTGACCAGGTATATGTGGAGAAAAACATTTACATCTGGAACGATCATTAGATTCATCACAACATGTACTTACTTCATACTATCATTTATCTTTGGTATTGTAGATATAAGTAATTTCTTTATAAACTTGGTCAAAGTTTCAAAAGTTTGACTTTAAAAAAATGTTGGAACTACATTATCCAATGGAGGGAGTAGCTCTTTCTCTCTCTCTCTGCTATCTCTCACGGGCCTCCCCTCTCACTCGAACTCTCTATACTGACGGATTATACGCTCACTGTGTCAGCGTATAGCTCCATATATTGTTTAGTTGACCGGTCAACCAATCCACATGCTGCCTTGTCATTTCGTGTTCTGTATCTTCGTGTCTTTGGCCCATGTGGCAGTGGGTGAAAATAAGTAAACTAGAGGCCCATATGACATGCGGTGAAGTAAACAAAGTTGAAACCACTCGGGGTAGCACCCCGCACGCTAGTAAATTGAGGGCGTATTGAGGACAAACTTCTTGCACGCGAAGGACGCGCTCGCGCACAATTCACCACTGCACGGCGGCATGCACCGAAGGACGCACTCGCGCACACCCAGCACACAACACACACCAGCACACGTGTACACCGGCGTCACCATCGGTTGAGATGGACGGCGAGGCAGCCAACAAGCAGAGGCGGCTCGAGCCAAAACCGCATCCAGCGAGCCTGAACTTCATCAGCAGCCTCCCCGACGACATCTTGCCGTCATCGCCAACCTCCTCCCCACCAAATCTGCCATGCGGACCGCCCTGCTCTCCCGGGGGTGGCGCCCCCTCTAGCGCTGCGCCCCCTCAACCTCACCGCCGACAGCTCCCATTGTGACAGGGAATGCAAACGCATGGCCGCAGTCTCCAAGATCCTTACATCGCACCCTGGGCCAGCCAGACGCCTTGACATCCGCATGTTCAGTACCAACTGCAAGGTACAACCCAAGTTCGACGAGTGGTTCTTATCCCCCACCCTAGGTCAGCTCGAGGAGCTCAGCTTTGAAGCTGGACGATGTCGCTCTCTACCACCGTCCGCGCTCCGCCTCACACCAACGCCGCGCCGTGCCAGCTTCAGCTCCTGCTATCTTCCCCAGATTAATGTCGCGCCCGCCATTCTTCTCCCTCAACTCAAGCAGCTCGACCTCTTCGACGTTGTCATCTCGAAGAAGGCTATGGAGCACCTGCTCCACAGCTGTATCAAGGCCGAGTACCTTCGTCTTGAGCAGATCCACGGGTTCATTAGCCTCCACATCGCCTCGACGAATCTCCGATGGATTTATGTGTATTGCTGGCCCCGCAACAAGACATCAATTGGGAAGAGATCACTCCAGCCGTTCCACGTTATGGTCATTGAGAATGCGCCTTTCCTTGAGAGATTGCTTGTATCGGATCTAGAAGGTCCAACAAAAATCAGGGTCATTGACGTGCCGAAATTGACAGCGTGGTGTACTCGTCTGCCAAATTCTCCGAACTCTTTATTGGATCCGTAATTGTTCAGGTACAACACTCATCTTCTTCTCTGTCTTCTTGAAATTCACATTTTTAAATTTCTTCTTGATGTATTTACGATCGTCTTTTAGAAAATGATTCCCACAAGCTTGACCCAGTCCATGCGCAGAATGAAGATCTTAGCACTAAAATCTATCGGCCCCAATCTGGATCAAGTTGTTGGATTCCTTACATGCTTTCCGTGCACGGAGAAGCTACTCATTGAGGTGAAACTTCTTTCCTATAAGTAAACGGTAATCGCAACGTAGCTCAATTTTTTCGTAATTTTCCCAAATTACGATTACAAGTGTAGTGTTCAAAACTGCATCTACGCACTGCACCGAAAGAAATGTTTTTAGTATTTTTTCTCACGTGATCACCTGCATCGTTTTTATGCAGTACTACTATAGTAGCCTAGGCTAGTCATAGTGGAAAGTAACTTAGACTACTCCAGTAACTCTATGGTTACCCTAAGAGCAAGTACTACCTCCGTCCTGGTTTACTCTTCCAATTTTGCAGTATCAAAATTTGACCATAGATTTAACTGAAAAAATGTTAATGCATGTCGAACTATATCGTTGGATTCGTATTTGAACATAATTTCAAATGGTGTAATTTTTAGTGACATGCATTGGCATTTTCTTAGGTAAATCTATGGTCAAAATTTTATACTAAATACGAGGTAGTATTCCCTCCATCCCAAAATTCTTGTCTTACATTTGTTTAGATACGGATGTATCTAACACTATAATGTAACTAGATACATCCGTATTTAGACAAATTAAGACAAGAATTTTGGGACAGAGGGAGTACAAAAGTGGGCTATGTAGGCCAAAACATGTGCCAAATTCACTTGTGATGCATTTGGCATCGATGCCCCTCCATTGCTCACCTGGTGCCCCAATCTGGATCACCTACTTTACTCCAGTGCCAAATTAACTCACGCAATGCAAAAACACTGTGTGGGAGATTGAGAGGACTGAGGCAATAAAAAAACACTTGTTTGGGAGAGTGAGAGGCTGATGTAGTTGGTTTGATTGATTTGTTTATACATGTTGGTCTGTGTGCACAATGTGCCAACTCTCTCACATCACGGAGCGGTGCCAAAATCTTTTGATTTGACATTGATGCGTATTATGTGGCATACTTTTGTGAAATATGGCATCGGCCACATAGTGGAAGGCAAAAAATGCCCAAGCTCTTCACGTGCTCCTAGTTAAATGAGAGGAAACAGAGAGAGAGAGAGAGTGAAAAAATATCACTATCCAGCCAACCCTATCGTATGAGCGAATGATATTGGTACCTCTTGATGACACGACAATCTTATACAGCCAGCTGCTCTAATATGTTCTCTTCTTTTGCAGATAAAAAAGACCCGAAAGTGAAAAATGTGCTGCACTATAACAATCTCATCGAATGCCTTGATCTCCATCTTACGGAAATTGATTTGATCGACTACCGAGGCAGCACATCTGAGATTAAATTGGCTAGGTTCTTTCTTTTGGAGGAAAGTGTGCTCAAGGTAATGAGGTTTGGAATTCTCCGGCGCAACAATGAATGGTGTGCTGATCACTGCAAGCGTCTAAGCCTAAATGACAAAGTCTCTACAGAAGCTGAATTTGTTTTTCAAACATCAAGTGGCCAGAGAGTCGAAAACTTATTTTCCCATTAGTGACTTGTCAGGGTGGTGGATTTTAGTTTGTACGATAATGCTGCATCCACCTAAAGTAACAAAAGTTCTTACGTAAACTTCCTCGTAATTCCCTCTTCGTAGGTGCAACATTACTCCTAACATTTGTAATATCAGTTTGAAACTTGTAATATTGCTGTCTGCTATTCCCGCGTTTTCAAAATCCCGCGAATCAAACAGGTCCTGAGTTGGTGATGATGTTGTGCCTCCCATCTTTCACCAATAGCCGTCGGATCTAGATCTCACGCATACAAACCAAGCTTCTCCATTTTTGCAAAAGATGCCCGCACTTGTTCCCTATTTACAAACAACTCCTTGTCTCTCACAATCAGCCTTATCTCCTCCCCACCACATCTAGAAGCCCGTGGAAAAATCTGCGCGATGGCATTGCCGGCGTCGTCCACCCCCAATCTTGGTGTTCCGTGCAATGCACGGGCATCTACGCACGGGAAATTATGTCGAACATGGCTAGTTGTAAGCAGGCTAGCTCTACGGCCATGATGATAGTGACTGCAGATGGTGAGGCTGACTATGGTATGCCGAACACGGCGCCTATAGTCAGATGTCATCTCCGCGCAGGTCTTGTCACTTCACCGTGAGGAGCAAAGACGTAATAATTTGACCAACGGGTAGTACAAAGGTTAGTACTCCTACTACTACATTGGTAGTACTACTACTACTACTAGTAGCACCACCGTCTGGATTTAGGAGTACTACCACGTCCATCCGGATTTTAGTATTTGACTAGCAATATCTAGTAATGCATGTCACAAAAAATGTACTACTCCCTCTTTAAATAAATACATGGTGTTTTATTCCTATCGGTGAGAGAACTTAATGTTTTTTGCTAACTAGAGTACTAATAGGATTACATGCAATGAACTAAACACCGCATGTCATGTTTGGTAGTCTCAAGTCATTGAAAGCATGCACGGCCCACATCTCTCATTGGTTGATATGTCACGAAATAAGAAACAAGGAGGGAGTTAATGCACCGTGCCTAAGTGTTTTAGGATTATTTGGTTTTCGTAAGGTGACTTACACAACATGTTTGTTTACATGCATTAACATTTTATTAGTTAAATCAAAGGTCAAAACTTGGCGTAAAATGCAAAGGGGACCAATAAACCAGTAAACATCAAACTTCTCTCGTTTGGCCCCAACTAGAGGTCCGGTGAGATGACTATACTGCACCGGCACGGAGGGGGACGTAGCTTCATTGACTTACGAAACTGCCTTTGGGTGAATGACACGTGGGCCCAGGGGGTGGCTGGCCCACCTATCATACAGCCAAAGGCAGGTGCAGTAGAGGGCCGAGGAGTAGTACAAAATAAATGACGCACCTACGCACGCTAACCAAGGGCAAGAGTGATCACTCGAATCACAAGATCGCTTGACTAGAAGCTAAGCTAGACCCATGGAGGCAATGAGCGAGCATCACCGGGTTGTGCCAGATGGTCCACGACGCCGCCCACGGCCCGGCACCAAGGAACGTCTCTGTAGTATTTCTTGAGGCCGCCAGGTGAGGGGCCGCTTGGACGACAACCGTCTCCTTGTTCGACGAGGTCCTCGCCGGTTTCCTCGACAAGTTCATCGTCACAAGAAGCTCGTGGACGACTTTGGCGTAAGCCTCCAGCCGATGCGCCCAGGCTCTGCGATGCCCGCCACCCTCAAAGGCCACTATGGTGACAACCTCTTCAACGCACTAGTGGCCCTGCGACTGCCCACGGTGACATAATCACCCACGTCTATGCGCAAATCGTCCACAAGGACTAATACATGCAAGAGGAGGACAATAGGACGCTGGCCTTCTTGGACTGCAGGGCAACCTTGGACGGCATTGTTCAGAAGCACGTTGAGCTCGCCGCCAACGCCGCTACTCCTCACACGTCGGTTGTTGACCCAATGCACTAGGATGTGAGGATGTCGTTGATGGATCCGTATGTATTTTTATCTTTTCGTCAAATCCATGTAGTAGTATATGATACTACAGTAATTATCTTACCTTTCGCATCAACTTCATAATTTTCAGACGTACTCCATGCATGAACGGCGCCGTAACCAAACTTCTCATTACTCTAGGCAAAATCGTTATTTTCTATCTATCGCCGCCATGAAGCGTAACCAAATTTTACAAGTTACGAGTTCAAAAGGAAAAGCCTGCCGTGTTCGCGTCGCACCCCCACACCGTTGGTCCGACACGCCGCTCAAGCGGGAATGCGTGTGGTGTTGCATTTTCACTTACATGTGGGACCGCAGTTGAGCAAACCGACTATCGGTAAACCCCCACCCCGCCCACCGCGCGATGGCTGAGAAAACAGGAGGGAGAAGAGATGGTCGTAGCATGGACTCCAAGAAAATTGGTGTCGGATGGGACTCGTGTGGGTGGAGTGTGTCTTACTGCTAGACGTGAATGCTAGTTATGGCCCATGCCACCCCACTATATCGAGCCAATATCGAGGTACGTAGAACAAATTTCCTGCAATCCGTGCTCAACCCTCTCCTCTATCTCTCTTCTCAGCCAGCCAGCGGATGCACGAAGCCCATCGTCTGTTTGCTCACATGCGGTCCCACATCTCAGTGAAAACGCAAGAGGAACCACTGAACCTGCACATCTTTCACCTTGATGTGCTGGTGATGAAAAACAAATCCAATAAAGATCTTCGGTGGCCGCTTTTGGAGTTACTCAAGAGTAGTAAGATTCTATTTACAGTTTAACCCAAGATGCACATCTCGTGGCTTCAACTACCACTCTATTTTCTTGCATGACACGACCTGGATGCTGGATGTCCCATGTGTCGGCAAAAGGAGGAAGAACCCGACCAAATCTTCGGTTGGGCTCTCGGATTAGACTAGTTTCCTAACTTAAAATTTTAATTGTGTACTCCCTCCGTTTCAAAATACTTGACATCCATTTGTCCAAAAATGGATGTACCTATATACTAAAACATGTCTAGATACATATATATTTTGACAAATAGAAGGCATGTATTGTGCAATGGAGGGAGTAGAATGGATGCAAGTTTTTGTATTGGGAAGAAGAGTATACCCATATATTGATAGAGCGCAATTTAGTAGATGTTCTATCACTTTTTGCTAGCACAGAGGCTAGAGATGAGATTAGTGCACTTGTTGATACTCCTACTAGAATAGAGGCTAGACATGAGACTAGATGCGAGGAAGCAACGCCTACTTCTTTACACTCGAAGAAGAAAGAAGCACGCAAGATCGAGCCTCCGCAGATCAACAATGAATGCATCGAGAAGGCACTAATCCAACTTACAGGAGTAGTAAAATGTATTCTTGTGGTTCTTGTTTTCTTTGGTATTGCTTTTGTAGTCAAAATTATCGTTGGAGTTCATGCAAAATAGAGGTCCGTTTGGGGTCGTGCGTTGGAGTTGGCCTTACAAGTGGGACCGCAGTTAAGGAAACCGACTATCGGCAAACCCCCACCTCGCCTGCCGCCCGATGGCTGAAGTTAGAGAAACGACGAGGTTGAAGAGATTGCTCTAGCATGGACTCCAAGAAATAATATGGTGTTAGATGGATGTCGTGGTGGTGGCGTGTGCCGTACTCCTGGATGTCAATGCTTGTTCTGGCCCATGCCACCCTACTACTCCTACTACTTACTCCTACTATATAGTGCTAGTATCGAGGATTCGAGGTGCTGGTTATGTACAGCGAACACATTAACATATGGCTACAAGAAAACACCTACCAACGCCAAGCATGTGAAGCTAGTACAAATAGTGTACTACTATTGTTGATTGGCCTCATTCGATAACCTGTTGCAATGCACGTACAATTATGTATTCGAAAATATTTTTTGCCTCGTCGCACCACTCACTCGGAGAAGCGACTCAAAGCCATTCATAAATTTAGTAAGTTTATCACAGGCATATCATTTTATTACATACAACAGGTCATCAACCCACATCGACAACGAGGATACATTATAAATACTAAAGTTTTCACCACACAACAAATAACAAGCAATGAAATGAACTTCAACTCAACCATTCCTTTATGCTCAAACGCTTGCTTTGAACCACAAGTGATTCTCTGGGACGGACCATCCATTGTCGATCCGAGACCAACGCAGACTGATCATCCAGCCGAGGAGGCCTACTATATCGATTGTGGTAGGGAACCACCCAAATGTCCGAGGTATGCATAAAGTTGCTTCTCATAAATGGTAGTAACGTTGTGTCAACAACAGTTGGATCGCCTTTCACCATCATTGGATACTTTTGTCCAAGGAAGAGCGAGTTTTCTCCAAGACATTCAATTCTGTACCAGGGAGAAGGAGTTGGCGCTAGCACACTAGTATCCATCCCGAATACCATGCAACGGGTGTTGGAATAGGTCCGGAGAGTGCGACCATGGGAGACTACACCTGCTTCCTTAGTAGTAACATCATCAGTGGGTTGTATACACACAAGAAGAGGTGATCCATTGGAATTAATTGCCAGGCACCATGGAGTATATGGGCGCTGCTCGTCCTCATGCTCGTGATCATCACCATCATCATCTCCCCCTTGGTTATAAAAATTTTCAAGCATAGGTGGTGGAATGTTCACAGGACCTTGGAAACACAAGAAGAAGGTTAATTAGTAAAGGGAAACTTGCTAACCCACATGCATGTGGATGAAACAATTATAATTACGATGGAAGACAAATGTACCGAAACTACGAGGATGCCATGCAAAAACAGTGCCACGAGTGGCGGCAGCAAACACAAGGCCCTCATATTGAATTGCATCACAGTACACATCCGTGTATAGAAACTGATTTTTGAGCAATATCGATCAAGTCAAACCACCAAGGACAACAACAAGCTTGTCTAAGATAGCAACAACTTCATAGTTGTTGTAATTCCAAGAGCGGTTGGGAACTCGACAAATTGCTATCTTCCGTAGAAGACAGTCACCACGATCGTATTTGAACGTGCGTACAATACCGGTGTGCTCAACCTCTGGGCAGTCTGCTAAGATTTTTGGAAGTGGAACCCGGTCATGAGTGTACACATTCACAAGTTCCCACTCATGATTGGACCCAATGTAAACAACCCAATCTCCATTTGTGCCTGCCCAAGCCTTGCCCTCAAGCGATGGCATCTTAACATCATACATATCATTATCAAGCGGCATCAACTTGCACAGGGCGAGGCCTCTATCATGCCGGCGCCAGTCATCAGGGTCACGGCGAAGAAGATAGGGGAGATCAAATCGCTCTTTGACTCTTGGGTTCCTTGTAATGATGTTATTAGTTGAGTCGAGAATGGGATTGAATGAACCTGCCATGCTAGCCGAGGTGATGACGTCGCACCGATCAATGAGTTCCTCCACCACGTCATCTTTCAGGTCGGGGCAAGAATAACGGGGTCATTTCCGGCCTGTTCCCTCCATGGAGAAGACGATCGAACAATGGCAGAAGAAAGGGTGAAGGGCTGAAGGAAAATGGAGGAGGGAGAGGAAGAGCTTGCGACAGCAGTTCCAAATTGAGAGGGAAAGGTGAAGAGTCGGTGGACGGTTGCCAGTTTGCCACGGTTCACGAAGAGGCGCCCCAGCCTACACGTCCGTTCGGAAATACTACTACTCATCCTCGTCTCACTGATATGTTGGAACAGGGCCACATGTCAACGAAACATGGTGTGTAATTTCTCGTGCAAAATGCGATCTGGCCGCGTTGGCCCGAGGTGCCGCATTAGTTATCGACCTTTGTTTTTTTAATGGTGTGTCGTTCAGTTTTGAAGCACGACTAACTGGTACTATACGCAGAGAAAATATAAACTACTCTACCACTACTCCACCTCCAGTACTAGTAGTATAAAAAAGATATATAGGCTGGAGCTTCGGCGCTTTCTTGCTAAGGGCTGCCCACTTGCTTCTCACACTACCACCCTCTCTCCAGATCTACAAAAGACGGCCCCTCTCTCCCTCCTCACTGGTGGTCACAGATCCACCGGGGAAGAAAAGGACGTGCAGCGTTGACGCACTCGTCATCGGCGAGTGAGGTCACGCACTGACGACAAGGCCATCCTCTCAGACCTAGCGCCCACGTGGGATGGCCTCCGTCCCCAAGCTCGCTGCTGTAGTGTGTGCGAAGGACGACGACCACGAGCGAAGCCACTTCCCGCCGACCCTCAGGTATGCTACCTCTTTTCGAACCATACCCTTGTTCTATTGCCCCATCTGCCACGTCGTTGCATGTGGATCTTTTTCCACTCCACCATCTTCCCAATTTGCAATCCTCTGCTCTGCTGGCCACGCAGACGAAAACAATAATTTGCACTATTAAAGGAAATCCTACTTCATGCAGACTAATCCATGTCTGGGTTAAATAAGGAAAGGAAGGGAGACTGTACTGTCCAAGAGAGTAGGCATCGAACCCGCATCTAGGTTGAAAAGTGGAAAATCAGTAGCTAAGGAACGAGTCTCGTGTCTCTTGGTTGAAGAAGGGTAGAAAGGCATGACAACGCAATAGAGAATGACCAGGTCGATCGGTTTGTTGTCCTCACATAGGAAAAGGTTGCTAAAGAGAAAAAAAATGGGACGTAATCCACATATGCTGCATGGATATTTGTTGCTCTGGGCAACCATACCTCCCTTACCACTCTGCATCGGTGGAGGTACATCGTACTGGTGCGCCCACTGTCCGAATGGGCCTCCCATGCTCTTATTGCCACTTTTTTTGCTGTTAGTATAATGCCAGCAGTCAAGTCAAGCAATGCTACTGCTAAAGTGATGCCACATTTAACTAATGCCGCTCTCGCCTAATGCCACCGATAAATTTAAGCAATGCCATTTAATGTCACTCGATTATTTCAGGGTTAATGTTGATTGTGGATGTATTAAAGATTTTTCAGCTAAGGCATTCTAATGTCGTTGCACAGCCAAAGATACCAACAATGAAACTTGTTACGCCTTCAGATTTTTGCATCGCTAATGCTTATAGATTACATACCTCATATTCATGAGATAAGTTAATTTTTTGTACAGTGTCACCAAAATGCCAAGGCGCTGATGTCATTTTATTTTGGTTAAACCGCATGCATAATTATGAAGACAAGAGGAAAGGTCAAGAGTGGGCACCTCCTCCTCCGGCTGTTCTCTTGATTCGTTCGATCAAGTTTTTATGTTTGATCGATTATCAAGATTGGGATATCAATTTTTAAGGTCCACCCGAGTTCGAAATGATATTTACCTTGAAGGTACATGGTTTGCAAATTTTTTATACTGTCATTAGTTAATAATGCTAGTTACCTTTAGACTTTTGTATTTGGTTTAATGCTCATGCACAGCTAGTATACCAATGCTGAAACTTGTTACCTTTACATTTTGTATTGCTAATTCTTATAGAAACCTTCCAGTGCTAGAGTTTATTGAAATCTGTTCAGTAAAACCATTGTACTGTACCCTATAATAAACTAACTACTCTACTGTTGGACTAGCCACTATATTAGTGTATATTTGTAGTATTCGAATGGTGTTGCATTAGCGTATGGACATAAATAAAGTGTGGCAAGCTTTCCTAGATATGTGCTCAAGAAAACTACTACCTGTTTTTCTAAATACTAGACGTTTGGGTACTTTAAATTGAACCACGAAAACGTCTTATATTAAGGAACAGAGGGTGTAGAGTTCACTCAAAATTATCCCGGTAAAGCTAGTCACACCTTTGTTAAAATTAATGTTCATTATGTTATTGGAGGAGGTCTATATGTTTGTCTCTAATGCACATGGACTACATACCGACATCATGATGTAATGTTAAGTCATTTCCTTTTGTACAGTGTCACTGAATTGTCAAGGCGGCGATGGCATTTTATTTTAGTAGAACTGCCCAAAATTTGCTTAAAAGAAGAGGAAAGGTCGGGAATGGCTCAGTTTTTCATAAAAAACTATGTATGCCTTCCTGACATTAGCCGTTGTTGCTTTATTTATTCCTTCAAACAGGTGGTTAGAAACAATCTTGCTACCTTTTCCCATTAAGAAATTGGAATGCTTATATTTGTGAGTCTATGCTTCAACTAGTGCCACTTTTATAGGAATCACACTTTCAATATCTATGCAAACAGGGATGCTCGATTTTTAGTGGAACTGCACAAAAAGTCCAACTGGTTTAACATTAGGAGCATGTTTTTTTCCAAACCTTTATATCCAATTGGTGGCACCATGAGTTGTTCATTACGAAGGTACATGGTTTGCTACTATCTTGCTACTCTTTTTGTACTGTCATTGGATAGTAATACTAGTGGCTTCCATGTGAATTTATTGGCAGGGTGGACCTACATCGGAGGTGCAGGACAGGATTCAATGATTGGATGCTCAATTTCGGTTGTATCGATTTCACCTCTTCCATCACTGGGAACATGGATATCCTTGGTCTGATGAAGAATAGGCGCTATATATCTGCTCTGAACCAGCAAATCAATTCAGTATGAAATTGTCCAGGGCAAAACATAATCAGATCAGTTATCCAAAGGCGTAACATGACAGATGCTAAGCGGAACAGCCATGTTTAAACCGAAAATACATGGTGTGGTATATGTTTACTAGATGCTTGATATTTGTGAAGACAGAGATGTCTGCCCGTTGCTATTTGGCAAACAAACAAAGTGTCCGCAATTTTGGTTGAACTGCACAAGAGAATAGTATAGTCACTGCATGCAGTGCCATTTGAAAATAGACACAGAAAGATTGGATAGTCACTTCATGGACTGCAGAAAAGTAGTATTGTACTGTTTATTAGCCAACACTAGGTGCTTCGTTGCTTTGGTCTGATTATACAATGGGCATCATTTTGCCTAAGTTAAAGTTTGTATTCCGAAAATAGTCTCGCGGTGTGATCGAGAGAAGACCAAATCATATTGCAATGGGTGTTCCTCCATCATGTGTGGTTCATTCTCATGGTTCCAGCTGTTGGTGAAACCACTTACGCTTGCAAGAGGAATTGTATACTTCACAAACAAATTTTTCTTTCACCAGATTGAATGTTGGCCAAGAGAAGCATCCATGTTAGTAGGAAGAACAGATGTTTTTCTAGATCTTTGCTTTTGGAGCTACATATTTGTATATGATCTGTGAATCATTAAGATGCATTAACATGTTGATCTTATGTATGGGAATCGTACTAGTTAGTTTTAGTTGCAACGCAAGATCCGAAGTGGCTGATCTTTGCTTTTGGAGCTACATATTTGTATATGATGTGTGAATCATTGAGATGCATTAACAGTTACTTATTTCTGTTTGCTCAGTGTTTACAAGTTACTGATCGATCACTAGCTAGCCTACAAATGCGCTCCTGGCAGTTTTATTTGCGACGCAAGATGCAAAGTGGCAGTTTTTTAAATAAAATGCCTACCTCTGAAGAAACTGACAAGCTACACTATCGATCCTACACGGATAAAAATGCCTACTGATACGTCTCCAACGGTTCTATAATTTTTGATTGTTCCATGCTATTATATTACCTCTTTTGGATGTTTATGGGCTTTATTTTACACATTTATATCATTTTTGGGACTAACCTACTAACCGGAGGCCCAAATTTCATTGCTGTTTTTTGCCTATTTCAAGATTTCGAAGAAAAGGAATACCAAACGGAGTCCAAATGGAATGAAACCTTTGGGAGCGTGATTTTTGGAACGAATGTGATCCAGAGGACTTGGAGTGCAAGTCAAGAAGCAGTCGAGGCCCCCACGAGATAGGAGCCCCCCCCCCCCCTTGTAGGGCACGCCCCCTATCTCGTGGGCCCCTCGGGCGGCCACCGATGTACTTCTTGTTGGAAATATGCCCTAGAGGCAATAATAAAAGCATTATTATTATATTTCCTTGTTCATGATAATTGTCTTTTATTCATGCTATAACTGTATTAACCGGAAATCGTGATACACGTGTGAATACATAGACTACAATACGTCCCTAGTAAGCCTCTAGTAGACTAGCCCGTTGGTCAACAGATAGTCATGGTTTCCTGACTATGGACATCGGATGTCATTGACAACGGGATCACGCCATTAGGAGAATGACGTGATGGACAAGACCCAATCCTAAGCATAGCACAAAGATCGTGTAGTTCGCTTTGCTAGAGCTTTTCCTATGTCAAGTATCTCTTCCTTAGACCATGAGATCGTGCAATTCCGGATACCGTAGGGAGTGCTTTGGGTGTATCAAACGTCACAACGTAATCGGGTGACTATAAAGGTGCACTACAGGTATCTCCGAAAGTGACCATTGGGTTGACACGGATCGAGATCGATTTGTCACTCCGTGACACGGAGAGGTATCACTAGGGCCCACTCGGTAATGCATCATCATAATGAGCTCAAAGTGATCAAGTGTCTGGTCACGGGATCATGCATTGCGGTATTTAGTAAAGTGACTTGCCGATAACGAGACTAACGAGGTATTGGGATACCAACGATCGAGTCTCGAGCAAGTAACATACCGTCAGACAAAGGGAATAGAATACGGGGTTGCTTGAACCCTTGACATCGTGGTTCATCCGATGACAACATCGAGGAGCATGTGGGAGCCAACATGGGTATCCAGATCCCGCTATTGGTTATTGACTTGAGGTAGTCTCGGTCATGTTCAAGATGTCTCCGAACCCGTAGGGTCTACACACTTAAGGTTCGGTGACGCTTAGGGTTAATAGGAAGACAAGTATGTGATTACCGAATGTTGTTCGGAGTCCCGGATGAGATCCCGGACGTCACGAGGAGTTCCGGAATGGTCCGGAGGTAAAGATTTATATATAGAAAGTGGTTAAACGGACTCCGGGAAGTTTCGGTGGTATACCGGTAAAGTACCGGGGCCACCGGAAGGGTTCCGGAGGTCCACCGGGAGGGGCCACCTCTCCGGGGCCACATGGGCTAAGTGGGAGAGGGAGCCAGCCTGGTGGGCTGGGCGCGCCCCACCTAGGCCCATGCGGGCTAGGGTTTGGGGAGGGTAAACCCAAAGGGGCGCCTCAGCTTGGGGGGCAAGCCACCCTCCCCTCCTCCCTTGGGCCGCCGCCCCCATCTAGGGTTTACCCTAGATGGCCGGCCCCCCTTTGCCCTTTACTCCTATAAATAGAGGGGTGAGGGGGAGGGCTACATAACACCATTGAAGGCGCAGCCCCTCCCCTCCCCAACACCTCTCTTTCTCCACGCGAGCTTGGCGAAGCCCTCACGAGAACTGCCAGACCAACTGCACCACGCCGTCAGGCCTGCCATTGGAGTTGTCTTCCTCAACCTCTCCTTCACTCTTGCTGGATCAAGACGGAGGAGACGCCATCGTCCCGCACGTGTGTTGAACACGGAGGTGCTGTCCTTTCAAGATTTTGGTCATCGGTGATCGGAATCACGTTGGGAACGTCTTCATCATCACCACTCTCAAGAACGCCTGCACTCGATCTACAAGTGGTATGTAGATGCAAACTCTCTCTCGTTACTTGTTGCTTAGTAGAACTCATAGATGGATCTTGGTGAAACCGTGGGAAAATTTTAATTTTCTGTAACGCTCCCCAACAAAGTGGCATCATGAGCTAGGTCTATGCGTAGTTCTCTTTGCACGAGTAGAACACAATTTTGTTGTGGGCGTGGATCTTGTCAACTTACTTGCCGTTACTAGTTGTTTCTTGCTTCCGCGGTATTGTGGGATGAAGCGGCCGGACCAACCTTACACGCATTTACGTGAGACCGGTTCCACCGACTAACATGCACTAGTTGCATAAGGTGGCTGGCGGGTGTCCTGTCTCTCCTACTTTAGTTGGAGCGGATTCGATGAACAGGGTCCTTATGAAGGGTAAATAGAAGTTGACAAGATCACGTTGTGGTTATTCGTAGGTAAGAAAACGTTCTTGCTAGAACCCAATTGCAGCCACGTAAAAGATGCAACAACAATTAGAGGACGTCTAACTTGTTTTTGCAGCAATTGTCATGTGACGTGATATGGCCAAGTTGTGATGAATGATGATATATTGTGATGTCTGAGATCATGTTCTTGTAATAGGAATCACGACTTGCATGTCGATGAGTATGACAACCGGCAGGAGCCATAGGAGTTGTCTTTATTTTTGTATGACCTGCGTGTCATTGAAGAACGCCATGTAATCTACTTTACTTTATTGCTAAACACGTTAGTCATAGAAGTAGAAGTAGTCGTTGGCGTGACAACTTCATGAAGACACGATGATGGAGATCATGATGATGGAGATCATGGTGTCATGCCGGTGACAGGATGATCATGGAGCCTCAAGATGAAGATCAAAGGAGCTATATGATATTGGCCATATCATGTCACTACTTTATAATTGCATGTGATGTTTATTATGATTATGCATCTTGTTTACTTAGAACGACGGTAGTAAATAAGATGATCCCTTAGAACAATTTCAAGAAGTGTTCTCCCCTAATCGCGGCACCGCTGCTACAGTTCGTCGCTTCTAAGCACCACGTGTTAATCGGGTGTGATGGATTCTTACGTTCACATACAACGGGTGTAAGCAAGATTTACACACGCAGTAAACACTTAGGGTTAACTTGACGAGCCTAGCATGTGAAGACATGGCCTCGAACACGGAGACCGAAGGTCGAACACGAGTCGTATGGAAGATACGATCAACATGAGAATGTTCACCGACGCAGACTAGTCCGTCTCACGTGTTGATCGGACACGGCCTAGTCGACTCGGATCGTGTAACACTTAGACGACTAGAGGGATGTCTAATCTAAGTGGGAGTTCATTAATAATTTGATTAGATGAACTTAATTATCATGAACTTAGTCAAAAACTTTTGAATTATATGTCTTGTAGATCAAATGGCCAACGCTCATGTCAACTTGAACTTCAACGCTGCTCCTAGAGAAAACCAAGTCGAAAGATGACGGCAGCAACTATAATGGATCGGGTCCTAACCCGAGGATCATCCTCATAGCTGCCAGGAAACAATACGTCCTAGAAGGACCGCTTAGGTGACGCCTCCCGTCTGCAGAACCAAGACATTATGAATGCTTGGCAGTCTCGTCTTGATGATTACTCCCTCGTTCGAGGCGGCATGCTTTACAGCTTAGAACCGGGCTCCAAAAACGTTTTGAGCATCACGGAGCATATGAGATGTTCAAGAGCTGAAACTGGTTTTCAAGCTCACGCCGGTCGAGAGATATGACATCTCCGACAAGTTCTATAGTTGTAAGATGGAGGAAAACAGTTACAAGGTGAGCACATTCTCAAGATGTCTGTTGCACAACCGTATGACCCAAATGAATATTAACCTCCCCGATGAGGCGGTCATTGACAGAATCCTCCGATCGCTCCCACCAAGCTACAAGAGCTTTGTGATGAACTACAACATGCAGGGGATGGTAAAGACCATTCCTGAAGTGTTCTCTATGCTGAAGTCACCGAGGTAGAAATCAAGAAAGAACATCAAGTGTTGATGGTCAATAAGACCACTAAGTTCAAGAAGGGCAAGGGTAAGAAGAACTTCAAGAAGGACGGCAAGGAGATTGCCGCGCCTGCAAGCAAGTTGCCGGAAGAAGTCAAAGAATGGACCCAAGCCTGAGACTGAGTGCTTTTATTGCAAGGGAAGGGTCATCGAAGCGGAACTGCCCCAAGTACTTAGCGGATAAGAAGGCCGGCAACACCAAAGGTATATTTGATATACATGTAATTGATGTGTACCTTACCAAGAATCGTAGTAACTCACAGGTATTTGATACCGTGCCGTTGCTCATATTTGTAACTCAAAGCAGGAGCTGCGGAATAAGCGGAGATCGGCAAAGGACGAGGTGACGATGCGCGCTTCAGAATGGTTCCAGAGTCGATGTGATCGCCGTCGGCACGCTACCTCTTCATTTACCCACGGGATTAGTTATGAACCTTAATAATTGTTATTTGGTGCCATGTTTGAGCATGAATATTGTATCTGGATCTCGTTTAATGCGAGATGGCTACTCATTTAAATCCGAGAATAATGGTTGTTCTATTTATATGAGAGATATGTTTTATGGTCATGCTCCGATGGTCAATGGTTTATTCTTAATGAATCTCGAACGTAATATTACACATGTTCATAGCGTGAATACCGAAAGATGTAAAGTTGATAACGATAGTCCCACATACTTGTGGTAATCGCCGCCTTGGTCACATTGGTGTCAAGCGCATGAAGAAGCTCCATGCTGATGGACTTTTAGAGTCTCTTGATTATGAATCATTTGACACATGCGAACCATGCCTCATGGGCAAGATGACCAAGACTCCATTCTCCGGAACAATGGAGCGAGCAACCAACTTGTTGGAAATCATACATACCGATGTGTGCGGTCCAATGAGCGTTGAGGCTCGCGGAGGATATCGTTATGTTCTCACTCTCACGAATGACTTGAGTAGATATGGGTATGTCTACTTGATGAAACACAAGTCCGAGACCTTTGAAAAGTTCAAGGAATTTCAGAATGAAGTAGAGAATCAACGTGACCGAAAGATAAAATTCTTACGATCGGATCGTGGAGGAGAATATTTAAGTCACGAATTTGGTACACACTTAAGAAAATGTGGAATCGTTTCACAACTAACGCCGCTGGAACACCTCAACAGAACGGTGTGCTCCGAACGTCAGAATCGCACTCTATTGGATATGGTGCGATCTATGATGTCTCTTACCGATTTACCGCTATCATTTTGGGGATACGCTCTAGAGACAGCTACATTCACTTTAAATAGGGCACCGTCTAAATCCGTTGAGACGACACCGTATGAATTATGGTTTGGGAAGAAACCTAAGCTGTCGTTTCTAAAAGTTTGGGGATGCGATGCTTATGTCAAGAAACTTCAACCTGAAAAGCTCGAACCCAAGTCGGAAAAATGCGTCTTCATAGGATACCCTAAGGAAACCTTTGGGTATACCTTCTACCTTAGATCTGAAGGCAAGATCTTTGTTGCCGTGAACGGAACCTTTCTCGGAAAAGAGTTTCTCTCGAAAGAAGTAAGTGGGAGGAAAGTAGAACTCGATGAAGTACTACCTCTTGAACAGAAAGTAGTGCAGCTCGTGAAAATGTTCCCGTGATGCCTACACCAACCGAAGAGGAAATTCATGATGATGATCAAGGTACTTCGGATCAAGTTGCTCTTGAACTTCGTGGAGTCCACTAGGACACGCCCGCACTGCAGTGGTACGGCAACCCTGTCCTGGAAATCATGTTGTTAGACAACGGTGAACCTTCGAACTATGAAGATGCGATGGCGGGCCCAGATTCCAACAAATGGCTAGAAGCCATGAAGTCCGAGATAGAATCCATGTATGAAAACAAAGTATGGACTTTGACTGACTTGCCCGATGATCGGCGACGATAGAAAACAAATGGATCTTTAAGAAGAAGACGGACGCGGATGGTAATGTCACCATCTATAAAGCTCGACTTGTCGCTAAGGGTTATCGGCAAGTTCAAGGGATTGACTACGATGAGACTTTCTCTCCGTAGCGAAGCTTAAGTCCGTCTCAATCATGTTAGCAATTGCCGCATACTATGATTATGAGATATGGCGGATGGACGCCAAAACAGCGTTCCTTAACGGTTATCTTAAGGAAGAGCTGTATATGATACAACCGAGAAGGTTTTGTCGATCCTAAGAATGTCGACAAAGTATGCAAGCTCCAGCGATCCATTTATGGGCTGGTGCAAGCATCTCGGAGTTGGAACATTCGCTTTGATGAAATGATTAAAGCGTTTGGGTTTATGCAGACTTATGGAGAAGCCTGCGTTTACAAGAAAGTGAGTGGGAGCTCAGAGCATTTCTCATATTATATGTAGATGACATACTTCTGATGGGAAATGATATAGAATTCTTGGATAGCATTAAGGCCTACTTGAATAAGAGTTTTTCAATGAAGGACCTTGGAGAAGCTGCTTATATATTAGGCATCAAGATCTATAGAGATAGATCGAGACGCCTCATAGGTCTTTCACAAAGCACATATCTTGATAAGATTTTGAAGAAGTTCAAAATGGATCAGTCCAAGAAAGGGTTCTTGCCTGTATTGCAAGGTGTGAAATTGAGCTCGGCTCAATGCCCGACCACGGCAAAAGATAAAGAAGAGATGAGTGTCATCCCTATGCTTCAGCCATAGGATCTATTATGTATGCCATGTGTGTACTGCACTGATGTAAACCTTGCCGTAAGTTTGGTAGGAAGGTACCAAAGTAATCCCGGCAAGGAACACCGGACAGCGGTCAAGAATATCCTGAAGTACGAAAAGGACAAAGGACATGTTTCGTTTATGGAGGTGACGAAGAGCTCGTCAGAATAAAGTTACGCCGACGCTTAGCTTCGACACAGATCTGGATGACTCTAAGTCACAAACCGGATACGTGTATATGTTGAATGGTGGAGCAAGAAGCTGGTGCAGCTGCAAGCAAAGCGTCGTGGCGGGATCTACATGTGAAGCGGAGTACATGGCAGCCTCGGAGGCAGCGCGATGAAGCAATTTGGGTGAAGGAGTTCATCACCGACCTAGGAGTCATACCCGGGCGTCGGGGCCGATCAAACTCTTCTCGTGACAACACTGGAGCTATTGCACTTGCCAAGGAGCCTGTGTTTCACAAGAAGACCAGGCACATCAAGCGCCGCTTCAACTCCATCCGTGAAAATGTTCAGATGGAGACATAGAAATTTAGAAGTGCATACGGATCTGAATGTCGCAGATCCGCTGACTTAACCTCTTTCACGGGCAAAACATGATCAACACCAGAACTCTATGGGTGTTCGATTCATCACAATGTAAACTAGATTATTGACTCTAGTGCAAGTGGGAGACTGTTGGAAATATGCCCTAGAGGCAATAATAAAAGCATTATTATTATATTTCCTTGTTCATGATAATTGTCTTTTATTCATGCTATAACTATATTAACCGGAAATCGTGATACACGTGTGAATACATAGACTACAATACGTCCCTAGTAAGCCTCTAGTAGACTAGCCCGTTGGTCAACAGATAGTCATGGTTTCCTGACTATGGACATCGGATGTCATTGACAACGGGATCACGTCATTAGGAGAATGACGTGATGGACAAGACCCAATCCTAAGCATAGCACAAAGATCGTGTAGTTCGCTTTTGCTAGAGCTTTTCCTATGTCAAGTATCTCTTCCTTAGACCATGAGATCGTGCAATTCCGGATACCGTAGGAGTGCTTTGGGTGTATCAAACGTCACAACGTAATCGGGTGACTATAAAGGTGCACTACAGGTATCTCCGAAAGTGACCATTGGGTTGACACGGATCGAGATCGATTTGTCACTCCAGACACGGAGAGGTATCACTAGGGCCCACTCGGTAATGCATCATCATAATGAGCTCAAAGTGATCAAGTGTCTGGTCACGGGATCATGCATTGCGGTACGAGTAAAGTGACTTGCCGATAACGAGACTAACGAGGTATTGGGATACCAACGATCGAGTCTCGAGCAAGTAACATACCGTCAGACAAAGGGAATAGAATACGGGGTTGCTTGAACCCTTGACATCGTGGTTCATCCGATGACAACATCGAGGAGCATGTGGGAGCCGACATGGGTATCCAGATCCCGATATTGGTTATTGACTTGAGGTAGTCTCGGTCATGTCTGCATGTCTCCCGAACCCGTAGGGTCTACACACTTAAGGTTCGGTGACGCTAGGGTTAATAGGAAGACAAGTATGTGATTACCGAATGTTGTTCGGAGTCCCGGATGAGATCCCGAACGTCACGAGGAGTTCCGGAATGGTCCGGAGGTAAAGATTTATATATAGAAAGTGGTTAAACGGACTCCGGGAAGTTTCGGTGGTATACCGGTAAAGTACCGGGGCCACCGGGAGGGTTCCGGAGGTCCACCGAGGGGCCACCTCTCCGGGGGCCACATGGGCTAAGTGGGAGAGGAGCCAGCCCTGGTGGGCTGGGCGCGCCCCACCTAGGCCCATGTGGCTAGGGTTTGGGAGGGTAACCCTAAAGGGGCGCCTCAGCTTGGGGCAAGCCACCCTCCCTCCTCCCTTGTCACGCCCCATCTAGGGTTTACCCTAGATGGCCGCCCCTTGCCCTTTTTACTCCTATAAATAGAGGGTGAGGGGAGGGCTACATAACACCATTGAAGGCGCAGCCCTCCCTCCCCAACACCTCTCTTTCTCCACGCGAAGCTTGGCGAAGCCCTGCCGGAGAACTGCCGTACCAACTGCACCACGCCGTCGTGCTGCCATTGGAGTTGTCTTCCTCAACCTCTCCTTCACTCTTGCTGGATCAAGACGGAGGAGACGCCATCGTCCCGTACGTGTGTTGAACATGGAGGTGCTGTCCTTTCAAGATTACTTTGGTCATCGGTGATCGGAATCACGTTGGGAACGCCTTCATCATCACCACTCTCAAGAACGCTTCCGTACTCGATCTACAAGTGGTATGTAGATGCAAACTCTCTCTCGTTACTCGTTGCTTAGTAGAACTCATAGATGGATCTTGGTGAAACCGTAGGAAAATTTTAATTTTCTGTAACGTTCCCCAACACTTCTTCCTCCTATATATACCTACGTACCCCGAAAACATCTAGGGGCACCACGAAACACAATTTCCACCACCGTAACCTACTGTATCCGCGAGATCCCATCTTGGAGCCTTCGTCTGCACTCTGCCGGAGGGGGAACCGACCACGGAGGGCTTCTACATCAACATCCTTGCCCCTTCGATGAGTTGTGAGTAGTTTACCACAGACCTACGGGTCCATAGTTATTAGCTAGATGGCTTCTTCTCTCTTTTTGGATCTCAATACAATGTTCTCCCCTCTCTTGTGGAGATCTATTCGATGTAAACTCTTATTGCGGTGTGTTTGTCGAGATCCGATGAATTGTGGGTTTATGATCAAGTTTATCTATGAATAATATTTGAATCTTCTCTGAATTCTTTTATGTATGATTGAGTTATCTTTGCAAGTCTCTTTCCGCATGAATATAATTGTGTTAAATCACAGAAACGTGATTTTTCATTGATTCTTTTTGTTTCGGTTCAATAAACAAATTGTCCAGGACTTCCTATTTTGGTAGGATTTTTAGAGTTCCAAAAGTTTGCGTTAGTTACAGATTGCTACAGACTGTTCTGTTTTTGACAGATTTTGTTTTTCGTGTGTAGTTTGCTTATTTCAATGCATCTATGGCTAGTAAATTAGTTTATAAACCATAGGGAAGTTGGAATACAGTTGGTTTAACACCAAAATAAATAAAGAATGAGTTCATTGCAGTACCTTATGTGGTGGTTTTGTTTTCTTTCACTAACGGAGCTTATAAGATTTCCTGTTGAGTTTTGTGTTGTGAAGTTTTCAAGTTTTGGTTAAAGCTTTTATGGACTATGGAATAAGGAGTGGCAAGAGCCTAAGATTGGGGATGCCCATGGCACCCCAAGATATTCAAGGATAGCCAAAGTTTAAGCTTGGGGATGCCCCGGGAAGGCATCCCCTCTTTCGTCTTTGTTCATTGGTAACTTTACTTGGAGCTATATTTTTATTCGCCACATGATATGTGTTTTGCTTGGAGTGTCGTGTATTATATTAGTCTTTGCTTTTTAGTTTACCATAATCATCCTTGATGTACACACCTTTTGGGAGAAGCCTATTTGATTAGAATTTGCTAGAATACTCTATATGCTTCACTTATATCTTTTGAGCTTAATAGTTTTTGCTCTAGTGCTTCACTTATATTTTTTAGAGCATGATGGTGTCTTAATTTCGAAGAAATTTCTAGTCTCTCATGCCTCACTTATATCTTTTTGAGAGTCTTTTAGAACAGCATGGTATTTTCTATGGTTACAAAATTGGTCTTAGAATGATGAGCATCCAAGTTGGGTATAATAAAAACTATCATAGATAAAGAATTGGATGCTATGATCAATTTGATGCTTGATAATTGTTTTGAGATATAAAGGTGGTAATGTTAGGGTCATGCTAGTGGGTAATTATGAAATTGAGAAATACTTTTGTTGAAGTTGGCAAGTCCCGTAGCATGCACGTATGGTAAAAGTTGTGTGACAAATTTGTTGCATGAGGTGCTCTTTTGATTGTCTTCCTTATGAGTGGCAGTCGGGGACGAGCGATGGTCTTTTCCTACCAATCTATCCCTCTTGGGTCATGCGTAGTAGTACTTTGCTTCGAGGGCTAAGTAGGCTTTTGCAATAAGTATATGAGTTCTTTTGACTAATGCGAGTCCATGGATATATGCACACTCATCCTTTCACTTTGCTAGCCTTTATTATTACCGCGCAACTCTCGCCGGCATCATGAACCCTTTATTTACCTTCCTCAAAACAGCCACCATACCTACCTATTATGGCATTTCCATAGCCATTCTGCGACATATTGCCATGAAACTTTCCACCGTTCCGTTTATTATGACACGTTTCATCATTGTCATATTGCTCTTTGCATGATCACGGAGTTGACATCGTATTTGTGGCAAGGCAACTTTCATAATTTTCATACATGTCGCTCTTGGTTCATGGCATATCCCGGTACACCGCCAGAGGGATTCATATAGAGTCATATCTTGTTCTAGCTTTGAGTTGTAATTCTTGAGTTGTAAATCCATAAAAGTGTGATGATCTTCATTATTAGAGCATTGTCCTAGTGAGGAAAGGATGATGAAGGCTATGATTCCCCCACAAGTCGGGATGAGATTCCGGACTTTACAAAAAAGGAAAAAAAAGAGAAAGGCCAAAAATAAAAAAAAGAGAAAGGCCAAAGAAAAAAAGGAAAGAAAAAAAAAGAGAAAAGAAGAAAAAAATGAGAAAAAGAGAGACGGGACAATGCTACTATCTCTTTTTCCACACTTGTGCTTCAAAATAGCACCATGATCTTCATGATAGAGAGCCTCCTATGTTGTCACTTTCATATACTAGTGGGAACTTTTCATTATAGAACTTGGCTTGTATATTCCAATGATGGGCTTCCTCAAAATGCCCTAGGTCTTCGTGAGAAAGCAAGTTGGATGCACACCCACTTAGTTTCTTTTGTTGAGCTTTCATATATTTATAGCTCTAGTGCATCCGTTGCATGGCAATCCCTACTCACTCACATTGATAACTATTAATGGGCATCTCCATATAGCCCGTTAATACACCTAGTTGATGTGAGACTATCTTCTACCTTTTTGTCCTCACAACCACCACAATATACCACCGTAGTGATATGTCCATGGCTTGCGCTCATGTATTGCGTAAGAGTTGAAAAGCTGAAGCGCGTTAAAAAGTATGAAACAATTGCTCGGCTCGTCATCGGGGTTGTGCATGATGGGAGTATTTTGTGTAATGAAAATGAAGCATGGCTTAACTATATGATTTTGTAGGGATAAGCTTTCCTTGGCTATGCTATTTTGATAGGACATGATTATTTGTTAGTATGCTTTGAAGCATTAATATTTTTATGTTTTATAAGCTTTTATTTTGTATCATTTGGATCTGAACATTCATGCCACAATAAAGAAAATTACATTGAGAATTATGCTAGGTAGCATTCCACATCAAAAATTTCTTTTTATCATTTACCTACTCGAGGACGAGCAGGAATTAAGCTTGGGGATGCTTGATACGTCTCCAATGTATCTAAAATTTTTGATTGTTCCATGCTATTATATTACCTCTTTTGGATGTTTATGGGCTTTATTTTACACATTTATATCATTTTTTGGACTAACCTACTAACCGGAGGCCCAGCCCGTATTGCTGTTTTTTTGCCTATTTCAGATTTCAAGAAAAGGAATATCAAACGGAGTCCAAACGGAATGAAACCTTCGGGAGCGTGATTTTTGGAACGAACGTTATCCAGAGGACTTGGAGTGCAAGTCAAGAAGCAGCCGAGGCTCCCACGAGATAGGAGGTCACCACAGAGGCGCGCCTCATTGTCTCGTGGGCCCCTCAGCGACCACCGACGTACTTCTTCCTCCTATATATACCTACGCACTCGAAAACATCCAGGGCACCACGAAACACAATTTCCACCACCGTAACCTTCTTCAGATCCGCGAGATCCCATCTTGGAGCCTTCACGGCACTCTGCCGGAGGGGGAATCGACCACGGAGGGCTTCTACATCAACATCCTTGCCCCTCTGATGAGTTGTGAGTAGTTTACCACAGACCTAAGGGTCCATAGTTATTAGCTAGATGGCTTCTTCTCTCTTTTTGGATCTCAATACAATGTTCTCCCCCTCTCTTGTGGAGATCTATTCGACGTAAACTCTTTTTGCGGTGTGTTTGTCGAGATCCGATGAATTGTGGGTTTATGATCAAGTTTATCTATGAATAATATTTGAATCTTCTCTGAATTCTTTTATGTATTGTTGAGTTATCTTTGCAAGTCTCTTCAAATTATCAGTTTGGTTTGGCCTACTAGATTGATCTTTCTTGCCATGGGAAAAGTGCTTAGCTTTGGGTTCAATCTTGCGGTGTCCTTACCCAGTGATAGAAAGGGTTGCAAGGAAGGTATTGTATTGTTGCCATCGAGGATAACAAGATGGGGTTTATATCATATTGCTTGAGTTTATCCCTCTACATCATGTCATCTTGCTTAATGCGTTACTCTGTTCTTATGTTAATACTCTAGATGTAGGCAGGAGTATGTCGATGTGTGGAGTAATAGTAGTAGACGCAGGCAGGAGTCGGTCTACTTGTTATGGACGTGATGCCTATATACATGATCATGCCTAGATAATCTCATAACTATGCGCTTTTCTATCAATTGCTCGACAGTAATTTGTTCACCCACCGTAATACTTATGCTATCTTGAGAGAAGCCTCTAGTGAAACCTATGGCCCCCGGGTCTATCTCTTATCATATTTGCTTTCAATCTACTTTTATTTGCATCTTTACTTTTTGCATCTATATTATAAAATACCAAAAATATATTTATCTTATCATACTATCTTTATTAGATCTCACTTTCACAAGTGGCTGTGAAGGGATTGGCAACCCCTTTATTGCGTTGGTTGCGAGTTCTCAGTTTGTTTGTGTAGGTGCGTGGGACTTTGAGGAGCCTCCCTCTTTGGATTGATACCTTGGTTCTCAAAAACTGAGGTAAATACTTACGCTACTATTGCTGCATCACCCTCTCCTCTTCGAGGAAAACCAACGCAAGCTCAAGTCGTAGCAAGAAGGATTTCTGGCGCCGTTGCCGGGGAGGTCTTTGCTCAAGTCAAGACATACCAAGTACCCATCACAAACCCATCTCCCTCGCATTTACATTGTTAGCCATTTGCCTCTCGTTTTCCTCTCGCCCACTTCACCCTTGCCATTTTATTCGCCCTCTCTTTCCCAATCTCCTCCCCTCTCTTTCGCTCGCTTTTTTTCTCCTTGCTTTTGTTTTCCGATATGTCTGAAATTGGGGAGATTATTGTCAATATGGACAACCATGATAACATGGAAAATTCTGATGCTCCGGCTGAAGAACCCCCTATCTTGCATACTAAAAAGTTTCGAATCGGTAGTGGTAACATCATTGGAAAAAGTGTTATTCAAGATTTCTTTACTTGTGCTTGGGTGCTTTACCTTCAATGGGTGGTTCTATCCTTCATAAAACTAGTAGTCTTGCGGATGCCATTGCTATGCTAGTGGTTGAACTTGAAAGGCAATTTATGCATATGCATCCTTGCATACAAAGAATTTTTCTAGAATTTTCCAATATTAAGCATTCTTCTGCTAAACGTGTTGTTACTATCTTTTTGGGTCATGACTTTATATTTATAGTAAGAGAGGCCAAAGAAATCTTTGCGCACTATAGGGTGGACGCCGGTCATCCTCCCATAGAGGTGATCCTCTATGATCAAGAGGAATTTAGGCGTTTTCAATCTTCGGACTATGTTGCTTTTAATGAAAACATTAGAAAAAGGTTCCTACCAATGTCTTAGTTGATTGCATTAACGAGCTTAATAATGATTTTTCCCTTCGAAACAATGAGCTAGGATACTCTCTTGAGTATAGGCTCACAAGATTTTGCCAAAAGAATGCTTTTAGTGATGAAATAGTTGTGCACTATGAAGGGCCAAAGGAGGAGTCCGTTTCTCCTGTGATTGATCTTGGGGACCTTTGTCCCACTAAAATTAGCCCTTTTGATTACTTTTGCTTGCCTCAAAGGAAACTTGCTGCCGAACGTAGAGAATATTATATGAGCTTTCAAGATCTATCTTATTATTATGGCACTACTTAGATCTATCTTTGCTTTTATGCCTAGCTAGGGGCGTTAAACGATAGCGCTAGTTGGGAGGCAACCCAATTTTCTTTATGTTTTTTGTTTTTTCTCCTGTTTAGTAATAAATCTTGCATCTACCTTCTGTTTAGATGTGTTTTTATCTTTTAATTAGTGTTTGTGCCAAGTAGAACCTATATGGTAACCTACGATGTTAGTTGATTTGATTCTGCTGAAAAACAGAAACTTTGCACGCACGAATAAATCTGTTAAATCACAAAAACGTGCTTTTGCGTTTATTATTTTTGCTTCTGTTCAATAAACAAATTGTACAGGACTTCCTATTTTGGTAGGAGTTTTAGAGTTCCAGAAGTTTGCATTAGTTACAGATTGCTACAGACTATTCTGTTTTTGACAGATTCTGTTTTTCGTGTATTGTTTGCTTATTTCAATGCATCTATGGCTAGTAAATTAATTTATAAACCATAAGGAAGTTGAATACATTAGGTTTAACACCAAAATAAATAAAGAATGAGTTCATTGCAGTACCTTATGTGGTGGTTTTGTTTTCTTTCACTAACGGAGCTTATAAGATTTCCTGTTGAGTTTTGTGTTGTGAAGTTTTCAAGTTTTGGGTAAAGCTTTTATGGACTATGGAATAAGGAGTGGCAAGAGCCTAAGATTGGGGATGCCCATGGAACCCCAAGATATTCAAGGATAGCCAAAATCCTAAGCTTGGGGATGCCCCGGGAAGGCATCCCCTCTTTCGTCTTTGTTCATTGGTAACTTTACTTGGAGCTATATTTTTATTCGCCACATGATATGTGTTTTGCTTCGTGTATTATATTAGTATTTGCTTTTTAGTTTACCAAAATCATCCTTGATGTACACACCTTTTGGGAGAAGCCTATTTTATTAGAATTTTGCTAGAATACTCTATGTGCTTCACTTATATCTTTTGAGCTTAATAGTTTTTGCTCTAGTGCTTCACTTATATTTTTTAGAGCATGATGGTGTCTTAATTTCGAAGAAATTTCTAGTCTCTCATGCCTCACTTATATCTTTTTGAGAGTCGTTTAGAACAGCATGGTATTTGCTATGGTTACAAAATTGGTCTTAGAATGATGAGCATCCAAGTTGGGTATAATAAAAACTATCATAGATAAAGAATTGGATGCTATGATCAATCTGATGCTTGATAATTGTTTTGAGATATAAAGGTCGTAATGTTAGGGTCATGCTAGTGGGTAATTATGAAATTGAGAAATACTTTTGTTGAAGTTGGCAAGTCCCGTAGCATGCATGTATGGTAAAAGTTGTGTGACAAATTTGTTGCATGAGGTGATCTTTTGATTGTCTTCCTTATGAGTGGCAGTCAGGGACGAGCGATGGTCTTTTCCTACGAATCTATCCCTCTTGGGGCATGCGTAGTAGTACTTTGCTTCGAGGGCTAAGTAGGCTTTTGCAATAAGTATATGAGTTCTTTTGACTAATGCGAGTCCATGGATATATGCACACTCATCCTTTCACTTTGCTAGCCTTTATTATTACCGCGCAACTCTCGCCGGTATCATGAACCCTTTATTTACCTTCCTCAAAACAGCCACCATACCTACCTATTATGGCATTTCCACAGCCATTCTGAGATATATTGCCATGCAACTTTCCACTGTTCCGTTTATTATGACACGTTTCATCATTGTCATATTGCTCTTTGCATGATCACGTAGTTGACATCGTATTTGTGGCAAGGCCACTTTCATAATTTTCATACATGTCGCTCTTGATTCATTGCATATCCTGTAAACCACGGAGGCATTCATATAGAGTCATATCTTGTTCTAGCTTTGAGTTGTAATTCTTGCGTTGTAAATCCATAAAAGTGTGATGATCTTCATTATTAGAGCATTGTCCTAGTGAGGAAAGGATGATGAAGGCTATGATTCCCCCACAAGTCGGGATGAGATTTCGGACTTTACAAAAAAGGAAAAAAAGGGAAAAAAAGATAAAAGCCAAAAAGAAAAAAAGAGAAAGGCCAAAGAAAAAAAGGAAAGAAAAGAAAAGAGAAAAGAAGAAAAAGATGAGAGAAAAATAGAGAAGGGACAATGCTACTATCTCTTTTTCCACACTTGTGCTTCAAAATAGCACCATGATCTTCATGATAGAGAGTCTCCTATGTTGTCACTTTCATATACTAGTGGGAATTTTTCATTATAAAACTTGGCTTGTATATTCCAATGATGGGCTTCCTCAAAATGCCCTAGGTCTTCGTGAGAAAGCAAGTTGGATGCACACCCACTTAGTTTCTTTTGTTGAGCTTTCATATATTTATAGCTCTAGTGCATCAGTTGCATGGCAATCCCTACTCACTCACATTGATATCTATTAAAGGGCATCTCCATATAGCTCGTTAATACACCTAGTTGATGTGAGACTATCTTCTCCCTTTTTGTCCTCACAACCACCACCATATACCACCATAGTGCTATGTCCATGGCTTGCGCTCATGTATTGCGTAAGAGTTGAAAAGCTGAAGCGCGTTAAAACGTATGAAACAATTGCTCGGCTCGTCATCGGGGTTGTGCATGATGGGAGTATTTTGTGTAATGAAAATGAAGCATGGCCTAACTATATGATTTTGTAGGGATAAGCTTTCTTTGGCTATGCTATTTTGATAGGACATGATTATTTCTTAGTATGCTTTGAAGAACTATTATTTTTATGTTTTATAAGCTTTTATTTTGTATCATTTGGATCTGAACATTCATGCCACAATAAAAAAAATTACATTGAGAATTATGCTAGGTAGCATTCCACATCAAAAATTTCTTTTTCATCATTTACCTACTCGAGGGCGAGCAGGAATTAAGCTTGGGGATGCTTGATACGTCTCCAACGTATCTATAATTTTTGATTGTTCCATGCTATATATTACATCTTTTGGATGTTTATGGGCTTTATTTTACACATTTATATCATTTTTGGGACTAACCTACTAACCGGAGGCCCAGCCCGTATTGCTGTTGTTTTGCCTATTTCAGTATTTCGAAGAAAAGGAATATCAAACGGAGTCCAAACGGAATGAAACCTTCGGGAGCATGATTTTTGGAACGAACATGATCTAGAGGACTTGGAGTGCAAGTCAGGAAGCAGCCGAGGCCCCCACGAGATAGGAGGCCGCCCCATCAGAGGCGCGCCGTCTCCGTGGGCCCCTCGGCCACCGACGCATTATCTTCCTCCGAGATATACCTACTTACCCCGAAAACATCTAGGGGCACCACGAAACACAATTTTCACCACCATAACCTTCTGTATCCGCGAGATCCCATCTTGGAGCCTTCGCCGGCACTCTGCCGGAGGGGGAATTGACCATGGAGGGCTTCTACATCAACATCCTTGCCCCTCCGATGAGTTGTGAGTAGTTTACCACAGACCTACGAGTCCATAGTTATTAGCTAGATGGCTTATTCTCTCTTTTTGGATCTCAATACAATGTTCTCCCCCTCTCTTGTGGAGATCTATTCGACGTAAACTCTTTTTGCGGTGTGTTTGTCGAGATCCGATGAATTGTGGGTTTATGATCAAGTTTATCTATGAATAATATTTGAATCTTCTCTGAATTCTTTTATGTATTATTGAGTTATCTTTGCAAGTCTCTTCAAATTATCAGTTTGGTTTGGCCTACTAGATTGATCTTTCTTGCCATGGGAAAAGTGCTTAGCTTTGGGTTCAATCTTATGTGTGTCCTTACCCAGTGATAGAAAGGGTTGCAAGGAAGGTATTGTATTGTTGCCATCGAGGATAACAAGATGGGGTTTATATCATATTGCTTGAGTTTATCCCTCTACATCATGTCATCTTGCTTAATGCGTTACTCTGTTCTTATGAACTTAATACTCTAGATGTAGGCAGGAGTATGTCGATGTGTGGAGTAATAGTAGTAGACGCAGGCAGGAGTCGGTCTACTTGTTATGGACGTGATGCCTATATACATGATCATGCCTAGATAATCTCATAACTATGCGCTTTTCTATCAATTGCTCGACAAGAATTTGTTCACCCACCGTAATACTTATGCTATCTTGAGAGAAGCCTCTAGTGAAACCTATGGCCCCGGGTCTATCTCTTATCATATTTGCTTTCAATCTACTTTTATTTGCATCTTTACTTTTTGCATCTATATTATAAAATACCAAAAATATATTTATCTTATCATACTATCTTTATTAGATCTCACTTTCACAAGTGGCTGTGAAGGGATTGGCAACCCCTTTATTGCGTTGGTTGCGAGTTCTCAGTTTGTTTGTGTAGGTGTGTGGGACTTTTGAGTAGTCTCCTACTGGATTGATACCTTGGTTCTCAAAAACTGAGGGAAATACTTACGCTACTTTTGCTGCATCACCCTCTCCTCTTCGTGGAAAACCAACGCAAGCTCAAGACATAGCACCTACCTCTGAAGAAACTGACAAGCTACACTATCGATCCTACACGGATAAATAGCGGATCACGCACGTACTATATCCTTTCCGGTTTGCAGGGCTCAATTCAAGAAACGACCTACTCGATCCTACACGAATAAATAGCAGATCATGCACGTACTAGTACCTCCTTTCCGGTTTGCAGGGCTTAATTCAAACGTCTCACTAACCAAGGTACTCCCTCCATTCGGGTTTATTAGTCCCATGAGCAAAGCAGCAAGACCAAGGCATGGCAATAATTAACGGCATGCAGAAGTTTAAGCCTAATTAATTCCAGTGATTTGAGTGGCTGCATACGTGCCCTCGGCTGCGGCTCGTTGCGTGCTGCTCCGCGTACTGGTTGCGAGCGATTCTGAGTGCATGCATGCAGCCGGCTGTAATTAAGGCAGCTAACAGATGCGAAAAAGATGCGCTTTAATTGTTGCAGGCTTTCTAAATCCATGGAATCATTATTGACAAGGAGGGAGATGATTCGAGTGCACTCGTTTGACCGCCATGCCGGCGTGCGAGCCAGACGGGACGGGATGGCACATTCATAATTTTAGTTTCTCTAGTTTTCCACGGCAAGCTGGCGCGCTAAGCCATTATGCATGGAATTCCGATGACCGTCGTGCTACCTTCCGCCTATAAGTACTGTTTCCCGGCCTTCTCCGGTGGCACCGTGACCCAACTCGCCATATCCTCATAAGCCCCCACCGGCCCGAAGTCGCTCGCCACGTCCACCATGCCCCTGCCCATCCCCGGTAAGCGACGTCGGAGGCGGTCACCGCCGGAACTAGTGTTCGGTTTTTCATCGGAAGGCAGGCGGAGGGAGGAGGCATTCTATCTGTCTTTAGATGGCAATGTGGAGATCGAGGAGTTGTTGGAGCGCGACCGCATGGTGGAGGAGCAGGAGTTGTTGGAGCGCGACCGCCTTTCGGAGGAGCAGCGTATCACCGATTTGCGCCGCCAGCGGGACATGGAGCAGCAACGCACCGATGCTCTGAGTCACGAGCAGAGCGCCCGCAACTGGGCCGACTACGTGGAGGCCGGCGCCCGGCAAATAACCCTGGAGGCTGTCGGGCACGCACGCGTTCGCGACGCCGATTTTTACTACCAGCTCGTCAAGTGGGTTTCCCGCTTGGAAGCCGAAGCTTCGGTGGACCACGCCGGCATGGAAAGGGACAATGCACGCGAGCAACGCGCCCTTTCGCACCTCTTGCAAGTCTGAGGCGAGGCGCAGGACGCCGGTGCCGGCGTTTAGCGTGTACCACAGATGGCGGCCGACATCGTCTAGTTAGCTAAGAATAAGTTAGTACTTGTACGCTACTAGAGTATTAGTGGGAGTAGATAGTTAACTTGGCTATGATGGTTGTCAACATGGAAGTTCAGTACTCTATATGTGGATCAGACCTGTTACTCTGCTCTGAATGTTGAACTTTCCGTTTGCACGTATGGAATGGGCTATTATTTTTTTAAATGGGTTGTATTTGTCCTCCATGGGTTTAGAGGCTGGCTTGTGGGCCTAGCAAGTTGACGCGTACACAATCAGGAGATGATTGTACGTGGAGAGGATGACAGCAGGGACCCACCAAGGTCATGGCAGTACGCAAGCAAGTGCGCCTTATTTCAAGCCAATAAAAAATGGCTCCTCCCATCGGATTTCGACATCCGGGTCCCATGCCATTGTCAACGTAGTCAATAAACGAGAGAATTGCACAACGAGCGGCCGACACCAGGGACCCAACAGCTCGCTTCAGCTTATTTTTGTTTTGGGTTAATTTGATAAATGCCACTCCAAATCTGAGTATCAGAAATGCCATCGCAATTTCCAAACTTTGAAAATGCCATTTCAAGTGGCATTTTTCAAGTCCTGAGTGGCGTTTTCAAAGTTTGCAAACTGCAGTGATGGCGTTTTTCAAAGTTTTCAAAAATTGCAGTGGCATTTTTCAAAGTTTGGAAATTGCAGTGGCATTTTTATGAATCGCCATAATTTGAGTGGCATTTATCTAATTTTTTTTTGAGATGGAAGCAGGGTGTCAACTGGGCTGTGCAAGACACTCTGGCCTGTCTGGACAACCTTTTCTTTTATGTTTACCATGCATCAGCCCAAGAGTTTTTTTCTTTCTCGAAAATGGCTAGCCCAGTTTTTTTGTGATTTGTCAAGTAAGTCGCTTTATCAGGCTTGTTGGGTTGCAAATCTTTCAAGATGAGGAGAGCTTCATTCGGTTGGCCGAGAAAATGGCCTATCAGTAATGAGAAATGGGCTGTACATTTTTAAAACACATCAAACCGGCAATTAGTTTCAAATATCTTTTATTCATTTCGATATTTTTAATTGCATTGATTTCTATGCGTGGACAATTTATTGGATTTTATATTGATATACATTTATTTTTTAAATCAGTCTGAATGTGACTTGAAATTTCGGGATTAAAAACAGTTCAGACTGCACCGACATATGCAAAATTCCGTATAATTTTTTAACCGTGGCCACAATATGGGCTGTAATGCTAAAAAAAGAATATGGGCTATAAAAAACCCGTAAGAATTAGCAAATGGGCTGTAAATTATTTGAAATAATGGTAGATGGCTTGTATGCTGTTTTCCACAGATTTGAGGCTTTCCACAGATGGCACAGATCTTTGTTGGTTGTCCATCCAAGCAGTCGTGCTTCTCAAATCTCTGCTCTTCCTGCTCCGGCCCCGCTCAAACAAGCGCCGACGGGACTGCCTGCTCCCTCCTCCTTGGTCGGGTTTGTCTTTGCCAAGTGAGCCTCACCGCCCCATCGTACTCCCATCGCTGGCCTAGCCATCCCTCTACTCACCCATAGTCCCACACCTGCTGTTATTCTCTGGCGACGGCAGACGAACCAGTAAACCCTCGTACAGTCGTACTCCCCTCCGTGTGGTAAACAACTGCCGAGTCTTCCCTGCCTCCTTGGCCTCGCCGTCGTCCACCGCCCTGGTGCTCTCGGCGTGGCGTGGTCAGCATGGTCAACGACCGACATGCATCTGAAGTGGACTATACGTGGAGAGGCTGACAGCTGGGTCCACGGCCGCACGCAAAGAAATGCCTCCTTATTACGCGCAAAATAATGATTCCTCCACCTGACATCTGGGACCCACCGAAAGGTCCTCTGTATTTCGTGAAAAAAACGTTACCGCCGCTGACAGCTCGGACCCACCAGCTCTATCTTCGCACGCAAGGAAGTACCTCCTTATTACGCACGAAAAAAATGAATACTCCCCCTGCTAGCTGGTGAGGGAGTCCTGGATTAGGCGGTATCCGGACTGCCGAACTGTGTACAACGTCTGGACTATTGAAGCGTGAAGATACAAGACTCAAGACTTCGGCCCGTGTCCGGATGGGACTCTCCTTTGCGTGGAAGGCAAGCTTGGCGATCCGGATATTGTGTTTCCTTTCTTGTAATCGACTCCATGTAAACCCTAGCCCTCTCCGATGTCTATATAAACCGGAGGGGTTGGTCCTTAGAAGGCCGATCACAATTACAATCATACCATCATAGGCTAGCTTTTAGGGTTTAGCCTCTATGATCTCGTGGTAGATCTACTCTTGTACTACCCATATCATCAATATTAATCAAGCAGGAAGTAGGGTTTTACCTCCATCGAGAGGGCCCGAACCTGGGTAAACATCTGTGTCCCTTGCTTCCTGTTAGCATCAGCCTTGACGCACAGATCGGGACCCCCTACCCGAGATCCGCCGGTTTTGACACCGACATTGGTGCTTTCATTGAGAGTTCCTCTGTGACGTCGCCGCAAGGCTTGATGGCTCCTTCAATCATCGTCAACGACACGGTCCAGGGGGAGATTTTCCTTCCCGGACAGATTTTCGTGTTCGGCGGCTTCGCGCTGCGGGCCAATTCGCTTGGCCATCTGCAGCAGATCGACAGCTACGCCCCTGGCCATCAAATCAGGTTAGGAAACCTGAACTACACAGCGGATATCTGCGGAGGTTTGATCTTCGACGGGTTCGGGCCCGCGCCAGGAGCATGGACAGTCACGACGAGCATGGCCTGGACCTGCTGTCGGACGACGCTCGGGATATCACCCCTGCAGCAGCCCCGGACTCAAATCCGGAGCAGGCTGCGTTGCCAAGGTACGGAGGGATGGACCCCGCCCCGCAGGCCGTACCATCATCGGCGGTGGAGCCGAACACAGGCCTCACTTCTGAGGAAGCCTGTGACTCCGGACCCCCGGATTCATATCCGTTTGTAGGATCCAGTCCGCACGTTCCCGAGCTCGCCGAGCCTGGTCGGGCTCCGGTAATGGAGTTCAACGCTGCGGACATCTTTCAACACTCGCCCTTTGACGACATGCTGAACTCATTAAAGTCTCTCTCTCTCTGTCAGGAGGCTCCGGGCCGAACTATGTCCGGCTCGAGTGGGAGGTAGGCGACGAAGGAATTCTCTGCCCACCCACCACCCATTTCATAGCCACGATCGATGATTTAACCGACGTGCTTGACTTCGACTCCGAAGACATCGACGGTATGGACGAAGATGCAGGAGAATTACAGGAGCCACCGCTCACAGGGCGGTGGACGGCCACCTCTTCATACGATATATATATATGGTGGACACTCCGAAGGAAACTATTGGCGATGAGCCAACGGAGGATAACCCCTCGGGAAGAAAAGCAAAGCATGGGCATCGTTGGCGCCGCTCCAAGCCCCGCCACAGCAATACCGGCCCCGGAGACGAAAGTAATCCGGATGGCGCCGAAGAAGAATACGACCCTTACCAGCCCACCTTCGAGCAGGCCGAACAGGAAGATGAGCAAATCAGCCCAGAAGAACAGGCAACGGACGCATACTTGGAGGAGGACAACTACATGCCCCCCTCCGAAGATGAGATTAGTCTCGGCGACGATGAATTCGGCGTGCCTGAGGATCCCGTGGAGCAGGAGCGCTTCTAGCGCAGGCTTATAGCCACTGCGAGGAGCCTAAAGAAGAAGCAGCAGAAACTCCAAGCTGACCAAGACCTGCTCACAGATAGATGGACTGAAGTCCTGGCAGCCGAGGAATATGGACTCAAACGCCAAACGGCTGACCGGCCACCCTGTGGCCGGGATAAAACAGGATATCAGCCCGAATACCAGCCCGCACCCCCACGCCGATACACTACGGCCCAGGGCAACAGGCAAGACCTGCAAGATATTCTGGAAAACAAAGCAGGACAGCCAAGATCGATCTACGGATCGCGGGGGCGCGCCCCAGCGCGCGACGATGATCGTCGCGTCGGATACATCATCAACAAGTCCGGCCGGGCCGAACGCAGCAACCCAGACCAATTCGAGTTGCGCAGCCACATAGCCAGGCAAAGAGGCGCCGCACACCCCCTCTGCTTCATTGACGAAGTAATGGATCATGAATTCCCAGAAGGGTTCAAACCCGTAAACATCGAATCGTATGAAGGCACAACAGACCCCGTAGTATGGATCGAAGATTTCCTTCTCCACATTCACATGGCCCGCGGAGATGATCTACACGCCATCAAGTATCTTCCCCTTAAGCTCAAAGGACCAGCCCGGCACTGGCTAAACAGCCTGCCAGCAAATTCCATTGGCAGTTGGGAAAACCTGGAAGACGCATTCCTCGACAACTTCCAGGGCACATATGTGCGACCACCGAATGCTTAGGACCCGAGTCACATTACTTAACAGCCCGGAGAATCAGCGAGGAAATTCTGGACTCGGTTCCTAACTAAAAAGAACCAAATAGTCGACTGTCCGGACACCGAAACCCTGGCGGCTTTCAAGCATAATATCCGTGACGAATGGCTTGCTCGACACCTCAGCCAGGAAAAAGCCAAGTCCATGGCAGCTCTCACAACACTAATGACCCGCTTTTGTGCGGGTGAGGACAGCTGGTTGGCCCGCAGCGGCACCACGCCACATTCCGGCACATTGGACAGCCCCGATACTAACGGCAAGCCACGGCGCAACGGACATAAGAGATGGAACAACGGTGACAACGATGAAGACACGATAGTCAACGCAGGATTCAGCGGACGTAAGTCTGGTCAGCGGAAAAAGCCGTTCAAAAGAAATAATCAGGGACCGTCCATTCTGGACCGCATATTGGAGCGCTCGTGCCAAATTCATGGCACCCCGGACAAGCCAGCCAACCACACCAATAGAGACTACTGGGTGTTCAAACAGGTCGGCAAAATAAATGCCGAAAATAAGGACAAGGGGCCACATAGCGACGATGACGAAGAGCCCCGACGTCCGAACACGGGGGGCCAAAAGAAATTTCCCCCCCAGGTGAAAACGATCAATACGATCTACGCCACTCATATCCCCGAGCGGGAATGGGAGCGAGCACTATGGGACGTCTATGCGATGGAGCCAGTCGCCCCCAAATTCAACCCATGGTCAGCTTGTCCGATCACCTTTGATCATAGGGATCATCCTACTAGCATCCGTCACTGCGGCTCAGCCGCATTGGTCTTGGACCCGATCATCAACGGATTCCACCTCACGCGAGTCCTTATGGACGGCGGCAGCAGCCTGAACCTGCTTTATCAGGACACAGTGCGCAAAATGGGCATTGATCCTTCAAGGATCAAGCCAACCAAAACCACCTTTAAAGGTGTCATTCCTAGAGTAGAGGCCCGCTGTACAGGCTCTATAACATTGGAAGTGGTCTTCGGATCTCCGGACAACTTCTGAAGCGAAGAGTTGATCTTCGATATCGTCCCTTTCCGTAGTGGTTACCACGCACTGCTAAGACGAACCGCATTCGCTAGATTCAATGTGGTACCACATTATGCATACCTCAAGCTCAAGATGCAAGGTCTGCGCGGGGTCATAACAGTAAACGGAAACATGGACCGCTCTCTCCGTACAGAAGAGCATACTGCAGCCCTCGTGGCAGAAGTACAATGTGGCCTCCTCCGGCAAACCTCCAATCCGGTGACGACAACCTCAAGCACCGTCAAGCGAGTCTGGAGCACCCAACAACAGGATCATCAGGAATGCCAAGAGCATGATTAGCAGTCTGGCCTCCACTCAAGCCCCATCAAAGCAGCATTCGTGCCACGCGTACACAATTACGCACTCAAGATACCAGGGGCATGGGCGGAGGCACATCAATGACTCAATTAATAGTGCAGGTAACTACCAAATACCTTCATAATCTTTCCCTCTTACATTTCAGGACACCGCTTTAGTGCAACATCCTCAGAAGAGCGGAATTGCCGGACTTACATGGGAGAGACATCCAAAGAGGCAACAGACGTTGTGCACAGAAGGAAATACCCAGGTGGAATATATTTACGATCATTATACCTGCTTTATCTATATGTACACAGCCTGCCCTTGGATAGGACATGTCAAATAGTCCTATTTATCTCCGCTTAATGCATCCATTGTAAACATACGCTCAAACATATTATTCGTCAATGGGAGATCATATATAGCGTTAGCTTATTATTCTTATTTCAGCATTTTTTCTCTTATAAATGTTTACTTGATATTGCATCCGTACACCTTGGTACAGTCAGTTTGCCAGGGGCTTCTCACGGCGCCCCGTAATATGGCAAGTTAAGTCCGAACACTTTCAACAGTGCGGCACCCCGAACTTATAGCACTATATGCATCATCTCCGAATCATGTCTTGGGTCTACAGTTGGGATAGCCCGGCTCCCTTGTTTTGGTGCCTTACATTCCGTTATATCGGCTAAGGTAGCGCAGGGAGAACTACTGCGATTGTGTCCCGGTTCTTCCGGACGAGCACCACAGTAGAGAAAGCCGAAAACTGACCTGCATGATGTGGCGAGAGCTGTTCGCTGTTCGAGAGGTCTTAAAATCCTTAAAGATTTTCCGCTTTAGGCGATAAATTGGCTTCGTCCAATATAGGCGTGTATAGTGCCCCAATTCGGCCGTCTGGATTTTAGGTGCTTCGCCGAAATTTAATATCATAGACTTCTATGGCTAAGTGAAAGTTATAAAGCCTATAGTCCGATTACTTTGTTCGCTGCGCCGGACACCTCCTTAAGGGACAAAACACTTGTATAAAGAGTGTCCGGGTTTTCCACAAACACTTCAGTACTAGTTACGTGGGGGCGGAAGCCGACGACTGGCCTACTTTCAGAGTTTTATAAACAGCCGCACAGAAGGTAATATTTTAAATAGCAAAAGCGCTACATAGCGCAAGTAACTTCGTCTTTAAATTACAAACATGACAGAAGTAAATTCATTAAAAAATGGTGTCCTTGGTACACTCATCAGCCACGAGACGAGCACCCTTCATAACGCCATCATAGTACATCTCGGGATGGCAATGCGCCTTGCCCTCCAGCGGCCCGTCCTTGACTAGCTTCTCCGCATCCAGCTTGCCCCAATGCACCTTGACGCGGGCAAAGGCCCGGCGGGCACCCTCGATGCAAACGGATCGCTTGATCACGTCAAGCCGCGGACAGGCATCCACCATCCGCTTGATCAGGCCAAAGTAGCTAGTGGGCAGGAGCTCACCAGGCCACATCCGGACTATGAAACCTTTCATAGCCAGTTCGACCGCCCTGTGGAGTTCGACCAACTGCTTCAGTTGGTCACTCAGAGGCATCGGATGTTCGGCCCCGGCATACTGGGACCAGAACAGCTTCTCCGTTGAGATCACCTCCTGGGCATGGTAGAACTCCGCAGGATCTGATACGCTACATGGCAGATCTGCAAATGCCCCTGGAGAGCTCTGAATTCGAGTAAGTAAAAGAAACGCCTCCTCCACATGTTTGCTTTGCATAAAGAACTTCTTACCCGCTGCTATATTTTTGGCCTCCTAGATCTCCTGCTGTGCTTTCTCGGCTTCGGCCTTGGCGTCTTTCAAATTCACAAGGGCCTTCGCAAGCTCGGCCTCTGTCATCTTCAGATCATGCTCCACGGACTCGCACTTCTTGCCGAGGTCCTAGAGCTCTTGCTGTACCTCTCCCACTCTAGCACTTTGCTTTTCGCGCTCCTTGCATTCCAAGGCCGCTTTGTCTTCGGCCTCGGACAACGCTTTCTTGAGGGACGCCACTTCGGCGGTGGCCCCTGTTACACAGTCATGACGCTTTGGCGTTAGACTAGCCAATTTTGCCTATCTTTAAATAAATGTGTGCGGGGAATCGCTTACCTTTATTCTCCTCGAGCTGCCTCTTCGTGACACCGAGCTCTCCCTGCACCTGCTCCAGGTCCCGCTTTAGTTCGGCAACCTCGGCAGTACGGGCAGCAGCAGCAAGCACCACAGCCTGCTTATGCACACGAATATTTATTGTTAGACTCTTGCAGATTATAATCGACCCTCCGCTTGGTTTTTATTTCCGAACACCAAACAGAGTATTAGGGGCTACTACCTATCGGGTGGTAATTTTACACATATTTATTACTTACCTCAATGCCTGTCAAGAGGCTGGTGCAAGCTTCGGTTAGTCCGCTCTTGGCGGACGAAACCTTCCAAATCACCAAACTCATAAGAGTACGGTGCTCTTCATCTATGGAAGCGCCGCGAAGCGCTTCCAGCAGACAATCCGGCGCCTCGGGCGCAACGGAAGTCCTCGATGCAGAAGGCTCGCCCTCCCTAACGAGGGGCTGTCCGCCTGAGTTCGGAACCATTGAAGGTTCCGGGACAGTGTTCGGCTGAGAGCCCGGCCTACTATGGCTCTCATCAACACGATCCGCGGGGATCTTGAACCTCACGTGTCCGACGTCTGGGACCCCGCCTCGGGGCGTCTCCAGAGTCACCTCCCCCCGCTTTGGGAGCCTTCGGGTCAACACCTCCGTGTCATCCGCGGGTTGAGGAGTAGTGGCTGTCGGAAACAAATTGATCTCCGAATCGCTCAGGGACCCGGAGGAAGACACTTCGGGGTGAGCCCTGGTCGGACTGCACATATGTTCGGCGTTAAACAAAAGCTACATAGTGACGTTACGATGGAGTGCAGACACTTACGATCGCACTGGGGGCTTCCCCCTGGGCAGCCACCCCTCCTCACTGTGAGCGGCCGTGGCGGAGTAGTCCGGAAGGGACACCTTCCCCTTCTTGGACGCCCCAGCCTCCCCCTCTGGGGCGGCTTTTCTCTTCTTCTCCCCCCCAGCGCAGGGGGGTGGAATTTCTCCTTGATTCTCCCGCCTCCGCGGGAGGAATCTGTCTCGTCGTCATCAAACGACAGGGGTGTGACGGCCTTGCGCCGAGGGCCTTTTCCGGCCCCCTGGTCCGCCTCCCCGGGCCCCTCATCCTTTCCGGATGGGGCGTCTTCTTCTTCTTCCTCCTCCCCTACGTGGGAGGAGTGTGCCTCGTCGTCTTCGGACGAGGCTTATGGCATAACCTTACGCCGGAGACCCTTTCGGGTCCCGGGGCCTTCTTTTCGGACTTCTTCTCCGGCACCTTGTACGGTGCCGGGACAAGCATCTCCGTCAGGAGAGCATTAGCTGGGCCTTCTGGCAGCGGAGCCGGACAGTAAACCTGCTCCGCTGTCTCCACATAATCCTGAAGCAAACATGCATAACTACTTAAGGCTCTCCCATGAATATATTGGGAAGAACTGGGTCCGGTGGTAGTCTGAAAACTCTCCTGACTAGGAGCCCGCGCGGCGTGAAGCCCGCGGTCCTCGAATGTGGGAGGAGGTACTTCAGAGGCCTTGAACAGCACCTTCCATGCGCCTTTGTGCGTCATGTCGTAGAGCTTCCGGAGCGTCTGGTGTTTGGCCGGGACGAACTCCCACAGATTCTTTCGCCTTTGGCGAGGCAGGATCCGTGACGAGCATGACCTGGATTACGTTGACAAGCTTGATGTTCTTGTCCTTCATGCTTTTGATGCATGTTTGGAGTCCGGTCAGCTCCGTAGAATTGCCCCGGAAAGGCCCTTCCTTTCCCAGGAGGTGAGCCGCATGGGGCTCCGGATCGGAACTCGGGGACCGCTGCCCAGTTGGCGCCACGCGGCTCGGGGATGTAGAACCACCCCGATTGCCATCCTTTTACGGTCTCCGCGAAGGAACCGTCCAGCCAGGTGACGTTAGGCATCTTGCCCACCATGGCCCCTCCGCACTCTGCTTGCTGTCCGCTTACAATCTTCGGCTTCACGCAAAAGGTTTGCAGCCATAAGCCGAAATGAGGTCGGATGCGGAGGAAGGCCTCGCATACGACGATGAACGCCGAGATGTTGAGGACGAAGTTCGGGGCTAGATCATGGAAATCTAGCCCGTAGTAGAACATGAGCCCGCAGACAAAGGGATGGAGTGGAAATCCCAGTCCACGGACGAAGTGGGCAACGAATACGACCCTCTCGTGGGGTCCTGGGGTCAGAATAACCTGCCCGGCGTCCGGTAGCCGGTGCACTATGTACGCGGCCAAGTATCTGGTCGCTCGAAGATTTGTGATGTGCTTCTCCTTAACGATTGAAGCCACCCACTTGCCTCCTGCTCCGGACATGTTTAGCTGTGCGAAGAAGACCTAGGCTTGGGCGCTGGAGCTCGAGGGGGCAAGAGTGGGAGAAGAAGGAAGAAGGCGTGGGCGAAAATGGGGAAATCTTATCCCTTTATAGAGGCACCGAAGCGGTGCGCCTCCTCACTTGCCCGTTGGGAATCGCTTGTCTCCCAAGCGCCAGGATTGATGGCGTGGTGGGATTACCCATACCCGTATTGATGAGGATCCCGTGATAAGGGGACACGATCTCTGCTTTGACAAGACGTGTCAAAGAAACCGCCTCACAATATGCGTTGTAGCTAGTTGTGGGAAAACGGTTCGAATAATGATCCGACCGTAATAACATGTCATGTCATCAGAAAAGTTGTCAGAAGATTGCGCTTGTGAAATATCATTCTCTCTACAGCGGTGGGATCATTCTGTGGATCCGGACACGATTCAAGTGTTCGATAATTACTTTGGAGTATTTGGAGAAGGAACCCGCCTTGCAATGCCGAAGACAGTACTGCGCGCCGGACTCATCGTCATTGAAGCCTGGTTCATGGGCTACTGAGGGAGTCCTAGATTAGGGGGTATCCGGACTGCCGGACTATGTACAACGTCCGGACTATTGAAGCGTGAAGATACAAGACTCAAGACTTCGGACCGTGTCTGGATGGGACTCTCCTTTGCGTGGAAGGCAAGCTTGGTGATCCGGATATTGTGTTTCCTTTCTTGTAACCGACTCCATGTAAACCCTAGCCCTCTCCGGTGTCTATATAAACCGGAGGGTTTGGTCCTTAGAAGGCCGATCACAATTACAATCATACCATCATAGGCTAGCTTTTAGGGTTTAGCCTCTACAATCTCGTGGTAGATCTACTCTTGTACTACCCATATCATCAATATTAATCAAGCAGGAAGTAGGGTTTTACCTCCATCGAGAGGGCCTGAACCTGGGTAAACATCTGTGTCCCTTGCTTTCTGTTACCATCAGCCTTGACGCACAGATCGGGACCCACTACCCGAGATCCGCCAGTTTTGACACCGACAGTTGGGACCCAGTATAGTGGGCCTACTAAGTTGACGGGGACGAAGGGCTTTGTCAACTTAGTCAATATGCACGATTCTAGATCGACTAACTGTACGATGTCCATCCAACAGCCGTAGTGCTTGTTCAACCTCTGGTCTTCTTGCTCCAGCCGCCCAAAGCAGCGCCGGTCGTGCCGCCTGCTCCTGCCTCCCGTGGCCAGCTATGCTGCCGCGGAGGCCTCACCGCCCCCATACTACTCCCACCGCTAGCCAGGCCATCCCTCCACTCCACTCACCCACACCCCCTGTTATTCTGCGGCGGCAGCGGTCTGGCGAACAGTGAACCCTCGTACTCCTCTCCGCGGGCATCCACTGCCGCGTCTTCCCAACTCGCGTCGTCCCCTTCCTAGGTCTCGCCGTCGTCCACCGCCGTGGTGCTCTCAGCGCGGCGTGGTCAATGTGGTCAACGACCGAATTCCATCGAAAGAATACTGTACGTGGAGAGGCTGACAGCTGGGTCAACGGCAGCCGCAAGGAAGTGCCTCCTTATTACGCGGAAAATAATTATTCCTCCACCTAACAGCAGGGACCCACCGGACGGGCCACCAGTATTTCACGAAAAAAATGTATGCCCCTGACTGCTAGGACCCACCCGACGGGCCACCGTATTTCGTGAAAAAATGTTCCCCTGCTGTCAGCTCGGACCCACCGGAAGTGCCTCCTTATTACGCACAAAAAAATGAATACCCCATGCTAGCTGGGACCCACCTTGGTGGGAGGCTGACTTGTGGGCCTACTAAGTTGACGGGGACGGAGGGCTTTGTCAACTTAGTCAATATAAACGATTCTAGCTCCAGTGACCGTACGATGTCCATCCAACGGCTGTAGTGCTTCTTCAACCTCTGGTCTTCTTGTTCCAGCCGCCCAAAGCAGCGCCGGTCGTGCCGCATGCTCCTGCCTCCCGTGGCTGGATGTGCTGCCGCGGAGGCCTCACCACCCCTACTAGTGAACCCTCGTACTCCTCTCCGCGCAGGCTTCACTGCCGCGTCTTCCCCGACTCCCCGTCGTCCCCTTCCTAGGCCTCGTCGTCGTCCACCGCCCTGGTGCTCTCAGCGCGACGTGGTCAACATGGTCAAGGAACGACTTCCATCGGATGTGGACTGTACGTGGAGAGGCTGACAGCTGGGTCCACGGCCGCAGCAAGGAAGTGCCTCCTTATTACGGGGAAAATAATTATTCCTCCACCGACATTTGGGACCCACCGGACGGGCCATCAGATTTCAGAAAAACGTTTCCCCACTGCTGGGACCCACCAGCTACATCTTCGCACGCAAAGAAGTGTGTCCGCAAAAATGATTCGCCCGCGATCGCTGGGACCCACCAGCTACATCTTCGCCGCAAGGAAGTGCGTCCGCAAAAAATGATTCGCCCACGATTTGGGAACCCACCAGCTACATCTTCACACGCAAGGAAGTGCGTCCGGGCAAAAAATAAAAAATCGATTCGCCCCCCTGACTGCTGGGACCCACCATCTACATATTCCCACGCAAGGAAGTGCCTGACAGTCGGGACCCACCTGGTCGAAGCGTACGTAGCGTTGTCATTCTGGTCGCGAACGTGTACTTACATATATACTGGTGGATGTAGAGGCACGCACGTGTCGTAGTAAAGGCGCACGTAGCATGTACACGTATGTACAGTGGCCAGGGTGCAAGAAAGAAAATACGAGCACATATGTGTACATACGGGCGGGGTCTCGAACGCCTACTCGCGCATACGTACGGCGAGGGCTCGTGTACATGGCTGGGTCGGAACGGAGAAACAGCGTCGTCGTCATGTTCATGGGGAGGCAACGGAATGCGTCGTGTTCAAGGGGAGGCAACCGAATGCGTCGTGTTCATCGGGAGGCAGCAGGCAGCGTGGGAGCCAACCGGCTGGGTCGGAACGGAATGCGTGGTCGTGTTCATCGGGAGGGCTTGGACAGAACAGGCGATGGAAACGATGCCTGGCGTACCGCAGAACGGAGGAAACGGCCTTGTGTTCGACTGACCACGTTCGAAACGGGTGTCCTGTTGATCGGGAGGGGTTTGGCGTATCGCAAAATGGAGGAAACGAACCTCCTACGGTCGAAACGGGGGTCCTGTTGATCGGGAGGGGTGTGGCGTACCGCAAAACGGAGGAAACGGACCTCCTACGGTCGAAACGGGGGTCCTGTTGATCGGGAGGGGTGTGGCATGCCGCAAAAGCAGATTTAAACGGACCTCCCTACGGTCAAACGGGTGTCCTGTTGATCGGGAGGGGTGTGGCGTACCGAAAACGGACGAAACAGACTTGTGTTGGAGCGCTACGGTCGAAACGGGGTCCTGTTCATCGGGAGGGGTGTGGCGTACCGCAAAACGGGACTCCACGGGATACTGTTCATCTCCACCGTCGACCTCCTCCAGCCTCCATGGGCTACCGTCGACCTCCTCCAGCCTCCACGGGCTCCTGTTCATCCAGCCTCCACCGCACGCTACTCCACCGGCTACTGTTCAACCACCCCTCCACGGCTCCACGGGCACCCCTCCACCGGCTACTGTTCATCCAGCCCTCCACACCATGGGGTCTTGTTCATCCAAAGGCAACACCATCGCTCATTATTCATCCAACCCCCCCCCCCCCCCGCAACGCTCACTGTTTATCCAGATAGGCAGCATCGATCGGCTTCAGCTAGCAGCAGTAGCGAAGGAATCGCTCGACCGGGTTCAGTTAACAGCCATCGATCGATCGCTTGGGTTTAGTAACGCGTAGCTTGCGGTCAATCGCCGGGTTCGATTAGAGCCCAACGCCTCGCTGCGGGTTCGATTAGAGCCAACGCCTACACACGCATTTACGTGTCTGAGAAAGCAGCGCATCGCTCGGGCCCCAACTGCCCACCGTAACCGGGAACTCCCCGAAATTGTCCTCGCCCTCGCTTCTACCACGGTTTTTTCCGTCATGGACGGCCCAAAGATTGTCGTGCAGCTGCGTCTCCGGCCCGCCCAGGACGAAAAGCCCATTTTCTGTCATGATTTTTTGTCATAGATGTAGGAGCGCACCACATCTATGAATACCGGGTTTTGTCACAATTATTGTCATAGAAGTGTCATGTGTATGTTAGGAAAAAAATTCATTCGGCCCAAAATGTCACGGATGTGTCTTTCTTTTGTAGTGTAGGGCGATACAGCACTAGCTCCAGTTCATAAATAAAATGTAGGCATGTATTCCGTAAATAGTCATACGTGCTTATGGAAAGAACTTGCATGACATCTTTTGTCCTACCCTCTCGTGGCAGCGGGGTCCTATTGGAAACTAAGGGATATTAAGGCCTCCTTTTAATAGAGAACCTGAACAAAGCATTAACACACAGTGAATACATGAACTCCTCAAATTACGGTCGTCACCGGGAGTGGTCCCGACTTCTGTCACTCCGGGGTTGCCGGATCATAACATGTAGTAGGTGACTATAACTTGCAAGATCGGATCTAGAACATGGATATAATGATGATAACATAAACGGTTCAGATCGGAAATCATGGCACCCGGGCCCAAAGTGACAAGCATTAAGCATGACAAAGTCATAGCAACATCAATCTCATAACATAGTGGATACTAGGGATCAAGCCCTAACAAAAGTAACTCGATTACATGATGAATCTCATCCAACTCCTCACCGACCAGCGAGCCTATGAAGGAATTACTCATTCACGGTGGGGAGCATCATGGAACTGGCAATGGAGATGTGTTGGTGATGACGAAGATCGAAGATCCCCCTCTTCGGAGCCCCAAATGGACTCTAGATCTTCCCTCCCGAGGAAGAACAGGGCTTGGCGGCAGCTCCGTCTCGTGAAACGCGATAATTCTTTCTCCTTGATTTTTTATTCTGGAAATATGGGATTTTATAGCATCGATTTGGAGGTCAGCGGGGCCACCAGGTTGGCAACGCCCACCTGGGCGCGTCTTGGGGGCTGGCGCGCCCTGGTGGGTTGTGCCCACCCAGGTGCCCCCCTTAGGTCCATCCTGGCTCCAGAAATTCTCTTTTATTGTATAGAAAATCCTCGCAAATTTTCGTTCTATTCCGAGAACTTTTATTTCTGCACAAAAACAACACCATGGTAGTTTTGCTGAAAACAGCGTCAGTCCGGGGTTAGTTTCATTCAAATCATGCAAATTAGAGTCTAAAACAAGAGGAAAAGCATTAGGAAAAGTAGATACGTTGGAGACGTATCATTCAACACACGTTCAGCTCGATGACATCCCTCAAACTCTTGATCCAGTAGAGGGTCGAGGGAGAGTTCCGTCAGCACGACGGTGTGGTGACGGTGTTGATGAGGTGATCCGCGTAGGGCGTCGCCTAAGCACTACGACGTTATGACCGGAGGAGTAAACTATGGAGGGGGCACCACACACGGCTAAGAGAATCTATGTTCTGCCTTTGGGGTACCCCCTTGCCACGTATGTAAAGGAGGGGGGAGGAGGCCGGCGGCCAAGGAGGGCGCACCAAGGGGGGAGTCCTACTTGGACTCCTATTCCAAGTATGATTTGGCCCCCCTCCTTCCAATCAACGGAGAGGGGAAAGGGGAAGGGAGAGATGGAGAAGGAAAGAGGGGGGACGCGCCCCTCTCCTTGTCAAATTCGGATTGAGGCAAGGGGGGGGGGTGCGCGCCACCTCCCGTGGCCTGCCTCCTCTCCTCCACTATGGCCCAATAGGCCCAATAACTTTCCCGGGGGGTGTAACGCCTCGAGAATCATGCTACAGGAATCCCCTGCTGATGGTGCCATGTCATCACTCTTGCGGTTGCTCCTCATTTGCATTTAAACACAATTCAACTTCAAATCCAAATTATAGTCAAAATTTAAAACTTGTCAAACATGAAAACAAAAATGTTCATCATGTGGCAAATATTCACTTGTTAATATTGGTGGTGAACCAACCTTTTTGTAAAATGTTTTAATGCCCCAAACTATTTAAAACAGTAGCTAAATCTTTTAAATAAACGCCTTTTTGTTCTATAAAAATGCTAAACTATTATATTTAACCTCTAAATAAATTGTGGCAATGGGTTAATTTTTCAACTCTATTTTTGTGCAAGTTTTACATTTAACAAAACTAAAGTAAAAGTGTAATAAAAAAAGAAAACACAAAACAAAAACTACAAAAGAAATTAGAAAGAAAAAAAGAGGAAAAGAAATCCCTCTCCACGCTGGGCCAACCGGCCCGCCCAGCCACCCCCTCTCTCTGGCCTACAAGGCCAACCCCGACCCAAACCCTAACTACCCGACCCCCACTCCCGTCGATCTCCCCCACGCCCCTCTCCCCTTCCCCCCGTCCGGATCGAGGCAGAAGAGCCAGATCCCACTCTGCGCCGCACCCACGTCACCGGCGCCCCGGCGCCCACCGACGCCCGTCGCCTCCCCTACCCCGAGCCGGCGCCCAGCTACCTCGACGCGTCACCCTGGGCCTCGCGGCTCCGTCCGCGGCCGCGCCATCGTCGGACTGTGTTGTCTTTGTCATTCGCGTCCCCGCCACCTCCTCATCAGTGGCGACACGCCTCGCCAACCCTTTCTCTCCAATGCTGTGAGCGACCACCCTCCTCTCCTTGCTGCCTCGCTCGGTGTGCCTCTTTCCGCCGCTGCGCACGTCCGCTCGAGCCCTTCCTGCGGTCACCCCGCGCTGCTCGCACCCGGCCCTGCGACCACTCGCGCGCCGGTGCCCTGGCTTCGCCGCGCCTTGCCCCGCGCCTCCCGCAGCCAGTGCCCATCCCTGTTCACCGCCTGTCACACCGAGCCCGCCGCCGCCTAACGTCGTCGCCCCGCGCTACCCATGCCCGCACGCGCCCCACCTTGCCCAACCATGCCATCCCCGCCCGCTCCTGCTCCATGCTGCCGCTGTAGCTCTGCTGGTCTGCTGCCTGCCTGCTACGGCTCCGGCCGACGCCGGTAGCCCACTCCCGCGCCGTCCCCATCGCTCGGCCGTCGGCGGCGAGCACGCACACACCCGTGCCCATCCAACCCGATGGAGGCCCTATAGGTCACTTCCATATGGGGCCCGCCCCTATAAAACAAAAAAAAGAAAAGGTTAGAAAGAAAGGGGTTTTAAATATTAGTTAATTAATTAGGTTAATTAACTTAATTACCTGTTTGGCTAAACTGAGACAATGACGGGCGGGCCCACATGCTAGGGTTGACCTGGTCAACCTGTGGACCTGCCGACATCATGCTGGCACAGTAAATGCTGTTTCTAATTTAGTTAAATCTATTAGTTCCAAAATTGTTTCAGACACTTTAGAAATTAACATAAAGTAATTCATAACTCAGATGAAAATGTTTTCTACATGAAAGTTGCTCAGAACGACGAGGCGAATCCGTATACACGGTCCGTTTACCTGTCAGATGCCTCTAACTATATGAACATGGAACATTCCCCCTCCGGTCATCTGTCTGATGCTACGTAACGAGCTTGCGTTGGTTTTCCCCGAAGAGGGGAGGATGATGCAGCACAGTAGCGTAAGTATTTCCCTCAGTTTTTCAGAACCAAGGTATCCAGTACGAGGTCACGCGCAAGTCCCTCGTACCTGCACAAAACGATAGCTACTCGCAATCAACGCGATTAGGGGTTGTCAATCCCTTAATGGTCACTTACGAGAGTGAGATCTGGTAGAGATAATATTTTTGGTATTTTTGGTATAAAGATGCAAAGTAGAAACTAAAGGCAAAGCAAGTAAATAAAGTGATGGAGATTAATATGATGACAATAGACCCGGGGGCCATAGGTTTCACTAGTGGCTTCTCTCAAGAGCATAAGTATTCTACGGTGGGTGAACAAATTACTGTTGAGCAATTGATGTAATTGAGCATAGTTATGAGGTTATCTAGGTATGATCATGTATATAGGCATCACGTCCGAGACAAGTAGACCGAAACGATTCTGCATCTACTACTATTACTCCACTCATCGACCGCTATCCAAAGATGCATCTAGAGTATTAAGTTAAAATGCAGTAATGCCTTAAGCAAGATGACATGATGTAGAGGAATAAATTCATGCAATATGATAAATACCCCATTTGTTATCCTCGATGGCAACAATAAAATACGTGCCTTGCAACCCTTTACATCCTTTGGGTAAGGACACCGCAAGATTGAACCCAAAGCCATGCACTGCTCCCATTGCAAGAACTACCAATCTAGTTGGCCAAACCAAATGAATAATTCGAAGAGACTTACAAAGATAACTCAATCATACATAAAAGAATTTAGAGAAGATTCATATATTATTCATAGATAAGCTGGATCATAAACCCACAATTCATCGGTCTCAACAAACACACCGCAAAAAGAAGATTACATCGAATAGATCTCCACGAGAGAGGGGGAGAACATTGTATTGAGATCCAAAAAGAGAGAGGAGGCCATCTAGCTACTAGCTATGGACCCGAAGGTCTGAAGTAATGTCGGTGTACTAGAGTAGGGGTACCCTAGTATCCCGTACCCCACGGCAGGGTTTGCCTCGTCACCGCCAAGATCCTCCGTGGCACCTTTGAAGCCATTCAAGAACAAAGTATTTGACTAAGAAGACAAGGCCCCGGCAAGAGGAGCTTGCCGGGAAGGCCACTCAAGGCATGCAGAAGACAAGGCCCCGGCAAGAGGAGCTTGCCGGGAAGGCTCGGAGCGCGACAAGTCTCCGGACGCGACAAGTCTCCGGACGCGGCAAGCAACCTCTCTCCATCTCCGCTCCAGCTCATCCAGCAACGTGTCGCCATGGGACCATTCCATGCGCGCGTGTCGAGAGGCTATGCAGCCAGCCGAGAGCAGCGATAAGCGGCGCTGACAAGCTTGACATCGTGGCGAGCGGTAGCGCACCTGACGATCTCTGTTGCACTGTTTGGGCGACACTGACGGGCATTTATTGCTTTTGTCCCTTGCCGTCAGAGTTAGGTATTTTGCACTGCATAATCGCTCGAGTAGGTGTACCAACTCCTGTTTTACATTTGTACCCTTGCCTATGTTGCCACCGTCGGAGACCCCTTGAGCATATAAAAGGAGGCCCATGCGCAACATAGAGGGGGTTCGTTCATTCGACTCACTAGAGACCAGATACGCTCACGCTTAGGTTTTGTAGCTCGCATCGCTCCCTAGCAAGAACACAATACATCAAACAAGCAGCAGTAGGAGTTTTATCTCTCCGGAGAGCTCGAAGCTGGGTAAACTACTCGTGTGCCTCGCCTCGATCCGCTCTTCGTGTGATCTCCGCCCCTCCGAACCACAAAGGGGCCTGGTCCGCCCGGCCCCATAGGTGTTCGTGGGTACGATCAGCCTCCCGACATCTTTGGCACGCCAGTAGGGGCGTCGAGGCCGTGTGAATCTGATCCGACGTTCACACGAGCAGCGTTCTCAACATCTTCCTCAACATGCCACCGAAGAAGAAGGCTTGGCGGCAGCAAACCGTCGCTGTCGTACTCCACCCTCACCACAGCAAGCGGGTGGTGGGGCGGACGCCAGCGGAGGAACGGGCGTCGATGAAGGTGTTCGCGACGTTGCCAAGTCCAAGGACAAGGCCCCACAAACCTCGGCGTCACAAGATCCCCAGCGCCCATCTCAGAGACGCGGGACCAACAACGTCATGGCGTTCACAATGCCATACGCTCGTTGGATCGAGACCCTCAAGACTAGCATGTGCGCCAACATGCCGCACGAGTGAGATACGGTCGCCTGGGCGGGGTGCTGCTCCTTCTAACGTAGTTAGAAGTCCGAGCATATCCCGCTCCTCGCACCGTTCGCCAATGCCACCCACTACTCCAGCAGAAGCTCTGGCGAGAGCTCAGCTGCTCCTCGACTACCCTCCAACGGCCAATAAGTTCGACGAGTGGAGGGCCACTATCCAGAGCCTCATCGGCTTTGCCAACGGCGACGCTCCGCGGCAACCAACGCCATCATTGCCGCGGCAAGACGACAAGGCACGAGTCGGTGGCGACGAGACTGTCGGAGGTGCAACCACCATGCACTCTCCGCCACGAAGGACAAGATCGCCGACTCATCGGATCCACCTCGACAACGTCTCCACGGCGTCATCGAATGCGCGAGCTCGCGGCGATCAGCGCCAAGTTCGTCATGAGCGACAACAAGTGGACGCTCGATCTCGCATCGTGCGCCGGAGAGAAGCGCGACGTCTGTCCGACAAGCGCCAGGCCTTCTGTTGACGTCGCCGCGCCCGGAGGAGCCAGCGACTTGCCGTATCGCGGTAGGTTGCCCTGCGTTCACTCGAGCTGCGGCAAGTCCAGCCGCCCAGCCGTAAAAACTTCAAACCAGACGTGCGGAGAAGTATGATGGCGGGGCGCATCCGTCGGAGTTCCTCGGCATCTACACCATCGCGGTGCAGGCTGCGGGGACGGGACGACAAGATCCTCGCCAACTACTTCCCGCTCGTGCTCAAGCCCAACGTCAGATCTTGGCTCATGCACTTGCCGGACAGCTCCATATCCTCTTGGGCCGATCTGTGCCATCGGTTTGTTGGCGCCTTCACAGGTGGCCACAAACCTCATGGCCAAGAGAGTGACCTTCATCTGCTCGCCTAGAAGGAAGGAGAGTCCCTGCGCAAGTTCATTCAGAGATTCAGCCGTGTGCACTACAACATCCCGGATGTCCACCCTGCCGCGGTGATCGGTAGCGTTTCATCGTAATGTGCGGAACCGCAGGATGAGGGAGGAGATGGCGATGTGCAAAGTCAAGGACGTCGATGAGCTGTACGCCTTGGCCGACAAGTGTGCATCGCTACCGAGGAAGGGAGGAGACTCCGTGAGAGAATGCGGAAGCAGGATCTCGACAAGGAGGAGGCCGCCCGGCAAAGAAGGGCCGACGGCGAGGCAACAGGAAGAAGAAAGGTAGAGAAGTGCTAGCTGTTGAGCAGTCCGCAACGGAGGTGGCGACAAGAACGCCAAGGCTAGTGGTTCGGCAAGGAGGTTGTCACGACGCCAACCACCGGTCGGTGGCGGACGCCGACAAGCGGGGACGGCTCCGGCAAGCGATCTTTGCAAGATCCACCGGACCAAGGGCCATGACCTCCAGAGCTGCAAGAAGGTCGAGCAGCTTGTCGAACAGCAGAGGGCTGAGTACGAGCAGCGCGACAAGGAGAAGGCCCAGGAAGGTGCTGGGGGAGCAAGCAAGAAACGTCCCGGCCGGGGAGGACGCCACGGCAAGGCCAAGCAACGGCAAGGAGACAGACCTCCCCGCGGCCGCGACAAGGATGAAGATGATGACGACGACGAAGATATGGAAGACGACAACGCCGATGAGCAGGAGTTTCAGAAAGCCACAGAGGTCCTCTGTGTTGACGGAGGTGCTTCCCTGCATACCTCCCACCGCCAACTCAAGCAATGGATGCGGGAGGTCAATGCAGCGGAACCATCCGTAGAGTCACACAAGCCTCTGAAGTGGTCCAGCACGCCTATCGTCTTTGATATTGAGGACCACCCTGATCGCATAACTGCGGTCGGGTGCTTGCCGATGTTGGTCTCACCAACCATCCGCAACCTCAAGGTCACCAAGATGCTAGTTGACGGCGGGGCCGGCTTGAATCTGATCTCCTCCGTGGTGCTCCAGAAGCTTCAAATCTCTGACAGCGAGCTCGAAGAGACCGGGACCTTCCAAGGAATCAATCCGGGAAGGAGCAAGCCGAAGGGGAAGATTACGTTGCCGGTAACATTTGGCAGCGAGCTGAACTTTAGGACTGAGAGGGTCACATTCGACATTGCCGATTTCCCATTGCCTTACAATGGGATACTTGGCCGCCCAAAGACTCGCCAAGTTCATGGCAGCCTCTCACTATGCCTACAACTTACTCAAGATGCCAGGCCCGATAAGCGTCATCTCTGTCCATGGCGACAAGAAGGATGCCCTTATCTGTGCCGACAAGATCTACCGGGATGCAGCAGCCACGACAGATTGCCAAACACTTGCCGCTGAAGCTCCCGGGGGGAAGAAGACAAAGTCCAAGTCCGGCAAGAGCTCTGATGCTCACTCCGGCAAGCGCACCTCTTCGGAGTGCTGCCCTACCGTCGAGGACGCACCATCGAGCTCCACCGGCAAGTGCAAGAAGATGGTAGCTCCGCCAAAGACCAAGAAGGTGCCCGCCAAGGAGGACGGCACCGTGGTACCTTTACCATCGCGCCTCTCTCGACCCTAAATAGGAAGGCGCGCTCGTTGCTTTCTGCGGGCGAATGTCGGCGTGTTTGCATGGAAACCGTCGACATCCCCGGTGTTCCCTGTGAAAGTGATTGAGCATCGCTGGCCGTTTGTCCTCATGCACGGCCCGTCAAGCAAAAAAGTCAAGCAAGCGGTGGGAACGCCAAGAATTCATAGCGAAGAGATCAAGAAACTAGAAGCAGCAGGCCTTGTCGAGGAGTGCTCCATCCCTCGTGGTTGGCCAATCCAGTAGTCGCAAGCGCAAAGCAAATGGAAAATGGAGACTTTGTATTGACTTCACTGATGTTAATAAAGCTTGTCCCAAAGATCCATTACCCTTGCTGCGCATTGACCAGATTGTTGACTCCACGGCTGGATGTGATTTGCTTTCGCTTCTTGATGCATACTCGAGATACCATCAGATCTTCATGGCTGAAGAAGATGAGGAGAAGACCGCATTCATTACACCATGTGGCACATATCGTTTCATACGGATGCCTTTCGGTTTGAAGAATGTTGGTTCAACATTTGCAAGGGTAGTCCATGACGCTTTTGAGCCGCAAATGCACGTAAATGTAGAAGCCTACATGGATGACATAGTGGTCAAAAGCAAGGACAAAGCAACTCTGGTTCAAGATTTGGGCCGAGACCTTTGCAAATCTGCGCAAGATCAACCTCAAGCTCAACCCCGAGAAGTGCGTGTTTGGAGTCCCTTCCGCAAGCTTCTCGGGTTCTTCAGGTCTCAACGAGGGATTAAAGCTAATCCCGACAAGATCAAGGCCATTGAGCAGATTGAAGCACCAAAGCGGCGTCAAGGATGTACGAAGACTTGCGGTTGCGTAGCTGCTCTCAGCGAGTTTATTTCTAGGTTCTGCTGAGCGCGCCTGCCGTTTTCAAGATTTTGAAAAAGGCAGGTCCAATGAAATGGACTCGAAGCGGAGGCTGCGCTGCAAGACTTAAAGAGATACCTGTCCTCCACTCCAACACTTGTCGCACCTAAACCACAAGAGAAGTTGCTGCTATATATAGCAGCAACCAATCAAGTGGTTAGTGCTGCGTTAGTAGCGGAGAGGGAGGCGGATGACGAGCTTGCAACCACGGCAAGCACATCCAGCGACAAGCAGGGGGCTTCGCCAACAAGCTCTGGTCCCGACAAGGACGAATCCGCGCAGACACATGCCCATGTGCAGAAAAGGATGTTGCAGCGCCCATTTTACTTTGTCAGTTCCCTCCTGCAGGGGGCTAGGTCAATGTACTCTGGTGTGCAGAAATTGCTTTTCGGCCTCCTCATGGCCTCGAGAAAGCTGCGCCATTACTTCCAAGCACATGAGATCACAGTTGTCACTCGCTTTCCGCTGAAGAGGATACTGCAGAATCCAGAAGCAACGGGCAGGATTGTCGAGTGGGCATTGGAACTGTCAAGCTTTGGTCTCAAGTTTGAAAGCACATCAACTATCCAAAGCAGAGCGTTGGCAGAATTCATAGCAGAATGGACGCCAACGCCAGATGAAGAGATTCCGGAGACGAGCATTCCCGTCAAGGAAGCAAGCAAAGAGTGGTTGATGTACTTTGATGGTGCCTTCTCGCTGCAAGGCGCCGGTGCCGGCGTCTTGCTTATCGCACCCACCGGAGAGCAACTCAAGTACGTAGTCCGGATGCACTTTCCCAAGGAGCAAGCAACAAACAATACTGCAGTATGAAGGTTTGCTTGCCGGGTCTCGTGGTCGCAGTGGACCTTGGGATCAAAAAGCTTATTGTCGGGGTGACTCGCAACTTGTCGTCCGCCAAGTGAACAAAGATTACCAGAGTCCGTTGATGGAAGCCTAAGTCGATGAAGTGAGGAAGCTAGAAGAGCACTTTGACGGCCTGCAAATGGAACATGTTCCAAGAGCTCAGACTGATATTGCTGACGGCCTGTCAAAGTGTGCTGCACTTAAGTTGCCTGTGGAACCAGGGATTTTCGTGCTCAAGCTGACTCAGCCAACCGTAACACCATCAACTGGACAAAGCAAGAAGAGGAAGTTGATCTCTGGTGACTACTTTCCGGCAGAGCTTCCCGAAGCCGTTGTTGCGAAGGTCCCCAAGATCAACACCAACAGTGCTGAGGGGCAGTCTGCTCCGACAAGCCCTAGGGTTTGTTTCATGGAAGCGCACGCTCCGACAAGTTTTGCTCCGCAAGCTTGCCGGGAGCGTCAAGCTTCCGGCAGAGCCGCAGTGTTCTTGCCGAAGAAGCTGATGTTCCCGCAGCAGCAGATGTGCCTTTGGTCCTTGTTGTCGAGCCGCAAGCTCCAAAGATGGGCACAAGAGATTGTCCATTTCCTTCAGACAGAGAACTTCCCAAGAGCGAGAAGAAGCGGAAAGAGTAGCCCGGCAGTCAAGTATGTACCAGTTTGTCGACAAAGATACCGCATGTAAGAAGACTCAACGGTGTGAAATTGAAGTGTATTCCTGTGGAAGATGGATGTAAGCTTTTGGCAGAGATACACGGAGGCATATGTGGTCACCACATTGGCGCGAGAGCACTTGGCGGCAAAGCTTTCCGCAAGGTTTCTTCTGGCCGACAGCCCTCCAGATGCAACCGCACAAGTAACAAAGTGTGAAGCGTGCTGTTCCATTCCAAACAGATACACCAACCAGCTCAGCTCTCCAGACGATCCCTTTATCCTGGCCATTTTTTGGTCCGGGGCTCGACATCCTCGACCCCTTCCCCGAAGCTATCGGGGCTTTGAATACTTGTACGCCGCCATCGACAAGTTCACAAAGTGGCCGGAAGTGGAAGCGGTGAGGAAGGTGGACGCGATCGGCGATCAAGTTCTTCAGTCGATTGTTTGCCGCTTCGAATCCCTAACAGGATCATCACCGACAACGGCACACAATTTACGAAGTCGCACCTTCATGCAAGACGCCCAAGATCTTGGCGCCAAGGTTCTGCTTTGCTTCCGCTGCTCACCCGAGAAGCAACGGTCAAGCGAAGAGGGCAATGCTGAAGTGCCTTGCGCGGGCTCAAGACCAGAACTTTCGACAGGCTGCACAAGTGCGGAAGAAATCGGATCGAGGAGCTGCCGGTAGTTCTTTGGTCGATCAGACGACGCCAAATCGAGCCACCGCCGCATACACCTTTGCTCTAGTCTATGGAGCAGAGGCAGTTCTCCCCACGGAACTCAGATACGGATCGCCTCGAGTGCTCGCTTATGATGAGTTTGAGCAAGAGCAGCTGCGACAAGATGACGCTGCTCCTTGAGGAGGATCGTCTTCGTGTTGTTAGCGAGCTGCTCGCTACCAAAGAAGCTTTGCATCGCTACCATAGCCGCAGAGTTAGTGCCGTAAGTCTCGAGGAAGGCGACCTTGTTCTTCGCCGCTCAGTCCGCCAAGAATTCAAACAAGTTGACGCCAAGTGGGAAGGCCCTTATCGGGTGAAACGAGTCACTAGGCTCAAGCGCTGTCCGCTTGAGACCGAAGATGGCATCCCGGTGAGCAACTCCTGGAACATTGAGCATCTTCGTAAGTTTTACCCATAGAAGGCGCGGTTGCGGAACCTGCTCCGGCAACCACCTTTTGTACAAGTCTTGCCGCTGTTGCATGTAATCCTTTGTACAAAGCGGGCGCAGACCCGTGCATCGATAAAGCTCATGTGTTGCGCACAACTTGTCAAATTCATGCTTTCATCATTTTATTGCATGTTTTGGCTAACACTTTGTGCAAAGCAACCACACCCGTAAGCAAAATCGAGTCATTGGCTCCATAACTTTATTTCCTCTTCTTTCTCTTTTCTCAAAGAAAGGAAGGCTCCCTCACGCACAAGTTAACCAGGGGAAGGAGAAGATAATACTATGGACCAGGCACCGCCGAGGAAGTTTCGCCTCATACTATGGACCGTGCACCGCCGAGGAAGTTTCACCATCGAGAAGCAAGAGACGTAAAAGCTAAGTTGCCAAAGTTTGAGCAATCAATTTTAAATTTTAAGTTATCTTCCTCGAACGATAGTACTTTGTATGGAAAACCTGTGCGCAGAGGAACCAACTCAGCAGGCTAGTCGCTACCTTACTTTGTTTCGAGTCCGCTCAACAACTTAAGTGAGCTGCGGCTAGTCGCGACAAGGTTGCTTGTCAGAGGCGGCAATGCCAGCAGGCTGCTGACGATCCGCACTCAGCGCTCGCGGCAAAGGTGCCCGCACCAACAAGTACCCCAAATGCGTAAGGCAGAAACGTACAAAGGAAGGAATCAAGTAGAGGAAATAACGTTGCATTGATCGCCTAAGATAGAGTATATTACAAAATAACTTGTCGCTGATCTAACAAAGTGTTCTAAACATGATCAAAATGACAAGGGAAAGATAAAACTGGCGGCCTAGTCTACGCGGTCGCCATCAATCCGCTTGATCTTGTTCACCTTGTCCACAATGGGTGCGACAAGGGCTTTGAGTTCCTCCACGTTGGCATCTAGCGGCAAGGATCTGAGGACGCCGTTAAGGTTGAGGCCCGGATTGCGGAAGGCCACCTTTATCAACACCTTCTCGAGGGCTCCTGCACAGATCTGGTGTGATTCCTCGGCCAGCTGCTTTGGGACCTCTTCCCGGAGTCGCTGGAGACCCGTCACCACGCCTTTGAAGAATAAACTGAGTTTGGCGCTAGGTTGGAGATGCTCGTCGGAGGAGTATGCAAGGTCCGTCATTCCCAGCTCCATCAGCTCGTTGTGGATGTCGGCGGCGGTGTCCACAAGACCTACAGTCCAGTGCTCCACGCTCTCCCTCAAGGCGCTCTGGGTGGAGGCAACATTCGCTAGCAGCTCCTCCTTGGCCTTGATCGTCTCCAACAAGCCCACCTCCCGCTCTCTGGCGCCGCCCAACGCTCAAGGCTGTAGTGGTCAGCCTTCAGCTCAAGATCCGCCTTTGAATCCTTGGCGGCGCCGAGCTCCTTGCCCCTATCAGCGAGACGACTCTGCAGCTCGCCAAGAGTGTAGGCGTCCTTCTCACCATGCTTGAGCGCTGCAAGCTCTTCGCCGCTCTTCTTGAGGCTGGCCTCCAGCTGTGCCACCTTCGCCTTCAACTCTTCCTTGGCGGCCTCGGCTGCGGCAAGCATCCTTCGCTTCCTTAAGCCGCCCGCCAGTGACTCCGCTGCAAGGTCTTCTTCGTGGCTGTCCAGGTTGACCTTCCGCTGCGCCAGCTCGCTTCAAGGCTGAGAGCTTCTCGGCAGCCACCGCTGCTCCTCCTCACCAAGGGCCTTCTCAAGGATGAAGGCCGCGCTCTTCAAGAAGTTGACCCGCGCTTCGCTACGTCGCGGAGAGTTTCTTGGTTGGCGCCCGAGCTCTTCACAGGCTTCTCCATGTCCGCCTCGCCTCGCGACAAGTGCTTCCCTGACTCCAACTTGGCTTGCCGGCGCTGTAGAGCGACAAAGAGCTTCTTCAAAGAACTGCTCCTCCTCGTTCGCCACGCCGCTGCTTGGCGCTGGCCCACCAGCGCCAGCCCAAGAGGCGAGTAGCTCGCCGTCAAGGTCTCTCCTTCGACCGGCGCCTGAGCTCGGTTCCTGTGGGAGTTTGATGAAGACACCCTCGCCGCCTTCGTGTAGGCGCCGGATCGGGCTCCTCGAGCCTCGACAGCAGCAGCGGCGGGGGAGTCGGCCGGTGTAGCGCCTGGCGCTCCTGCGGCCTCAGGGCCGTGAGTGCGATCGCCCGACCCCTCGCCAGCTTCTGCGTTGGCAGCCTCGGTGGCCTTCTCGCCAACAGGCTCGTCGGCGACGGCCTCTTCTTCCACAGCAACGACCTCTTCTTCCACGACGGCGGCCTCGTCGGTGTTGCCGCGCTTCCTCCTCGCCGGCAGCCTCGACCTCCATCGGCTCCAGCGTCGACGAAGAAAGAGCAACAAGCAAATGTTCAAAAGAGAAACAAAAGAAAACAAGCCCAAGGGAGATTTTCGTAAGGAAATTACCTGCAACGGGATCCGCAGCCATGGCCTCGACCACTTTGGAGGGTCATCGGCGCTGTCCCTTGCCGGGTAGCCTCCCTTGCCGGAGTGGCCTCCCTTGTCGGAGGGCGCCCTTGCCGGAGAATCCTCCCTTGGCGCGAGTGGCAGCAGACAGGATTTCGGGCGGCTTCCGAGCCCTCCCGATGAGGCTGCTCTGCTCCTACACAAGCAAACAATCAGGTATCAACGAAGAAGGAGCACCGCACACCTAATAGTAAGGAGAAACCGCACACTTACTTTGGGGGCTGTCTTTGGGGGCTGCTCTGAGGAAGGGTTGCTGGTCCGGCAGGGGTCTCAGACGCGTCCCCTGTTGCCACGGAGAATCGTCCTCAACGATGACCGCTGAATCTTGGTCCTCTTCGACGCTCTCTGGGCCAGCGTCCTGAAAAGGAAAGAGTCCAGAACGAAGCAAATCAGATTCAAGATGAAGCAATAAAATTGAAGAAATACAAGCACAATCTCAAGAGCTTACTCTTCGCCTTCCTCCTCGGAGCTGAGCGCGGAGAAGTCAAACTCCGGCTCGCCCGTGCGACGACGAGGCGGGGAGTGGGCTCTCTTGGCCGCTTACGGAGGCGCCGCGGCGGTGGCCTGAGAAGATCCCGCCCCAGTTGTCGCAGCAGTGTGAGGCGCCCCCGCGCAACATCGCTTGCCGCGGTAGAGCGCGTCGCGTGGCCGCTGCCGTGGGCGATCTGCCGCCCGACTCGTCTCCGGCCTTGCGGAGACGCCTCTTCGGCGGAACCAGGGGCTCCGCTGGCGGCAAGTCGCTGGGTGGTGGAGAAGAAGCGCCCTCGGCGGGTCCACACGACCCCGCCTCGGGCTCGACAAGCTCGTCCTCGCCGGCGATCTCCCTTCGCGCGGCAAGGCTTGCCGCCATCGCAGCGTCCGCCTCCTCCACGGTATACCCGAAGGCTCCAGCCGCAGCGGCTGCCGCCTCCTCCACCCTGGTGGCAATACGCGCCATCTCCTCGCCGATAGTGTTGCGAGTGAGCCTTTTTCTGCCGTCGAGCGGATCGGCACTTCTTCCAAGTCGTCAAGAACTACCGCACGACCTCGCCGAGGGGCTCCTCGCCAGTTGGAACGATCCCATGGGAATCGCACAACGGCATCATGGCGCGGATGCGGTCGAAGCGCCGAGTTGTTGCACAATGGGACGACCCCTCGGCAACCTAAACCACTCAGTGGTGATCGGGTCGTTCTTGAACAGCTCTAGCATCATCGCATCCAACTCCAAGACGGTGAAATTCCAGTTCAGGCCCGGCGCAACCTCATGATGTCCGCCGCATTTTGGAACTCCCAAGCAGGCCTCCTCCTCTCCTGCAAGGGAGGCGATGCGGCGGCGAAGGAAGTCTCGCCAACCGCTACTACGGTTAGTCCGCAAGCCCGAGGCGCAAAAACTGGTCACAACTATCTTCAACCTAGCATCCTCCGCGCCAAGTTATTTCCAATCTCGCCACAAGACTATTGGGGTTTGGCGACGGCAGTTGAAGGGCTGCGGGTTCTCCTCACGACCCAACACCAATTGGCTCTCCACTCCTCCCACTTGTTGCGGAACTCTCCTTCCAGATAGGCTTCTTTCTTGCCGATCCCGGAGACCCAAGCTATTCCTCCAGCAAGTGGCTCTCCTCTCGACGCGGGGCACGAAGAAGTGGCGGAAGAGTGCCACATTTGGGTGGACTCCGACAAAGTTTTCGCAAAGGTGCGCGAAAACTGCCATGGTCAAGACGGCGTTGGGGGTGAAATCAAGGAGGCGGAGGCCATATGTGTTCATGATATCGCAGAAGAACTAGGAAAAGGGCGGGCAAAGCCCGCAATAGAAGAAAAGGGCAAAGAAGGGGTACCCAGTTGGGGCCAAAGCAGACGCGGAGGCGGGAGTACCTTCGCGCTGGATGCGCACGCTGCCTCCGCCGACCAAAAGAGATAGAAGACATCCCGCAGCTCCCTTTGCGCCGAGCTGGGGGAGATGGCCCGCCTTGCGCAGCGCCATGAGCCGCTGCGCCGGCCGACTGACGCCCTTCTCCTTGTCGGCTCTGAGCCATGGCGAGGGCGGCGGAGGAGGCCGACGGCGGTGAGCGCGCTTATGGGCGAAGGGGCGGGCGCTGCTCTCTTCGGACTGGAGAAGAAGGGGGGAGCGGCGGTGGTTTTCTTGACAAGACAACAATGGCGGAGTGGACGGCCTGCCCCTGTTTCCTCCGCTTATAAAGAGGGGAGGGGCGGACGCCCGCTTTTCCTAATAAAGAAACCCCCACGACCACGCCCACGATCTTCGCACGACGCCACGCTCGGTGCGTGCTGCTAGTGGGGCCGGTGGGTCCGGGCGAAGGCGACGTGATCAAGGCCGCTGCAGACCGCAGACCTGTTTTGGGCCTGGCCCGACAGCGCTGCACTGCAGTGTCTGACCCAGTTCGGGGCTCCTGCCGGTGTACTAGAGTAGGGTACCCTAGTATCCCGTGCACTGCACGGACAGTTGCAGCACCCCGCGGCAGGGTTTGCCTCGTCACCGCCAAGATCCTCCGTGGCTCCTTTGGAGCCATTCAAGAACAAAGTATTTGACTAAGAAGACAAGGCCCCGGCAAGAGGAGCTTGCCGGGAAGGCTCGGAGCGCGATAAGTCTCCGGGCGCGACAAGTCTCCGGACGCGGCAAGCAACCTCTCTCCATCTCCGCTCCAGCTCATCCAGCAACGTGTCGCCATGGGACCATTCCATGCGCGCGTGTCGAGAGGTCAGGCAGCCAGCGGAGAGCAGCGATAAGCGGCGCCGACAAGCTTGCCATCATGGCGAGCGGTGGCGCACTGACGCATCTCTGTTGCCTTTGTTTGGGCGACATCGACGGGCATTTATTGCTTTTGTCCCTTGCCGTCGAGTTAGGTATTTTGCACTGTACACTGTTCGAGTAGGTGTACCAACTCCTGTTTTTACATTTGTACCCTCGCCTATGTTGCCACCTATTGGAGACCCCTTGAGCATATAAAAGGAGGCCCATGCGCAACGTAGAGGGGGTTCGGTTCATTCGACTCACTAGAGACCAGATACGCCACGCTTAGGTTTTGTAGCTCGCATCGCTCCCTAGCAAGAACACAATACATCAAACAAGCAGCAGTAGGAGTTTTATCTCTCCGGAGAGCTCCGAATCTGGGTAAACTGCTCGTGTGCCTCGCCTCGATCCGCTCTTCGTGCGATCTCCGCCCCCCTCCGGACCACAAAGGGGCCTGGTCCAACGGCCCCTTAGGTGTTCGTGGGTACGATCAGCCTCCCCGACAAGTAAACTACTCACACTTCATCGGAGGGGCTATGGTGTTGATGTAGAAGCCCTCCGTGGTGGATGCCCCTCCGGTGGAGCTCCGGAACAGGCCCCAAGATGAGATCTCATGGATACAGAAGGTTGCGGCGGTGGGATTAGGTTTTTTGGCTCCTCTCTGGTCTATTGGGGGTGCGTAGGTATATATAGGAGGAAGGAGTACGTCGGTGGAGCTTCGAGAGGCCCACGAGGCAGGGGGGCGCCCAGGGGGGAGGGCGCGCCCTCCACCCTCGTGACCGCCTCATGGCTTTCTTGACGGAGGGTCCAAGTCTCATGGGTCTCGCCTCGCCAACCCCTTCTCTCCAACGCTGTGAGCGACCACCCTCCTCTCCTTGCTTCCTCGCTCGGTGTGCCTCTTATCGCCGCCGTGCACGTCCGCTCGAGCCCTGCCTGCGGTCATCCCGCGCTGGTCGCGCCCGGCCCTGCGACCACTCGCGCGCTGCCGCCCTGGCTTCGCCGTGCCTTGCACCACGCCTCCCGCAGCCAGTGCCCATCCCTGTTCACCGCCTCTCACACCGATCCCGCCGCCGCCTAACGTCATCGCCCCGCGCGGCCCGTGCCCGCACGTGCCCTGCCATGCCCAACCACGCCATCCCCACCCGCCTCCTGCCCAGGCCGCCTGCAGCTCTGCTTCCACCGCACGATACGTCCATTTTGCATCATGCTTTTATATCAATATTTATTGCATTATGGGCTGTTATTACACATTATATCTCAATACTTATGGCTATTCTCTCTTATTTTACAAGGTTTACCATGAAGAGGGGGAATGCCGGCAACTGGAATTCTGGGTGGAAAGGGAGCAAACGTTGGAAACCTATTCTACACAGCTCCAAAAGTCCTGAGACTCCACGAAACAACTTTTTGGATTTATTAAGAATTTATGAGCGAAAGAAAATAGGCCAGGGGCCCACACTGCCCAGAGAGGCAGGCGCGCCCGCCCTATAGGCGCGCCTCCTATCTCCTGGGCCTCTGATGAGCCTCCGCGCCCATCTTCTGCTATATCATCACTTTTACCCTGGAAAAATTCGTGGGCAAGCTTACGGGACGAAACTCCGCCGCCACGAGGCGGAACCTTGGTGGAATCAATCTAGGGCTCTGGCAGAGCTGTTCTGCCAGTGACACTTCCCTCCGGGAGGGGGAAATCATGACCAACGATCCTCTCATCGGGAGGGGGTCAATCTCCATCAACATCTTCACCAGCACCATCTCCTCTCAAAACCCTAGTTCATCTCTTGTATCCAATCTTGTATCAAAACCACAAATTGGTACCTATGGGTTGCTAGTAGTGTTGATTTCTCCTTGTAGTTGATGCTATTTGGTTTACTTGGTGGAAGATCATATGTTCAGATCCTTTATGCATATTATTACTCCTCTGATTATGAACATGAATATGCTTTGTGAGTAGTTACGCTTAATCCACGAGGACATGGGAGAAGTCTTGCTATTAGTAGTCATGTGAATTTGGTATTCGTTTGATATTTTGATGAGATGTATGTTGTCTTTTCCTCTAGTGGTGTTATGTGAACGTCGACTACATGACACTTCACCATTATTTGGGCCTAGACGAAGGCATGGGGAAGTAATAAGTAGATGATGGGTTGCTAGAGTGACAGAAGCTTAAACCCTAGTATATGCGTTGCTTCGTTAGGGGCTGATATGGATCCATACGCTTAATGTTGTGGTTAGGTTTACCTTAATACTCCTTTTTGTAGTTGCGGATGCTTGCAATAGGGGTTAATCATAAGTGGGATGCTTGTCCAAGTTAGGGTAGTACCCAAGTACTGGTCCACCCACATATCAAATTATCAAGGTACGGAACGTGAATCATATGAACGTGATGAAAACTAGCTTGACGATAATTCCCAATGTGTCCTCGGGAGCTTTTTCCTCATTATTAGAAATTGTCCAGGCTTATCCTTTGGTACATAAAGGATTTGGCCACCTTGCTGCACTTTAGTTACTTTATTTACTTGTTGCTCGTTACTATTTATCTTATCACAAAACTATCTGTCACCTACTATTTCAGTGCTTGCAGAGAAAACCTTACCGAAAACGGCTTATCATTTCCTTCTGATCCTCGTTGGGTTCGACACTCTTACTTATCGAAAGGACTACGATAGATCCCCTATACTTGTGGGTCATCAAGACTCTTTTCTGGCGCCGTTGCCGGGGAGTGTAGCGCTTTTGGTGAGTGGAACTTGGTAAGGAAACATTTATATAGTGTGCTGAAATTTTCTGTTACTTGTCACTATGGAAACTAATCCTTTGAGGGGCTTGTTTGGGGTATCTTCACCCCAACCAGAAGAGCAAAGAGTTTCTCCTCAACCTACTGAACTTTATGAAAATATTCACTTTGAGATTCCTTCGGGTATGATAGAAAAACTGCTAGCTAATCCATTTGCAGGTGATGGAACATTGCATCCCGATTTACACCTTATCTTTGTGGATGAAGTCTGTGGATTATTTAAGCTTGCAGATATTCCCGATGATGTTGTCAAAAGGAAGGTCTTCCCTTTATCTTTGAAGGGAGATGCATTGACATGGTATAGGCTATGTGATGATACAGGATCTTGGAATTATAAGCGATTGAAGTTGGAATTTCACCAGAAATTCTATCCTATGCATCTTGTTGATCGTGATCGTAATTACATATATAATTTCTGGCCTCGTGAAGGAGAAAGCATCGCTCAAGCTTAGGGGAGGCTTAAGTCAATGTTATATTCATGCCCCAATCATGAGCTCTCTCGGCAAATGATTATTCAGAATTTTTATGCTGGGCTTTCTCTTGATAATCGCAACCTGCTTCGATACTTCTGTGATGGCTCTTATATGTCAAGACTATTGATTTCAAATGGGACTTATTGGAAAGAATTAAACGCAACTCAAGATTGGGGTTCCAACGATGGTAAGGAGTCAGGTATGACACCTAAGTTCGATTGTGTTAAAACTTTTATGGATACCGATGCTTTCCGTGGATTTAGCTCTAAGTATGGACTTGACTCTAAGATAGTAGCTACTTCCTGTGAATCTTTTGCTACTCACGTTGATCTCCCTAAGGAGAAGTGGTTTAAATATAATCCTCCTATTGAAGTAAAAGTAGTTGCACCTATTACAGTCGAAGAAAAGACTATTACCTATAGTGATCCTATTGTTCCTACTGCTTATGTTGAAAAACCTCCTTTTCCTGTTAGGATAAAAGATCATGCTAAAGCTTCGACTGTTGTTCGTAAGAGTAATACTAGGACTAATACACCTCCTGAGCAAATTGATGTTGAACCTAGTATTGCTATGGTTAAAGATCTATTGGATGAGGATTTAGATGGGCATGTTATTTCTTTCTTGGGTGAGACAGCTAATATTGCTAGACCTGATACTAAGACACGTAGACCTGTTGTAGGCATGCATGTTATTTCTGTTAAAATAGGAGATCATTGTTATCATGGCCTATGTGATATGGGTGCTAGTGCTAGTGCGATACCTTATGATCTTTATAAAGAAATTATGCACAACATTGCACCCATTGAATTAGAAGACATTGATGTTATTATTAAGCTTGCTAATAGGGATACCATTAAACCTATTGGGATTGTTAGAGATGTTTAAGTTTTGTGTGGGAAGGTTAAATACCCTGCTGATTTTCTCGTTCTTGGTTCCCCACAAGATGATTTTTGTCCCATTATTTTTGGTAGACCCTTCTTGAATACTGCTAGTGCTAAGATTAACTGTGAAAAGAATATTGTCAATGTTGGCATAGATGGTATGTCTCATGAGTTTAATTTTGCTAAGTTTAGTAGACAACCTCGTGAAAGGGAACCACCTAGTAAGGATGAAATTATTGGTCTTGCTTCCATTGTTGTTCCTCCAACTGATCCGTTAGAACAATATTTGCTAGACCATGAAAACGATATGTTTATGAAGGAAAGGGAAGAAATAGATGAAGTGTTCCTTAAATAGGAACCTATGTTGAAACATAACCTTCTCGTTGAAATTCTTGGGGATCCCCCTCCACCCAAGGGTGATCCCGCGTTTGAACTCAAACCATTACCTGATAATCTTAAGTATGCTTATCTTGATGAAAAAGAAATATATCATGTTATTATTAGTGCTAACCTTTCAGAGAAAGAAGAAGAAAGATTATTGAAAACTCTGAAGAACCACCAAGCTGCTATTGGATATACTCTGGATGATCTTAAGGGCATTAGTCCCACATTATGTCAACACAAAATTTCAGTGGAGAAAGATGCCAAACCAGTTAGAGATCCTCAAAGACGATTAAATCCCAAGATGAAGGAAGTGGTAAGAAAGGAGATACTAAAGCTCCTTGAGGCAGGTATTATTTATCCCGTTGCTGATAGTGAATGGGTAAGCCCTGTCCATTGTGTCCCCAAAAAGGGAGGTATTGTCGTTGTTCCTAATGATAAAGATGAATTGATACCGCAAAGGATTATTACAGGTTATAGGATGGTAATTGATTTCCGTAAGTTAAATAAAGCTACTAAGAAAGATCATTACCCTTTACCTTTTATTGATCAAATGCTAGAAAGACTATCCAAACACACACATTTTTTGCTTTCTAGATGGTTATTCTGGCTTCTCTCAGATACCTATGTCAGCAAAGGATCAATCTAAAACTACTTTCACTTGCCCTTTTGGTACTTTTGCTTATAGACGTATGCCTTTTGGTTTATGTAATGCACCTGATACCTTTGAAAGATGCATGATGGCTACATTTTCTGATTTTTGTGAAAAGATTTGTGAGGTATTCATGGATGACTTCTCCGTCTATGGATCCTCCTTTGATGATTGTTTGTGAAACCTTGATCGAGTTTTGCAGAGATGCGAAGACACTAGTCTCGTCTTGAATTGGGAGAGGTGTCACTTTATGGTTAATGAAGGCATTGTCTTGGGGCACAAGATATCCGAGAGAGGTATTGAAGTTGATAAAGCCAAAGTTGATGCTATTGAAAAGATGCCATGTCCCAAGGACATTAAAGGTATAAGAAGTTTCCTTAGTCATGCCGGTTTTTATAGGAGGTTCATTAAGGACTTCTCTAAACTCTCTAGGCCTCTGACTAATTTATTGCAAAAATATATTCCTTTTGTCTTTGATGATGATTGTGTAGAAGCGTTTGAAACACTTAAGAAAGCTTTGATCACTGCACCTATTGTTCAAATTACCGATTGGAATTTACCTTTTGAAATTATGTGCGATGCTAGTGATTATGTTGTAGGTGTTGTTTTAGGGCAAAGAGTTGATAAGAAATTGAATGTTATCCAAAGATGCCAAGAAGACTCTTGATAACGCCTAGAGAAATTATGGTACTACTGAAAAAGAGTTCTTAGCAGTTGTGTTTGCATGTGATAAGTTTAGACCTTATTTTGTTGATTCCAAAGTTACTATTCACACCGATCATGCTGCTATTAAATATCTTATGGAAAAGAAAGATGCTAAACCTAGACTCATTAGATGGGTTCTCTTGCTCCAAGAATTTGACTTGCATATTATTGATAGAAAGGGAGCTGAGAACCCCGTTGCAGATAACTTGTCTAGGTTAGAGAATGTTCTTGATGACCCACTGCCTATTAATGATAGCTTTCCTGATGAACAATTAGCGGTCGTCAATGCTTCTCGTACTGCTCCTTGGTATGCTGATTTTGCTAATTACATTGTTGCTAAATATATACCGCCTAGTTTCACATACCAGCAAAAGAAAAGGTTCTTTTATGATTTAAAACATTACTTCTGGGATGATCCACATCTTTATAAAGAAGGAGTAGATGGTGTTATTAGACGTTGTGTGCCTGAGCATGAACAGGAACAGATTCTACGTGAGTGTCACTCTGAATCTTATGGAGGACACCACGCTGGAGATGTAATCGCACACAAGGTACTACAATCTGGTTTTTATTGGCCTACTCTCTTCAAAGATGCTCGAAAGTTTGTCTTATCTTGTGATGAATGTCAAAGAATAGGTAACATTAGTAGACGCCAAGAAATGCCTATGAATTATTCTCTTGTTATTGAACCGCTTGATGTTTGGGGCTTTGATTATATGGGACCTTTTCCTGCCTCTAATGGTTATACACATATTTTAGTTGTTGTTGATTACGTTACTAAGTGGGTAGAAGCTATTCCAACTAGTAGTGTTGATCATAACACTTCTATTAAAATGCTTAAAGAAGTTATTTTTCCGAGGTTTGGAGTCCCTAGATACCTTATGACTGATGGTGGTTAAAATTTTATTCATGGTGCTTTCCGTAAGATGCTCGCTAAGTATGATGTCAATCATAGAATAGCATATCCTTATCATCCGCAGTCTAGTGGTCAAGTAGAGTTGAGCAATAGAGAGCTCAAATTAATTTTGCAAAAGACTGTGAATAGATCTAGAAAGAATTGGTCCAAAAAACTTGATGATGCATTATGGGCCTATAGAACTTCATACAAAAATCCTATGGGTATTTCTCCTTATAAGATGGTTTGTGGAAAAGCATGTCATTTACCTCTTGAACTTGAACATAATGCATATTGGGCTATTAAAGAGCTCAATTATGACTTCAAACTTGCCGGTGAGAAGAGGTTGTTTGATATTAGCTCACTTGATGAATGGAGAACCCAAGCCTATGAGAACGCCAAACTTTTCAAAGAAAAAGTCAAACGCTGGCATGATAAGAGGATACAAAAGCGTGAGTTTAACATAGGAGATTATGTGTTATTATTCAACTCTCGTTTAAGATTTTTTGCAGGGAAACTTCTCTCAAAATGGGAGGGTCCCTACGTTATCGAGGAGGTCTATCGTTCTGGTGCTATAAAAATCAACAACTTTGAAGGTACAAATCCGAGGGTGGTAAACGGCCAAAGAATTAAACATTATATTTCAGGTAATCCTATCAATGTTGAAACTAATATTATTGAAACTGTAACCTCCGAGGAATACATAAGGGACACTTTCCAGAACGCCTGCATCTCGAAAAGGCATAATGATGTGGTACGGTAAGTAAACCGACTCCAAAACAACTCTAATGGCAATTTTATCAGTTTTGGATTATTTAAGAATTTTAGGAAGAAAGAAGTAGTCCGAAGGGACATGAGGCCCCCACGAGTGGAGGGCGCTCAGAGGGCGCACCCTCTGTCTCGTGGGCACCTCGTGTGCCTCCCGGACTCGCTTTTCTTGCACGTTACGTATTTTGGTCGGTAAAATTCATTATATATACTCCTCAAGGTTTTGACCATCAGATCATGCAAATATCCTCTGTTTTCGTTTCGAGCTGTTTCCGTTGCAGATTTAGAGCACCATGACTTCTCCCTCCTCCAACAACAAAGACAAGGATGCTTGGCTATTGAAGATAGAGCTGAAAAGAGAGGAACCAGAAGAGATCAACAAGGATGAAGGGATCAAGAAGGCCATGGAGGTTCAAGCTCCGGTGGTGAAAGAAGAAGACCTCCCTCAAACTTTACCTAACCTTTTCACTCCAACAGAGATTGAAGCTTTCAAGATGATTGAGTTAGCTCGCATACAGAACAAGTATCTCACACAGGAGAATATCCTGTTGAAAGATCATATCGCCGGACTCAAGGGCATTATCCGCAAGTTGGAGGAGCTTTTACGCTCGATGTGCGAATATCCACCGTCATCATCACTACCTCCATCACCTCCGAGGACATAATCACATGGGTGTGGGCACTCCCCTTGGCAACTGCCAAGCTTGGGGGAGGTGCCCCGGTATCGTATCACCATCACAGTCCTATCTTTACCGCTTTATTTAGTTCGATCCTTTTAGTAGTATCTTGATCTAGTAGATTGAAATTTAGATACCAAGTAGTTTTGAGTTTTGCTTTGTGATCTCTTTATGTAATCGAGTCCGTGTGCTATCTATAATAAAGCTTAGTGTTGAGTCAAGGGCTTTGCTATGTTGCTATGATCTTGAGAAAGTAGAAAGAATAAAAGAGTTCATATTGATCTTATGGATAGTGATAGCTTCACACATAGAAAGTATGAGGCATAAAAATTGTTGAGAGTTGATGAACGTAGTCTTGGTCATCGTTGCAATTAATAGGAAGTGATAAGGAAAGAGGGGTTCATATATAAATATATTATCTTGGACATCTTTTATGATTGTGAAGCACTCATTAAGTATGACATGCTAAAAGAGTTGATGTTGGACAAGGAAGACAACGTAATGGTTTATGTTTTTCGACAACTCAGTTAGAGTATATTGTCATTGACCTTCCAAACATGTTCAGCTTGCCTTTCCCCCCTAATGCTAGCCAAATTCCTTGCACCAAGTAGAGATACTACTTGTGCTTCCAAATATCCTTAAACCCAGTTTTGCCATGAGAGTCCACCATACCTACCTATGGATTGAGTAAGATCCTTCAAGTAAGTTGTCATCGGTGCAAGCAATAAAAATTGCTCTCCAATGTATGACTTATTAGTGCATAGAAAATAAGCTTTGTACGAACTTGTTGTGGAAGTAATAAAAGCGACGGACTGCATAATCAAGGTCCCCATACAAGAGTCAATATAAAGTGACGTTCTTTTGCATTAAGATTTTGTGCATCAACCCTAAACGCGCATGACAACCTCTGCTTCCCTCTGCGAAGGGCCTATCTTTTACTTTATGTTTTTACTTTATGCTTGAGTCAAGGTGATCCTCACCTTTCCCTTTTTATTTTTATCGTTTGGCAAGCTCCTCGTGTTTGAAAGATCATGATACATGTATCCAATTGGATGTAAGTTGTCATAGGCTATTATTGTTGACATCACCTAAAGGTGAATACGTTGGGAGGCAACACAATAAGCCCCTATCTTTCTCAAAGGTCCGCTGAAACTCTATAACCAAAAGTATTATGCGTGAGTGTTAGCAATTATAGGAGACTACGAGATAGTTGAGTATGTCACTTGTTGAAAATCTCTATTATTGACTCTTTCCGATGTTACGATAAATTGCAATTGCTTCAAGGATCGAGATTATAGTTTGTTAGTTCCCAATGAAGTTTTTGAACCATACTTGACATTGTGAACTGCTTGTTACTTGAGCATAAGAAATCATATGACAAAATCTATATATGTTGCTGTTATTAGAATGATCATGATGCCCTCATGTCCGTATTTTATTTTTTATCGACACCTCTATCTCTAAACATGTGGATATATTTTTTTGATTTCGGCTTCCGCTTGAGGACAAGCGAGGTCTAAGCTTGGGGGAGTTGATACGTCCATTTTGCATCATGCTTTTATATCAATATTTATTGCATTATGGGCTGTTATTACACATTATATCTCAATACTTATGGCTATTCTCTCTTATTTTACAAGGTTTACCATGAAGAGGGGGAATGCAGAATTGAATTCGGGCCGAAAAGGAGCAAACGTTGGAAACCTATTCTGCACAGCTCGAAAAGTCCTGAGACTCCACGAAACAACCTTTTGGATTTATTAAGAATTTATGAGCGAAAGAAATAGTCCAGGGGGCCCACACCCTGTCCAGAGAGGGGCGCCCCCACCTCGTAGGGCGCGCCTCCTATCTCCTGGGCCTCTCGTGGCCTCCGCGCCCATCTTCTGTTGTATCATCACTTTTACCCTGGAAAATATCGTGGGCAAGCTTACGGGATGAAACTCCGCCGCCACGAGGCGGAACCTTGGCGGAATAATCTAGGGCACTGGCAGAGCTGTTTTGCCGGGGACACTTCCCTCCGGGAGGGGGAAATCATCACCAACATCATCACCAACGATCTTCTCATCGGGAGGGGGTCAATCTCCATCAACATCTTCACCAGCACCATCTCCTCTCAAAACCCTAGTTCATCTCTTGTATCCAATCTTGTATCAAAACCACAAAATTGGTACCTGTGGGTTGCTAGTAGTGTTGATAACTCCTTGTAGTTGATGCTATTTGGTTTACTTGGTGGAAGATCTTATGGTCAGGTCCTTTATGCATATTATTACTCCTCTGATTATGAACATGAATATGCTTTGTGAGTAGTTACGTTTGTTCCTGAGGACATGGGTGAAGTCTTGCTATTAGTAGTCATGTGAATTTGGTATTCGTTCGATATTTTGATGAGATGTATGTTGTCTTTTCCTCTAGTGGTGTTATGTGAACGTCGACTACATGACACTTCACCATTATTTGGGCCTAGAGGAAGGCATGGGGAAGTAATAAGTAGATGATGGGTTGCTAGAGTGACAGAAGCTTAAACCCTAGTTTATGCCTTGCTTCGTTAGGGGTTGATATGGATCCATACGCTTAATGTTGTGGTTAGGTTTACCTTAATACTCCTTTTTATAGTTGTGGATGCTTGCAATAGGGGTTAATCATAAGTGGGATGCTTGTCCAAGTTAGGGCAGTACCCAAGTACCGGTCCACCCACATTCAAATTATCAAGGTACCGAACGCGAATCATATGAACATGATGAAAACTAGCTTGACGATAATTCCCAATGTGTCCTCGGGAGCTTTTTCCTCATTATTAGAAATTGTCCAGGCTTATCCTTTGCTACATAAAGGATTGGGCCACCTTGCTGCACTTTATTTACTTTATTTACTTGTTGCTCATTACTGTTTATCTTATCACAAAACTATCTGTCACCTACTATTTCAGTGCTTGCAGAGAAAACCTTACCGAAAACCGCTTGTCATTTCCTTCTGCTCCTCGTTGGGTTCGACACTCTTACTTATCGAAAGGACTACGATAGATCCCCTACACTTGTGGGTCATCACCTGCCTGCTGCGTCGCGTCGCCCCCATCGCTTCCGCCATTATTGGCAAGTGATACGTCTCCGTCATATCTATAATTTTTGATTGTTCCATGCCAATATTATTCAACTTTCATATACTTTTGGCAACTTTTTATACTATTTTTTGGGACTAACATATTGATCCAGTGCCCTGTGCCAGTTCCTGTCTGTTGCATGTTTTTTGTTTCGCAGCAAACCCAATATCGAAAGGAGTCCAAACGGGATAAAAACGGACGGAGAATTATTTTGGAATATTTATGATTTTCTGGAGGAAGAATCAACGCGAAACGGTGTCCGGGGTGGCCACGAGACAGGGGGGCGTGCCCTCCCCCCTGGGCGTGCCATGGACTCTCGTGGGCCACCCGTAAGGCGGTTGATGCCCTTCTTTTGCTGCAAGAAAGCCAATTTTACGAGAAAAATCTGGTCGAAAGATTCACCCCAATCGGAGTTACGGATCTCCGGATATTTAAGAAACGGTGAAGGGGTAGAATCTGGGAACGCAGAAAAAGAGAGATAGATCCAATCTCGGAGGGGCTCTCGCCCCTCCCAAGCCATGGGAGCCAAGGACCAGAGGGGAACCCTTCTCCCATCTAGGGAGGAGGTCAAGGAAGAACAAGAAGAAGGGGGGCTCTCTCCCCCTTGCTTCCGGTGGCGCCGGAACGCCACCGGGGGCCATCATCATCACCGCGATCTTCACCAACACCTCCGCCATCTTCACCAACATCTACATAACCTTCCCCCCTCTATCTACAGCGGTCCACTCTCCCGCAACCCGCTGTACCCTCTACTTGAACATGGTGCTTTATGCTTCATATTATTATCTAATGATGTGTTGCCATCCTATGATGTCTGAGTAGATTTTCGTTGTCCTATTGGTGGTTGATGAATTGCTATGATTGATTAATTTGCTTGTGGTTATGTTGTTGTCCTTTGGTGCCCATCATATGAGCGTGCGCGTGGATCACACCATAGGATGAGTTGTATGTTGATAGGACTATGTATTGGAGGGCTAGAGTGACAGAAGCTTCAACCTAGCATAGAAATTGATGCATACGGGATTGAAGGGGGACCAATATATCTTAATGCTATGGTTGGGTTTTACCTTAATGAACGTTAGTAGTTGCGGATGCTTGCTAATAGTTCCAATCATAAGTGCATAGAATTCCAAGTCAGGGATGACATGCTAGCAGTGGCCTCTCCCACATAAAACTTGCTATCAGTCTAGTAAAGTAGGCAATTGCTTAGGGACAATTTCACAACTCCTACCACCACTTTTCCACACTCACTATATTTACTTTATTGCATGTTTATCTACACAGCCCCTACTTTTTATTTACACGTTCTTTATTATCTTGCAAACCTATCCTATCACACCTACAAAGTACTTCTAGTTTCATACTTGTTCTGGGTAAAGCAAACGTCTGTTGCAAGGAGAGTCGTATCTGTGGCCGATAGGACTTGAGAGAGTATTTGTTCTACCTTTAGCTCCTCGTTGGGTTTGACACTCTTACTTATCGAAAGAGGCTACAACTATCCCAGATACTTTCATGCGGGTCATCAAGACCTTTTTTCTGGTGCCGTTGCCGGGGAGTCATAGCGTGGGGTGAATATTCTCGTGTGTGCTTGTTTGCTTTATCACTAAGTAATTTTTATTTGTTGTTCTAAGTTGTTCTCTATCTTTAGTTATGGATACGGAACGCAAAATACCAAAAAAAATGAGGTGTACTTGCTACTCATGTAGATGGGGTAACTCCTAAAACCCTTGATTCTCATTATGTGAAAGATATTATGTACTACTTTGATAATCCTGAGAAAACCCCATTCAACTTTATAATGGGAGACACGTTGGATGAACGTGAATACTTTAGGGATTATCACTCGACACAAAAAGGGAAACTATTATGGGATCAATTTATTATGATGCGTTGGTATGCCTAGAATCTATGCTTGAGATATGATATTACTTGTTGCTCTAGGATGAAGGCTCCACACCTTCCCTTTTCATGAAAATTTAATGATAATGAAACGTTAGCTTCTTATGCTAATGGTATATGATTACTGTGATGTGGAACAAATAGAAGAATTTGTTGCTTTTAAGGCTGCTTATGAAATTGAATCTTTGTTTGAAAAGTATGAAGCTTTAGATGATGATGCTTATAGGCCTGAAAATCTTGTTATACTTAGATATTGCTATGAAAATTATGAATACAATTACTATATTAATGCATTTATTGAGAAAGTCTGCGCTGTCCAAGAAGAGACTAATATTTTGCAGGAAGCTATGGAAGAAGAAATTGATGAAATAGTGAGCTCATTAGATGAAAAAGATGATGAGGAGAGCGAAGAACAAAAGGAGGAAGAGCGGATTATCTACCCGTGCCCACCTTCTAATGAGAGTAACTCTTCAACTCATACATTGTTTAATTCCCCTTCGTGCTTACCGAAGGATGATTGCTATGATGATTGCTATGATCCCTTGAATCTGTATGAAATATCCCTTTTTAATGATGCTTGCTATGCTTGTGGCCAAGATGCCAATATGAATTATGCTTATGGATATGAACTTGCTATAGTTCTTTATGTTAAATATGAAATTGTTACTATTGCACCCACGCATGATAGTCCTATTATCTTTTTGAATTCTCCCGACTACACTATATCGGAGAAATTTGCGCTTAGTAAGGATTATATTGATGGTTTGCCTTTTACCATTGCACATGATGATTTTGATGAATATAATATGCATGTGCTTGCTGCTCCTACTTGCAATTATTATGAGAGAGGAATTATGTCTCCACCTCTCTATGTTTCCAACACGATAGAATTGTAAGAAATTGCTTATACTATGCATTGGCCTTTACTTGGTGTGCATGAATTGTTCTTTTATGACATGACGATGCATAGGAAGAGAGTTAGACTTCGTTGTTGCATGATATTTGTTACTTTCTGCTCACTACTAAATTACAAATCATTGTTAATTAAAATTGGTTTTGATATACCTTGGGATCCGGGTGGATTCATTACTTGAGCACTAAATGCCTAGCTTAATGGCTTTAAACAAAGCGCTGCCAGGGAGACAACCCGGAATTTTTAGAGAGTCATTTATTTATGTTGAGTGCTTTCATATAGTTTAAAAACAAACAAAAATAAAGAGGGGAACCTAAAAACTTTTTAAAAAGGAAAGTGAAAGTGAGAAAGACAAGCATTGTTGAAGTGGGAGCTAGCCTTGAACTTTGTTCATGCTCACGGAAACTTTGTGAATCTTGATTACAGAAACTTTTCAACAAAAATAATTATCCCCTTGTATAATTCCATTGTATTATAAAAATAATGTGCCAAGGTTTGCCTTTAGGATGTTTACAATGCTTGTTGGTTTGTACGGTGCAGGACAGAAACTTTGGCTGTAGTGCGCTATTTTACATTTTTAAATGGAATGTCAATTGGTTCGGATTCCTTTTGCACTGTCTTTCTGGAAAACTTTTTTATTTTTCCTAATTTTGGTAGAATTTTTGGAGTACCAGAAGTATGGTGGATGTTCATATTGCTAGAGACTGTTCTGTTTTTGACAGATTCTGTTTTTGATGCATAGTTTGCTTGTTTTGATGAAACTATCAATTTGCATCAGTGGATTAAGCCATGGAAAAGATATATTACAGTAGACACAATGAAAAAATAAAATATGAATTGGTTTGCAACAGTACTTAGAGTGGTGATTTGCTTTATTATACTAACGGATCTTACCGAGTTTTCTGTTGAAGTTTTGTGTGGATGTAGTGTCTAATCGAGGATGTCTCGATATGAGGAAAAGGAAGAGAGGCAATAGCTCAAGCTTGGGGATGCCCGAGGCACCCCAAATAAATATTCAAGGAGACTCAAGCGTCTAAGCTTGGGGATGCCCCGGAAGGCATCCCCTCTTTCTTCAACAAGTATCGGTATGTTCTCGAATTCGCTTGCTCATGCATTATGTGCAAGTCTTGGAGCGTCTTTTGCATTTAGTTTTCACTTTTCTTTTATGCACCATGCTGGTATGAGATTGTCCTTGGTTGATTTAGAGAATGCTCATTGCACTTCACTTAAATCTTTTGAGTATGGCTTTATAGAATGCTTCATGTGCTTCACTTATATCATTTGAAGTCTGGATTGCCTGTTTCTCTTCACATAAAAAACCGCCATTTGAAGAATTCTCTTTTGCTTCACTTATATTTGTTAGAGCGTGGGCATATATTTTGTAGAAAGAATTAAACTCTCTTGCTTCACTTATATCTTTTTAGAGAGATGATAGGAATTGGTCATTCACATGGTTAGTCATAAAATCCTACATAAAACTTGTAGATCACTGAATATGATATGTTTGATTCCTTGCAATAGTTTTGCGATATAAAGGTGGTGATATTAGAGTCATGCTAGTTGAGTAGTTGTGAAATTGAGAAATACTTGTGTTGGGGTTTGCAAGTCCCGTAGCATGCACGTATGGTGAACCGTTATGTAATGAAGTTGGAGAATGAGGTGCTCTTTGATTGCTTTCCTTATGAGTGCCAGTCGGGGACGAGCGATGGTCTTTTCCTACCAATCTATCCCTCTAGGGGCATGCATAGTAGTACTTTGCTTCAAGGGCTAAGTAAACTTTTGCAATAAGTATATGAGTTCTTTATGACTAATGTGAGTCCATGGATATACGCACACTCACCCTTCCGCTTTGCTAGCCTCTATTGTGCCGCACAACTTTCGCCGGTATCATGAACCCATTATTTACCTTCCTCAAAACAGCCACCATCCCTACATATTATGGCATTTCCATAGCCATTCTGAGATATATTGCCATGCAACTTCCATCATCATCATATACATGACTTGAGCATTCATTGTCATATTGCTTTGCATGATCGTAAGATAGCTAGCATGATGTTTTCATGGCTTGTCCGTTTTTTTATGTCATTGCTATGCTAGATCATTGCACATCCCAGTACACCGCCGGAAGCATTCATATAGAGTCATATCTTTGTTCTAGATATTGAGTTGTAAGTAAATAAAAGTGTGATGATCATCATTATTAGAGCATTGCCCCGGTGAGGAAAGGATGAAGGAGACTATGATTCCCCCACAAGTCGGGATGAGACTCCGGACTTTATGAAAACAAAAGAGGCCAAAGAAGCCCAAATAAAAAAAGAGGCCAAAGAAGGCCACCAAAAAGAAAAAAAGGGAAAAATGAGAGAAAAAGAGAGAAGGGGCAATGTTACTATCCTTTTACCACACTTGTGCTTCATAGTAGCACCATGTTCTTCACAGAGAGAGCCTCCTATGCTTTCACTTTCATATACTAGTGGGAACTTTCATTATAGAACTTGGCTTGTATATTCCGATGATGGGCTTCCTCAAACGCCCGAGGTCTTCATGAGCAAGCAAGTTGGATGCACACCCACTTAGTTTCCAGGTTGAGCTTTCATACACTTATAGCTCTTAGTGCATCTGTTGCATGGCAATCCCTACTCACTCACATTGATATCTATTGATGGGAATCTTCATAGCCCGTTGATACGCCTAGTTGATGTGAGACTATCTTCTCCCTTTTTGTCCTCACAACCACCACCATATACCACCATAGTGCTATGTCCATGGCTTGCGCTCATGTATTGCGTAAGAGTTGAAAAAGCTGAAGCGCATTAAAAAGTATGAAGCAATTGCTCGGCTCGTCATCGGGGTTGTGCATGATGGGAGTATTTTCTGTGACGAAGATGGAGCATAGATAGACTATATGATTTTGTAGGGATGAGCTTTCTTTGGCTATGTTATTTCGATAAGACATAATTGCTTGGTTGGTATGCTTGAAGTATTATTGTTTTTATGTCAATGATAGACTATTGCTTTGAATCACTCGTGTCTTAATATTCATGCCATCATTAGACATATGATCAAGATTATGCTAGGTAGCATTCCACATCAATTTTATTTATCATTTACCGACTCGAGGACGAGCAGGAATTAAGCTTGGGGATGCTGATACGTCTCCGTCGTATCTATAATTTTTGATTGTTCCATGCCAATATTATTCAACTTTTATATACTTTTGGCAACTTTTTATACTATTTTTTGGGACTAACATATCCAGTGCCCAGTGCCACCCTGTCTGTTGCATGTTTTTTGTCTCACAGAAACCCAATATCAAACGGAGTCCAAACGGGATAAAAACGGACGGAGAATTATTTTGGAATATTTATGATTTTCTGGAGGAAGAATCAACGCGAAACGATGTCCGGGGTGGCCACGAGACAGGAGGGCGCCCCCTCCCCCCCCCTCCTGGGCGCGCCGTGGACTCTCGTGGGCCACCCGTAAGGCGGTTGATGCCCTTCTTTTGCCGCAAGAAAACTAATTTTACGAGAAAAATCTAGGCGAAAGATTCACCCCAATCGGAGTTATGGATCTCCGGATATTTAAGAAACAGTGAAGGGGTAGAATCTGGGAACGCGGAAACAGAGAGATAGATCCAATCTCGGAGGGCTCTTGCCCCTCCCAAGCCATGGGAGCCAAGGACCAGAGGGGAAACCCTTCTCCCATCTAGGGAGGAGGTGAAGAAAGAAGAAGAAGAAGGGGGGCTCTCTCCCCCTTGCTTCCGGTGGCGCCGAAACGCCGCCGGGGGCCATCATCATCACCGCGATCTTCACCAACACCTCTTCCATCTTCACCAACATCTCCATCACCTTCCCCCATCTATCTACAGTGGTCCACTCTCCCACAACCCATTGTACCCTCTACTTGAACATGGTGCTTTATGCTTCATATTATTATCTAATGATGTGTTGCCATCCTATGATGTCTGAGTAGATTTTCGTTGTCCTATTGGTGGTTGATGAATTGCTATGATTGATTTAATTTGCTTGTGGTTATGTTGCTGTCCTTTGGTGCCCATCATATTGTGACACTCCAAAAATATTCTTTTGGTTTCTTCAAAAAAATTGTTGGATTTGAAGAAGGTCTTCAAAACCCTTCAAAAAATCTCTCTCAAAAGCTTTTTCCCCTTTAGCAAAATATTTTATTTTTGCATCTCCTTCAACTCTGGAGTTTGGCTTTTAAATTTTTCTTCTGATTGCCCTCTTCTGTAATTTCCAAGAAAAATCCTTGGAGTTTATTTTCTTTCAAAAAGAAACTCTAGGAGTTTTTCATCCTCTCCCATATTTGAAACCATTCATGATTTGGCCATGCACCACATGGTAAAATCTTCCTAAAAACCTTTCCTTCCACTTTGGGCAATCCAAACATTCTGCCTCAACAAGTTCAACCCTCTTCTGAAATTTTATTTCATTTAATTCTTCCCCAAATCTTTTCTGTCCATTATTTTGAGCCTAGGTAATTTGCAAAGCAAGTACCTAAATGCATTTGGGTTTTGACCTCAAACCAACTCCCTTGGATAGTCCTTGGTACCCACAACCTAGAACAATCAAGATCCACTCCTCTTCTGTTCAAAATTTCAAATTATAGTCTCTGCAAGTTTGGACTAGATTTGCCAAATTTGGTGAAATTCATATCTACCCTTCTCCAAAAATTCCACAAATATTCAGGCAGCCTCTAGACGCAATGAGAGGCCCCTCCACCAAAAACCAGCTCAAGGAAAAATCCCTGCATGCCTAAATCATTCTGCCGAACACCTTACGTGCACTGTTTCTGCTCATCTTCAGTTAAATTCAGAGTTTAGTGTCGATCTCCGTCAGAGTTTCAGTCACATGCCCACAGTGCTCTTGGCACGTTGCTCCCGGCCTAGCTTGCTTGTCCGGAGCCTCACACGCGTGCTTGGCGCGTTCCTGGCGTCGGTGGCACACTGGCCCGCCTGCGCCGGCGTGTCTTGCGGCGGCATAACCACCGTAGCGGCCGACAGGGAGCAGAACGGCGGCATAACGCCGTTCGGCGCCGCCCAAACCCCCTGGTGGCTCCGCGTGGCCATTTACTATCCAGCGCATGCATGCAGCACCGTCGCCGTGTCCTGGCACGCGCAGAGCGCGTTCTCTGCCGCCGACGGGCCGTGCGGCCGTTCCGTCGAGGACAGGCCGTAACCTCGCCCACCTTGCTGAGTTGGACACGGGGATGGCACCGGTTAAATGCCTTAGTCGGTGCTCAAACTCCTAAGCCGACCGTGCAGCCACAGCGCCGCCGTAATCACCTCGCCGGAGAACCTAATTCTCGGCAACCGCCTCGGGCCGGCTATATATAGCACCCCCGAGCTTGCTCTCGCCCCCGCACACCTCCACTACCTCTCCAGACCTCGCCAAGCCCCTGGAAGGGCCTCGAGGAGCTCTTCTTCCCCGACTCCGGCCACCTCGTTCCGCCTCGACCTCCACCTCGATCCACTCCAGTGAGGTCGTCTCCGGCGCCCTAACCTCGTCAGCAACCCTCTCAAGCAACTAAGAGTCTAACCCCCACTCCAATTCTGTATTCACAGCTCTCTCCGACGAGGTTCACGACCACCCGAATCACCGTCCGCCGGAGCAAGTGTCGCCATCGACGTGGTACTCGCCGGCGACCACCACCACCACCCACAGACGCGGGATGGCGCCCTGAACACGGAGGTACCCTCTGATCTCCTTGCCTCGCCGTGGATCGCCGCCGGCGACCACCGCGGCTCTCGGGCGCCGACGAGCCCCGTTGCTCTCGTTTGAAATTTCAAACCTGACGGGTGGGACCCGCCCGTCAGCCTCTCCTCTGTTTTTTTTTGAATCGTTTTCTGAAAGCGTACTTTGGCAAATACGCTTCCACTCTGAACCGTTTTTCTGGACTTTTCTGCGAAGCCCCCTGGAAGTTTTCTGTTTCATTACAGATGGGTCCTTGGACCAAAACCCTTATAACTTTTTAACAGAAAGGAATTTTTGATTGATTCTTTTTCTGTCCTATTCAGATTTTTGTCTAGTTTTCCTATCATATTTATTTGAAAAATATTTGGATTAACTTTCTGTGACCCACGGTATTTACGTTAGCGCGTGTATTTTGTGTACCGTAGATACCGAAGAAGGTGACGGAACCGCGAACTTCGCCGAGCTAGACCCCGACTACTCCGAACCAGGCAAGCAAAGTTTGAACTTTTTATATGATGAGTGTCTGGGCATGTTTGCAATATTTTTTGTATCATGGCACGTTCATGAGCATTTCGATGATAGTTTATCTCATTAGAGTTGAGGCTAATGAGCTCGGTAAAATTCCATGAGTTGTTGGAAAGTTGTTGCATGGCCATGAGTTGGCATGAGTATTGGTAAGATGGCAGTGTTGTAGCATGCCAGGCTTATGCCATATCGTTGACCCGGTGTCAACATAAATCAGTCAGATTCCCGTCCGACCTCCCTTTCAGATTACCACCTATTTCCGCAAGGGATACGGCTTAGTAAGTTGCAAACCACTTCTGGTACACACCAAATCGAGAGGCGGGGATGAAGGTTCCATGGCCCTGGATTAAAGCCTTTCATCCGGTCGGGGCATGGGTGTTTCCGTTGGGACCGAGAGGGGCACCCCTTAGAGCTGCCAAGTAAATAAATTTGATCCCATGCTATTCGAGATTGTGATCTCCCCGTCTCAAAGTTTTTCTTAAACGTTGTCTAGGGTGAGTCCTGGCAACGTGAGGTATGATGGGTGTGTACTAGCTAGTTGTGTTTCTTCCCAAATACCGTAAACGGAACTAGTCCTTCGTGACTACGGAAATCCGTTGGCCGTGGAAAATTTTGGTACAAACTCTGCAGAGTCAAAATTCTTGAATTCATCTTATTCATATCCAAGAACCGTGTTCACCTCATCTTGTCAAGTGTCAGTCTCAGTGATAGAAACTCCTGAGAACCATTTGAGTATTAAATGTTTGTTTCCCTGTGAATGGACTAACCCGCTTATTGTCTTGTGATGAATATTTTCCGTGAGCACTATATCTTGTCAATTATGAATAATGTATTATAAGCCCTTTCTGCGATGTCGCTCAGACGTCCGACTGCGGTGTTGTTGTCATTTATTTTTATTATAAGCCCTTTTTGTGATGTCGCTCAGACGTCCGACTGTGGCATTGTTGTCATTTATTTTTATTATAAGCCCTTTCTGTGATGTCGCTCAGACGTCCGACTGTGGCATTGCTGTTATTTATTTTTATTATAAGCCATTTTTGTGATGTCACTCAGACGTCCGACTGCGGCATTGTTATTACTATCATTATAAGCCCTTTCTGTGATGTCGCTCAGACGTCCAACTGCGGCACGCATGTATTTTTATTTCAATATAAGCCCTTTATGAGGTGTCGCTTAGACGCCCAACTGTGGCATGTTTTACTTATTTATTCACCCTTCGAGGCGTCGCTTCAGACACCCGATCGGTTTTGAGTTTATCTTCTTTGGATTTTCGAGCGGACTACCGCCGATTCCCTTCTTATTTATTTTGTTATACTGAGTTAATTGAGCATTGTTAAAATTAATCATGACGCATTCATGCATTCATTTGTTATATCTTTTGTCTGAACTGTCTTGCGAGTACTTTCATATTACTCACCTGGCTTGTTGATTTGGCCGATCTTGTGAAAGGCGATCTCATGGATGAAGAGTTCGATAGCGAGTCCGACGCCTAGAGGAATCCCAGTCAGTCTCGTATGCACCCTGGATTAGTCATTGTGATATATCCGCTTCCGCTACCCAAATAAATTCATCGAGCCTCACCTCGACGCTCGATGAGCCGCCAGTGCGGTAGACTTATTAACCACTCTGTTGTGTTATTCCACCAACCACACATATCTCGAGTCAGTAGTATTTCCACCCCACACCATTGTGTCATATCCGCCGTCATGTATAATTATCGGCGTGTTTGTAATAATTGGTTGGGCATCCTCGATCCGACCACAGTAATATTGTAATGCTACCGCTTCTTGTATCAAAGTTTTGTCTACCGATATGGAGGATTTTCCTCATATTGGATTTCATAGGTCGGTTGTTCAATAAATATTTTTATTGAAAAAACGGTCGTGACAAGCTTGGTACCAGAGCCAGGCTGACTGTAGGAAGCCACTAGGTGCGATCGCTAATCGGTTATTAGCATAATAGAGCTGTTTATTATTTTCACAAATGTAGTCAATTTCTGACAGTCAGCATAAATTTACGATTTGACTACTCAGGATTTTTGCCTACTTTTGTAGATGGTGGCAACGATCGCGAAGTCGCAGATGTTCGCCAACATGCCCGATGGGTTCGTCTGCTTCTCTCCTTCATCGTCCAAGTCGCGATGGGGCTAGATGTGCGCCCAGTCTTCTCTCTCTCTCTCTCAGCACAAGGTCAATGACCGTCTAACCATGCACCAAGCCGCGGTGGAATTCAAGAGAGGACGAGTTGAGCGTTATCGGTTCGTGGGGAGAGCCATGCCCACAGAGAAGCATGCACTGCAAATGGCAGCTCGTGAGGCGATAGCTCGTCTCAGGGATATCCTTCCTTCGATGAAGACTCGTCGCTACCGCTACCTGCCATGTCACGTGCCATACACCTGCCACTACGCTGCTCTTGCCCGAGAGGAGAACGGGACGAAGCTTTGAGATGCTCATCGAGTATCTCCGGCTTTGGAGGCAGCCTTCGACAACCCCTGGTGGACGACTTTGTAGCTGCCCGCATGGACTCATCCATGGATGTGCCGCCAACAGAGGGAGCTCCCTACGCGCCGCACCGCCATCGACTTTCGTCTGCGTCATCAGCATCGTTCGCTCCCTACTGCCGCACCGCTACTCATTGCCTGCCTACCACGGAGGAGTTCAACCATGTCATTGCGCCTACTCCGGTTCGTTCTGCACCACCCCTCGTGCCCGCTCAGATTCGAGTTGTCCCACACAGGGCACCTGCTCCACCAACTCAGCGCAGCGCCTCACATCTGGAGCCTATCTCCGAAGAGGAGGTTGAGTCCCAGCCTCTCTCGCCTCACCCTTGGCAGGCCAAGGGAAATCCTTACCATCTCCGACTACACGCTTAGCCGCCATGCGATGTACCGACTTGTTCGATATGTTTATATGTAAATAGGCTGTGGGAAGTAGCTTGTTTGCGCATCATGTAGGATCTGGAGGAGTGCACTAGACTAAATAACATGTCAGGATTTATGTACGCATATCCTGAGTGATGTATTGTATAATTACTGCTTGTGTGTAAGATATGTAATGAACAGTCCTTCTCCATGCGCAAAACGTTTTTTTTTCTCTTGAAAAATCTTGGAGCATTTGCAACTTTTTGCATCTTCTTGAATTTATTGATTTTTGCGGCTCAATTTCTTTTCTTATGAGTGTTTCAAAATATATCCCCAGAGTAAACTATGTCTCGCCCTTGGTCAGCGCTCCATGCCGACTCCGACAGAGGAAAATTATGGCACACCCCGTGCAACAATTTCACACAGGTAGACAAGTCAACAGGATGTTGAACGGCACTTTCCCAAATGTGCCGCCTTTATGAACAAAGTCAGCAGAACATCAGGAAATACTGAACCAAGTCATCAATATGGGAAATCACCGTGGGCAGTATCAAGACAATCAAAATTATCTGAGCTACAGAAGACACGTCCCCAAACATTATCTCACACTGACAAACCTCTTGAAGCCGAGGACTGGCTTCGAGACATGGAGAGAAAGTTAATTATTGCCCAGTGTTCATATCTTGAGAAAGTGCTTTATGCTCCGCACTATCTCACCGAGCAGCCGCATCGTGGTGGGAAAATTTCCTACACATGCACCCCAACGAAAATAATATAACATGGGAGGAATTTAAGGAAGGTTTTCGTGGGGCACATATTCCTAAGAGTCTTATGAAGATCAAAAAGAGAGAATTTGATGACCTCAAGCAAAGAACAATGACAGTGTCAGAATACAACAGTCAGTTTACCCTGTTGTCTCGCTACGCCAACGAGGAACGTATGTCAGAAAATAAAAAGATGGAGAAATTCCTAGACGATCTGACACCCGCGCTTAAATGCCAATTGGTCGTACACACATTTCCAGATTTTAAGACGCTGGTGGATAAGGCCATTACCTTGGAAAATGAGAGACGCAGCTTGGAAGATTTCTGTAAGCGGAAGAGGGACCAGACTAACCACACCCGCAACCACCGCAGCAAGACAGATGTTCAGAAAAACTGGACACCCAAACCCACGACAAGCGTCTCACGCCCAATCAAGAATTTCCACGCATGGGACAAGGAGTTCACATACCGCCTAGGCGTTACCTGTTACGCTTGTGGAGAAGAAGGGCACTATGCCAAGCAGTGCCCCAAGCCAAGTAAATCGACCCCAAAGCCGAACAACGGAAGCAATAATTTGGCACCAAAGCGCAACAATTTCAACCCAAATAACAACCACAGGAAGGGTCATCTGAACCACGTGACCAAAGAGGAAGCACAAAATGCCCCAGATATCGTACTCGGTACGTTTCCTGTCAACACAATACCTGCCATGGTTTTGTTTGATTCTGGAGCTTCTCACTCATTCGTTTTGAAAAGTTTTTCTTTGCAAAATAATTTTTCGATGCTTCCCTTGGGAAAATCTATGATCGTCAAGTCCCTTGGAATTAAGAAAGTTACCCAGAATTATTGCCAAGGTGCGGTTATCGTGTTTGAAGGGTTGAAGTTTCACGCAAATCTTATCATGTTGGACAATAAAGGACTGGATGTCATCTTAGGGATGGATTGGTTAACCACCAACAAAGGTTTTATTGACTACTTCAACAGGACAGTAGTTCTCACCCATCACCACGGGAAGACCATAAAGGTTTCAGCCAAGGAAAGAAAAATATCCCGGCAACCGAGATTGAATAAGGTGGATATTTCTGAATTGAGCAAGGTTCCAGTAGTGTGTGAATTTCCAGATGTGTTGCCCGAAGAGCTACTAGGCATGCCACCAGATCGAGACATAGAATTCAGCATTGAGCTAGCACCCGGAACCGCTCCCATATAAAAGAAACCATATAGGATGGCACCATCCGAATTGGTAGAACTGAAGAAGCAAATAAAGGAATTACTGGAAAAGGGGTACATACGAGCCAGTTCCTCACCTTGGGGTTCACCATTTTCGTTTGCCAAAAAGAAGGATGGAACGCTGAGATTGTGCATAGACTATCAAGCGCTAAACATGGTCACAATCAAGAACAAATATCCGATGCCACGAATAAATGATTTATTCGATCAACTCGCTAAGGCTAAGGTGTTCTCAAAGATTGACTTGAGATCGGGATACCATCAACTAAAAGTGTGAACCGAAGATATTCCCAAGACAGCTTTCACCTACAGATACGGACTGTATGAGTTCACCGTAATGCCATTCGGACTAACAAACGCCCCCGCATATTTTGTTCACCTCATGAACAAAGTATTCATGAAGTTTATGGATAAGTTTGTTGTGGTATTTATCGATGATATTCTGGTATACTATAAAACACCAGAAGAGCACGTTGAACATCTCCGAATTGTACTAGGAGAACTCAGGAAACATCAATTGTACGCTAAATTCAGCAAGTGTGAATTTTGGCTAAGGCAGGTAGGTTTTCTGGGCCACGTACTGACCCAAGAATGTATCGCCGTAGACCCGGAAAAAGTCAAGGCCGTACTTGGCTGGAAGTCACCAGCCAGCGTGACGGATGTATGAAGTTTCTTGGGCATGGCAGGATACTACCGGAGATTTATTGAAGGATTCTCCACCATAGCAAAGCCAATGACACAACTACTCAAGAAAGACAGGAAGTTTGAATGGACGGAAGCTTGCGAGAAAAGTTTCCAAGAACTGAAGAGGAATCGACAGCGACACCGATTGCTAATTGTGCCGGATATACACAAAAATTTTGAGGTATTTTGTGACGCATCTCGAAAAGGCCTCGGGTGCGTATTGATGCAAGAAGGCAAGGTTGTCGCATATGTTTCCAGACAACTTCGCAAGCATGAGGAAAATTATCCTACTCATGACCTAGAATTAGCAGCAGTCATTCATGCACTCAAGGAATGGAGACACTTCTTACTTGGTAACCGTTGTGAAATATACACGGACCACAAAAGCCTCAAGTATATTTTCACACAACCAGAACTGAATTTACGGCAGCGACGCTGGTTGGAATTAGTCAAGGATTATGATGTTGGAATCCACTACCACCCAGGCAAGGCAAATATTGTAGCAGATGCTCCGAAGTCGAACCCCAAATCCGGACCACGACAAAGATGCCAAACTTAAGACCTGAATTCCAGCGAGGAATTGCAAGGCTCAATCTGATGGTGATCACCGAAGGCAGTGTCGAACTTAGAATTACAGCCTACCCTGATAGAGAAGGTTAAAGAGGCTCAACATGGACACCCCAGCATTGAAGGCATAAAACGGAAGATGAAGTTGGGCAAGGCCTCAGAATTCGTTATTGACGAGCAAGGAATATTGTGGTACGGGAATAGGCTTTGCGTACCAAGTATCCATGACCTTAAACAGCAAATCCTGGCTGAAGGCCACACCGCTCCATATTCAATCCATCCTGGAGGAACAAAAATGTACAAAGATCTTGAGGAAACATTTTGGTGGCATGGTATAAAAAGAGACATAGCCATGTTTATTGCATGTTGTGACTCTTGTCAACGCATCAAGGCTGAGCACCAGAAACCGGCCGGGTTGTTGCAACCAAATAAGATACTCGAGTGGAAATGGGATGAGATTGGAATGGATTTTATTGTTGGACTACCTCGGTCACGACACGGACATGATGCCATATGGGTCATCACTGATAGACTGACTAAAGTGGCACACTTCACCCCCGTGAAGACAACCCACACCACTCAGAAGCTTGCTAGGCTCTACCTTTCCCATATCGTTTGTTTACATGGAGTCCCAAAGAAAATAATCTCGGACAGAGGCACTCAATTCGTCTCCCAATTTTGGGATCACTTACAACAAGCTCTGGGAACTCAGCTGGCATTCAGTACCGCATACCATCCCCAGACAGATGGGCAAACTAAGCGAGTAAATCAGATTCTAGAAGATATGCTGAGAGCATGTGTCCTCACCTATGGGACCAGTTGGGAGGAGAGCTTACCTTACGCAGAATTTGCATATAACAACAGCTATCAGTCCAGCCTGCAAATGGCACCATTTGAAGCTCTATACGGGCGAAGATGTCGTACCCCGCTAAATTGGTCGGAAACCGGAGACAGCCAAATCTTCGGCCCAGACCTGCTCAAAGAGGCTGAAGATAAGGTCAAGGTGATTAAGGACCGACTCAAGACAGCCCAAAGCCGACAAAAGAGTTATTACGATCAGAAGCATCGTGGAGTCAATTTTGAACCCGGTGAATTTGTGTACCTACGAGTATCACCTATGAGAGGCCTGCACCGATTCAAGATTAAAGGGAAGCTAGCACCAAGATTCATCAGACCATTCTGCATAGTAGCACGAAGAGGCACGGTGGCCTACCAGCTAGACTTACCCGAAGAATTATCCGACATCCATGACGTATTCCACGTCTCCCAATTGAGGAAGTGCGTAAGCAACCCAGAGAAACAAGTACCCCATAAAAACATTGACGTGCAACCAGACCTTACATATCGGGAGCATCCGATAAAAATCTTGGAAGAGTCAGAAAGGAGGACCCGACAGAAAACCATTAAGTTCTTCAAAGTTCAGTGCAGCAACCACACCGCAAGTGAAGCCACTTGGGAAAGAGAGGATTTCCTTCAGGCAGAGCACCCACAATTATTTGAGGATCAGCTGGAATCTCGGGGACGAGATTTTTCCTAAGGGGGTAGGTGTTGTGACACTCCAAAAATATTCTTTTGGTTTCTTCAAAAAAATTGTTGGATATGAAGAAGGTCTTCAAAACCCTTCCAAAAATCTCTCTCAAAAGCTTTTTCCCCTTTAGCAAAATATTTTATTTTTGCATCTCCTTCAACTCTGGAGTTTGGTTTTTAAAATTTTCTTCTGATTGCCCTCTTCTAAAAATTCCAAGAAAAATCTTTGGAGTTTATTTTCTTTCAAAAAGAAACTCTAGGAGTTTTTCATCCTCTCCCATATTTGAAACCATTCATGATTTGGCCATGCACCACATGGTAAAATCTTCCTAAAAACCTTTCCTTCCACTTTGGGCAATCCAAACATTCTGCCTCAACAAGTTCAACCCTCTTCTGAATTTTTATTTCATTTAATTCTTCCCCAAATCTTTTCTGTCCATTATTTTGAGCCTAGGTAATTTACAAAGCAAGTACCTAAATGCATTTGGGTTTTGACCTCAAACCAACTCCCTTGGATAGTCCTTGGTACCCACAACCTAGAACAATCAAGATCCACTCCTCTTCTGTTCAAAGATTTCAAATTATAGTCTCTGCAAGTTTGGATCAGATTTACCAAATTTGGTGAAATTCATATCTACCCTTCTCCAAAAATTCCACAAATATTCAGGCAGCCTCTAGATGCAATGAGAGGCCCCTCCACCAAAAACCAGCTCAAGGAAAAATCCCTGCATGCCTAAATCATTCTGCCGAACACCATATGTGCAATCAAGCTTCGCTCATCTTCAGTTAAATTCAGAGTTTAGTGTCGATCTCCGTCAGAGTTTCAATCACATGCCCACAGTGCACTTGGCACGTTGCTCACGGCCTAGCTTGCTTGTCCGGAGCCTCACACGCGTGCTTGGCGCGTTCCTAGCATCGGTGGCACCCTGGCCCGCCTGCGCCATGTGTCTTGCGGCGGCAGAACCACCGTAGTGGCCGACAGGGAGCAGAACGGCGGCATAACGTCGTTCGGCGCCGCCCAAACCCCCTGGTGGCTCCGCGTGGCCATTTCCTTGCCAGCGCACGCAAGCAGCACCGTCGCCATGTCCTGGCATGCGCAGAGCGCGTTCTCTGCCGCCGACGGGCCGTGCGGCCGTTCTGTCGAGGACAGGCCGTAACCTCGCCCACCTTGCTGAGTTGGACACGGGGATGGCACCAGTTCGTCGTCTAGTCGGTGCTCAAACTCCTAAGCCGACCGTGCAGCCACAGCGCCGCCGTAATCACCTCACCGGAGAACCCCGTTCTCGGCAACCGCCTCGGGCCGGCTATATATAGCACCCCCGAGCTTGCTCTCGCCCCCGCACACCTCCACTACCTCTCCAGACCTCGCCAAGCCCCTGGAAGGGCCTCGAGGGGCTCTTCTTCCCCGACTCCGGCCACCTCGTTCCGCCTCGGCCTCCACCTCGATCCACTCTGGTGAGGTCATCTCCGGCGCCCTAATCTCGTCAGCAACTCTCTCAAGCAACTAAGAGTCTAACCCCCAGTCCAATTTGGTCTTCACAGCTCTCTCCGACGAGGTCCACGACCACCCGAATCGCCGTCCATCGGAGCAAGCGTCGCCATCGATGTGGTACTCGCCGGCGACCACCACCACCACCCACAGACGCGGGATGGCGCCCTGAACACGGAGGTACCCTCCGATCTCCTTGCCTCGCCGTGGATCGCCGCCGGCGACCACCGCGGCTCTCGGGCGCCGACGAGCCCCGTTGCTCTCGTTTGAAATTTAAAACCTGACGGGTGGGACCCGCCACGCCTCTCCTCTGTTTTTTTGAATCGTTTTCTGAAAGCGCATTTTGGCAAATACGCTTCCACTCTGAACCGCTTTTTCTGACTTTTCTGCGAAGCCCCCTGGATGTTTTCTGTTTAATTACAGTTGGGTCCTTGGACCATATCGGTTATAACTTTTTAACAGAAAGGAATTTTTGATTGATTCTTTTTCTGTCCTCTTCAGATTTTTGTCTATTTTTTTATCATATTTATTTGAAAAATATTTGGATTAACTTTCTGTGACCCACGGTATTTACGTTAGCGCATGTATTTTGTGTACCGTAGATACCGAAGAAGGTGATTGGAACCGCTAACTTCATGAAGCTAGACCCCGACTACTCCGAACCAGACAAGCAAAGTTTGAACTTTTGATATGATGAGTGTCTGGGCATGTTTGCAATATTTTTTTATCATGGCACGTTCATGAGCATTTCGATGATAGTTTATCTCATTAGAGTTGAGGCTAATGAGCTCGGTAAAATTCCATGAGTTGTTGGAAAGTTGTTGCATGGCCATGAGTTGGAATGAGTATGGGTAAGATGGCAGTGTTGTAGCATGCCAGGCTTATGTCATATCGTTGACCCGGTGTCAACATAAATCAGTCAGATTCCCGTCCGTCCTCCCTTTCGTACTACCAATTGCTTCCCGCAAGGGATACGGCTTAGTAAGTTGCAAACACTTCTGGTACACACCAAATTGAGAGGCCGGGATGAAGGTTCCATGGCCCTGGATTAAAGCCTTTCATCCGTCAAGCATGGGTGTTTCCGGTTGGGACCGAGAGGGGGGCACCCTTTAGAGCGCGCGTAAATAAATTTTATCCCATGCTATTCGAGATTGCGATCTCCCCGTCTCAAAGTTTTTCTTAAACGATGTCTAGGGTGATTCCTGGCAACGTGAGGTATGATGGGCGTGTACTAGCTAGTTGTGTTTCTTACCAAATACCGTAAACGGAACTAGTCCTTCGTGACTACGGAAATCCGTTGTCCATGGAAAATTTTGGTACGAACTCTGCAGAGTCAAAATTCTTGAATTCATCTTATTCATATCCAAGTATCGTGTTCACCTCATCTTGTCAAGTGTCAGTCTCAGTGACAGAAACTCCTGAGAACCATTTGAGTATTAAATGTTTATTTCCCTGTGAATGGACTAACCCGCTTATTGTCTTGTGATGAATATTTTCCGTGAGCACTATATCTTGTCAGTTATGAATAATGTATTATAAGCCCTTTCTGCGATGTCGCTCAAACGTCCGACTGCGGCATTGTTGTCATTTATTTTTTATTATAAGCCCTTTTTGTGATGTCGCCCAGACGTCCGACTGCGGCATTGTTGTCATTTATTTTTATTATAAACCCTTTCTGCGATGTCGCTCAGACGTCCGACTGCGGCATTGTTGTTATTTATTTTTATTATAAGCCCTTTTTGTGATGTCGCTCAGACGTCCGACTGCGGCATTGTTATTACTATCATTATAAGCCCTTTCTGTGATGTCGCTCAGACGTCCGACTGTGGCACGCATGTATTTTTATTTCAATATAAGCCCTTTATGAGGTGTCGCCTAGATGCCCGACTGTGGCACGTTTTACTTATTTATTCACCCTTCGAGGCGTCGCTTCAGACACCCGATCGGTTTTGAGTTTATCTTCTTTGGATTTTCGAGCGGACTACCGCCGATTCCCTTCTTATTTATTTTGCTATACTGAGTTAATTGAGCATTGTTAAAATTAATCATGACGCATTCATGCATTCATTTGTTATATCTTTTGTCCGAACTGTCTTGCGAGTACTTTCATAGTACTCACCTGGCTTGTTGATTTGGCCGAGATCTTGTGAAGGCGATCTCATGGATGAAGAGTTCGATAGCGTAGTACGACGCCTAGAGGAATCCCTACCAATCTCGTCGACCCCTGGATTAGTCATTGTGATATATCCGCTTCCGCTACCCAAATAAATTCATCGAGCCTCACCTCGGCTTTCGATGAGCCGCCAAATCTGATGAGACTTATTAACCACTCCGTTGTGTTATTCCACCAACCACACATATCTCGAGTCAGTAGTATTTCCACCCCACACCATTGTGTCATATCCGCCGTCATGTATAATTATTGGCGTGTTTGTAATAATTGGTTGGGCATCCTCAGTCCGACCCTATAATATTGTAATGCTACTGTCTTCTTGCATCAAAGTTTTGTCTACCGATATGGAGGATTTTCCTCATATTGGATTTCATAGGTCGGTTGTTCAATAAATATTTTTATTGAAAAACCGGTCGTGACACATATGAGCATGCGCGTGGATCACACCATAGGGTTAGTTGTATGTTGATAGGACTATGTATTGGAGGGCTAGAGTGACAGAAGCTTCAACCTAGCATAGAAATTGATGCATACGGGATTGAAGGGGGACCAATATATCTTAATGCTATGGTTGGGTTTTACCTTAATGAACGTTAGTAGTTTCAGATGCTTGCTAATAGTTCCAATCATAAGTGCATAGAATTCCGAGTCAGGGATGACATGCTAGAAGTGGCCTCTCCCACATAAAACTTGCTATCGGTCTAGTAAAGTAGTCAATTGCTTAGGGACAATTTCACAACTCCTACCACCACTTTTCCACACTCGCTATATTTACTTTATTGCATCTTTATCTACACAGCCCCTACTTTTCATTTACACGTTCATTATTATCTTGCAAACCTATCCTATCACACCTACAAAGTACTTCTAGTTTTATACTTGTTCTGGGTAAAGCAAACATCAAGCGTGCGTAGAGTCGTATCTGTGGCCGATAGGACTTGAGAGAGTATTTGTTCTACCTTTAGCTCCTCGTTGGGTTTGACAGTCTTACTTATCAAAAGAGACTAAGACTATCCCGTATACTTGTGGGTCATCAGCGAGCAGGCACACACCCGTGCCCATCCAACCCCCTGGAGGCCCTATAGGCCACTTCCATATGGGGCCCGCTGATGGTGTTCTGGACTAGGGGGTACTCGCCACGTCGTCTCCCAATCAGTTGGATTGGGCCGAGGACCCCCATGGCCGTATACTCATGGGCTAGTTTGGACAACCCCTGCCACATACAAGGAAGACTCCACAAGACTTGGCGCCCAAGACAAGGACTCTCCTAAACCCTAGGCCTCCGGTGTCTTATATAAACCGAGGCCAGGCTAGTCAATAGACAATCTCATATTCATTACTATCATCTCGTGGTAGATACATGTACTCTGTACTATACCCCATATGAATACAATCAAATGCAGGACATAGGGTTTTACCTCCATCAAGAGGGCCCGAACCTGGGTAAAATCCGTGTCCATGTTACCATCGCTCCAAGACGCCTAGCTTAGGACCCCAACTAGGAGATACGCCGGATATTGAACCGACATTGGTGCTTTCATTGAGAGCCTGCTGGGTGTTCATCGCGGATCGATGGAATTGAAATCAACGATCAGGTGCTATTTTTCAACTAGATCGGTTCTATATAAAGTTGTTTATCGGTGAATAATTTCCGCTGTCGTCTCCCTTGTCTTGCATGCAGATTAATTTTTATCCAGGGAAAGACTACGGCAGCAATGGACTCAATAAGGTGCGGTTCGCCGGATTTGAATTAACACCACGGGGCTAGCTCCCCTGATAATTAACATCACAAAAGGCAAGGACAGAGCACGGGTAGCAGCCGAGCTGTAGCCACGACAGGGGCACCGCTCAAAGCAGATATCCACGTGCAAACAGATTCCACGGTTGTCAAATCCGATATTGACTAGCAAAACTGCCAAAGCTAAGTACTCCCTCCGTTCCTTGATATAAGGTGTATAGATTTTTGAGAAAAAGTCCGAAATATAAGGTGTATTGCATTGCACCACTCGTTTGGATAATTTTTTTAGGGATTTGATTACATTTCCTTATATCAGGAAAGCTCCTCTATCTCCTCATGTCAATTAGTCAGGTGTAATCTCGCCCAAAACTTATGAAATTTTTTCTCCACGTGCGTTCTTTAATTTCCGTGCCAAAAACTATACACCCTATATCTAGAAACGGAGGGAGTATTAAATTGGTTTATGTCTTATATGCTACTATAATTTTCCTTCCTACATAAAAGTTGGGTACTATTTGTATTTATTAATTGGTCTGCTCAAGTGCTACGTGAATCTCCCGGGCCTCTCAAGCCACTTGATAGATAATTCGGGCGATCAACCAAGTCCAAGTTCTGTTGTAGCAGTCTTTCCAGCCGATCTGTCTGTTGGCCGAGGCGCCGAACTAGTCCGACGTGCCTATGCGCAAGGTCCAAGGAGCGAGTGGCGATGATGCTTCTCAATGCAAATACTGGTGGGAGTCCATGTGATGGCCGCCGGGTATATGTAAGATCGTCCAGACTGTTAGCGGTCAGCTTCCTCGTACGACTGCTAGGTGCCATCTCTCCAAAATTGCAGTGCGGCATATGTTCACATCCACTGCTCGGCGATACATTGGATCCGGCCTCAGTCTGGCCCACGTGTGATCCGGCTAAAGGGATAGTGCAGGGCAGTGCACTGCTCAGAGCTCGGCTTGATGGCAGCACACCACAGGGAGATTTATTTCTTTTCTTTTTTCATTCAATACATATGTAGTCGACCGCTGGTTGTCTTCTACTTTTTCTGACAAATACGCAGAATAAAAGTGCTACTACGCATATCGAGGATTGGCTTTGCAGCATGTTCGGCACGGATCATTTTGTCCGTTTGCTTTGATGCCTTTCTGATGCCATTCTTTGGCGTTCAGGTTGTATTTTTCCAAATTATTCGTTTAGCATTATTATACACAGAATATGTTTTGTTGGCCTGTACTGCATCATTTTGGCCGAGAATTCTACCGACGTTTGTACCTGGCATCAGTCCAGCCAGTCTCTCCCTCTCACCTGGGCAGGCCGAACTTCGCCGACATTGCCGTGCCACGACGCCAATGCACCATCGATCTAGCCTCAGCGCTCAGGCCATATTTACCAAACTTTTTTCGCATAAATTAATTATGCACCTTTTTTCATTATTATTTTTTGGTTTGCACTATTTTACCTGTGCAGCCAATTGACTTAGATCGGGCCACACTATCCCCTCTGCGTGGTGTCCTTGTCACCCACCTCCATCGACCGAATTGTGTCATCGCCTTGGAGTTCTGCCCTGTGTTGGCAACCCCGCATCACCACTTCATCAACCTACTTGGCCGGAGACTCCAGTGTCATCCGGCGACCTGCTCCATCACCTCGGCTAGACTGGGGGCTTCACCTCTTCGAAGTGCCGAGCTCTTTGCTCATCCACATCGGGCTTGGGGGCTGAGACCTTGTCCCGCACCAAACTCGAACCGCGTCATCAATGCCGAACACATTAACCAACTAAGTCGCTTTCATGCTCAAAAACTCTTGGTTTTAAATTTTGTTCGGTTTGACCAAGCATTATACTTTTTTGGCAAAAACTTGCTTGACAAAAACTTCTTCTTCGAAACCTTGTTTGTGACGCATAAATTCAAATACCCCGTTTAACCGGGGACTTCCTTTATGGAGCATTTCCTCTTGCATGTGATTATACGTGTACGGCTTCGTTCCTTGTTCGTGTATTACGCCACAATATGCACCATATTGACTTAAGTGTTCCGCAAGCTGGGTTGCCTTGCTCCTGTGTTTACCCCTACGTTCCCGATTGTTTGGCTAGGGAGTAAAGGGAGCACCTCTGTGATTGTCACGACCGGGTCTTCCGAGCTCTGACCTCAGACTGGGTGAAGCCGAAAGCTAGCGCTCTTATTGTTTTCAAATATGGTCGGCACACAACAGAACTCATGAGTACAAAAAATCTATTCCACAAGTCTCATAGTAACAATGAGCAACCGAAGAAACGTATCGGTGGGGGTACTATTTTCTTCGAAGATGCTTCTTACACTTCGTCGGTAATATAGCATAAGTTCCCTGAGCGCACTTTGTCTGTTATAGCCTTATGGCTCGATTGCCTGGTTATCAGAAACACCATCGATATTCTCGACAGGTGCAGTACATAACACTTTTCGGCCCTTGGCCGAAGAGGGAGAAGCCGACGGTCGGTTAAGACGCGTTTAAATTTCGGGTGAACACAGATATGATATAAGTGCTTTGGTACATACAATCTTTATATATAAAAATTCTTTTACCCAAGTCATTCGGGGGCTCTTAAATTTATGTGAGCTGTTTTATAGTAAGTGTTCTTCTTCTTAGTTGTTGCAAAGTCTTTTTTTCTATCACTCCTTTTTTCGATGCGAGTGTGTGGTCAATAGTCGGGGAGCCTAATTTCTCTCTCAAAGCCGCTAAAAGTTTGCTAAACTAGCCTAATGAGAAGTACTCCGCCTTCGGGATAGGAGGTTGAAGGCGTAGGCTGACCCGCTTGAAGTCTTGAGATAGGATGTGTCATGTTAAAACACGACAGAAGCACAATTCTTTTTTTTCCTAAGACCAATTTTTTGATTGGCATCGAACAATTGATCTAGTTCGGACGTCGGGTTTTTACTGACGTTTTATGGTTTTCCAATCCTATGGCACTTTTCAACTATTTGTGCGTTTCCAGCATTAGTCTCGCAGTGCAACGCCGGACACCTTTAGGAATTCGGCAAAAACATTCTCGGATATTGCTATATATGCATCGGTTTTGAATTGTGTCTTCGGTCAATAGTTGGGTTGCCCGGCTCCTGTGCTTGCCTCCTACGTTCCGCTTTGTTCGGCTAGGTGTGCAAAGGGAGAACCACTACGATTGTGCTTCCAGCTCGCATGGTTAAGCACCTCAGTGGAGAAAGCCAAAAACTGACTGTCACAATAGGCGTAAACCGGTCAGCGATCCGATGACTATGACAGGCCGTTCATAGCATTGGCCGAAGTGTTTACGGCTTGACCTCGGATGTCTCCGAACACTAACCTGAGGGCTACTTGCTGGCCTCCCAACTTTAAGCTCCTAGGACTAAGTGAAAGTTATAAAGCCCACATATTTGATTGCCTCGTTTTCACCAACACAGCCGCCTTGAACGCAGAGACGTCAGTGAAGGGTTGTTTTTTAGTGCGGAAACACCTGCGTAGTATCTACCAAGGGGTAGAAGCCGACGATGGGCCACTTTCAACTGATAAACGGTCGCAATGGAGTCAAAATAATGATGTAAAGTACTTGGATACATAGAATCATTACTCATAATAGTACTTGGATACATACATTCCGACGTTGGAGCTCGGAAGCGGTCCGGCGTTGGTGCTCGAATGCTAAAGATACCTCGAATACAGTCCGGCGTTGGAGCTCGGACGCAAGAGGACGTTGCCGTTCCGGAACAACTTCAAACCCGAGGTGTGGCATAAAAGTAACAAGGCATTGATAAAGGCCGGAAACTTAAAGGGGCTCCTCGGATACCCGACGTGTAAACTCTTCGGATTCACTTTGGCGATCCTCAAGATCGAAGATGGGAAGATTTGTTGAACCAGTTTTCAAGACCGACGACCGAAGATAAAGAACAGTTCGGAAGAATCGAGGAGCGTCCCCAACTTGAAGACTGGTTCAGGGGGCTACTGACGGTGTCCTGGACTAGGGGGTACTCGCCACGTCGTCTCCCGATCAGTTGGATTGGACCGAGGACCCCATGGTCAGATACTCATGGGCCAGTTCGGACAACCCCTGCCGCATACAAGGAAGAGTCCACAAGACTTGGCGCCCAAGACAAGGACTCTCCTAAACCCTAGGCCTCCGGTGTGTTATATAAACCGAGGCCAAGCTAGTCAATCTCATATTCATTACTATCATCTCGTGGTAGATACATGTACTCTGTACTATACCCCATATGAATACAATCAAAAGCAGGACGTAGGGTTTTACCTCCATCAAGAGCGCCCGAACCTGGGTAAAATCCGTGTCCATGTTACCATCGCTCCAAAACGCCTAGCTTAGGACCCCTACTACAAGATACGCCGGATATTGAACCGACACCCGCCCCTGTAAAACAAAAAAGAAGAAAATGTTAAAAGGAAAGGGGTTTTAAATATTAGTTAATTAATTAGGTTAATTAACCTAATTACCTGTCTGGCTAAACTGAGACAATGACGGGAGGGCCCACATGCTATGGTTGACCTGGTCAACCTGTGGACCTGCCGACATCATGCTGGCACAGTAAATGTTGTTTCTAATTTAGTTAAATCTATTAATTCCAAAATTGTTTCGGACACTTTAGAAATTAATATAAAATAATTCGTAACTCGGATGAAAATGTTTTCTACATGAAAGTTGCTCAGAACGACGAGGCGAATCCGAATACACGGTCCGTTTACCTGTCAAATTCCTCTAACTAGCTGACACCCCCTCCGGTCATCTGTTTGACACAGGTCCGGAACCGGGAAAACATTCCCGGTTGAATTCCCCCTTCACCTATATCGTGTAGACATATGTTAGGTCACACCCGACACAGCATATCGTACACATTTGTGTGCATGATTAGTGTATGATTGAATCGGGGGCGTCACAGGGGGTTCCGGTAACCTCCCGGTACTCTAAAAAATCCCCAATCTTCTTCGGAACCTTTCCGGTGTCCATGTATAACCTTCCAATATATCAATCTTTACCTCTCGACCATTTCGAGACTCCTCGGCATGTCTGTGATCTCATCCGGGACTCCGAACAAACTTCGGTCATCAAAAACACATAATTCATAATACTGATCATCATCGAACGTTAAGCGTGCGGACCCTATGGGTTCGAGAACTATGTAGACATGATCGAGACACATCTCCGATCAATAACCAATAGCGGAACCTAGATGCTCATATTGGCTCCCACATTTTCTACGAAGATCTTCATCGTTCTAATCGCACAACAACATACATTGTTGTTCCCTTTGTCATCGGTATGTTACTTGCCCGAGATTGGATCGTCGGTATCATCATACCTAGTTCAATCTCGTTACCGGCAAGTCTCTTTACTCGTTCCGTAATGCTTCAGCCCACAACTAACTCATTAGTTACATTGCTTGCAAGGCTTATAGTGATGAGCATTACCAATAGGGCCCAGAGATACCTCTCAGATACACGGAGTGACAAATCCTAATCTCGATCTATGCCAACCCAACAAACACCTTCGGAGACACCTGTATAGCATCTTTATAATCACCCAGTTACGTTGTGATGTTTTATAGCATACAAGGTGTTCCTCTGGTATTCGAGAGTTGCATAATATCATAGTCAGAGGAACATGTATAAGTCATGAAGAAAGCAATAGCAATAAAACTTAATGATCATTATGCTAGGCTAACGGATGGGTCTTGTCCATCACATCATTCTCCTAATGATGTGATCCCGTTCATCAAATGACAACACATGTGCATGGCTAGGAAACTTAACCATCTTTGATCAACGAGCTAGTAAAGTAGAGGCATACTAGGGACACAGTGTTTTGTCTATGTATTCACACATTTATCGATATTCCAATTAATACAATTCTAGGATGAATAATAAAGGTAAAAGTGTTCTCGCTGAGTATGCACCATTGCTACAGTTCGTCGTTTCGAGACACCACGTGATGATCGGGTGTGATAGACTCTAGGTTCACATACAACGGGTGTGAGACAGTTTTACACATGCAGAATACTTGGGTTAAACTTGACGAGCCTAGCACGTACATACATGGCCTCGGAACACTGGAGACCGAAAGGTCAAACGTGAATCATATAGTAGATATGATCAACATAGAGATGTTCACCATTGATGACTACCCCATCTCACGTGATGACCGGACATGGGTTAGTTGATTTGGATCACGTATCACTTAGATGACTTGAGGGATGTCTATTTAAGTGGGAGTTCTTAAGTAATTTGATTAATTGAACTTAATTTATCATGAACTTAGTCTTATAGTTTTGCATATCTATGTTGTAGATCAATAGCCCGAGCTACCATTCCCCTTAATATTAATGCGTTCCTAGAGAAAGCTAAGTTGAAAGATGATGGTAGCAACTACACGGACTGGGTCTGGAACTTGAGGATTATCCTCTGCATAGAAGAATTATGTCCTTGATGCACCGCTAGGTGAAAGGCCTGCTGCAGGAGCAGAAGCTGGTGTTTTGAACGTCTGGAAAACTCGATCTGATGACTACTCCATAGTTCAGTGTGCCATGCTTTAAGGCTTAGAACCGGGGCATCAAAGACGTTTCCAAAATCATGGAGCATATGAGATGTTCCAAGAGTTGAAGTTAATATTTCAAGCAAATGCTTGGGTTGAGAGATATGAAACCTCCAACAAGTTCTATAGCTGCAAGATGGAGAAGAACATTTCTGTCAGTGAACACATACTCAAAATGTGTGGGTATTATAATCACTTGACTCGGCTGGGAGTTGATCTTCTAGTTGATTATGTCATTGATAGAGTTCTTCAATCACTCTCACCAAGCTACAACGGCTTAGTGATGAACTATAATATGCAAGGGGTGAACAAAAAAATTCCTGAGCTCTTCACAATGCTTAAAGCCGCGGAGGTAGAAATCAAGAAGGACTGTCAAGTGTTGATGGTTAACAAGGCCACTAGTTTCAAGAAAAAGGGCAAGGGAAAGAAAGGGAACTTCAAGAAGAATGGCAAGCAAGTTGCCACACCCGGGAAGAAGCCCAAAGCTGGACCCAAGCCTGAAACTGAGTGCTTCTACTACAAAGGGACGGGTCACTAGAAGCGGAACTGCCCCAAATATTTGGCAGATAAGAAGGATGGCAAAGTGAACAAAGGTATATTTGATATACATGTTATTGATGTGTACCTTACTAATGCTCATAGTAGCGCATGGGTATTTGATACTGGTTCGGTTTCTCATATGTGTAACTCGGAACAGGAGCTACGGATTAAACGAAGATTGGCTAAGGACAAGGTGACGATGCGAGTAGGGAATGGTTCCAAGGTCGATGTGATCGCCGTCGGCATGGTACCTCTACATCTACCTTCGTGATTAGTTTTAGACCTGAATAGTTGTTATTTGATGCCAATGTTGAGCATGAACATTATATCCGGATCTTGTTTAGTGCGAGATGGTTATTCATTTAAATCAGAGAATAATGGTTGTTCTATTTATATGAGTAATATCTTTCATGGTCATGCACCCTTGAAGAGTGGTCTATTCTTGTTGAATCTCGATTGTAGCGATAGACATATTCATAATATTGATGCCAAAAGATGCAAAGTTGATAATGATAGTGCAACATATTTGTGGCACTGCTGTTTAGGTCATATTGGTGTAAAGCGCATGAAGAAACTCCACACATATGGACTTTCGGAATCACTTGATTATGAATCATTTGATACTTGCGAACCATGCCTCATGGGCAAGATGACTAAAACACAGTTCTCCAGAACAATGCAGCGAGCTAATGACTTACTGGAAATAATACATACCGATGTATGCGGTCCGATGAGTACTGAGGCACACGGCGGGTATCGTTATTTTCTGACCTTCATAGATGATTTAAGCAGATATGGGTATATCTACTTAATGAAACACAAGTCTAAAACATTTGAAAAGTTCAAAGAATTTCAGAGTGAAGTGGAGAATCATCGTAACAAGAAAATAAAGTTTCTACGGTCTGATCGCGGAGGAGAATATTTGAGTTACGAGTTTGGCCTTCATTTAAAACAATGTGGAATTGTTTCACAACTCACGCCACCTGGAACACCACACCACTAGGGAAAACCTTATACACAGAATCTTACCAGCAGCGATCTTCAAAATACAACGCTACTGCTATTTAGCAGCAGCGCGCTCCAGGAAAACGCGTTGTTGAAAGAAAAGTAGCACTAGCGCGTTCCTACAAAACCGCGCTACTGCTCTAATTGCCATGACCTGGCCGTCCAGCTAGTTATAGTAGTAGCGCCCTACAATGGACCGCGCTACTGCTATAGATGTTAGCAGCAGCGCACTTCTTTGAAACTAGCTACTGCTAAGTTCATCCCACAAGTTTAGTCCAACCTCGCTCCGCGAACAGGGTGTTTACCACCTTAAATATGTTACTCCTCAAACTGTCACAACCAGTTGGTCTTCACTAAACTCTATGTGTAGAATTTGTGGCCGCAATATGAGTCTTCTCCGTACCGGAGAGGACTCATATTGACAATTCAGATTGTACACAAAAAGATCATTGGTGGCCAATGTATTTTTGCATTGACAGACAACTTAGCAGTAGTGCTTTTAGTAGCAAAGCACTACTGCTAGTCCAACTTAGTAGTAGCGTTCAGCCCAGCGCATCGCTACTTCTATTCTCCTTAGCTGCAGCGCATTTTTCTACCCGCGCTACTACTAACCTTACCTTGTCCCCACACGGCCGACCCCTCTCACTCTCGCCCACGCCAATAACCACCGTCGTCCGTCGTCACCGCCGCCGTCGTCCGTCTGCCACCGAGGTACTCCCTCCTTCCGTCCCTCCTCCTCCTCCCACCGCGCCCTCCTCCCATCACGCCCTCCTCCCTCCTCTGCTGGCAGCCCTCCTCCCACTGCCCTCCCTCCTCCTCCTCCCACCGCCTCTTCCTCCTCCCCGCCTCCGGCCCTCCCTCCCTTCCTCCTCCGCCACCCTCCCTCCTCTCTCCTCCTCCCTCCCTTGTCTCTATTCTTGCAAATCGTAGGTGTTTTGCATAAAATAGAAGTAAGAAAATTTAGGGTAGAACTAGGGTAGTAGAATTTTTAGCAAGTGTTTAATAGAAAATAGTTTATTTAGTAAGTGATTAATATAAGTAGTTTATTTATATTAGGTACTTAATGGAACTAGTTTATTTGGTAAGTTCTTAATAAAACTAGTTTATTTATAGTAAGTGTTTAATAGAACTAGTTTATTTAGTAAGTAGTTAATAAAACTAGTTTATTTAGTAAGTAGTTAATAAAACTAGTTTATTTAGTGTTAGGATTATACATAAGATATTTTCAAATGTTTTTTTCATATTTTGAACCATTGAAATGCAATGACCATCGATAAGTGGCCTATGTTTTGCCGGAGTGTTGATTAATTTCCGTTCCGGCAAATTTCAGGCACTCGATATGTCTTTTTTAGCAAAGGTCATGCCGGATTTTTTGGGTTTTACCGTCGAGTTATAATCTTTGAATTTTGAACACAGGAGATGTCTGATGACGATGGGATCCCAGAGTGCGGGTACTGCTACGATGACCGTGGTGTGTGCGACAGGTTTCCTCACCTGCAAAATGATAGGTTTTTCACCGTGAAGCTGGAAGAGACCTTCGATGTTTGTACGATATGCAACGACAAGCATTTCATTGTAATAAATATCATCACTTGTGCTTCTTTTGTTCAACGTGTAATTTATGGATTTTTTTTCAATTCGACTAGTACATCCCGTGCCATGCTAGACCTTATGTATTGGAGAAGCTTGGTTTTGGTTTAGATGACTTTGAGAATGTGGAGACGAGGAGGGCTCACTTAAGAACTAAACATGGTTATGAGTTTCTGGTTAAGTTCTACAATGTGGTCGGTCGCTCCCATTTCGGTTGCTCTAATTGGGAAGCTCTCTGCAAGGCATATGGATTTGAGGAGGGAATGCGAATAAGATTTGATATTCGTCCCGAAGATTATGATGATGATGATAATATCGACATCTGGGTGGATGTGGATATGCCTCCAGTTTTACCTAGATGTGAGTTTGTCAAACTAATTTGTTAAGTTCGGTAATTTATGTTGTTAATTTAAAATATCTGGTGTTTGTCCGTACTAAACTTATTTATTTATAATTGTCAGCTTATTTCTTATCTTCAATAAATACTCGGAAGTTAGTAGACAGCACATACTACAGCTATGATTCCAAGCTTAATTGTGAGGAGAAAGGTTATCTTGTCTCATTCATAGAAGATGTTGAGGCCTTCAAAACCAGTCACTCTATCAGCCCAAATTATACTAGATACGTGCCACTAGTACATAAATTGCTTGATGGTAACTTCATTGCCAAAAACTTGGTAAGATTTTGTTAATGATGGTAACTTCATTGCATACATTATTCTTAATTAAACTACATTGCTAACTATAAATGTTACTATTTCGGTTTTGAACAGAGGCTCCCGAAGCAGGTTGTGCCTGACATGCTATGTACCGAAGGTTGTCGGTGTACTAGAGTAGGGGTACCCTAGTATCCCGAACTCGTGCACGGGCAGTTGCAGCACCCCGCGGCAAGGCTTGCCTGGTCATCGCCAAGATCCTCCGTGGTTCCTTTGGAGCCATTCAAGAACAAAGTATTTAACCAAGAAGACAAGGCCCCGGCAAGAGGAGCTTGCCGGAAGGCCACTCAAGGCACGCAGAAGACAAGACCCCGGCAAGAGGAGCTTGCCGGGAAGGCTCGGAGAGCGACAAGCCTCCAGACGCGACAAGGACTCAGCCGCGGCAAGGCACTTGCCGCGGCAGGCAACCTCTCTTCATCTCCGCTCCAGCTCATCCACCAACGTGTCGCCATGGGACCATTCCATGCGCGTGTCAGGTCAAGAGGTCAGGCAGCCAGCGGGAGCAGCGATAAGCGGCGACAAGCTTGCCATCGTGGCGAACGGTGGCGCTCCGACGGTCCCTCACTGTTGCCTTTGTTTAGGCGGCGAGGGGCGGGCATTTAATGCTTTTGTCCCTTGCCGTCGTGGTTAGGTAGAGTACATCAGACACCTTTGTTCAAGTAGGTGTACCAACTACTGTTTTTCCATTTGTACCCTCATCTACGTTGCCACCTGTCGGAGACCCCTTGAGCATATAAAAGGAGGCCCATGCGCAACGTAGAGGGGGTTCGGTTCGATTCCAACGTAACCAGAGAACACTCACGCTAGGTCTTGTAGCTCTCATCGCTCCTTAGCAAGAACACAAATACAATTAGACAAGCAGCAGTAGGAGTATTATCTCTCCGGAGAGCTCCGAAGCTGGGTAAACTGCTCGTGTGTTTCGCCTCGATCTGCTCTTCGTGCGATCTCCGCCCCCCCTCCGAACCGAAAGGGACTTGGTCCGCCGGTCCCATAGGTGTTCGTGGGTCCGATCAGCCTCCCCGACATCTTTGGCGCACCAGGTAGGGGGCATCGAGGTTGTGTGAACCTGATCCGGCGTCCGCGCGAGCTAGATCTTCATCACCTTCGTCAACATGCCACCGAAGAAGAAGGCTTCGGCGGCAGAAGCCCCGTCCGCGTCGAACCCACCGCCACCGGAGCAAACGGGTGGTGGAGCAGACGCTGGTGGAAGAACGGGCGTCGGCGAAGGAGTTCGTGATGCTGCCAAGTCCAAGGACAAGGCCGCACAAACCTCGGCGTCCGTACATGCCCCGCGCCCATCTCAGGAGCCGCGGGACCAACGGCGTCATGGTATTCACAATACCATACGCTCGTTGGATCAAGACCGAGCTGGAGGATCTCGAGGCCCTCAAGACCAGCATACACGCCAACATGCTGGCGCGAGCGAGGCACGGTCGCCCGGACGAGATACTGCTCCTTCTAACATAGTTAGAAGTCCGAGCATATCCCGCTCCTCGCACCGTTCGCCACTGCCGCCCACTACTCCAGCAGAAGCTCTGGCGAGAGCTCAGCTGCTTCTGGATTACCCTCCAACGGCCGACAAGGTCGATGAATGGAGGGCCACCATCCAGAGTCTCATCGGCTTTGCCAACGGTGACGCTCCGCGGCAACCAACTACATCACTGCCGCGGCAAGACGACAAGGCACGAGCCGGTGGCGACGAGACTTGTGGAGGTGCAACCACCATGCACTCTCCACCCCGAAGGCCAAGATCGCCGACTCGCCGGATCCACCTCGACGGCAACTCCACCGCGTCATCGGATCCACGAGCTCGCCGCGATCAGCGCCAAGTTCTTCATGAACGACAACAAGAAGACGCTCGAACTCGCATCGAGCGCCCGAAGAAGCGCCGGGCGTCGGTCGGACCAGCGCTGGGCCTTCTGTCGATATGCACGCGCCCGAAGGAACCAGCGACTTGCCAGACGCGATAGGTTGCCCTGCGTTCACTCGTGAGCTGCGGCAAGTCCAAAGGCCCAAGAAGAAGAATTTCAAGCCGACGCGTGCAGAAGTACGATGGCAGGGCGCATCCGTTGGAGTTCCTCAAGATCTACACCATCGCGGTGCAAGCTGCGGGGGACGAGACGACAAGATCCTCGCCAACTACTTCCCCCGGTACTCAAGTCCAATGTCGATCTTGGCTCATGCACTTGCCGGACAGCTCCATATCCTCTTGGCAGATCTATGCCATCAGTTTGTTGGCGCCTTCACAGCGGCCACAAGCCTCATGGCCAAGAAAGTGACCTTCATCTGCCGCCTGTAAGGAAGGAGAGTCCTGCGCCAAGTTCATTCAGAGATTCAGCCGTGTGCACTACAACATCCCGGATGTCCACCGCCGCTGGTGATCGGCGCGTTTCATCGACGTGCGGAACCGCAGGATGAGGAGGAGATGGCGATGTGCAAAGTCAAGGACGTCAGTGAGCTGTATGCCTTGGCCGACAAGTGTGCACGTGCTGAGGAAGGGAGGAGACTCCTAGGAGAGAATGCAGAAGCAGGATCTGACAGTGAGGAAACCGCTCCGGCAAAGAAAAGCCGGCGGAGGAACAACAGAAGGAAGAAGGGCAAAGATGTACTATTTGTCGAGCAGTCCGGCAACAAAGGTGGCGACAAGAACGCCAAGGCTGGTAGCTCCGGCAAGGAGATTGCCGCTGGCGCCAACCACCAGTCTGTGGCGGCCGTCGACAAGCAGGACGGCTCCGGCAAGCAGTACTGCAAGATCCACCGCACCAAGGGCCATGACCTCCAGAGCTGCAAGAAGGTAGAGCACCTTGTCGAGCAGCAGAAAGCTGAACACGAGAGACGCGACAAGGAGAAGGCTCAAGAAGGTGCTTGGAGGAGCCAGCAAGAAACGCCCTGCCGGGAGGGCGCCATGCAAGTCCAAGCAGCGGCAAGGAGACAGCCTCCCAGCGCCGCGACAAGGATGAAGACGAAGACGACGATGAAGATATGGAAGACGATTTAGACCGATGAGCAGGAGTTTCAGAAGCTACGAGAGGTCCTCTGCGTTGACGGAGGTGCTTCCTGCATACTTCCCACCGCCAACTCAAGCGGTGGATGCGGAAGTTAATGCAGCTGAACCATCCGTAGAGTCACGCAAGCCTCTGAAGTGGTCCAAGACGCCTATCATCTTTGATATTGAGGACCACCACGATCGCATAATCGCGGTCGGGTGCTTGTCGATGTTGGTCTCACCAACTATCCGCAACCTCAAGGTCACCAAGATGCTAGTTGACGACGGGCCGGCTTAAACCTGATCTCCTCCGCGGTGCTCCGTAAGCTTCAGATCCTCGACAAGCAAGCTCAAGAGATGGCACATTCCAAGGAATCAATCCGAGAAGGAGCAAGCCGAAGGGAAGATCACGTTGTCGGTGACATTTGGCAGCGAGCTGAACTTTAGGATCGAGAGGGTCACATTCGACGTTGCTGATTTCCCATTGCCTTACAATGGGATACTTGGCCGCCCAAGACTCGCTAAGTTCATGGCAGCCTCTCATTATGCATACAACTTACTCAAGATGCCAGGGCCGATAAGCATCATCTCTGTCCATGGCGACAAGAAGGATGCTCTTATCTGTGCCGACAAGATCTACCAGGAAGCAGGCTGCGATGAAAGCAAAACACTTGTCACCAAGCTCCCGGGGGAAGAAGACCAAGTCCGGCAAGAGCTCTGATGCCCACTCCGGCAAGCGCACCTCTTCGGAGTGCTGCGCTACCGTCGAGGATGCACCATCGAGCTCCACCGGCAAGTGCAAGAAGACGATGGCAGCTCCGCCGAAGACCAAGAAGGTGCCCGCCAAGGAGGACGGCACTGGTGGTCCCTTCACCATCAGTGCCACTCTCGACCCTAAATAGGAAGGCGGCCGTTGCTTTCCTCAAGGGCGAACGTCGACGTGTTTGCATGGCAACCGTCTGACATCCCCGGTGTTCCCAGGAAAGTAATTGAGCATCACTTAGCTGTCTGTCCTCATGCGCGACCTGTCAAGCAGAAAGTCAGGAAGCAGGCAGTGGAGCGCCAAGAATTCATCGCAGAAGAGATCAAGAAATTGGAAGCGAGGCCTTGTCGAGGAGTGCTCCATCCCTACGTGGTTGGCCAATCTCAGAAGTTGTGCGCAAGGCAAATGGGAAATGGAGACTTTGTATTGACTTCACGGATGTTAATAAAGCTTGTCCCAAAGACCCGCTTTCCCTTGCAGCATCGACCAGCTTGTTGACTCCATGGCTGGATGTGATTTGCTTTCATTTCTTGATGCATACTCAGGATATCATCAGATCTTCATGGCGGAAGAGGATGAGGAGAAAACCGCATTCATTACTCCATGTGGCACATATTGTTTCATGCGAATGCCTTTCGGTTTGAAGAATGCTGGTTCAACGTTTGCAAGAGTAGTCCATGATGCTTTTGAGCCGCAAATGCACAGAAATGTAGAAGCCTACATGGATGACATAGTGGTCAAGAGCAAGGACAAAGCCACTCCGGTTCAAGACCTGGACGAGACCTTTGCAAATCTGCGCAAGATCAACCTCAAGCTCACCCCCGAGAAGTGTGTGTTCGAGTCCCTTCCGCAAGCTTCTCGGGTTCTTCGTGTCTCAGCGGGAATCGAAGCCAATCCCGACAAGATCAAGGCCATTGAGCAGATTGAAGCACCAAAAGCGCGTCAAGGATGTACGAAGACTTGCGGTTGTGTGGCTGCTCTCGGCAGGTTTATCTCTAGGTTCGCTAACGCCGCATACGCCATTTTTCAAGATTTTGAAAAAGGCAGGTCCAATGAAATGGACTCGAAGCGGAGGCTGCGCTGCAGGACTTAAAGAGGTACCTGTCCTCCACTCCAATACTTGTCGCACCTAAGCCACAAGAGAAGTTGCTGCTATATATAGCGGCAACCAATCAACTGGTTAGTGTTGCGTTAGTAGCGGAGAGGGAGGCGGACGATGAGCCGGCAACCATGGCAGATACATCCAGCGACAAGCAAGACACTTCACCGACAAGCTCTGGTCCCGACAAGGACGGATCTGCGCAGGCATGCGAGAAGATGCAGAAAAAGATGGTACAAATACCAGTTTACTTTGTCGGGCCTCTCTTGCGGGGCTAGGTCAAGGTACTCGTGTGCGAAATTGCTTTTCGGCCTCCTCATGGCCTCGAGAAAGCTGCGCCATTACTTCCAAGCACATGAGATAACGATCGTCACTCGCTTTCCGCTGAAGAGGATAATCGCAAAATCCGTGCGACAGGCAGGATTGTCGAGTGGGCACTGGAACTATCAAGCTTTGGCCTCAAGTTTGAAAGCACATCAACTATCCAAAGCAGAGCATTGGCAGAGTTCATAGCGGAATGGACCCCAACGCAAGATGAAGAAATTCCAGAGATGAGCATCCCCGTCAAGGAAGCGAGCAAAGAGTGGTTGATGTACTTTGATGGTGCCTTCGCTGCAAGGCACCGGTCAAGCGCGTCTGCTTATAGCACCCACCGGAGAGCACCTCAAGTACATAGTCCAAATGCATTTTCCCAAGGAGCAAGCAACAAACAATACAGCAGAGTATGAAGGTTTGCTTGCCGGTCTCGTGGATTGCAGAGACCTTGGGATTAAGAAGCTTATTGGCAGGGTGATTCGCAGCTTGTCGTCCGCCAAGTGAACAAAGATTATCGAGTCCATTGATGGAAGCCTACGTTGATGAAGTGAGAAAGCTAGAAGAACACTTTGACGGCCTACAAATGGAACATGTTCCAAGAGCTCAGAATGATATTGCTGATGGCCTGTCAAAGTGCGCTGCACTTAAGTTGCCTGTGGAACCAGGGATTTTTGTGCTCAAGCTAACTCAACCAACCGTAACACCATCAACTGGACAGAACAAGAAGAGGAAGTTGATTTCTGGTGACTATTTTCCGGCAGAGCTTCCCGAAGCCGCCACCAAAAGGTCCCGGGATCAACACCAAGAATGCCGAGGGGCAGTCTGCTCCGACAAGCCCAAGGGTTTGTTTCGTTGAAGCGAGCGCCTCCCGACAAGCATTGTTCGGCAAGCTTGCCGGGAACATCAAGCTCGGCCCGAACCGCAGGTTCTTGCCGTAGAAGCGGATGTTCCCCGCAAAGAAGAATGTGCCTTTAGTCCTTGTTGTCGAGCCGCAAGCTCCAAAGATGGGCACAAGCAGATTGTCCATTTCCTTCAGACAGGAGAACTTCCCAAGAGCAAGAAGAAGCTGAAAGAGTAGCCCGGCGATCAAGTATGTACCAGTTTGTCGACAGACACTGCATGTAAGAAGACTCAACGGTGTGAAATTGAAGTGTATTTACCGAAGATGGACAAAAGCTGTTGGCGAGAGATACATGGAGGCATATGTGGTCATCACATTGGCGCAAGAGCACTTGCCCAAAGCTTTCCGGCAAGGTTTGTTCTGCCGATAGCCCTCCGGGATGCAACTGCACAAGTAACCAAGTGTGAAGCGTGCGGTTCCATCCCAAACAGATACACCAGCCAGCTCAAGCTCTCCAGACGATCCCTTTATCCTGGCCATTTTCGTCCGGGGCTCGACATTCTCGGCCCCTTTCCTCGAAGTTGTCGGGGCTTTGAGTACTTGTACGTCGCAATCGACAAGTTCACAAAGTGGCGGAAGTGGAAGCAGGAGGAAGGTGACAGACAATCGGATCAAGTTCTTCAGGTCGATTGTTTGCCGCTTCGAATCCCTAACAGGATCATCACCGACAACGGCACACAATTCTGATCGCACCTTCATGCAGTACGTCCAAGATCTTGGCGCCAAGGTCTGCTTTGCTTCTGTTGCTCATCCGAGAAGCAACGGTCAAGCAGAGAGGGCAAATGCTGAAGTGCTGCGCGGGCTCAAGACCAGAACTTTCGACAGGCTGCACAAGTGCGGAAGAAACTGGATTGAGGAGCTGCCGGTGGTTCTTTGGTCGATCAGGACGACGCCAAATCGAGCCACTGGCCAGACACCTTTTGCTCTAGTCTATGGAGCAGAGGCAGTTCTCCCCACGGAACTCGTATACGGGTCACCTCGAGTACTTGCTTATGATGAGCTTGAGCAAGAGCAGCTGCGACAAGATGACGCGCTGCTCCTTGAGGAGGACCGTCTTCAGTCATTGCACGAGCTGCTCGTTACCAAGAAGCTTTATGCGTCGCTGCCATAGCCGCAGTTAGTGCCGTAAGCCTCGAGGAAGGCGACCTTGTTCTTCGGCGTTCAGTCCGCCAAGAATTCAAACAAGTTGACGCTTGAAGTGGGAAGGCCCTTATCGGGTGAAACGAGTCACTAGGCCTGGCGCTGTCGCTTTGAGACCGAAGATGGCATTCCGTGAGCAACTCCTGGAACATTGAGCATCTTCGTAAGTTTTACCCGTAGGGCGCGGTTGCCGGAACCTGTTCCGGCAACCACCTTTTGTACAAGTCTTGCCGATGTTGCATGTAATCCTTTGTACAAACCCGGGCGCAGATCCCGTGCATAAGTAAAGCTCATGTGTTGGGCACAACTTGTCAAATTCATGCTTTCATCATCTTATTGCATGTTATGGCTAACACTTTGTGCAGCACCCACACCCGGTAAGCAATATCGAGCCGCTGGGCTCCATAACTTTATTTTCTCTTCTTTCTCTTTTCTCAAAGAAAGGAAGGTTCCCTCGCGCACAAGTTAACCAGGGGAAGGAGAAGATAATACTATGGACCAAGTGTTGCTCGAGGAAGTTTCACCATCGGGAAGCAAACGATGAAAAGCTAAGTTGCCCAAGTTTGAGCAATCAGTTCTTAAATTTTAAGTTATCTTCCTCGAACGATAGTACTTTGTATGGAAAACCTGCGCGGAGGAACCAACTCGCAGCTAGTCGCGCCTTACTTTGTTTCGAGTCCGCTCAACAACTTAAGTGAGCTGCAGCTAGTCGCGACAAGGTTGCTTGTCGGAGGCGGCACCGCCAGGCCGGCCGACGTTCGCACTCGGCCATGCAAAGGTGCCTGCACCGACAAGTTCCCTAGAAGCGTAGGGCAAAAATGTACAAAGGAAGGAATCAAGTAAAGGAAATAACATTGCAATCATCGCCTAAGATAGAGTTATATTACAAAATAGCTTGTCGCAGAGCTAAGAAATTGCTCTAAACATGATCGGCGACAAGGAAAGATAAAATTGGCGGCCTAGTCTCACGCGGGTCGCCATCAACCCGCTTGATCTTGCCCACCTTGTCCACAATGGGTGCGACAAGGGCTTTGAGCGCCTCCACATCGGCATCTGGCGGCAAGGATCTGAGGACGCCGTTGAGGTTGAGGCCTGGATTGCGGAAGGCCACCTTCATCAACACCTTCTGGAGGGCTCCCGCACAGATCTGGCGCGATTCCTCGGCCAGCTGCCGGGATCTCTTCCCAGTCGCCGGAGAGCCGCCACCACGCCTTGAGGAACATGTTGAGCTTGGCGCTGGGTTGGAGATGATCGTCGGTGGAGTACCCGAGATCCACCATCCCCAGCTCCATCAGCTCCTTGTCGATGGCGGCGGCGATATTCACAAGACCCTCGGTCCAATGCTCCACGTTCTCCCTGAAGGTGCTCCAGGCGGTAGTAGCATTCGCCAGCAGCTCCTCGTTGGCCCTGATCTTCTCCAACAGGCCCACCTCCCGCTCCTTGGCGCCGTCCAGCGTCTGCATCGGGGTGGTCAGCTTCAGCTCAAGATCTGCCTTGGAATCCTTGGCGGCGTCGAGCTCCTTGCTCCTATCGGCGAGACGGCCCTGCAGCTCGCCAAGAGTGTAGGCGTCCTTCTCGCGCTCGTGCTTGAGCGCAGCAAGCTCCTCGCCGCTCTTCTGGAGACTGGCCTCTAGCTGCGTCACCTTCGTCTCCAACTCTTTCTTGGCGACCTCGGCGGCTGCAGCAGCATCCTTCGCTTCCTTAAGAGCCCCGCCAAGTGACTCCTCGCGCGCGACAAGCTCTTCCTCATAGCTGTCAAGATTGATCTTCCGCTGCGCCAACTCGCCTTCTTGCACAGATAGCTTCTCGGCAGCAAGCCTTTGCTGCTCCTCGACCTCAGCCTTCTCAAGGATGAAGGCTATGCGCTCTTCAGCAAGTCGCTCCCGCTCTTCTGCTACATTCCGGAGAGTTTCTTGGTTGGCGCCCCGGAGCTCTTCTGCGCGCTTCTCCATGTCTGCTCCCGCCCTCGCGACAATTGCTTCCCGGGTGCAGCCTCATGATGTCCGCTGCGTTTTGGAACTCCCAAGCAGGTCTCCTCCTCTCCTGCAAGGGAGCGATGCGGCGGCGAAGGAAATCTGCGCCAACTGCGCCTACAGTGAGTCTGGCAAGCCTGAGGCGCAAGATCCGGGTCACAGCAATCTTCAACCTAGCATCTTCCGGCTCCAAGTTGCTCCAATCGTTGCCGCGCACTATTGGGGTTTGGCGCAGGCGATCGAAGGGCTGCGGGTTCTCCACAACGATCCAACATCAATTGGCACTACACACATCCAAATTGCTGCGGAGCTCACCTACCAGATAAGCATCTTTCTTGCCGATCCTGGAGATCCAAGCAAACCCACCGGCAAGCGGCTCCCCTCTCTCTCAACGTGGGGCATGAAGAAGTGGCGGAAGAGGGCTACGTTTGGGTGGATCCCGACAAAATTTTCGCAAAGGTGTGCGAAAACTGCCATGGTCAGGACAGCATTGGGGGTGAAATCAAGGAGGCGAAGCCCGTAGGTGTTCATGATATCGCAGAAGAATTCAGAAAAGGGCGGGCAGAGCCCGCACAGAAGAAAAGCGCAAAGAAAGGGTACCCGGTTGGGGCTAGTTCAAGCGGTTATGGGAGTACCTTCGTGCGTGGATGCGCACGCGTCTCCGTCGACCAGAAGAGGTAGTAGCCCTCCCTCAGCTACTTTGCGTCGAGCTGGGGGGAGAAGATGGCCCGCTCCTTTCGCAACACCGCGAGCGCCGCGCCGGCCGACTTCACGCCCTTCCCTTGTCGGCTTTGAGCCATGGCGGAGGCGGTGGAGGAGACCGACGGTGTTGATGGCGCTGTGGCGAAAGGGGGCGGAGCGCTGCTCTCTTCGCACTAGAGAAGAAGGGGGGAGCGGCGGTGGTTTTCGAGACGAGACAGCAATGGTGAGGTGGGCGACCTGCCCCTGTTTCCCCTGTTTATAAGGAGGGAGAGGGGGCGGACGTTCCGCTTTTCCTAATAAAGAAACACCCCACGATCTCTCCCACGACGCCACGTTCGACGCGTGCTGTTCGTGGGGGACGTGGTGGGTCCAGAGCAAGTTACGGCGTGATCAACGCCGCGTGTGACCATCCACTGTTTTGGGCCTGGCCCAACAGCGCTCGGCACCGTGTGTGGCCCAGGCCCGGGGGCTCCTGTCGGTGTACTAGAGTACGGGTACCCTAGTATCCTGAACTCGTGCACGGGCAGTTGCAGAACCCGCCGGCAAGGCTTGCCTGGTCACCGCCAAGATCCTCCGTGGTTCCTTTGGAGCCATTCAAGAACAAAGTATTTAACCAAGAAGACAAGGCCCCGGCAAGAGGAGCTTGCCGGGAAGGCCACTCAAGGCACGCAGAAGACAAGACCCGGCAAGAGGAGCTTGCCGGGAAGGCTCGAGAGCAACAAGCCTCCAGACGCGACAAGGATTCAGCCGCGGCAAGGCACTTGCCGCGAGCAGTAACCTCTCTTCATCTCCGCTCCAGCTCATCCACCAACGTGTCGCCATGGGACAATTCCATGCGCAGCGTGTCAAGAGGTCTGTGCAGCCGCGGGGAGCAGCGATAAGCGGCGCGACAAGCTTGCCATCGTGGCGAACGGTGGCGCTCCCCGACGGTCCCTGTTGCCTTGTTTAGGCGGCGAGGGACGGGCATTTAATGCTTTTGTCCCTTGCCGCCGTGGTTAGGTAGAGTACATCAGACACCTTTGTACAAGTAGGTGTACCAACTACTATTTTTCCATTTGTACCCTCATCTACGTTGCCACCTGTTGGAGACCCCTTGAGCATATAAAAGGAGGCCCATGCGCAACGTAGAGGGGGTTTGGTTCGATTCCAACGTAACCAGAGAACACTCACGCTTAGGTCTTGTAGTTCTCAACGCTCCTTAGCAAGAACACAAAAACAATTAGACAAGCAGCAGTAGGAGTATTATCTCTCCGGAGAGCTCCGAAGCTGGGTAAACTGCTCGTGTGCTTTGCCTCGATCCGCTCTTCGTGCGATCTCCGCCCCCCTCCGAACCAAAAGGGACTCGGTCCGCCGGTCCCATAGGTGTTCGTGGGTCCGATCAGCCTCCCCGACAAAGGTGATATGCATATGGTTAGCTTACGGCCAACTCCTTGGGAGGCTTACCATACTACATACTTGATTTCTTCAAATGATGGAAGGCTCAAAGTCAAAGAATGGAGCAAAGTGATGAATGCACACATGCAAATAATTGGAGACAAAATGAATGTGCGCAAGCCACAAGTTGGAGATAGGTTTATGTCCATTCTCCATTATGGTGAAGGACCGGTTTATCTGTTTTATGGTATTTTAGCTAGTACATAGGAGTAGATCCTAAGTATTAGTTAGTGTTGATTATATATGACTACAATGTCTTAGACTTGATGGTGATGCTGTGTAGGAGTAGTGATTATGAGTACTATGATGATGATGAGGAGGAGTTGTTATTATAACTAGTGACGAAGTTGTTATATGACGTCTCATCATGGACGAAAATGGTGATTATGAGGAGTTATATGACAATGATATATTATGATGATAAGTTGTTAATGATATTATGATGACGATGATAAGTTATTATGTCATTGGGTGAAAGAATCATGATTAGTTTCAAATGGATGGATCCAAAGTGACCATTGGTTACCTTGGGTCCATGCACTTGAAACTAATCCAAAGTTCTTTCACCTAGTGATTTAATAACTCATTATGATGTTAAAACAATCTCTAAATTGCTACTGTATGAAAAATTGTATACAGGTGTATGAATATGACCTAAAATAAAAAAGAAATGGAACTAGGAATAATAGTAGTAGCGATTGTTCTCAAAAGCGCTACTAGTAATTAGCAGTAGCAATTGTTTGGGGAAGCACTACTAGTAAGTAGATATATCAATGGCAGCGTGCTGGCGCCATCGCTAAGCCTTAGTCAGAAGCGCCTTATCGATGGTGCGCTTCCCGCCATCGATAGGCCAAAAACCAGCGCTACTGCTAGGCTTTTCCCTAGTAGTGCCACAACGTAATGGTGTGTCCGAACATCGTAACCATACTTTATTAGATATGGTGCGGTCTATGATGTCTCTTACCGATTTACCACTATTGTTTTGGGGTTATGCATTGGAGACAGCCGCATTCAGGTTCAATAGGGCACTGTCTAAATCCGTTGAGACAACACCGTATGAACTGTGGTTTGGCAAGAAACCTAAGCTGTCAATTCTTAAAGTTTGGGGTTGCGACACTTATGTCAAAAGGCTTCAGCCTGATAAGCTCGAACCCAAATCGGAGAAGTGTGTCTTCATAGGATACCCTAAGGAAACAATTGGGTACACCTTCTACCACAGATCAGAAGGCAACATCTTTGTTGACAAGAACGGAACCTTTCTAGAGAAAGAGTTTCTCTCGAAAGAAGTGAGTGGGAGGAAAGTAGAACTTGATGAGGTAATTGTAACTTCTCTCAATTTGGAAAGTAGCACATTGATACGTCTCCGACGTATCTACTTTTCCAAACACTTTTGCCCTTGTTTTAGACTCGAATTTGCATGATTTGAATGAAACTAACCCGGACTGACGCTGTTTTCAGCAGAACTGGCATGGTGTTGTTTATTGTGCAGAAAACAAAAGTTCTCGGAATGACCTGAAAATCCACGGAGATAAGTTTTGGAAAATATAAAATACTGGCGAAAGATTCAAGGCCAGGGGGCCCACACCCTGTCCACGAGGGTGGAGGAGCGCCCTCCCCCCTGGGCGCACCCCCCCTGCCTCGTGGGCCCCCTGAGGCTCCACCGACCTCAACTCCAACTCCATATATTCCGTTTCGCGGAGCAAAAAATCAGAGAGAAAGTTTCATCGCGTTTTATGATATGGAACCGCCGCCAAGCCCTAATCTCTCTCTGGAGGGCTGATCTGGAGTCCGTTCGGGGCTCCGGAGAGGGGGATTCATCGCCGTCGTCATCATCAACCATCCTCCATCACCAATTTCATGTTGCCCACCGCCGTGCATGAGTAATTCCATCATAAGCTTGCTGGACGGTGATGGGTTGGATGAGATTTACCATGTAATCAAGTTAGTTTTGTTATGGTTTGATCCCTAGTATCCACTATGTTCTGAGATTGATGTTGCCATGACTTTTCTATGCTTAATGCTTGTCACTAGGGCCCGAGTGCCATGATTTCAGATCTGAACCTATTATGTTTTCATGAATATATGTGTGTTCTTGATCCTATCTTGCAAGTCTATAGTCACCTATTATGTGTTATGATCCGACAACCCCGAAGTGACAATAATCAGGATACTTCTCGGTGGTGACCGTAGTTTGAGGAGTTCATGTATTCACTATGTGCTAATGCTTTGTTCTGGTTCTCTATTAAAAGGAGGCCTTAATATCCCTTAGTTTCCGCTAGGACCCCGCTGCCACGGGAGGGTAGGAAAAAAGATGTCATGCAAGTTCTTTTCCATAAGCACGTATGACTATATTCGGAATACATGCCTACGTTACATTGATGAACTGGAGCTAGTTCTGTGTCACCCTAGGTTTTATAGCTATTACATGAGGAATCGCATTCGACATAATCATCCATCACTGATCCAATGCCTACGAGCTTTTCACATCTTGTGTTTCGCTTATTTACTTTTCCGTTGCTACTGTTACAATTACTACAAAACTATTATCTTTACTTTCGCCCTGTTACCATTACTATCATACTACTTTGCTACCAAATACTTTGCTGCAGATACTAAATTATCCAGGTGTGGTTGAATTGACAACTCAACTGCTAATACTTAAGAATATTCTTTGGCTCCCCTTGTGTCGAATCAATAAATTCGGGTTGAATACTCTACCCTCGGAAGCTGTTGCGATCCCCTACACTTGTGGGTTATCAAGACTAATTTATGGCGCCGTTGCCGGGGAGCATAGCCCTTTTTCCCCAATTTGGGCATCTCTGCCTCCAAATATTCAGAGGCGGCCCTCTTCTTCCCGCGTGGGGAGGCGGCCTCGACCTCTCCTCCCCGACTATCCCCGGTTCGGATGCGTAGTGTGTGGGGTTCGGATTTCTCATCCTTCCCCTTGTCTTTCCCTGAGGGCATACGGCTGAGTACCCGATCGAGCATCTTGGCCACGGTAGGGGTGGGCGAGCCTTCAGGAAGTGGTGTCAGACACCTGATTCTCTCCGCCTTGCTGAGCCACTCCTGTACGCGGATGATGTTCAGAATAAACAAGTATGACAAATACAATACAGGGTGTCCGGTATCAAGGCTACTTACTTGAGTATCTAGGCGGTTGCAGCTTAGGCCCACATCCTCGGTGGTATCCGGACACGTTACCTTCCGTCCAAAGAATAATTTGCACATCTCTTTGAGATTTAAGCCGAAGAAGTGCTTCACAGTCCGCGGACCCTCCGGATTGAACTCCCACATCCGAAGAGGCCGGCGCTGGCATGGCAACATCTGCCGAATTAACATCACTTGCATTACGCTGACGAGGTTGATATCCCTCTCGAGAAGCTCCCGGATGCGGTTCCGCAGTATTGGTACGTCGCCTGCGGGCCCCCCAATTACATCCTACGTCTGTCCAGGACGCCAACTGCGAACGGGGACCCGAGCGGAACTCGGGGGCGGCTACCCACTTTGTGCCCCTTGGGGCTGTAGCATAAAACCACCTCCGCTGCCATACGTCAGATACTTCTGGGAAAGAACCCTCCGGCCATGGGGCATCGGCGTTTCTGCTTATTATGGCCCCTTCCGCACTCCACGTGTCGCCCATCGATCATCTTCGGTTTCACATTGAAGGTCTTGAGCCATAAGCCGAAGTGTGGCGTGACGTGGAGAAAAGCCTCGCACACGATAATGAACGACGAGATATGGAGGATGGCATCTGTAGCCAGATCATGAAAATCCATCCCATAATAGAACATGAGCCCCCTCATGAAAGGATGGAGGGTGAAACCCAAACCACGGAGGAAGTGTGGGACAAAAACAACACACTCATTGGGCTCCGGCGTCGGGATAACTTGCCCCGGAGCAGGAAGCCTGTGCTGGATATCTGTGGTTAGGTATCCGACCTCCCTAAGCTTCGCAATGTCCTTCTCCTTGATCGAGGAGGCAACTCACCGGCCTTGAGGATCAGATCCAGACATACTGGCGGATTCCGGAGGGGTGGAGCTTAGGTATTGGGTGTTAGAACTCGAGCTGCGAGAAGGCACGAGGAAGGTGAAGAAAGAGGTGCAGGCCTCGACCCCTTTATAAACAGGGTGAATATCAAGAGTCCCCGGCGTGACTATTTGAGGCTTATCTAAAAACACACGGGGTAATACCAACGGCCGTCGTGGGGTCACGCACGCTCATATTGATGGAAAATCCCGTAATGAAAGGGACACGATCTCTGCCTCGACGGGACGTGCCAATAAAACTGCCTCGTAACACGAGTCGTTGTGGGGTAGGAAATGATGGTTCACATTGGACCGAGCCACGATACAAGGGCGTGACGCACGAAGATTGCTAGCAAATCAGATCTATACCATACGAAGATCATCCTGCAGATCCAGACATAGTCTACGTGTTCGATAAACCACTTTGGGGAATTCGGAGGAGGAACCCGCCATGCAATGCCGAAGACAATACTGCGCGCCGGACTCATCGTCATTGAAGCCTGGTTCACGGGCTACTGAGGGAGTCCTAGATTAGGGGGTATCCGGACAGCCGTACTGTGTACGACGTCCGGACTATTAAAGCATGGAGATACGAGACTCAAGACTTCGGCCCGTGTCTGGATGGGACTTTCCTTGGTGTGGAAGGCAAGCTTGGCGATCCGGATATTATACTTCCTTCCTTGTAACCGACTCCATGTAAACCCTAGCCCTCTCCGGTGTCTATATAAACCGGAGGGGTTGGTCCTTAGAAGGCCGATCACAATTACATTCATACCATCATAGGCTAGCTCCTAGGGTTTAGCCTCTACGATCTCGTGGTAGATCTACTCTTGTACTACCCATATCATCAATATTAATCAAGCAGGAAGTAGGGTTTTACCTCCATCGAGAGGGCCCGAACCTGGGTAAACACCCGTGTCCCTTACTTCTTGTTACCATCAGCCTTGACGCACAGATCGGGACCCCCTACCCGAGATCCGCCGGTTTTGACACCGACACCCGGGTCTATTCTCATCATATCAATCTCCATTACTTTATTACTTGCTTTGTTTTTACTTTGCCTTTTACTTTTCACTTTGCATCTATCTATCAAAAATACCAAAAATATTATTTATCATCTCTATCAGATCTCACTCTCGTAAGTGAGCGTGAAGGGATTGACAACCCCTAATCGCGTTGGTTGCGAGGAGCTATCGTTTTGTGTAGGTACGAGGGACTTGTGCGTGGTATCCTACTGGATTGATACCTTGGTTCTCAAAACTGAGGGAAATACTTACGCTACATTGCTGCATCATCCTCTCCTCCTCGGGGAAATCCAACGCAGTGCTCAAGAGGTAGCAAGAATCCCAATGATATTTCTATTTCTGATGCTGAAACACAATCAGGTGATGAACATGAACCTAGTGATAATGTTAATGATAATGTTCATGTTGATGCTCAACCTAGCAATAACAATGATGTAGAGATTGAACTCATTGTTGATCTTGATAACCCATAATCAAAGAATCAACGTTATGAAAAGAGAGATTTTGTTGCTAGGAAGCACGGTAGAGAAAGAGAACCATGGGTTCAGAAACCCATGCCCTTTCCTCCTAAACCATCCAAGACAAAGGATGATGAGGATTTTGAGCGCTTTGCCGAAATGATTAGACCTATCTTCTTGCGTATGCGCTTAACTGATATGCTTAAAGTAAATCCCTATGCTAAGTATATGAAGGATATCATTACAAATAAAAGAAAGATAACGGAAGCTGAAATTTCCACGATGCTTGCTAATTATACTTTTAAGGGTGGAATACCAAAGAAACTTGGAGATCCAGGGGTACCCACTATACCATGCTCCATTAAAAGAAATTATGTTAAAACTGCTTTATGTGATCTTGGAGCCGGTGTTAGTGTTATGACTCTCTCTTTATATCGTAGACTTGAATTGAATAAGTTGACACCTACTGAAATATCTTTGCAAATGGCTCATAAATCAACTGCTATACCTGTCGGTATTTGTGAGGATGTGCCTGTTGTGGTTGCAAATGTCACTATCTTAACAGACTTTGTTATTCTTGATATTCCCGAGGGCGATAGTATGTTGATTATCCTTGTTAGACCCTTTTTGAATACTGCAGGGGCTGTTATTGATTGCAACAAAGGCAATGTCACTTTTCATGTTAATGGTAATGAGCATACGGTACACTTTCCGAGGAAACAATCTCAAGTTCATAGCATCAATTCTATTGGAAAAGTTCCAACTATCATTATTGGAGGTTTTGAATTTCCTCTTCCTACTGTCAAGAAAAAATATGATATTCTTATTGTTGGGGATGTTCATATCCCCGTTGAGGTAACTTAGTGTTATTCGAAATTTGTTTGGTTCCGTGTTATTCGGAATGAGTTTGTTAACAAGACTTGATCAACCTTGTTAGTGGATTCATTTTGATGATCACAATATGGATGAAACTAGAAGGCACAACCTTCTGTACCCTCTTTTTACTTTCTGTTATTTAAAATAAATAAAGCAAAATTAGTATTATATGTCTGTTTTCTGAATTATCCATGCAATAAAAAAATATCCTGAAAATAAAAGTGCTCCAAATGCCCTGCAAATTTAGTATGATTTTTTATGGAATATTTGAGGATTTTAGGCACTGAAAACACTTCAGGAGGGGCAAGCACTGCCACGAGGGTGGAGTCTTGGCGCCCACACCCCCTGGGCGCGCCCCCTGTCTCGTGGGCCCACGGTGGCCCCCTCCACTTATTCCTGCACCCACACACTCCATCTTCTTCCCCAAAAAAATCTCATCCAGCTCAAGCACGAGTTCTAGCTCATTTTGCTGCGATTTTCGATCTCCTTGCTCAAAGCTCCATTCACAAAACTGCTTTGGGAGATTGTTGCTTGGTATGTGACTCCTCCATTGGTGCAATTAGTTTTTGTTCTAGTGCTTTATTCATTGCAAATTTTTGCTGCATAGGTGACCCTGTTCTTGAGCTTGCATGTCAAATTTATGAGGTCCCAAGTAATTCTAATGCATGATATAGGCTCTAGGCACTTGTAGGAGTAGTTGCTACCAATCTTGTTTAATTTTATTCACTTCTATTTTGAAGTTACTAAAATTTCAGAAATTTTCAGAAAATGTTAAGGAGATTTTTGAGGGGCTCTTCTAGCCAAGGCTCCCAGGAAAAACAAGCTAAAGAGAAGGAAAAGGCCAAGTATAATCTTCCTCGCATAGCGGAAGTACGGCCGTCTGAATGGCCCTGCGACAATTTCTTGAGAGAAGCCGGAATTTATGAAGACTTTTAATCTTTGATTGAAAATGCAGGCCTCACCGACTTCCTCCACGACCGGATCGATCGATATCTCTTACTCACCAATAGTTTTGTGCAAAACTTTTATTATTATCCTAAGAAGTCACCGCCTTCGGTATCATTTCATGTATATGATGAATTCAAGGAAATGTCTTTACGTAATTTTTGCGCGGTATGTAGGATACCCTTTGAGGGAAAATTAGATGAACCACATCGTGAAGATGTGGATGGCTTTGTTAACACTATCACTGTAGGGTATCCAAAGAAGGGTTCCGATGCGAGAATCTCTAGCATACACTTTCCTGTTTTACGCTACTTTGCCATATTTGCTAGTAGATGCTTAATTGGTCGTGGAAATAGTGGAAACTTCAGTGTTCCTGATATTATTATTATTCTCCATGCCTTGTTTGGTGATAATAGTTTTAGTATGGGTGCCGTCATTCCTAAACGGTTAAGCCTTAACCGTACGAAAGGCCCCATCTTTGGAGGTATCTATGCTGCACGTCTTGCTAAACATTTTGAGATACCTATTGCCTCCTTACGTTTTAGAGGAGACAATATTGCCTCCTTACGTTTTAGATTACAGGAGCATGGTAGCGCATGAGTTTATTGTTGATAACGAAGATAAGATGCTTCTGTATAACCTGAGATTTAATAAGAAACACAATGAGACTGTTATTCTGCCTGCGACTCTGTTGTTTGATTTTACTGCAATTAATTATCTTGTCATGTCGGAAGCGATGTACACTCATCGAGGCCAAGCATCCACTCCAGAGCCTGAGTCTGAGCCGGAACCTTCACTGGACCCTTATCGTGCATCATCTTACCAGTGGGATCCGGAGGAGATGGCCAGCCAGTGGTATCCTGATTACACCCCTCAGTACACCGAGGAGAGTAGCCGCGGTCCGCGGCAATAGACCAACTTAGGCCAAAAGCCTAAGCTTGGGGGAGTACGTATTTCTCACCGAATTTACATTCATGTTCACACACTATTCTAGTCGTCGGTTCTCATACTCTTTCATTGTATTATCCATGTTAGTTTGATTTTCTTTTTCTCGCTTTCTTTTTGTGTGTTAGATAAACCTTAAGAAAAACCGAAAAAATTAGCTAGTTTAATTTTGATGCTTGTAGTAGAAATTAAAATGAAAACCCAAAAAGATTTCTCTTTCTTCTTCTTACTTGTTGGGAGCTTTCCCGTGTAAATAGTTTTGTTTTATTTTCTTTCCTTTGGGGGTTGAGAGTAGAAGACCATAATTAAAATGTTTAGTGGCTCTCATATGCATGATTGTTGATTTAACTTAGAGCCCATATTACTCTATCTTCTCTCTTGAGTTGAATTCTTGCAGATTCCAGCTTAGTCCAATGCACGTGCACTATTATTATTATACACATCGTTCGGTCGTGCAAGTGAAAGGCAATAATGACGATATATGATGGACTGATTGAGATGAGAGAAGCTGGTATGAACTCGACCTCTTTTGTTTTTGTAAATATGATGAGTTCATCGTTCCTAATTCAGCGTATTATGAAGAAAACATATTTGCAATGACATTTAGAGATTATAGTTGCTTGTGCCATGCTTAATTAGCTATGAGTTATAATGGTTTACCTTGTGTGCCAACATGCTATTAAAATGATTGTGATGTGGTATGATGGGATGGTATCCTCCTTTGAATGAATTGAGTGACTCGACTTGGCACATGTTCACGCATGTAGTTGAAAACAAATCAACATAGCCTTCACGATATTTATGTTCATGGTAGATTATATCCTACTCATGCTTGTACTCGGTGTGAATTAATTTTAATGCATGTTCATGACTGTTGTCGCTCTCTCAGTTGGTCACTTCCCAGTGTTTTGCTAGCTTTCACCTGTACTAAGCGGGAATACTGCTTGTGCATCCAAAATCCATAAACCCCAAAGTTGTTCCATATGAGTCCACCATACCTTCCTATATGCGGTATCTACCTGCCGTTCCAAGTAAATTTGTATGTGCCAAACTCCAAACCTTCAAATGAAATTCTATTTTGTATGCTCGAGTAGCTCATGTTTCAACTAGGGCTGCCTGTATCTTCCATGCTAGGTGGGTTATTCTCAAGAGGAGTGGACTCCGCTCCTCATTCACGAGAAAGGGCCGGTAACCGGGACGCCCAGTCCCATGATCCAAAAAGATCAAAGAAAATCAAATTAATTAAACAAAACTTCCCCAGGGTTGTTGTTAGTTGGAGGCACTCGTTGTTTCGAGCAAGCCATGGATTGATGCTTGTTGGTGGTGGGGGAGTATAAACTTTTACCATTCTGTTTGGGAACCGCCTATAATGCATGTAGTATGGAAGATATCGCCATCTCATAGTTGTTGCGTTGACAGTGAAAGTATGCCGCTCAAAATGTTATTCATCTCTATTTTAAAATCGAGCTCTGGCACCTCTACAAATCCCTGCTTCCCTCTGCGAAGGGCCTATCTATTTACTTTTATGTTGAGTCATCATCCCTCTTATTAAAAAGCACTCGTCGGAGAGCACACTGTCATTTGCATTCATTACTATTGGTTTACATTGGGTATGACTTGACTGGATCTCTTTTACCATGAATTACAATGTTTAGTCAGCCCTTGATATTTAAAGGTGCTCTGCATTTATGTTTTGCGGTCTCAGAAAGGGCTAGCGAGATACCATTTTGTTATATCATATTATGATTGTTTTGAGAAAGTGTTTTCATCTGAGTTTTATTATTATTGCTCGCTAGCTGATTATGCCATTGATATGAGTAATTGTGAGACCTAGGTGTTATTATGAGTATGGATAGTTCATAATACTTACTGAAAACTTGAATGCTGGCTTTACATGTTTACAACAACAAGAGCAAATAGAGTTTGTAAAAGTTTTTCTTTATCACTTTCAGTTTATCAACTGAATTGCTTGAGGACAAGCAAAGGTTGAAGCTTGGGGGAGTTGATACGTCTCCAACGTATCTACTTTTCCAAACACTTTTGCCCTTGTTTTGGACTCTAATTTGCATGATTTGAATGAAACTAACCCGGACTGACGCTGTTTTCAGCAGAACTACCATGGTGTTGTTTATTGTGCAGAAAACAATAGTTCTCGGAATGACCTGAAAATCCACGGAGATAAGTTTTGGAAAATAAAAAAATACTGGTGAAAGAATCAAGGCCAAGGGGCCCACACCCTGTCCACGAGGGTGGGGGCGTGCCCTCCCCCCTGGGCGCGCCCCCTGTCTCGTGGGCCCCCTGAGGCTCCACCAACCTCAACCCCAACTCCATATATTCCGTTTCGCGGAGAAAAAAATCATAGAGAAAGTTTCATCACATTTTACGATACAGAGCCGCCGCCAAGCCCTAATATCTCTCCGGAGGGCTGATCTGGAGTCCATTCGGGGCTCCGGAGAGGGGGGTTCGTCGCCGTCGTCATCATCAACCATCCTCCATCACCAATTTCATCATGCTCACCACCGTGCGTGAGTAATTCCATCGTAGGCTTGCTGGACGGTGATGGGTTGGATGAGATTTACCATGTAATCAAGTTAGTTTTGTTAGGGTTTGATCCCTAGTGTCCACTATGTTCTCAGATTGATGTTGCTATGACTTTGCTATGCTTAATGCTTGTCACTAGGGCCCGAGTGCCATGATTTCAGATCTGAACCTATTATGTTTTCATGAATATATGTGTGTTCTTGATCCTATCTTGCAAGTCTATAGTCACCTATTATGTGTTATGATCCGACAACCCCGAAGTGACAATAATCGAGATACTTATCGGTAATAATCATAGTTTGAGGAGTTCATGTATTCACTATGTGCTAATGCTTTGTTCCGGTTATCTATTAAAAGGAGGCCTTAATATCCCTTAGTTTCCGCTAGGACCCCCCCCCCCCCTGCCACAGGAGGGTAGGACAAAAGATGCCATGCAAGTTCTTTTCCATAAGCACGTATGACTATATTCAGAATACATGCCTACATTACATTGATGAACTGGAGCTAGTTCTGTGTCACCCTAGGTTATAGCTATTACATGAGGAATCTCATCCGACATAATCATCCATCACTGATCCAGTGCCTACGAGCTTTTCACATCTTGTGTTTCGCTTATTTACTTTTCCGTTGCTACTGTTAAAATTACTACAAAACTATTATCTTTACTTTTGCCACTGTTACCATTACTATCATACTACTTTGCTACTAAATACTTTGCTGCAGATACTAAATTATCCAGGTGTGGTTGAATTGACAACTCAACTGCTAATACTTAAGAATATTATTTGGCTCCCCTTGTGTCGAATCAATAAATTTGGGTTGAATACTCTACCCTCGGAAGTTGTTGCGATCCCCTACACTTCTGGGTTATCACACATCAAAGAAATCCGTTCCCGTGATGCCTACACAAACTAGAGAGGAAGATAATGATGATGATCATGAAACTTCATATCATGTTACTACTGGACCTCGTAGGTCAAACAGATCATGTTCCGCACCAGAGTGGTACGGTAATCCTGTCCTAGAAGTCATGTTACTAGACCATGGCGAACCTACGAACTATGAAGAAGCTATGATGAGCCCAGATTCCGATAAATTGCTTGATGCCATGAAATCTGAGATAGGATCCATGTATGAGAACAAAGTGTGGACTTTGCTGGGCTTGCCCGATGATCGGCAAGCCATAGAGAATAAATGGATCTTCAAGAAGAAGACTGATGCTGATGGTAATGTTACTGTGTACCAAGCTCGACTTGTCACGAAAGGGTTAGGACAAGTTCAAGGGGTTGACTACGATGATACTTTCTCACCCATAGCGATGCTTAAGTCCATCTGAATCATGTTAGCAATTGCCGCATTTTATGATTATGAAATCTGGCAAATGGATATCAAAACTGCATTCCTAAATGGATTTCTTAAAGAAGAGTTTTATATGATGCAACAAGAAGGTTTTCTCGATCCTAAAGGTGCTAACAAAGTGTGCAAGCTCCAGCAATCCATCTATGGACTGTTGCAAGCATCTCGGAGTTGGAATATACGCTTTGATGAGGTGATCAAAGCATATGGTTTTGTACAGACTTTTGGTGAAGCCTGTATTTACAAGAAAGTGAGTGGGAGCTCTGTAGCATTTCTGATATTATATGTACATGACATATTATTGATTGGAAATGATATAGAATTTATGGAAAGCATAAAAGGATACTTGAATAAGAATTTTTCAATGAAAGACCGCGGTGAAGCTTCTTATATATCGGGCATCAAGATCTATAGAGATAGATCAAGATGCTTAATATATAGGACTTTCACAAAGCACATATCTTGATAAATCTTTGAAGAAGTTCAAAATGGATCAGACAAAGAAAGGGTTCTTGCCTGTGTTACAAGGTGTGAAGTTGAGTCAGACTCAAAGCCTGACCACTGCAGAAGATAGAGAAAAATTAAAGTCATGCCCTATGCCTCAGCCATAGGTTCTATCATGTATGCTATGTTGTGTACCAGACCTGATGTGTGCCTTGCCATAAGTCTGGCAGGGAGGTACCAAAGTAATCCAGGAGTGGATCACTGGACAGCGGTCAAGAACATCACGAAGTACCTGAAAAGGACCAAGGATATGTTTCTCGTTTATGGAGGTGACAAAGAGCTCGTCGTAAATGGTTACGTCGATGCTAGCTTTGACACTAACCCAGATGACTATAAGTCACAAACCGGATACGTATTTATATTGAATGGTGGAGCTGTCAGTTGGTGCAGTTCCAAGCAGAGCGTCGTGGCGGGATCTACGTGTGAAGTGGAGTACATAGTTGCTTCAGAAGTAGCAAATGAAGGAGTCTGGATGAAGGAGTTCATATCCGTTCTGGGTGTAATACCTAGTGCATCAGGTCCAATGAAAATCTTTTGTGACAAACACTGGAGCAATTGCCTTGGCGAAGGAATCCAGGTTTCACAAGAGAACCAAACACATCAAGAGACGCTTTAACTCCATTCGTGAACAAGTCAAGGATGGAGACATAGAAATTTGCAAGACACATATGGATCTGAATGTACCAGACCCGTTGACTAAGCCTCTTCCATGAGCAAAATATGATCAGCACCAAGACTCCATGGGTGTTAGATTCATTACAATGTAATCTAGATTATTGACTCTAGTGCAAGTGGGAGACTAAAGGAAATATGCCCTAGAGGCAATAATAAAGTTGTTATTTTATATTTCCTTATTCATGATAAAGGTTTATTATTCATGCTAGAATTGTATTGATCGGAAACTTAAATACATGTGTGAATACATAAACAAATACAGTGTCCCTAGTAAGCCTCTACTAGACTAGCTCGTTGATCAAAGATGGTTAAAGTTTCCTAACCATGGACATGAGTTGTCATTTGATAATGGGATCGCATCATTAGGAGAATGATGTGATGGACAAGACCCATAGGTTAGCTTAGCATAATGATCGTTCAGTTTTATTGCTATTGCTTTCTTCATGTCAAATACATATTCCTTCGACTATGAGATTATGCAACTCCCGGATACCGGAGGAATACCTTGTGTGCCATCAAATGTCATAATGTAACTGGGTGATCATAAAGAAGCTCTACAGGTATCGCCGAAGGTGTTTCTTGAGTTGGCATAGATCAAGATTAGGATTTGTCACTCGGAGTATCGGAGAGGTATCTCTGGGCCCTCTCGGTAATACACATCATAAGCTTGCAAGCAAATGACTAAGGAGTTGGTCATGAGGTGATGTATTACAGAACGAGTAAAGAGACTTTCCGATAACGAGATTGAACTAGGTATAGAGATACCAACGATCGAATATCGGGCAAGTAACATACCAATGGACAAAGGAAATTATGTATGTTGTCAGAACTGTTTGACCGATAAAGATCTTCATAGAATATGTAGGTGCCAATATGGGCATCCGTGTTCCGTTATTGGTTATTAACCGAGAGGTGTCTCGGTCATGTCTACATAGTTCTCGAACCCGTAGGTCCGTACACTTAAGGTTCGTTTATGATATAGTATTATACTCCCTCCGTCCCAAAATTCTTGTCTTAGATTTGTCTAAATACGGATGTATCAAGTCATGTTTTAGTATTAGATACATCTGTATCTAGACAAAGCTAAGACAAGAATTTTGGGACGGAGGGAGTATGAGGTATGTGATTTGGTGACCGAATGTTGTTCGGAGTCCCGGATGAGATCACGGACATGACGAGGAGTCTCTAAATGGTCGAGAGGTAAAGATTAATATATAGGACAATGGTATTCAGACAGCGGGAGTGTTTTGAGAAAACCGGATAGTCATCAGAGTACCGGAGGGGTACCGGTCACCCCCGGGAGAGTATTGGGCCTATTGGGCCACAAGAGGGGAGCACACCAGCCCGCAAGGGGCTGGAGCGCCCCCATGGCATCCGACCAAGTGGGGAAGGGAAGGGGGAGGATTCGGCCTCCCCTTCCTTCTCTCTTCCCCCTTTCCTTTCTTCGCCGGCAAATAAGGAAAGGGGGGCACCAATTGGGGAGGACCCCAAGTAGGATTCGGACTACTTGGGGTGCCCTCCTCGCTGCTCCCTCCTCCCCCCACCTATATATATGGGGGAGGGGGCGCCTAGCACAAGAACATCAATCCCTTAGTCGTGTGTGGCGTCCCCTCCACCCTTTACACCCCCGATCATATTTTTGTAGTGCTTAGGCGAAGCCCTGCGGAGATCACTTCACCATAACCGTCACCACGTCGTCGTGTTGTCGAAACTCATCTACTACCTCGACGTCTTGCTGGATCAAGAAGGAAAAGGACGTCACCGAGATGAACGTGTGTAGAACACAGAGGTGTCATGCGTTCGGTACTTGATCAGTTGGAACGCGAAGAAGTTCGACTACAGCAACCGCGTTGTAAAGCGCTTCCGCTTACAGTCTACAAGGGTATGTAGACACACTCTCCCCCTCTTGTTGCTATGCATCTCCTTGATAGATCTTGCGTGTGCGTAGAATTTTTTTTGTTTTCCAGGCAAGGCTTCCCAACACTTGAGCCATATCCACTTCCTCTCTCTCCGTGCTACTGACTGAGCTCATCCACCTCTCTCCCTCTCTGCCTCACTCTTCCCTCACCGTCCAGCTATGGCCCGACAAAAGAAGATAGCATATGCTATGCTAACACTGGAGCGCCGGTTTGAGATTCGGGAGGAGATCCGGGCAAAGCGGACCGCCCGCATCGCAGTCGGCCTGCCTCCGGACTCACCAGAGCCAGAGGAGGAGGAGGAGGAAGAGGAGCATCAGCCGGGGCTGAAGCAGCAGTCGGTTCCTATGGAGGTGGCCGGTCTGGAGGAGGAGGAGGCGGGGGATCCAGAGGACACTACAAGAAAATACACTTTCGTGATGATACGTGTTTGTCACAGTAGGTCACGTTTTTTGTCATGCATGTACATCCATGAGATTTCATGAAAGAATCAAGATAGTCATACATGTGTTGTCGTAGAAGTGTTCCATGACATTACCAAAATTATGATCACGGAAGTGTCCACTTCCATGACGATAAATCGTGCGTCACAGAAGTGCTTTCGTCAAGGGTGACCGACATGTGGTATCCACCGTAACGGAACACCGTTAAGCTATCGGGTCCGGTTTTGGATCCGATAACCCATTAACAGCCCCGACCAATGGGGATTTTCCACATGTAAAATCATCATTGGCTGGAGGAAATACGTGTCGGCTCACAGTTTGGACAGATGTCATCCACACCGAAGGTGCCTATGATACGGCGACACATGGCATGGCCCAACAGAGGCCCATTCCTGTGAAAAGGTCGGCCCGTTTGACCTTGTCAAAAGGTGGAGGGCCAGCCCACGGAAAGCCTGTTAACGGCATGTTTGCATATAGCCCATTTACAGCCCGCTAACCCAGGGCCCGTTACGACCTCTTCGAATTAGGCCCAGTAGCGTCATCTGGGCCATCCAATATGATTCCAGCCCGTTTTAACTTCTGGCCCATGTGTGGCCCATGACTTCTTTCGGCCCATATGAGGCCATTTGTAACTCTTGGCCCATTAACGGCCCGTGGTGAAACTGGCCCGTAATGAACAGTGTATCACTTTATACCCATTAACGGTCAGTTATTCCATTGGGACGTTTCTAGCCCAAGTTATCTTTCGGCCTTCTCAGGGCCGATTGATTCTTGGGCTCATTTGCAGCATTCGGTTACATACAGCCCGTTACCGTCATTTTCTGCTTGTGGGCCAAATTCAGCCCATCGTTCTGATCGGCCCGTTTGTGGACCGTTAATACGTTGGGCGTTTTCATGTCAAAAACCCGTTGGGCTATTTTCATAGAGTTATCAATACGGCCTATTAACGGCCCGTTATGGTCCATGAATAGTACGGCCCATGATTGGCGAAATGATGATACGCCCCGTAGAAGGCCCATGGATCCTACGACCCGTATGAGGCCCATGGATAGTATGGCCCGTAGAAGGCCCATGGACCCTACGGCCCGTAGAAGGCCCATGAATCCTAAGGCCCGTATAGAAGGCCAATGGATCCTATGGCCCGTATAGAAGGCCAATGGATCCTACGGCCGGAAAAAGGCCCATGGATCATACGGCCTGCAGGAGGCCCATGGTTACAACAGTCCATGTGTTGCCATGATTATTTTCGCCTAGTTACCAAAAATAGGCTATTGTGGCCACTAGAAAAACACAGAAAAGAACTGCAGTGACTACAAGCAAACAACTAAACAAGACAATAAGGAAATAAATAAGCAAGCAATTAACGCTAGCCTATTACCGCTATTACACATATTACATCCATCGGCATCAAAGTTTGCCACCGGTGCAAATATAGGGAACAAAGCAGCATATTACATACATCGTCAGAAAAATTGGCCACCAAAGTGCAAATAAACGCGGCAGCAAAACAAGAGCATAATCAAACAACTTCAGAAGAGCTCAAGAAACGTTATCCTGGGTATCCACCATGCTGGCAATAAGCTTAGCAAGCTTATTAGCTTTGTCCTGTTTGGCGCTAAAATCCTCCAACGCTTGTTGTCGCACCAGAAAATATGCATCTGAATGCTCCAGGGACTTCCGCAGTCCTTCCGCTTCTTGTCGCAGCACAACTGATCGATGTCTTTCAGCTTGTAGTTCAGACTCAAGAAACCGAACTGATTCGTATAAAGTGAGTTTGAATAGCTTGTGCAAGCGGTAGTGGCCAGTAACTCGAACACTAAACCAAGACAGGACTTTGGGTTTGTCTCGCTGTCTTCAAGATAGTCTTCCTTAGCTGTTTTCTCAGCTTTGTTGGAGACCAACAAGGATATGTCACTATCCTGAACCTTATATGCATTACTTCCTTCACCATTGCTTAATAAGGCACTCTTCCCCAATATTCTGTCAGCATTCTAAAAGAAGAAACAAGCAGACACATAACAAGTTTAGCCTGTACTAGTATATGAAACTCATTTCGGTGAACCAGTTCGTTAGTAAGGTGGACAGGATTAAACTACCAAGTCTTCTATTGCCAAGTACTAGTACATAATAAAAGCATCAAACAAACATATATCTATGTCCTATGGTCACTTCATTGTCTTGCCAAATCAAAATAGAGACACGGTTCAAATCATATCAGTTCAAGACAAAGCAGCAGTGAAGGAATACAAAGCATGGGAAACTACACGGCACAACAAGATTTCAGATGGGTACCACGGGTCTACATGTACAACAACACTATTGGCTCTGTTGTGATGCTAGTAATGTGCATGATATGAAAGTCAACTGTATACACAACTGAAATTGAAATCAACAGAGCTATTGATAAGAGCAAACACGTTAAAGAAACATGCGTGACCATACCTGCTGTGCCATTGGAGTTTCGATTGGATCCTTCAATTTAAAAATAAGTTTGTATGAGTAAATACAGTGATACAAGAGCAAAGCAATCATAGTTAAAAAAAGGTGCGCCTAAGCGAGCGCTTAAGCACGCCTAGGCTCTAGGCGTTGGCAAAATGCATTGCGCATAACTACGCTTAATCTGTGCAGAACTGCGCATAAGCATGCGCTTTGGTTAGTAAAGCGTAAGGCGGTGGCAAAACGCACAATTAACGCCTAGCGCTTTTTTGAACTATGATAGCAATGGAATCTTAAATTAGAACAGCTGTTCTTCAGGTTTAGGCACTTGTTCTACATGAACAGAGTACAAGAAGACGCAAGAATATAATACTTAAAATAGAAAATGAGCTCATAGACCTTACCACATTCTTGGTTCGCGACCAAGATGTAACAAAGGCATTCCAGTCATTGTCCAAGAAATGTATCTCAGAGAACGTAAGGGAATTTGATGAGTTTCTTTGCCGGTGAAGTACGTTTTCTTGAGGTAATTACGATATCGCCACCAAGCATTCTTGAAGATAGCAGAGGTATTAGCACAGGTTACCTCATCCCGAAGTTTCCAAATCGGTCCTTCTCTATAGAGAAAATGGGAAAATTTGCTGTATTATAACCATCATGGAGGTAGGATGTATGGGATGAAGCAAAGTAATTGCCATGAATAACATTACTTACACATAACTCCCGGACAAACACCGTGAATCGCATTTTCCTTCATCTTCGGATAATATTTCCAAGATGGGAAGATACGCACATATGATTTAACAACATCAAATGCGATAGATGCTAAACTACGACTAGCTGGTTGTGCTCCCTCCACAGGAATAGGCGTACTAACTGGTGGAGGTTGGGTTCGCCGTGATAATCTTGGCCCTTTGGGCACCGGAGCTTCCTTCTTGTTGCTCTTGTTTGGGAGCCCTATGGTGGAGATGGTGTTGTGTCAACAGGAACTGGGTTACTATCGGTGGGGTTGGGGTTAGATTGGGTGAAGCTGGTTCTCTGTCCATCGCAGAGGGGTACAATCTGCGAGAGTTTGGGTTATGTGTGGTAGGGTTGGTTCTTGTGCATGTACAACCGGGGTGCTATCTCCACCAAGAGGTAGCACTGTTTTATTTGAAGACCGTGTTTTTAGTCCGCTAGATACTGGCATCACCCGCTCCAATTCAAATGGCTGATAAACAGGAAACGTAGTTGAATGTACATACATTGTATGATAGACAGATGCAATAGATAGTGTGGAAAAAAGAGGGCATGAAATAGTTGACATGTATATTGTTTAAATAATGACATAATTTCACATATATGATGTCTATCTAAACTGGATAGCATAGCATAACATAATTCAAAGATATGATGAATAACTAGACAGGATCGCATGACATAATTCACCTACATGTTATCTAAGTAATCAGGATCGCATCATTTAATTCACATATGTGATTTATATGCTAAACAGGGGGCATTCGATATGATGTCTGAACTAAGAACATGGTGTTGAATATTGTGTATATGATGTCTAAACTATGCAATGCAAGACACCATATGCATGATATGAGCAGTATAACTGTGCCAAGTTAGAGCATACACCTCGGTGGGGGAATAGGACTGGTCATCTATCTCTGAATCCATCTCTGAGGAGCTATCGGGACCCAACAAGAGATCTGCTTCGACGGTGTAGCACTGCCTCGCTGAAGGCCTTGTTTTCACTCCAGATTTTTCCATCTCCCACCCAAATGGTTGATTCACAGAAGAGTAGTTTAATGTACAAACATTGTCGACGGATGGAAATGTAATGAAGAAAAGAATGGGCAAGATATCATTCAAATATATGATGTCTGGTTAAACAGGATGGCATTGCACATTTCACATATATTATGGCTGGCTAAAAGACATGAGACTGCATAATTCCCATATATGATATAGAAACTAAATAGGTGGCATTACAAAACATGTCTAAACTAAGCAGATGACATATATGATGTCAAAAGTAGGCACTGCAAGGCAACATATGCATGATATGACTAACATCATCATGCTAAGGTAGAGCAAACACCTTGGGGGTAAATAGGAGTGGTCGTGCGTGCGAATCCACCTCAGAACAGATATCTTCCTATGGGTTACAATCTGGAGAGGGGTGGGGAGGGTTTGCCATTGAACCCACCATGGACCGATGTCTGCATGACATTGTATTGCCGTGCAAAACTCTTCTCTTTTTCTCTACATGTTCAGCATGACTGTGTACAATATCTGACATGCATACGAAAAAAATATAGTGAGATTATGTAAGGAGAGCATGCAGAAATCTAGAGCGATGGTAACAACCAGTGGGTGGATCCAAAAATAATGTTAGCAGGCTGATGATTGCTTTAATTTAATAAAAAGACAGATGATGATTGCTTTACTATTTGTTTCCCACCCAAGATGAACAACATAGGCATACCCTAGGTGAACCAGATATTAGACAGACATAATATTAATCGCTGCCTCAATATGTGCCCCACAACTAATTTAGAACTCAAGTTTGAACATTAATTTGGACTTGACTTGGGAGTCTAAGAGGTGAACAGGACGATAAAGTAGCAGTTAATTTTAAGCAATGCATAACATAAGCAGAAACAAAAGAGTGCGACCTCTCTTGTGGACCCGTGTACTCCTCAGGTTCATCTGCTGAGTCGATGATGGTGATGTTGTTATGTGGGTGCCGTGGCGGGAAGGAGATCTGAGGCGGCGAAAGACGGTCAAGAGTCGTGATGTCTGGTTTGGTGGATGCTTCTGTCGATGGAGCAGCACAGGTGAGGTGGACGACATCGCGGCAGGAGCAGGACAAACTACACAAAGTTCCCTTCGACACCTACCTGTAACTGAAGTAATTCTATAAGGGCTCATTTGGCTTGCATGATTCTAAAAATGCAGGGATAGGAAAAACACCAGAATAGGATAGGAATGCACACGGTAAATAGAGCATTTGTAAACACGGGATTTCTGTCAACTTGGGTGTTTGGTTTACAGGAATTGGAAGAGCAGAGGAATGCAAAGAAACATGACCAAAATAAAGTGAAACTATATGAAAGCGTGTACAGTTAGAATGTTATTCTGCCACTAATGCACTTGGTCTTGTTTTCATGCATAGGATTTTGAAAAGTAGGTCCAGGTGGATGTTTTGCTTCATTCCTTTCAACAAAATGCATGAATAATTGAATAGTAGAGTGCCATTGGAAAATTCCCTATTGCTATGTTTTTCCATTGAACCAAAATAGCCCTAATGGATCGACGTGAATGTATAGTAATAAGTGATGCAACAAGTGTACAACCTCTTTGCCTAGCCGTGTAGACCTCAGCATCATTGGGTTGGTCGCTGAAGCAGTTGAGGCAGAGGTGGTCGTCGGAGGTGTGGAGGAAGATCTGAGGAATCTATAGACAGCGTCCAGGGCACTGCTCTGTTGTGATGGATCGTTCTATTGTTGGAGCAGCTCCGGTGAGCCGTAAGACGTCAAGGCTGAAGCAAAGACAAGATGCACATCGTCAATATCAAGTGGGATTCTAATAGCATCTCCAATAGATGATGTAAAATAGACGTAAAATTTACATCACCAAAAAACACCTGACTACAACAGATGAGGTAAAAACTGTTGACTCTGAACTTAACTGTCGAAACTGAAATTTACTATGGAATCTGAATGCTACTGTCGAAACTGAACGCAATGGTAGCAGAGAGGCACTTGACATGTAGTTTAGGGAGGGCCTGCAGTTCATCTTCAACCTGCACCCCCCTGAGCCACCAGCCACCACCGGCCGAACCGCCGGCCCCAGCGTCGCCTCGCCGCCCCGAAACAACTCTCCACCGCCGCCCCAGCCAGCCGTCTAGGCCCCCCACCCCCCACCCTGAACCTTAAGATAGATAGTGGGGTACCTCTCCGGTGAGCCCCCATCCCCGCTGTGGGTGGTTCTTCCTTAACTCCGGCGAGCCCCCCCCCCCAATCCCTGAAAATCGACTGACCCAAAAGTCGATTCAGTCGACTGAAGTGTGGCTAAATCGGAGCAGAGCAATAGCACGAGCGAGGGGGAGAGCAGCAGCAGCAGCTGGGCGAGCGAGCGATCGAGCAAGAGCCGGAGCAGCAGCAGCAGCGCGAGCGAGCGAGCGAGAGCCAGAGCAGTAGCAGCAGATCCGGCTGGCATGGACGCCGCCACCGAAGGAGCCTCGCACTGGGCGAGAGCCGCCGTGGAGATGTCGCCCGCGGCGCCGGCTTCAAGGTAGCTGCTCCATGGGGGTGCGGGATTTAGCACCGTCGGCGCCGGGAGGTCGAGTTAAGGAGAAGGTGCGATGCGATGAGTGTACAACCTCTTTAGTGGCGCCGAGTAGGCCTCGGCTTCGTCCGAGGAGTCGGTGAGGATGTTGTAGTTCCGGTGGAGCAGCTTAAGGCGGCACTGTGGGGATGGAGAAGCCGCGATAGACGAGGCGATCGTCGGAGCAGCTCCTTGGAGGTGGAGGACGGGGCAGCTGAACCAGCGGGACGACGAGATGGATGAAGGATCCTCATACGGGGAGGTGGACGAGGCACGTCGAGCTGTTGTGGTGGATGACGTCGTCGGGGAAGAGGCTCCGGCTGGGCAGCGGTGAGGTGGCGGATGGAGGAGGGTGGGGTTTCACGGCTGGAGCGGAGAGGTTATGGCGGCCTGGGATTTTGAATGGCGAAAAGGGGGCGATGGGAGGGGGTGAAGCATGACTTAGGGACGCGCTTGTCCAAAATGTAGGGTGTGTTACAAAAGTACCCCCCACCGATTTGAACTAGCGGCCCTTTTTGCTTAGGGTTAGAAGGGGGATTTCGTGTGTCGGGATTTGGCAGCTGGAGGGAGTTTTCGCGCGCGTTGTAATTTCGGGATAGCAATGCGCGGGTTGTGAAGGCACCAGTTTTGGGAGCATGATATCTGAATTTTCGGGATATAACAAGCCACGGGTTGATTTTTAGGGACAAGCCTAACCTGTAGTAATATTGTACTTGTATGTACCAAATCAATTCGCACTTCCCTCAACCAAAAAGAAAATGAAAAAAATAAAACTATTCACACCACACAAAGAGAGAGTCTTGCCCCGTTTTACTATACAAATGCTATTCAAAGCTACTCCCTCCTTCCATCTATATAGGGCCTAATGCGTTTTTGATGCTAACTTTGACCAAATATTAGAGCAATAATATATGACATGCAACTTACACAAAGCACACCGTTAAATTAAATGCATGAAAGGTTCTTTCAATGATATAATTTTCACATTGTGCATGTCATGTACTATTAATCTTGTCAATAGTCAAAGGCGGTCTTAAAAATCTCATTACGCCCTATATAGATGGAAGGAGGGAGTATGAATCCATGTTACGTCCAATTAATTTTTTTTGCTTGCTGTATAATGCATGTAATGACCTACTCATACCAACATTTTAGTGCATTCCAAATGTCTATAGTAACGCTGCAATTCGAACCAAATTTGAATTTGTTTCTCTATTTCAATAAGAATCTACAATCACGATTGTTGCCAACTTCAACTATCATTCGTGTATTACCTTAATAACACGCCACATGATTACTATAGAGATAGATATGAACTATGTGTACTACATGAAATCGCATTCTATTTTTTGAATACACTTGATGTTGATTCCAAATAATAGTACATTTGATGTACTAACTATATATTCATAATCTAAACCATGTTCCATAATGCATAACACCGTGTTTATCACACAAAGTATAGTGCCCCGCCCTACATTATGACAAGTATTTAGACCTGAGTTGCAAAAGCCACACATTAGCCCAAATTATAATCAATGTTCTACATTATGATATCTTCTTCAAGTATCCGTATCCACTTTTTTATAATGAATTATGATCTTTGTTCGTCTTTTACACCTTCACGATCCTCTTCTATTTGTAGCTAGCTAGCGCTAACTTTCTATAGTGCATGCACACGCCCGCCCCCCTCTCACCCACCCTTAGCGTCCCCTCCATCGTGCACGTTCATTATTTCTCTTTAGGTCGTCAACCAACGGTGTGTGTAGGCCCCCTGCTCCTTATTTCCGGCACACACCGGTCGATATACCTCTCTAGCCAAGTGTGCCTACAATAAACACATATATACTTGCCCTCTTCTCTTCTCATCGTCCATGCCCCCCTATGTCCACTACGATTCCACGCAGGTGCACACTCCCGCCTCTTTTCATTGATCACATACTGCACACCCTCCCCTCGACATGGTAGGCCTCTCGCACCACCTCCTAGCTGCACCCCTCTCCCCTGTTTGTCTCTCCGGACCTTATTTGCTTCTAACACATGCAAAGGCAGTATATGAACTGATCTCCCTACATATAGCCAGGTCGACTATAATTCGTTTTCACCAAGCACCGATGCACTTACCTCGCTAGTTATGTCTCTCCCTTTCTCGAACACACGACGGTTGATCTTCCTATGTAGTTACGTATGCTTACCACAACCATATCTTCTCCCCTCATCATCCTTGAATACCTCCCAACCTGTCTCTCACACGCACGTGCATAGACAGACAGACATCCCCCGCCCTCTCTTATTGATATTGCAGTCATACCCTCCATTTGTCTAGCAGACCTCTCCCACCATTTGTGAGACGCCACTCCACCACCAACCCTCCGACGCTCTACCTTTGTCTTTTTCCCAACCTTATTCCTCTGCTACACATATCCATGGATGTCGATCGATCTCCCTCAATACATAGCTAGGTCTCTCTCCTTCCCCACACATATACTAGTCGATCGGTCTCTGCCCCCTCCCCCCCCCCCCCCCACACACACACCGATAGTCGAACGTTGTAGGTAGGTATCCATGCCACGGAGAAAAACTGCACCTCTGCCCTCTCAAATTCCAAAGAGGCCAGCCGCCTGTATCTTTGACGTGGGCAAACACAAATTCGATGGCACTCTTTATCGATCATGCAACCACACACTTCATCCCTGTTTTCAATTCTATCGATATCTCACGTCCATGACTCCGTTTCACACACATTCCATATGTTACGTTTTTCTGTTTGAGATATCATCAACACATTGCCTCTGTTTCGCACAAACCATCTCTCTCACACCCACCCACGGACGTACCTGCACCTAAAGAAGAAGTGCACGCAGGACGCACGTACTCACGTCTCGTTCCTGGAAACACCCGTGCGGGTACACGGTGGAGTTTGTTTCTGTACGAAAAGGAAGCCCACGTGATAATTTGACGCGTGTAGCGGTTGTTTACTCGAAGGAGGGTCGGGTACCACGCCTAGACGGAACAAAGTTCGACTTGACGCGTTAGCATTAAATAAAGTTATATATTCCTCAATGGCATGTACAGAATATAAAACGATTGCCGTGGGGAAAATGGAAAAATGGGTTTGTCTCTCGTCACGCCATCTCACACAAGGCGGTCGTGGCCTCTCTCTCTCAGCGTTGGTCAGTGATCCGGCCGCATCACGTCCGCCGGCGGAAAGGGAGGATGTGCATCGTCTCTCCGTTCGACGGTGTTGAGACAGCACGTCCCGATCTGCGGTACCCACCATTCTCTCTGACCAAGCTCCGGCGTGGTAGGGCCTTCGCCACTTACTCGCTGCCGCAGTATGGGCAGATCCCGGCCGCCGGCGCCCTCCTAGTAACATCCCGATGACCCTGGGTACATCTTCCTCCGGCCTTGCTCCACTACCCATCTTCCCACGTTGCTGCATGTGGATCTTCTTTAGTTGTTTGCTTAAATCGTATCTCGGCCGGCATACTTTCCATCTTGCAATCTCGTCCTCAAACCATTTTTGATAAACCACCATGTGCTATCTTTCCCTTATTACATGGAACATGCTTCTTTTTTGTCGGCGTATGTGTCTTCAACTCATGTTATTGGGCAGTAATTTTTTCCTTTCGACCTCCTTTTGCAAACAGGGCTATCCATTTTCACCTCGTTGCTATTGCGACCTTTTGGTGAACTGCACAAATCACTTTTTTCTAAAGAGTGTTTTGTGCAGTTCCGCCAAAATGTCACACGGGCAACGTTTTACATTTCTGTGGGACTGCAGAAAGGGAGATTGGTTTTGCTATCCTCCTCATCCAACTATGTGCCTAATCTTCTTCAACAAGAAGTTAGTCCTAAAGAGAGATCGTAGAGGTGATCGGCTTCTATTTATGTGTGTTATGTTTCATCATCTAGTTCCACTATTATTGTAATCACACTGACTGGATATCTTTGCAAACAGGGATGGTCCGCTCGATTTTAGTGGAGCTTCACAAAATGATCGGATTGTGGTGTCCTTCATACACCTCTTTTTTGGCTACAGAGCTGGGTGAAACTAGCTGCCAAGCAATGAACACTGTGCTAAGGAAATGAGCCATGCCTACGAACAACATCGATCAATTATATATTTTTCTTTATTTGTACACCTTCTCACAACTTTGTCTTCAGTTGTGATGTGAATATTGGCGCTGATCTGCGAACCATTAAGATGCATTAGCCATGGTAGCCATGGTAGTTTCATTTGTATTTGATGGAATGTTGTAACGAGATAATCTCGAGGCAAGACACATGAATCCTAAGTTGAAACCTTTTTTTCCTGCGGGGACCAAAGTTGAAACCTTCATAGCATCATAGTACAATTTCATTAAAATTATGCATACATATAAACAAATCCTGAAGGATTGATAGCAATGCCAGAAACAATTCAACTTCGTTTCACCGACATGTTGGACATCCTTCATCCGGCTCCACCTGCCATACAGCAATATTGAGTGCACAACACAACTTCAGGGAAAGATTCACCCCGGTCGCTATGTCATAGAGTAATGACTAGTGAGTAGTCAAATCACAGAGCCCCACCTTCGCCACAGTAAGTTGCTCAGGCGAAGCAACCATCATTTCTCTGTTCCTTGAATCCGCTAGTACTCCCATATTCCCACAGTAATAAGTTGCTCGGGCGAATAAACCATCACTATATCCGCTCACGTGTGATGACCACAAGATCTATCCATTCAGATTGTATGTTAAAAAAATAAATGTCGATAACTAATGCGGCAAACTTTCAAAAAAAAACTAATGCGGCACCTCAGGCCAACGCAGCCAGATCGCATTTTGCACGAGAAATTACACACCATGTTTCGTTGACATGTGGTCCTGTTCCAACATATCAGTGAGACAATGACGAGTCCTTTTCTACTAGTATTTCCGAACGGACGTGTAGGCCGGGGCGCCTCTTCATGTACCATGGCAAACTGGCAACCGTCCACCGACTCTTCGCCTTTCCCTCTTGATTTGGAACTGCTGTCACACGCTCTTCCTCTCCCTCCTCCATTTTCCTTCACCCTTCCTTCTGCCATTGCTCGATCGTCTTCTCCATGGAGGGAACAGGCCGGAAATGGCCCCGTTATTCTTGCCCCAATCTTAAAGATGACGTGGTGGAGGAACTCATTGATCGTGCGACGTCATCACCTCGGCTAGCATGGCAGGTTCGTTCAAGACCATTCTCGACTCAACTAATAACATCATTACAAAGAACCCAAGGGTCCAGGAGCGGTTTGATCTCCCCTATCTTCTTCGCCATGACCCTGCTCGCTAGCGCGCGGATGACGGAAGACTCGCCTTGTGCAAGTTGATGCCACTTGATAATGATACATGTGATGTTAAGATGCCATCACTTAAGGGCAAGGCCTGGGCGAGTGCAAATGGAGATTGGGTTGTTTATATTGGGTACAACTGCGAGTGGGAACTTGTGAATGTGTACACTCGTCACCGGGTTCCACTTCGAAAAATCTCAGCAGACTGCCCAGAGGTTGAGCACATCGGTATTGTACGCACGTTCAAATACGATCATGGTGCCTGTCTTCTACGGAAGATAGCAATTTGTCGAGTTCCCAACCGCTCTTGGAATTACAAGAACTATGAAGTTGTTGCTATCTTCGACAAGCTTGTTGTCGTCCTTTGTGGTTCGACTCGATGGATATTGCTCAAAAATCAGTTTCTATACACAGATGTGTACTGTGATGCAATTCAATACGAGGGTCTTGTGTTTTCTTCCACCGCTCATGGCACTGTTTTTGCATGGGATCCTCGTAGTTTCGGTACGTTTGTCTTCCACCGTAATTATAACTGTTTCATCCACATGCATGCGGGTTAGCAAGTTTCCCTTTACTAATTAACCTTCTTCTTGTGTTTCCAAGGTCCTATGAACATTCCACCACCTATACTTGAAAAAATTTATAACCAAAGGGGAGATGACGATGGTGATGATCACGAGCATGAGGACGAGTAGAACTTATATACTCAGTGGCGCCTGGCAACTAATTTCGATGAATCACCTCTTCTTGTCTGTATACAGCGCACTGAGTTTGTTAATACTGAGGGAGCACGTGTTGTCTCCCATGGTCGCACTCTCCAGACCTATTCCAACACCCGTTGCATGGTATTCGGGATGGATACTAGTGTGCTAGCGCCAACACCTTCTCCCTGGTATGGAATTGATAGTCTTGGAGAAAACTCGCTCTTCCTTGGACAAAACTATCCGATGATGGTGAAAGGCGATCCAACTGCTGTTGACACAACGTTACTAGTACCATTTATGAGAAGCAACTGTGTCTATACCTTGGACATTTGGTTGGTTTCCTACCCTGGTACTGATATAGTAGGCCGCTTCAGCCTGGATGATCAGTCCTGCGTTGGTCTCGAAATTGACAATAGATGGCCCGTCCCAGAGAATCACTTGTGGTTCAAGCAAGCATTTCCAACGCTGAGGATTGGTTGAGTTCATTTCATTTCTTGTTATTTGTTGTGTGATGAAAACTTTAGTATTTATAGTGTATCCCCGTTGTCGATGTGGGTTGATGACCTGTTGTATGTAATAAAATGATATGCCTGTGATAAACTTACTAAATTTATGAATGGCTTTCGAGTCGCTTCTCTGAGTGAGTGGTGCGACGAGGCAAAAAAATATTTTCCAAATACATAATTGTACGTGCATTGCAACAGGTTATCGGATGAGGCCAATCAACAGTTGTAGAACACTATTTGTACTAGCTTCACATGCTTCGCGCGTCGGGCGGGTGTTTTTATGGTAGCCATATGTTAATGTGTTCGCTGTACGTAATCAGCACCTTGAATCCTCGATACTACTAGTAGGAGTACTATATAAGTAGTAGGAGTAGTAGGGTGGCATGGGCCAGAACAAGCATTCATGTCTAGGAGTACGGCACACGCCACCACCACGACATCCATCTGACACCATATTTCTTGGAGTCCGTGCTAGAGCAATCTCTTCAACCTCGTCGTTTCTCTAACTTCAGCCATCGCACAGCGGGCGAGGTGGGGGTTTGCTGATAGTAGGTTTCCTCAACTGTGGTCCCACTTGTAAGGCGAACTCCAACGCACAACCCCAAACGGACCTCCGTTTTGCACGAACTCCAACGATAATTTTGACTAGAAAAGCAAGACCAAAGAAAACAAGAACCACAAGAATACATTTTAGAAGATATCCAACTTCCATAACTGCTCCTGTAAGTTGGATTAGTGCCTTCTCGATGCATTCATTGTTGATCTGTGGAGGCTCGATCTTGCGTGCTTCTTTCTTCTTCGAGTGTAAAGAAGTAGACGTTGCGTCCTCGCATCTAGTCTCATGTCTAGCCTCTATTCTAGTAGGAGTATCAACAAGTGCACTAGTCTCATCTCTAGCCTCTATGCTACTTCCTCCATCCCATAATGTAAGACGTTTTTTAGCACTAGTGTAGTGTCAAAAAATGTCTTACATTATGGGGCGGAGGGAGTAGATAAAAGTGCTAGAACATCTACCAAATTGCGCTCTATCAATATATCGATGTACTCTTCTTCCCAATACCAAAACTTGCATCCATTCTATTACACAATAAAAAAATTTAAGTTAGCACAACTAGTCTAATTCGAGAGCACAACTGAAGATTTGGTCGGGTTCTTCCTCCTTTTGCCGACACGTGGGACATCCAAAGATCCGTGTCGTGCCATGCAAGAAAATAGAGTGGTAGTTGAAGCCACGTGATGTGCATCTTGGGTTACACTGTAAATAGAATCTTACTACTCTTGAGTAACTCCAAAAGCGGCCACCGAAGATCTTTATTGGATTTGTTTTTCATCACCAGCACGTCGAGGTGAAAGATGTGCAGGTTCAGTGGGTCCTCTTGCGTTTTCACTGACATGTGGGACCACATGTGAGCAAACAGACAATAGGCTCCGCGCGTCCACTGGCTGGCTGAGAAGAGAGATAGAGGAGGGCTGAGCACGGACTCTAGGAAATTTGTTTAACATAACCAGCACCTCAATATTCGCGTGTGGTTGTTTCTAGAATAAAAAAAGGAGGTACCCCTACTTATGTTACTCCCACTACGCCTAGCCTAAGGTTAGTAGGTGACCTTGCGCTTAGCTCTTCGCCTCTTCCGGAAGTCGATGGTTCTACAGTAGTACTTCTGGCAATCTGACACCAAATGAACTGCTGCACGTCCACCGCTTGTAAGCAAAAGTTTCTCCTCGTGCTGCGAGCCACCGCGCACGCGTTGGCGAGGGAGAAGGCGTAATCAAGCTTCTCGTCGTTCTACGAGTTGACGGGACACATCAAAGTTATTTAGTACGTACTCTCTCCAAAAAAGGGTTGGCCATGTCATTGCTACCATCCCGTGCTCCGTCGTTGAGTACGTGCACTATTCACGTGCCATCAAGGAGAAAAAATATTGCGTAGGTGCCATCGAAGTTCACGACTCACTTACGCACTGCTTATCTGATTATCTCCATTTTCTTGCATGACACGTGCACCTTGATGCTAGATGTCTCGCGTGTTGGGAAAAGGATGAACAAAGCTCACGTAAAAGAAAAGAGTTGAAGAGCATAGATTCCCGACGGCCGAGAAGGAGCAAGGAACCTCGTGGTGGAGCCTCTGCAAGGAACCTTGCGTGTTTTCCCCTGTTTTTTGCCGCCTGCCCACCTATAAACAAATAAAAGAACATGAACTTTTCGCTAACCACTAGAAATGGCACATCAGGATGCTAAGTGGAAGATGTTTTATACTCCCTCCATTCCCAAATATAAGTCTTTTTAGAGATTTCAATAAGGGACTACATACGAAACAAAATGAGTGAATCTACACTCTAAAATATGTCTACATACATCCGCATGTTGTAGTCTATTTGAAATGGCTAGAAAGACTTCTATTTAGGAATGGAGGGAGTAGTTTATATTGAATTATTGATAACCACGCAACAAGCCACACATGTACAGGACACATGCAGCCACGCATGTACACAAGCCAACGCACTAACTCCATCCGATCCAACTCATGAACATACGCGCACAGCATGGAGCACACAACACACGTGCATGCACACACGCTCGGCCGCAGAATGCACGTGAATAGCACATGCATGCGCACACACTCGGCTGCATGGAGGCGTGCGACATCCGCGGCGACGTCCGATTCGTCGTGCTATGGCAAAGCTCGCACGCAACGGCACCTACGCATCTCTTGCAGCACCTCTTTGTCGTTGTTGCTCAATGACTAGTCGGAGACGAAGACGACCGCAGCCTCGGCCTTAGAGCTAGCACCGATGGAAAAACACGCACGCTGCACGCACACGAGCACGTACGGAGTGCCCACGACGTGGTGGTGGTGCGTCCCCAGTCGCCTCTACTCCTTCTGCGCACGTTGTCTATCAAGGCGGCTGCATGCTAATGATGATGTGGGTGAGATCTTCTAGGACTCAGATGATGACGAGGAAAATTATGAGACACAAGGTGACGTACACCGTCAAGGTCCACGGTCAAGGGGGTGCTAGTAAGTTCTTAGATGTGCTTAGATGAGGTGCTAAGTGCATTAAATGGCTTAGTAACTCAAGTCTTCATTGCATAGGTGCTTATTTATTGGTGCCACATCATATTTTATGCCTACGTGGCAGGCTTAGCAGCTATACATGGTGGAGCACTGGGAGAGGCCAAGGCTGGTCATAGTGGGGAGTAACTTATACTGTAACATATTACTATGTTACTCTAAACATCTCTATAAACCGGAAAGGAGGGAGTAGTAACATAGACTAGTGTCATATGCAGAGTATGGGAGCACATGATATTTCCCTGTCCGGACCGATCCCAAGTTGGCTTCTCACCTTCTTGGCCCAACAAAAACCCCTCCCCCCTCCCGCGCGCGCTTCCCGCCCGGCGCCAGCTGAGCCCGCCGCTCCACATTGATGGCAAGTCAGGGCGACGCGGCCTCTCACTGCTTCTACCGCTGAAGCGGCATGCCGACCGAGGGCATCGCCCGCTGCACGCCCGGCATTTCAGACTACACAGTGGAGAGTAACTTTAGAAAAGTACTACAATTAGATTACATAAGCAGGCTATAAGGATTTAAAATAGTATTTGTGCTTAGTTGAAGGAGAGAGAAGAGGAGAGACAAGAGAAGCGGATTGTAATAAACGTGTAGCCGGTTGTACTCCAACATACTTTGTGAGACAAAAGGTGGGGCCATTATTAATGATATAGTATTTATACTAAAGGGACTAACGAACGCCTTAATTACTCCATTTTTTTGAGACAAACCTTGGTGGGGCTATTATTGACTTGGACGTGGGGTTTGGGGGCCAAAGGCCTACTATTATACTCGTATTTAATCGAATCGCATGCTCTACCCTAGCCGTCGCTGTATCATATGGTTTCCACCGTTCCAGATCTTAGTGCAGCCACGCAATTCTTCTCCAACCCTCCTTCCAGCGTGCACCGCGAGAAGGGACAGCAGTCCTCCGAACCCCGCCTTTCGTGATCCTGTACGGGAGAGGGGCGATCAGGTTTTTGTGGAGCACACTCCTGTGACTGCTGCCAGCGATGACTTCCTCAACGACAGCCTTCTTCCCAGACCTCGGTAACCTCTTCATCAACGAAATGAGTGACAACATCAACCACATCGGTTCTACTCCCGTTGTACAGTATGTGATTCTGTCCTCCTCGTTTAGTCCGCATCATTACTTTGATGTTTGCAATTGTCGTCATGATCTATTTACTGCTGATTCGGATTAAATCTCATACTAAATTGCTCATATATTCAACAATCCAGTCCAAAAACCTGATTACAGGCAATTTACTCTGAGTGGTTTTGCTGTGCTTTTGAAGCCGTCTACTTTTAAGGGGGTGCAATATAAAAGGTGGTGCACAAGAGTAGTATATCGGTTTCAGATCATGTACTGCTATGACGCCACTAAGGGTAAGCCTGAGGGCGATCTTAATCCTACACAGCAGGAAGCTTTTCAGAACATGGATACCCTCTTCAAAGCCGCCCTGCTGAGTGTTCTTGACGATTCCATTATGGATTCATATATATCGTTTGACAGCGGCAAAGACATGTGGGCTGCGCTCGAGGCCACGTTTGGGCCCTCGGGCGCTGGCAACGAGTTGTACGTCATGGAGCAATTCTGTGACAACAAGATGACTGATGAGCGCTCTGTTGTTCAGCAGACTCATGAGATACAGTCACTCTCTAAGGAACTTGAGTACTTTAAGTGTGTGTTGCCAGACAAATTTGTTGCTGGGACCATCATTGCCAAGCTTCCACCTTCGTGGAACGATTTTGCTACTTCTCTGAAAAACAAGAGACATGAGTTTTCTGTTTTGGATCTCATTAGCACTCTTGATTTTGAGGAGAAGGCGAGAGCAAAGACACACGTGCTCGGTTCGCTGAGGGAGCTTCTAGTGCCCACATGGTACACGAGAAGAACTTCCAGCCCAACCAGCCCCAAAACAACAAGAACAAATCTCAGGCGAAAGGCAAGTTTGATGCAAAGAACAAGCCGTCACATTCTACCAACTTCAAGAAGAATTCTCAGAACGGGAAGGGATACAAACCTCAATTTTGGTAGCACCGCACAAAATTTATATGGTTGCATCTACCTGCTGTCAGCTAACCTCATGGTGCTTCAGGTATTCCTACATTTGTAACTAGGTACAATGACCACCGCAAGATGAAATTAGCTTATTCGTACGTTGACTTGCTGAATGCAGTGCGGAACGATCCTGTCATGCGTGGAGGAGCAAATAAGCAGTGCAACCGATTTTCTTTATTTCCACACCTTCTCACAGCTTTGTATTGGTTATAGTATGGTGAATCATTGAGATGCATAGACATGTTGAACTTTTGTTCTTCTGAATGTTAGTATGCATACCGTACCTTCTGAAGCTTAGTTTAATGTGAGTGTCTGCATCCAGTACCGCATCCTCTAATTTGGTGGATGCACACAAAGAAAATAAATCTCCTTAATTTACTCCATAACCACCCTATTAAATAGGCCTAGTAACAAACCAGGCGCATGCAAAGGTCAAGGGCACATGCATCCTGCATGCATGGCCAGGCCAAGTCCATGCGCCAGCTCCAATGCAAGAACGCAAAATAAGAGAGCGGTTCTTGGGAAAGCGAGTAGTTAGTGCAGCGGGCCTTATAAACATGAACAGCTCGCTCTCCCGCCTGCTCGCCCCCCAAATTCCCCGCTCCCCAATCTTCCTCACTCGTCCGTAAAACCCCCACTCACCTTCTTCCTCACTCGTCTGAAACGCCTGCTCCTCTTCTTCCACTCCTACAGAAATCCCCAGCCCTCCTTCTTCCCCACTCGTACTGCCACTAGGCTCGTCTCTGGCTACTAACCCGTGAGCTCGGCGTGACGCCCACAAGGAAAATGGAGTCGGCTGGCCCCAGCGCCAAGAAGATGAGGCTCCCGCCAGTGATGACGCCGGTTGTAGATCTCGCACCCGGTAGCGCGGGGAGAAGCGGCGAGCCCCCACCCGGATCTGAGGAACCGGTAGAATCTCCGGTAGACCGCATCAGCGATCTCCCGGACGTCATCCTTGAGAAGATCATCTCGCTTCTCCCCACCAAGGATTGCTGCCGCACACAAGTCCTCTCAACTCGGTGGAGCCCTCTATGGCGCACTGCGCCCCTCAATCTCGACTATCGTCAGATATCTGTCCTTCCTGAATTTGATCTCCTCAAAGCCATCGTCTCTTCTCACCAGCAGGGCCCCGTTCAATGCCTCTGCATCCCGACACGCTACCTGCTGTCCATACCTGGCAAGGTGGACGCTTGGCTGACATCCCCTGAATTCGAAAAACTCCAGCAGTTTGAGTTGTACCATTACCACAAAAGTTTCATACCACGAACACACCAAGAATTCGTGCCCACACCTCCATTGTCCATCTCGCGGTTTTCCTCCTCTCTCCACACCGCCACCTTCGCCCAGTGCCATCTACCAGATGATTTGGTACAAATGCTTCGACTCACACTGCTAAAAAAACTTTCGCTTGTGGTGGTTTATCTGTCGGAGGCCTCATCAAGACAAGATCATCCACTCCAGTTGCCCTGCCTCGAGCGCTTTGGATTGTTTTGTGAATAGAAATCCCTATCAGTTGTCTCCAAATAAAGTCGCCTCACCTTAAAAGCATTGGAATTTGTTTTGAAGGACAGCAACTCATCATCGAAGATGCCCCTTCACTTCAAAGGTTGCTCCTTCATTATTGTTGTAAACCTTCGCAAATAACTGTCGTCTCTGCGCCCAAACTGGAGACCTTCGGTGTAATTCGTGACCCGTTTAATGATCACGACAAGTTGGTGTTTGGCTCCTCACTTTTTCAGGTACCGTATATTATCACCTACACATTTGTAATCATATGCTGCATTTTTCATTTGTGCGCGTAAGTTTTATATCATCTTGGAGTACACTTTGGGTACTAATATTATGTTATATGCTCAATGAAGGGTTCGGCCCATTGATAGCCTATCAATGCTTTCTTGGATTCTGTCAAGATCATATATATCGTAATGTATAGTTTTGATCTGGACATAATTATTGGCTTGCTGCGATGCTTTCGATCTCTGGAGAATTTATACATAAAGGTGATGATTTCATGCACATTGAAAGCCCGTATATATTGTACTAGAATTAACTGTTCAGTTGTCGTTCTTTCGACATACTCTTTTTTCAGACCTTAATTGTTTTGAATCTTCATGTCTACTTAGGCAGAACCACATGGAGAAAAATGTATAACCAATCAGTGGCGTAATAAGCACAAGGATTTTCTCAGTTCTCATGACATTCGTTTGACGACAATAACGATGGAATGATATGCATCCAACCAGGCAAACAGAAGCTTTGTCACATTCTTCCTGTTGAATGCGCGGTTACTATTGTCCATGAGGCTTAATTTTTACCGCAAGAGATTTCTCACGGACGGACATGTTGAACAGCAAAAAAGAAGAAGTTTCAGGTGTACAAATGGGCTTCTAAACATGCTCGGCTTCTATTTACAACAAGTTGTAGTCATCCTGAAATAAATTTTTTTGCACAGGATGTTGATTTTATGGATCAGACCGATCCATTTGTTTGTGACTGCAAAAAAGAGTGGTTGGGTTAGATGTTACTGTCATGTTCGATCTGGGTTTTGTCTAAAAATTTGATGAACAATTAATCCTTGGGCTTTTTGTACCATTTGTATGTTTGAGTTGAATGTTGTTGCCCTCGTACTCCCCTCCACCTACCACTACACTGCCGCACCTTCCACGGTTGTTGTTCGTTCCCGTCCGAGGCCTCGCCGTCGTTCTCCGCCTTGGTTCGCTCGTTGTGCCCGTCGCCGTCTGGCATTGTCAACATGGTCAACAACCAAGAGGAATCAGGAGATGACTGTACGTGGAGAGGCTGACAGTAGGGACCCACCAGGGCCATTGCATTTCGCAAGCACGTTCCTCGTTATTACAAGCCAGAAAAATACTTCCTCCTAATTGTTTGACAACTCGGTCCCACGCCATTGTCAATGTAGTCAATAAACGAGAAAATTACACAACGAGCGGATAACACCAGGGACCCAGCAGCTCGCCTAGTTGTTTTTAGTTTCAGAGACAGAGCTCAACTGCGCGTTGTGCGGGGGTTGTGGCCCGTCTTGCCCACGCTTACACTTTTATTAAGCACATGACGAGCCCAGTTGATATAATTTTTCTTTCTGAAATTGGCTAGCCTAGTTCTTTTTTTTTGGAGAATACCAAAACCGAGGCCTACTTGCTTTTCTCAGCCCTGCTGGGCTGCAAATCTTTCAAGACGAGGAGGGATGTAAGTTGTAAGAAATGGGCTTCCCTAGAAAATGGGCTACAAGTTGTAAGAAATGGGCTGTAAATTTTTAAACCAAAGCCAACCAGCAATTGCATTAAAATATCATTTTTCAGGATTTCTCTACTCTCTACTCTTATAAAACCCAAAGCCAACTGGCAATTACATTAAAATATCATCTTTTCTCCCACAAGATAAACTACTCATACAGATGCATCTCCATGTTCCGTGCAACGAATGGGCATCTTGCTAGTTAAGATTCTAAATTTCATTCTTTTTTTGCGGAGAATTGTTTTTTGAATTTTATTTTGATGTAATATTTTAAAAATTATTTTTAACGTGACTCGAAATTTCGTGATTAAAAGAGTTCGGACCCCACCGAAATATGCAAAATTTCGTTGAATTTTTTAGCAGTGCCTAGAATATATGGTCTGTAATGCTAATAAAAATAATATGGGCTTCAAATATCCTTAAGAATTAGCAAATGGGCTGTAGATTATTGAAAATAATGGCTAATGGGTTGTATGATGTTTTCCACAGATTTGGAGGCTGACTTCTGGGCCTACTAGGTTGACGGTGACGCTGTCCTAAAAATTTTTTGACGCGTACGCAAGGCTTTGTCAACTTAGTCAACACACAACAGTGACTGTTGGATGTCCATCCAATGGCCGCCGTGCTTCTTCAATCTTTGATCTTCCTGCTCCAGCCGCCGAAACCAGCACCGACGGGACTGCCTGCTCCCTCCTCCCGTGGCTGGCTGTGCTGCCGCCAGGCCATCCCTCTAACCACCCACACATCCTGTTATTTTCTAGCGACGTCAGCCTCACCCCGCAGCCGACCAGTCAGCGCTCGTACTCCCCTCGGCGTTGGCATCCGCTGCGGTGGTTTCGCCAGCTCCGTGTGGTTCTCTTCCTGGGCCTCACCCTCGTCCATCGCGTTTGTGCTCTCGGCGCGGCGAGGTCAACATGGTCAACAAACAACAGCCATCGAAAGAGGCTGACAGTAGGGGCCCACACAGGGAAATGCCTCCTTATTACACGCAAAATAATGATTTCTCCACCTGATAGCTAGGACCCACTGAAAGGGCCTCTTTATTTCGCGAAAAAACGTTCCCCCCGCTGTCAGCTCGAACCCACCGAAAATGGCTCCTAATTACGCACAAAAAAATGAATACTCCCCCTGCTAGCTGGGACTCACCTTGGTGGGAGGCTGACTTGTGGGCCTACTAAGTTGACGGGGATGGAGGGCTTTGTCAACGTAGTCAATATGAACGATTCTAGCTCCAGTGACCCTATGATGTCCATCCAACGGCCGTAGTGCTTCTTCAACCTCTGGTCTTTGTGCTCCAGCCGCCCAAAGCAGCACCGGTTGTGCCGCATGCTCCTGCCTCCTGTGGCCGGCTGAGATGCCGCGGAGGCCTCACCTCCCCCTACTACTCCCACCGCTGGCCAGGCCATCCCTCTACTCACCCACATCCCCTGTTATTCTGTGGCGACGGCAGCCGCACACCACAGCCGAACCAGTGAACCCTCGTACTCCTCTTTGCGTGGGCATCCACTGTTGCGTCTTCCCCGGCTCGGCGTCGTCCCCTTCCTAGGCCTCGCCGTCGTCCACCGCCGTGGTGCTCTCGGCACGGTGTGGTCAATGTGGTCAACGATCAACTTCCATCGGAAGAGTACTGTATGTGGAGAGGCTGACAGCTGGGTCCACGGCAGCCGCAAGGAAGTGCCTCCTTATTACGCGCAAAATAATTATTCCTCCACCTGACAGCAGGGACCCACCGGATGGGCCACCGTATTTCGTGAAAAAAATGATTCGCCCCCTGCCTGCTGGGACCCACTAGCTACATCTTTGCACGCAAGGAAGTGCGTCCGGGGAAAAAACTATTCGCCCCCCTGACTGCTGGGACCCACCATCTACATCTTCGAACGCAAGGAAGTTCCTGACAGTCGGGACCCACCTGGTCGAAGCGTACGTAGCGTTGTCATTCTGGCCGCGAATGTGTATATACATACTGGTCGATGTAGAGGCGCGCACGTGTCTTAGTAGAGGCACGCACGTAGCATGTACACGTACGTACAACGGCCAGGGTGCAAGAAAGTAAATACGGCCACGCACGTACATACGGGAGGGGTCTCGAATGCCTACCCGCGCATATGTACGGCCAGGGCTTGTGTACATGGCTGGGTCAGAACGGAGAAACTGCGTCGGCGTCGTGTTCATGTTGAGGCAACGGAATGCATCGTGTTCATCGGGAGGCAACGGAATGTGCCGTGTTCATCGGGAGGCAACAGAACACGTGGGAGCCAACCGGCTTGGACGGAACAAGCGATGGAAACGAGGCCTGGCGTACCACAAAACGGAGGAAACGGCCTTGTGTTCGACCGGCCACGTTCGAAACGGGATCCTTTTCATCGGGAGGGGTCTGGCGTACCGCAAAATGGAGGAAACGGACTTGTGTTGGACCTCCTACGATCGAAATGGGATCCTGTTGATCGGGAGGGGTGTGGCATACCGCAAAACGGATGAAATGGACTTGTGTTGGAGCGCTACGGTCGAAACCAGGGTCCTGTTCATCGGGAGGGGTGTGGCGTACCGCAAAACAGGACTCCACGGGATAATGTTCATCTCCACCGTCGACCTTCTCCAGCCTCCACGGGATACTGTTCATCCACCGTCGGCCTCCTCTAGCCTCCACCTGCGACTGTTCATCCACGGGCTCCTATTCATCCAACCTCCACCGTGCGCTACTCCACCGGCTACTGTTCAACCACCCTTCTCCACGGGCTCCTGTTCAACCACCCCTCCACAGCTACTGTTCATCCACCCCTCCACCGTCTACTATTCATCCAGCCCTCCACGGGGTCATTCTGTTCATCCAGCCCTCCACAGAGTCCTGTTCATCCAACCCCAACCGGCTCGATCGATCGGGGTCTTGTTCATCCAGAGGCAACGCCACGGGTCCTTTTCATCCACCCCCACCGCTCACTGTTCATCCAAACCCCCTGCAACGCTCACTGTTCATCCAGAGGTAGCATCGATCGGCTTCAGTTAGCAGCAGTAGCGAAGGAATCGCTCGATCGGGTTCAGTTAACAGCCATCGATCGATCGCTCGGGTTCAGTAACGCGTAGCCTGCAGTGCAATCTCTCGGGTTCAGTTAGAGCCCAACGCCTCGCTCGGGTTCAGTTAGAGCCAACGCCTCGCACACACGCGCGTACGTGTACGAGAGAAAAGCACATCGCTCGGCCCCCGACCACCCACCGTAACCGGGAACTCCCCGAAATTTTCCTTGCCCTCGCTTCTACCACGGTTTTTTCCGTCATGGACGGCCCAAAGAATGTCATGCAGCTGTTGGGGAACGTAGTAATTTCAAAAAATTTCCTACGATCACGCAAGATCATGGTGATGCATAGCAACGAGATGAGAGTGTTGTCTATATACCCTTGTAGACCAGCAACGGAAGCGTTGACGCAACGTAGAGGAAGTAGTCGTACTTCTTCACGATCCAACCGATCCAAGTACCGAACGTACGGCACCTCCGAGTTCTGCACACGGTCAGCTCGATGACGTCCCTCGAACTCCGATCCAGCCGAGTGTTGAGGGAGAGTTTCGTCAGCACGACGGCGTGGTGACGATGATGATGTTCCACCGGCGCAGGGCTTCGCCTAAGCTCCGCTACGGTATTCTCGAGGTGTAATCTGGTGGAAGGGGGCACCGCACACGGCTAAGGAAAGATCTCAAGGATCAACTTGTGTGTCATGGGGTGCCCTCTGCCCGTGATATAAAGGAGGGAAGGAGGAGGGCTGGCCGGCCAAGGGAGGTGCGCCAGGGTGTCCTACTCCTACTAGGAGTAGGATTCCCCCAATCCTAGTCCAACTAGGTTTCCCCAAGTGGGAAGGGAGAGAGAGGCGCCCCTTCTCCTAGTCCCTAATAGGACTAGGGAAGGGGAAGGTGCGCCAGCACTTGGGCCCCCTTCTCTCCTTTCCACTAAGGCCCATGTTGGCCCATTAGTATTCCGGGGTTCCGTAACCTCCGGTGCCTTGGTAAAATTCCCAATTTCACCCGGAACACTTCCGATGTCCAAACATAGACTTCCAATATATGAATCTTTATGTCTCGACCATTTCGAGACTCCTCGTCACGTCCGTGATCTCATCCGGGACTCGAACAACCTTCGGTACAGAAACATCATAACAACTCATAGTAATCATCATCGAACGTTAAGCGTGCGGACCCAACGGGTTCAAGAACTATGTAGACATGACCGAGACACCTCTCCGGTCAATAACCAATAGCGGGACCTGGATGCCCATATTTGCTCCTACATATTCTACGAAGATCTTTATCTGTCAGACCGCATAACAACATACGTTGTTCCCTTTGTCATCGGTATGTTACTTGCCCGAGATTCGATCGTCGGTATCCAACACCTAGTTCAATCTCGTTACCGGCAATTCTCTTTACTCGTTCGTAATACATCATTTCACAACTAACTCATTAGTTGCAATGCTTGCAAGGCTTATGTGATGTGCATTACCGAGAGGGCCCAGAGATACCTCTCCGACAATCGGAGTGACAAATCCTAATCTCGAAATATGCCAACCCAACATGTACCTTCGGAGACACCTGTAATGTACCTTTATAATCACCCGATTCGTTGTGACGCTTGGTAGCACCCAAAGTGTTCCTCGTGCAAACGGGAGTTGCATAATCTCATAGTCATAGGAACATGTATAAGTCATGAAGAAAAGCACTAGCAACAAACTATACGATCAGGTGCTATGCTAATGGAATGGGTCATGTCAATCGATCATTCAACCAATGATGTGATCCCGTTAATCAAATAACAACTCCTTGTTTATGGTTAGGAAACACAACCATCTTTGATTAACGAGCTAGTCAAGTAGAGGCATACTAGTGACACTCAGCAGGTTTATGTATTCACACATGTATTATGTTTCCTGTTAATACAATTCTAGCATGAATAATAAACATTTATCATGATATAAGGAAATAAATAATAACTTTATTATTGCCTCTAGGGCATATTTCCTTCAGTCTCCCACTTGCACTAGAGTCAATAATCTAGATTACACAAGAATGATTCTAACACCCATGGAGTCTTGGTGCTGATCATGTTTTGCTCGTGGAAGAGGCTTAGTCAATGGGTCTGCAACATTCAGATCCGTATGTATCTTGCATATCTCTATGTCTCCCACCGGACCAAATCCGGATGGAGTTGAAGCGTCTTTTGATGTGCTTGGTTCTCTTGTGAAATCTGGATTCCTTTGCTAAGGCAATTGCACAAGTATTGTCACAAAAGATTTTCATTGGACCCGATACACTAGGTACAACACCTCGATAGGTTATGAAATCCTTCATCAAGACTCCGTCATTAGCTGCTTCAAGCAGCTATGTACTCAGCTTCACATGTAGATCCCGCCATACGACGCTTTGTTTGGAACTGCACCAACCGACAGCTCCTCCGCTTAATGTAAATCATTATCCGGTTTGCGATTTAGAATCGTCCGGATCAGTGTCAAAGCTATGCCGACGTAACCGCTTCTGACGAGTTCTTTGTCACCGCCATAAATGAGAAACATATCCTTAGTCCTTCTCAAGTACTTAAGGATGTTCTTGACCGCTGTCGATGATCCACTCTGGATTACTTTGGTACCTGCCAAACTTACAGCAAAGGCACACATCAGGTCTGGTACACAGCATTGCATACATGATAGAGCCTATGGCTGAAGCATAGGGAACATCTTTCATTTTCTCTCTATCTTCTGCGGTGGTCGGGCATTGAGTCTTACTCAACTTCACACCTTGTAGCACCGGCAAGAACCCTTTCTTTGCTCGATCCATTTTGAACTTTTTCAAAACTTTATCAAGGTATGTGCTTTGTGAAAGTCCTATTAAGCGTCTTGATCTATCTCTATAGATCTTAATGCCCAATATGTAAGCAGCTTCACCGAGGTCTTTCATCGAAAAACTCTTATTCAAGTATCCCTTTATGCTATCCAGAAATTCTATATCATTTCCGATCAGTAATATGTCATCCACATATAATATTAGAAATGCTACAGAGCTCCCACTCACTTTCTTGTAAATACAAAGCTTCTCCAAAAGTGCAGATAAAACCGAATGCTTTGATCACACTATCAAAACGTTTATTCCAACTCCGAGAGGCTTGCACCAGTCCATAAATGGATCGCTGGAGCTTGCACACTTTGTTAGCTCCCTTTGGATCGACAAAACCTTCTGGTTGCATCATATACAACTCTTCTTCCGTAAATCCATTCAGAATGCAGTTTTAACATCCATTTGCCAAATTTCATAATCATAAAATGCGGCAATTGCTAACATGATTCGGACGGACTTAAGCATCGCTACGGGTGAGAAGGTCTCATCGTAGTCAATCCCTTGAACTTGTCGAAAACCTTTTGCAACAAGTCGAGCTTTATAGACAATAACATTACCATCAGCGCCAGTCTTCTTCTTGAAGATCCATTTATTCTCAATTGCTTGCCGATCATCGGGCAAGTCAACCAAAGTCCACACTTTGTTCTCATACATGGATCCCATCTCAGATTTCATGGCCTCAAGCCATTTTGTGGAATCTGGGCTCACCATCGCTTCTTCATAGTTCGTAGGTTCATCATGTTCCATTAACATGACTTCCAGAATAGGATTACCGTACCACTCTGGTGCAGATCTTGCTCGTTGATCTACGAAGTTCTGTAGAAACTTGATCTGAAGTTTCATGATCATCATCATTAGCTTCTTCCCTATTTGGTGTAGGTGTCACAGAAACTGTTTTCTGTGATGTACTACTTCTCAATAAGGGAGTAGATACAGTTATCTCATCAAGTTCTACTTTCCTCCCACTCACTTCTTTCGAGAGAAACTCCTTCTCCAAAAGTTTCCGAATTTAGCAACAAAAATCTTGCCTTCGGATCTGTGATAGAAGGTGTACCCAACAGTCTCCTTTGGGTATCCTATGAAGACACATTTCTCCGATTTGGGTTCGAGCTTATCAGGTTGAAGCTTTTTCACATAAGCATCGCAGCCCCAAACTTTCAGAAAGCGACAACTTTGGTTTCTTGCCAAACCACAGTTCATAAGGCGTCGTCTCAACGGATTTAGATGGTGCCCTATTTAAAGTGAATGTAGCCGTCTCTAAAGCATAACCCCAAAATGATAGCGGTAAATCAGTAAGAGACATCATAGATCGCACCATATCTAATAAAGTACGATTACGACGTTCGGACACACCATTACGTTGTGGTGTTCCAGGTGGCGTAAGTTGCGAAACTATTCCGCATTGTTTCAAATGTAGGCCAAACTCGTAACTCAAATATTCTCCTCCACGATCAGATCGTAGAAACTTTATTTTCTTGTTACGATGATTTTCCACTTCACTCTGAAATTCTTTGAACTTTTCAAATGTTTCAGACTTGTGTTTCATTAAGTAGATATACCCATATCTGCTCAAATCATCTGTGAAGGTGAGAAAATAACGATATCCGCCATTTAGCCTCAACATTCATTGGACCACATACATCAGTATGTATGATTTCCAATAAATCTGTTGCTCTCTCCATAGTTCCGGAGAACGGTGTTTTAGTCATCTTGCCCATAAGGCACGGTTCGTAAGTGCCAAGTGATTCATAATCAAGTGACTCCAAAAGTCCATCAAGATGGAGTTTCTTCATGCGCTTTACACCGATATGACCTAAACGGCAAGCCACAAATAAGTTGCACCATCATTATCAACTCTGCATCTTTTGGTTTCAACATTATGAATATGTGTATCACTACTATCAAGATTAAGTAAAAACAAACCATTCTTCAATGGTGCATGACCATAAAAGATATTATTCATATAAATAGAACAACCATTATTCTCTGATTTAAATGAATAACCGTCTCGCATCAAACAAGATCCAGATATAATGTTCATGCTCAACGCTGGTACTAAATAACAATTATTTAGGTCTAATACTAATCCGAAGGTAGATGTAGAGGTAGCGTGCCGACTGCGATCACATCGACTTTGGAACCATTTCCCACGCCAAGATCGTCACCTCGTCCTTAGCCAATCTTCGCTAATCAGTAGCCCCTGCTTTGAGTTGCAAATATTAGCAATGTAACCAGATCAAATACCCAGTGCTATCTGCGAGTATTAGTAAGGTACACATCAATAACATGTATATCATATATACCTTTGTTAACCTTGCCATCCTTCTTATCCGCCAAATACTTAGGGCAGTTCCGCTTCCAAATGACCAGCACGCTTGCAATAGAAGCACTCGGTTTCAGGCTTAGGACCAGACTTGGGTTTCTTCTCTTGATCAAAGCAACTTGCTTGCCGTTCTTTTTGAAGTTTCCTTTTCTTTCCTTTGCCCTTTTTCTTGAAACTAGTGGTTTTGTTAACCATCAACACTTGATGCTCCTTTTTGATTTCTACCTCCGCTGCTTTCAAAGATCGCGAAGAGCTCGGGCATTGTTTTGGTCATCCCTTGCATATTATAGTTCATCACGAAGCTCTTGTAGCTTGGTGGCGATGATTGGAGAATTCATCAATGACGCAATCATCCGGAAGATTAACTCCCGGTTGAATCAAGTGATTGTTATATCCGGACATTACGAGTATATGCTCACTTGTAACCGTTCTCCTCCATCTTACAGCCTATAGAACTTATTGGAGACTTCATATCTCTCAATCCGGGCATTCGCTTGGAATATTAACTTCAACTCCTGGAACATCTCATATGCTCCATGGTGTTCAAAACGACGTTGAAGTCCCGGTTCTAAGCCGTAAAGCATGGCACACTCGAACTATAGAGTAGTCATCGGCTTTGCTTTGCCGACGTTCACAACATCTGGCGCAGCCCTTGCTCCAGCCTGGCACCTAACGGTGCTTCCGGGACGTAATTCTTCCGTGCAGCAATAAGGATAATCCTCAAATTACGGACCCAGTCCGTAATTGCTGCCATCATCTTTCAACTTTGCTTTCTCAAGGAACGCATTAAAATTCAACGGAACAACAAAGACGAGCCATCTATCTACACATCATAGACAAGCAAGATACTATCGGTACTAAGTTCATGATAAATTTAAGTTCAATTAATCATATTACTTAAGAACTCCCACTTAGAAAAATATCCTCCAATTTCTCTAAGTGATTGCGTGATCCATATCAACTACACCATGACCGATCATCACGTGTGATGGAGTAGTTTCAATGGTGAACATCAATATGTTGATCATATCTACTATATGATTCACGCCGACCTTTCGGTCTCCGTGTTCCGAGGTCATATCTTATATGCATAGCTCGTCAAGTATAACCTGAGTATTCTGCGTGTGCAACTGTTTTGCACCCGTTGTATTTGAACGTAGAGCCTATCACACCCGATCATCACGTGGTGTCTCGGCCACGAAGAACTTTTGCAACGGTGCATACTCGTGGAGAACACTTCTTGATAATTTAGTAAGGGATCATCTTATAATGCTACCGTCAATCAAAGCAAGATAAGATGCATAAAGGATAAACATCACATGCAATCAATATAAGTGATATGATATGGCCATCATCATCTTGTGCTTGTGATCTCCATCCTCGAAGCACCGTCATGATCACCATTGTCACCGGCGCGACACCTTGATCTCCATCGTAGCATCGTTGTCGTCTCGCCAATCTTATGCTTCTACGACTATCGCTACCGCTTAGTGATAAAGTAAAGCATTACAGGGCGATTGCATTGCATACAATAAAGCGACAACCATATGGCTCCTGCCAGTTGCCGATAACTCGGTTACAAAACATGATCATCTCATACAATAAAATATAGCATCACGTCTTGACCATATCACATCACAACATGCCCTGCAAAAACAAGTTAGACGTCCTCTACTTTGTTGTTGCAAGTTTTACGTGGCTGCTACGGGCTGAGCAAGAACCGTTCTTACCTACGCATCAAAACCACAACGATACTTCGTCAAATAGACTCCGTTTAACCTTCTCAAGGACCGGGCGTATGCTACTCAGTTCAACTAAAGTTGGAGAGACAGTCTTCCACAAGCCATCTATGTGCAAAGCACGTCGAGGGAACCGGTCTCGCGTAAGAGCACGCGTAAGGTTGGTCTGGATCGTCTTTCCAACAATACCGCTGAACCAAAGTATGACATCTTTGGTAGGCGGTATGACTTGTATCGTCCACAACTCACTTGTGTTCTACTCGTGCATATGACATCTACGCATAAAACCAGGCTCGGATGCCACTGTTGGGGAACGTAGTAATTTCAAAAATTTTCCTACGATCACGCCAAGATCATGGTGATGCATAGCAACGAGATGAGAGTGTTGTCTATATACCCTTGTAGACCAGCAGCAGGCGTTGACGCAACGTAGAGGAAGTAGTCGTACTTCTTCACGATCCAACCGATCCAAGTACCGAACGTCACGGCACCTCCGAGTTCTGCACACGTTCAGCTCGATGGCGTCCCTCGAACTCCGATCCAGCCGAGTGTTGAGGGAGAGTTTCGTCGACGACGACGGCGTGGTGGCGATGATGATGTTCCACCGCGCAGGCTTCGCCTAAGCTCCGCTTCTGATATTCTCGAGGTGTAATCTGGTGGAAGGGGCACCGCTGCACGGCTAAGGAAAGATCTCAAGGATCAACTTGTGTGTCATGGGGTGCCCTCTGCCCCAGATATAAAGGAGGGAAGGAGGAGGGCTGGCCGGCCAAGGGAGGTGCGCCAGGTGTCCTACTCCTACTAGGAGTAGGATTCCCCCAATCCTAGTCCAACTAGGTTTCCCCAAGTGGGAAGGGAGAGAGAGAGGCGCCCCTTCTCCTAGTCCTAATAGGACTAGGGAAGGGGGAAGGTGCGCCAGCACTTGGGCCCCTTCTCTCCTTTCCACTAAGGCCCATGTTGGCCCATTAGTATTCGGGGTTCCGGTAACCTCCGGTACTTGGTAAAATTCCCAATTTCACCGGAACACTTCCGATGTCCAAACATAGACTTCCAATATATGAATCTTTATGTCTCGACCATTTCGAGACTCCTCGTCACGTCCGTGATCTCATCCGGGACTCGAACAACCTTCGGTACAGAAACATCATAACAACTCATAGTAACTGTCATCGAAGCGTTAAGCGTGCGGACCCTACGGGTTCGAGAACTATGTAGACATGACCGAGACACCTCTCCGGTCAATAACCAATAAGCGGGACCTGGATGCCCATATTGGCTCCTACATATTCTACGAAGATCTTTATCGGTCGGACCGCGCATAACAACATACGTTGTTCCCTTTGTCATCGGTATGTTACTTGCCCGAGATTCGATCGTCGGTATCCAATACCTAGTTCAATCTCGTTACCGCAAGTCTCTTTACTCGTTCCGTAATACATCATTTCACAACTAACTCATTAGTTGCAATGCTTGCAAGGCTTATGTGATGTGCATTACCGAGAGGGCCAGAGATACCTCTCCGACAATCGGAGTGACAAATCCTAATCTCGAAATATGCCAACCCAACATGTACCTTCGGAGACACCTGTAATGTACCTTTATAATCACCCAGATTACGTTGTGACGTTTGGTAGCACCAAAGTGTTCCTCGTGCAAACGGGAGTTGCATAATCTCATAGTCATAGGAACATGTATAAGTCATGAAGAAAAGCACTAGCAACAAACTATACGATCAGGTGCTATGCTAATGGAATGGGTCATGTCAATCGGATCATTCAACCAATGATGTGATCCCGTTAATCAAATAACAACTCCTTGTTTATGGTTAGGAAACACAACCATCTTTGATTAACGAGCTAGTCAAGTAGAGGCATACTAGTGACACTCTGTAGGTTTATGTATTCACACATGTATTATGTTTCCTGTTAATACAATTCTAGCATGAATAATAAACATTTATCATGATATAAGGAAATAAATAATAACTTTATTATTGCCTCTAGGGCATATTTCCTTCAGCAGCTGCGTCTCCGGCCCGCCCAGGACAAAAAGCCCATTTTCTGTCATGATTTTTTGTCATAGAAGTAGGAGCCCACCGGGTTTTGTCACAATTGTCATATGATGATACCGGGTTTTGTCACAATTGTCGTCATAGAAGTGTCATAAGTATGACAGAAAAAAATTTGTTCGGCCCAAAACGAATGTGTCTTTTTTGTAGTGGGAGGATGACACATAGCAGCCAGAGGAAGAGCTAGCGTCGGCTGCGGCCTTCAACATGGAGGGTTCCATGGCAGAGTTTATGGAGCAGCAGGCCATCCTGGAGTCCATCTAGGATGAGGCCTGTGTCGAGGCCAACCGGTGGTTCATCCGGCAAGAACGGGCGGCGATCGACGCGCTTTTTGTTGAATTAGATGCGGAGGCAGAGGCGGAGACTAAGGCGAAGGAGCCGCAGGAGCTAGAGTTGTGGTTGCCGCCCATGTACCTGGAGTCGAGCATGGAGATCATGAACAACTCCGACAAGGATTAAAGTAGTGTTGGTTATTTTTGATCTACTTGGTACATAGGTTTTCCTCTTTTGCATGGTTTGTATGGAATTAAGGTTTCCAGTATGAGATATACGGATCTAGAGGAGCAAATTTAAGGTGTGACCGATCACTGCCGCAGACACACCTAAGCGTGTCCGCGGGCGTTTGAGGACTCGAGATTGCTATCGGCGGCTATAAGATCTGCCGCCTCGCGAGTCGTCTAATTTTTTGATGGAGCTATCCGTATTGTTCTTTTTTATTTTTGTAACAGGACTTTTGTTGCAGAAATTTATATTTCTAGAACAAAAATCTTTGTGACAAAACCTTCTCTTCTCTAATTTCTGCAACAGGAACCTTGTTGAAAAACCTCCTTGTCTGTAATTTTCTGCAACAAGACCGATGTCGCACAACCTCTTCTTTTCTAATTTTTTACAAGAAGACCCTTGTTGCAAAACCTCCTCTTCTTTAATTTCCTATAACAAGACCCACGCTGCATAACCTTATCTTCTCTATTTTTTTTGCAACAATACCCTTGTTGCAAAAATTGCAAGAGCATCTCCGCCGCATCTAATATTCTGCAACAAGACCCATGTTGCAAAAATTGCAACAACATCTCCGGCCCTCTGTTTTCGAGTCGCTCGACTAGTCATCGGCTAGTCGACGAGTCGCAAGTGCAGGAGCGACTCAGGCTCTCGACTCGACTCCTGGCATGACTCGAGCGACTACTCTCGACTAGTCACAACTAGTCGTTGTGTCTGAGTCGAACGACTCACTTATTTTGGGCCCCCAACAGTTTTTTAACAGTATTTCCTTGGCCCATCAGCCCATCCCACCCCTAGAAACCTATAGATCGATCCATCCCCCTCACCCTGACCTAATCCTCTCCCTGGCAGCTGCCTTCCCTCCTCCCCTGGTTGTTGCTGGTGGTGTGCTCCTCCCCTCCTCCTCTGGTTGTTGTTGTTGCTATGCTCCTCCCTTCCTCCTTTGGTTTCTGCTACTGGTGTGCTCCTCCACTCCTCCCTTGGTTGATGCTACTGTTGTTGTGCTCCTCCACTTCTCCCCTGGTTGATGTTGCTGTTGTTGTGCTCCTCCACTCCTCCCCTGGTTGTTGTTGCTGCTGTGTGCTCCTCCCCTGGTAAGTACTATCATGTATCCTCTTTCCTCTCTTTTCCTTTTGCTCTGATCTAGATGCTACTGATGTTGGTTGGACCTCTAGTGTTTCTGCTAGTTAGCTTAGGGCTTGATTTGGAGAGAAAAACAACTAAGTGGAGTTATCTTTCCTTCTATCATAGGTTCACCATGTACTCCCAGCCAGAGATATCCCAAGTTTTTTGATCAGCTCAAGCTGCAGAAGAAGCTGATGTGCACTATGAGCCATTCAAAGATCCTAAGAGGAGGCTAACAAAGAGCAAGGATCCAGCATGGAAATATGCATTCTGGCCAGAACTCAACAAGAGGTTGTTGCTGTAATGTAATTTGTGCGGTAATCAAATTACCTCTGGACCTTGTAGGATGAAGAAACGCCTTGCTGGGGGGGTTTACAATTGTGAGTATGTGCACCAAAACAACCCCTGAAATTTGAAAGGAGATGCACAATGATACGTCTCCAACGTATCTATAATTTTTTATCGTTCCATGTTGTTATATTATCATTCTTGGATGTTTTACAATCATTTTCTATCATTTTTTGCTACTAACCTATTGACATAGTGCCCAGTGCCAGTTGCTGTTTTCTGCATGTTTTTTACATCGCATGGAATCAATATCAAACGGAGTCCAAACGCAACGCAACTCCTGGAGGAATTTTTTTGGGCCAGAAGAAAACCAATGGGCCAAGGAAGCACCTGAGGGGATGCTCGAGGGGAGCAGCACCCACCAGGGCGCGCTAGGAGGCCCAGGCGCACCCTGGGGGGGTTGTGCCCACCTCGTGTGCCCCCCGAACCGCCTCTTTGCTTATAAATACCACAATATTCCAGAAACCCTAGGGGAGTCAATGAAATATTGATCTAGCCGCCATGGAGTCCAGAACCACCAGATCCAATCTAGACATCGTCATGGAGGGGTTCACCACTTCCATTGGTGCCTCTCTTATGATGTGTGAGTAGTTCTTTGTAGACCCACTACTAGGAAAAGGCCTACTAATGGCACACCTAATTTGGCCATTAATGACGCATTAGTGGTGCGCCATTAGTGCCACGCCATTAGTATATTTTACTAATGGCGCACCACTGGTGCGCCATTAGTTGGCGGACCTCAGATGCGCCATTAGTATACCCAGGTGCTTTGGCATACTAATGGCGCACAACGACAAGATGCGCCATTAGTAACTTCGGCATACTAATGGCGCACTGTTTAATGATGCGCCATTAGTATCCTTTGGCATACTAATGGCGCCTTTATGTGATGAGCCATTAGTATGAATATTAGGTTTTTTTATTTTTTTTATTTTTTGTTTTTTGCACAGGTTACAAAATGTATAATTGGACAAAATATAGACAGCACACATCAACAACAGATTCATCAAATACAATAGAAGATTAGTCTCTGAATACAATTCATCATATTAGTCTCTCTCTCTCTCTCTCTCTCTCTTGATTATCAATACAATGGTCTCTTGGAGATCCATATGATGTAAGTCTTTTGGCGGTGTGTTTGTTGGGATCCGGTGAACTTTGAGTTTATGATCACATCTATGTTTTTTATCCATGAAAGTTATTTGAGTCTTCTTTGATCTCTTATATGCATGATTGCTTATAGCCTCATATTTCTTCTCCGATATGTGGGTTTTGTTTGGCCAACTTGATCTATTTATCTTGCAATGGGAAGAGGTGCTTTGTAGTGGGTTCGATCTTACGATTGCTTGATCCCGATGGCGTAAGGGAACCGACACATATGTATCGCTGCTACTAAGGGATAACAAGATGAGATCTATATCTGCCGCAATAGATAAACGAATCTCGTCTACATCATGTCACCGTTCTTATTGCATTACTCCATTTTCTCATGAACTTAATACACTAGATCCATGCTGGATAGCGGTCAATGTGTGGAGTAATAGTAGTAGATGCGGGCAGGATTCGGTCTACTAATATTGTACGTGATGCCTATATAATGATCATTGCCTAGATATCATCATGATTACTTGAAGTTCTATCAATTGCCCAACAGTAACTATTTTCCCACCGTTTGCTATTTTTCTCGAGAGAAGCCACTAGTGAAACATACGGCCCCCGGGTCTCTTTTCATCATATTTGCCTTTGCGATCTATTTTCCCTTGCATTTATCTTCAGATCTATTAAATCAAAAATACAAAAATACCTTGCTGCAATTTGTTTGTTCCGCGATCTATTTATCCTATCTACCACTTTTAACTCACGTTATTTGCCTATCTTGAGGCGCCGTACCCAAAAGGGATTGACAACCCCTTTAACACGTCGGGTTGCGAGTATTTATTATTCGTGTGCAAGTGTTGTTTACGTGGTGTGAGGAGGTTCTCCTACTGGTTCGATAACCTGGGTCTCATCATTGAGGGAAATACCTACCATCTCTATACTGCATCATCCCTTCCTCTTTGGGGAAATACCGACGTAGTTCTAGTGGACATCAAAAGGAATTTCTGGTGCCGTTGCCGGGAAGGATCTTCAACATCAACCAGGTTCCTAATCACAAATCTCAGCTCCTCGCAATTTACATTATTTTCCATTTACCTCTCGTTTTCCTCTCCCCCACTTCATAAAAAGTTGCCATTTTATTCACCCTCTTTTTCGTTCGTCATTTTCTCGTCAGATCTGTTTTCGAGTGCAATCTTATTGCGTAGTCATCATGACCCCAAGAGAACACCAAGTTGTGTGATTTCTCAAATACCAACAACAATGATTTTATTAGCACTCTGATTGCTCCTCCCGCCACTAGTGCGGAGTCTTGTGATATTAATACTACTTTGTTGAATCTTGTCATGAAAGATCAATTTGTCGGTACTCCTAATGAGGATGTCGCATCCCATCTTAACACATTCGTGGAATTATGCGATATGCAAAAGAAAAAAGAAGTGAACAATGATGTTGTGAATTTGAAATTATTTCCATTTTCTTTGCGAGATCGTGCAAAAATTTGGTTTTCTTCTTTGCCTTGCAATAGTATTGATTCTTGGAACAAGTGCAAAGATGCTTTTATCACTAAGTATTTTCCGCCCACAAAAATTCTTTCCCTTAGAACCCAAATCATGAATTTCAAGCAACTTGAACATGAGCATGTTGCACAATCTTGGGAAAGGATGAAATTGATGCTAAGGAATTTCCCAACTCATGGGTTAAATCTTTGGATGATCATACAAAAAATTTATGAGGGATTGAATTTTGTTTCTTGTAATCTTTTAGATTCCGCCGTGGGGGGTACTTTTATAGAACTTTGGGTGAAGCTACTAAATTGCTAGACAATATTATGGCAAATTATTCGCAATCGCATACCGAAAGAGCTCCTACTAGTAAAAAAGTCAATTCGGTAGAAGAAATAAATTCTTTGAGTGAAAAAGTTGATGATCTTATGAAGTTGGTTGCTAATAAAAGTTCTCCTATTGATTTTAATGATGTGCCTTTGTCTACTTTGATTGAGAAAAATAGTGATGCCATAGATGTGAATTTTGTCTCGCAAAATAATTTCAACAACAATGCATATAGAGGTAATTTTAATCCTAGGCCTTTTCCTAGTAATTCCTCTAATAACTATGGTAATTCCTATGGTAATCCCACCTACAATAATAATAGAAACACCTCTGATCTTGAGAACAATATTAAAGAATTTATCAATACACAAAAAGCTTTCAACACTTTGATAGAAGAAAAGTTGAATAAAATTGATGATTTGTCATGATGTAGAAACTCTCAATATGTAGAAACTCTCAAGATGAAAAAATTTGTGCCTAAAGTTGAAGAATCAATTAAATCTCTTTATGTTTCTATGGATGAAAGTAAGAAAAGAACCGCTATGCTTAGAGCTAAAAGAGAATTTTTAGAAAAGGCGTTTTCTAGTGATTACTATCATAAAAGTAATGAAGATCTTAAAGTGATTAGTGTTTCTTATATTGATTCTTTGTTTAGTAAAATTAAGATTGATGAAAAAGGGACTAGAGAAGAGTCAACTTTAGTTAGAAGGCGTCCCTATGATTTGGAGGGTGAAAATCTTGTTGAAAAAATTGATAAAAGTGGGTTTGAAGAGGTCAAGACTTTAACTAGTGATGTGCCCACTATTTTGGATTACAAAGACTTTAATTATGATAGTTGCTCTTTGGTTTATTGTATTTCTTTGTTGCAATGCATGATAAATTCACCCCATGCTTATGAACAAAATAAAGCTTTTACTAAACATATTGTTGATGCTATGATGAAAACTTTTGAAGAAAAGTTGGAGTTAGAAGTTTCAATTCCTAGAAAATTGCATGATGAATGGAACCTACTATCAAAGTCAAGATTAAAAATTATGAGTGTTTTGCTTTGTGTGACTTGGGTGCTAGTGTTTCTACAATTCCGAAATGTTTATGTGATGTGCTTGGTCTTACCAATATTGAAGAATGTTCTTTAAATTTGCACTTAGCGTATTCTACTATTAAAAAGCCTATGGGGAGAATTAATGATGTTCTTATTCTTGAAAATAGTAATTATGTGCCCATAGATTTTATTGTTCTTGATATTGATTGCAATCCGTCTTGTCCGATTATTCTTGGTAGACCGTTTTTGTGTACCTTTGGTGACGTGATTGATACGAAAGAAGGCAATATTAAATTCCAATTTCCACTAAGGAAGGGAATGGAACACTTCCCTATAACAATAATTAGGCCACCATAAGAATCAATCATGAGGGCATCTTATGGATCTAGAACCAAAGATGACAAAACTTAGATCCTACGTTTTATGCCTAGCTAGGGGCGTAAAACGATAGCGCTTGATGGGAGGCAACCCAATGAATAAATTTATTTATTTATTTCTTTTTTATTTCTGTTCTTGAGTGTTAGCACAATTATGCTACTTTTATTATTGTGTTTTTGTGTTTTAGTTAGTGTTTGTTCCAAGCAATGCCTTTGGGAAGACTTGGGTGAAAGTTTATTTGATCTTGCTGAAAAACAGAAACTTTTGCGCTCACGATATTCGTTGTCATTTTTTATAGAAGAGTGATTTAAGTTGATTATTTTTGAAGAGAATTAATAGACAAATTCCTCACGTCCACCAATTTATTTCATAATTTTTGGAGTTACAGAAGTATTTGAAATTTTCAGATTGCTACAGACTGTTCTGTTTTTGACAGATTCTGTTTTCTTTGCGTTGTGTGCTTGTTTTGATGATTCTATGGTTTTATTTGATGATTTTTTGCCATAGAGAAGTTTTAATACAGTAGATATAATGCAAAAACAAAATAAGAATAGGTTTGCTACAGTACTTATAGCAGTGGTTTGGTTTCTTATACTAACGGATCTCACGAAGGTTTTGTTTGAGTTTTGTGTGATTGAAGTTTTCAAGTTTTGGGTTATCTTACGATGGATGAAGGAATAAGGATAAGCAAAAGGCTAAGCTTGGAGATGCCCGAGGCAACCCAAGATAATATTCAAAGAAGAAGCAAGCAACTAAGCTTGGGGATTCCCCCGAGTGGCATCCCCGCTTTCTTCTAACAACCATCGGTATTTTACTTGAAACTATATTTTTATTCATCACATGATATGAGTTTTGCTTGGAGCGTCTTGTATGATATTAGTCTTTGCTTGTTTTGCTTTGTGTTTTAAGTGTTGAATCCTTGCTGGACACACCCTTCTGAGAGAGCCAAAAATTATTCTATGCTTGCTCCTATGCTTCACTTAAATTTTTCGAGCCATGGATTTGCTCTAGTACTTCACTTATATCTTTTTTAGCACGGTGTGCTTTGTTAATTTTGAAGAAATGCTCTCATGCTTCACTTAGATTTATTTGGGAGTTAGTAAATTTTTAAGAAATTCTCTCTTGCTTCACTTAGATTATTTAGAGAGAAAGAAAAAAATTATGCTCATGATCTTCACTTATATTTGTTTGAGCTTATCAAAAACAACATATAAAATAGTCCCAAAGTGATAGATATCCAAGGAGGATATAATAAAAACTTTCATGAAGATCATTGGACAAAATAAACTTGATTCTTAGTAATGGTTTTGAGATATGACGATATAATATGTGAGTCATGTTGATGAGTAATTGTGCTTTAGTAAGAATATTGATGTTAAGGTTTGTGATTCCCTATGCAAGCACGAAAGTCAATAGTTATGCAATGGAATTTATATCCTACTTATGGTGCATTATTCGGTGTTACTTATGCTCTTGGGTACAAGATTTTTCGCTTTTTGGTTGGTCGCTTCTCAATCTTTTTGCTAGCCTTCATTTTACAATAAGTATGATCACTACTTGTGCATCCAAACCCTTTAAACCAGTTTTGCCTTATGAGTCCACTATACCTACCTATATGCGGTATTTCCATGTCGTTCTAAGCAAATTTGCATGTGCCATCTCTAATGTTCAAAATAAATTTCTCTTTTGTGTGCTCTACTACTCGCGAGGCGGTAAAGGGTAGCCAATATTTTCCATGCTAGATGTGTTATTCTCATGATGAGTGTTTATTCACTTGTCATTGCATGAGAGTATGGCAAAGGTACTAGGGATGCCCAGTCCCAAAATGAATAAATGAATTACTTTATGTTGTCAAATAATAAATTCCTTGGAAAGTGTTGGTATGGAAGGCACCCGTGGATACAGTTAGCCATGGAAAGTGAAAGTTATGGTGGAAAAAGGAATAAACTTTATTTTTTTATTTGGGAACCGCCTATGATGTATCTAGCATGGAAAGTGTTGGGATGCTCCAAGTCGTTTTCGTTGGTAGGAAAAGTATGCCCCTCAAAAATAATTCTATCTCTCAATTTAAGCTTTGAGCTCTGGCACCTCTACAAATCACTACTTCCCTCCGCGAAGGGCCTTTATTTTACTTATGCAATTTTTTATTTTGAATTTGAGTCTCCATCTTCTCTTGTAAAGCACCAACTAAGGGGCACTATGATCGTCTTTGAGCATTGGGTGTAGCTAATATTCGAGTGTGTTTCATGAATGGATCAATGATTGAGCATGATGGGCTAGGGATAACTTGCTTTAGTGTTGATATTTTGAAAGACATGGTTGCTTGTTGGTATGCTTGAGTATTAAAGTCTTCATGTCAAAACTAGACTATTGCTTTGAATCATATAAAAGTCCATAAGTCCATGCTATAGAGAAAAGAATGTGATGAACATGTTAGGCAGCATTCCACATCAAAAAATTTGTTTTTATCATTTACCTACTCGAGGACGAGCAGGAATTAAGCTTGGGGATGCTGATATGTCTCCAACATATCTATAATTTTTTATTGTTCCATGTTGTTATATTAACATTCTTGGATGTTTTACAATCATTTTATAGTCATTTTATATCATTTTTTGGTACTAACCTATTGACATAGTGCCTAGTGCTAGTTGTTGTTTTTTGCATGTTTTTTACATCGCAGGAAATCAATATCAAACGGAGTCCAAACGCAACGCAACTCCTGGAGGAATTTTTTTGGGCCAGAAGAAAGCCAATGGGCCAAGGAAGCACCTGAGGGGCTGCTCGAGGGGAGCAGCACCCACCAGGGCGCGCCAGGAGGCCCAGGCGCGCCCTGGGGGTTTGTGCCCACCTCAGGTGCCCCCCGAACCGCCTCTTTGCTCTATAAATACCACAATATTCCAGAAACCCTAGGGGAGTCGACGAAATATTGATCCAGCCGCCGCAGAGTCCAGAACCACCAGATCCAATCTAGACACCGTCATGGAGGGGTTCACCACTTCCATTGGTGTTCTCCTATGATGTGTGAGTAGTTCTTTGTAGACCTACGGGTCCGTAGTTAGTAGCTAGATGGCTTCCTCTCTATCTCTCTTGATTATCAATACAATGGTCTCTTGGAGATCCATATGATGTATGTCTTTTGGCGGTGTGTTTGTTGGGATCCGATGAACTTTGAGTTTATGATCAGATCTATGTTTTTTATCCATGAAAGTTATTTGAGTCTTCTTTGATCTCTTATATGCATGATTGCTTATAGCCTCGTATTTCTTCTCCAATATTTGGGTTTTGTTTGGCCAACTTGATCTATTTATCTTGCAATGGGAAGAGGTGCTTTGTAGTGGGTTCGATCTTACGGTGCTTGATCCCAGTGACAGAAGGGGAACCGACACGTATGTATCGTTGCTACTAAGGATAACAAGATGATATCTATATCTACTAAACGGATCTCATCTACATCATGTCATCATTCTTATTGCATTACTCCGTTTTCTCATGAACTTAATACACTTGATGCATGTTGGATAGCGGTCGATGTGTGGAGTAATAGTAGTACATGCAGGCATGAGTCGGTCTACTAATCTTGGACATGATGCCTATATAATGATCATTGCGTGGGTATCTTCATGATTATTTGAAGTTCTATCAATTGCCCAACAGTAATTGTTTTCCCACCGTTTGCTATTTTTCTCGAGAGAAGCCACTAGTGAAACTTATGGCCCCCGGGTCTCGTTTCATCATATTTGCCTTTGCGATCTATTTTCCCTTGCATTTATTTTCAGATCTGTTAAATCAAAAATACAAAAATACCTTGCTGCAATTTATTTGTTCTGCGATCTATTTATCCTATCTACCACTTTTACCTCACATTATTTGCCTATCTTGAGGCGCCGTACCCAAAAGGGATTGACAACCCCTTTAACACGTCAGGTTGCAAGTATTTGTTATTTGTGTGCAGGTGCTGTTTATGTGGTGTGAGGAGGTTCTCCTACTGGTTCGATAACCTTGGTCTCATCACTGAGGGAAATACCTACTGTCACTATACTGCATCATCCCTTCCTCTTTTGGGAAATACCGATGTAGTTCTAGCAGACATCACACGACTACTTGAGGACTCACTCATCCCGTTTCAAAAATCTAGATGGAGATGAAGGTGGTGAAGAAGATGGTGAAGAAGGTGCTGAACAAGAGAAGTGTGCAGCAAGTTCAAGAGCTTCCAACTCCGACTCCAACGCCTCCACCAAAAGAAAATCAAAGGGGACTACTCATTTGGCATCGACTGTGGCAAATAAGCAAGGAAAGTCCATTGCAGATCAGATTCGGAAGACACCGGAAGAGGTGGTTGCCGAGAGATATATGTTAAAGGGCACAAAAGACCATGAAGGATTACAACAAGAAGACAAAGGAGCATAAAGATGAAGTAGATGTTCATGTAGCTGACTTTTTGTATGAGAATTTCCTTCCACTCAATATTGTCAATTCAGAGTGAATTGCAAAAAACCACCACATTTGAAGCTCAAGCATCAGATTGCCACCACATTTCTAGCGCGTCCCAAAAATCCACCACTTTTCTTGTAAATTTTCTCAATAAAAACAAATGACCGCTTTGCATGATTAACCCGATTTACGGCAGGGCTGGCCCACCCCTCGGAGTGCCACGTCGCACTAACCGGACGGCGCGGGTTGTGACCATTAGGGCACTGTAGCGTGGTCAAAGCGGTCATGCTCCGTCTGCCTTGGTCCATTCTCCCCTATTTCCCCGTCTCTCTCTTTGTCCTGCGATGGCGGCGGTGGCTAAACCTAGCGGCGGCGTGGCAATCGGTGAGGCGGAGGGATCGGAGGCAATGGTGATGGGTTCTCGGAGGTAGACAAGCGGCTCGGCGGCGATGGTTTGCCGACGGCCGAGCTCCTTCACCGGAGCGATCCCCTTCGCCCCCTTCGCCGCCCCCTTCTACCTATGTCATGCTCTTCCTCTTTCTCCTCACACCATTTCAAATCAACAAACCCTTCATCATCAGAGGGGCTAACATCTTCAAATCTACAAACCCACTCCGGCGGCGAAGGGGGCGAAGGGGATCGCTCCGGTGAAGGAGCCCGCTGCGTCGGCAAACTACTGCTGCCGAGCCAGTTGTCTACCTCCGAGAACCCATCACCATCGCCTCTAGTCCCTCCACCTCCTGCTGACTCGCCACCGCCGCCGCTAGGTTTAGCCGCCGCCGCCATCGCAGGACAGAGAGAGAGACGGGGGAAAGAGGGAGAATGGGCCAAGCAGACGGAGCCGTGACCGCTTTGACCACGCGCGTGCCCTAACGGCCGTCAACCCGTGCGCCGTCCGGCTAGTGTGACGTGGCACCTGACGGGTGAGCCAGCCCTGTCAGAAATCGGATTAACTGTGGCAAAGCGGTCATTTGTTTTTATTGAGAAAATTTACAAGAAAAGTGGTGGATTTTTGGGACGCGCTAGAAATGTAGTGGCAATCTGATGCTTGAGCTTCAAATGTGGTGGGTTTTTGCAATTCACTCGTCAATTCAAGGAGTTGGGAGATTCTATTGGAATCTATAGGACAGTGTATGGGTCTGACTATATATCTCCTACTTATCATCAAGTGAGGGAACCATTGTTTGAGAAGGCAAAGATCAAGACCGACAACTTGAAAGGGAAGCATGAAGTTGCATGGAAAGAATATGGTTGCTCACTCATGTCAGATGGCTGGACAGGCATGACCGGGCGGCACTTGATCAACTTCCTTGTAATAGTCCGGAAGGTACCTTCTTCTTAGGGACAGCCAATGTTTCTTCTGAAACAGTTGATGCAAATCTGGTGGCAAAGCTGTTGAGCGAACAGATTGATGCAATTGGCCCTGAATTGGTAGTCCAAGTAGTTAGCGATAATGGTTCTAACTACAAGGCAGCCGGTAGACTTCTAATGGAAAAGTATCCTACAATGTATTGGACAACTTGTGCTGCCCACTGTTTGGATCTTATGCTAGAGGACATCGGGAAGATCAAAGAGTTCAGCCGTTGCATTGCTAAAGCAAAGAGAACAACCAGATTTATTTATTCCCATGGAAAGGTTCTTGATTTAATGAGAAGCTTGAATGGTAAGCAAGAAACTGTGGGGCCTGGAGCAGCTCGTTTTGCTACCATTGGCAAGCATGTGGAAGCAAAGGAACATTGAAAACTCTCTTTGTTAGCCCACAATGGTATGCAAACAAATTAAAGGACATCGAAGGAGGGAAGGCGGCTGAAGCAACTGTGATCTCCGTGTCATTTTGGCAATCGGTGGAGTCTTGCATGAGAGCTTCACAACCACTTCTTAGAGCTTTGAGGATCGCTGATGGTGATGAGACTCCGGCTATGGCAGAAATGTGGGCAGCCATGGATGTTGCAAAGACACACATAAAGGAAACTTTGACACATAAGCCAAACCTCCTAGGTCAAGTGGTAGCTATTGTTGATAAGAGGTGGGATAATCAGATGGAACAAAAGCTACATGGGGCTGCTTTGTTCTTTGAACCCAAATAAATTTTTTGCCATTAAGGAGTCCAACAAAAGACAAGCTTCCCGTCTCCGTTCAATGTTCAATGATATGCTATGGAAGATGGTGCTCGATGATGAGCAACAAACAACTATAAGTAGGGAAGCTGATGACTATGAGCTGGGCAGTGAATGTTTTTCGAAGCCATTGTCAATTGAAGACCGTGACAAAAAACGCCCTCGTAAGTATAAATTTTATGGCAGCTTGTATCTTCTTGTTCAGCTCAATTACTCCACTAATTGCTGGTTATTATGGCCTTCTCTTTAATGTGGGACTTCTTGGTTTTGTAGTTCTTTGGTGGAATGCTTATGGTGGCCTTGCTTTTGACCTCCAAACTCTTGCAAAGCGAATCCTTAGTCTATGTTGTTCAAGATCCGTCATGAGCGCAATTGGAGTGTATTTGCTCATGTAAGTAGCCATTAGTTGGCTGGTTTGATAGGCTAATTGCAGCAGCTTCTCACATATTTGTGTGCTTGCAGATCCACACCAAAGGGAGAAACCGTCTAGAGTACAAGAGATTGAACAAGCTATCATATGTCTCGTACAACCGAAAAAATGGAAGCTAGGTTTCAGAATCTACGTGAGCAAGGCTCTAAAGCAAAAAATCTAGTCCACTAGTGTAACGCCCCGGATTCGATGCGCCAGGTGTCTGCCAGTTATTCGCCGTCTTTGCCATGTCATGTGCTTGCGTGTTGCACTTTGCCATGTCATCATCTGCATTTCATATCATGTCATCATGTGCATTTCATTTTGCATACGTGTTCGTCTCATGCATCCGAGCATTTTCTCCGTTGTCCGTTTTGCAATCCGGCACTCCTATGTCTCCCGGCGCTCCCTTTTACCTCTTTTCATGTGTGGGTGTTAAACTTTCTCGGAATGGACCGAGGTTTGTCAAGCGGCCTTGGTATAGCACCGGTAGACCGCCTGTCAAGTTTCGTGCCATTTGGAGGTCGTTTGATACTCCAACGGTTAACCGGGTAACCGTAAAAGCCTCCTTCTCCTTGCAGCCCAACACTCTTCTAAAGTGACCCAAAACCCACCAAACTTCCCTCCATGCTCTCGGTCGTTCGATCCACGATCGGCGTGGCGAAAACCGCACCTCGTTTGGAGCTTCCTAGCTCCTCCTATCTATAAATAGGGATCCCTCCGAAATTTGCGGTCTAACCCTAGCCTTCCCTACCTCGCGCCACGGTGACGAAAATCCCGCCGCCCGGACGTGTCCGCCCCTCCGCCGCCGCCTCCCGTGGCTAACGGGAGCGCATACGTGGCGCCCGCCACCCCGCCGCCACCAGCGGCCGCTCGGCTCCAGCAGAGCCGCCCGCCGCGAACCGGGCCAAGGCCTCTCCCCGCCTCCTCCGGCCTCCCTCCGGCGAGATCCGCCGCCACATCGAGAACCGTGCCGCGGTCAACCCGCGAGGTGAAATTCCCCCAAGTCCCCGTAGTTTCCTGTATTTTTATGCATTTTCATCGCGTCATAACTCTGCATCCGTAGCTCTGTTTTGGGCGTGTAATATGTCAAAATGTTCGTATCGATGTGTAGATCATTTCATCTCATTGCATCATTTTCATTTGAGCTCATTTTGTTGCCCGAAATGCTGTTAGAAGAGGGCTATGTGATATTAGTTTCAGATTCTTATCAGAACATGCACTTTTGTCGTTTTTGCCATGATTGATGTGTGCACCCTATGAATTGAGTCCTACATGTGTTTTGTAATATGTCATGCCATATTTACAGGGGTGCATGCCATGTATTTTTGTGATCTCTGTGGTGACTAGCACAAGCATGCAAACTAGGCTTCATGATGTTGCTGATTTCAGCCCCTGTTCTGCTGATATTTTTATGCCATGTAAACTTGATGCTACCGAGAGATCCATGCTTATTTTGAGATACTTCAGTAAGGATGTTTTGAACATATGGTTATTATCTGTCCATCCATGCCCTTTTTTGCAATTATGGAGTGCCATAGCTTGAGTCAATCAAGCTCTACTTTTGCTATAAAATGTTTCCTGGCAGGTTGTTTACATGTTATTCAATTTTATCAAGGTTGTTGTAGTTGATCCGTGTATGCTGTGATGTTGTTCTTGCCATGTATAGCTTCTATGACATGTCTTATTTATGTGAGTTTCCTTTCCATGCCATGTATTGCTCTGTGGTGAGTGGTTCAAGCTCACCAACATGCCTACTTATTGTTGTTCCTGTCATGTATGAATCTGTAATATAACTTGCCATGTTTACATGGGTGCCATCATATTTTCTGATCCTTTTTGGCTCATGGTCAGTAAAGGACTTTTGTTATATGCAATTAGTATATTCATTCTATGCCTTTGTTTGCCATGCTAAGTTCCTGTAACATATTGTTTGATAGCTCTAAACATTGCAACCTGATGTTATTTTCTGCAAAGTTTGAAACTGTTATTATTTGCAATCTTGCCATGTGTTTTTGAGCATGTTCTAGTGATTTCTGGAGATAGCTCAGTGTTCATTTTTTGTCATGCTTTACCTGTACATCATGCCCATGCCTTTTGTTATCATGTTAAGATGCTGTAGCATGTTGTTTTGGTGTTTGCAATATGCCTAGTTGCTGTTTTGGACAGCTTGTCCTTCAAACTTGTTTCATGTGTATGTGTTGAACCGTTGCTCCGTTTTGAGTGTGCTCTATATGAAACTTGCTTGATTTTGCATGTAGCTTCATATTATCATGTTGCATCCTTGTTTTGAGGTGTTTGCTTGATATTTGTATGCATTTTGCATCAATGTCATGTTTATCTTGTTTTGCTCATATCTTCTAGGCCGTAGCTCCGAATCTAATGAACTTTATATGTAACTTGACTAGAATTTTGTGTAGATCATCGTGGTGCATCTTAACTTGTTGTTTAACAACTTCAACATAAGGTTTATTCAGATCTGGACCAATTTCGAAATTTGCATATGAGGACTTACCGGAGTTGTTCTATGTTGTTTCCGGCCTCATTTAAACTTGCTTTGATGTGTTGCTCTTGTTTGCATCATCTCTTGCCATGAGTAGCCTCATCTAGCCTTGTCATGCATCATGCTTGTTGTGCATTATGTCTTGTATATGTGTGGTGTGTTTACCATGTTGTGTGCTTCTTCTTGTTAGTTCCTGTTTCGTTGCGATCGTGAGGATTCGTTCGTCTACGCTTGGTTCGGCTTCATCCGTTCGTCTTCTTCATGGACTCGTTCTTCTTCCTAGCGGGATTTCAGGCAAGATGACCGCTACCCTGGATCTCACTACTATCATTGCTATGCCAGTTGCTTCGTTCTATCGCTTTGCTGCGCTACCTATTACCTATTTATCAAGCCATCCCAAATTGCCATGTCAGCCTCTAACCTTTTGCATCCTTCCTAGCAAACCGTTGTTTTGCTATGTTACCGCTTTGCTCAGCCCCTCTTATAGCGTTGTTAGTTGCAGGTGAAGATGAAGTTTGTTCCTTGTTGGAACATGGAGATGTTGTTCCTTGTTGGAACATGTTTACTTGTTGGGATATCACAATATTCCTTATATTATTAATGCATCTATATACTTGGTAAAGGGTGGAAGGCTCGGCCTTATGCCCGTGTTTTGTTCCACTCTTGCCGCCCTAGTTCCCTCATATCGGTATTATGTTCCCGGATTTTGCGTCCCTAACGCGGTCGGGTGATTTATGGGACCCCCTTGACAGTTCGCTTTGAATAAGACTCCTCCAGCAAGGCCCAACCTTGGTTTTACCATTTGCCTCACCACCACCTATTTTTCCCTTGGGAGTAATTAACCCAAGGGTCATCTTTATTTTAGGCCCCCCCCCCGGGCCAGTGCTTCTCTAAGTGCTGGTTCGAACCGAAATGATCTGCGGGCCCCTCGGGAAACTTCGGGGTTTGGTTTTACTCGTAGCATGTCTCATCCGGTGTTGCCCTGAGAACGAGATATGTGCAGCTCCTATCGGGATTGTCGGCGCATCGGGCGGCTTTGCTGGTCTTGGTTTATTATTGTCGAAATGTCTTGTAGCAGGATTCGAGACTGATCGGGTCTTCCGGGAGAAGGAATATCCTTCGATTGATCGCGAGAGCTTATCATGGGCTAAGTTGGGACACCCTGCAGGTATAAACTTTCGAGAGCCGTGCCAGCGGTTATGTGGCGGATGGGAATTTGTTAATATCCGGTTGTAGTAAACTTGAAGTAAACTCTTCTAAAATACACCAACCGGGTGCGTAACCGTGAGTGTCTCTTTTCGGGTTGATCGAGAGGAGAACACAGTTTTACGGGTTATGTCGGCGTAAGTAGGAGTTCAGGATCACTTCTTGATCAGTACTAGTTGACGACCGTTCCTTTGTTTCTCTTCTCGCTCTCATTTGCGTTGGTTAGCCACCATATATGCTTAGTCGCTGCTGCAACCTCACCACCTTACCCCTTCCTTTCCCTTTAAGCTTTGCTAGTCTTGATACCCATGGTAATGGGATTGCTGAGTCCTCGTGGCTCACAGATTACTACAACAACAGTTGCAGGTACAGGTTATGCGATGATCATGACGCGAGAGCGATGTTTGCTTGTTTGGAGTTCTTCTGCTTCTTCTTCGATCAGGGATAGGTTCCAGGTCGGCAGCCTGGGCTAGCAGGGTGGATGTCGTTTGAGCTTCTGTTTATGTTTCATCCATAGTCGGATGTTGATCTTGTATATGATGTTGATGTTTTCTTGTGGCATTTGTGCCTTATGTATGTATCCCCACTATTATGTAATGTTGATGTAATGATATCCACCTTGTAAAAGCGTTTCAATATGCGGGTCTATCCTTGGTGGGACCGTCGAGTTCCTTTTTGATAGGGTCGCATATTGGGCGTGACAACTAGTCCTAGAAGAATTCCAATGGGATAATGAGTGGGTTGATATTAATGCTAAAATGGTACATGAAGATCAAGCTCAAGTCATGGACGGTGAAACACCACTACTTTGGTCTTAAGTTGATGAAGGCATGGGTGCGTCGACTTCTCTAGCAGGTCGTAACTATCCTAGGAGAGCTCGTGGTGATCCTGGCGAGTCTATTGCACGACCCATAGGCCCTTATATCACCTACACTCGGAACAACGCAAGAACAAGGCTGGTTGTACATGATGAAGAGTTGAGGGCTGAATTAGAAGCGGCAGAATATGACAAAGACATGGAGAGCAACGATGAAGAAGATGTTGAATCACCAGATGATGAAGACACCGATTTTTAGCTTGAAGACATGGAGCTTGAGGCTTGATTGCTTGAAGATGTGTTCTTGTTTCTATCTGCCATTCATGTTTTGGTGTTGGAAGACTTGAAGTGTTGAACTTATTTCCTTGCATTTGAATCTGGTTGCATGTAACTTAATGTACCTACTACCTATTGTTTAACTCTTGCATGTAACTTAATGTACCTACTACCTATTGTTTAACTCACGCCGACTCGTCACCATGCCGACTCGTCGACCGTGAGTCTAGAGTAGTCACGACTAGTCTAGAGTCCCCGAGCGACACATCGACTCGTCGACTCGAAAACATTGCTCCGGCCTCTCGTGGACTTGCGCAGTCGTCGCTCACTTCCTTTGTTCTGCAGCAACACCGCCGTTGCGGAAAGAAGATGAGAGAGACATGTGTGGTCCAGTAGGCCACGTGGCAAGCAAGAGAATCGGTGGACGCCCCGTGCTAGATCAGCCGGTAGATCAGAATCATTTCCCTTAATATTGAGCCAGAAACATATAGATAACTTACTTTTTTGCGGGAATATAGAAAACTTAATTGATTACAACATGCCAAAAGAAATCCTGTTTTCCCGCAAAAAGAAAATCATGTTTTGACGTTAAAAAAATCATGTTTTAGCTTCACCACGCAAAATTAACCCCAGTTGTAGTATGAGGTAGTATGAGGTATGTTGGAGTATAGTACTATAATCATGATTTGTGAAGCCGCTTACACAGGATTAACGCGAGTTGTAGTATGAGGTAGGTTGCCCTCTTTTTTCTTTAGGACTTCGAGTCGGCATCATGTTTTCCAAAAAAAAAAGAGCCGGCATCATGTTTCATGCTGGGTTGGGACTTGTACCGACCGATTCTGGAGGAGGACGCGGTGTGTCTGGAGGAGGACGACGCGGAGCAGCCGAAGGAAGAGCTGGTGCCGGCCGCGGGCTTCATCATGGAGGGCGCCATGGCAGAGTTTGTGGTCGCCCAAGTGGCGGAGATGGCGGTAGATTTTTCCTTTTTGGATTGTTTCTATGGATTTAAGGTTTAAGTATGAGATATCCGGTTGCAGTGGAGCAAATTTAAGGTGTGACCGATCACTGCGACAGGTGTAACTGGGTGTGTCCACATGCGTTTGAGGGCTCGAATTTGCTGTCGGCTGTTGTAGATGCTCTTAGTCATTTATCCGTTTAATATTGAGCAAGAAACATATAGAAAACTTATTTTTGCGGAAATATATAGAAAACTTAATTGATTACAACATGTCAAAAAAATAATCCTGTTTTAACTATGTCACCACGCAAAATTAACTCCAGTTGTAGTATGAGGTACATGTCGGAGTACTATATAATGATTTATGCGGCCGCTTACACAAGATTAAAAAATAAATTATAAGACCCCTGCCAAAACAGACGCTGCCCTCTTTTTTTCTTTAAGACTTCGAGTCGGCATCGTGTTTAGTAGTACTGGGTTGGGACTCGTACCGACCGATTCTGATGATCAATATAAAAGGTGGTGCTCGCGCTGAACAATCCCCGAAAACTCGCGGTTGATCATTACCGCCGAGAGAAGGTATTAATGGCGACCGCCAGCGGCAACGAAAGCTTCATGTCGTGGATAAGGTGTACCACAGACGCCCTCTGCGACCGCGTCCGCGAGGCAGACGAGCGGCCGGCCGGCGTCGCCCAGGGCATGCCTTCCTCCTCGACGAGAGCATCCACGGCAAGGTGCAGCTGCTGGCGGAGATCCGAGGCTGGCGGACCTACCTGGAGGAAATCGTCGAGAAGCTTGGCCTTTGGAACAGTCCGTCCAAAGAGCTTTGTTCTCGACGGAGCGAGACCTTGCTGGAGCTGACAGGCCAAGTAGAGCGCCTCCGGCTCTTCGAGGAGAAGACGGCAGTGGACGGCGGCCGCCGGACGCTCGTGGACTCGAGCGTCGATCAGATCGTGAAGGACATCATGGCGGGAGAGGAGGCCGAGCAGATTGCCCCGAACGATGATGGTGTCGAGGAGGATCAACAACCCAGCCTCCAGCTGCCGGCGGGTCCAAATATGCCCGTTTTGAGGAACGACACGGCGGTGGCCGTGGCAGCTGCCGTTGGTGGCCTTGTGACCCCTTTTCACATGGAGACGTTCGACCTCAAATCCATGGTGGCGGACTTGTCAGGTGTGCCAATGGCGAAGCTGAAGATGCAAGCGGAGACCGAGGACGAGGTGCTCCTCCTGTGGAGTCGGGAGATAAAGCTGAGCAACCACCACCATCCTCCAAAATCCGCGCCAATTTCCTCTCCGCTCGACTGGAAGGACACGATGTGAATCATGGAGGCCGTGTTGACTACCAGTTCTTCTCCCCGCCGATCGACTTCGACACGGAGGAGGAGTCGCCGCTTCAGCCCGGTCGCCACACCGACGCCATCGGGGCACCTCCAGCGATCGGCCAACGTCCTCTCCATCAAGGTGACCAGCTCCGGCGCTGCCAGCTTCCCCTCAGCCTGTACGGCTCCGTCGTTGTGAGAGACGCCCTCGGCGATGAGGGATCCGCCTCTTCCATCATGCGGCGCGACGACCCCAGCTCATCACCTCGCAGGGCGAGCCATTGTTGCTGACAGGTCCAACCCAGCGGCCTCATGGTTTTGGTTTCCTCTTCTTCGACTTCAACCTCAAGCTAAAGACGGGTCGTGTCGAGGATGACATAGAGTTCATCCGAGACATGATGGAGTACAACAGACACATGAACCAGCACACCCACATCTCCGACAGCCTCTCGTCGCCGCTCGGCGCTGTCGAGCTGCGCTACATGGTGGTCTGGGGCGCTATCGAGTCCACCGTCGAGATCCGGATCCTGAAGAATTCTACCAAGGACGGAAACCAGAAAAAGGATCGTCGTGTTGTTGACGACGGACTGTATAGGAAGATCTCGGTACACGCACGCACAACCAAGATCTCGGAGGAGATGGTGTTGTTCGACAGCAACGCATCTGGCGCGGCGATCACAGTCGGGGACGATGGTGTGCTAGAGCTCTCGCGTCGCGTCGTGGCGGTGTCGGTAGGGGATTCTTTGGTGATTACGGTTGAGACGTGGGATGGTGACGGTGGTGACTTGCACACAAAGTCATCCTTCGTCTTCACGCCTCTTGTGTACGGCGAAGGGCGCGCAGTCGTTCCCTATGCTGGTTACACAATGCAGATCAAGGTTGTTTGGTCAGCTTTATTCAATCCAAAGATTGATTAAGTGGCGCTATAGGGAAGGCGTCTGTGTGCCTGCTTGATGGATGACCTTAGTCTCTTGAAGATCATCATGGGTTTGGTTGTCGTGGTGATTTTTGTAGTGTCTGATATCTTGGTCGAGGGGTTCTCGCTAGGGTTCATATGTCATGTTTTGTCCCTTATGCTTATAGCTTGCAGTTGTGGCACGTTGGTGGTGTTGGGTGCATGGGTCTTTCTGAAAACAATTTCATGCAAGGCATTCAAGAAACCACTTACATTGGGCTGGGAGGACCTAGGCAACCCAAATGCAGGATCCCAACTGGCAGCACCGTGTGAAGAGAACTCAGCACCCTAGCAAAACAAATTCAGTATTCATAAAACACTCTTATATTTCTTTAAAGAGGGAGTAAATAATAGAATATTTAATTCTGATAGCAATTTTGGTTTAGTATATTCAACTAGAGTTGTTGTGAACTAACTTCGATCATGCAAAAGGTAAATCCCCAGGACAAGTAAAACAACAGTTTCAATATTCAGAAAAAATGGACAGCCAATTGCTAATAGATGTAGTAGTCAACAGAAAAGACAATCAAATGATGGCAAAGCATATCAGGTGAAATTACAAGGAATGTGTGTTTGTCCAATGTCCAGTGCAAGTCAGTAACAAACGGGAGAAACTTCCCCACTTTTAGTATCTTTCTTAGGAATCTGGTATCCATACTGATTAAACACAAACATGCATGAACATGAGCAAGAGGTAGAGTTCACAATTACTGGAGGATAATTTCAACGGACAAGAATGACAAATACAAAGCAGTCATAAGAGAGCGAAACATTCTTACAGCTTTCAGCCCCTCTTCGACTGCCTCTTGTATCATTAGCCGGATGTGAGGGTCCTGTAAAAAAACAGTTGACCCAAAGTTAACAATTTAGAAGTACAACCAATTGTCTCGAAACAAAATAGTAACACACCGAAGTAACAAACTCAAATATGACGAAAATCTGCCAACAATCAAAATATCAATGAATTTTTCACAGAACGGTACACAAATTTCCAGCAACTTAATTTCTCTAGATGAACATCCAACTGGTTGATTTATATCCAAAATCACTTTCCTTTAGATTAAACCAATTAGCATATAACAATCCCAATTAGTTGCTCAACATTTGTCACACACACAAAGGTACAACAACAAACTGACACATGAAGGATCAATATAAAACAGATAACAATGAACTTGAATCATGAACCAAATAATACTTACAATATCATCACAATCGAAACAGATGTTGTACTGGGACAAAGATTCCTTCAGGGCTGCAGCCACGCCCTCTCGGATAACTGAGAACTTCAATCCTGCAATGTCATCCTGCGCCAGCACATGTATGCAACAACTAGTGTCAGATTATCACAAGTAAACAACCACAGAGTTAATGGGTTGGATTAGCATGAAACTTGCATTCTTTGACTTCCCAAGAGCATCTCTTAAACCATGCAAAACTGCCTGCCTAACATTGTCCCTAAGCAGACTGTCGGACTCCTACAACAAAGTTGACATTAAGGCCAGAATCACATAACAACCACACAATGAGAAATTTTATATTGAGTAAAAAAAGGTTGACGACTGCTAAGGAGAACTCTTGCGACCATGTGACAAATTCAAAATAAGGATCTCAATCTCAACCTCAAACATGGCACACAACCTGCAAATCTAGGAACTGTGCATTAAGTTTAGACATTTTTTTGCAAACAAAACATTGCTGACGACAAGACAAACATATTTACAAGTTGCACAAACTCATTAAAAACAGATTCCATCTATATGAGCCTGATCAGTTGGTGTTTGTTAGAACGTTCATCTATGTACAAGCAGTGCAGATCCACATGGTTCCATCGCCATGAACAAACCAAAAGAAATTCACACTAATCTAGGCCTACATCTTAAGATCTAGAGGGTTCATCTATTCATGACATGGCAGTAAATCAAACACCGGTCTACCTTATCAGAAGAACATAAACAATCTATCAAGGGGAGAGATCCTATTAGGGAGAGACAGGGGCAGAGAGTGGCATACTTTGGTGCAAAAGTAACGAGAACCAACATCCAGAGGCAGAAAACAGGCAATCCTGACAGCAGAAGGGCAGGACGAGCTCCTAGGAGGAACATCCACCGTCCTGTAAATTTTCAACCAAGTAAGGTAAATCACTGCAGATCAGGAGCTGCGTTTGTGGTAGCAGGGTTTCAAGTTTTGGGAGTAGTTTGCATATGGTCTCGTTTCTAATGTTTTTCGCTTGTTTTTTGGTACATTAACTGGGCAACTATTTTCTGCTTAATAAATTAATGAGGAAATTTTGCCTCCATTTAGATAAAAAATGATTATGACATTTCATATTTATGTTTTCAAACTGCGGTCATTGTTTTGTAGCGCTGGACTAAATTCTGTGATACCGAATGTACATTGATCTGCACAATCGCCTGACGGTAAAAGAGTAATGCAAACTAGTCGCCCTGCCCGGTGCCACCCGCATTCTCGTCTTATATTAGTAATGCCACATGTAATGTCCTTGTAAAAATTCAACCAAGTATCTATCTATAAATACACTGCCCTCTGTCAGCAAACGGTGCAGCCTGTACCTAAGCCTGGGCTGGATACTAGCTAAGCACAACAGAATGACAAACCCAAATGTGCAAGTTCAAGTATTATCACGTGAAAATTTTACTTGAATATATTATGATCCATCAAAATGACGCAAATCAATACACATTCGAATCACAAAGGAAGCCCAAGGTCACAAAGAACAGCAGGTAGTCTTCTGAAACATCATGTATTTAGGTACGGAAGGGAGTAGACCCACATCCTGGTAGTATGAGCATACAACAGGAGCCATCTTATTTGCAATAAAAAGTGCTTACGAACAATAACCATCTTACAGCTAATAATGGCAGGTTGCAAAGTAACTATCTTACAACCATAAGACGACGTCTCAGAATAAATACATATCATTCTGACAGCAAAATAATTGCAAAGGGTTCATCATCCTGATAAATAGAGATGCGGCACTCACAATAACCGTCTCAAAACCATGCAACAAGGGCTACCCAATAGAAGCAGAGGCCACACTTACAACTGGCAACAGACAGATGCACTTCACTAGGTTAGATCAGTTCTGAGCCATCCATGCTACCAACTTTCAAACACCATGCCTACGGCTAAGGATCCACCTTTGAAATATATAAAGCTGCCCAGACAACCTTGATTTGCATCGTGTAACCAGCACAGGGAACAACCACCCGTCCTTCACCACAAAGAAGAGGCAAGAAGTCAAAAGACAACTTTGTGGCTGCTCTGCTCAGGCCAGACACTTCACCATCATCACCACCACCCCAGGTTTCAACTGTAACCACAAGAGAGTCCCGAACAGACACGGATAGGGCACGACGAGAAAGCTCGAGCACACCATCATCTCCAAATGTGAACATGGTGCCAGATGCATCACTGTCAAATAGTACAATCTCCTCTGAAATGCTGGTACAACGCGCTGAGATTTTTCCATACAGTTTGCCATCAAAACCCTTTTTCTCTTCCTCACTTTCAGTTGAAGCTGGAAAATCAAATGAATCCTGCACAATCTGGATTTCAACAGTAGCTTCAATTGCCCCCCGAACTGGTGCATAATTCAACTCAATTGTACCAAACTCAGAGGACAGCTTATCCGAGACGAGAGGGGGCTCAGAATATATTCTGTTGTATTCTATGGTCCCTTGGCAGAAATCCAGATCATCTTCTTGTTGGTCACCAAGTCTCACCTTCAGGTCAATGTCAAAGTAGAGGCCATCAAATACAACAAGGCCACGAGATGGACCTATCAGATGCAATGTTTCATCCTACAAAAATAGCATTGCAGAAGAATGTGTCAGAACTCAAAAGGTGTATGTTAGTAGCAAAAGAACAGAATGAGATTCAAGCATTCATCCCCAAGGAAGAAGTTCCAGACTTCCAGCTACATCTGTATTGTCGTTAAAGGAATTATAGAACAGACTCTAGAGCTGCCACACAGAAATCCTGAGATCACAATGGCTGCTGTTGAGGTATCAAATATTACCAGGTAACCAGAGTTCTATTGCAGTTGATGTAAAACCCAACAACTACACCCAAGTCCAGCACAAAGCTACCAGGCCTTGGGAGCTTTTTATGTTGCGACTAAGTAGAAAATCTCTGCTGCTTCACAGAAACATGAGAGCTCGCTGAGAAAACCAGTTTTGGTGAAGACACTTTCCACTAGCAGCAAGGAATAAGAACATTTCAAATATATACAGTATGTCTCACAACGCAACCTTCAAAAGATGCCTAAGCTCCTGGCTTGCCACACATTATTGACAACAAATGATTTAAGACCAGGTTTCTACAATACAAAACAGGCAAATAGCATTTCTTTTTGTGTGGCCCCTTTGGTTTTGCAACAAGTCTCTTACCACCTATTATCTGAAATGACAATCCATGACATTTCAGAGAAAGAGGTGGAAAGTACCAATTACAGAAGTAGAAATGTGGACTCCTCTTAGCAGACTGAGAAGTAACAATTCAGCAATTTTCACTCAATATATTTAACATTATCTAAGAAAAACACCCCTTGTTGCATCATCACGACAATAGGTGTCTGATACAAAGGGCATTTGATTCTTTCTTAACTGCCAGAATGCTGAACTGGATTAAAAAATATGATTGTGCTATATATAACTTCAGATTGGCAGCTACAGAACTTATCCCATGGTGAACAATGGATGCTCAAAACTATTCAGCAAAATACAGGCAAGACCAATGATACAATGACTATTACGTTAAAATGGAAGTTCGCGCCAGGCAAGGTCTTAGCATGCATAAACTATAGTGGGTTTGTCCTGGCCAATTAGTTCTTAGGTGGGTACAACACACAGATACACATGTATGCATTCGTGAGGGATATTAATTATACCTTTGTCTTGATGAGCTGGGGGTTGTCACGTCCACGAAGAAACAGGCAGATCCCTTCATCATCGAGGGCATCCCTGACAAGGACGGAGCCATAGAGACTAACAGGGAAGCCCATGCCGGATTCCACCTTGATGGAGAGAACGTTGGCCGATGACTTCGGTGAGAGAGCTAGGGCATCAGTGTGCCGTCCAGGTTGGAGGCCTGACTCTTCCTCAAGGTCAAAATCAATCAGCGGGGAGAAGAACTGGTAATCCACCTGGCCTCGATGATTTTTATCATGTCCTTTGAGTTGTGCAGAAAGGACATGAGTGCAGATGTTAGCTGCTGCCGGTGGTGTTTCCTCTTCGTCGTCTCCTGTCTTCCACAGAAGAAACACCTCATCCTTTGTCTCCGCCTGCATCGTCAGCTTTGCCATTGGCTGCTCAGACAAAGCAGCCACCGCAGACTTCAAATCAAACACCTCTACGTGAAAAGGTGACACTTCACTACTACCAGCCACAGAATTGGTCCTCAAAGTGGGCATCTTGAGATCTGCTATCCGCAAAGGGGGTGCCTCTAGAGATATCCTTGACGTCTCCTGGACAGTCTCCTGGACGGTAGAACCTCCATATGATCGGGGTTGTTCCTGAGAATATGGCTTGACAGCCACAGCTGCAGCCGCAGCATCTGCATCAGCCTCAGCCACAGCATCAGCCACAGCATCAGCCACAGCCACAGCCACAGCCGCAGCCTCAGCCTCAGCCTCAGCCTCAGCTGCAGCATCAGCCACAGCCACAGCCAGAGCCTCATACTGCTCCCTCGACATTAACTTAATCAGATCAACCATGTCCAGCATCTCCTGGGAAATCTGCTGGACGGTGAAGCCTGCAGATGATCGGGGCTGTTCCTGAGAATACACTTGGGTAGTACCCTCCAGGATTAGGTGAAGGGTGCATTGCTCATGATTAAGGCCTCCACTCGCGCCATATGTGGGCAATTGACTTTCAATCATACCCAATGCGTCGTCCACGAGGTCCATGAGCTGCACCAGTGCCACTAATGTTGCCTCCCTTGCTCTGCTGACAGCAGCCAACTTGTCAACATGTTTAGTGATGCTCCACAGGTAGCTCCGCCAACCTCTTAGTTCGACCACCAACTGCAGCTTCTCGTAGATGTCAGGGGCGAAACTGCGGAAACATCTCGCCACGCGACGGTAGAGGGCAAACGTATTGTCCATCATCCAAGTCATGATGTCCCGGTGCTCGCCGGAAGGAAACAAAAGGCCAGGCCTTTGCCGCACCGGCGGCTCATGGCGCCTACCCGCAGCATCATCAAGAAAGTGCTGCACAAGCAGCGTGATAAAACCCTCATGCTTCTTCGCCAGAATATACTCGAAGATACCGGCGAGAACTTGTTTCGAGACATCGACGCGATGGTCATCATCACTCGGGAGACTAGACCCATGCAATTGGATCATAGACCGGAGAAAACACTCGGTAATCCGATGAAGAGCCTCACAATCATTCAGCTTCAGCCTCTCCGACAGCCTCTCTCTGCCCACACCAATCGAACTCCTCGCCACGCCACCGCCGCCGCCCTCCATTTCTCTCTCTCCGCTGCAGAAACGTGAGTGTGACCTAGATCTGGACAAGAGGGCAAAACCTAACCAGCCGCCGGGCTTCTGCTACTTATAAGTAGCCGAGGAACCTTGCCAACTAGAGCCAACGGGCCTTCAACCAGCGCTAGTGGACCGTTTTTATGACCTATTAACTATAAACGGGCCTTGACGCGTACGTCTCTGCTGTGACCGTGTTACTTGTATCTTTCGCGTTTGTCTCAAAAAAAAAACTTGTATCTTTCGCGTTTTCTCAAAAAAAAAACTTGTATCTTTCACTCGCCTTTTCTCAAGAATTTCTTTTTCTTTCTTTCCCTCGCCGCTTGCTTTTTTTCGCTCGCTGCCTTGCTGGCCACTGTTTCGCTACATTATAACTGGACACTTTTCTTGTCCTCTCAGACCATTTACGTTCGTGGTTGTTGGATTGTCACTTTTAGGCATTTCCGGCCATCCGATTGTCTGTAGATCGCATCTCAAGTCGCTTCGGTCAATCCTAACGAACGCTAACACTTACTGGGCCGCTACACTGCTGGCTTTTTTCGGCTTCTGAGATTAAATTGGGCCTACTGGGCCTATAATAGCTTTCGACGTGCAACCCAAAAAACAACCCTCACACGACACTCCTTTCGTCCCTAGCGTGTAGTTTGACAAGAACTCTCTCACGCGCGACCTAACTACGCCGCCGCCGCCGTCATGTTCTCCGATCTCGCAGCCCCTTTCGTCGTCGGCTTTACGCATTTTATTCATTTCGGCACCGATCGAATCCAAATCTCCGACTCTCCAGCGACCTCGATTGCGTCTTCTTCGACCTGGACTCCCTGCACCCCTCCCCGCGACATGGTCTCGCCGCCCTCGGCCTCACCGTCATCTGATGCAGGTGAGTGAAACCCACCTCCATCTCCCCCTCCCCTACCTCTAAACACCACCGAGTAGAAACTGCTCTCTTCCCCTCTGATGTGCCATCCTCTCTTACCCTCCCTGCACAACATCTAATCATGAATTGCCTCTTTCAGGTCATCTTGGAACTGTAGATAAAGTTAGGATAGCAACCACTTCCAGGCTCAGGTAACTCACTGGTAGATCATTTTTTTCATGCTTGTATAGTTGTGTTGTATTTTCTTTTGTTGTCCCTAACTTGCAGTGTTCTTCTCTGCTTGGTTTCTCTTTTTTAAGCTTACTAGAACTACTATTGGGATGATATAGTTTACCTTCTCCTAGCTTAAGAATAAGCATAGTACCGTATGTTGTTATTGACTTGTACGTAATTGTGTCTTCGTCTGATGGGCACCATGTCCACAAGGGAAGTAGTTTACTACTAGACAAAATAGGATTTTCTCATATATGTGTTGGTGTGATGGCACCTATGTCCAGATTGCCCACAAAGAAAGTAGGTTATCTCTATGCAGAGTAGCTAGGATTTTCTAATATATGATTTTTTTAATATAAATTTCTAATATATGCTTACAGCTGAAAGTAGAGTATTTGCCTACTTCCCTTTTAGCTTGAGATATTCCAGAGTCCAGACCATTAAGACGAGTACTAAAACCTTCGTATTGTCACAACTATCTACACATACAAATGTATGTTGGCAAATAACTAACGAGATGCATATTTTTATATTCCCGGTACTCACAGTGCTGAGAGGCTTAAATTCCTCCAAATCATATATTTAACTAAATGATATAATAAAGGGATCATGTTCTTTTTGAAATCTAATTACTACATTTTGACTTAATTAGTTCCATTCTATCCTCTTAAATTGGCATAACTTCATGGTTGGTTGATCGACAAGACAAACAACCAAAATTATTCTCCATGGCTATTTTTTTTCCTGGTACAAAAATCACCACTATGCTTTTATTTTGTTATTGATGTTAGCATGGTTTGGTTATTCGTCTTAACAGTTCAACTGGTAAACGGATCATGCCTAATAATTTTTATTTTAGTTAGTGAAATGGAACTTGATGCAATGACGTGACTTGCCAAGTTTTGTTGGAAATATGCCCTAGAGGCAATAATAAAAGGATTATTATTATATTTCCTTGTTCATGATAATTGTCTTTTATTCATGCTATAATTGTATGATCCGGAAATCGTAATACACGTGTGAATACATAGACCACAATATGTCCCTAGTGAGCCTCTAGTTGACTAGCTCGTTGATCAATAGATAGTCATGGTTTCGACTATGGACATTGGATGTCATTGATAATCGGATCACATCATTAGGAGAATGATGTGATGGACAAGACCCAATCCTAAGCATAGCACAAGATCGTGTAGTTCGTTATGCTAGAGCTTTTCCAATGTCAAGTATCTCTTCCTTAGACCATGAGATCGTGTAACTCCCGGATACCGTAGGAGTGCTTTGGGTGTACCAAACGTCCACAACGTAATCGGGTGACTATAAAGGTACACTACGGTATCTCCGAAAGTGTCATTGGGTTGACACGGATCGAGACTGGATTTGTCACTCCGTGTTACGGAGAGGTATCATCGGGCCCACTCGGTAGTGCATCATCATAATGAGCTCAAAGTGACCAAGTGTCCGTCACGGGATCATGCATTACTGATGCAGTAAAGTGACTTGCCGATGCGAGATTGAACGAGGTATTGGGATACCGACGATCGAATCTCGGGCAAGTAACATACCGATTGACAAAGGGAAATGTATACGGGTTGTTTGAATCCTCGACATCGTGGTTCATCCGATGAGATCATCGAGGAGCATGTAGGAGCCAACATGGGTATCCAGATCCCGCTGTTGGTTATTGACCGGAGAGCCGTCTCGGTCATGTCTACATGTCTCCCGAACCCGTAGGGTCTACACACTTAAGGTTTGGTGATGCTAGGGTTATTAGGAAGACTTGTATGTGATTATCGAATGTTGTTCGGAGTCCCGGATGAGATCCCGGACGTCACGAGGAGTTTCGGAATAGTCCGAAGGTAAAGATTTATATATGGGAAGTCATCATACGGTCACCGGAAAGGTTCGGGGGCATATCGGTATTGTACCGGGGCCACCGGAGGGGTTCCAGGGGTCCACCGGGAGGGGCCACCTCTCCCGGAGGGCCTTATAGGCTGTATGAGGAAGGGATCCAGCCCAAAGTGGGCTGGGCGCCACTCCCCTAGGGCCCATGCGCCTAGGGTTGGGGGAAACCCCAGGGGGCGCCTTGCTTGGGGGCAAGCCTCCCCTTGGCTGCCGCCCCCCCCCCCTCTAGATCCCATCTAGAGGGGTCGGCCCCCCTTCTCCCTTCCCCTATAAATAGAGGGGCGAGGGGAGGGCTGCAACACACTTGAAGGCGCAGCCCCTCCCCTCCCCAACACCTCTCCTCCTCCGCGTGTGCTTGGCGAAGCCCTGCCGGAGAACTGTCACTCCATCACCACCACGCCGTCGTGCTGCTGCTGGAGCCATCTTCCTCAACCTCTCCTTCCCCCTTGCTGGATCAAGAAGGAGGAGACGTCATACGCTCCGTACGTGTGTTGAACGCGGAGGTGTCGTCCGTTCGGCGCTAGGATCTCCGGTGATAGGATCACGACGAGAACGACTACTTCAACCCGTTCTTTTGAACGCTTCCGCTCGCGATCTACAAAGTGGTATGTAGATGCAATCTCTCTCCCATGGCTCGTTGTTTAGATGAACTCATAGATGGATCTTGGTGAAACCGTAGAAAAAAATTTATTTTCTGCAACGTTCCCCAACAGTGGCATCATGAGCTAGGTCTATGCCTAGTTCTCTTTTGCACGAGTAGAACACAATTTTGTTGTGGGCGTAGATCTTGTCAACTTGCTTGCCGCTACTAGTCCTATCTTGCTTCAGCGGTATTGTGGGATGAAGCGGCCCGGACCAACCTTACACGTACGCTTACGTGAGACCGGTTCCACCGGCGACATGCACTAGTTGCATAAGGTGGTCAAGGGTGTCTGTCTCTCCCACTTTAGTTGGAGCGGATTCGATGAAAAGGGTCCTTATGAAGGATAAATAGAAGTTGACAAAATCACGTTGTGGTTATTCGTAGGTAAGAAAACTTTCTTGCTAGAACCCAATTGCAGCCACGTAAAAGATGCAACAACAATTAGAGGACGTCTAACTTGTTTTTGCAGCAATTGTCATGTGATGTGATATGGGCCAGAAGTTGTGATGAATGATGAATGACATATTGTGATGTATGAGATCATGTTCTTGTAATAGGAATCACGACTTGCATGTAGATGAGTATGACAACCGGCAGGAGCCATAGGAGTTGTCTTTATTTTTGTATGACCTGCGAGTCATTGAAGAACGCCATGTAAATTACTTTACTTTATTGCTAAACGCGTTAGCCATAGAAGTAGAAGTAGTTGTTGGCGTGACAACTTCATGAAGACACGATGATGGAGATCATGATGATGGAGATCATGGTGTCATGTCGGTGACAAGATGATCATGGAGCCCCGAAGATGGAGATCAATGGAGCTATATGATATTGGCCATATCATGTCACTACTATATAATTGCATTTGATGTTTATTATGTTTATGCATCTTGTTTACTTAGAACGACGGTAGTAAATAAGATGATCCCTTACAACAATATCAAGAAGTGTTCTCCCCTAACTGTGCGTTGTTGCTAAAGTTCGTCGTTTCGAAGCACCACGTGATGATCGGGTGTGATAGATCCTTACGTTCACATACAACGGGTGTAAGACAGTTTTACACATGCAAAACACTTAGGGTTAACTTGACGAGCCTAGCATGTACAGACATGGCCTTGGAACACTGAGACCGAAAGGTCGAACACGAGTCGTATGGAAGATACGATCAACATGAAGATGTTCACCGACGATGACTAGTCCGTCTCACGTGATGATCGGACACGGCCTAGTCGACTCGGATCGTGTAACACTTAGATGACTAGAGGGATGTCTAATCTGGGTGGGAGTTCATTAAATAATTTGATTAGATGAACTTAATTAGCATGAACTTAGTCTAAAACCTTTGCAAATATGTCTTGTAGATCAAATGGCCAATGCTCATGTCAACATGAACTTCAACACGTTCCTAGAGAAAACAAAGCTGAAAGATGACGGCATCAACTATACGGACTGGGTCCGGAACCTGAGGATCATCCTCATAGCTGCCAGGAAACAATATGTCCTAGAAGGACCGCTAGGTGATGCACCCGTCCCAGAGAACCAAGACATTATGAATGCTTGGCAGTCTCGTCTTGATGATTACCCCTCGCTCAAAGGCGGCATGCTTTACAACTTAGAACCGGGCTCCAAAAGCGTTTTGAGCAACACGGAGCATATGAGATGTTCGAGGAGCTGAAACTAGTTTTCCAAGCTCATGCCCGGTCGAGAGATATGAAGTCTCCGACAAGTTCTATAGTTGTAAGATGGAGGAAAACAGTTACAAGTGAACACATACTCAAAATGTCTGGGTTGCACAACCGCTTTGTCCCTGGACATAAACCTCCCGGACGAGGCGGTCATTGACAGAATCCTTCATCGCTCCCACCAAGCTACAAGAGCTTTGTGATGAACTACAATATGCAGGGAATGGTGAAGACCATTCCGAAGTATTCTCAATGCTCAAGTCGTGAGAGGTTGAAATCAAGAAAGAACATCAAGTGTTGATGGTCAATAAAACCACTAAGTTCAAAAAGGGCAAGGGTAAGAAGAACTTCAAGAAGGACGGCAAGGATGTTGTTGCCGCGCAAGCAAGTTGCCGGGAAGAAGTCAAAGAATGGACCCGAGCACGAGACAGAGTGCTTTTATTGCAAAGGGAAGGGCCATCGAAGCGGAACTGCCCCAAATACTTAGCGCATAAGAAGGCCGGCTACACTAAAGGTATATGTGAGATACATGTAATTGATGTGTACCTTACCAGTTCTCGTAGTAACTCCTGTGTATTTGATACCGGTGCCGTTGCTCATATTTGTAACTCTCAGCAGGAGCTGCGGAATAAACTGAGACTGGAGAAGGACGAGGTGACGATGCGCGTCGGGAATGGTTCCAAGTTCGATGTGATCGCCGCGTCACGCTGCCTCTACATTTACCCACGGGATTAGTTTTAAACCTCAATAATTGTTATTTGGTGCCAAGTTTGAGCATGAACATTGTATCGTGATCTCGTTTAATGCGAGATGGCTACTCATTTAAATCCGAGAATAATGGTTGTTCTATTTATATGAGAGATATGTTTTATGGTCATGCTCCGATGGTCAATGGTTTATTCTTAATGAATCTCGAACGTAATATTACACATATTCATAGTGTGAATACTAAAAGATGTAAAGTTGATAACGATAGTCCCACATACTTGTGGCACTGCCACCTTGGTCACATTGGTGTCAAGCGCATGAAGAAGCTCCATTCTGATGGACTTTTAGAGTCTCTCGATTATGAATCATTTGACACATGCGAACCATGCCTTATGGGCAAAATGACCAAGACTCCGTTCTCCGGAACAATGGAGCGAGCAACCAACTTATTGGAAATCATACATACCGATGTGTGCGGTCCAATGAGCGTTGAGGCTCGTGTAGGATATCGTTATGTTCTCACTCTCACGCATTTACTTAAGTAGATATGGGTATGTCTACTTGATGAAACACAAGTCTGATACCTTTGAAAAGTTCAAGGAATTTCAGAATGAGGTAGAGAATCAACGTGACCGAAAAATAAAGTTCTTACGATCAGATCGTGGAGGAGAATATTTAAGTCACGAATTTGGTACATACTTGAGGAAATGTGGAATGGTTTAACAACTCACGCCGCTGGAACACCTCAACAGAACGGTGTGTCCGAACATCGTAATCGCACTCTATTGGATATGGTGTGATCTATGATGTCTCTTCTGATTTACCGCTATCATTTTGGGGATACGCTCTACGCATAGCTACATTCACTTTAAATAGGGCACCGCCTAAATCCGTTGAGACGACACCGTATGAATTATGGTTTGGGAAGAAACCTAAGGCTCGCGTTTCTAAAAGTTTGGGGATGCGATGCTTATGTCAAGAAACTTCAACCTGAAAAGCTCGAACCCAAATCGTAAAAATGCATCTTCATAGGATACCCTAAGGAAACCATTGGGTATACCTTCTACCTTAGATCCGAAGGCAAGATCTTTGTTGCCAAGAACGGATCCTTTCTCGGAAAAAGAGTTTCTCTCGAAAGGAGTAAGTGGGAGGAAAGTAGAACTCGATGAAGTACTACCTCTTGAACCGGAAAGTAGTGCAGCTCAGAAAAATGTTCCTGTGGTGCCTACACCAACTAGAGAGGAAATTAATGATGATGATCAAGGTACTTCGGATCAAGTTGCTACTGACCTTCGTAGGTCCACTCGGACACGTTCCGCACTGCAGTGGTACGGCAACCCCGTCTCCGGAAATCATGTTGTTAGACAACGGTGAACCTTCGAACTATGAAGAAGCGATGGCGGGCCCAGATTCCAACAAATGGCTTGAAGCCATGCAATCCGAGATAGGATCCATGTATGAAAACAAAGTATGAACTTTGGATGACTTGCTTTCGATGATCGGCGGCGATAGAAAACAAATGGATCTTTAAGAAAAGACGGACGTGGGCGGTAATGTCACCATCTATAAAGCTCGACTTGTCGCTAAGGGTTATCGGAAAGTTCAAGGGATTGACTACGATGAGACTTTCTCTCCGTAGCGAAGCTTAAGTCCGTCCGAATCATGTTAGCAATTGCCGCATACTATGATTATGAGATATGGCGATGGACGTCAAAACAGCGTTCCTTAACGGTTATCTTAAGGAAGAGTTGTATATGATGCAGCCGGAAGGTTTTGTCGATCCTAAGAATGCTAACAAAGTATGCAAGCTCCAAATGATCCATTTATGGGCTGGTGCAAGCATCTCGGAGTTGGAATATTCGCTTTGATGAGATGATCAAAGCGTTAGTTTATGCGCACTTATGGAGAAGCCTGCGTTTACAAGAAAGTGAGTGGGAGCTCAGAGCATTTCTCATATTATATGTAGATGACATACTTTTGATGGGAAATGATATATAACTCTTGGACAGCATTAAGGCCTACTTGAATAAAAGTTTTCAATGAAGGACCTTGGAGAAGCTGCTTATATATTAGGCATCAAGATCTATAGAGATAGATCGAGACGCCTCATAGGTCTTTCACAAAGCACATACCTTGATAAGATTTTGAAGAAGTTCAAAATGGATCAGTCCAAGAAAGGGTTCTTGCCTGTACTGCAAGGTGTGAGATTGAGCTCGACTCAATGCCTGACCACGGCAAAAGATAAAGAAGAGATGAGCGTCATCCCCTATGCCTCGGCCATAGGATCTATTATGTATGCCATGCTGTGTACCAGACCTGATGTAAACCTTGCCGTAAGTTTGGTAGGAAGGTACCAAAGTAATCCCGGCAAGGAACACAGGGCAGCGGTCAAGAATATCCTGAAGTACCTGAAAAGGACAAAGGACATGTTTCTCGTTTATGGAGGTGACGAAGAGCTCGTCAGTAAAGGGTTACGCCGATGCTAGCTTCGACACAGATCCGATGACTCAAAGTCACAAACCGGATACGTGTATATGTTAAATGGTGGAGCGAAGCTGGTGCAGCTGCATGCAGAGCGTCGTGGCGGGATCTACATGTGAAGTGGAGTACATGGCAGCCTCGGAGGCAGCGCATGAAGCAATTTGGGTGAAGGAGTTCATCACCGACCTAGGAGTCATACCCAATGCGTCGGGGCCGATCAAACTCTTTTGTGACAACACTGGAGCTATTGCACTTGCCAAGGAGCCCAGGTTTCACAAGAAGACCAGGCACATCAAACGTCGCTTCAACTCCATCCGTGAAAATGTTCAAGATGGAGACATAGAAATTTGCAAAGTGCATACGGATCTGAATGTCGCAGATCCGTTGACTAAACCTCTTCCGCGAGCAAAACATGATCAACACTAGAACTCTATGGGTGTTAGGTTCATCACAATGTAACTAGATTATTGACTCTAGTGCAAGTGGGAGACTGTTGGAAATATGCCCTAGAGGCAATAATATAAGGATTATTATTATATTTCCTTGTTCATGATAATTGTCTTTTATTCATGCTATAATTGTATTATCCGGAAATCGTAATACACGTGTGAATACATAGACCACAATATGTCCCTAGTGAGCCTCTAGTTGACTAGCTCGTTGATCAATAGATAGTCATGGTTTCTCGACTATGGACATTGGATGTCATTGATAACGGGATCACATCATTAGGAGAATGATGTGATGGACAAGACCCAATCCTAAGCATAGCACAAGATCATGTAGTTCGTTATGCTAGAGCTTTTCCAATGTCAAGTATCTCTTCCTTATACCATGAGATCGTGTAACTCCCGGATACCGTAGAAGTGCTTTGGGTGTACCAAACGCGTCAACGTAATCGGGTGACTATAAAGGTACACTACGGTATCTCGAAAGTGTCATTCGGGTTGACACGGATCGAGATCGATTTGTCACTCCGTGTTACGGAGAGGTATCACTGGGCCCACTCGGTAGTGCATCATCATAATGAGCTCAAAGTGACCAAGTGTCCGGTCACGGGATCATGCATTACGGATGCAGTAAAGTGACTTGCCGGTAACGAGATTGAACGAGGTATTGGGATACCGACGATCGAATCTCGGGCAAGTAACATACCGATTGACAAAGGGAATTGTATACGGGTTGTTTGAATCCTCGACATCGTGGTTCATCCGATGAGATCATCGAGGAGCATGTAGGAGCCAACATGGGTATCCAGATCCCGCTGTTGGTTATTGACGGAGAGCCGTCTCGGTCATTTCTACATGTCTCCCCGAACCCGTAGGGTCTACACACTTAAGGTTCGGTGACGCTAGGGTTATTAGGAAGACTTGTATGTGATTACCGAATGTTGTTCGCAGTCCCGGATGAGATCCCGGACGTCGCGAGGAGTTCCGGAATAGTCCGAAGTAAAGATTTATATATGGGAAGTCATCATACGGTCACCGGAAAGGTTCGGGGGCATATCGGTATTGTACCGGGGCCACCGGAGGGGTTCCGGGGGTCCACCGGGAGGGGCCACCTCTCCCGGAGGGCCTTATGGGCTATATGAGGAAGGTATCCAGCCCAAAGTGGGCTGGGGCGCCACTCCCCCCTAGGGCCCATGCGCCTAGGGTTGGGGAAACCCGAGGGCGCCCCTTGCTTGGGGGCAAGCCCTCCCTGGTCAGCCGCCCCCCTCTAGATCCTATCTAGAGGGCCGGCCCCCTTCTCCTTTCCCCTATAAATAGAGGGGCGAGGGGAGGGCTGCAACACACTTGAAGGCGCAACCCCTCCCCTCCCCAACACCTCTCCTCCTCCGCGTGTGCTTGGCGAAGCCCTGCCGGAGAACTGTCACTCCATCACCACCACGCCGTCGTCTTTGCTGCCGGAGCCATCGTCCTCAACCTCTCCGTCCCCCGTGCTGGATCAAGAAGGAGGAGACGACCTCCGCTCCGTCCGTGGGTTGAACGCGGAGGTGCCGTCCGTTCGGCGCTAGGATCTCCGGTGATAGGATCACGACGAGAACGACTACTTCAACCCCGTTCTTTTGAACGCTTCCGCTCGCGATCTACAAAGTGGTATGTAGATGCAATCTCTCTCCCATGACTCGTTGCTTAGATGAACTCATAGATGGATCTTGGTGAAACCGTAGGAAAAATTTTATTTTCTGCAACGTTCCCCAACAAGTTTTTGTTAAATTATTGTAAACAAACAAGAGGAAAATGATTCCATGTCTAACTTAAGGGCAGTTCCACACAAACTTATGGATCTTTTTTCTTCTTCTTTCCTGACAGTCGAACCACAATTTGATGATAAAACTTAACCTTTCTTATGCCAATGATGCGGCATCTAATTTAAAGAGAGTCCCTCCCAAGCTTTGGTTATTTTTTATTCTTCCTCGACACTAGGATCTACTACCTATGTTCCTTAACAATAGGCAGAGGGGTACATTTCATCATAATTTTTCTCAATTCTTATGCTATATTCAGGTTATTGCAGCGCAAAGGAAAATATTATGGGCTTAATAGAGAAAGTATCGAATACCTTGGCACTTCTTAACAATAGACAATTACTTTTGATGAACTAAGGTTGATCCACCAATTTTTTGTACCAAAATTACTGAATTAAAAATAAGATAAGTGATGTAGCAGTTAAGTTAGTCTATTACCCTTGATGTTTAATCTTTTCTTTCTTTCTCATGTCTTTTCATGCTTACCATGTTTTTGTATGCAGTACATAGCAGGTGGTGAATTGGAAGGAACTCCAAAGAATTATTACATGTGTGATTACCGAGACATCAATCAAACCAAATAACTTCAAGTGGATTCGCACCATGTGGGTAACTTCGGCAAATGGCTAATAGCCCCCTTGCCTTATGCTCAACATAAACACTATAATGCATTATTGCTGCATGGAAGATGTAGAATATTGACATGATGTTGAAAGGTATGAACAGCTATCTTCTTATGTCCCGTTATCCCTTTATTACTTACTAAACCAATTCATATTGGGTAGTAATTTCGTAATAAAAAAACTTATTTTGCATACTAGAAACGTCTACTAATGAAGGATTTGTAGGTAATTTATATATGAAATTCCTAAATATGGTACGAGCCCACATTTGGGACATAAACATGATATAACCTCACACGGAGGATCAGACTTGTTTACTACCATTTCATTTGCAGGTGCATAAAAGGTATTCTGTAATTAGTTATGGGTGCCTCATATATAGCAAACATGAAGTATCGCTAATGACAATGAACGGATGGAGACAAAAGTTCAGTACAATTAGTTGACAGGATAAAGACAAGGGTTTCACTCCTACGACGATCATTGTGGTATGGTTATAATGCTTTTATGCAATATTTTTCTTTTGTTTTTGTTTAAGTTACTTAAAACCTTCAACTTGATGTTGTGCTCTTTCTTGACCAAGTATAACAAGAGAGCTTTATAGAATATGGGCGTGTTCTTAAAATTAAGCATATTATTAAACTGAACCAATGATGTACCCTTTGTTGCAGAGTTATGGCGATTCAGTTATGCAGTGGATTGTTGCCAAAATATTGGAACTTTTCATCCATCTCGGTTTACTATTGAAGTTCACTAGATTTCTTTGGGGTAGTTCAGCAAAATATTGTCACCATGTATTGTGTATATGATATAAATTTAGGACAATATAAATTTCTAATATATGATTTTTTAATATAAATTTCTAATTTATGCTTACCGCTGAAAGTAGAGTATTTGCCTACTTCCCTTTTAGCTTGAGATATTCCAGAGTCCAGACCATTAAGACGAGTACTAAAACCTTCGTATTGTCACAACTATCTACACATACAAATGTATGTTGGCAAATAACTAGCGAGATGCATATTTTTATATTCCCGGTACTCACAAAGGTCTTTGAGAGGCTTAAATTCCTCCAAATCATATATTTAACTAAATGATATAATAAAGGGATCATGTTCTTTTTGAAATCTAATTACTACATTTTGACTTAATTAGTTCCATTCTATCCTCTTAAATTGGCATAACTTCATGGTTGGTTGATCGACAAGACAAACAACCAAAATTATTCTCCATGGCTATTTTTTTCCTGGTACGAAAATCACCACTATGCTTTTATTTTGTTATTGATGTTAGCATGGTTTGGTTATTCGTCTTAACAGTTCAACTGGTAAACGGATCATGCCTAATAATTTTTATTTTAGTTAGTCAAATGGAACTTGATGCAATGACGTGACTTGCCAAGTTTTGTTGGAAATATGCCCTAGAGGCAATAATAAAAGGATTATTATTATATTTCCTTGTTCAGGATAATTGTCTTTTATTCACGCTATAACTGTATTATCCGGAAATCGTAATACACGTGTGAATACATAGACCACAATATGTCCCTAGTGAGCCTCTAGTTGACTAGCTCGTTGATCAATAGATAGTCATGGTTTCCTGACTATGGACATTGGATGTCATTGATAACTGGATCACATCATTAGGAGAATGATGTGATGGACAAGACCCAATCCTAAGCATAGCACAAGATCGTGTAGTTCGTTATGCTAGAGCTTTTCCAATGTCAAGTATCTCTTCCTTAGACCATGAGATCGTGTAACTCCCGGATACCGTAGGAGTGCTTTGGGTGTACCAAACGTCACAACGTAACTGGGTGACTATAAAGGTACACTACCGGTATCTCTGAAAGTGTCTGTTGGGTTGACACGGATCGAGATCGGGATTTGTCACTCCGTGTTATGGAGAGGTATCACTTTGGGCCCACTCGGTAGTGCATCATCATAATGAGCTCAAAGTGACCAAGTGTCGTCACGGGATCATGCATTACGGTACGAGTAAAGTGACTTGCCGGTAACGAGATTGAACGAGGTATTGGGATACCGACGATCGAATCTCGGGCAAGTAACATACCGATTGACAAAGGGAATTGTATACGGGGTTGTTTGAATCCTCGACATCGTGGTTCATCCGATGAGATCATCGAGGAGCATGTAGGAGCCAACATGGGTATCCAGATCCCGCTGTTGGTTATTGACCGGAGAGCCGTCTCGGTCATTTCTACATGTCTCCTGAACCCGTAGGGTCTACACACTTAAGGTTCGGTGACGCTAGGGTTATTAGGAAGACTTGTATGTGATTACCGAATGTTGTTCGCAGTCCCGGATGAGATCCCGGACGTCGCGAGGAGTTCCGGAATAGTCCGAAGTAAAGATTTATATATGGGAAGTCATCATACGGTCACCGGAAAGGTTCGGGGCATATCGGTATTGTACCGGGGCCACCGGAGGGGTTCCGGGGTCCACCGAGGGGCCACCTCTCCGGAGGGCCTTATGGGCTATATGAGGAAGGTATCCAGCCCAAAGTGGGGTGGCGCCACTCCCCCCTAGGGCCCATGCGCCTAGGGTTGGGGGAAACCCTGAGGGGGGGCGCCCCCCTTGCTTGGGGGGCAAGCCCCCTCCCCTTGGCCGCCGCCCCCCTCTAGATCCTATCTAGAGGGCCGGCCCCCTTCTCCTTTCCCCTATAAATAGAGGGGCGAGGGGAGGGCTGCAACACACTTGAAGGCGCAACCCCTCCCCTCCCCAACACCTCTCCTCCTCCGCGTGTGCTTGGCGAAGCCCTGTCGGAGTACTGCCTCTCCACCAACACCACGCCGTCGTGCTGCTGCTGGAGCCATCTTCCTCAACCTCTCCTTCCCCCTTGCTGGATCAAGAAGGAGGAGACGTCATCCGCTCCGTACGTGTGTTGAACGCGGAGGTGCCGTCCGTTCGGCGCTAGGATCTCCGGTGATAGGATCACGACGAGAACGACTACTTCAACCCCGTTCTTTTGAACGCTTCCGCTCACGATCTACAAAGTGGTATGTAGATGCAATCTCTCTCCCATGACTCGTTGCTTAGATGGACTCATAGATGGATCTTGGTGAAACCGTAGGAAAAATTTTATTTTACAACGTTCCCCAACAAGTTTTTGTTAAATTATTGTAAACAAACAAGAGGAAAATGATTCCATGTCTAACTTAAGGGCAGTTCCACACAAACTTATGGATCTTTTTCTTCTTCTTTCCTGACAGTCGAACCACAATTTGATGATAAAACTTAACCTTTCTTATGCCAATGATGCGGCATCTAATTTAAAGAGAGTCCCTCCCAAGCTTTGGTTATTTTTTATTCTTCCTCGACACTAGGATCTACTACCTATGTTCCTTAACAATAGGCAGAGGGGTACATTTCATCATAATTTTTCTCAATTCTTATGCTATATTCAGGTTATTGCAGCGCAAAGGAAAATATTATGGGCTTAATAGAGAAAGTATCGAATACCTTGGCACTTCTTAACAATAGACAATTACTTTTGATGAACTAAGGTTGATCCACCAATCTTTTGTACCAAAATTACTGAATTAAAAATAAGATAAGTGATGTAGCGCTTAAGTTAGTCTATTACCCTTGATGTTTAATCTTTTCTTTCTTTCTCATGTCTTTTCATGCTTACCATGTTTTTTTGTACAGTAGTACATAGCAGGTGGTGAATTGGAAGGAACTCCAAAGAATTATTACATGTGTGATTACCGAGACATCAATCAAACCAAATAACTTCTCAAGTGGATTCGCACCATGTGGGTAACTTCAAAGAAATGGCTAATAGCCCCACTGCCTTATGCTCAACATAAACACTATAATGCATTATTGCTGCATGGAAGATGTAGAATATTGACATGATGTTGAAAGGTATGAACATCTATCTTCTTATGTCCCCGTTATCCCTTTATTACTTACTAAACCAATTCATATTGGGTAGTAATTTCGTAATAAAAAAACTTATTTTGCATACTAGAAACGTCTACTAATGAAGGATTTGTAGGTAATTTATATATGAAATTCCTAAATGTGGTACGAGCCCACATTTGGGACATAAACATGATATAACCTCACACGGAGGATCAGACTTGTTTACTACCATTTCATTTGCAGGTGCATAAAAGGTATTCTCAGAATTAGTTATGGGTGCCTCATATATAGCAAACATGAAGTATCGCTAATGACAAAGGAACGGATGGAGACAAAAGTTCAAGACAATTAGTTGACAGGATAAAGACAAGGGTTTCACTCCTCATTTATCATTGTGGTATGGTTATAATGCTTTTATGCAATATTTTTCTTTTGTTTTTGTTTAAGTTACTTAAAAACCTTCAACTTGATGTTGTGCTCTTTCTTGACCAAGTATAACAAGAGAGCTTTATAGAATATGGGGCGTGTTCTTAAAATTAAGCATATTATTAAACTGAACCAATGATGTACCCTTTGTTGCGAGTTATGGCGATTCAGTTATGCAGTGGATTGTTGCCAAAATATTGGAACTTTTCATCCATCTCGGTTTACTATTGAAGTTCACTGGATTTCTTTGGGGTAGTTCAGCAAAATACTGTCACCATGTATTGTGTATGTGATATAAATTTAGGACAATATAACCGAGCCTAAAGCGAGCACTCTCAGGCCCTCAACGTTTTTGGCCGTCGGATTAAGTGTTAGATTACTTTCGGCCGTCACGATCTTCCTCTAACGATAGTTTATCGCGATCTGAGCTGGCTGTCCTAACGGGCCGCTACTCTGGGGACATTTTTGAAGGCATGTGATTGATTGGGCTCCTATGGGCTGCTATGAAAGCCCAAGTAGTTACGGACCGATCCATCATTGCGCTCCTAAAAGAAAACCGTTCGCTCGAGGGGATCGCTCGATACAGAGGAGCAGGTCGTCTGACGGAGGATGCGCCGACGCGGGCGGTTCTGCCTCCATCCAACCGACGCGGGCGACGTTCGCAAGGGATTCCGGCGAGGGAGGTGGTGCGGCTATTCGGTGAAGTTGATCCGTCGGGTTGAAGGCAAGCAGTCATCAGTTTTTGTAAGCCTTTATGGCAATTGATTTGCTCCATTCACGGGCAGCGATCAATGGAGTACATTACTATTTTTCCAACTTGCGGTACCGCTTGATACATGCGCCTGTATATAGATGTATGCTTTCTCTCATGACGCTTTCGTCCCTCAGACCTTCCAGTAGCTATGATTTCCAGATAGCTTTCCCCTCTATCTAAAATTTTCTTTTCCCTGTCATGCTCTCTTTTAACCCAATGATTCCGTTGTGCTAATGTCTTTGCAATTTCAGATCTGTATAGGTATTGTTTATCCCGGTTCTTTGGAAAAATGTTGGATTCTCGATTCTCATATTTTGGTTCGAGGATTTAGGGTTTGACGATCTGCAATTTCTGCTGGCCAGTAAATTAGTTCCATGAGCTGCCATGCCTCATCTTTTTCTTTCTTCATTTCTTTGAATATGTGTGTTCTCAGCTGAACCGGACAGCATGGTGTGTGTTGTTATGTGTGTTCGGTCAATTTGAACGAGACAGCCTTGATGCGTCTTGTTTCTCTGATTCTATAACATTGAGTAACTAACTATTATCTTGATTTATTTGTACCCTATGGTGCTTAGGACATACCCAATACAAGCCTTGCTGCTCTGATAATAAAGCTGATTTGTTACTTCTCCATTTTATCATTTTGACTCAACATAGTTGTGTCCCTAATTGTGTGATATTCCAGGTTGACACACCTATCCTTATTTTGTTTTCTGTTAGCTACAATATTGCTCCCATTAAAATATAGAGAAGTCGCACTTGCTGGTGCTATGTCATTTGAGATGGTTGTAAACTGAAGCCTTTCACTCCATCTCGAGATAAATGAGATGACCATGTACACATCAGTCCAGATTTAGCATTTGGATCTGACATAGGGAACAGATGAACTCTGCAATTAGTGCCATATGGTTAATCATGGGACTTCATGTTGGAGATATGCCCTAGAGGCAATCATGAATGATGATATTTTCTATGTGTTTATGAATAAAGATAGTCCTTGGACATTATCAATGATGTGTATCGGCAAGTACGTGACTTGTTTGTGGGACTATGCATTGTATGGTGAATGTCCTAAAAGGTCCCTAGTCGAAAGGGCTGTGTGGACGTGCAACCGACTAGACTAACATATGACACGGTCGATGGCTTGGTCTCACTGGCCATGGAGCATTGGATGCTAACCGGATAATATGGACTTGGAAAGGTCTGGTCGGATTTGACGTAGTCGGATCCGAGTCGAGATAAGGTCCGAGTCGAATGAGAACCAACTATGAGACGCAGCGATATGTCATCTGTGAGTCTCTAGTACAACATACGTTCTATGTCCTAAGACCTGAGCTGACGCATGTACTCGGGATGGTGACAGACTTGCATTGGGCCGACCAAATGCTACACCGTGACTGGGTAGTTACAAAGGTAGGTTTCGGGTTTGTCCAGTCCCATGTCTTTGCGAGACATGGTCGAGCAAGATGGGATTGCCCCTCCGATCGGGAGAGATATACTCTGGGCCCCTTGTGATCCGACCAGGATAAGCATGGCCATGCGACAGGGATTATGAGATAATCCGGTTTGTGGTCGGTATCACTGGAACAAGAAAGAGGTCGGGCTAGCACAAGGATGACAGTCTTACCTTGAGCCCGACAACATATATCGTGAGGCAAAGAGAACAGAAGTGTGACACGTTGTACAGGTTCGCCTAACCAGCTTCATAGTCTGCTTGGTGGTTGGCATGCCTTGCTAGAGGCCGCTACCAACCGTGCAGGTCGGAGGTGATCTGGACTGGGCCAAAATCACTATTCTAACCTTGTCTGGAAACTATGACACAAAATGAACTCTGAACGAAACTATTTCATAATTTGACCCTTTTCGCAACGTCATTGACCGTGACGTTTCTCCTCCATATAGAAACACCGACCTAGCCAGCGTTTCTGCTCCACATGAAAACACCAAGGTAGCTCGCGTTGCCGTCCAGGCACGCCGGAAACGCCAAAGCTATTGGCGTTTCTAACTCGTCTACAAACGCTGGCGTTTCTGGCCCGACGGGAGATCGAGATCGATTTCTGCTGTGCGCCGCGGCCGCTTGTACGATCTGTCCTATCAGGGTTCGATTCCGTTGAAAGCTGGGTACGCTGCCGCTGCAGCCGCACGTCACCGTTGACAGAGTTCCATCGCACGGCCACGTGTTCAGAAGTGCGGCCACGTCTTCCCTGTCCACTACCTCAACTAGTACTGTCACGTCAAGTATTGGTCGGCTTGTACTACCTCAACTAGTACTAGTCACGTGAAGCTACAACACACTTTGGTCCCTAATTGCTACAGATTTAATCTCCACAAAGAGCAGTGAATTGACAGGAGCAGTGAAGGCTACGCAAGAATTTCGTGTAAGAGAGTAGGACCAGTGAAGGCTACACAGGGTAGGCAGGTTAGCTTTGTGGGATACTGGACCTAGTGACTAGCTAGCCAGCTGCATGCAGGCCAAAATCACTGTATCATGGGCAGCAACGCCACGACCTTTGGCGTTTGCAGCCTGGCCAGAAACGCCAACAACAGCGGCGTTTCCACAAACGCAGGAAACCTCGGTGTTTTCAGAAACGCAGGAAACCTCGGCGTTTCTGCCTGCTATGTCAACAGAGCAGAAATGCAGTATACCTCGGCGTTTCTATGTGGAGCAGCAACGCCGCGGGCTGTGGCGTTTCTAAAAAGGTCAGATTGTGAAATACTTTCAAGTCGAGTTCATTTTGTGACGAAGATTGCTGATAAGGTCAAAACAGTGATTTCGGCCTCCGAGCTGTGACCAAGCCGACTTGAACCTAAGGGGTCGCGCGCTTAAGGGAAGGAACCTACGAGGTCGGTTCATAGGACACTGGTCGGATGTGATCCGAACTGGACTAGGAATGTGGCCGAGTAGACTTTGGGCTTTAGGGTCCGTGCGAGGCCTGATACGTCTCCAACGTATCTACTTTTCCAAACATTTTTTCCCTTGTTTTGGACTCTAACTTGCATGATTTGAATGAAACTAATCCGGGCTGACGCTGTTTTCAGCAGAACTGCCATGATGTTGTTTTATGTGTAGAAAAGAAAAGTTCTCAGAATGTCCTGGAAATCCACAAAGGCACTTTTCAGATTTAATAAGAATTTTTGGCGAAAGAATTAGTGCCAGGGGGCCCACGGTCTGTCCACGAGACAGAGGGCGCCCCCCCTAGGGCGCAGCCCCCTATCTCGTGGGCCCCCTGGACACCCTCCGACCTCAACTCCAACTCCATATATTCCGTCTCGGGAAGAAAAAAATCAAGGAGAAAGTTTCATCGCGTTTCACGACACGGAGCCGCCGCCAAGCCCTAATCTCTCGGGAGGGCTGATCCGAGTCCGTTCGGGGCTCCGGAGAGGGGGATTCGTCGCCGTCGTCATCATCAACCATCCTCCATCACCAATTTTATGATGCTCACCGCCGTGCGTGAGTAATTCCATCGTAGGCTTGCTGGATGGTGATGGGTTGGATGAGATTTACCACGTAATCAAGTTAGTTTTGTTAGGGTTTGATCCCTAGTATCCACTATGTTCTGAGATTGATGTTGCTATGACTTTGCTATGCTTAATGCTTGTCACTAGGGCCCGAGTGCCATGATTTCAGATCTGAACCTATTATGTTTTCATGAATATATGTGTGTTCTTGATCCTATCTTGCAAGTCTATAGTCACCTATTATGTGTTATGATCCGACAACTCCGAAGTGACAATAATCGGGATACTTCTCGATGATGACCGTAGTTTGAGGAGTTCATGTATTCACTATGTGTTAATGCTTTGGTCCGGTTCTCTATTAAAAGGAGGCCTTAATATCCCTTAGTTTCAGTAAGGACCCCGCTGCAACAGGAGGGTAGGACAAAAGACGTCATACAAGTTCTTTTCCATAAGCACGTATGACTATTTATGGAATACATGTCTACATTACATTGATGAATTGGAGCTAGTTCTATATCATCCTATGTTATAACTATTGCATGAGGAATCGCATCCGGCATAATTATCCATCACTGATCCATTGCCTACGAGCTTTTCACATATTGTTCTTCGCTTATTTTATTTTCCGTTGCTACTGTTACAACTACTACAAAAACCCAAAAACATTTATTTTTACTTTTGCTACCGTTACCTCTATTATCATACCACTTTTGCTACTAAATACTTTGCTGCAGATACTAAGTTATCCAGGTGTGGTTGAATTGACAACTCAACTGCTAATACTCAAGAATATTCTTTGGCTCCTTGTGTCGAATCAATAAATTTGGGTAGAATACTCTACCCTCGAAAGTTGTTGCGATCCCCTATACTTGTGGGTTATCAAGACCAATTTTTGGCGCTGTTGCTGGGGAGCATAGCTCTATTCTCTGAGTCACTTGGGATTTATATCTGTTGATCACTATGAATAACTTGAAAGATGCTAAGACCAAGATTTTGCCCTCAAGTATGAGGGAGGTAAGGAACCGCCATCTAGCTCGCACTAGATTCTCCTTCCGTTATTAGTAAGCTTGCGACACCTAAACCTCGCTACTACTATGAATTCGATATGTCGCATGTTATTGATGATGCCACTTCGCTATGCATGATGAAACTACTCATGCGTGATACTACTTTGCCATTAGGTGAATTTCTAGATGAACAACTTGCTAGATTTAGGGGAATGAAATTCATCAAGATCCTATTATCGATGATAGTGATGATGAAGGTCCCCCAATGATTATGTATTACCTGTTGTTCCTAAGGGTTATGTTATGAATGAAAAAAGCTGCTATGGAAATTCTTGCTTGCAATGATAGAAATGATCTTAAGAAATTATTAGCTAAATGGAAGCAAAGGTCTCTTAATGCTAGAATGAAACCCGATCCTGCTTTTGCTACTTCACCTATCTGTGTTACTATTATGAATTCTCTGTTGATCCTGATATTATTACTTTAGTTGAATCTGATCCTTTTTATGGTCTTGAATCTGAAACTGTTGTGGCATATCTTACCAAGTTGAATGATATAGCCACCCTATTTACTCATGATGAGAAGTCACGCTATTTATATATCCTTAAGATATTTCCGTTCTCATTAAAGGGTGATGCTAAGACTTGGTATAATTCTCTTGCTCCTGGTTGTGTGCGTAGTCCCGTGATATGATTTATTACTTCTCTGCTAAATATTTCCCTACTCATAAGAAACAAGCTGCCTATGGAAATATACAATTTTGTGCAAATCAAAGAAGAGAGTCTCCCACAAGCTTGGGGGAGGCTTCTCCGTTACTTAATGCTTTGCCCGATCATCCTCTTAAGAAAAATGAAATACTTGATATCTTTTATAATGGACTAACCGATGCTTCCAAGGACTACTTGGATAGTTGTGTTGGTTGTGTTTTCGAGGAAAAGAAACGTTCGTGAAGCTGAAATACTATTGAATAATATGTTGACTAATGAAAATAGTTGGACTCTTCCCGAACCAATTCTCAAGTAATTCTGAACCAATTGAGCCAACTCCACGAGCCTATTCCTAAACCCACTCCAAAGAAGAGAGGTGTTTTATTTCTCAGTCCTGAAGATATGCAAGAGGCAAAGAAATCAATGAAAGAAAAAGGTATTAAAGCTGAAGATGTTAAGAATTTACCTCGTATTCAAGAAATACATGGTCTTAATTTACCGCCTGAAGAACCACATTGTCTTGATAACCCGACACAGGTAGTAAAGGTAAATTCTCTCTATAGATATGATTAAGTTGATATACGCTCTTCTAAATTCCCTAGCCCATGCTTAGATGAATTTGATGACTTTATGGCTAGACAAGAAAGTTTTAATGCTTATGTTGGTAGAGAGTTAAAGATTAATGCTTTTGAGATAGGATGCGTGGGTGATAATCTGGCTAGAGTTAAAGATGAACTTCACCGCGTTAGAAAATATGCTTCTATGGTTGCTACTCAAGCTGAGCAAGTACTTAAAGCTCAAAATGATTTGCTTGATGAGTTAAATGATAAAAATGACTTTGCTGTTAGAGTGGCTACTAGAACTGGTAAAATGGCCCAGGAACCTTTGTATCCTGAAGGCCACCCTAAGGGAATCGAGCAAGATTCTCAGAGAAATAATTTAGAGGCACCTAATTCTTCTAAAAAGAAGAAGAAGAAAAACGATAGAACTTTGCATGCTTCTAGTGAACCTCATCGTAGACACACCCGAGAATCCCAATGATATTTCTATTTACGATGTTGAAACACAATCAGTGATGAACATGAACCTAGTGATAATGTTAATGATAATGTTCATGTTGATGCTCAACCTAGCAATAACAATGATGTAGAGATTGAACTCTTTGTTGATCTTGATAACCCACAATCAAAGAATCAATGTTATGATAAGAGAGATTTTGTTGTTAGGAAGCACGGTAAAGAAAGAGAACCATGGGTTCAGAAACCCATGTCCTTTCCTCCTAAACCATCCAAGTCAAAGGATGATGAGGATTTTGAGCGCTTTCTTTGAAATGATCGGATCTATTTTCTTACGGATGCGCTTAACTGATATGCTCAAAGTAAATCCTTATGCTAAGTATATGAAGGATATCATTACAAATAAAAGAAAGATACCGGAAGCTGAAATTTCCACCATGCTTACTAATTACACTTTTAAGGGTGGAATACCAAAGAAACTTGGAGATCCGGGTGTACCAACTATACCATGCTCTATTAAAAGAAACTATGTTAGAACTGCTTTATGTGATCTTGGAGCCGGTGTCAGTGTTATGCCTCTCTCTTTATATCGTAGACTTGAATTGAATAAGTTGACACCTACTGAAATATCTTTGCAAATGGCCGATAAATCAACTGCTATGCCTGTCGGTATTTGTGAGGATGTGCCTGTTGTGGTTGCAAATGTCACTATCTTAACGGACTTTGTTATTCTTGATATTCCCAAGGACGATAGCATGTCTATTATCCTTAGTAGACCTTTTCTTAATACTGCAGGGGCTGTTATTGATTGCAACAAAGGCAATGTCACTTTTCATGTTAATGGTAATGAGCATACGGTACACTTTCTGAGGAAACAATCTCAAGTTCATAGCATCAATTCTATTGAAAAAGTTCCGACTATCATTTTTGGAGGTTTTGAATTTCCTCTCCCTACTGCCAATAAAAAGTATGATATTCTTATTGTTGGGGATTTTCATATCCCCGTTGAGGTAACTTAGTGTTATTCGAAATTTCTCCGGTTCCGTGTTATTCGGAATGAGTTTGCTAACAAGACTTGATCAACCTTGTTAGTGGGTTCATTTTGATGATCACGAGATGGATGAAACTAGAAGGCACAACCTTCTGTACCCTCTTTTTACTTTCTGTTATTTAGAATAAATAAAGCAAAAATAGTATTATCTTTATGTTTTCTGAATTATCCGTGCATTAAAAAAATAGTCCGAAAATAAAAGTGCTCCAAAATGCCCTGCAAATTTAGTATGATTTTTTCTGGAATATTCGAGGATTTTAGACACTGAAAACACTGCAGGAGGGCCAAGCACCAAGCCACGAGAGAGGAGGGCGCGCCCCCCCTGTAGGGCACGCTCCCCTGTCTTGTGGGCCCCTGGTGGCTCCCCTCCACTTATGCCAGCACCCACACACTTCATCTTCTACCCAAAAAAATCCCCATCCAGCTCAAGCCCGAGTTCTAGCTCGTTTTGCTGCGATTTTTGATCTCTTAGCTCAAAGCTCCATTCGCAAAACTGCTTTGGGAGATTGTTGCTTGGTATGTGACTCCTCCATTGGTCCAATTAGTTTTTGTTCTAGTGCTTTATTCATTGCAAATTTGTGCTGCATAGGTGACCATGTTCTTGAGCTTGCATGTTAAATTTTTGAGGTCCCAAGCAATTCCAATGCATGATATAGGCCCTAGGCACTTGTAGGAGTAGTTGCTATCAATCTTGTTTAGTTTTATTCACTTTTATTTTGAAGTTACTAAAATTTCAGAAATTTTCAGAAGAAGAAATATGCTTAGAAGAATGTACCAAGGTGGTTCCTCGGCAAAGAAAGGGCCAAGGATTGCCATACGTGAACAAGATGTTAATTTGCCAAGGGAGGCAAATGTACGGGCTTGCGAGTGGCCATCCGATGATTTTATGGTCGAAGCAGGCTTCAAGGAGGAATTTGACGCCAGATAAAAGCGTAATGTCGAAATGGAGGACTTCTTACAAGATAAGTGTCCTCAATATTATCAATTGACTGATTCCTTTGTGCGGAGGTTCGAATATATTTCTGCGCGTAATTCTCCTAGTGTTATGTTTGATATTTATGATATATCTTATACCATGGATTTAGAGGATTTCACAACTGCTTGCAAACTCCCGCAGTGGGGTAATATTAATGATCCTCCCAAATCTGAAGTTAGAGATTTTCTTGCTAGTATTACTGTGGGAGAATCTAGGGACGTAACACAAGCTACCATAGGGAGCATTCATTTTCCTGCTATACATTACTTTGCCCTCTTTATTGGTAGATGCATTAACGGTAAGGACAAAGTATGTCACATGTGTGCCCCTGATCTTTGTGTCCTCAAGAGTGCTGTGTTAGGTTATAGAGGTTATAACTTGGGGGCAATAGTTGCACGTAGGTTGCAGAATAATAATAGAAGGGGAGACTTCTTTGGAGGAATTTATGCAACCCGTGTGGCTAATTTTCTTAATATAGCTCCACGAGAGGGGGATATGATTGTACCTCCTGTTTATTTGGATAAAGAAGCTATGTTTGATCATCATTTTCTTGAGAGGAATGAACAATTCCTCCATTATCGACTAACCTATAACAGACGCAACGTCGTCCTTGTTACTCTTCCTGCTCCCTACCTTTTTGATTATCAGGCAAAAGGAAGATATGTTGTCACCAGGGAAGAAGCAACTGAATATGAGACGGGAATGGAGGCAGCTCGACAACACGCTGCTGCTCAGGAGGCGGTCGCCTCTTCATCTCATTACTACCCCAGTTTCACTTATGGATATCAGCCAGGCGGTCACTGGTATTAGACCAACTTAGGCCAAAAGCCTAAGCTTGGGGGAGTACGTATTTCTCACCGACTTTACATTCATGTTCACACACTAGTCGTCGGTGCTCATACTCTTTCATTGTATTATCCTTGCTAGTTTAAATTTCTTTTTCTAGTTTTCTTCTTGTGTGTTTGATAAACCTTAAGAAAAACCAAAAAAATTAGTTAGTTTAATTTCCATGCTTGTAGTAGAAATTAAAATGAAAACCCAAAAAGATTTCTCGTTCTTCTTTTACTTGTTGGGAGCTTTCCCGTGTAAATAGTTTTATTTTCTTTTCTTTCTTTTGAGGGTCGAGAAGACCTTATTGAAAATGCTTAGTGGCTCTTATATGCATGATTGTTTATTTAATTTAGAGCCCATATTACTTGTCTTCTCTTTTGAGTTGAATGCTTGCAGATTCCAGCTTAGTCCAATGCGCGTGCACTCTTATTATTATACACATCGTTCGGTCGTGCGAGTGAAAGGCAATAATGATGATATATGATGGACTTATTGAGATGAGAAAAGCTGGTATGAACTCCACCTCTTTTGTTTTTGTAAATATGATGAGTTCATCATTCCTGAGTCAACTATTATGAAGTAAACATATTTGCAATGACATTTAGAGATTATAGTTGCTTGTGTCATGCTATATTAGCTATGAGTTATAATGGTTTACCTTGCGTGCCAACATGCTATTAGAATGATTATGATGTGGTATGATGGGATGGTATCCTCCTTTGAATATATTAAGTGACTTGACTTGGCACATGTTCACGCATGTAGTTGAATCAAATCAACATAGCCTTCATGATATTTAGGTTCATGGTAGATTATATCCTACTCATGCTTGTACTCGGTGTAAATTAATTTTAATGCATGTTTACATTTGTTGTCGCTCTCTCGCTTGTCGCTTCCGCCTTTTGCTAGCCTTCAATTGCATACTAAGCGGAATACTGCTTGTGCATCCAAACTCCTTAAACCCCAAAGTTGTTCCATATGAGTCCACTATACCTTCTTATATGCGGTATTTACCTGCCGTTCCAAGTAAATTTGTATGTGCCAAACTCCAAACCTTCAAATGAAATTCTGTTTTGTATGCTCGAGTAGCTCATGTTTCAACTAGGGCTGCCTATATCTTCCATGCTAGGTGGGTTATTCTCAAGAGGAGTGGACTCCTCTCCTCATTCACGAGAAATGGCCAGAACCGGATGCCCAGTCCCATGATCCAAAAGATCAAAGCAAAGCAAAATAATTAAACAAAACTCCCCAGGGCTGTTGTATGTTGGAGGCACTCGTTGTTTCGAGCAAGCCATGGATTGATGCTTGTTGGTGGTTGCGGAGTATAAACCTTTACCATTCTATTTGGGAACCGCCTATAATGCATGTGGTATGGAAGATACAGCCATCTCATAGTTGTTGCGTTGACAGCAAAAGTATGCCGCTCAAAATATTATTCTATCTCTATTTTAAAATCGAGCTCTGGCACCTCTACAAATCCCTGCTTCCCTCTGCGAAAGGCCTATCTATTTACTTTTATGTTGAGTCATCACCCTTCTTATTAAAAAGCACCCATTTGAGAGCGACCGTCATTTGCATTCATTATTATTGGTTTATATTGGGTATGACTTGACTGGATCTCTTTACCATGAATTACAATGTTTAGTCACCCTTGATCTTTAAAGGTGCTCTGCATTTATGTTTTATGGTCTCGTAAAGGGTCAAGTAGATACCATTTGGTTATATCATGTTATGATTATTTTGAGAAAGTGTTGTCATCCGAGTTTTATTATTATGGTTCGCTAGCTGATTATGCTGTTGATATGAGTAATTGTGAGACCTATGTGTTATTGTGAGTATGGTTAGTTCATGATTTGCTGAAACTTGAATGCTAGCTTTTCATGTTACAACAACAAGAGCAAACAGAGTTTGTAAAAGTTTTTCTTTATCACTTTCAGTTTATCAACTGAATTGCTTGAGGACAAGCAAAGGTTTAAGCTTGGGGGAGTTGATACGTATCCAACGTATCTACTTTTCCAAACAATTTTGCCCTTGTTTTGGACTCTAACTTGCATGATTTGAATGAAACTAACCTGCATCGACGCTGTTTTCAGCAGAACTGCCATGATGTTGTTTTATGTGTAGAAAAGAAAAGTTCTCGGAATGTCCTGGAAATCCACGGAGGCACTTTTCAGATTTAATAAGAATTTTTGGCGAAAGAATTAGTGCCAGGGGGCCCACGGCCTGTCCACGAGACAGGGGGGCGCGGCCCCCTATCTCGTGGGCCCCCTGGACACCCTCCGGCCTCAATTCCAACTCCATATATTCCGTCTCGGGGAGAAAAAAATCAAGGAGAAAGTTTCATCGCGTTTCACGACACGGAGCCGCTGCCAAGCCCTAATCTCTCTCGGGAGGGCTGATCTGGAGTCCGTTCGGGGCTCCGGAGAGGGGGGTTCGTCATTGCCGTCATCATCAACCATCCTCCATCACCAATTTCATGATGCTCACCGCCGTGCGTGAGTAATTCCATCGTAGGCTTGCTGGACGGTGATGAGTTGGATGAGATTTACCATGTAATCAAGTTAGTTTTGTTAGGGTTTGATCCCTAGTATCCACTATGTTCTGAGATTGATGTTGTTATGACTTTGCTATGCTTAATGCTTGTCACTAGGGCCCGAGTGCCATGATTTCAGATCTGAACCTATTATGTTTTCATGAATATATGTATGTTCTTGGTCCTATCTTGCAAGTCAATAGTCACCTATTATGTGTTATGATCCGACAACCCCGAAGTGACAATAATCGGGATACTTCTCGGTGATGACCGTAGTTTGAGGAGTTCATGTATTCACTATGTGTTAATGCTTTGGTCCGGTTCTCTATTAAAAGGAGGCCTTAATATCCCTTAGTTTACGTAAGGACCCCGCTAAAACAGGAGGGTAGGACAAAAGACGTCATACAAGTTCTTTTCCATAAGCACGTATGACTATTTACGGAATACATGCCTACATTACATTGATGAATTGGAGCTAGTTCTATATCACCCTATGTTATAACTATTGCATGAGGAATCGCATCCGGCATAATTATCCATCACTGATCCATTGCCTATGAGCTTTTCACATATTGTTCTTCGCTTATTTTACTTTTCCGTTGCTACTATTACAACTACTACAAAAACCCAAAAACATTTATCTTTACTTTTGCTACCGATACCTCTATTATCATACCACTTTTGCTACTAAATACTTTGCTGCAGATACTAAGTTATCCAGGTGTGGTTGAATTGACAACTCAACTGCTAATACTCAAGAATATTCTTTGGCTCCCCTTTGTCGAATCAATAAATTTGGGTTGAATACTCTACCCTCAAAAGCTGTTGCGATCCCCGATACTTGTGGGTTATCAAGGCCCAAGTGTTGAGCCTGCGATGTACGCCTATTGTGACGCCCCCGATTCAATCGTACACTAATCATACACGCAAACGTGTACGATCAAGATCAGGGACTCACGGGAAGATATCACAACACAACTCTAAAAATAAAATAAGTCATACAAGCATCATAATACAAGCCCGGGGCCTCGAGGGCTCGAATACAAGTGCTCGATCATAGACGAGTCAGCGGAAGCAACAATATCTAAGTACAGACATAAGTTAAACAAGTTTGCCTTAAGAAGGCTAGCACAAACCAGGATACAGATTGAAAGAGGCGCATGCCTCCCGCTCGGATCCTCCTAACTACTCACAGTAAATCGCCGTCGGGCTGCACGTAGTAGTAGGCACCTCCGGTGTAGTCGTCATCGACGGTGGCGTCGCTCTGGGCTCCATCGTCTCGTCGCAAAGAACCGAGTAGAGATAGGGGAAAAGGGGAACAAGGCAACCGTGAGTACTCATCCAAAGTACTCGCAAGCAAGGAGCTACACTACATATGCATGGATATATGTGTAAAGGGCCATATCAGTGGACTGAACTGCAGAATGCCAGAATAAGAGGGGGATAGCTAGTCTTATCGAAGACTACCCGGCGATCCCCTCCTCGTATCCCTGAGAGAGAGCGACCACCGGTTGTATCTGGCACTTGGAAGGGTGTGTTATATTAAGTATCCGGTTCTAGTTGTCATAAGGTCAAGGTACAACTCCAAGTCGTCCCTGTTATCAAGATCACAGCTATTCGAATAGATTAACTTCACTGCAGGGTGCACCACATAACCCAACACGCTTGATCCCATTTGGCCGGACACACTTTCTGGGTCATGCCCGCCGCGGAAGATCAACACGTCGCAGCCCCACCTAGGCGCAACAGAGAGGCCAAAGACGCCGGTCTAAACCTAAGCGCCAGGGTGCAGGCCCATCGCCCAATGCACACCTGCGCTATGAGGGCGGCCGAAAGCGTAACTAGCCCCTTAATACAAGAGCAGGTTACGTTCCAATCCGCGCTGGCCGCCAACAAGGCGTCACGAAGTGCCGGTGATACCACGACGCCGAGTGCCCATATCTCTCCCACGTAGTTGGTTAGTGCGTATAGGCCCGTAGCGGACTCGAGATCAAATACCAAGATCTCGTTAAGCGTGTTAAGTATCCGCGAACGCCGAGCAGGTCAGGCCCACCTCTCTCCTAGGCGGTCTCAACTCGCCTGCCGCTCCGCCTCAAAGATCCACTCGCGGGTGCTCCACCAGCCGACCTGACTTTAGTCTCCACATGTATCATGTATAAAGTATATAGTATATACCCGTGATCACCTCCCGAGTGATCACGGCCCGATAGTATAGCACAGCAGACGGACAAGAATGTAGGGCCACAGATGAAAATACTAGCATCCTATACTAAGCATATAGGATTGCGGTAAAGGTAACAATGATAGTAACAAGGACAAAGCTATGCATCAGGATAGGTATAACGAAAGCGGTAACATGCTACACTACTCTAATGCAAGCGATGCTGAGTAGAATAGGCGATATCTGGTGATCAAGGGGGGGGGGCTTGCCTGGTTGCTCTCGCAAGAGAGAGGGGTCGTCAACTCCGTAGTCGTACTGGGCAGCAGCAGCGTCGGTCTCGGTGTCTAGCGAAGAAGAGGGGGAAGAAACAATGAATATTTAAGCAAACAGATGCATGAAGATGCATGACAAAGCAAAGCTTGATGCTAGGCGTGCCCTAACGCGGTATGAGGTGATACCGGTGAAGGGGGGAAACAACCGGGAAAGTATCCCGGTGTTTCGCGTTTCCGTGCAGAGGAGCCGGAGGGGGAAAGTTGCGAGTTCGATAGGTTAGGGGTGTGTGGCGGACGAACGGACTGTGTATCCGGATTCGTCTCGTCGTTCTGAGCAACTTTCATGTTGAAAATATTTTAATCCGAGTTACAGATTAAAAGATATGATTTTCTAAAGATTTTATTAATTTACGGAATTTAATTAATTATTTAATTAATTGAAAAACAGATTAATGACATCGACATGATGTCATGTCGACATGAGCAACAATGAGTTGACTTGTTCAACTTTGACAGGTGGGTCCAAATGGGACCTACCTGCCATACACTGTTTAGGTTAATTACAGATTAGTTAATTTAATTACTATTTAATTAACCTAACTAGTTAATTAAATTAATTAAACCGGATTAATTAACTTAATTAATTCATTAGATAATTAATTAATTTATAATTAATTTTATTAAATCATTGTTATTTTTATTTATTATTTTATTTTATTTTTTATTATTATTATTTTTTTATTCTCTTTTTTTAACTTTCTCGGACACGGGCCCCGTTTGTCATAGGGCTAGAGTTAGATTAATTAGGGCCATTAGTGGCTTAACCACATGGCCATGTCAGCACTTCACGGCGGCTAACCGCCGACGCTAAATGGGGGCGGCAGAGCTTTCGGCCGGCCATCTCCGGCGACGGCCGAGCTGTGGGTGGCTCGGCGGTATCGCGACGAGGGCACGGATGGTGGCCGTGGGGGCCTGGAGGTGGGCTGCAGGGCGCCGGCGTTGAGCGGAGCAGCGGGGCTCGGCCTCGCATGAGTACGCCGTGTGTAGGGAGCGGCGCTGCCACGGTGCGTGCATCGGCACGGGCGCACGGGCGTCAAAGGACCGAACGAGGAGAGGGGAGCTGGAGCACGCGGCGAGCGAAGTCCGTCGAGGACGACTCCCTGGGTCCGAGAGGAGATGGGGTGGCGCTCACGGAGGGATGTAGGGTTAGGGCAGCGGGGCTCGGGGTGGATGACGAGGACGACGGCGGCGTGGAGGAGGCAGGCCGGCGGTGAGGTCCCGGCGAGGTGTGGGGCTCCGGGCGTCGACGATGGTTGGCGACGGCGGCCGAGGGAAGCCAAAGACGGGCGGCGCTGCTCGGGAGGTGTCAAGGCTGGGTCGAGCGGCTCCGGCTCGGGCGTTCCGGGGAGGAGGACGAGGAGGCGGCGCTGCTGAGGTAGAAGCGGGCGACGGGTCGGCGCCGTTGCCCGATCTAGATCGAGGGGGGAATCGGAGGGAGTGGGAGGTCGTGCGTGGGGCTCTCCTGGCCACTGGAGGGAGAGGTGGGGATCGAGCGACGTGGGTAAGTGGGGCGCTAGGGTTCGGCCGAGTAGGGAGTGGGGGTTATGCAGGGGGCGAGTGGGCCGGCCTGGGGGCCCGATGGCCCTCTGGGCCGAGGCCCAGTGGGGGGGGTTGCTCCTTTTTTTTTACCTTTCCCTTTTGTTTATTTCCTTTTCTGTTTTATTTCATTTTAAAGCAATTAGGCATTTTGTAAAAATGTGTTTTCTGTACTATAATTACCTATGCCATTTTTGGCACAAATTTTAACATTTTAGTTTAATATTTTGAAAACTTTTGTCGTTTGATTGATTTAGGATTTAAATTTGAATGAAACGGTTTCGAATTAACCCGAGATTAATTACAGTGACAGAGGTGATGTGTCATCATTAGTAGGGGATTACTGTAGCTTGATTATCCGGGCGTCACACCTATATAAAGTGGAGGTGCGGCACACTCATGCAATTGATCACCTCGGTGCTGTGACTAGGGTTTGCATGTGTTGCGAATAGCCACCTTCACTCGCCGCGGACTGTGTGATCGGACCTAGCAGTCCGCCGCACGGTGTTCCTCCTGCACGCGCGGATACTGTTAGAGGCGGTGCACTTGTGCCGCTCCGGCGAACTTGTACGTGGGATCGAACAACCGGCTGTTCAAGGGAGATCAAAGCGAGGAGGAGACGATCCACGCGGACGCGCTGCCCCAACTCTTCTTCCGCTACACGGCACTGCGCGTCTAGTGGTAACGAACTGTGATCCATCTCTCGTAGCATGTTCTTGGTTGTTCTGCGCGTAGGAAATTTTAATTTGCAGTCAACGCACCCTACCGTAGAACCCAACAGTGGTATCAGAGCCTCTGCTATAGGATTTGGATTCAGATCGTATGCATATTAGATATGTGGAGGCGGTAGATGAGATCTGTTGTCGCTGATAAGATCGGCTATGTGCACGGTTGATGTGATCAACTGCACATGGGGATCGTTGAGCCTATGTTTTCTGTCAATCGGGATCGATGAGGTCGTGACACGATCTACCCCTACCGGTCGGTCATCCGCCATCGGGGTTAACAGTGAAACGTAAATCCGAATCCGATCCGAATCGGACCGCCGTGTGCGTAGCATCGTGTATTTCGTACCCGACACACAAACCGGTAGAATGTGATTCTATGCACAACTTTGTTTTGCAGGTTTGATGTGAATAGTATGGCTCATGTGTATGTGATGCATGTGTGTAATTTATACGTGGCCTGCATGTCATGTTTGTCGGTCGGCGAGAATAAAGTGCTTTGTCATTATATTGTATAACGACCTGCATGTCGACTTGTGATTCTCTATGTAAAATTCATTACTAGTTGTAGTAGTTGGATAATCCATAAATTCAAACCATGAGTAGGGCAATTGCGAAGCATCAACTTCATTCTTTCCCAAGATTGAGAAACATGCTCATGATCAAGTTGTTTAAAATTCATGATATCGTTCCTAAGAGTGATGATCTTAGCGGGAGGAAAATACTTAGAGATAAAAGCAACTTTGCACTTGTTCCAAGAATCAATACTATTGTTAGGCAAAGACAAAAACCAAACTTTAGCACGATCTCTAAGCGAAAACGGAAATAACTTCAATTTGACAATATTGTTATCCATATCTTTCTTCTTTTGCATATCACACAAATCAACAAAATTGTTTAGATGAGTAGTGGCATCTTCACTAGGAAGGCCGGCGAATTGATCTTTCATAACAAGATTCAGCAAAGCGGTATTGATTTCACAAGACTCATCATTATTAAGAGGAGCAATCGGAGTACTAAGGAAATCATTATTATTCGTATTCGAGAAGTCACACAATTTGGTATTATCTTGCGCCATGGCAACAAGTAATCCAACACACAAGCAAACAGAAAGGCAACGGGAAAAAGGCAAACGGGAAAGAGAGGAGGAGATTGGGAAAGAGAGGGCGAATAAAACGGCAAGGGTGAAGTGGGGGAGAGGAAAACGAGAGGCAAATGGCAAATAATGTAATGCGAGAGATAGGGATTGTGATGGGTACTTGGTATGGTTGACTTGCTTGCGTGAGCCTCCCCAGCAACGGCACAAGAAATTCTTATTGCTACCTCTTGAGCATTGCGTTGGATTTCCCCGAAGATGAGAGGATGATGCAGCAAAGCAGCGTAAGTATTTCCCTCAGTTTTTGAGAACCAAGGTATCAATCCAGTAGGAGACCACGCACAAGTCCCTCGTACCTACACAAAACGATAGCTCCTCACAACCAACGCGATTAGGGGTTGTCAATCCCTTCACGGTCACTTACGAGAGTGAGATCTGATAGAAATGATAAATAATATTTTTGGTATTTTTGATAGATAGATGCAAAGTGAAAAGTAAAAGGCAAAGTAAAAACAAAGCAAGTAAATAAAGCGATAGAGATTGATATGATGAGAATAGACCCGGGGGCCATAGGTTTCACTAGTGGCTTCTCTCAAGAGCATAGATATTCTACGGTGGGTGAACAAATTACCGTTGAGCAATTGACAAAATTGAGCATAGTTATGAGTATATCTAGGTATGATCATGTATATAGGCATCACATCCGAGACAAGTAGATCGAAATGATTCTGCATCCACTACTATTACTCCATCATCGACCGCTATCCAGCATGCATCTAGAGTATTAAGTTAAAAACAGAGTAACACCTTAAGCAAGATGACATGATGTAGAGGGATAAATTCATGCAATATGATAAAAACCCCATCTTGTTATCCTCGATGGCAACAATACAATACGTGCCTTGCTGCCCTTCTCACATCCTTTGGGAAAGGACACCGCAAGATTGAACCCAAAGCTAAGCACTTCTCCCATTGCAAGAACTACCAATCTAGTTGGCCAAACCAAAAAGGATAATTCGAAGAGACCTGCAAATATAACTCAATCACACATAAAATAATTCGGAGAAGATTCAAATATTATTCATAGATAAGTTGGATCATAAATCCACAATTCATCGGTCTCAACAAACACACCGCAAAAAGAAGAAGATTACATCGAATAGATCTCCACGAGAGAGGGGGAGAACATTGTATTGAGATCCAAAAAGAGAGAAGAAGCCATCTAGCTACTAGCTATGGACCCGAAGGTCTGAAGTAAACTACTCACACTTCATCGGAGGGGCTATGGTGTTGATGTAGAAGCCCTCCGTGGTGGATGCCCTCCTCGTGAGCTCCTAACAGGCCCCAAGATGGGATCTCGTGGATCTGAGAAGGTTGCGGCGGTGGAATTAGGTTTTGGCTCTGCTCGATCATTTGGGGATACGCAGTATATATAGGAGGAAGGAGTACGTCGGTGGAGCACCGGGGGCACGAGGCGGGCGCGCTCGGGCGCCCCACCCTCGTGACCGCCTCTGGCACTTCTTGGAGTAGGGTCCAAGTGTCCTGGATCACGTCCGGTGAGAAAAATCACGTTCCCGAAGGTTTTATTCCGTTTGGACTCCGTTTGATATTCCGTTTCTTCGAAACACTGAAATAGGCAAAAAAAACAGCAATTCTGGGCTGGGCCTCCGGTTAATAGGTTAGTCCCAAAAATAATATAAAAGTGGAAAATAAAGCCCATTATAGTCCAAAACAGTAGATAAAGTAGCGTGGAGCAAGCAAAAAGTAGAGATACGTGGGTGACGTATCGTGCATCCCCAAGCTTAATTCCTGCTCATTCCTCGAGTAGGTAAATGATAAAAAAGAGTTTTTGATGCGGAGTGATACTTTGGCATAATTTCAATGTAAATCTTATTAATTGTGATATGAATATTCAGATCCGAAAGATTCAAGACAAAATTTCATATTGACATAAAAATAATGATACTTCAAGCAGACTAATCAAAGCAATCATGTCTTCTCAAAATAGCATGGCCAAAGAAAGTTATCCCTACAAAATCATATAGTCTGGCTATGCTCCATCTTCCCCACACAAAATATTTAAATCATGCACAACCCCGATGACAAGCCAAGCAGTTGTTTCATACTTATGACATTCTCAAAACTTTTTCAATCTTCACGCAATACATGAGCGTGAGCCATGGATATAGCACTATGTGGAATAGAATGGTGGTTGTGGAGAAGACAAAAAGAGGGAAGATAGTCTCACATCAACTAGGTGTATCAACGGGCTATGGAGATGCCCATCAATAGATATCAATGTGAGTGAGTAGGGATTGCCATGCAACGGATGCACTAGAGCTATAAGAATATGAAAGCTCTACAAAAGAAACTAAGTTGGTGTGCATCCAACTCGCTTGCTCATGAAGACCTAGGGCATTTTGAGGAAGCCCATCATTGGAATATACAAGCCAAGTTCTATAATGAAAAATTCCCACTAGTATATGAAAGTGACAAAATGAGAGACTCTCTATCATGAAGATCTTGGTGCTACTTTGAAGCACAAGTGTGGTAAAAGGATAGTAGCATTGTCCCTTCTCTTTTTCTCTCATTTTTTATTTGGACCTTTCTTTTTTTGGGCCTTTCTCTTTTTTGGCCTCTTTTTTTCGTCCTGAGTCTCATCCCGACTTGTGGGGAATCATAGTCTCCATCATCCTTTCCTCACTTGGGACAATGCTCTAATAATGATGATCATCACACTTTTATTTTTCTTACAACTCAACAATTACAACTCGATACTTAGAACAAAGTATGACTCTATAGGAATGCCTCCGTGATGTAGGGATATGCAATGAATCAAGAGTGACATGTATGAAAGAATTATGAACGATGGCTTTGCCACAAATACGATGTCAACTATATGATCATGCTAGCAATATGACAATGATGGAGCGTGTCATAATAAACGGAACGGGTGGAAAGTTGCATGGCAATATATCTCGGAATGGCTATGGAAATGCCATGATAGGTAGGTATGGTGGCTGTTTTGAGGAAGGTATATGGTGGGTGTATGATACCGCTAAAGGTGCGCGGTATTAGAGAGGCTAGCAATGATGGAAGGATGGGAAAAAGTGCGTATAATCCATGTACTCAACATTAGTCATAAAGAACTCATATACTTATTGCAAAAATCTAGAAGTTATCAAAGCAAAGTATTACGCGCATGCTCCTAGGGGGATATATTGGTAGGAAAAGACCATCGCTCGTCCCCGACCGCCACTCATAAGGAAGACAATCAATAAATAAATCATGCTCTGAGTTCATCACATAACGTTTCACCATACGTGCATGCTACGGGAATCACAAACTTCAACACAAGTATTCTTTAAATTCACGACTACTTAACTAGCATGACTCTAATATCACCATATTCATATCTCAAAACAATTATCAAGCATCAAACTTATCTTAGTATTCAACGCACTCAAAAGAAAGTTTCACATATCTTGAATACCAAGTATATTATCATTAAGCAAATTACCATGCTATTAACGACTCTCAAAATAATCTAAGTGAAGCATGAGATATCAATAGTTTCTTTAAAACAAATCCACCACCGTTCTCTAAAAGATCTAAGTGAAGCAATAGAGCAAAAAATTATCACGCTGAAAAGATATATGTGAAGCACTATGAGCAAAACTATCAAGCTCAAAAGATATAAGTGAAGCACATAGAGTATTCTAACAAATTCCAATTCATGTATGGCTCTCTCAAAAGGTGTGTACATCAAGGATGATTATGGTAAACTAACAAGCAAAGACGCAAATAATACAAGACGCTCCAAGCAAAAACACATATCATGTGGTGAATAAAATATAGCTCCAAGTAAATTACCGATGGAAGTGGATTTAAAGAGGGATGCCTTCCGGCTTCCCCAAGATTTGACCTTTTGGTGTCCTTGGATTATCTTGGGGGTGCCATGGGCATCCCCAAGCTTAGGCACTTGCCACTCCTTGTTCCATAATCCATCAAAAGAATTCACCCAAAACTTGAAAACTTCACAACACAAAACTCAACAGAAATCTCGTGAGCTCCGTTAGAGAAAGAAAACAAAGAACTACTTAAGGTACTGTAATGAAATCATTATTTATTTATATTGGTGTTAAACCTACTGCATTCCAACTTCTCTATGGATTATAAACTATTTTACTAGCCATAGATTCATCAAAATAAGCAAACAACACCCGCAAAACAGAATCACAAAAAATAGAACAAATGCAGAGAAATCAGAACTAACGCAAACTTATGGAACCCTAAAAATTCTACCAAAATAGGAAGTCCTGGACAAATTGTTTATTGAACAGAAGAAGAAATAATCAACCCAAAAGCACGTTCCTGTGATTTAACAAAATTATATTCGTGCGCGCAAAGTTTCTGTTTTTCAGCAGAATCAAATCAACTATCATCGTAGGTTATCCTATAGGTTCTACTTGGCACAAACACTAATTAAAAGATAAAACCACATCCAAACAGAGGCTAGATGGATTATTTATTCCTAAACAGAAGCAAAAACAAAAAAAACAAAAAAAATTGGGTTGCCTCCCAACAAGCGCTATCGTTTAACGCCCCTAGCTAGGCATAAAAGCAAGGATAGATCTAGGTATTGCCATCTTTGGTAGGCAATCCGTAGGTAGCTCTCATAATAGATTCATATGGTAATTTTATTTTCTTTCTAGGGAAGTGTTCCATGCCCTTCTTTAAGGGAAATTGGAATCTAATATTCCCTTCCTTCATATCAATAATTGCACCAATCGTTCTAAGGAAAGGTCTACCAAGAATAATAGGACATGAAGGATTGCAATCCATATCAAGAATGATAAAATCTACGGGCACATAATTCCTATTTGCAAGAATAAGAACATCATTAATTCTTCCCATAGGCTTTTTAATAGTGGAATCCACAAGATGCAAATTTAGAGAGCAATCATCAAAGTCACGAAAATCTAGCAAATCACATAAAGTTTTGGGAATAGTAGAGACATTAGCACCCAAATCACACAAAGCATGAAACTCATAATCTTTAATTTTAATTTTAATAGTAGGTTCCCACTCATCATAGAGATTTCTAGGGATAGAAACTTTCAACTCAAGTTTTTCTTCATAAGATTGCATCAAGGCATCAACAATGTGTTCGGTAAAGGCCTTATTTTGACTATAAGCATGAGGAGAATCTAGCACCAATTGAAACAAGGAAATACAACCAATTAAAAGAGCAATTTTCATAATTAAATTCCTTGAGATCCAAAATAGTGGGTTTAGCAACATCTAGGTTTTTATTTCTTTCAATCCCACTTTCATCAATTTCATCATCAAGATCTAGAAACTCCGAATTCTTAGAACGCCTTATAGGTAAAGGAAGATCATATTCAGTTTCATCAAGATTCATATTGCAAAAAAAAGATTTAATGGGGGACACATCAGTAACTTTTAGATCTTCATCTTGATTTTCATAGGAATTGGAAGAACACGCTTTAATAAAGGCATCTTTGGAAGCACGCATCCTAGCGGTTCTCTCTTTGCACTCATCAATGGGAATTCTCATGGCTTTGAGAGACTCATTGATATCATGCTTAGGAGGAATAGATCTAAGCTTTAAAGAATCAATTTCAAGAGAAATTCTATCAACGTTCCTAGCCAAATCATCAACTTTAAGAAATTTCTCTTCAAGCAAAGCATTAAAATTCTTTTGTGAATTCATAAACTCTTTAATACTACTCTCAAATTCAGAGGGCATCTTATTAAAATTTCCAAAAGAGTTGTTGTAGGAATTTCCATAATTATTAGAAGGATTACTAGGATAAGGCCTAGGATTAAAATTCCTATATCTGCGTTGTTTCCAAAACTATTCCTACCAACAAAATTCACATCCATAGATTCATTATTATTCTCAAGCAAAGTAGATAAAGGCATACCATTGGGATCAAGAGGAGTATTTTTATTAGCAAACATCTTCATAAGTTCATCCATCTTTTCACTCAAAACATTGACTTCTTCTATAGCATGAACTTTTTTACTAGAAGATCTTTCGGTGTGCCATTGAGAATAATTAGCCATAATATTATCAAGCAATTTTGTAGCATCTTCTAACGTAATTTCCATAAACGTGCCTCCCGCAGCCGAATCTAAAAGATTTCTAGAAGCAAAATTCAATCCGGCATAAAAATTTTGTATGATCATCCATAAATTCAAACCATGAGTAGGGCAATTGCGAAGCATCAATTTCATTCTTTCCCAAGATTGGGAAACATGCTCATGATCAAGTTGTTTAAAATTCATGATATCGTTCCTAAGAGTGATGATCTTAGCGGGAGGAAAATACTTAGAGACAAAAGCATCTTTGCACTTGTTCCAAGAATCAATACTATTGTTAGGCAAAGACAAAAACCAAACTTTAGCACGATCTCTAAGCGAAAACGGAAATAACTTCAATTTGACAATATTGTTATCCATATCTTTCTTCTTTTGCATATCACACAAATCAACAAAATTGTTTAGATGAGTAGTGGCATCTTCACTAGGAAGGCCGTGAATTGATCTTTCATAACAAGATTCAGCAAAGCGGTATTGATTTCACAAGACTCATCATTATTAAGAGGAGCAATCGGAGTACTAAGGAAATCATTATTATTGGTATTCGAGAAGTCACACAATTTGGTATTATCTTGCGCCATGGCAACAAGTAATCCAACACACAAGCAAACAGAAAGGCAACGGGAAAAAGGCAAACGGGAAAGAGAGGAGGAGATTGGGAAAGAGAGGGCGAATAAAACGGCAAGGGTGAAGTGGGGGAGAGGAAAACGAGAGGCAAATGGCAAATAATGTAATGCGAGAGATAGGGATTGCGATGGGTACTTGGTATGGTTGACTTGCTTATGCGTGAGCCTCCCCAAAGAACGGCACAAGAAATTCTTATTGCTACCTCTTGAGCATTGCGTTGGATTTCCCCGAAGAGGAGAGGATGATGCAGCAAAGCAGCGTAAGTATTTCCCTCAGATTTTGAGAACCAAGGTATCAATCCAGTAGGAGACCACGCACAAGTCCCTCGTACCAACACAAAACGATAGCTCCTCACAACCAACGCGATTAGGGGTTGTCAATCCCTTCACGGTCACTTACGAGAGTGAGATCTGATAGAGATGATAAATAATATTTTTGGTATTTTTGATAGATAGATGCAAAGTGAAAAGTAAAAGGCAAAGTAAAAACAAAGCAAGTAAATAAAGCGATAGAGATTGATATGATGAGAATAGACCCGGGGGCCATAGGTTTCACTAGTGGCTTCTCTCAAGAGCATAGATATTCTACGGTGGGTGAACAAATTACTGTTGAGCAATTGACAAAATTGAGCATAGTTATGAGTATATCTAGGTATGATCATGTATATAGGCATCACATCCGAGACAAGTAGATCGAAATGATTCTCGCATCTACTACTATTACTCCACTCATCGACCGCTATCCAAAGCATGCATCTAGAGTATTAAGTTAAAACAGAGTAACGCCTTAAGCAAGATGACATGATGTAGAGGGATAAATTCATGCAATATGATAAAAACCCCATCTTGTTATCCTCGATGGCAACAATACAATACGTGCCTTGCTGCCCTTCTCACATCCTTGGGAAAGGACACCGCAAGATTGAACCCAAAGCTAAGCACTTCTCCCATTGCAAGAACTACCAATCTAGTTGGCCAAACCAAAAAGGATAATTCGAAGAGACTTGAAAATATAACTCAATCACACATAAAAGAATTCAGAGAAGATTCAAATATTATTCATAGATAAGTTGGATCATAAACCCACAATTCATCGGTCTCAACAAACACACCGCAAAAAGAAGAAGATTACATCGAATAGATCTCCACGAGAGAGGGGAGAACATTGTATTGAGATCCAAAAAGAGAGAAGAAGCCATCTAACAACTAGCTATGGACTCGAAGGTCTGAAGTAAACTACTCACACTTCATCGGAGGGGCTATGGTGTTGATGTAGAAGCCCTCCATGGTGGATGCCCCCTCCGACGGAGCTCTAGAACAGGCCCCAAGATGGGATCTCGTGGATCTGAGAAGGTTGCAAGCGGTGGAATTAGGTTTTGGCTCCTGCTACGATTGTTTGGGATACGTGAGGTATATATAGGAGGAAGGAGTACGTCGGTGGAGCAACAGGGGCCACGAGGCGTGGGCGCGCCTAGGGGGGCGCCCCACCTCGTGTCCGCCTCGCACTTCTTGGAGTAGGGTCCAAGTCTCCTGGATCACGCTCGGTGAGAAAATCACGTTCGAAGGTTTTATTCCGTTTGGACTCCGTTTGATATTCCGTTTCTTCAAACACCGAGATAGGCAAAAACAGCAATTACGGCCGGGCCTCCGGTTAATAGGTTAGTCCCAAAAATAATATAAAAGTGGAAAATAAAGCCCAATATAGTCCAAAACAGTAGATAAAGTAGCATGGAGCAATCAAAATTATAGATACATTGGAGACGTACGAGCCCACATGTGATCAAGATGATCGGATATGTGCAAGCTTTGGATCGTTTGGGCTTCCCGCTCTTGGATGAGCTGACATCGATGTCGTTCTCGGGTTCTCTTCCGCCCAGCTATGGGACGTTCATCTCAAACTATCATATGCATGGCATGGATAAGAAGCTCACCGAATTGCATGGGATGCTCAAAGTGGCGAGCAGGATATTAAGAGAGGCACACATCAAGTGTTGATGGTGCGTAAATCGGCTAAGTTCAAGAAGAGTTGGTCCAAGAAAAGGCTAAGGCAAAGGGCATGGAGACGGTAACCTTTTCCATTGCTACCAAGTCCGACCAGACTCAAGACCGTTGCTTTCACCGCAAGGAGACCGGTCCTTTGGAAGAGGAACTATAGCAAGTGGCTTTGCAGAGCATGGCAAGAAGGCCGGAAATGCTTCTTCGTGCAAAGGTACACTTGTTGCATATGTTATAGACATTTACCTTCTTGACATACCTAGTAGCTCTTGGGTATTTGATACCGGATAGGTTGTTCATATTTGCAACTCGATGCAGGGCTGGTAAGAACTAGGCGTGTGGCACAAGAGGAGATTGACATCGATGTCGGCAACAAAGCAAGAGTTGCTGCGTTGGAGGTCGGCACGATGCAGCTCCAGCTTCCTTCCGAATTCATAATGGAATTGAATAATTGTTATTACATTCCTGCACTTAGTCGGAACATTATTTCTGCCTCATGTTTGATGAGTCAAGGTTATGAATTCAATTTAAAGGACAATGGTTGTTCGATATTTTTGAATGGTATGTTCCACGGCTATGCACCCATTGTTGATGGGGTATTTATATTGAATCTAGAATAGGAACCGGTCTATAACGTGAATGTCAAGAGGCATAAGCCTAATGATATAAATCCGACATACTTCTGGCATTGCCGGCTTGGACACATTAGTCTGAAACGCATGAAGAAGCTCCATGATGATGGGCTCCTAACTTCGTCTGACTTCGGGTCGTTCGAGACATGTGAATCATGCTTGCTCGGCAAGATGACTAAGTCTCCTTTCGCAAAGAGTTGAGAGAGGGCGTCTGAGCTATTGGAACTCATACATAGTGATGTGTGTGGTCCAATGAGCACAACTGCCAGAGGTGGCTATCAGTACTTCGTGACTTTTACCGACGACTTGAGTAGATATGGATATATCTATTTAATGAGGCACAAGTCGGAGACTTTTGATAAGTTCAAAGAGTTTCAGAACGAGGTTGAGAATCAGCTCGGCAAGACTATAAAACTTCTGCGATCTGATCGTGGAAGTGAGTACATGAGTCATACGTCTCCAACGTATCTATAATTTTTTATTGTTCCATGCTATTATATTACCCCTTTTGGATGTTTATGGGCTTTATTTTACACATTTATATCATTTTTGGGACTAACCTACTAACCGGAGGCCCAGCCCATATTGCTGTTTTTTGCCTATTTCAAGATTTCAAGAAAAGGAATATCAAACGGAGTCCAAAAGGAATGAAACCTTCGGGAGCGTGATTTTTGGAACAAGCGTGATCCGAAGAGCTTGGAGTGCAAGTCAAGAAGCTTCCGAGGGCCCCACGAGATAGGGGGCCGCACCCCCCTGTAAGGCGCGTCCCCTGTCTCGTGGGCCCCTCGGGCGGCCACCGACGTACTTCTTCCTCCTATATATACCTACGCACTCGAAAACATCCAGAGCACCACGAAACACAATTTCCACCATTGTAACCTTCTCAGATCTGTGAGATCCCATCTTGGAGCCTTCACGCACTCACGGAGGGGAATCAACCATGGAGGGCCTCTACATCAACATCCTTGCCCCTCCGATGAGTTGTGAGTAGTTTACCACAGACCCTACGGGTCCATAGTTATTAGCTAGATGGATTCTTCTCTCTTTTGGATCTCTATACAATGTTCTCCCCCTCTCTTGTGGAGATCTATTCGATGTAAACTCTTTTTGCGGTGTGTTTGTCGAGATCCGATGAATTGTGGGTTTATGATCAAGTTTATATATGAATAATATTTGAATCTTCTCTGAATTATTTTATGTATGATTGAGTTATCTTTGCAAGTCTCTTCGAATTATCAGTTTGGTTTGTCCTACTAGATTGGTCTTTCTTGCCATGGGAGAAGTGCTTAGCTTTGGGTTCAATCTTGCGGTGTTCTTACCCAAAGGATGTAAAGGGTTGCAAGACACGTATTGTATTGTTGCCATCGAGGATAACAAGATGGGGTTTATATCATATTGCATGTGTTTATCCCTCTACATCATGTCATCTTGCTTAATGCGTTACTCTGTTCTTATGAACTTAATACTCTAGATGCAGGCAGTAGTCGGTCGATGTGTGGAGTAATAGTAGTAGATGCAGGCAGGATTCGGTCTACTTGTTATGGACGTGATGCCTATATACATGATCATGCCTAGATAATCTCATAACTATGCGCTTTTCTATCAATTGCTCGACAGTAATTTGTTCACCCACCGTAATACTTATGCTATCTTGAGAGAAGCCTCTAGTGAAACCTATGGCCCCCGAGTCTATCTCTTATCATATTTTCTTTCAATCTACTTTATTTGCATCTTTACTTTTTGCATCTATATTATAAAATACCAAAAATATATTTATCTTATCATACTATCTTTATTATATCTCACTTTCGCAAGTGGCCGTGGAGGGATTGACAACCCCTTTATTGCGTTGGTCGCGAGTTCTCAGTTTGCTTGTGTAGGTGTGTGGGACTTTTGAGGAGCCTCCTACTGGATTGATACCTTGGTTCTCAAAACTGAGGGCAATACTTACGCTACACTTTGCTGCATCACCCTCTCCTCTTCGAGGAAAACCAACGCAAGCTCAAGACGTAGCAAGAAGGATTTCGGCGCCGTTCTGGGAGGTCTTCGCTCAAGTCAAGACATACCAAGTACCCATCACAAACCCATCTCCCTCGCATTTACATTATTTGCCATTTGCCTCTCGTTTTCCTCTCCCCCACTTCACCCTTGCCGTTTTCGTCCTCTCTTTCCCAATCTCCTCCTCTCTTTTCGCTTGCCTTTTTCTTGTGTGTTGGATTACTTGTTTCCATGGCACAAGATAATACCAAGTTGTGTGACTTCTCAAATACCAATAATAATGATTTCCTTAGTACTCCGATTGCTCCTCTTAATGATGTTGAGTCCTGTGAAATCAATGCAGCGTTCTTTGAATCTTGTTATGAAAGATCAATTTGCCGGCCTTCCTAGTGAAGATGTCGCTACTCATCTAAACAATTTGTTGATTTGTGTGATATGCAAAAGAAGAAAGATACGGATAACAATATTGTCAAATTGAAGTTATTTCCGTTTTCACTTAGAGATCGTGCTAAAGTTTGGTTTTCGCCTTTGCCTAAAAATAGTATTGATTCTTGGAACAAGTGCAAAGATGCTTTTATCTCTAAGTATTTTCCTCCCGCTAAGATGATCACTCTTAGGAACGATATTATGAATTTTAAACAACTTGATCATGAGCATGTTGCCCAATCTTGGGAAAGAATGAAATTGATGCTTCGCAATTGCCCTACTCATGGTTTGAATTTATGGATGATCATACAAAAATTTTATGCCGGTTTGAACTTTGCTTCTAGAAATCTCTTAGACTTCGACGCGGGAGGCACCTTTATGGAAATCACATTAGGAGATGCTACAAAATTGCTTGATAATATTATGGCTAATTATTCTCAATGGCATACCGAAAGATCTTCTAGTAAAAAAGTGCATGCTATAGAAGAAATTAATGTTTTGAGTGGAAAGATGGATGAACTTATGAAGATGTTTGCTACTAAAAATACTCCTCTTGATCCCAATGATATGCCTTTGTCTTCCTTGATTGAGAATAATAATGAATCTATGGATGTGAATTTTGTTGGTAGGAATAGTTTTGGAAACAATGCTTATAGAGGAAATTTTAATGCTAGACCGTTCCCTAGTAATTCCTCTAATAATTATGGAAATTCCTACAATAATTCTTATGGTAATTTTAATAAGATGCCCTCTGATTTTGAGAATAGTGTGAAAGAATTTATGATTTCTCAAAAGAATTTCAATGCCTTGCTTGAAGAAAAATTGCTCAAAGTTGATGATTTGGCTAGGAACGTTGATAGACTTTCGCTTGATGTTAATTCTCTTAAACTTGGATCTTCTTATCCTAAGCATGATATCAATGAGTCTCTCAAAGTAATGAGAATTTCCATTAATGAGTGCAAGGAAAGAACCGCTAGAGTGCATGCTAAAAAAGAAAGCTTTATAAAATCGTGTTCTTCTAGTCTTCATGAAAATAATGATGAGGATCTTAAAGTTATTGATGCGTCTCCGATTAGATCTATGTTTTGCAATATGAATTTTGATGATTATGGGAGTGATGATGAAACAACTTTGCCTAGAAGGCGTCCCAAAAATTCGGAGTCTTTAGATCTTGATGTTAAATTTGGTAAAAGTGAGATTGGAGAATCTTCAACTTCTAATAATGTTGAACCCACTATCTCGGATTTCAAGGAATTTGATTATGATAATTGTTCTTTAAAAGGGTGTATTTCCTTGTTGCAATCCGTTGTTAATTCTCTTCATGCTTATAGTCAAAATAAAGCTTTTACCAAACATATTGTTGATGCCTTGATGCAATCTTATGATGAAAAACTTAATTTGGAAGTTTCTATACCTAGAAAACTTAATGATGAGTGGGAACCTACTATAAAGATTAGAATTAAAGATTATGAGTGTTTTGCTTTATGTGATTTGGGTGCTAGTGTTTCCACGATTCCAAAAACTTTATGTGATATTCTATCCATGATCTTGATGATTGCTCTTTAAATTTGCACCTTGCGGATTCCACCATTAAAATGCCTATGGGAAGGATTAATGATGTTCTTATTGTTGCAAATAGAAATTTTGTGCCCGTATATTTTATCATTCTTGATATAGATTGCAATCTTTCTTGCCCTATTATTCTTGGTAGACCTTTCCTTAGAACGATTGGTGCGATTATTGATATGAAGGAAGGGAATATTAGATTCCAATTTCCCTTAAAGAAAGGCATGGAGAACTTTCCAAGAAAGAAAGTCAAATTACCTTATGAATCTATCATGCGTGCTACTTATGAATTTAGTGCCAAAGATGGCACTCGTTAGATCTATCTTTGTTTTTATGCCTAGCTAGGGGCGTTAAACAATAGCGCTAGTTGGGAGGCAACCCAATTTTCTATATATTTTTGTTTTTGCTCCTGTTTAGTAATAAATCTTGCATCTACCTTCTGTTTAGATGTGTCTTTATCTTTTAATTAGTGTTTGTGCCAAGTAGAACCTATAGGATAACCTACGATGATAGTTGATTTGATTCTGCTGAAAAACAGAAACTTTGCGCGCGCGAATATAATTTTGTTAAATCACAGGAACGTGCTTTTGCAAGTCTCTTCGAATTATCAGTTTGGTTTGGCCTACTAGATTGGTCTTTCTTGCCATGGGAGAAGTGCTTAGCTTTGGGTTCAATCTTGTGGTGTTCTTACCCGGATGTAAAGTGTTGCAAGACACGCGTTGTATTGTTGCCATCGACGATAACAAGATGGGGTTTATATCATATTGCATGTGTTTATCCCTCTACATCATGTCATCTTGCTTAATGCGTTACTCTGTTCTTATGAACTTAATACTCTAGATGCAGGCAGGAGTCGGTCGATGTGTGGAGTAATAGTAGTAGATGCAGGCAGGAGTCGGTCTACTTGTTATGGACGTGATGCCTATATACATGATCATGCCTAGATAATCTCATAACTATGCGCTTTTCTATCGCTCGATAGTAATTTGTTCACCCACCGTAATACTTATGCTATCTTGAGAGAAGCCTCTAGTGAAACCTATGGCCCCGGGTCTATCTCTTATCATATTTGCTTTCAATCTACTTTATTTGCATCTTTACTTTTTTCATCTATATTATAAAATACCAAAAATATATTTATCTTATCATACTATCTTTATTAGATCTCACTTTCGCAAGTGGCCGTGAAGGGATTGACAACCCCTTTATTGCGTTGGTTGCGAGTTCTCAGTTTGTTTGTGTAGGTGCGTGGGACTTTTGAGGAGCCTCGTACTGGATTTATACCTTGGTTCTCAAAACTGAGGGAAATACTTACGCTACACTTTGCTGCATCACCCTCTCCTCTTCGAGGAAAACCAACAAAAGCTCAAGACGTAGCATTGAGCCAGGAGTTTGATGATCATCTGAAAAGTCGAGGTATAGTACCTCAGCTCACACCTTCGGGTATGCCATAGAGAAACGGCATGTTGGAATGGAGGAATATGACCTTGTTGGACATCGTCCGATCTATGATGAGCAAATCGGATTTACCCTTGTCATTCTGGGGATACGCTATAGAAACAGCAGCTTTCACACTTAACAGGGTACCATCAAAATCCATAGACAAGACACCACATGAGATGTGGACCGGGAAGAGTCCCAGTTTGTCTTTTCTAAAGATTTGGGGTTGTGAAGAATTTGTCAAGCGACTTATGTCAGACAAGCTTACACCTAAGTCGGATAAATGCATATTCGTGGGATATCCGAGGGAAACCTTGGGATATAGCTTCTACAACCGGGAAGAGAACAAAGTGTTTGTTGCTCGGAACAGGGTTTTCCTTGAGAAAGAGTTTCTCAGTCGGGAGGCCAGTGGGAGGACGGTTCGACTCAAAGAAATTCGAGGACCACTGGGGGACGGCTCGGCTGGTGATGAGGTCATACCGGAGTCAGTCAGGGAACTTGTAGTGGAAGCGGCACCAGAACCACGGAGGTCAGAAAGATTGTGCAGGGTGTGTGATGTATTTTTGCTAGAAAGCGACGAGCCGGCCACGTACGCGGAAGCGATGGTGAGCCCAGATTCCGAGGCATGGCTGGTGGCCATGAGATCAGAGTTAAAGTCCATGGATGAGAATCAAGTCTGGGACTTGGTTGATCCGCCGCCTGGCATAACGGCCATTGGTTGGAAATGGGTCTTTAAGAAGAAACCGATGTGGATGGAAATGTTCAGATCCATAAAGCTCGTCTTGTCGCTAAAGGTTATGGACAAGTTCAAGGAATTGACTACGACGAGACTTACTCGCCGGTAGCGATGCTGAAATCGGTGAGGATCGTACTATCTATAGCTGCATATTTCGATTACGAGATATGGCAGATGGATGTCAAAATGGCTTTCCTTCACGGAAATTTAACTGAGGACGTGTATATGATAGAGCCCGAGAGTTTTGTCGATCCGACTAGCACTAGTAAGGTATGCAAGCTCAAGAGATCCATTTATGGGTTGAAGCAAGCATCTCGGAGTTGGAACATTCGCTTTGATGAGGTCGTCACTGATCTCGGTTTCATCAAAAGCGAAGAAGACTCTTGTTTATACAAGAAGTTAAGTGGGAGCTCGATAGTGTTTTTGATCTTGTATGTGGATGACATATTGTTGATCGGGAACAATGTTTCGATGCTAACACTACAAGAAATATGTCAACTAGTGACCTTCTGTCAGTGACCCTGGAAGAATTGGTCATAGATCTATGACCATTTCAGACCAATTGGTCAAAAGCTGTTCAGGGGGCTCCAAACCCTAAACCATTGCGACCATTTTGGTCAGAAAGGTAGTAATTTCCTTACACGAAAAGGTCATAAAGCAAACAACGCTAGTCCGCTGCCTTATTTCTAGTTGTTAACGACCAATATAGATGGTCATAGCCTTGTAAATTGTGGTGGGTTGCTATTACTAGGGCGCCACCTCATCAGTTTGCCTATGTGTCATGTCCATGTGGCGATTTTGCCCTAGGTTGTGAAGCAACCTATATTTCTGTCATTCCCAAAATTCCCAAAAAAAATCTCAAAAATTCTTTGGGTCATATCTTCGCCAAATATGTATAAAACCTTCCTTGCCTAGTTCAAAAATAATTCAAAAATATTCATTTTCCTATTCTGTTCAGAACAACAGTTTGTGAAGGAAGTACCACTTTGGCATGTCCAAATAGTATCCATTTTCTACAGTGCTTTCCTATGCCCAAATAACAATCCTCCACCAAATGCCAGCTCAATCCATTTATTATTTTGAGCCGAGCTTCAGCATTCGTATTTATGTCCAGTGTGGTAGTTTGCAAAGCAAGTACCACCTAGGCACCTCCTTTTGAGCTGAAAATTTGTGAAGACGGTCTTCTTAGTAACTGATCATCCTCAGCCAAAACTCACGCCCATTAGCCATGTACATTTCCTGCATCGCTAATCAAACACTTGGTTGCTAATTCATGTTTGAGCATCGATCGGTCTCCTCGTGAGAATCTTATGTTGTAATTTTCTTCCTAGCACCTACCTGGGGAGTGCCCAACCCACTAGACATGCCTAGGCCGCCCAGAACACATGGCAACGCCACGGTCACGTGGTGATCATGCGGCGGGCATGCGAGTTTACGCGCTCTAGAGTTGGGGCCCTCGGCCACCACCAAACCTCGACGTATAACCACCAAACCATGTATTTATGATTAAATAGGTACGTATGTAACTAGAAATGATTTTTGGAAAAATAAATAGCAAATTATGAGGCAACTGCAGTTCAAATTTGACCCGCTTCCAACTGAATCGGCGAAAATTTGTCTTTTTCACGAGAGGTGGATCAAAACTTTTTGCACCCTACCATTTTGTCAATTGTGCATTAAATATGTCCTAGTATTAAAATGAAAAATGGTTTTTTTGTCCAAAGAAAATGAAAACTTCCTTAGGCAACATTGTTTGCCATTCCAATATGCACCCTTGTGCACAATATGAGATCATTTGAACAAACTATGCCACGAATGTGGCCATAAGATTGATCATTTGGCTTGAAAGCCATGAATCTTCACAAATGATAGCTCATTTCTGAGAACACTTTTTTAAAATAATTGATGTATTACAAGTTTGTTATTTTTCTGGGAACTTGGCCACATATAATGACACAATGCGAAGGTTTCCCAATTTTTTGATTTTTTTGAATTTTTTATGCCTGTTTAATGCGATCAAAAGCAGGCGGGAATGACCGTTCTAGCTAGTGGTTGAATCTTGGATTTTTTTGGTGTTTCTCTGATTAAATAGATACTTATGTACCTAGAAATGATTTTTGGAAAAAATAAATAGCAAACTATGAAGCAGCTGCAGTTCAAATTTGACCCGCTCAAATTTAATCCATGGAAATTTGTCTTTTTCACGAGAGGTGGATCAAAACTTTTCGCACCCAACCATTTGGTCAATTGTGCATTAAATATGTCCTAGTATTTTATAAAAATGATTTGGTCCAATTTTGCAACAATTATTTGGGAGGTCCTTCACAAAAAAACCTCCTTTTGGGCACTCAAAAATGAAAAATGGTTTTTTCGTCCAAAGAAAATGAAAACTTCCTTAGGCAACATTGTTTGCCATTCCAATATGCACCCTTGTGCACAATATGAGATCATTGAACAAACTATGCCATGAATGTGGCCATAAGATTGATCATTTGGCTTGAAAGCCATTGATCTCCATACGTGATAGCTCATTTCTAAGAACACTTTTTAAAAATAATTGTCAGACATAAGTTTGTTATTTTTCCTGTGAACTTGGCCACATATAATGACACAATGCGAAGGTTTTCCAATTTTTTGATTTTTTTTGAAATTTTTATGCCCGTTTCAAAATGCGATCAAAACGGCGGGAATGACCGTTCCTAGCTAGTGGTTGAATCTTGGAAAACTTTTGATATTTCTCTGATTAAATAGATACTTATGTACCTAGAAATGATTTTTGGAAAAAATAAAGAGCAAACTATGAGGCAGCTGCAGTTCAAATTTGACCCGCTTCCAACCTAATTCCATGAAATTTGTCTTTTTCACGAGAGGTGGATCAAAACTTTTCGCACCCAACCATTTGGTCAATTGTGCATTAAATATGTCCTAGTATTTTATAAAAATGTTTTGGTCCAATTTTTCAACAATTATTTGGGAGGTCCTTCACAAAAAAACCTCCTTTGGGCACTCAAAAATGAAAAATGGTTTTTTCGTCCAAAGAAAATGAAAACTTCCTTAGGCAACATTGTTTGCCATTCCAATATGCACCCTTGTGCACAATATGAGATCATTTGAACAAACTATGCCATGAATGTGGCCATAAGATTGATCATTTGGCTTGAAAGCCATTGATCTCCATACGTGATAGCTCATTTCTAAGAACACTTTTTAAAAATAATTGCCGTATTACAAGTTTGTTATTTTTCCCGTGAACTTGGCCACATATAATGACACAATGCGAAGGTTTTCCAATTTTTTGATTTTTTTTGAAATTTTTATGCCCGTTTCAAAATGCGATCAAAACGGCGGGAATGACCGTTCCTAGCTAGTGGTTGAATCTTGGAAAACTTTTGATATTTCTCTGATTAAATAGATACTTATGTACCTAGAAATGATTTTTGGAAAAATAAAGAGCAAACTATGAGGCAGTGCAGTTCAAATTTGACCCGCTTCCAAATTTAATCGGCGGAAATTTGTCTTTTTCACCAGAGGTGGATAAAAACTTTTTACACCCAACCATTTGGTCAATTGTGCATTAAATATGGCCTAGTATTTTATAAAAATGATTTGGTCCAATTTTGCAATAATTATTTGGTAGGTCCTTCACAAAAAAACCTCATTTGGGGCACTCGAAAAATGGAAAATAGCTCTTTTGTGCAATGAAAGTGAAAACTCCCTTAGGCAACGTTGTTTGGAATTCCAAGATGCACCCTTATGCACAATATGAGATCATTTGAATAAACTATGCCATGAATGTGGCCAAATTATTGGTCATTTGGCTTGAAAGCCATGCAACTTCACATATGGTATCTTATTTCTAAGAAGACTTTTTTAAGGTATTTACAGTATTGCGAGTTTGTTATTTTTCCTGGACACAATGCAAAGGCTTTCCATTTTTTTTGATTTTTTTGAATTCTTTATGCCAATTTCAAAACACGGTCAAAACCATGCATCATCGTTACGTACCCTCGGGCGGAATCTTACTAAACTCATAGTATTTCTCTAATGAAATATATACATGTGTACCTAAAATTATTTTTGGAAAAATAATTAGCAAACTATGAAGTAGATGTAGTTTGAATTTGACCCGATTCGTCCTAATTTGGTACAAGTTGGTTTAAATGGCTAAAAAAAGCTAGAAAGGTCGAAAATGCATACAAGTTGGTTATCATCCATAAAATGTGGTATAACCCCTGAGTTAAAATTTTTGTGGTGCGATTTTGCAAAATATTATTGGTAGTTACTTCATAAACCCCTTTGTTTTTAGCACTTAGAGACTATTTTAAACGATACATGTCTCCAACCAATCAGGACGTCTCTCCCGGATCACCCTCCTGTAGGCGATCTGAGCCGTCCACGCCGTCCTGATCCAACGTCTCCTCACCTCTCCAGCTATCCTACCTCCCTCGATCCCCTTCCCTCCCGCACACTCTGTCTCCTCCCTCGATCCCCTTCCCTCCCGAGAACGCCGCCGGCTCCCCTCGATCCCCTTCCCTCCCGAGAACGACGCCGCCGCCTCTCACACCTCGTCGACCCCCTTCTCCGCTAGCCCCTGCCGTCGCCCCCTCCTCCCCCCTCCCCTAGCCCCTGCCACCCTCCCGTACGCCACCCGCTCCTGTCCTGCAGCAGATCTAGGGTTAGTGGTGGCTTTGCCCCACGCTGGCCACGGCACTCCGGCAACCAGGACGGCGACGGCGTCGACGGGATCCGACGGGAGCGTCCTCCTGCGGCCACTCGCGAACCTACCCGTCCTCTAGGGTTTGAGCCACCGCGTCGCCGGCGTGGCTCCGGCGTTGTTCCGGTGATCCGGTGACTCAGGTGACCCCCTCCACTCCTCCACGTCGCATCTCTCCCTATCTGCCTCACCATGTTCCCTCTCCCTCTCAGATGCGGAGGGGCCGGCGCGTCTGATGCGGATCGATGACGGCGTTCACGGAGGAGGAGAGGGTGGTGGACGACGCGCTGGGCTACCCCAAGGCCTACGCCAGGCTCTGCCGCGCCGGCGGGGCGCGCTCGGCCTGCCCTACGCCCACGGCCCGCTCGATGCCTTCCTCCCCTACGTCCTCCAGCCCCACGAGGTACCTGCCTCTTTTTCTCGCGCAGATCCTCTCGAATCCTCCCTAGACTCACGGCAGGATCGATGTGCCCCTCGCATCCCAATCTCAGATCTGCGGCCTCGCGCTTTCGAAATAGATATCTGTGGATTTGGTTGCCCCGTATATTCTCCTCTTCTTGTGACACGGGCATTGGGCGCAGTGATACATGTGCCTGCGTATGTAATATTTTGCGCCGTAGCTAACTAATCTAGTTGCTGGAACCAAGCTACTACAGCACTAATCTATTTTGTTCTTGTGCGACCTCACCGTAGACAAGTACTACAGTTCTGTGCTGCATATGTGTGCACGTACGGCTGGTTTGATTTCTAACTGCAGAGAGTTCTGCTTGCTTGTTTTGATTTTTATGCACAGATAGTACTGCTTGCTTGCTCTTAATTATAACCCAAGTGGTCAATGTTCCTGGATTCTTAATTAGTTAGGTGTGTTAACTTAGGTGCATATTACTACTAGTTATTTTCATTAGTCTGCTCAGTTGTCTAAACCTGGTAATAATCTGCTTTCGTTTTCATCATGCCAATCAACTCGAAAATTCTATGGACCAAATGTAACTGGTAGTGTGTTAATTATCTACATGATCGTTTCATCATTTGTAGCTAAAGCAGCATGTAATTGAATCCTTATTGTTAAACAGCATGTAAAGAATCTCTCAAGGCTTCAGTGGTATTCAGGACATTTATGCTCCACAGTTCAGACAGCTAGTTACCAAATGACTTTACTGCTTTCTCATTGTTCTTTACATTGTTCTTTGATATCCAGTTTTGAATTGAAGTTGCATCGATCTCTAGCTTTGACGCCGCGTTGTGATCTAATCTGGTGCATGCAGGCGCTATGGGCCAAGGACCTAAACGAGATGTTCCCGGTGGTGGACGCAGAGGCGGCGCCCATGGAGGACGCCCCTCCACCACTGCTCCGACGCCATCCAGGTCTTCTTACCTTCAGTTTCTTCTTCTTCCCTTACCCTCCATTCCTTTGACTGAGATGTGATGTGGTTTCCTGCCATGAATGAGCAGTTGTCGCCGGATGGATGTAGGACGACCGACCATGGATGAGCAGCAGCAGCACCCCCATGGTGAGCCCCTCCACCCCTTTGTTCCCCTCTGCTTTCTGTGATGCTAGAGTTTGGCCTCGGTTCCATGGCTGATTACTTGCTGTACGCCACGTCGAGGACCGAGTGTTTGAGCTGATTTGTGTTGTTGGTGGTCATCTAGCTACTGATTTTCTGCTGCAAGTTAGAATGCCTACTGTTCTGTGCTGTAAAAGACTACTAAATTATCTAGTTTGCATCCCTTTGATGTCATGTATGCTACTGATTTGTTGCAGGTAATTAGAATGTTGTAGGTTCAGTACTAACATGGCATAATCCATTGGAATAAATTAGATGGGAATATATCTAGTTTGTTAGTATAAATCTGATTAGTATGTTTGCTGCCATTTTGTATAAATTAGATGGGAATAAATTAGATGGGAATAAATTAGATGGGCATAATCTATAACAAGCCCTAATTGAATGAATCAATCTGATTAGTATGTTTGCTGCCATTTTGTTAGTCTGCAGAAGCATATCTAGTTTGTTAGTCAGCCACTTTTTTGCTAGAACCATAAATCCTGATGCATGCTGATTATGGTCTGGTTTGTTAGATCTGTTCTGCTGTTGCTTAAAATTTGACTGGATTCTGAATGTGTATCTGCTGTGTATCTGCTGGTGTGTATCTGATGTTGCCTGGATTCTGAATGAACATGTCAGTGTACTATATACCCAAAAAAACATGCTTACAGTTCTTTTCATTTCTATGATCAATTTAGTTAGAGTTGCACATGTCAGTATACTATATACCAAAAAAAATCCTAGCTAGTGAGAACATTTGTCACTCCATGAACACATACTGGTTAGTGTTAGTCATACTATTTATCTACATGGCATTTGATGTCAATTCTTGCTTATAAGTTATTGGATCACTCCATGAACACATTCTTATTCTTTGCACAGGTGAAGTGTGAATCCAAGGCCGAAGCTGTGAATCATATCAACAAAGAGGAGCATATTATGTGTTGTAATTGTACGCATATCTGGGTTGTAGTATACTGAATTGTAATAGACTAATGTAGTCTTGTTTTGGACGAATTTCATTTGCTCTCTAGTCTGTTCAAAACAATGATTCTGTATGTGATTTGAATACCCGTGAAATGAAAACCTGACAAGAGGGTCCAAGTTATAATTGTTGTTTGACAAATTTCGAATTTTTTGACATGTGGGACATATTTTGAGATAAGCATGACATGTGGGGCTGGCTTACTAGTGGTACCCCAATGTATAATGGCTGAAACTAGAAAAATCAATGGACTAAAAAGGCTACGGCCCAAAAATAAAATGGCTTAAATGTTGGGCCTAGCCCATGTAGTTGACCAAAATTAATCAAGAAAAAATATATAAAAAGGCCGAATTGTTGGGCTAGGCCCATGTAGAAAACCGAATTGGACCGGGCTGAATCTTGTGCCACATCAGCTTGCCACGCTGGATGCCTACGTGGCCTGGGGAGGTTGCTAGTGACCAAAACGCCACAGTAGGAATATTTTGGTCGTAAACGTCCACGACCTTCTCACAGAGAAGGTCGCTATAGTCAGTTTACGACCGCCAGCTTTTGACCTTCTGTGCTTTTGACCTTCTGTTTTTGGTCAAAAAAAAATGGCAAATGAAAAACAATGACCTTTCAGTGACCAATAGTCAAGGTCACAAGTTGACATATTTCTTGTAGTGTAAACTCTGTCAAGGAATCATTGAATAGCAAGTTTTCGATGAAAGACCTTGGTGAGGCAGTGTATATTTTAGGCATTAAGATCTATAGAGATAGATCGAGGAGGCTGCTTGGCTTAAGCCAGAGCACGTACATAGATAAAGTTTTGAAGCGGTTCAACATGAGTGAGGCGAAGAAAGGGTTCTTACCGCTCTCACATGGTATAAGGCTAAGCGAGACTGATAGTCCTTCGACATCTGATGAGCGAAGCAGGATGAGTAGGATTCCGTATGCCTCGGCAATCGGATCTATCATGTATGCCATGATATGTACAAGGCCTGATGTTGCTTTTGCAATAAGCCTAACAAGCAGATACTGTGGCAACCGGTGAGAGTCACCGGGCAGCGGTAAAGACTATTTTGAAGTACACGAAAAGGACTAAAGAGATGTTCCTAGTTTATGGCGGTGAGGAAGAGCTCGTCGTGAAAGGGGTTACGCCGATGCTAGTTTCCAAACCGACAGAGATGATTGTCGATCACAAATCAAAGCGGAGGAGCAAAGGTAATCGATGAGTTCCAAGCAGGATACGGTGGCGATTCTACCACGAAGCGAATACATTGCGGCTTGTGAAGTCGCAAAGGAAGGTGTTTGGATCCGCATTTTCTGGATGATCTTGGTATTTTCCCAGCCTCGGTGAAACCGTTGGACCTTTATTGTGATAATTCTGGTGCCATCGCACAAGCCAAGGAGTTGAGGAATCACCACAAGGTCAGACACATAGATCAGAAATATCACCTGATACGAAAGATCGTAAAGAATGGTGATGTAGAGTTATGCAAGATTCACATGGATGCAAATGTTGCGAATCCGCTGACTAAGCCGCTTCCACAACCCAAGTATGAGGGGCACGTTAGAGCTATGGGCATTCGATGTCTATTTGATTGACTCTAGTGCAAGTGGGAGATCGTTGGAGATATGCCCTAGAGGCAATCATGTATGATTATATTTCCTATGTGTTTATGAATAAAGATAGTCCTTGGACATTATCAATGATGTGTATCGGCAAGTACGTGACTTGTTTGTGGGACTTTGCATTGTATGGTGACTGTCCTAAAAGGTCCCTAGTCGAAAGAGCTATGTGGACGCGCAACCGACTAGACTAGCATATGACACGGTCGATGGCTTGGTCTCACTGGCCATGGAGCATTGGATGATAACCGGATAATATGGACTTGGAAAGGTCTGGTCGGATTCTACATAGTCGGATCCGAGTCGAGATAAGGTCCGAGTCAGACAGACTCAACTATGAGACGCAGCGATATGTCATCTGTGAGTCTCTAGTACAACATATGTTCTATGTCCTAAGACCTGGTGACGCATGTACTCGGGATGGTGATGATTTTCTTTGGGCCGACCAAACGCTACACCGTGATCGGGTAGTTACAAAGGTAGGTTTCGGGTTTGTCCGGTCCATGTCATGCGAGACATGGTCGAGCAAGATGGGATTTGCCCTCCGATCGGAGAGATATACTCTGGGCCCCTCGTGTGATCCGACCAGATAAGCATGGCCATGCGACGAGGATTATGAGATAATCCGGTTTGTGGTCGGTATCCTTTGGAACGAGAAAGAGGTCGGGCTAGCACAAGGATGACAGCCTCGCCTTGAGCCCGACAACATATATCATGAGGCAAAGGGAATGTAGTGTGACACGTTATGCTGTGTTCGCCTAACCAGCTTCACGATGCAGCTTGGTGGTTGGCATGCCTTGCTAGAGGCCGCTACCAACCGTGCAGGTCGGAGGTGATCCGAACTACGACCAAGCCGACTTGAACCTAAGGGGTCGCGCGCTTAAGGGAAGGAACCTACGAGGTCGGTTCATAGGGCACTGGTCGGATGTGATCCGAACTGTACTAGGAATGTGACCGAGTAGACTTTGGGCTTTAGGGTCCGCGCGAGGCCCAAGTGTTGAGCCTGCGAATAGGGTTTGCATGTGTTGCGAATAGCCACCTCCACTCGCCGCGGACTGTGTGATCAGAACTAGCAGTCCGCCGCACGGTGTTCCTCCTGCACGCACGGATACCATTAGAGGCGGTGCACTTGTGCCGCTCCGGCGAACTTATACGTGGGATCGGACGACCGGCTGTTTGAGGGAGATCGAAGCAAGGAGGAGACGATGCACGCGGACGCGCTGCCCCAACTCTTCTTCCGCTGCACTGCACTGCGCGTCTAGTGGTAACGAACTGTGATCCATCTCTCGTAGCATGTTCTTGGTTGTTCCGCGCGTAGGAAATTTTAATTTGCAGTCGACGCACCCTACCGTAGAACCCAACACTTCATCTGATCCTTAGGGCACCTCTAGAATTTCAGCCTTTCTAATCTTACACTAATTTGACATGTACTGATATGCAGTATACCTTATGTGTAGTATTTCTTCCTCTTCCAAGACATGAAAATATGATTTACTCTAGCTGAAATCATGGAGATATGGCCTACTTTTATTAGCGAATTTGGTGTTGTTGATAGCTATCAAATAGCACAACATATGTAGTGTCATATTTATTTTCCTGTCATTTTTGTTTATTATTCCAAACAAGTTGTTGTGATTATCTATCTTCAAATTTGGACGCACTTCAATATTATGTTGGTTACCTCTGTTCTGCCCTCAGAGTCTTAGACTGTTCAACTAATGATTTTTGTTTTGTGGGTCATTTCAACTAAGGTATTTTCACTTAATAATGTTGCATCATATCTAAACGGTCCCTATATGGATATATCTACACAATATCTTTAAATGTACAAATTGCTAAATATTTTTACTTGTTATGAAATAACATAGGTTGCTCTCTTGTCCTGGAAGATTTTGGACTGTCAAACTGACCATGCCTCCATGAAAGTGCAACTATCCCTGGATGGTTTTGGTAATTCCTAACAACATATAGCTCATTGAGCTAATGCTATTTCAAGATAAATATTTCAGGAAAGCTCAATGATTGACATGGCATGGATGAGAAAAGTGGATCCCTCAAAATGCTAAGGACAAAAGGATTGGCTCAAGCTCAAAGCACAAGACTCTACATTTTCTATTTTAGTGATCCAAGATCACATTGAGTCTATAGGAAAAGCCAATACTATCAAGGAGGGATGAGGTGTTGCTTAATGAGGCTCTTGCTCAAAATGCTTAGTGATATGCTCCAAAGCCCTCAACTACTTTCTCACATACCACATATGACCCAAACCAAAAGTCCAACTCGGCCCTACCGATTCTTTCTATCCGGCGCCACCGAGTTCAGATGTCATAGCCACTGCCACAAACCCTAGTCAAATCGGTCTCACCAATAGGGATCTCGGACTCACCGAGATGGGATTGTAATCTCTCTGTTTCCCTTCGTAATATTTCGGTCCAACCGAGATGAGCAATCGGTCCCACCGAGATTGCAATGCAAACTCTCTGTTTCCCTTTCATAACGTTTCGGTCCAACCGAGATGAGCGAATCGATCCAACCGAGTTTTCCTGACCAACCCTCTGTGTGTCCATTACCAAAATCGTTCCCACCGAGTTTGAGTAATCGGTCTCATCGAGATTACGTTATGCCCTAACCCTAACCATATTGGTCCCACCGAGTTGACATGTCGGTCCCACCGAAAGTCCTAACGGTCACATTATTTGCTAAATCGGTCCGACCGAGTTTGACGATTCGGTCCCACCGAGATTGGTAAGTTGCGTGTAACGGTTAGATTTTGTGTGGAGGCTATATATACCCCTCCACCCACTCTTCATTCGTGGAGAGAGCCATCAGAACATGCCTACACTTCCAACATACATTTTCGAGAGAGAACCACCTACACTTGTGTTGAGGTCAAGATATTCCATTCCTACCATATGAATCTTGATCTCTAGCCTTCCCAAGTTGCTTTCCACTCAAATCTTCTTTCCACCAAATCCAAATCTTGTGAGAGAGAGTTGAGTGTTGGGAGACTATCATTTGAAGCACAAGAGCAAGGAGTTCATCATCAACACACCATTTGTTACTTCTTGGAGAGTGGTGTCTCCTAGATTGGCTAAGTGTCACTTGGGAGCCTCCGACAAGATTGTGGAGTTGAACCAAGGAGTTTGTAAGGGCAAGGAGATTGCCTACTTTGTGAAGATCTACCCTAGTGAGGCAAGTCCTTCGTGAGCGTCGGCCATGGTGGGATAGACAAGGTTGCTTCTTAGTGGACCCTTCATGGGTGGAGCCCTCCGTGGACTCGCGCAGCCTTTACCCTTCGTGGGTTGAAGTCTCCATCAACGTGGATGTACGATAGCACCACATATCGGAACCACGACAAAAACATCCGTGTCTCCAATTGCGTTTTCCTTCTCAAACTCCTCCCCTTTACCTTCATATGCAATTGTTTTACATTCCGCTGCTATACTCTTAGAATTGCATGTGTAGGTTGATTGCTTGACTAGTGCAAAATTGCTAAAATCTGCCAAGAACTAAAATTGGGAAAAGGCAAGTTTTTTATTTGGTCAAGTAGTCTAATCACCCCCCCTCTAGACATACTTTCGATCCTACACTCCACTATAGTCACTCTATTGGACATAATTTATATCTTTTAAATGTAGACCAGTTAATGTCAGTTTAACTTGTACTTATATGGATTAGTGTTGGGGAACGCAGTAATTTCAAAAAATTTCCTACGCACACACAGGACCATGGTGATGGCATAGCAACGAGAGGGGAGAGTGTTGTCTACGTACCCTCGTAGACCGTAAGCGGAAGCGATCACAACGTAGAGGAAGTAGTCGACGTTCTCCTCGCGATCCTGCCGATCCCAGCGCGTTACTCCGGCACCTCCGAGTCGATGATGACGTAGAGGAAGTAGTCAGACGTTCTCCTCACGATCCGGCCGATCCCAGCGCCGTTACTCGGCGCCTCCGAGTTCTTGGCACACGTTCAGCTCGATGGCGCTCCACGGGCTCCGATCCGGCAAAGCTCCGGGAGGGGAGTTCCACAAGACGACGGCGTGGCAGGACGATCTCGATGTTTCACCGTCGCAGGCTTCGCCTAAGCACCGCCACGATATGACTGAGGTGGAATATGGTGGAGGGGGCACCGCACACGGCTAAGGAACGATCTCAAGGATCAACTTGTGTGTTCTAGGTGCCCCCTCCCCGTATATAAAGGAGGGAGGAGGAGGTGGCGCCCAAGGGGAGGCGCTCCAAGGGAGGGTGAAACCTACTCCAAGTAGGTTTCCCTCTCTTTTCCTTATCTTACTTGGAGGGAAGGAAGGAGTACTAGTATTTAGGAAATAGTACTAGTAGTAGAAATAGGAAGAGGGGGAAGGATAAAGGAAAGGGGGCCGCCCTCCCCAATTCGGATTGGGCTTGGGGCGCGCCTCCCTTGCTCCTTCTCTCTTCCTCCTACATGGGCCCAATAAGGCCCATATACCTCCGGGGTTCCAGAACCTCCGGTGCTCCAAACTTCTCCGGAACCTTTCCGGTGTCCAAATATATCCGTCCAATATATTAATCTTTATGTCTCGACCATTTCGAGACTCCTCGTCATGTCCGTGATCATATCCGGACTCGAACAACCTTCGGTACATCAAAATACACAAACTCATAATATAACCATCATCGAAACCTTAAGCGTGCGGACCCTACGGTTCGAGAACAATGTAGACATGACCGAGACACATCTTCGGTCAATAACCAATAAGCGGGACCTGGATGCCCATATTGGTTCCTACATATTCTACGAAGATCTTTTATCGGTCGGACCGCATAACAACATACGTTGTTCCCTTTGTCATCGGTATGTTACTTGCCCGAGATTCGATCGTCGGTATCCAATACCTAGTTCAATCTCGTTACCGGCAAGTCTCTTTACTCGTTCCGTAATACATCACCTCACAACTAACTCATTAGTTGCAATTCTTGCAAGGCTTATGTGATGTGTATTACCGAGAAGGCCCAGAGATACCTCTCCGACAATCGGAGTGACAAAACCTAATCTCGAAATACGCCAACCCAACAAGTACCTTTGGAGACACCTGTAATACTCCTTTATAATCACCCGATTACGTTGTGGACGTTTGGTAGTACCCAAAGTGTTCCTCCGTAAACGGGAGTTGCATAATCTCATAGTTATAGGAACATGTATAAGTCATGAAGAAAGCGGTAGCAACATACTAAACGATCAAGTGCTAGGCTAACGGAATGGGTCATGTCAATCAGATCATTCTCCTAATGATGTGATCCCGTTAATCAAATGACAACTCATGTCTATGGTTAGGAAACATAACCATCTTTGATTAACGAGCTAGTCAAGTAGAGGCATACTAGTGACACTGTTTGTCTATGTATTCACACATGTATTATGTTTCCGGTTAATACAATTCTAGCATGAATAATAAACATTTATCATGATATAAGGAAATAAATAATAACTTTATTATTGCCTCTAGGGCATATTTCCTTGATCTCCCACTTGCACTAGAGTCAATAATCTAGTTCACTCAAGAATGATTCTAACACCCATGGAGTCTTGGTGCTGATCATGTTTTGCTCGTGGAAGAGGCTTAGTCAACGGGTCTGCAATGTTCAGATCCGTATGTACTTTGCAAATCTCTATGTCTCCCATTTGGACTTGGTCCCGAATGGAATTGAAGCGTCTCTTGATATGCTTGGTCCTCTTGTGAAATCTGGATTCCTTTTCAAGGCAATTGCACCAGTATTGTCACAGAAGATCTTCATTGGTTCCGATGCACTAGGTATAACACCTAGATCGGAAATGAACTCTTTCATCCAGACTCCTTCATTTGCCGCTTCCGAAGCAGCTATGTACTCCGCTTCACATGTAGATCCCGCCACGACGCTTTGTTTAGAACTGCACCAACCGACAGCTCCACCGTTTAATAAAAACACGTATCCGGTTTGCGATTTAGAATCGTCCGGATCGGTGTCAAAGCTTACATCGACGTAACCATTTACGACTAGCTCTTTGTCACCTCCATATACGAGAAACATATCCTTAGTCCTTTTCGTGTATTTCGGGATGTTCTTGACCGCTGTCCGATGATCCATTCCTGGATTACTTTGGTACCTTCCCGCCAAGCTTACAACTAAGCATACGTCAGTGTCCGTACACAGCATTGCATACATGATAGAGCCTATGGCTGAAGCATAGGGAACATCTTTCATTTTCTCTCTATCTTCTGCTGTGGTCGGGCATTGAGTCCGACTCAATTTCACACCTTGTAATACGTAAAAACCTTTCTTTGCACGATCCATTTTGAACTTCTTCAAAACTTTATCAAGATATGTGCTTTGTGAAAGTCCAATTAAGCGTCTTGATCTATCTCTATAGATCTTGATGCCCAATATGTAAGCAGCTTCACCAAGGTCTTTCATCGAAAAACTCTTGTTCAAGTATCCCTTTATGCTATCCAGAAATTCTATATCATTTCCGATCGGTAATATGTCATCTACATATAATATCGTAAATGCTACAGAGCTCCCACTCACTTTCTTGTAAATGCAGGCTTCTCCATAAGTCTCAGATAAACCCAAATGCTTTGATCACACTATCAAAGCGTTTATTCCAACTCCGAGATGCTTGCACCAGTCCATAAATGGATCGCTGGAGCTTGCACACTTTGTTAGCTCCCTTTGGATCGATAAAACCTTCTCGTTGCATCATATACAACTCTTCTTCCGTAAATCCATTCAGAATGCGGTCTTTACATCCATTTGCCAAATTTCATAATCATAAAATGCGGCAATTGCTAACATGATTCGGACAGACTTAAGCATCGCTTCTGGTGAGAAGGTCTCATCGTAGTCAACCCCTTGAACTTGTCGAAAACCCTTTGCGACAAGTCGAGCTTTGTAAACGATAATATTACCGTCAGCATCAGTCTTCTTCTTGAAGATCCACTTGTTTTCTATTGCTTGCCGACCCTCGGGCAAGTCAACCAAAGTCCACACTTTGTTTTCATACATGGATCCCATCTCGGATTTCATGGCCTCAAGCCATTTTATGCGAATCTGGGCTCACCATCGCTTCTTCATAGTTCTTAGGTTCATCATGATCTAGTAGCATGACTTCCGTAACATGATTGCCGTACCACTCTGGTGCGGATTTTATTCTGGTTGATCTACGAGGTTCAGAATAACTTGATCTGAAGTTTCATGATCAACATCATCAACTTCCTCATTATTTGGTGTAGATGTCGCAGAAACTGGTTTACGTGATAAACTACTTTCAAATAAGGGAGAAGGTACAGTTACCTCATTAAGTTCTACTTTCCTCCCACTCACTTCTTTCGAGAGAAACTCCTTCTCTAGAAAGGATCCATTCTTAGCAACAAATGTCTTGCCTTCGGATCTGTGATAGAAGGTGTACCCAACTGTCTCCTTTGGGTATCCTATGAAGACACATTTCTCCGATTTAGGTTCGAGCTTATCAGGTTGAAGCTTTTTCACATAAGCATCGCATCCCCAAACTTTAAGAAACGACAACTTTGGTTTCTTGCTAAACCACGATTCATAAGGTGTCGTCTCAACGGATTTTGACGGTGTTCTATTCAGCGTGAATGCGGCCGTCTCAAGAGCATAACCCCAAAAGCGATAGCGGTAAATCTGTAAGAGACATCATAGATCGCACCATATCTAGTAAAGTGCGATTACGACGTTCGGACACACCATTGCGCTGTGGTGTTCCGGGTGGCGTGAGTTGCGTAAACTATTCCGCATTGTTTCAAATGTAGACCAAACTCGTAACTCAAATATTCGCCTCCACGATCAGATCGTAGAAACTTTATTTTCTTATTACGATGATTTTCAACTTCACTCTGAAATTCTTTGAACTTTTCAAATGTTTCAGACTTATGTTTCATTAACAAGATATACCCATATCTGCTTAAATCATCTGTGAAGGTGAGAAAATAACGATATCCGCCACGAGCCTCAACATTCATTGGACCACATACATCTGTATGTATGATTTCCAACAAATCTGTTGCTCTCTCCATAGTACCGAGAACGGGTTTTAGTCATCTTGCCCATGAGGCACGGTTCGCAAGTGCCAAGTGATTCATAATCAAGTGACTCCAAAAGTCCATCAAGATGGAGTTTCTTCATGCGCTTTATACCGATATGACCTAAACGGCAATGCCACAAATAAGTCGCACTATCATTATCAACTCTGCATCTTTTGGTTTCAACATTATGAATATGTGTATCACTACTATCGAGATTCATTAAAATAGACCACTCTTCAAGGGTGCATGACCATAAAAGATATTATTCATATAAATAGAACAACCTTTATTCTCTGATTTAAATGAATAACCGTCTCGCATCAAACAAGATCCGGATATAATGTTCATGCTTAACACCGGCACCAAATAACAATTATTTAGGTCTAAAACTAATCCCGAAGGTAGATGTAGAGGTAGCGTGCCGACCGCGATCACATCGACTTTGGAACCATTTCCCACGCGCATCGTCACCTCGTCCTTTGCCGGTGTTCGCAATCATAGTCCCTGCTTTGAGTTGCAAATATTAGCAATGTAACCCGATTATCAAATACCAGTGCTCTGCGAGCTCTAGTAAGGTACACATCAATAACATGTATATCACATATACCTTTGTTCACCTTGCCATCCTTCTTATCCGCCAAATACTTGGGGCAGTTCCGCTTCCGGTGACCAGTCGCTTGCGGTAGAAGCACTCGCTTTAGGTTTAGGTCCGACTTGGGTTTCTTCACTTGAGCAGCAACTTGTTTGCTGTTCTTTTGAAGTTCCTTCTTCTTCCCTTTGCCTTTCTTCTTGAAACTAGTGGTCTTATTGACCATCAACACTTGATGCTCCTTCTTGATTTCTACCTCCGCAGCTTTCAAAGCATTGCGAAGAGCTCGAGCATAGTCTTTACTAACCCTTGCATATTATAGTTCATCACGAAGCCTTTGTAGCTTGGTGGCGTTGATTGAAGAATTATGTCAATGACACAATCATCCGGAAGATCAACTCCCGGTTGAGTCAAGTGATTGTAATACCCGGACATTCCGAGTATGTGCTCACCGATGCACCCATTCTCCTCCATTTTGCAGCTATAGAACTTATTGGAGACTTCATATCTCTCAATCCGGGCATTACATTGAAATATCAACTTCAACTCTTGGAACATCTCATATGCTCCACGACTTTCAAAAGCGTCGTTGAAGGCCCGGTTCTAAGCCGTAAAGCATGGCACACTTTGAACTATAGAGTAGTCATCGACTTTGCTCGCCAGACGTTCTTAACGTCGTCGGTTACATCGGCCAGCACGGCACCTAGCGGTGCATCCGGGGCGTAACTCTTACGTGCAGCAATGAGGATAATCCTCGAGTTACGGACCCGATCCGTGTAATTGCTACCATCATCTTTCAACTTTGCTTTCTCAAGGAACGCATTAAAATTCAACGGAACAATAGCACGAGCCATCTATCTACAAATGCAGACATAGACAAGCAAGATACTATCAGGTACTAAGTTCATGATAAATTTAAGTTCAATTAATCATATTACTTAAGAACTCCCACTTAGACAGACATCTCTCTAGTTATCTAAGTGATCACGTGATCCAAATCAAATAAACCATAACCGATCATCACGTGAGATGGAGTAGTTTTCAATGGTGAACATCTTATGTTGATCATATCTACTATATGATTCACGCTCGACCTTTCGGTCTCCGTGTTCCGAGGCCATATCTGCATATGCTAGGCTCGTCAAGTATAACTCGAGTATTCTGCGTGTGCAAAACTGGCTTGCACCCGTTGTAGATGGACGTAGAGCTTATCACACCCGATCATCACGTGGTGTCTCGACACGACGAACTTTGGCAACGGTGCATACTCGGGGAGAACACTACTTGATAATTTTAGTGAGAGATCATCTTAAAATGCTACCGTCAATCAAAGCAAAATAAGATGCATAAAGGATAAACATCACATGCAATCAATATAAGTGATATGATATGGCCATCATCATCTTGTGCTTGTGATCTCCATCTCCGAAGCACCGTCGTGATCACCATCGTCACCAGCATGACACCTTGATCTCCATCGTAGCATCGTTGTCATTTCGCCATCTATTGCTTCTACGACTATCGCTACCGCTTAGTGATAAAGTAAAAGCAATTACAGGCGTTGCATTTCATACAATAAAGCGACAACCATATGGCTCTCGCCATTGCCGATAACTCGGTTACAAAACATGATCATCTCATACAATAAAATATAGCATCACGTCTTGACCATATCACATCACAACATGCCCTGCAAAAACAAGTTAGACGTCCTCTACTTTGTTGTTGCAAGTTTTACGTGGCTGCTACGGGCTGAGCAAGAACCGTTCTTACCCTACGCATCAAAACCACAACGATACTTCGTCAAATAGACTCCGTTTAACCTTCTCAAGGACCGGGCGTAGCCACACTCAGTTCAACTAAAGTGAGAGAGACAGACACCCGCCAGCCACCTTTAAGCACGAATGCTCGTAGCGGTGAAACCAGTCTCGCGTAAGCGTCTGGCGTAATGTCGGTCCGGGCGCTTCATCTCACAATACCGCTGAACCAAAGTATGACATGCTTTGGTAGGCGATATGACTTGTATCGCCCACAACTCACTTGTGTTCTACTCGTGCATATGACATCAACGCATAAAACCAGGCTCGGATGCCACTGTTGGGGAACGCAGTAATTTCAAAAATTTCCTCGCACACACGGGACCATGGTGATGGCATAGCAACGAGAGGGAGAGTGTTGTCTACGTACCCTCGTGAGACCGTGGCGGAAGCGATCACAACGTAGAGGAAGTAGTCGTCGTTCTCCTCGCGATCCTGCCGATCCCAGCGCGTTACTCGGCACCTCCGAGTCGATGATGACGTAGAGGAAGTAGTCGACGTTCTCCTCACGATCCAGCCGATCCCAGCGCCGTTACTCCGGCGCCTCCGAAGTTCTTGGCACACATTCAGCTCGATGGCGCTCCACGGGCTCCGATCCAGCAAAGCTCCGGGAGGGGAGTTCGTCGACGACGGCGGCGTGGTGACGATCTCGATGTTTCACCGTCGCAGGCTTCGCCTAAGCACCGCTTCTGATATGGTGAGGTGGAATATGGTGGAGGGGCACCGCACACGGCTAAGGAACGATCTCAAGGATCAACTTGTGTGTTCTAGGGTGCCCCCCCTCCCCCGTATATAAAGGAGGGAGGGAGGAGGTGGCCGCCCAAGGGGAGGCGCACCAAGGGAGGGGGAAACCTACTCCAAGTAGGTTTCCTCTCTTTCCTTATCTTACTTGGAGGGAAGGAAGGAGTACTAGTATTTAGGAAATAGTACTAGTAGTAGAAATAGGAAGAGGGAAGGAGAAAGGAAGGGGCCGGCCCCCTCCCCAATTCGGATTGGGCTTGAAGCGCGCCTCCCTTGCTCCTTCTCTCTTCCTCCTACATGGGCCCAATAAGGCCCATATACCTCCGGGGTTCCGTAACCTCCGGTGCTCCAAACTTCTCCGGAACCTTTCCGTGTCCAAATATATCCGTCCAATATATTAATCTTTATGTCTCGACCATTTCGAGACTCCTCGTCATGTCCGTGATCATATCCGGGACTCGAACAACCTTCGGTACATCAAAATACACAAACTCATAATATAACCGTCATCGAAACCTTAAGCGTGCGGACCCTACGGTTCGAGAACAATGTAGACATGACCGAGACACATCTTCGGGTCAATAACCATTAGCGGGACCTGGATGCCCATATTGGTTCCTACATATTCTACGAAGATCTTTTATCGGTCGAGACCGCATAACAACATCGTTGTTCCCTTTGTCATCGGTATGTTACTTGCCCGAGATTCGATCGTCGGTATCCAATACCTAGTTCAATCTCGTTACGGCAAGTCTCTTTACTCGTTCCGTAATACATCATCTCACAACTAACTCATTAGTTGCAATGCTTGCAAGGCTTATGTGATGTGTATTACCGAGAAGGCCCAGAGATACCTCTCCGACAATCGGAGTGACAAAACCTAATCTCGAAATACGCCAACCCAACAAGTACCTTTGGAGACACCTGTAATACTCCTTTATAATCACCCGATTCACGTTGTGACGTTTGGTAGTACCAAAGTGTTCCTCCGGTAAACGGGAGTTGCATAATCTCATAGTTATAGGAACATGTATAAGTCATGAAGAAAGCGGTAGCAACATACTAAACGATCAAGTGCTAGGCTAACGGAATGGGTCATGTCAATCAGATCATTCTCCTAATGATGTGATCCCGTTAATCAAATGACAACTCATGTCTATGGTTAGGAAACATAACCATCTTTGATTAACGAGCTAGTCAAGTAGAGGCATACTAGTGACACTCTGTTTGTCTATGTATTCACACATGTATTATGTTTCCGGTTAATACAATTCTAGCATGAATAATAAACATTTATCATGATATAAGGAAATAAATAATAACTTTATTATTGCCTCTAGGGCATATTTCCTTCAATTAGTTCATGCAATTTCAACTTCCATGTTTTGTGCATTTACATATGTAAATATCTCTATCATTGTATCGCCAAAATAGACGGGCGCGGCAACGCGCGCCTACCATGATCTAGTAATATTTATGAGTGGACCCATTCTAAGTTTAAATATAGATGCACCATCTATGTTGAGAGAGTGTATGTAAAATTACAAAATATTGAATGTTTGTATTGTTCATATTTTGTAAACATTTCAGCGTTCTTTTCTCAATATGGATCCACACGACAACATGCATATTTTATTACGTGAGACCATGAAAATTTAATTTATCATTCTTTTTTGGTTTGTACTTGATGAAAATTCCTACCATTCTATTGTCAAAATGAATGGGCGCAACAACGCGCGCCATCCATTATCTAGTAGTTTCTTAAAACTGCTTCCTAGGCATGTACTCTACAATAGTGTTATCTTGAAATGCCACGTAGGATAATTGTTGAGGTGGAGAACAGAGAATTCATAAGAAACTACTTGTCCTCTCTTATTTAAGAGAGCATCTCTTAGCACGATATATCTCACCGCGTTTTTAGGAATAACCAGTTGTTATAGATAATGCTAAGAGATAACACATTGTATATATGTTTTTATTTCATCTCTAAATTACATGTAAGCCTAAACATAAGATTATCTTAACAACCGTTTACATGCCCTTATAGTTCAAAAAAACTGCTTCTTATATTAATAATAGAAAAAGGAAACAAAAAATTGTTTTCTATTCCTTGTGACCCAGAAATTGCTACAAATTTCTCAAATTGCTTTTTTTAGAAAACTTCCCATCCATTCATCTTCAATTATGACAGTACAACGAACACCAGAAATAATAAAAATTATATCTAGATCCGTAGACCACCTAGGGAGGACTATAAACACTGAAGCGAGCCAAGGGCGCCCCGCCGGCGTCGCTCCTCACTCGTCAGAGTCAGGCACAACTTGTTATAGTAGACAATCGGTTAGTCATCGTGCTAAGGCCCGATAGGACCAGCGTACCGAAACAGCAACCACCAGATCAAAAGGATCCAACCCGAAGACGCACAAACATAGATGAACAACAACTAGATCCGAGCAAATCCGCCGAGGATAGATCTGCCGGAGACACACCTCCACACGCCCGCCAAATGATACTAAACGCACCACTGAAACAGGGCCTAGGTAGGGAGACCTTCATTCCATCTTCAGGGCGCCGTCGCCGTCTCGTCTTCCTGAGCAGGATACAAATCCTAACAAAACTCAAAGGAATGACTAACAACGGAGCCCTCCCGCCGGTCCTTGCCAGGATCCTGAAGGAAATATGCCCTAGAGGCAATAATAAAGTTATTATTTATTTCCTTATATCATGATAAATATTTATTATTCATGCTAGAATTGTATTAACCGGAAACATAATACATGTGTGAATACATAGACAAACATAGTGTCACTAGTATGCCTCTACTTGACTAGCTCGTTGATCAAAGATGGTTATGTTTCCTGACCATAAACATGAGTTGTTATTTGATTAACGAGATCGCATTATTAGGAGAATGATGTGATTGACTTGACCCATTCCGTTAGCTTAGAACTTGATCATTTAGTATGTTGCTATTGCTTTCTTCTTGACTTATACATGTTCCTACAGCTATGAGATTATGCAACTCCCGTTTACCGGAGGAACACTTTGTGTGCTACAAACGTCACAACGTAACTGGGTGACTATAAAGGAGCTCTACAGGTGTCTCCAAAGGTACATGTTGAGTTGGCGTATTTCGAGATTAGGTTTTGTCACTCCGATTGTCGGAGAGGTATCTCTGGGCCCTCTCAAGAATGCACATCACTATAAGCCTCGCAAGCAATGTAGCTAATGAGTTAGTTACGAATGATGCATTACATAACGAGTAAAGAGACTTGCCGGTAACGAGATTGAACTAGGTATTGAGATACCGACGATCGAATCTCGGGCAAGTAACATACCGATGACAAAGGGAACAACGTATGTTGTTATGCGGTTTGACCGATAAAGATCTTCGTAGAATATGTAGTAGCCAATATGAGCATCCAGGTTCCGCTATTGGTTATTGCTACCTCTTGAGCACTGCGTTGGATTTCCCCGAAGAGGAGAGGATGATGCAGTAAAGTAGCGTAAGTATTTCCCTCAGTTTTTGAGAACCAAGGTATCAATCCAAAGAGGGAGACCACGCACAAGTCCCTCGCACCTACACAAAGCGATAGCAACTCGCAACCAACGCTTAGGGGTTGTCAATCCCTTACGGTCACTTACGAGAGTGAGATCTGATAGAGATAATATTTTTGGTATTTTTGATAGATAGATGCAAAGTAAAAAGTAAAGGCAAAGTAAAAACAAAGCAAGTAAATAAAGCGATATAGATTGATATGATGAGAATAGACCCGGGGGCCATAGGTTTCAGTAGTGGCTTCTCTCAAGAGCATAAGTATTCTACAGTGGGTGAACAAATTACTGTTGAGCAATTGATGTAATTGAGCATAGTTATGAGTATATCTAGGCAATGATCATGTATATAGGCATCACGTCCAAAACAAGTAGATCGAAGCGATTACGCATCTACTACAATTACTCCACTCATCGACCGCTATCCAAAGATGCATCTAGAGTATTAAGTAAAAACAGAGTAATGCCGTAAGCAAGATGACATGATGTAGAGGGATAAATTCATGCAATATGATAAAAACCCCATCTTATTATCCTCGATGGCAACAATACAATACGTGCCTTGCAAATCTTTACATCCTTTGAGTAAGGACACCGCAAGATTGAACCCAAAGCTAAGCACTTCTCCCATTGCAAGAACTACCAATCTAGTTGGCCAAACCAAAAGATAATTCAAGAGACTTGCAAAGATAACTCAATCATACATAAAAGAATTCAGAGAAGAATCAAATATTTTCCATAGATAACTTGGATCATAAACCCACAATTCATCGGTCTCAACAAACACACCACAAAAAGAAGATTACATCGAATAGATCTCCACGAGAGAGGGGGAGAACATTGTATTGAGATCCAAAAAGAGAGAAGAAGCCATCTAGCTACTAGCTATGGACCCGAAGGTCTGAAGTAAACTACTTACACTTCATCGGAGGGGCTACGGTGATGATGTAGAAGCCCTCCGTGGTGGATGCCCCCTCCGGCGAAGCTCCGGAACAGGCCCCAAGATGGGATCTCGTGGATACAGAAGGTTGCGGCGGTGGAATTAGGTTTTTGGCTCCTGTTCTGATCGTTCAGGGATACGTAGGTATATATAGGAGGAAGGAGTACGTCGGTGGAGCTTCGAGGGGCCCACGAGGTAGGGGGGCGCGCCCTCCACCCTCGTGACCTCCTCGGAGGCTTCTTGGAGTAGGGTCCAAGTCTCCTGGATCACGTTTGGTGGGAAAATCACGATCCCGAAGGTTTCATTCCGTTTGGACTCCGTTTGATATTCTGCTTTCTTGAAATCTGAAAAAGGCAAAAAAAAGCAATTACGGGCTGGGCCTCCGGTTAATAGGTTAGTCCCAAAAGTAATATAAAAGTGTAAAATAAAGCCCAATATAGTCCAAAACAGTAGATAAAGTAGTATGGAGCAATCAAAAATTATAGATACGTTGGAGACGTATCAGTTATTGACCGGAGACGTGTCTTGGTCATGTCTACATAGTTCTCGAACCCGTAGGGTCCGCACGCTTAAAGTTAGATGATAGTTATATTATGATTTCATGTGTTTTGATGTACCGAAGATAGTTCGGAGTCCCGGATGTGATCACAGACATGACGAGGAGTCTCGAAATGGTCGAGACATGAAGATTGATATATTGGACGACTATATTCGGACACCGGAATGGTTCCGGGGGTTATCGGATATATACCGGAGTACCGGGTTACCGAACCCACGGGGTTAATGGGCCACATGGGCCCAAAGTGGAGAAGAGGAGGGCGGTCGGGGCAGGCGCGCCTCCCCCTCTCGTCCGAATAGGACAATGAGGGAGGGGGGGCGGCGCCCCCCTTTCCTTCCTCCCCTCTCTCCCTTCCTTCCCCCTCTCCTAGTTGGACAAGGAAAGGAGGGAGTCCTGCTCCCGGTGGGAGTAGGACCCCTTCTGGCGCGCCCCTCCTGGCCGGCCGCCCCCTCCCCCCTTGCTCCTTTATATACGGGGGCAGGGGGCAACTCTAGACACAACAACAATTGATCCTTGAGATCTATTAGCCGTGTGCGGTGCCACCCTCCACTATATTCCACCTCGATAATATCGTAGCAGTGCTTAGGCGAAGCCCTGCATCGGTAGAACATCATCATCGTCACCACGCCGTCGTGCTGACAGAACTCTCCCTCGACAGTCGCCTGGATCGGAGTTCGAGGGACGTCATCGAGCTGAACATGTGCAAGAACTCAGAGGTGCCGTGCTTTCGGTGCTTGATCGGTCGGGCCGTGAAGACGTATGACAACACTCTCCCCTCTCGTTGCTATGCATCACCATGATCTTGCATTTGCGTAGGAATTTTTTTGAAATTACTACGTTCCCCAACAGATCCACAACCCCCTCATGTCCCTAGGTCCACCAGAGATGAGGCGAACCTGTGACGGCATCGGTGACAGGCGCGAACCCTAGCTGCAGGAATGTACAGGTTACGCAGTCACCGCCTTCTGAGGTGGCTGGTTATTTAACTTGAGTAAGAACACATTTAAAGATTGCAAAAAAAACAACACATGAATTAAACTTTTTTTAATCTTTGGTTGGTCTTCCTGTTGTGAAGGAAATATGCCCTAGAGGTAATAATAAAGTTATTATTTATTTCCTTATTTCATGATAAATGTTTATTATTCATGCTAGAATTGTATTAACCGGAAACTTAGTACATGTGTGAATACATAGACAAAACATAGTGTCCCTAGTATGCCTCTACTTGACTAGCTCGTTAATCAAAGATGGTTATGTTTCCTAACCATAGACATATGTTGTCATTTGATGAACAGGATCACATCATTAGAAGAATGATGTGATGGACAAGACCCATCCGTTAGCTTAGCATTATGATCGTTCTGGGTTTCATTGCTCTTTGCTTTCTTCATGACTTATACACGTTCCTTAGACTATGAGATTATGTAACTCCCAAATACCGGAGGAACCCCTTGTGTGCTATCAAACGTCACAACGTAACTGGGTGATTATAAAGATGCTCTACAGGTGTCACCGAAGGTGTTTGTTGGGTTGGCATAGATCGAGATTAGGATTTGTCACTCTGAGTATCGGAGAGGTATCTCTGGGCCCTCTCGGTAATGCTCATCACTATAAGCCTTGAAAGCAATGTGACTAATGAGTTAGTTGCAGGATGAAGCATTAAGGAACGAGTAGAGAGAATTGCCGGTGACGAGATTGAACTAGGTATGATGATACCGACGATCGAATCTCAGATTCTCGGGCAAGTAACATAACGATGACAAATGGAACAACGCATGTTGTTATGCGGTTTGACCGATAAAGATCTTCATAGAAGCCAATATGAGCATCCATGTTCTTCTATTGGTTATTGACCAGAGATGTGTCTCGGTCATGTCTACATAGTTCTCATACCCGTAGGGTCCGCACACTTAACGTTCAATGACAATTTATATTATGAGTTATGTGTTTTGATGACCGAAGTTTGTTCGGAGCCCTGGATGAGATCACGGACATGACGAAGAGTCTCGAAATGGTCGATACATAAAGATTCATATATTGGAAGGCTACATTCGGACACCGGAATGGTTCGGGTCGTTTCGGATAAGTTTCGGAGTACCGGGGGTTACCGGAACCCTCCCCGGGAAGTTATCGTGCCTTATGGGCCTAGTGGTCGAAGAGAGGAGGCAGGCCAAGGAGTGGCGCGTGCCCCCTGGCCCAAACCGAATTGGACAAGGGCTGCCCCCTCCCTTTCCTTCTCTCCTCCTCCTACTTCCCTCCTTCTCCTACTATGAATAGGAAAGAGGAGGGGAATCCTACTTGGACTGGGGAGTCCTAGTAGGATTCCCCACACCCGGCACGCCCCCCCTTGGGACGGCCACCTCATCCCTCCCCTCCTTTATATATGTGGCGCGTCATGTCCGTGATCTCATCCGGGACTCCGAACAACATTCGGTCACCAAATCACATAACTCATATAATGCTATATCGTCAACGAACGTTAAGCGTGCAGACCCTATGGGTTCGAGAACTGTGTAGGCATGACCGAGATACCTCTCCGGTCAATAACCAATAGCAGAACCTGGATGCCCATATTGGCTCCTACATATTCTACAAAGATCTTTATCGGTCGAACCGTTATGACAACATACGTAATTCTCTTTGTCCATCGGTATGTTACTTGCCCGAGATTCGATCGTCGGTATCTCTATACCTAGTTCAATCTTGTTACCGGAAAGTCTCTTTACTAGTTCTGTAATAAATCACCTCGTGACCAACTCCTTAGTCATTTTCTTGCAAGCTTATGATGTGTATTACCGAGAGGGCCCAGAGATATCACTCCGATACTCAGAGTGACAAATCCTAATCTCGATCTATGCCAACTCAACAAACACCTTCGGAGATACCTGTAGAGCATCTTTATGATCACCCAGTTACGTTGTGATGTTTGATAGCACACAAGGTATTCCTCCGGTATCGAGAGTTGCATAATCTCATAGTCGAAGGAATATGTATTTGACATGAAGAAAGCAATATCAATAAAACTGAACGATCATTATGCTAAACTAATGGATGGGTCTTGTCCATCACATCATTCTCCTAATGATGTGATCTCATTATCAAATGACCATTCATGTCCAAGGTTAGGAAACTTTAACCATCTTTGATCAACGAGCTAGTCTAGTAGAGGCTTACTAGGGACACGGTATTTGTTTATGTATTCACACATGTATTTAAGTTTCCGATCAATACAATTCTAGCATGAATAATAAACCTTTATCATGATTAAGGAAATATAAAATAATAACTTTATTATTGCCTCTAGGGCATATTTACTTCATCAAGGTGGTGCGGGGTGGTGGTGGCGGCCTCCTTCTCTCAGGTGTGTGCCGACAGCAGGTTTAGATCTAGGTTTCGTGCTTCGGGTAGGAGAAGTCAGGCTTGGCCCGGGATGTGCTCGCCAGTGGTGCTCATGATCTCCTTGTGGGTATGGTGCTCATTGGTGATGGTCGTGTTAGCGTTGTGTTGGTGCGTGGATCGCCGCCGACGACCACGTAAATGGCGTTGTGTGAGCTTGCCTATGCATGGGCTTGGGGCTGGCTCGTTGATGTCTGTCGGTAGTCTCGGAGTCGTGTCCCTCCCAGTTCACCTGGATTGGCTGGGGGCTCAAGCGTGGGTGCCTCCTACGGTGGAGGCCGCGCCTACCCAGACTCGGGGGCTGATACTGGGCTAGGATTAGATGGTGTGATGTCGCTCTTACTATTGTGGTTGAGTGTGTTGTGATGTGAGCGACGTACGGTATCTTGGGACAGGGCTGCCAGGGCGGCGGCCCCGGATGACGGTCTGCATGGTTGCTCTCCGACAGGCATCATTGCAGTGGTTGTGGCTGTCCTCCCGGGTTGTGTGGGCAATGGGAGGTGTTGCGGCGGGTAGCTTGGATGTGCCCACTCTTTTAGAGGGGCGGCATCCTGATCTGGATCTGGGGATCTGACATCGCCACGCTCCTCCTGGTGGCCTTGTGGTGGCACTGGTGAGTTGTTGAGTGAAAGCTCCGTGCCTTGGCACTGATGACGACGACATCTGTGGGTGTCGTGCTCTTCTTGAAGACATCGTCGTGGTTCTTCTCTGTGTGTCAGGGCTCTAGGTGAAGACCATTGTCCGGTTTGGACTCGGCAGCGGCAACGCTCTACGTCGTTCTCCCTCTTGGGGGTGTTGTCGTAGAGCTTAGATGTGCTAGGTCATAGTGTGGCGTGTGTTTAGTTCTTCCAATGCTCTTTGTTGGTAACGTAGTTGTGTGCGTTCTGCGTGAGCCGGTTATCACATGATCAAATTTGTAAGAGGGCTACCTCACCATCTTGTATCGTTCGGCCGTGTACTTCTTTGAATGTTGATTTATATATAAAGTGGGGTAAAGCCCGTTTCGAGCTTACCTCCATGTAATCAAGCTTGTGGAAAGTTCCTCAAAACTTCTTCCATTTTGAACTGAACTTTCACAAATGAAATACATGAAACTTTTTTTTGAAAATGGAGGCATGCCCCCGGCCTCTGCATCATGATGATGCATGCGGCCATCTTATTAACAATCTAGAATCGTCAAAAAAGTCTTACAGCTCACAAAACGGAGCAGAACAAAGTACCAAAAAAGGGAAATTACATGTGAAACAGGACAACCGGCACAATGAAGATAAAAGGATAAGCTCTCTAGACTCCTATCCTGTTATGCGAGCGCTATCCGAACAGGTTGAAGATAACCCGAGCTACCATCTCCCATTGGTTGCACCCAGTAACCAAAGGCTCCCTGGAGTCCATAGGAGTGAGTAAGGACCACGTACGGATCCAAGCTGTAGCTCTGAAGATAACCTGCAAAAAGTTAAAGTGTGTTGTATGCATTAAAAATCATATCATTCCTGCAGTTCCATATAGCCCATAATAGCGCACATATTCCAATCCGAATCTGAGCCGCGATAATCTGATCAACCCATTAACCACGTCCCAAAAAAGACGCAATATCAACTGGAGGATTAATATTGAAAGCTATATGAATCGTTCTCCAAAGTAACTTAGCAAGTGGGCATTCAAGAAATAAGTGTTGTATTGTTTCGTCATGATCACGAAAACAGCACCGCGAAGAACCTACCCATCGCCTCTTAATTAAGTTGTCCTTTGTGAGTATCACTTGCTTGTGAACAAACCACATGAATATTTTAATACGCAAAGGAATCTTAACTTTCCAAATGTGCAGCGACCTTGATAGGGGGCCAGAGTTAATTAGATCCATATAGAAAGATTTTACCATAAACATCCCATTCGTAGTTAATTTCCATTGTATTGAATCCGGCTGGTCGGAGAGTTGAACTTCTATCAATCTCTGAACCAGGTGCATCCAGACGGTCCATCTCTCATCCAGGCGGACAATACAGGAAACTAACCTTCAAGTATCTCACCTTGCACCATTACATGTCCTTTCACCCTAGGACAAATAGTTAGTCGATGGTGAGGAGAGATGAAGATACACAAGTTCAATTTAGATCAGAAGTAAAGACTAAAGAGTCTCAGGCAAAAACACCTTTTGATTTCTGAAATTTTGGTGTTCATTGTAAATAATATGTTTAGGCTGTGGCTACTTATATGGTTTGTGTGTTCTAATTTGAAGAGCAGATTGTCCAGACAAGAAAACCAACACATGCAGTTATATAGTAGCGTTAATAACACATAAATAGTTGAGCAAGATAATTTTCAATGTTCCTTGCATTGTGACAATGACAACGTCTTATAGCTTTGCATATTTTCTGGGTACTATGATGCACACTTTCTCTCCTCTAAAGTGCTTCTTGCTGCTATTGTTTCTGTGAGTAGCAATTTTCATCATGTACTCCCATATTTGCAGGGACGAGTGATGGTTGCCTCTATACCGAAATGTTAGCCAGGGAAATGTCAAACACTCATATTGAGACAGGTTCATTATCTGCAACACTTTCAGGTTATACCAGCCAGAGATCAATTCCATGTTGTGATCATCTTTTGTAAATTCGATTGCAACATGGACTACAATGATGGAAACTAATCTCACGCCCGATAACATGTGGATGTTGCATTGTGTACACAATTCTCTTAAGGGTACCATATGGGATGTATGTCTACTTATCTACTCCCTCCTTTCCGGTTTATAAGGCTCAATTCAAAAATCTCACCAACCAAGATAGATGGTGAGTGGTGGAATACCTTTTGAAGTTTGCAAAAGCACCCAATTAATGCTCTTGTTTTCCTCAAAAAAGTATGTTTACGAATGCATTAATTGCAATGCATGCATGCATAAATTACATGCATTGGTCAATTTTCTCTTAATTCTTGCATGCAATGATTTAATGCACCTTGGAATCTGAACATGTGATGGGAAACAACCAAATTGAGCCTTATAAAATGGAAAAAACTAAAATTGTGAGATAAGCCCTATAAACCGGAAAGGAGGGAGTAGAACTTTTCAAAACTGAAGTGTTGTATTGAAAATTCAGTATATAATATTCCATTTTGGGCGTAGGACCGTATTCCATGTTGTTAAATTATGTGCAATGTAGTGTACTCTGATTTTGCATGACCTCGAACATGTAAGTTGTATGTTTATATGCACCCTCATCAATGGCGAAGATGAGAACTTTTGATATGGTATGTGATTTTCTCAGTTCATAATTCAATTTAATTTAGAAGATTTTGGTTGTCAGATGTGTAAATACTCCTATGCAACATCTCATGTCATGCATGTTCTGTTGCATTGTTATTAGAGCTATCATATTAACATATACTTACTAGAAGAACGCCCGTGCGTTGCAACGGGGCCACATTAACTTTAAGAGTTCAATACGACATTGGCGACCTTTTTTACCATCAAATCCTCTCACACACACTCTCTCTCCCTCTTCCTCACTCTCTCTCCCCCTCTCCCTCTCTCTAACACACACACACATATCCATCTTATTGGGTACGGGACCATAATCCATCTATTTCACACACACGCGCTAGTGCATAACAATATGGATTATGTGTATTATATTTGCCATCGTAATCGAGGGAATTAATTTCATGTAAATCAGCCAGCCACAGCTCCAAGAATACACGGAGGAGGTGGCCCGGGTCAGCGTCGGCGCCCGTCCGGCGCAGACCACGGGCCCGCTTCAAGTGCACGTGCAATGCACGCGTCTTCACAAATATTATAACAAGATGTGAGAAATCACATACTAACACGATGTTGCAATCAATTTGTAATTAAAGAAGTCAAAAGTCTTTTTTCTTAAACCAGAATTCCTTATGCTGGAGTTTAAACAAACCCCACAATAACATGATCAATTTTTTTTGCTCTACTTATCACCTAATTAAGCAAATGCATGACTTATGAAGCGGATAAGAAATCGTGTTACTTGGAACTAAAATTCCAACAAAAGAGTGAGGAACATACCTTTTTATCATTGCTCTGAAGTCTGAACCTCCCCCTATTTGTTAGTGAAATGTGAGTATGCTTGGAAGATAATAATTTCTTATGCAACATATGCTTTTACATCTGAAAGAGCTACAAAATATGTTGACCTACCTATGTGCACTACATTCAGCGTAGCTCGATGTACCTTGCCCTCGCTCTTGATTAGTTGCCGCGATTGCCACGCATCTCGCCAACAAGCTGGGGAAACAAATGCAAATGTTACACGAGTCAAAATCAACCATCCCACAATCGTAACAATAGAAAAGATAATAACCAAAATTTAACGGAAGAACTACTGCTTGGCTCCCGAGATCCATCTCGATAGCCCTTGATCTGGCTGGTGAGCTTCTCCTAGCCGCCTCAACATCACGTCATTACCAAACATGTAGTGGATGCCTAGTGGGACAAGGATTAAGAAATAACATGAGGTGAAAAATACGATGGCTGTCAATTTCATAAGACGATCCAAGTAATTTGAAAAAACAGATCGGGATCATCTTGTATAATCTCAAAAAAGCAACTAAAAATATGAGAAATGAATTGATGAAAATCAGCCCCTGCTCTCATTCATGCTCGCTTTTGTAATGGGAGGCAAGGAATGGGGATACCGGGAGAAGAAAGGATCACATGGACGGCAAGCCTCCACCACCGGCAAGTGGGGTTGCTTCACATCCAATCTCCACGGCCGCCGCCTCCATGGGGACGAACTCCCATGTTCACAACCAGGCTCCCAATCGGCCGCTGCCTCGCCGACCTTGGCACAGTAGTCCCTCCCTTCGATCCCATTCGCAACGGAGGCAACACCCATCCCAGCCAGACGGGTCATGGTGAGATCCCTCTTGGATTGTGGTCGCGCCTCCCCAAACCTCACCGCTGGACACATGAGAGGCGCCCGTTGCCATGGTCAGGCTTGGATGGGGAAAGGAGGCGACATAGCAACGGCGCGCCTTCAGCCGGGATTGGTGGCGACGGCGGCGGTGAGCGAGCGGAGGACGGCGGCGGCGAGAGAGTAGGAGGGTGGTGGCGGCAGTCCATCGGCCGCCGTGGCGTGAGAGGAGGATGGGGATGGGGCCGCGATCTGGACGTATGGACCGGTCGGGAGGAGGGGAAGCAGACGGCTGGGTTTTTCCATCGTGCGGGGTTTGGGGAGGTCAAACGAGAGGGGTTTTTTCGCGCGGGAGGCAGAGCAACGAGGGCGAATGTAGGGAGACGGGACGCGGTCGGTTGGCAGGAAAAGGAAAGCTACGCATTTTTTAGGCAGTAGAGATAATTGATGATAAGAAAGGGAAAATCGCATCAATATAAGGAAATATCCCATCAATACTTGATTGATTGCGATTTATTTTTTATATGGTAACTAATCTGATCATCAATACTTGATTGATTATGATTTATTTTTATATGGTAACTAATCTGATGGGTTTATGTGGGTGGTGAAGCGAAAAGGCAGGTGGGAGGGAGACGAAATAAAACCAACGAAAATGATGAGGCGAAATAAAACCAGCGAAAAATAACCGGCGGACTATTCATCATCTGCTATACTAGGAGTAGAGATTATTAGTAGCACCCTCCAGTTGCATCTTCCAAGACAAGAGCTGAATCGGTCCTTTTGGAGAATGGTTTGTGCTTCATGACATAGAGAAAGCATTGTTTTTTTAATTTCCAAGCTTGGAACTTAGCAAGGCAATAACGTGGTTTGGAAAAGAAGTAGTAAAAAAAGGATGCCAACAAAGTAAATTGGGATAGTTTAGAAATACTCTACGTGAATGCCAGCAAAAGAAAATAGCATAGTTAAGAACACTCTTTGTAAACTTCCTTAAGAAATAGCACAATAGTCAAACCAGACCCAGACCAATTATTCTTCTTTACCAATATCCATTTTAGGCATGTTTTTTAGATATCTCAGGCTCTTTACTTTTCAGGTTAACATAGTCGCCTTCTGCTGGTTAATTACAATATATATAATTGTTGCAAAATATTTTTTATTTATTTGTCTCCTCATTCAAGGACAAAAAACATAGCTTCAGTTTCTATGAGAGTTTTATGTTTGCTTTCATAGTTTGCTCTGTAGTACCATCCTAACTGTTGCGCAACTTATACTATAATTAGGCCTTGTTCGGTTGCGTGTGAATCCGAGTGGATTGAAGGGGTTTGAAGAGGATTTAAACCTCTTATATAAGTCAAAATACAAACCAATCCTTACCAATCCCCTCCAATCCTCTTGGGGAGAGGATTAACCGAACAAGCCATTATAGAAGTTCATTTTTTCTCTTAAAGTTGAGCTCCAGTGTGTACATGTTGCGTCCCAGTTGTTGCCTATTTTTCCAGTTACCCTGCTTACCAGGTTGATGATTACACATTTTTACCTTCCGCTTTCTTGCTTGGTATAGATAGTACACATCGTATGTTTAGTTGTCTTACTATATTAAATTTGAAAATATTTGTTGTCTATTATCATGGAAAGACATTTGAACTCTAGCAAAACAAATATGCATAACTAAAATTCTCTAAGCTCCCTAGGAATAGAGGTCGTGGGCTCCACATGTTGGCAGTGCAAATGTTGGCCGCGTGCTGGTCAAACTCCATGGGCTTCATGTCGGTTCGGTGCGACTTGGGTGTCCTCGGTCGCCATTCTCCAAAAGGACCGATTCCTATGTTGATGTGCTACTGTTACATGTCGTGGGTTGTAACACTTATGTTGGAGAAAGCAGAAAACAAGTATGATGGAATTGTACAATTTGGATGATTTGAACTTGGCCATAGGGGATCATGTTTTCATATTTGTCGAGCCATCTCTCATTTTTGTCTGAAAAATGCTAAGCTGAATGTTTTCTCTTCTTTTGAGAGAGAAGGTTAATGTTTTCTTTATGATGCCTATTGAAGGCTTTAGCTGCATTAGGCAAAGCCACGGCAACCCTTGCCATCGCTCTTGTGATATTATGGCTGTCTGACAAGTTGTGAAGTGAGGAATATCCTCTTTTGTTTAGTTAACCTTGCATATTTAGTAGCTGAAGGGGAAGGGAAATTCAGTGGGGTTGGGGGTTCTCGTACGTGAAGGGTGAGGAAAGGTGGAAGGACGTAAGATGAGAGACGGAATGTTAGGTTTCTTTTAGGTAGTGGAGGAGATGGAGACTAGCTCCGTCCCAAGGTGTGTTGGGCACCTAAGAAGAAGCTAGGCGGAAGCAGATTGGACGTGCTGAATTTTCAAACCGGGAAGAAATCCTAAACCCTTTCAAACGGGAAAGAAATCCTATCAGCGCGCGATCCCTCCTCTGAAACCGAAACCGAATTAAGCAGTAAATCCCGTAATTAGTGCGGGCCGTTTCGGCTGACCCATGCAGAGGAATTACTCCCACGCCCACCTCGTTGCAACTTGCAATTTGCAAACGCTGGCCTGGTCTCATGTGCATGCATTGGATATTTTCCTTGTTTGCCAACCATGCAGATGGGGCGAACGAGAAAAAGGGGTCACGAGGGAGGTCGAGCGAACGAGCCGGTTGAGGTGTCACGACTTAAACTTGGTTTGACTGGACCTGGCAAAACCAATGGCGTACTAGTAGCTGTGGCCGATCGATCCGGTGCGGAGATGCCGTGGATGACATTGACGGCGCCAGCTTGACGCAAAGATCCACGGGCGAACGTGCCACGATGCGTGAGACGTGTCGTGCCGCGATCAACGTCCTCCTTTCCTCCTTTCCTTTCATAAAATGGAAACGCGAAAACCGTAACCTCAACCCTCCCCTCCCCTCCCCTTCGATTCCCCACGCGCCGTCGCCGGCGAGATCTCACCCCTAAATCGCTACCTCTCCCGTCATCGCTGCAAAACCCGTTCGGTGGAATAACAGCACCGGACGAATCGATCCCATCAGCAAGCGGCGGATAACAAAGAGGAGGGGGATCAGTTGGTCGCCGGTCCCCCTTCTTCCCTTTGCATACAGAAGATACAGAGGAAGCGGGACAGCAACAGCAAGCCGGCCGACGTGATCGACGAGGACGCCACGATGTAGCGACGTCGAAAATTGTCCTCCTCTGCTTCGGCGGCTTCGGTCTTCATGCGATGCGAGGTAGTTTATTCAGCGAGTTCATGCAGCAGCTTTTTCTAGGAGATTGCCCTTGGAAGAAACCCTTGTTCCCCGCTCTGGAACCGCCCCGCCGCACGATCCCTTTTGTTTGCTCCATCGCCTTCACGCGCACCGACGCTGTCTGCTGCTCTTGTGCTCCGCCATCGTCCCTCCACGCCCACGCGACGCCGCCCACCAAGGTGGATCACGCTCTTGTGTTCCGATCTGTCCCGCGCGACAATCAGGACGTCCGATCCATGGCTGCCTCCAACCGTCCCTGCCTCTGAGCATCACTGCCGAGCCCGTACTAGCTGCCGCTGTCACCGTGGACACGGACGCAGGTGCAAACCTCTGCCTCGTCCTCCGATCGCTTGCCTGGTTTTGAGCAAGTTCCAAATTCCGTCGCTCTATAGATACCAACATATGCTTCGATCTATTTTCAGGATTTTTTTATTCGATGTTCGTGGTTGAATCAGGGGCGGGTGGGTGTCACGCCTACGCCTGCGTTGGCGGACAACGAGTCGCCTGGCTTAGAAGATCCAGGCGAGAGAGCTCTGTGAGCTGGCGGGTGGGTCCTGGGACCATCTGTAAGCGTGTGGGTGTGTGTCCGGTATATAGGTTGGTCATGCCGTGTAGGAGAGTAGTGTTGATTAGTCTCTGCAACTTCTTATCCTTTCTCTGTATCTACTCACCTCGGTTCTTCCTCCTCACCTGTACCCTCCTCTCATCCCCCAAATTCTTGCTGTATCTTGGTGCTGCATAAATCTATGTTACGGGACACTATAATATGGTAATCAGAGCCTAGATCGCTCCGCTCGCGAATCCAAAATCGACTCGTAAAATTCCATCGCGAAAGGTGCCTTGATTTGCTTCGGCGAATCGGCCCAAAATCCTGAGCGGGGTTGAGTTGATTTAGGAAGAGCCGCGACAGCATAAATCGAAGCCCTCTGCCCAGACCGGTTTGATTTTGGATCGAATGGAGGGCCTTCAAAAATCGGTGGAGGGGATTTTGGCGAAATTTGATGTGATCACGACCGAGGTGAAGGCGATTGGGAAGGACGTCAGTGATTTGCGCCAGCAGATCGGCGACTTCGGCGAGGATTTGGACGGCGTCAAGCGCCGCCTCGGCGAATCGACCAAGTCCATGCCGTCGCTCGCGGCGCACGTGTGACGCCCCAAGACTGACGATCCAGAAGACTTTCATATATTCCGGGTTTCGCCGTGTGTTTCATTTGTGCCTGCCCTTTTATTTTTGCATTGCATCATGTCATCATGCCATCATCTCATAAATCTTTTGCAACTCAACTAAATAAATGGCATGGATCTTTGATCCATTTAAATCGAGGGAATTCACTTGTGATTTCTCTTTATAACATATTAAAGCCTCTTAATATTATTAGGGAGCTACAATAAAATATTTCATTAGCTTGGAATTAACCGTAACACACTTGCAAAATTCTCATGCCTTCTCTACTTCAAGTTTGGTCCCCAAACTTGCCAACAATTCTTATCTCTTTTATCGAGGCTCCTCTTAATTTCTCAACATTTTTTAGACTCTTCCAAAACCTTGTCCTAGTTCAAATCATTTGAATTAAATTCAAATGAGTTTGAATTTAAACTTCCAATCATGCCTCTTTTATTTTCCTGGATCGAGCTCATTTTTGCGATTTCGGGAAAATAATCCCCATCTTGTAAAATCTTTCCCTAACCCTCTCTTTCTTTTCCTCTCTATTTTTTACGCTAGAAAATTAGAGGAAGAGAGAAGAGAGCCAGCCAAGGCCTCTTAGGCCCGACCAACTAAGCCGGCCCACTTCTTTTGCTAAAGCCTAGGCAGCCGGCCCACCAAACCCCTTGCAGCCCAGTGGCGCCCGGCTCTAACCCTAGCCCGATCCCCTCGATCCATCTCTCTCCTCTGCTCCTCGCTCACAGACACACCGCATCGCCAGGAGAGCCATCTCGATCCGCCTCCTCCTCTCGATCCCCATCTCCTCTCGCCTCTCTCACCTCGCTGCGCCCGCGACCAGTCTTGAGGAAGCCGCGCCCTTCGCTCGACCGCCTCCTCCCTCCTCGCGATCCCTCTCCCTTTCCCATCGCCTCCTCCTCCACCGGCGCCATCCGTCCCCGTCGCCCGAGCGCTCAAGGAGAGCGGCTCCTCGAGCTCGTCGCCATCGCCTCCTCCTCCGCCAGCGACCGCCGCCCTCGACCTACCTCGCCGTCGTCCATGGCCATGCCTTGCCGGACGCCCGTCCTCCACCACCACCACCTTGCTTCCCCGCGTCCCGCCGGCTCCGTAGTCTGTCTCGAGTGCCCTCCTCTGTCTCGCCTCCTTGCCATGGCAGCGTGCCACTGAGCCAAGAGGCCGCCTGCATCGCCGTCTGCTGCGCCTCCGCTGCCTTGGCCTCCCGGAGTGCTCGCTGGCCTCATTGTCGAGCCTTCGTCGCCCGCCTCGGGGTCCTCCCCTGCCGCCGCCTTGGTCCCTGCCGGAGCTCCTTGCCGCATCTCTGCTCGTCGCGTGAGCATCAGCGCTTGCTCTCTTGCCCGCGCATGAGTGCTCACGTGGGCCACTTCGACCGGTGACCTCCTGAAGTTTAGGAGCAAGACCTATGACCTGTGTGCGACTATGCGGATTTGCCAAGTACCCCTCCAACAAGACCGACGCCTGAACAAGCACACCGGCTCTGTGGATTTCGCCAAGTACCACGACATACGGCGCCCGAACGACCACGAACCGGAAACGCCAAGTACCCCTACGCGAAGACGCCAAGTCCGTTCGGGATTCATCAAGTACCGCTTATCGATGACTCGAACATCCACGAAGCGTGTACCACTCTTGTCGCGAGTACCTCTACCGTCGTTAAGACCGGACGGACAAGTACCACGACAACATGTGTTCCACTACCGTTGACCCTCGAAGATCGCATGGACGTCAAGTTCCTTGTCGTGACCCGAACATCTGAGCGTGTACAACTACTTCCACTACCGTCGCGAGAACGACTACTTCCACTACGGCCCGTGTACCACGACTTCCTTCGACGAACTTGACCCGTTCCGAAAATGCACGCTTCGAAGGTATACCGTCGAGACGACCGCCCGTGAACGAATGCTTGTGTGTTGTTTGAGATGCACCGTTTTCACCGTGTCCGAATTGTCACTTGTTTCCATGCCACTAACCCGTGGGAACCCGGTAGTCGGGAGCACCCCACCATATCTAGCATGTTCCGCACATCCGCACGCTTTCTTTTGCACTGACATCTCAATCGAGTTGTCGGAACCGGAATGTTGCCGTGGCACCATTTCCGTTGTCGTTGCCGTGGCACCCTTTTTCGTTTACGCCACGACGACAAATGCTTCATAACGCTCTTGTCAACATTTTCATAAAATTGCATAAAACTTGCATATGTCATCCGCATCATGATAACAACATATAAATGTTTAAAATTGTTGTTGCATTAAATTGCTAAATGCATATGGGGATTTCGGAATTGTTGTTTGTTGTTCGGCCTCATTTAAAATTGCCTAGATGGTATAGTTTTGTTATGCTTCACCACTTGCCATGTTAACCAACATTTAATATTGCTAGGTACATAACCAAGAGCGAACTAAATAATTCAAATGTGGTGTTTCGTCAATATGCAACTCGTTGCATATTGGGTTCCATTTAACTTGTAGTTTTGTTTGTGCATATTGCCATGCCATTCTATTTAAACCGGACATGCATCATACTTGGTTGTGCATCATGCCATGTTTGTGCTTGTTGGTTTGCCATGTTGTTTGTTTGTTTCCGGGTTGCTTCTCTCGTTAGCTTCGGTTCTGTTCCGGAGTTGTGAGGATTCGTTCGACTTCGTCCGTTTGTCTTCTTCATGGACTCGTTCTTCTTCCTTGCGGGATTTCGTGCAAGATGACCATACCCTCGAAATCACTTCTATCTTTGCTTGCTAGATGCTCGCTCTTTTGCTATGCCTATGCTACGATGCCTACCACGTGCTATATTATGTCCCCACATTGCCATGTCAAACCTCTAACCCTCCTTTCCTAGCAAACCGTTGTTTGGCTATGTTACCGCTTTTGCTCAAATTTCCTATTATAGCGTTGTTAGTTGCGGTGAAGATGAAGTTTGTTCCTTGTTGGGACATGGAGATGTTGTTCCTTGTTGGAACATGTTTACTTGTTGGGATATCACAATATATCTTATTTAATTAATGCATCTATATACTTGGTAAAGGGTGGAAGGCTCGGCCTTATGCCCGGTGTTTTGTTCCACTCTTGCCGCCCTAGTTTCCGTCATATCGGTATTATGTTCCCGGATTTTGCGTCCCTAACGCGGTTGGGTGATTTATGGGACCCCCTTGACAGTTCGCTTTGAATAAGACTCCTCCAGCAAGGCCCAACCTTGGTTTTACCATTTTCCACCTAAGCATTTTTCCCTTGGGTTCTGCAGACTCAAGGGTCATCTTTATTTTAACCCCCGGGTCAGTGCTCCTCCGAGTGCTGGTCCAAATTAGAGCCACTTGCGGTGCCGCCCCGAGGCAACTTGGGGTATCGTCGGTTACCGTATGTACTACTCATTCGGTGTGCCCTGAGAACGAGATATGTGCAGCTCCTATCGGGATTTGTCGGCACATTCGGGCGGATTTGCTGGTCTTGTTTTATTGCTATCGAAATGTCTTGTAGTCCGGGATTCCGAGACTGATCGGGTCTTCCCGGTAGAAGGAATATCCTTCGTTGACCGTGAGAGCTTATAATGGGCTAAGTTGGGACACCCCTGCAGGGTATTATCTTTCGAAAGCCGTGCCCGCGGTTATGAGGCAGATGGGAATTTGTTAAGGTCCGGTTGTAGAAAACCCGAAGTTGATCTTAATTAAAATACATCAACCGTGCGTGTAACCGTGATGGTCTATTCTCGGCGGAGTTCGGGAAGTGAACACGGTGTTGGAGTTATGTTTGACGTAAGTAGTTTCAGGATCACTTCTTGATCGCTACTAGCTTCACGACCGTGCCTTGCTTCTCTTCTCGCTCTCTTTTGCGAATGTAGCCACTATATATGCTAGTCGCTTGCTGCAGCTCCACCTCACAATTCTGTCCTACCTATAAGCTTAAATAGTCTTGATCTCGCGGGTGTGAGATTGCTGAGTCCCGTGACTCACGAGATACTTCAAAACCAGTTTGCGGTGTGCCAATGAAACCCGTGCGGTGGCCTTTTGAGCTCAAGGAGGAGCTCGATGAAGATCTTGTTCTTTGTGTTGTTTTGTTTCAGTTGATCAGTAGTGGAGCCCAGTTGGGACGATCGGGGATCTGTGTAGCATTTGGGGTAGTCTTCTTTTATTTTGGTTCCGTAGTCGGACCTTGATTGTATCTGTATGATGTAATGCTTTACTCATGTATTGTGTGAAGTGGCGATTGTAAGCCAACTATGTATCTCTTTCCTTATGTATTACATGGGTTGTGTGAAGATTACCTCACTTGCGACATTGCTTTCAATGCGGTTATGCCTCTAAGTCGTGCTTCGACACGTGGGAGATATAACCGCATCGAGGGCGTTACAAGTTGGTAATCAGAGCCATCCCCGACTTAGGAGCCCCTTGCTTGATTGAATCGCTGACTTTGTTGAGTCTAGAAAAAAAATGTTTTGAGTCTTAGGATTATATATATCGGAGAGTAGGATTCTTTTTACTCCTCAGTCCCTTCGTCGTTCTGGTGAGGCATCTTGACGTAGAGTTTTGTCTCTTTCTCTTCTCAAATTTCACTAAATTTTTTTTAGGATCACGCTGGTATCTTGGAATCGTTCCGATGGTTTTGTGACGAGAACATTGTTCTTGGTGCCTCCTGACATTTAGGGGTTGTGGCGGTGTCCTGTGGAGTTGAGCTCCGAGGTGTTGTCGTCACAATTTTATCGTTGCGATTCTGAAATACCGAGCTTTGCCGACATCGAAAATCTCTTTTATGCGGTTGTTGGTGAGATACCTCGATAACCCGATCGGGCGAGCTCGAGAGTATTGCCATAACTCATTATAACGGATGCTTTTCAAGGTTGAGGTAAACAATTTCGAAGGTTTCTTGGTTATGTGTTGAAGGATGGATACACCGGATCTAGGTATTGTTAGTTTGGGTGATATATTTTGTGTCCCCTGTATCCCCAACACCGCATTGCATAACCGTAAAGTTTCGGAGTTTATAGGTGGGAATTCAAGTAGCTCCTAGAATATCTTTCCTACAGATGCATGATATGAGATTGGGTAAATCTCTATCATATGTATTTGTTCCGACTTATTCTACAAGCCAAATCCTTTGTTTTTGTTCCGCTTTTGTGGTATTCAAGTTGCTTCAATGCCAAGTGTTGATTCCATACCTTATTCTAAACGGTGTTCTCATATTTCTATGTGGATGCTAATCCTTCTTGTTCATCAAGGTCGTCTTTTCAATCTTTTTCCAACCGTGTGCTTCTCTCCAATTAAATCCGATCATTCCAACATTCGCAAGATCAATTCTATGTTTTCTCAACGGTGTTTGTTTCGTTCATCCCAAGTTGTCTTTGTTTTTCCCCACCCTCCCACCCTTTTCTTCAAGGACTCATTTATTTTAATCAAGTATCCATTTATTCATGTGAAGTCACTTCACTCTTTTCAATCAATGTTCTGATCCAGTGATCCCTCATGAAGATGCTCAACAGCTCCAAGTTCATGATTCTTCATCCTCGTATTCTTTTCTGGTGGAGTTAACTCAAGCTTTCAGTGTTGATCATATTCCTTTCCTTGTTGCAAATGCTTTCTCTTGCCGACGCACCTCTTAATCATTCACTTCTCGCTATTCATTTGTTCTGGAGTGTTGAAGATATCTCGGAAGGCTCGTCTTTTCATTCCAGATCCGTTCAAGTTATTTTGAGGTTATTATCTCATTCAAGCCATTTAATTCAACCGGCGTAGTCTCTCTTTAAATCGTTCAACAGTGTTTCTTTTGAGTGGGCCCTAACCCATAGGTCTTTTTCTAGGATCTTACCTGACTCTTCTAATTTTTCCTGGAGCTTCTAAAATTCTTTTCAAAGTTTGACGTAAGAATGAGTTAATATCAGTCAAATGTCTTTCTCCAAGATCTTCCAAATTCTTTTCATCGTTGGTTCAACCTTTCTAATTTTCATCCCGGAGTACCTCAACAATTCATGGTGATGTTTCTCATCGTCATTCTCAACATTTGAAGACCAAAGAAGAGTTTCTCTTTAATCTTGCTCCATTCTCTTCAAGATTCATGGTTCTAGCTTGATGCCATCCTCTCATAAGTGTTTATGATTGTGGGAATTCTTTTCACCCATCCGGAGCAATTCAAGAGTTTTTTTTTCTTTCAGTTTGATTCTTCTGAGCCCATCATCTCAGAATTATTCATTCCAGCTTTCAGCTCTCGTTCTCCAAATCTTACCGGTGCATCATTCAAGTATTCACTAATCAGTTCATGATCTCTTCGTTCTAATGTATCTAAATTCTCTCAAGCATCTTCATTCGTTTTCCAATTCTTCCCGGTGAATTGTGCCTTTTCTTCGTTCATTTTCAATTCTTACGGTGGTTCGTTCAAGAGTTCTCTTCCTTTGTTATTATATAGATTCATTCGTTCTTCCCAAATCCTACCGGCGGATCGTTGAAGACCTTCCCAAGTTGAGCAATATCTCTCTTCAATCCTTTTTCAACGAGAATAAGTAGTATGCCAAATCCGTTGCTTGTCATCAATCTAAATTGGTGAAGGATGCGCATAACATAATTCTTGTTCTTGTTTCATCCAAGTGATTGATTCATTTTTCCGGAGTTCGTAATGGTATCAATTTCTCAGTTCTAAGTTGTTCATCTCTTCTTTCCGGAGTTTGTTCATCATATCACATTCTCGGTCCGAGATGCTTCATCTTTTCTTTCTGGAGTTCAAAGTTTTCTCGGTTATATCATTTCAAAGCTTCTTCTTATCACTGCAAGGCTTCACCTTGTGTTATCAACTTCTCTTTCTTTTATCATCCTTTTCTTACCAAAGTTCTTCATGGAGGCTCTACATGATGGTTCGTCAAGGATTCTTTTCATTCTTCAATTGTTCTTCAAGATTTTTCTCGAAGTTAAGATCCGCCAAGCTATACTCAAAATTAACATGGTGCTCAACACATGTTTTGTTTTGAGGAGTTCAAGCATTCTTCATCTTGCATTCTGAAGTGCAATTCTTTCTACCTTATCTCTTGAGATGGTGTTATGTCACTCTTGGCAATTTCCCTTCGTGTTTCTTGATTCACTTGTTGTCAAGAATGAGATATTTAAATCCATCAATCTCTTCCTTGGAGTTATCTTGGTTTAGATTTCACCTAAAGCCTTTCCGAAGGAATGTTGCCAATTGTGGTGCTTATCAATGATCCAAGTTTTCTCCTATTCTCTCGGCGAATCAAGTTTTCATCTCCGTGTTGCTCTCAAACAAGCAATTGTTTTTCGTTAGTGGGAGAATTTCACCTCAAGTGTTGAGATGTTTCCATAAGCCCACTACAAGCTTATTTCTTTTCGTTGTTGGTTTTCCAACAACTCCGTTCTAGCCTTCCTCGTAAGGATGTTTCTTTCAAACTCATTTGTGGTAGAAGTTATCATTTTCTTCACCATTCTGTTATCCCAACAATCTAGATTCTATTCTTTCGTTCCGAAGGCATTGTGATGTTGCTCTCTTCGACCCATCATCTTGTTTTGTCAAGATCATGTTCTTCTCCTTGCTTCTCTGTTTAGTCGGAGTGACATGTTTTCATTCGAGTTCTCTCATCTTATCAAGTTTTGCCTGCTTCCTCAACCGGAGAGCTGTCTGAAATCTTTCTTACCCCTTGTGCCATTTTTTCAATAGTTCCAGAGGCAGTGTTTGTTGATTTCATCAAGTATCCTCTTTTCTTTCATCAAGTATCCTCTCATCTTGTTAAGTTCATGTTCAATTCCTTCCATTTACAGTTGGAGTGCTGCCAAAATTGTATCATTCTTACTCCTTCTCTATCTTGTTTTAACCGGAGTGGCTTCAAAATCTATCTTGTCCCCTAAGCTCTTGGTTCTCATAATGTTCTTTGTTCTTCTCTGCTAACAAAGTGTTTACAATCTCGTTCATCTCCATTGTATTCTTCTTTCAATTTTTCAACCTCTCAAGGTTCATGGTTTCACTCGTTTGTCAAAGAAGCAACTTTGTTTTACCTCTTCCTCTTCCGCTTTTCTCCGGTGCCATCCTAGATCTCGGGACGAGATCCTCTCGTAGTGGTGGAGTGTTGTGACGCCCCAAGACCGACGATCCAGAGGACTTCCATATATTCCGGGTTTCGCCGTGTGTTTCATTTGTGCCTGCCCTTTTATTTTTGCATTGCATCATGTCATCATGCCATCATCTCATAAATCTTTTGCAACTCAACTAAATAAATGGCATGGATCTTTGATCCATTTAAATCGAGGGAATTCACTTGTGATTTCTCTTTATAACATATTAAAGCCTCTCAATATTATTAGGGAGCTACTATAAAATATTCCATTAGCTTGGAATTAACCGTAACACACTTGCAAAATTCTCATGCCTCTTCTACTTCAAGTTTGGTCCCCAAACTTGCCAACAATTCTTATCTCTTTTATCGAGGCTCCTCTTAATTTCTCAACATTTTTTTGGACTCTTCCAAAACCTTGTCCTAGTTCAAACCATTTGAATTAAATTCAAATGAGTTTGAATTTAAACTTCCAATTATGCCTCTTTTATTTTCCTGGATCAAGCTCATTTTTGCGAGTTCGGGAAAATAATCCCCATGCGCAAAATCTTTCCCTAACCCTCTCTTTCTTTTCCTCTCTCTATTTTTTTCTGCTAGAAAATTAGAGGAAGAGAGAAGAGAGCCAGCCCAGCCGGCCTCTTAGGCCCGACCAACTAAGCCGGCCCACTTCTTTTGCTAAAGCCTAGGCCAGGCCGGCCCACCAAACCCCTTGCAGCCCAGCCGCGCCCTAGCTCTAACCCTAGCCCGATCCCCTCGATCCATCTCTCTCCCTCTCGTTCCTCCGCCGCCACACACCGTGATCGCTGTGGAGAGCCATCTCGATCCGCCTCCTCCTCTCGATCCCCATCTCACTCTCGCCTCTCACCAAGACGCTCACGCGACCAGTGCGAGGAAGCCGCGCCCCTTCGCTCGACCGCTCCTCCCTCCTCGCGCGATCCCCTCTCCCTTTCCCCTCGCCGCCTCCTCCCTCCACCGGCGCCATCCGTCCCCGTCGCCCGAGCGCTCAAGGAGAGCAGCTCCTCGAGCTCGTCGCCACTGCCTCCTCCCTCCGCCAAGCGACCGTCGCCGCCCTCGACCTACCTCGCCGTCGTCCATGGCCATGCCTTCGGCCGGACGCCCCGCGTCCTCCACCACCACCACCTTGCTTCCCAGCGTCCCGCCCGGCTCCGTAGCCCTGCCTCGAGTGCCCCTCTGCCTCGCCTCCTTGCCATGGCTGCGTGCCACTCGAGCCAATGAGGCCTCCGCCACATCGCCCGTCACTGCCTTTGCACCTCCATGGCCTTGGCCTCCCGGGTGCTCTGCTTGGCCTCATTGCCGAGCTCGTCGCCCGCCTCCAGGTCCTCCCTCGCCGCCTTGGTCCCTGCCGGAGCTCCTTGCCGCATCTCTGCTTTCGCCCGCTTTGGCCAAGGCGCCAAGTCCTGCCGCCGACCTTTTGTTTTCCCTGCTCGTCGCGTGAGCATCAGCGCTTGCTCTCTTGCCCGCGCGTGAGTGCTCGCGTGGGCCACTTTGACCGGTGACCTCCTGAAGTTCAGGAGCAAGACCTATGACCTGTGTGCGACTATGCGGATTCGCCAAGTACCCCTCCAACAAGACCGACGCCTGAACAAGCACACCGGCTCTATGGATTTCGCCAAGTACCACGACATACGGCGCCCGAACGACCACCGAACCGGAAACGCCAAGTACCCCTACGCGCGAAGACGCCAAGTCCGTTTCGGGATTCATCAAGTACCGCTATCGACGACTCGAACATCCACGAAACGTGTACCACTACTGTCGCGAGTACCTCTACCGTCGTCAAGACCGGACGGACAAGTACCACGACAACATGTGTTCCACTACCGTTGACCCTCGAAGACTGCATGGACGTCAAGTTTCTTGTCGTGACCCCGAACATCTACGAACGTGTACAACTACTTCCACTACCGTCGCGAGAACGACTACTTCCACTACGGCCCGTGTACCACGACTTCCTTCGACGAACTTGACCCGTTCCGAAAATGCACGCTTCAAAGGTATACCGTCGAGACGACCGCCCGTGAACGAATGCTTGTGTGTTGTATGAGATGCACCGTTTTCACCGTGTCCGAATTATCACTCGTTTCCATGCCACTAACCCGTGGGAACCCGGTAGTCGGGAGCACCCCACCATATCTAGCATGTTCCGCACATCCAAGACGCTTTCTTTTGCACCGACATCTCAATCGAAGTTGTCGGAACCGAATGTTGCCGTGGCACCATTTCCGTTAATGGTTGCCGGGGCACCCTTCTTCGTTTCTGCCACGACGACAAATGCTTCATAACGCTCTTGTCAACATTTTCATAAAATTGCATAAAACATGCATATGTCATCCGCATCATGATAACAACATATAAATGTTTAAAATTGTTGTTGCATTAAATTGCTAAATGCATATGGGGATTTCCGGAATTGTTGTTTGTTGTTCCGGCCTCATTTAAAATTGCCTAGATGGTATAGTTTTGTTATGCTTCACCACTTGCCATGTTAACCAACATTTAATATTGCTAGGTACATAACCAAGAGCGAACTAAATAATTTGAATGTGGTGTTTAAGTCAATATGCAACTCGTTGCATATTGGGTTCCATTTAACTTGTAGTTTTGTTTGTGCATATTGCCATGCCATGCTATTTAAACCGGACATGCATCATACTTGGTTGTGCATCATGCCATGTTTGTGCTTGTTGGTTTACCATGTTGTTTGTTTGTTTCCGGGTTGCTTCTCTCGTTAGCTTCGGTTACATTAGGAGTTGTGAGGATTCGTTCGACTTCGTCCGTTTGTCTTCTTCATGGACTCGTTCTTCTTCCTTGCGGGATTTCAGGCAAGATGACCATACCCTCCTAATCACTTCTATCTTTGCTTGCTAGATGCTCGCTCTTTTGCTATGCCTATGCTATGATGCCTACCACGTGCTATATTATGCCCCCACATTGCCATGTCAAACCTCTAACCCTCCTTTCCTAGCAAACCGTTGTTTGGCTATGTTACCGCTTTGCTCAAATTTCTCTTATAAGCGTTGTTAGTTGCGGTGAACATGAAGTTTGTTCCTTGTTGGGACATGGAGATGTTGTTCCTTGTTGGAACATGTTTACTTGTTGGGATATCACAATATATCTTATTTAATTAATGCATCTATATACTTGGTAAAGGGTGGAAGGCTCGGCCTTATGCCAGTGTTTTGTTCCACTCTTGCCGCCTAGTTTCCGTCATATCGGTATTATGTTCCCGGATTTTGCGTCCCTAACGCGGTTGGGTGATTTATGGGACCCCTTGACAGTTCGCTTTGAATAAGACTCCTCCGGCAAGGCCCAACCTTGGTTTTACCATTTGCCACCTAAGCCTTTTTCCCTTGGGTTCTGCAGACTCAAGGGTCATCTTTATTTTAACCCCGGGCGGTGCTCCTCCGAATGTCGGTCCAAATTAGAGCCACTTGCGGTGCCTTGAGGCAACTTGGGGTATCGTCGGTTGTCAGACGTCTTGCTCATCCGGTGTGCCCTGAGAACGAGATATGTGCAGCTCCTATCGGGATTTGTCGGCACATTCGGACGGCTTTGCTGGTCTTGTTTTATTGCTATCGAAATGTCTTGTAGTCCGGGATTCCGAAACAGATCGGGTCTTCCCGGTAGAAGGAATATCCTTCGTTGACCGTGAGAGCTTATAATGGGCTAAGTTGGGACACCCCTGCAGGGTATTATCTTTCAAAGCCGTGCCCATGTTATGAGGCAGATGGGAATTTGTTAATGTCCGGTTGTAGAAAACCCGAAGTTGATCTTAATTAAAATACATCAACCGTGTGTGTAACCGTGATGGTCTCTTCTCGGCGGAGTCCGGGAAGTGAACACGGTGTTGGAGTTATGTTTGACGTAAGTAGTTTCAGGATCACTTCTTGATTGCTACTAGCTTCACGACCGTGCCTTGCTTCTCTTCTCGCTCTCTTTTGCGAATGTAGCCACTATATATGCTAGTCGCTTGTTGCAGCTCCACCTCACAATTCTGTCCTACCTATAAGCTTAAATAGTTTTGATCTCGCGGGTGTGAGATTGCTGAGTCCCCGTGACTCACAGATACTTCCAAAACTAGTTTGCAGGTGCCAATGAACCCGTGCAGGTGGCCTTTTAGAGCTCAAGGAGGAGCTCGATGAAGATCTTATTCTTTGTGTTGTTTTGTTTCAGTTGATCAGTAGTGGAGCCTAGTTGGGACGATCGGGGATCTGTGTAGCATTTGGGGTAGTCTTCTTTTATTTTGGTTCCGTAGTCGGACCTTGATTGTATCTGTATGATGTAATGCTTTACTCATGTATTGTGTGAAGTGGCGATTGTAAGCCAACTATGTATCTCTTTCCCTTATGTATTACATGGGTTGTGTGAAGATTACCTCACTTGCGACATTGCTTTCAATGCGGTTATGCCTCTAAGTCGTGCTTCGACACGTGGGAGATATAGCCGCATCGAGGGCGTTACAGCACGCCTCGGGACCTCCGCTCGTCATCCCCACCACTAGCAAGGCTCCCTTACTGGCCAACAGCGGCGGCGCTCCGCTATTGGATACACCACGACAGCCACCTGCTTATGTCGTTGCACCGCCCTCACTACAACATCAAGAGATGCCAGAGTACGATGGATACAGTGGATACACTGCTTGTCCTCCTCGCATGGATTTTCCTAAATTTCAAGGGGAGGCACCACAGTTGTGGATTGACATGTGCTTGACATACTCTATAAGACACCAGCGCATCATTGGGTTAGACATGCCAGTCTGCACTTGGAGGGGCATGCTGCAATGTGGTTCCAGGCGTTTAAATGCCGGCAGCGCCCGGTCTCATGGGATAATTTTTTAGCAGCTATTTTGGAGGAATTTGGTGCAGATGAGTATGTCGGTCGATTATCCAAGTTCTGCAACTCAAACAAAACAGGATCTGCTGCCGAGTACAAGCAACAATTTGAGACTGTCATGTACCATCGGACAGCCTGATCCTTCTCTCGAACTCACGGTGGTTTGTCACCCAGTTCATGCTTGGACCGAGGGATGACATCAGTGTGCCGTGCAGTTGCAGGCGCCCTCCGATTGTCACGCGTCTGCGGCGTCTTTGGCGAGATCCGTGAAGAAGAAGGAGAGACACACAGGCCTCGTGGGCGTCCTCCCGCACCAACCAAGCACCCACCTACCTCAACAGTGCAGCCAACTATGACAACAACACCACACACAGATTGGCGCGCCGACCGGTAATGATGATTTCAACCGTGAACGTCGGCTTCGTGATTTTAAATCGTGCTAATGGTCTTTGTTTCAAGTGTGGGGACAAATACAACAAAGAGCATCGATTGTCGCCGAACGGGCAATTGTTGACCATCGAAGTGGGGGACTATGGGGAAGTTATTTTGATGAAGCTGTTCATGCCACAGGTCTTCTCGATGAAACAACAACAACAACAAGCGGGAATGTTGTCATTATACGTACATGCTCTGGCATCGAATCGTTACACACGATTCGCTTGCAGGCTCTTGTTGATGGCGAGCAATGTTGCTTTTGGTCGATTCGGGCAGCTCACATACATTTGTGACCCAATCTTTTTGCTGAGCGTGCCAACTGCATTGTTACAGCAGCTCCAAGAAGGCCGTTAGAGTTGCCAATGGTCAGTTTACGCATTCAGACTCTCAAGTACAAGGACTGAAGTGGTGCACCCGGGGCCATGAATTTTCTCTTGACATGCGCATCCTTGAGCTGGGGGCATATGATGCCATTCTTGGAATGGATTGGCTCACTTGTTTCAGTCCTATGAACTATCCTTTGAGAGAAGACCATGCAATTTCAAGATCACGGCCAACCTGATTACCCTACAAGGAATTGTAGTTGCAGAGCAAGGGTGTTACAGGAATTGCATGCAGAACAACTAGTGAAATGGTTGGATGACAATGAAGTATGGGCCCTGGCTGTAGTTGAGAATTTCTCGACGGTGGACAAGCAGTAGTCTCCTCTAGCACTTGATCTTCAGACATTGCTAACCGAATTTTCAGATGTGTTTTCCGAGCCAAATTTTGTGCCACCTCGAAGATCTTTGGACCATGCCATCACTCTGCAACAGGATGCACAACCAGTAAATTCCAGACCCTATCGATACTCTCCCTTGCAAAAAGATATGATCGAGCGACAAGTTATGTAAATGCTACAAGCCGGTGTGATCATTCCCAGCATGAGTCCCTTCGCCTCCCCGGTCTTACTTGTGAAGAAGAAAGATAATACATGGCGCTTTTGCATCGATTATCACCGTCTCAACGATCTTACTGTCAAAAACAAATTCCCACTTCCAATTGTTGATGAATTACTTTGGGACGAGCTTATGGAACCCAATTCTTCTCAAAGCTGGACTTACTGGGCAGGCTACCATCAAATCCGAATGCGCCCGGTGATGAAGCAAAGACATCGCTCAAAACACATCATGGCCATTTTCAGTTTCGGGTAATGCCTTTCGGCCTCACCAACGCACGGGCTACCTTTCAGTGTGTCATGAACTCAATATTTGCCCCATTCCTACGCAAGTTTGTGATAGTGTTTTTGGACGACATACTGGTCTACAGTGCTTCATGGACCCTGCATTTGCAACACCTGCGCCTTGTGCTGGAAACACTGCGGAACTCACAATTCTTTGCCAAATTGACCAAATGTTCCTTCGGCCAACAAAGCATTCAGTACCTCGGCCATATTATTTCTTTTGAGGGTGTGGCTACTGATCCTGAGAAGACAACAACAATGGAACAATGGCCATTACCAACAACAGCGACTGAACTGCGTGGTTTCCTTGGCCTGACAGGATACTATCGAAAATTTGTGCAGAATTATGGCTTAATTTCCAAGCCGCTGACCCAGTTACTCACCAAAAAGGGTTTTGAGTGGAATGATCAAGCGACTGAGGCCTTTATGACATTGAAATCTGTGATGGCTCGTACCCCTGTTCTCGCCCTTCCGGATTTCTCTGTGCCTTTCGCCGTCGAGACAGATGCCTGTGACACAGGTGTGGGGGCAGTACTGATGCAACGGGGTCACCCTATTGCATACATGAGAAAAGCCCTGGGTCTTATGAATCGCAAGTTATCAATCTACGAGAAAGAATTCCTCGCAGTGATCATGGCGATCGACAAATGGCGTCAGTACCTACAGCGAGGTCCATTCACCATCTTGACAGACCATAAGAGCCTTTGCAATCTCACAGGTCAGCAACTCACGTTCGATTTGCAACGAAAAGCTATGGAAAAATTAATTGGTTTGCAATTTCAGTTCAAATACAAGCATCGCGTGGATAATGGGGCTGCAGATTCTCTGTCCCGTGTCGCTCATCGGTTTGAAACCCAAACCCTTTCGGGTTTGCGGCGGGACCGGGTACAAGAGGTTCTGAATTGCATACCACACCGACATCGAAATGATGACACTGTTGCAGCAACTAGCCATTCATTCTCCTCGATGACAAGGGCTATGCACTAGAACACGGGTTAATCAAGTACAAGGGCAGGTTGGTTATTGGTGAAAATTTGGCACTACAAACTAAATTGGTAGCTTCTCTGCATGATGCCGGTCTTTGTGGGCGGACATTCCGGTATTCAAGCAACGATCGGCATGCTAAGAAACTCTATTACCGGGCCAGGCATGAAATTGGTCAGGAGCTATTTGTTAAGCAATGCCCAATCTGTCAACACGCTAAGCATCCACACACTAGACCTACTGGGCTTCTGCAGCCTTTGCCACCTCCCCAAGCTCCATGGCAGGAAATCACAATGGATTTTGTGGAAGGTTTGCCAATGTCTGATGGTGCCAATGTGATTTTGGTCGTCGTTGACCGTCTGACCAAGTATGCACATTTTCTGCCCTTACATCATCCTTACACAAATACTCATCGCTTCCAAGCTGTTTGTGGATCAGATTGTTCGCTTGCATGGAGTACCATTGTCAATCATTTCGACCGTGACAAGATCTTCACCAAATACATATGGAAGGACATGTTCAAGGCAAGGCACCAAACTACATTACAAAGACGGCGCATCATCCACAAACCGACGGGCAGAGCGAGCGGGTTAATCGGTGTGTTGAGCAATATCTGCGTTGTCTTTGTTCAGGATCGTCCCAAGACTTGGCGGCAATGGTTGGCAATGGCAGAATTCTGGTACAATACCAGCCACCATTCCTCTCTTGGGTGCTCTCCCTTCCATGCACTGTACAAAAGAGAACCCAACTTTGGTGGCATGCCAAACATCACTGTTGATTCGGCCTCGCCAGCTATGGACACCGCAGCGGATTATCAAGAGCACACGGAGTTGCTAAGGGTGCATCTTCTGCGAGCCCAAGAACGCATGAAGTCACAGTGCAGATCGTCACGCATCGAGCGTCAATTTGTCGCCGGTGAGCAGGTCCTCTTGAAGCTGCAGCCCTATGCACAACACTCGATGGTCAATCGCCCTGTCACAAGCTTTCATACAAATACTTTGGACCATACACCATTCGAACGAATTGGAGAGGTCGCGTATCGCCTGAAATTGCCGGGTTGCTGCCCAAGTACATCTAGTCTTCCACATTTCACAGCTAAAGCCTTTCTCGGCCGATTACTCGCCGGTTTTCAGCGAAGCTTCCGCCGGACCTGGTGCTCGTGTGATAAGCTTCCGTCGGCAATCCTGCAACGCCCGCATGGTCCGTGATGGCAACAGGCCACAACTCAAGTGCTTGTCAAATGGGGTGATCTGCGGATGATTCCGCCACATGGGAGAACCGTGAGGTGGTCAAGCATCGCTTTCCGCCTTCTTCATTGTGGGATGAAGCTCCATCTCAAGCGGCGACAAGTGTCACGCCCTACGCCTGCGTTGGCGGACAACGAGTCGCCTCGCTCAAGATCCAGCGAGAGCTCCGTGAGTCGGGCGGGTGGGTCTGGGACCATCTATAAGCGTGTGGGTGTGTCCAGATATAGGTTGGTCATGCCGTGTAGGAGAGTAGTGTTGATTAGTCTCTGCAACTTCTTATCCTTTCTCTGTATCTACTCACCTCGGTTCTTCCTCCTCACCTGTACCCTCCTCTCATCCCTCAAATTCTTGCTGTATCTTGGTGCTGCATAAATCTATGTTACGGGACACTACAGTGGGGGACTCTGTTTGTCTATAGAAACATCTAAAGCAGAACATGTGTTGTTGTCGCAACTTTTGGAAACTATTTTTTTTAATTTTTTGGATGGAACTGGCCCCATAGATGTATACCTATATTAGTTCATGAATTTCTCTTGAGTAATCGAGATTCACATCTAGCTTCCAAGTGCTGGTGCACTGTTTCACGTTGCCATATGTCCTACACATGGTCTATTGACATAGTCACATAGATACAACTATACAAGACATGGAAAGACAACATTGCTTCATGTATATCCTTGACATTCCAAGACGTGAATCTACTAACATCACTCAGTCTCACATCACATCAGCAATTGTGTCTCCTTTTCATTCAGAGTTGTTGCATTTGCCTCTGCCAACTGATATATGTAAATCCACAGCTATGTTTATACTTCACCGGTCTTTTGCAGTGGCTTCGATCCCTGCAAGCACAGAAAAAGCAACAAGGCGCAAGGCAGATAAGTCAAGCACAGAACAAGCAACAAGGCATAAGGCAGGTAGTAAGTCTGAACTGAAGCATAATCAAGCATCTTGAGGTTTTACATATGGCCAAGAAAACAAGAGTAGGTTGATGGATGATCGAAGCATTGATTTTGCTGACAACAAAATCAAGAAGGCAATGCGGATCAGTTGCGCATCAGCGCAAACAGCTATGGCGCAAGACAGGCTGAACGTAACTTTCAGAGGATCGTTCATGGTGCCGCTTGTGTCAAGACACCCAAGAACTCGACGAGACTCTGCCTGGTAGGGAATACTGCACTAGGATGGAATTCTTTCTCACCCCCTGATAACATTGCTGTAATTGTCCCAGCTGTGGAAGTGTTTATTCGCCTCGTCACATGGGACATCGACATTGTCCAAGCCCCTGCACTCTCCAAGGCATATGAGATGTATTGCTGCAGCTTAGGGAACCTTGCAGCCTCGGAGAACATCACCACTGCTGTTCCCAATGCTTTCCTCAGCAGATGCTGCTTGCCTCTCAAATAGTTCTCTACCTTGCATAGTGAGTTCACCATCTCCCGAAGTGCTAGCCCCCAACAGAAATGTCAGCAGTAAAAGACACTCCGAGAGACTTATAGCTCTCACCGAAGGGGAGGACCTTGCACTCTCGTGCCCCCACTGAGCGAGCTACCCTATGGTCGATGTCCTTCTTCTTGTTCCTGTTCTCCGGCTTGCCTCCTATGTCGCGCTCTGTGTGGGTGATTCCATAATATGAGAGTTTATACAACTAGTGAATGTACGCAGTTGACATTTAATTGTGAAAGAAAAAAAGAGTGAATGTACAACTAGTGAATGTACGCAGTTGGCATTTAATTGTGAAAAGAAAAAAAAGTTTATAGAAAGTCATTTACTAATGAGATGCCATAATTGATCTTTTGATTTCTTTGGGATAGAATGCAAGATCTGCCAATGCAAATCAATAATACATGCACACTCCCCTCTTGTGAATGTCTTCTTCTATAGGTCCTACAACCTAGATAGTTGCCGCCTATCGGAATCAATGGACATCATCTTCCTCAACTATGTGGCAGCCTTGCTTATGATGAACCTACAAAAGATGGAATTAATCAATGAAAGCATCATGCAATTGAAGCTTGATAATCACAAAATGCATGGCTACGTTGTACAAGAGGTTAGGTAACTACAGATTAAAACATATCAAGTTTGACCTATGCTTTTAACTAATATATAATCACTTTACCGTCCTCCGTAACCTATACTGACCTAGTATAATTCGACAATAACATGCTTATTTTCTAAATTGCATAATTGAAACGAAATTCTTAATATACTAAACCTGGCCAGGTTTCTTTTACCTGGGTTTTTGACTTTTTTCTATCAGCGAAAAACAGACCAATGAGAGGCTGCCACGCTAGGATGTGGCGGGGTGCTCTTTTGTGTGACCCCAGCAGTTCCATGTTCGATTTGTCCCAGAGTTTGCCATTGGTGGACCGGGCGCCGGATCCTCCCGTTCCCACTGGCCTGCATGTGCGCGCTGCATGCGGAGGCGGGGTTTCCCTTCAGTTTTTGTCATCACTAGTTGACCCGTTGCGCCAAATGGCGCAGAGACCTGCTGAAGACATGTTGTCGATGAAAATAGTTTCATGCTGCAAGAACCTTCAACTAAATCATGCTATCTTTTAAACATGTTTATTACGTTGTTAAATAATAGTCTGGGAAAAGGGAAACTTTGCATAATATAAATATGCTCAGTTTAAAAATATGGGCACTATAATGAGAGAGTAAAGTTGGCATGGTTGTATTTTTTTAGCAAGTTTGGGAACATGGTTATCATGATGAGAAACTTGGTCATGCATATTTTTCCTGCAAAAAAAGAGGGAAAAAGATAAGAAACCTAAGAAAAAACATGTCTTTGTTGTGCATATACGGAGATATAGGGATCAGGAGGTATTAGGATAGCCCATATGTTATTTAGCCCAACCCACGTAGAGCGATGCCTGTGGCCCGTGAGGAGCTGAATAAGAAGCGGCAGGAGGCGGAGCGAGCGGAGACTGTCGATCCCCTTCCTTTCTTTCTCGGTTCGTCAGCTGGGTAACAAATGACGCAGAGACCCAAATCCATGTTCAGCATGAAAAGAAATTCCATGTTATTGTTGTTTTAGTAGCGGGCAAGCATATATGATAACAAATTTAACCCCCTTTAATAAACAAAATAGAGACTTGTCATCTACAATGAGATATACTACACATTTTAATTTGGTAGTAGAGTCCCATTTCAAGACCATGTCATGTTGAAAAATGTGTCTCCTGCTATGCCTAAATTGCGAACAAACCCACACCATACGTGCTTTGAAAATATTCCATTTAACAGTATTGAGCAAGCACATATGGTTACTATTCTAACCACTATATAAACAAAATGAACGGGGGCTTGTATAAGGGTAACCAAAGTTCAAAAGAAAAAAGTGTTGTATGTGTTGTTTTTCCGATGATTTGGGTCTTGGAACACCTGAATAGGCAAGCACAGTATTGCAAGTAAGAAAATGTGAAACATTGCTAATAACTTGCTTCATATACATGATAGTTTTAGGTCATACAAGCAGTGGGGAAAACAAAATCAGTCTATATTGTTGGAAATATGCCCTAGAGGCAATAATAAAATGGTCATTATTATATTTCCCTGTTCATGATAATTGTCTATTGTTCATGCTATAATTGTATTGATCGGAAACCGTAATACATGTGTGAATACATAGACCACACCATGTCCCTAGTGAGCCTCTAGTTGACTAGCTCGTTGATCAACAGATGGTCAATGTTTCGTGACTATGGACATTGGATGTCATTGATAACGGGATCACATCATTAGGAGAATGATCTGATGGACAAGACCCAATCCTAAGCATAGCACAAGATCGTGTAGTTCGTTTGTTAGAGCTTTTCTAATGTCAAGTATCATTTCCTTAGACCATGAGATTGTGTAACTCCCGGATACCATAGGAGTGCTTTGGGTGTACCAAACATCACAACGTAACTGGGTGACTATAAGGTGCTCTACAGGTATCTCCGAAAGTGTCTGTTGGGTTAGCATGAATCGAGACTGGGATTTGTCACTCCGTATGATGGAGAGGTATCTCTGGAGTATTCGTAGATCCCGGACGTCACGAGGAGTTCCAGAATGGTCCGGAGGTGAAGATTTATATATGGGAAGTTGTCATACGGTCACCGGAAATATTTGGGGGCATGCCGGTATTGTATCGGGGCCACCGGAGGGGTTCCGGGGGTCCACCAGGAAGGGCCACCTGTCCCGGAGGGCCTCATGGGCTGTAGAGGGAAGGGAACCAGCCCCTTGGAGGGCTGGGCGCCACCCCCCCTTGGGCCCATGCGCCTAGGGTTGGGAGGAAACCCTAAAGGGGGCGCCCCCTTGCTTGGGGGGCAAGCCCCTCCCCTTGGCCGCCGCCTCCTGTCGGTGTCAAAACCGGTGGATCTCGGGTAGGGGGTCCCGATCTGTGCATCTTAGGCTGATGGTAACAAGAAGCAAGGGACATAATGTTTACCCAGGTTAGGGCCCTCCCGATGGAGGTAAAACCCTACTTCCTGCTTGATTAATATTGACGATATGAGTAGTACAAGAGTAGATCTACCACGAGATCGTAGAGGCTAAACCCTAGAAGCTAGCCTATGATGATTATGATTGTAATTGTGATCGGCCTTCTAAGGACCAACCTCTCCGGTTTATATAGACACCGGAGAGGGCTAGGGTTTACATGGAGTCGGTTACAAGGAAGGAAATACAATATCCGGATCGCCAAGCTTGTCTTCCACGCAAAGGAGAGTCACATCCGGACACGGAACGGAGTCTTGAGTTTTGTATCTTCACGCTTCAATAGTCCGGACGATGTATATAGTCCGGCTGTCCGGATACCCCCTTATCCAGGCCTCCCTCAGTAGCCCCTGAACCAGGCTTCAATGACGATGAGTCCGGCGCGCAGTCTTGTCTTCGGCATTGCAAGGCGGGTTCCTTCTCTGAATACTCCAAAGTAATTATTGAACACTTAGACCGTGTCCAGATCTGTAAAATAATCCTCACATACTATTGTTAGGGAACATAGCTCAAATCGGATCTGCTGGCAATCTTCGTACGTCGTGCCCTTGCATCGTGGTCCGGTCCAACTCGAACCGGCGTTTCTCGCCCCACCCCGACTTCGCTAAGTAGGCGGTTTTATTGGCACGCCCTGCCAAAGCAGAGATCGTGTTCCTCTTATTACGGGATCTTTCATCAATATGGGCGTGCGTAACCACACGACGACCGTTGGTATGACTCCGTGTGTCTTTAGATAAGCCTCAAGCGGTCACGCTGAGGACTCTTGATATTCACCCCCTTTATAAAGGGGCCGAGGCCTATGCCTCTTTTCCACCTGCCCTGCGCCTTCTCGCACCTCGAGTTCTAACACCCAAGACCTAAGCTCCAGCACCCCAGATCCTCCAATATGTCCGGATCCAACCCTCAAGGCCATTGGGTGGCCTCCTCGATCCAAGAGGAGGACATTGCGAGGCTTAGGGAGGTCGGATATCTGACCGCCCACATCCAACACAGGCTTCCTGCTCCAGGGCAAGTCATCCCTACACCGGAGCCCAATGAGAGCGTCGTGTTTGTTCCTCACTTCCTCCGCGGCTTGGGCCTCACCCTCGATCCCTTTGTGAGGGGGCTCATGTTCTATTACGGGTTGGATTTTCTTGATCTAGCTCCAGACGCAATCCTCCATATCTCGTCGTTCATCATTGTGTGCGAGGCTTTTCTCCACGTCACTCCGCACTTCGGCTTATGGCTCAAGACCTTCAATGTGAAGCCGAAGATGATCGAGGGGCGACCAGCAGAGTGCGGAGGTGTCGTAATAAGCAGGAACGCCGATGCCCCGTGGCCAGAGGGTTCTTTCTCGGAAGTATCCGCTGTATGGCAACAGAGGTGGTTTTATGTCACGGCCCCCAGAGGCACAAAGTGGGTGGCTGCCCCCGAGTTCCGCTCGGGCCCTCCGTCACAATTGGCGTCATGGACCGACATAGGACGGAATCGGGGGCCCTCTAATGATGTTCCAATACTGCAGAGCCGCAACCGGGAGCTTCTTGAGAGGGACATTAACCTTGTCAGCATAATTCAAGTAATGCTAATCCGACGGATGTTGCCGTGCAAACGCCGGCCTCTCCGGATGTGGGAGTTCAATTCAGAGGGTCCGCGGACTATCAAGCACTTCTTCGCCCGAAGCTCAAGGATGTGTAAATTATTCTTCGACCACAAGTAAAGTATCCGGACACCACCGAGGATGCGGGCCTAAGCTGCAATCGCCTAGATGCCCAAGCAAGTAACCTTAAAACCGGACACTTTGTTTTTATTTGTCATAGTCATTATTCTGAAAACCCTACGTGGCCAGAAGTCGCTCAGCAAGGCAGAGAGAATCAGGTGTCCGGCACCACTTCCCGAAGGCTCGCCTGGTCCAACCGTTGCCAAGATGCTTGGCCGGGTGCTCAGCAAAATACCCTCAGGAAAAGACGAAGGAAAGGATAGTGAAGCCGAACTTCACACACTGCGCATCCGGACTGGGGGAATTGCTTCCTCCCCAAGGGAGGATAGTCGGGGAGGAATTAAGCCACCTCCCCGCGCGGGAGGAAAAGGACCGCCTCCGAAGACTTGGAGACGGGATTGCCCAAATAAGGGAAGAAAGTGCCGCCGGGGAACTCTGCCCCGACGGACGTCCTCAACGCATCATGCCCGCCAACGGGCCAGCCCTCCACCGAGTTGTAAGTTAATCGTTAATTTGAAGGTACTGCGTTTCTCCGAGATCAATAACCAGGATTCGTATTGTGCAGTCCGGCTAGCAGCTCTTATCAACAGAGTTCGTCTTCGGGGGATCTTCCTCCGGAGATGATGGAGAGTGAGACTCCACCCACCTCTCCGCCTCATGAAGCGGGCGACACCGAGGTGTCGTCACGGAGGAGTCCGCACCTGCCGAAGCCGGAGGCTAATACGTCAGCCGCCCTGAGCCCGGAGCGTTTGGCTCCCACGGGGGGCAATGAGAAGGGTTCGGCACAGTTCGATGTCTAGCTGGATATACTGACAGGCCTTCTGGAGCGAGCTGTGCTGTCGGAGGAGCACCGCTCATTAATGAGCGCGGTGCTTAAGAAGATTTCATCTGCTACAAGCGGTTTGAATGAGGCATTTACGAGCCTGCTCAGAGGCTTTGAGGTATGTAGTGAAAATACACTATTTTTTGGCACGCGCTAGGTGTGCTCCATATGGATAGTAGCCCCTGAGACGTTGGTTGCCCGCCCTAGGCGGCGAACGGGGGATCATATAGTTATCATTGCGCTTGTACATATGCGCATGTATCTAAGGGTCCAGCAGCCGACCAGTCCGTTGAAGTTGCCGAGCTAAGGAGGCAGATCGGATCTATTGATGCTGATATCATGCTGGTAAACGAGCGGCTGAACGAGTCACAAGGTATGTGCTCTGCTTTCCTTATTATGTTGTATAGGAAAATGTGAGAGGGGCATAATATGAATGCAATATGCTTGGACTGCAGATGGTGCTGCTGCCGTAGAAGCCCTGAGGGCGGAACTTGCCCAGGCCAAGGAACAAGCTCGGGTTAGCAATGCGGCTGCCCTAAATCCGGCCGAAGAGTTGAGAGCCGAATAGGCTGTTCATCGCCGAAGCGAGGAAAAATAGCCGAAATGGTTGTGGAGTTGAAAAATGCTGCCAACCGGTACGAACTCCTTGAGAAGGAGCATAAGGCTAGTTTGGCCGACCTAAACAAGGCACTTAATGCCACCAAGGAGATGCGGACCGAGGTCAGGGGTGTGCGGGAGGAGCTTCAACATGCCGGTAAAATCACGGCTGGGGGCTCCTACCTACTGCGGACGAAGTCTTTGGATCCGAAGTATGCTCCCTTGGATGGACGCTGGAGTCCGGCAGATGCGTATGCGGAGTTGGCAAAGAGTACAACTGATGCGGCCAAGTTTTTCGAGGATCAAGGTGATAAAGAAGTGGAGAAGCTTTTCTGGTCGCAATTCAATGCTCCTGCGCGCCCACTGCCGTTAAGTGAGAAGATGGTTGCTGTGGCGGAGCTTCATAGGCTGTCTGGGCTTGCAATGCGGTCTGTAATAGACCATCTTTGGCCGAAGGGGCCTAAGCCGGACAGTTACTTTGGTTTGGTGCAACAATTCCTTGGGGCCGTGCCTCAGATTGATGCCATGAGGAGGTCGGCGTGCATAGAGGGTGCAGGAATGGCTCTTGCCCGCGTTAAAGCCTATTGGACGGATATGGAGGCCACCATTGTAGCGACCCAGGATCCGGCGGGAGGCCAATATCCGGCCGAGCACTACTTGGCGCAGGTCACAGAAGGTGCCCGCCTAATAGAGGTGCAGTGTTTGAAGAATGTCTTGTTCGAGTGACAAATCGAATCATTGTAAAAACAATGTTATTTTGGTTATAAGGCTATATTTATACTTTTTGCCCGAAAGTATTATTGTGTCTCCTGTGCGGCCGTTTATATATATATATAAGTAATCCGAAAGTTAGCAGTCGTTGGCTTCAGCCCCCACGCATACAATGCGGGGGTGTTCGCGAAAAATATGCGTAATCACACTTGATCCAACGTCTTGGTCCATTAAGGAGGTGATCGCACGTCGAACTAGGCAACCAGACTATATAGCTGTAAGACTTTCGCTTAGCCATGGGAGTTTGACGGTGGGGCTACTATTTAGCCCCTAGTACTTTTGCGTGCATCCGAATAGGGGCGCATATGTACATGGCCGGGAAACGGCCCTTCGTTAATGCGGAGGAATCCTAAAGATTCCGGTGAGTCTTCGAGTGGTTGAAACAGGTCTCTCAGTATCATGACAATCGATTTCGGCTTTCTCTCGAGGTGCTCATCCGAATAATCAGGGCACAATCGCAGTAGTTCTCCTTTGGCCGCCTTAGCCGATAAGAACGGAACATAAGGCGGCAAACCCAGGAGCCGGGCAAACCCAACATTTGACCAAAGACATGATTCGGAGCTGATGCATATAAGGCCAAACTCGTGACGCCGAACACTCCCGAAGGTATTCGGTCTTTGTAACAGAAAATAGGCTGAAGAATGCCTTTTCATTATAAACCCTATATTTCCAGGTACGTGCGTTAATCTGTCATGGCGAAATGCCAATAACGGCAGTATCCTCTGTGGGCATGGAACCCATGGGATGGTTAAACAACAAGAGGCAATAGAAAAGGTTTACACATGGGCTTAATCTAAAAAGAAACCTGTTGAGCGGGGCCCTGCTGCACGTCTGCGCCTTTGTCTCCGTTGTGCCGTATCCTGGAAGGGTATTGCGCGAATGTTGTCTGTAAAACAAATGTAGGAGAGTACAACGTAATTATGCGATGGATAGTAAAAGTGTAAGATGTTGGCCTTCCAATAAGGTTAAGCCAAGTGTGGGGTTATATTAAGTTTTTATAGCCCCTGGTGTCCTCTATGGGATTACATATATGGTGCCCTGGTTCAGTTTTATCCGGGCTACCGGACTCGTCTAACCGTGTCTGTGGTCTTAATGACCGGTCATGTTTTCTGATATTGGAGGCCGCTTATAGTCCGGCCGCTAGGGCCGTCGCGTGTTCCTCTGCGCGTGAAGAGCGCTCTGTGTTTCCGTTAATGGTTATGACGCCACGTGGACCGGGCATCTTGAGTGTAAGGTAGGCATAGTGCGGTACTGCGTTGAAGCGGGCGAAGGCCGTTCTTCCAAGCAATGCATGATAGCCACTTTGGAAGTGTGCGATGGTGAAGGGTAATTCTTCGCTTCTGAAGTTTTCTGGGGAGCCGAATGTTACCTCCAGTACGACGGAGCCCCTGCCGTAGGCTTCAACGCCTGGTATCACCCCTTCAAAGGTGGTGTTGCTTTGGCTAATTCTGGATGGGTCTATCCCCATCCTGCGGACAGTGTCCTCGTATATTAAATTGAGACTGCTGCCGCCATCCATGAGGACGTGGGTGAGATGGTATCCATCAATTATTGGGTTAAGCACCAAGGCCTCTAATCCTCCGCGCCGAATACTAGTTGGGAAGCCCATGTGATCGAAGGTGATCGGACAAGCCGTCCAGTAGTTAGGTGTGGGTACGATGGGCTCTGTATCGTACGTGTCCCTGAGCGCGCGTTCGTGCCTTCTTGTGGATGTGTGCGTCGCGTGGATCATGTTTACCGTTTTAACCTCTGGTGGGAATTTTTTCTGTCCCCCAGTGTTCGGCTGGCGAGGTTCATCCTCGTCTTCACTTGGTGTTTCCCTCCCCTTGTGTTCGGCATTTAATTTGCCGGCCTGCTTGAAGACCCAGCATTCTCTGTGCGTGTGGTTCGCGTGGATCATGTTTACCGTTTTAACCTCTGGTGGGAATTTTTTCTGTCCCCCAATGTTCGGCTGGCGAGGTTCATCCTCGTCTTCACTTGGTGTTTCCCTCCCCTTGTGTTCGGCATTTAATTTGCCGGCCTGCTTGAAGACCCAGCATTCTCTGTGCGTGTGGTTCGTAGGTTTCTCAGGGGTGCCATGAATTTGGCATACCGTCCAGACTCTGCTCGCACGGACGCTCCCTCTTTACTGCCTTTAAATGGCTTCTTTTGCTGACCAGGTCGAGAGCCCCTGAATCCAGCATTGACCATTGTGTTGTCCGGGCTCTCTTCCTTGTTTTGGCATTTGTTTTTATTACGCCGTCGCTTCCCGTTGCCATCCCTTATTTCGGATGTGCTGGGGTCGCTGGTGCCTTTACGGGCTAGCCAGCTATCTTCACCCGCGCAAAAGCGGATCATAAGGCTTGTTAAGCTGCCATTGTCCTTGGCTTTTCTTGGCCGAGGTGTCTGGCGAGCCACTCGTCGCGGATGCTGTGTTTGAATGCCGCTAAGGCTTCGGCATCCGGGCAATCGACAATTCGATTCTTCTTAGTGAGGAATCTGTTCCAAAGCTTGCGGGCGGACTCTCCGGGCTGTTGGATTATGTTACTTAAATCGTCCGCATCCGGAGGCCGGACATAAGTCCCTTGAAAGTTGGCCCGGAAAGCATCCTCGAGTTCCTCCCAACTCCCAATTCAATTTTCGGGGAGGCTCTTCAACCAATGTTGAGCTGTACCCTTCAGCTTGAGGGGAAGCTATTTGATGGCATGGAGGTCATCCCCACGAGCCATGTGAATATGCAGGATAAAATCCTCGATCCAGACCCCTGGGTCTGTTGTTCCGTCGTATGCCTCTATGTTCACAGGTTTAAAACCCTGTGGAAATTCATGGTCCAGTACTTCTTCGGTGAAGCGCAGGGGGTGAGCAGCCCCTCTGTATCTGGACGTGATGTGGCATGTCATCGGCTGTTGCTGTGTCCAGTGTTTATTACGAACTGGTATTCGATTGGTATAATCGTTTTGGTGGCCGTAGTCCCGCGCCGGGTTGTGCCCTTTAGATCTGTAGATGGATCTAGCCGCGCTGGCTTTCTCATCCAAGTGCTTACGTAAATCGTGCGCGGCGTCAGTAGCTGCCCTGTTGCGATTACGTAATGGTACATCCGGCCTCCTTGTTGTGTTGTTCTTTGGTGGAACGGCCTCGTCGTCAAATTCTGGCAGTAGCTTGTGTTTTCGGTAGCTCTTTGTATGGCGATCGTCGCCATATCTTTCTTCGGTGTCCAGCACTTTATTCCATCTGCAATTGAGCGTTTCCTGTGCGGCCTTTAGCAGTTGCTTCTGCTTCTTTAGACGTCTCGCTGTGGCCACAAGCCTTCGGTGGAGGTTATCTCGTTCCACTCGTGTTTCCGGGATGATGAATGCGTCGCCATCCGGACTTTGTTCTTGTCCTGGGGCAGTTTGATGAACTCATCCATCGGGATTATTGTGATCGGGCGTCCGCTCCGGACTGTGTTGGGCGTGACCTGGCTCGTCCTGCTCCATTGCTAGGTCCATGTGGTCATTGTTGCCTTCGGAGTTGACTGATATGTCGATCTTTCTGGTGCTCTTGTCGCTATTTTTAGTGTTGCTGGACTTTGAGCGGCGTCTGCGCAGTCGCTTTGGCTTTTGCCCGGGGGTTTTATCTTCCGGATTGTCGCCGTCGTCCTCCTTGGGCGTATCCACCATGTATATATCGTGTGACGAGGTGGTAGTCCAGCGCCCCAGATATTCTGAATCTTCTCCTGCATCGTCGTCCATACTGTCGATGCCCTCGGAGTCGAAGTCAAGCACGTCGGTTAAATCATCGACCGTGGCAATAAAGTGGGTGGTGGGTGGGTAGGAAATTCGTTCGTCGCCTTCTCCCCCCTCGGGCCGGACATAGTTCGGCCAAGAGCCTCCTGACAAAGAGAGAGACTTTAATGAATTCAGCATGTCGCCAAAGGGCGAGTACTGAAATATATCCGCAGCAGTAAACTCCCTTACCGGAGCCCAACCTGGCTCGGCTGGCTCGAGGGTGTGCGAACTGGAACCAACAACCGGATACGAGTCCGGGGGTCCGGAGCCACAGGCTTCCACAAAGGTGAGACCTGTGTTCGGCTCCACCGCCGATGAGTGTGCGGCCTGAGGGGCGGGGTCCATCCCTCCGTCCTTAGGCAACGCATCCTGCTCCGTATTTAGGTCCGGGGCTACTGCAGGAGCGATATCCCGAGCGTTGTCCGACAGCAGGTCTAAGCCGTGCTCCTCGTGACTACCCGGTGCTCCTCACACAGGCCCGAATCCGTCGAAGATCAAATCTCCGCGAATGTCGGCCGTGTAGTTCAAGTTTCCGAACGTGACCTGGTGGCCAGGGGCGTAGCTATCGATCTGCTCCAGATGGCCAAGCGAATTGGCCCGCAGCGCGCGAACACGAAGATCTATCCGGGGAGAAAAGACTCGCCCTGGACCGTGTTGTTGACGATTGGAGGCGCCATCAAGCCTTGTAGTGATGACATAGAGGAACTCTCAATGAAAGCACCAATGTCGGTGTCAAAACCGGCGGATCTCGGGTAGGGGGTCCCGATCTGTGTGTCTTAGGCTGATGGTAACAGGAAGCAAGGGACACAATGTTTACCCAGGTTCGGGCCCTCTCGATGGAGGTAAAACCCTACTTCCGCTTGATTAATATTGACGATATGAGTAGTACAAGAGTAGATCTACCACGAGATCGTAGAGGCTAAACCCTAGAAGCTAGCCTATGATGATTATGATTGTATTATGATCGGCCTTCTAAGGACCAACCTCTCCGGTTTATATAGACACCGGAGAGGGCTAGGGTTTACATGGAGTCGGTTACAAGGAAGGAAATACAATATCCGGATCGCCAAGCTTGTCTTCCACGCAAAAGAGAGTCCCATCCGGACATGGAACGGAGTCTTGAGTCTTGTATCTTCACGCTTCAATAGTCCGGACAATGTATATAGTCCGGCTGCCCGGATACCCCCTTATGCAGGACTCCCTCACCTCCCCCTCTAGATCTCATCTAGAGGCGGCGGGCCCCCTTCCCCCTTCTCCCTATAAATAGAGGGGCGAGGGGAGGGCTGCACCACCACATCCAAGGCGCAGCCCCTCCCCTCCCCAACACCTCTCCTCCTCCGCAAGAGCTTGGCGAAGCCCTGCCGGAGTACTGCCACTCCATCACCACCACGCTGTCATGCTGCTGCTGGAGCCCTCTTCCTCAACCTCTCCCTCTTCCTTGCTGGATCCAGGTGCGGGAAACGTCACCGGGCTGCACGTGTGCTGAACGTGGAGGTGTCGTTGTTCGGCACTTAGATCGGAGTCCACCACAATCTGAATCGCTTCGAGTACGACTCCTTCATCCATGTTCTTGCAATGCTTCCGACTCGCGATCTTCAAGGGTATGAAGATGCACTCCCCGCTCTCTCGTTGCTAGTTACTCCATAGATTGATCTTGGTGATGCGTAGAATTTTTTTAATTTCTGCAACGATCCCCAATAGTGGCATCATGAGCTAGGTCTATGCGTAATTTCTATGCACGAGTAGAACACAAGTTTGTTATGGGTGACGATATTGTCAATTTACTTGCCACTACTAGTCTTATCTTGTTTGGCGGCATCATGGGATGAAGCGGCCTGGACCGACCTTACACATACGCTTACGTGAGACAGGTTCCACCGATTGACATGCACTAGTTGCATAAAGTGGCTAGCGGGTGTCTGTCTCTCCCACTTTAGTCAGATCGGATTTGATGAAAAGGGTCCTTATGAAGGGTAAATAGAAATTGGCATATCACGTTGTGGTTTTGGCGTAGGTAAGAAACGTTCTTGCTAGAAACCTATAGCAGCCACGTAAAAACTTGCAACAACATTTAGAGGACGTCTAACTTGTTTTTGCAGCATATGTCGTGTGATGTGATATGGACAAAAGGATGTGATGAATGATATATATGTGATGTATGAGATTGATCATGTTCTTGTAATAGGAGTCACGACTTGCATGTCGATGAGTATGACAACCGGCAGGAGCCATAGGAGTTGTCTTAATTTATTGTATGACATGCGTGTCAATGAATAACACCATGTAATTACTTTACTTTATTGCTAAACCGTTAGCTATAGTAGTAGAAGTAATAGTTGGTGAGACAACTTCATGAAGACACGATGATGGAGATCATGATGATGGAGATCATGGTGTCATGCCGGTGACGATGATGATCATGGCGCCCCGAAGATGGAGATCAAAAGGAGCAAAATGATATTGGCCATATCATGTCACTATTTGATTGCATGTGATGTTTATCATGTTTTTGCATCTTATTTGCTTAGAGCGACGATAGCATTAATAAGATGATCCTTCATAATAATTTCAAGAAAGTGTTTCCCCTAATTGTGCGCCTTTGCGAAAGTTCGTTGTTTCGAAGCACCACGTGATGATCGGGTGTGATAGATTCTAACGTTCACATACAACGGGTGTAAGCCAGATTTACACATGCAAAAACACTTAGGTTGACTTGACAAGCCTAGCATGTACAGACATGGCCTCGGAAAACAAGAGACCGAAAGGTCGAACACGAGTCGTATAGAAGATACGATCAACATGAAGATGTTCACCGATGTTGACTAGTCCGTCTCGCATGATGATCGGACACGGCCTAGTTGACTCGGATCATATATCACTTAGATGACTAGAGGGATGTCTATCTGAGTGGGATTTCATTAAATAATTTTATTAGATGAACTTAATTGTCATGAACTTAGTCTAAAAATATTTACAATATGTCTTGTAGATCAAATGGCCCACGCGAATGTTGTCCTCAACTTCAACGTGTTCCTAGAGAAAACCAAGCTGAAAGACGATGGTAGCAACTATACAGACAAGGTCCGGAACTTGAGGATCATCCTCATAGCCGCCAAGAAAGCATATGTCCTTGAAGCACCGCTAGGTGAAGCACCTGCCCCAGCGAACCAAGACGTTATGAACGCTTGGCAGTCGCGTGTTGATGATTACTCCCTGGTTCAGTGCGGCATGCTTTACAGCTTAGAACCGGGGCTCCAAAAGCGTTTCAAGCAGCACGGAGCATATGAGATGTTCCAAGAGCTGAGAATGGTTTTCCAAGCTCATGCCCGGGTCGAGAGATATGAAGTCTCCGACAAGTTCTACAGTTGTAAGATGGAGGAAAATAGTTCCGCCAGCGAGCACATACTCAAAATATGCAGGTTGCACAACCGCTTGTCTCACCGGAGTTAATCTCCCGGATGACGCAGTCGTTGATGTAATCCTTGATCGCTTCCACCGAGCTACAAGAGCTTTGTGATGAACTTCAATATGCAGGGATGGAGAAAACCATTCCTGAAGTATATTCAATGCGTAAATCAGCGGAGGTGGAAATCAAAAAGGAACATCAAGTGTTGATGGTGAATAAAACCACTAAGTTCAAGAAGGGCAAGGGTAAAAGGGTTTCAAGAAATATGGCAAGGGAGGTGCTACCGGCAAGCAAGCTGCCTGGAAGAAGCCAAAGAATGGACCCAAGCCCGAGACTGAGTGTTTTTATTGCAAGGGAAGTGGTCACTCGAAGCGGAACCGCCCCAAGTACTTAGCGGACAAGAAGGCCGGCAACACCAAAGATATATGTGATATACATGTTATTGATGTGTACCTTACCGCATTACTAGTAGTAGCTCCTGGTATTTGATACCGGTGCGGTTGCTCATATTTGTAACTCAAAATAGGAGATGCGGAATAAGCGGAGATCATGGCGAAGGACGAGGTGCCGATGCGCGTCGGAAATGGTTCCAAGGTCGATGTGATCGCCGTCGGCACGCTACCTCTACATTTACCTACGGGATTAGTTTTAAAACTCAATAATTGTTATTTAGTGCCAGCTTTGAGCATGAACATTGTATTTGGATCTCGTTTAATATGAGATGGCTACTCATTTAAATCCGAGAATAATGGTTGTTCTATTTATATGAGAGATATGTTTTATGGTCATGCCCCGCTGGTCAATGGTCTATTCTTAATGAATCTCGAACATGATGTTACACTTATTCATAGTGTGAATACCAAAAGATGTAAGGTTGATAATGATAGTCCCACATACTTGTGGCATTGCCGCCTTGGTCACATTGGTGTCAAACGCATGAAGAAGCTCCATGCAGATGGACTTTTGGAGTCTCTTGATTATGAATCATTTGACACGTGCGAACCATGGCTCATGGGCAAAATGACCAAGACTCCGTTCTCCGGAACAATGGAGCGAGGAACCAACTTATTGGAAATCATACATACTGATGTGTGCGGTCCAATGAGCGTTGAAGCACACGGTGGCTATCATTATGTTCTCACCCTCACTGATGACTTAAGTAGATATGGGTATGTCTACTTAATGAAACACAAGTTTGAGACCTTTGAAAAGTTCAAGGAATTTCAGAGTGAGGTTGAAAATCAACGTGACAGAAAAATAAAGTTCTTACGATCAGATCGTGGAGGGGAATATTTAAGTCACGAATTTGGCACACACTTAAGGAAATGTGGAATCGTTTCACAACTCACGCCACCGAACACCTCAACAGAATGGTGTGTCCGAACGTCGTGTCGCACTCTATAGGATATGGTGAGATCTATGATTTCTCTTACCGATCTACCGCTCTCATTTTGGGGCTATGCTTTAGAGACTGCCGCATTCACTTTAAATAGGGCTCCGTCGAAATCCGTTGAGACGACATCGTATGAATTATGGTTTGGGAAGAAACCTAAGCCATCGTTTCTAAAAGTTTGAGGATGCGATGCTTATGTCAAGAAACTTCAACCTGAAAAGCTCGAACCCAAGTCGGAAAAATGCGTCTTCATAGGATACCCTAAGGAAACCATTGGGTATACCTTCTACCTCAGATCCAAAGGCAAGATCTTTGTTGCCAAGAACGGGTCCTTTCTTGAGAAAGAGTTTCTCTCGAAGGAAGTAAGTTGGAGGAAAGTAGAACTTGATGAAGTACCGCCTCTTGAAGCGGAAAGTAGCGCAGCTCAAGAAGATGTTCCTGTGGTGCCTGCATCGAGTAGAGAGGAAGTTAATGATGATGATCAAGGCACTTCGGATCAAGTTGCTACTGAACTTCGTAGGTCCACGAGGACACGTTCCACACCAGAATTGTATGGCAACCCTGTCCTGGAAATCATGTTGTTAGACAACGGTGAACCTTCTAACTATGAAGAAGCGATGGCGGGCCCAGATTCCAACAAATGGCTTGAAGCCATGCAATCCGAGATAGGATCCATGTATGAAAACAAAGTATGGACTTTGACAGACTTGCCCGATGATCGGCGAGCGATAGAAAATAAATGGATCTTTAAGAAGAAGATGGACGCGGATGGTAATGTTACCATCTATAAAGCTCGACTTGTCGCTAAGGGTTATCCAAAAGTTCAAGGGGTTGACTACGATGAGACCTTCTCATCCGTAGCGAAGCTTAAGTCCGTCCAAATCATGTTAGCAATTGCCGCATTCTACGATTATGAGATATGGCAAATGGACATCAAAACAGCATTCCTTAACGGCTTTCTTAAGGAAGAATTGTATATGATGCAGCCGGAAGGTTTTGTCGATCCTAAGAATTCTAACAAGGTATGCAAGCTCCAAATAGCTCCATCTATGGGCTGGTGCAAGCATCTCGAGTTGGAACATTCGCTTTGATGAAATGATCAAAGCGTTTGGGTTTATGCAGACTTATGGAGAAGCCTGCATTTACAAGAAAGTGAGTGGGAGCTCTGTAGCATTTCTCATATTGTATGTAGATGACATACTGTTGATGGGAAATGATATAGAACTCTTGGAGAGCATAAAGGCCTACTTGAATAAGTGTTTTTCAATGAAGGACCTTGGAGAAGCTGCTTACATATTATGCATCAAGATCTATAGAGATAGATCGAGACGCCTCATAGGTCTTTCACAAAGCACATACCTTGATAAGATATTGAAGAAGTTCAATATGGATCAATCCAAGAAAGGGTTCTTGCCTGTATTGCAAGGTGTACAATTGAGCTCAGCTCAAAGCCCGACCACGGCAGAAGATAGAGAAAAGATGAGTGTCATCCCCTATGCTTCAGCCATAGGGTCTATTATGTATGCCATGCTGTGTACCAGACCTGATGTAAACCTTGCCGTAAGTTTGGTAGGAAGGTACCAGAGTAATCCCGGCATGGAACACTGGACAGCGGTCAAGAATATCCTGAAGTACCTGAAAAGGACTAAGGATATGTTTCTCGTTTATGGAGGTGACGAAGAGCTCGTCATAAAGGGTTACGTCAATGCTAGCTTCGACACAGATCTGGATGACTCCAAGTCACAAACCGGATACGTGTATATTTTGAATGGTGGGGCAGTAAGCTGGTGCAGTTGCAAGCAAGGCATTGTGGCGGGATCTACATGTGAAGCGGAGTACATGGCAGCCTCGGAGGCAGCACATGAAGCAATCTGGATAAAGGAGTTCATTACTGACCTAGGAGTTATTCCCAATGCGCCGGGCCCGATGACTCTCTTCTGTGACAACACTGGAGCTATTGCCCTTGCCAAGGAGCTCAGGTTTCACAAGAAGACCAGAAACATCAAGCGTCGCTTCAACTCCATTCGTGAAAAAGTTCAAGATGGAGACATAGATATTTGTAAACTGCATACGGATCTGAATGTCGCACATCCGTTGACTAAACCTCTTCCGCGAGCAAAACATGATCAACACCAGAACTCTATGGGTGTTCAATTCATCACAATGTAACTAGATTATTGACTCTAGTGCAAGTGGGAGACTGTTGGAAATATGCCCTAGAGGCAATAATAAAATGGTTATTATTATATTTCCCTGTTCATGATAATTGTCTATTGTTCATGCTATAATTGTATTGATCGGAAACCGTAATACATGTGTGAATACATAGACCACACCATGTCCCTAGTGAGCCTCTAGTTGACTAGCTCGTTGATCAATAGATGGTCATGGTTCCTGACTATGGACACTGGATGTCATTGATAACGGGATCACATCATTAGGAGAATGATGTGATGGACAAGACCCAATCCTAAGCATAGCACAAGATCGTGTAGTTCGTTTGCTAGAGCTTTTCTAATGTCAAGTATCATTTCCTTAGACCATGAGATTGTGTAACTCCCGGATACCATAGGAGTTCTTTGGATGTACCAAAGCGTCACTGGCAATCGGGTGACTATAAAGGTGCTCTCTGGTATCTCCGAAAGTGTCTGTCGGGTTAGCACGAATCGAGACTGGGATTTGTCACTCCGTATGACGGAGAGGTATCTCTGGGCCCACTCGGTAATGCATCATCATAATGATCTCAAAGTGACCAAGTGGTTGGTCACGGGATCATGCATTACGGATCGATTAAAGTGACTTGCCGGTAACGAGATTGAACGAGGTATTGGGATACCGAAGATCGAATCTCGGGCAAGTAACGTACCGATTGACAAAGGGAATTGTATACGGGATTGCTTGAATCCTCGACATCGTGGTTCATCCGATGAGATCATCGTGGAACATGTGGGAGCTAACATGGGTATCCAGATCCCGCTGTTGGTTATTGGCCGGAGAGCTGTCTCGGTCATGTCTGCATGATTCCCGAACCCGTAGGGTCTACACACTTAAGGTTCGATGACGCTAGGGTTATTAGGAAGATTTGTATGTGATTACCGAATGTTGTTCGGAGTCTCGGATGAGATCCCGGACATCACGAGGAGTTCCGGAATGGTCCGGAGGTGAAGATTTATATTTGGGAAGTTGTCATACAGTCACCGGAAATATTCGGGGGCATGCCGGTATTGTACCAGGGCCACCGGAGGGGTTCCGGGGGTCCACCGGGAAGGGCCACCTGTCCCGGAGGGCCTCATGGGCTGTAGAGGGAAGGGAACCAGCCCCTTTGTAACGCCCCAGATACAACTTTCCATATTCGTAACTCCAACTCTTGTCTTTTCCGGAGATGCGATATTTTATTTCCTCCGTGGTTGGGTTTTTGTCTTTTGTTTTGCATTTTGTTCATGTCGCATTTCATCCCATGGCATCATGTGCATTGCATTCGCATGTTTTTTTTCATAAAACTTCGTTACCGTTCAGAAGTTGCCGATTCTCTCTTTGTCTCTATTGACCAATTGTCAGACCGCTTGTCTTCGTTGACCGTTCTAAGACCAACCACCCACTTGCAGGCGACCGCCTTGTTCCTCTGCACAGCGCACAGACCCCTCCCGCGCGTCTGAAACTTACCCGAACCCGAACCGGTCTGTCGTTACCGATGGATCCGGATCATCCCCAAACATCTATAAAACATCTCCGTTTTCTTTTTTTGGCCTAACCCATTTATTCCGGACCGCCCGATCGCGATCGGAGGATCCAAATCATCCCCTTTCGTATATATATATAGACCCTAGTCCATTTCTAGACCAAACCCTATTTTCTAGGGATCCTCCTAGCCGCCGCCACTCCTCTTGTCTCTTCCCACCTCGGGATCCTCCCAGATCCCCTTCGCTCCAATCAGCCGCAACCTTCCCCTACCTCGATCTCCCCTGCCACTCAGTCCCGTCGATCCATCCATGCATCGATCCCCACCAACAACAGATCCCCACGGCCCTCCTTGACCAGCAGCATCCAGGAGCTCAAGCTCCCTTCTCTCGGTCCATGGCGCCCGGCGCCGAATCGACCACGGCCAGGCCATGCCCCTGCTTCCTCTCTCTCGCCGGTTCTCTCTCTCCCTCTGGTCTCTCAAACTCTCTTGCTTTACATGTTCTACAGACGCCATGGGGCACCTCGCTCGAGCTCCGCCTCCGCTTCACAGTTCGCCGGCAACCACCACCAACAGATGAGCCCCGTCGCGCCCTCCTTCTTCCTCCGTTTTCCTCCTCTCTGTCTCTCAGTTCTCTCTCGTTTTCTCTCTGTCCAGGAGCACACCAAGCCGGCCCGCTCCGTCCCCAAGTTCGCCGGGCCTCCAGCCTTGGATCCGGTCGAACCTGAGCTCCTTTGCCGGTCATGGCGCGCCTGAGTCCGCGCCTCGATCCCCTATGCCGCCAAGTTCCTCGCCGCCGTGCCACTGCATCCACGTCGCCGCCACCGCTTCCTCTGCCCGTCCGGGGCGGCGAGCAGCAGTGGCTCGCTCGTTCGAGCGTTGGCCGCGGCCTGCCCAGGTCCTTCGCCTCCGGGGCCATCAGCAACCTCCCCAAGCCGACCCTTCCTGGCCGGATCCCGCCGCCGCGCAGCCGCTCCTCGCCCACAGCTCCGCCCAGCCGCCGCCATCTTCTTCCCGGAGGTCCGCCGACGCCGCAAGTCCCGCTGCCGCCTGCTTCCTCTCGTCAGAGACGAAACGGCCTTCGCCAGCGTCGTTGATCAGCGCCGCGTGGACCATGAGGCCTCGATCGCCTCCAGCCAAGCCTCCAAGGCCCAGCGCTCCCTGCCCGGCCTCCTCGTCACCGACTGGGCCTCAGCCCATGGGTGAGCTGCCTCCCAGCGCCTGTTCCTGTTGGCCCGTTTGCTCAGATTCGGCCCGATACATTTTTTTCCCCTGTGTTGGACGAATTATCTTTTATCCAGAGACTGCCGTTTTTCAGAAAACACCTTAATGTTCATGCATCAATAATTCATTAACCATGCATCTAAATGAAACATGTTACATATGTAAAATGCTTAGATTTTCATCTAGTTTCACAATATCAAACTTTCATGCATGTTTAAAAATTTTAACTTCTTGTTTGCATTAATTTGCATAAATGCCATGTTAAAATAATTTATTTCATAACTAAATAACCGTAGCTCGGGTTTAAATAATTTATATATGTAAATGGGGTAGAAAAATGCATAGATTAACATGGTAGCATTACTTTACATGTTTAACAACTCTAAAATTATGTATAGGGCAGAACAGTACCAAATTCATATTATGCATATGGGGTTTTTCCGGAATTGTTGTTAGTTGTTCCGGCCTCATTTAAACTTGCCTAAATAGGTAGTTTAATTATGCTTCACCTTTTGCCATGCTTAACCACAGTAATGTTGTTGGGTACATAAACGGGAGAGAACTAAATAATTGATGTGGTGTTTCGTCAATATGCAACTCGTTGCATATTGGGCTCCATTTAACTTGTAGTTTTGTTTGTGCATATTGCCATGCCATGCTATTTAAACCGTACATGCATCATACTTGGTTGTGCATCATGCCATGTGTATGGGATGGTTGTTTACTATGTTGTTTGTTTCTTTCCGGTTGCTTCTCTCGTTAGTTTCGGTTTCGTTCCGGAGTTGTGAGGATTCGCTCGACCACGTTCGCTTGTCTTCTTCATGGACTCGTTCTTCTTCCTTGCGGGATCTCGTGCAAGATGACCATACCCTCGAAATCACTTCTATCTTTGCTTGCTAGATGCTCGCTCTTTTGCTATGCCTATGCTATGATGCCTACCACTTGCTATATCATGCCTCCCATGTTGCCATGTCAAGCCTCTAACCATCCTTTCCTAGCAAACCGTTGTTTGGCTATGTTACCGCTTTGCTCAGCCCCTCTTATAGCGTTGTTAGTTGCAGGTGAAGATGAAGTTTGTTCCTTGTTGGAACATGGAGATGTTGTACCTTGTTGAAACATGTTTACTTGTTGGGATATCACAATATATCTTATTTAATTAATGCATCTATATACTTGGTAAAGGGTGGAAGGCTCGGCCTTATGCCTGGTGTTTTGTTCCACTCTTGCCGCCCTAGTTTCCGTCATATCGGTATTATGTTCCCGGATTTTGCGTCCCTAACGCGGTTGGGTGATTTATGGGCCCCCTTGACAGTTCGCTTTGAATAAGACTCCTCCAAAGAAGGCCCAACATTGGTTTTACCATTTGCCTCACCTATGCCCCTTTTCCTTGGGTTTCGGAGCCCAAGGGTCATCTTTAGTTAGCCCCCGGGCGGTGCTCCTTCGAGTGTTGGTCCGAACCGAGCAACTTCTTGGGGCCACCACGGGAAACTTCGATGCTTGGTTTTACTCGTAGCTTGACTTATCCGGTGTGCCACGAGAACGAGGTACGTCGACTCTCCTATCGGGATTTGTCGGCACATCCGGCGGCTTTCTTTGGTCTTGTTTTATTCTTGTCGAAATGTCTTGTAGCCGGATTCCGAGACTGATCGGGTCTTCCGGGAGAAGGAATATCCTTCATTGATCGCGAGAGCTTATCATGGGCTAAGTTGGGACACCCTGCGGGGTTTGAACTTCTGAAAGCCGTGCCCTTGATTATGTGGCGGATGGGAATTTGTTAATGTCCGGTTGTAGAAAACCCGAAGTTGATCTTAATTAAAATACATCAACCGCGTGTGTAACTGTGATGGTCTCTTCTCGGTGGAGTCCGGGAAGTGAACACGGTGTTGGAGTTATGCTTGACATAGGTTGTTCTAGGATCACTTCTTGATCATAGTTGTTTGACCGTGCTTTTGCCTCCTCTGCTCGCTCTCTTTTGCGTATGTTAGCCACCATATATGCTAGTCGCTTGCTGCAGCTCCACCTCACTACCCTGTCCTACCTTTAAGCTTAAATAGTCTTGATCTCGCGGGTGTGAGATTGCTGAGTCCCCGTGACTCACAGATACTTCCAAAACCAGTTTGCAGGTGCCGATGTAACCGTGCAGGTGACGCATCCGAGCTCAAGGAGGAGCTCGTTGAAGATCTTGTTCATTGTGTTGTTTCGTTTCAGTTGATCAGTAGTGGAGCCCAGCTGGGACGATCGGGGATCTGTGTAGCATTTGGGGTAGTCTTCTTTTATTTTGGTTCCATAGTCGGACCTTGATTGTATCTGTTTGATATAATGCTTTACTCATGTTTTTGTGTGAAGTGGCGATTGTAAGCCAACTATGTATCTCTTTCCCTTATGAATTACATGGGTTGTGTGAAGATTACCTCACTTGCGACATTGCTTTCAATGCGGTTATGCCTCTAAGTCGTGCTTCGACACGTGGGAGATATAGCCGCATCGAGGGCGTTACACCCTTGGAGGGCTGGGCGCCACCCCCCTTGGGCCCATGCGCCTAGGGTTGGGGGGAAACCCTAAAGGGGACGCCCCCCTTGCTTGGGGGGCAAGCCCCCTCCCCTTGGCCGCCGCCCCCCCTCTAGATCTCATCTAGAGGGGGCCGGCCCCCTTCCCCCTTCTCCCTATAAATAGAGGGGCGAGGGGAGGGCTGCACCACCACATCCAAGGTGCAGCCCATCCCCTCCCTAACACCTCTCCTCCTCCGCAAGAGCTTTGCGAAGCCCTGCCGGAGTACTGCCACTCCATCACCACCACGCCATCGTGCTGCTGCTGGATCCCTCTTCCTCAACCTCTCCCTCTTCCTTGCTGGATCAAGGCGCGGGAGACGTCACCGGGCTGCACATGTGTTGAACACGGAGGTGCCGTTGTTCGGCACTTAGATCGGAGTCCACCACGATCTGAATCGCTTCGAGTACGACTCCTTCATCCACGTTCTTGCAACGCTTTCGACTCACGATCTTCAAGGGTATGAAGATGCACTCCCCTCTCTCTCGTTGCTAGTTACTCCATAGATTGATCTTGGTGATGTGTAGAATTTTTTTAATTTCTGCAACGATCCCCAACATATATGTGATGAAGCAAGCCTAAGTCAAATAGGTAATGCCTATACAACTAAATTCATTACAATGGATGGATTTCAGTCCTAAAACTAGAAAGTAAATATGCATAACAGAAGTGAATCGTAGAACGTGGTTTATACACAGCACGATAGTCTTCCTGTGAGTACAGCTTCTACCACACATCGCCTATTAACAAAAGAAAAGATAACCATGAATTATTCATACTTATAGTAGAGCAACATCACAACAGTTCTAGTTATCCATATTGTTATGTTGCATATATATAAGAGAAGTCGTGCATCTACCTAGCTAGAACGAATTAGCCCATAGCATTTTTCAGACTCATTTCGTGTCCTCAGCTTCTCAATGATGCTGTAATTGTAGTATCTTATCTCTGTTTTCACCGCAGATTTCATGAATCATTTTGCTTCCATAGCAGCAGGGTCTTCTGACATGGTCTCATGTAATAGCCATACGGCTATTTTATTTCCAAAAGATAATGTTGGTGTATGGAAATTACAGTCATCCACATCATGCCACTGTCACATTTTTCTTCGATACTCAGCCACCGGTAGGCCCAAAGTTTGTAGAATAATATCCAACATCATCCTGTGAGGTATTTTCACCATTGGTGGAGCACCCTGTAGGTTTTAATGGCATGCCATAAATTTGCAGAATTTACATGTGCCCTGACTAAACTGAACAAGCTGCATGTAAATTTAATTGGATTGTTGGCTGAACAATTTCTCTGATGTACATCTTTAAAAATACATTACAGTAACCTAGCCTAAAACTTAGATTTTGTGTGATGTTGCTTTGTTCATTAGTGAACTTTTGGGATGCTTGCCTGAATAAATTGGGATTACATAGGACCATAAGTATGCAGTTCTTGAGAGCTAAAATTGATCCATAATTCCATGTCTACGGATGCAACAATTCAGCTTAGACATCCAATCGTAGTTAGGTTCAGGTTCAGTCTATTTCATATAGCTAGCAAAAGCAAGTGGAAGGCCTCCACCCTAGGGAACTACTTGTTTGCATGTGCTCTGACTAAACTGAACAAGATACTTGTATCGCTGAAATGTACTACACTCTTATTTTCTGCATAACAATTTTGTGACATCCATACACAAACATACCTGTAGGCCAGTAACCAAGCTCGCCATAATCTACTGACAGATGCAAACTGCATTGACACAAACTGGAGCCCACGCAAGTGCCAAAAGTAGCACGTGTGTATAGCAAAGCTTCGAGAACATCTAGTATTCCCGCTGAGAGCATGAGCAGATCCATGTCCGAGCCTCCATCGCTGTAATCTGATATCCCATTCTCATCCTTGTCAGACCTTTGTCTTCCCAAAATCAAATTGTCCTGAACCAAAACAGAAAGAATTCGATTCATTTACTTTTAGCAACATGTAACAGGAAGCCTACTAAATCTTCCTTTGGTGGACTCTGCACTTTCATCTACCCAGAAAGGAATTGCACAATAAAGAACACAGACGTCAAGGACTAATATAAATGAAGTGAGATATTCGTTCCAAAAATAAGTGAAATTAACATGTCATACATATTTGTTCCTTAGTATAAGTAACTACTCCTACTTAATGCCCAACAATATATTCTTAGAAAAATGAAGGGAAAAGGGATAAGTTTAGAACTGAAGTACACTTGAAGCCCAACAGTACAATATGTCTGAAGCCAACAATCCAATGACCCTGCATAAGAAATAATTATTGAATTCTGACCTGATGCAGGGTCATGGGATTGTTGGTGGCTGGAAGACGGCGCAAGGTAGTTGTGTAACGCCCCAAGACCGGCGCTCCAGATGCCTTCATGTTTTCCGACTTTCGTCGTGTGATTTGTTTTGTTTGTTGCATTCATCGTTGCATCATTTGCATTGCATCATGTCATCATGCATCCCCTTTTTAAAAACTCAAATAAATAAATTGTGTGGATCTTCGATCAATTTAAATCGAGGGAATTCACATGGTGAATTCTCTTTATAACATATCCTCTCAATATTAGGAAGCTATATTAAAATATTCCATTAACTTTGGAATTAACCATAACACACTTGCAAAATAGTTCTGTGCCTTTTCTGCTTCAAGTTTGGTCTCCAAACTTTGCCCTATATTCTTTCATCACTTTCTGGAGCTCTACCAAAAATCTCAATATTTTGGCCACTCCTAAACCTTGTCCCAGTTCAAACCATTTGAATTAAATTCAAATGAGTTTGAATTTAATTCCTGCAATCTTGCCACTACTATTTTTCATGGACCGTGCACATTTTTGTGAGTCCGGGAAAATTATCCGTGTGTCCAACTTTTTCCCCTAACCTCTCTTTCTTTTCTTTCTTATCTCTGTTTTGTTTTTATTTTCTTTAGAGTGGGTGAGAGAGAGAAGCCCAGCCGCCACTTGCATTTGAAACTCCTCTTGTCTCTAAATTATTTAAATCCTCCATCCTTCTCCCCTTGCTCCAAATCTAGTCGTGGAGCTTTGATATTATGTCAAAGTAGTCACATGCCATTTCAGTTAACTTCAGGTTTAATTGAACCTCCAAATAAATCCCTTGGCTCTTTTCTTTTTTCTGAAATATGGAAAAGAAACCCCTTTTCTTTCTTTGGGCCAGCCAAGCAGGCCTTCTGGCCTTTCCCTTCCATTCGAAGTTGCTCCAAGGTCAAGCTGGGCCTCCAGGAGACCGAAGGCCAGCCCAGCCTCTCTCCCTCGCTAACCCTAGCGCCAGGGGAGAGCCTCCTGCTCGATCCCCATCTCCCTCCCGAGCGCCGTCACGCAGGGAGAGGGCAGCGCTAACCCCTCTCCCGATCCACTTCTCTCCCTCGATCCCCTCGCTCGTCCTCCTCCAAACCCCGGCGCCGCTCCTCCTCTGCCATGGCCTTCCTCCTGATTCTCCTCGTCGCCACCAACCCGCCTCGACCTCGCCGCCAGCAGCAGCTGCTGCACCCTCTCACCGACGCCGCGCCCGGTCCTCCACCGCGCCTCGCCTTCGACCTCGGATTCCGCGTCCCATGGCCACGAGCGCCACCAGTAGCAGTTTCAGGCGTCCCCATCGCCGAGCCCCTCGCCGCCCTTCTGCACCTCGTCTCCGGCCCTGCCCGTCGGAGCCACGCCTCCCGGTGCCCGCAGCTGCGTCGCCGGTCTTCCTCCTCGACGCTGTCGCCTCGAGCCTCCCCATGCCTCGCGAGACCGCCGTGTCAAGTTCCCGCCGCTGCCGCTGCAAGTCCCGCTCGGAACCAGCCTCCTGCTTCGCGCCAAGTCCCGCGGCCGTCGCTCCTGCATCACGCCCCTGCTTGCTGCTTCGACTCCCTGCCCGAGCTTCGTTTTTCGTCATGGACGTGGGGTAGCTGCTGAACCTCGCCATGGTTCTGTCCAACGCCGCAAGTCCGACGCCAGGAGCACCTCAAGTTCGACTACATGTAACAGCAAGTACCACTACGGCCGGAGACCTCGGACCCGTCAAGTACCCTTTGGATGCGCCAAGTTCCACGACGCCGCATAAGTTTCTTCTTGAACGTGTATACGCAGATTCGCCAAGTTCCTCTATGACCGTGTACCACTACCATCACGAAGATCCGTGTACAACTACCGTCGCCGTGTACTCCTACTTTCACTATCATCACGAGAACGACTACTTCCACTACGGCCGTGTACCACTACTTCCTTCGTCGAACTTGATCCGTTCCGAAAATGCACGCTTCAAAGGTATAACCGTCGAGACGACCGCCGTGGACCGAATGCATGTGTTGTATGAGATGTACCGTTTGCACCGTGTCCGAATCGTCACTCGTTTTCATGCCACTAACCCGTGGGAACCCGTAGTCGGGAGCACCCCACCATCTCTAGCATGATTCACACATCCGCACGCTTCCTTTTGCACCGGTATCTCCATGAGCTACCGAAACCGATATGTTGTCGTGGCATCATTTTCGGATTCGTCGCCGTGGCACCTTTTTCCTTCTGCCATAGCAACAAATGCCTCGTATCATGCTCATGTCAACATTTTCATAAAATTGTTTAAAACTTGCATATGTCATTTGCATCATGATAACAACATTTAAAATGTTTAAAATTGTGTTTGCATTAAAATGCTAAATGCATGTGGGGATTTTCCGGAATTGTTGTTTGTTGTTCCGGCCTCATTTATTTGCCTAAATAGTTAGTTTACTTATGCCTCACCTCTTGCCATGTTTAATAACATTTAATATTGTTGGGTACATAACCGAGAGAGAACTAAATGAGTCATGTGATGTTTCGTCAATATGCAACTCGTGGCATATTGAGCTCCACTTAACTTATAGTATTGTTTGTTGCACTTTGCCATGCCATGCCTCATGAAACCGGACATGCATCATACTTGATTGTGCATCATGCCATGTTTATGCTTGTGCATTTACCATGTTGTTTGTTTATTTCCGGGTTGCTTCTCTCGTTAGCCTCGGTTTCGTTCCGGAGTTGTGAGGATTCGTTCGACCATGTCTGCTTGTCTTCTTCATGGACTCGTTCCTCTTCCTAGCGGGATTTCAGGCAAGATGACAGTCACCTTGGATCTCACTACTATCATTGCTATGCTAGTTGCTTCATTCTATCGCTTTGCCGCGTTACCTACCACTTGCTTTTCAAGCCTCCCAAATTGCGTGATAGCCCCTAACCTGTGTCATCCTTCCTAGCAAACCGTTGTTTGGCTATGTTACCGCTTTTGCTCAGCCCCTCTTATAGAGTTGCTAGTTGCAGGTGAAGATGAAGTTTGCTCCATGTTAGATTATGTTTATGTTGGGATATCACAATATCTCTTATATTATTAATGCATCTATATACTTGGTAAAGGGTGGAAGGCTCGGCCTTATGCCTGGTGTTTTGTTCCACTCTTGCCACCCTAGTTTCCGCCATATCGGTATTATGTTCCCAGATTTTGCGTCCCTAACGTGGTTTGGTAATTTATGGGACCTCCTTGATAGTTCGCTTTGAATAAAACTCTTCCAGCAAGGCCCAACATTGGTTTTACCATTTGCCTCACCTATGCCCTTCTTTTCCCTTGGGTTTCCGGAGCCCGAGGGTCATCTTTATTTTAGCCCCCCCGGGCCAGTGCTCCTTCGAGTGTTGGTCCGAACCGAGCAACTTCTTGGGGCCACCTCGGGAAACTTCGAAGCCTGGTTTTACTCGTAGCTTGACTTATCCGGTGTGCCACGAGAACGAGGTACGTCACGACTCCTATCGGGATTTGTCGACACATCGGGCGGCTTTGCTGGTCTTGTTTTACCATTGTCGAAATGTCTTGTAACCGGATTACGAGTCCGATCGGGTCTTCCGGAGAAGGAATATCCTTCGTTGATCGCGAGAGCTTATCATGGGCTAAGTTGGGACACCCTGCAGGTTTGAACTTTCGAAAGCCGTGCCAGCGGTTATGTGGCAGATGGGAATTTGTTAATATCCGGTTGTAGTAAACTTGAAGTAAACTCTTCTAAAATACACCAACCGTGCGCGTAACCGTGAGTGTCTCTTTTCGGGGTTGATCGAGAGGAGAACACGATTTCTGGGTTATGTTTGACGTAAGTAGGAGTTCAGGATCACTTTTTGATCATTACTAGTTGATGACCGCTTTCTTTGCTTCTCTTCTCGCTCTTATTTGCGTAAGTTAGCCAACATACATGCTTAGTCGTTGCTGCAACCTCACCACTTTACCCCTTTCTTACCCATTAAGCTTTGCTAGTCTTGATACCCATGGTAATGGGATTGTTGAGTCCTCGTGGCTCACAGATTACTACACCACCGATTGCGGTGCAGGTTATGCGATGATCATGACGCCGAGAGCGATGTTTACTTGTTTTGGAGTTCTTCTTCTTCGTCGATCGGGGATAGGTTCGGTCGGCACTGGGCTAGCGTGGTGGATATTGTTTGAGTTTACATTTATGATTCATACTTAGTCGGATGTAGATCTTGTATGTTGTATTGTTGTATTCATGTGACATTGTATGTATTGGATTTATCCCCACTATTATGTAATGTTGATGTAATGATATCCACCTTGCAAAAGCGTCTTCAAGATGCGCTTCTATCTTTGGTGGGACCTTCGAGTTCCTTTAGGATAGGGTCGCATCTTGGGCGTGACAAGTTGCTTGTTGTATAAAATACACATCAAGAAAAGTCAACCCACTCATACTTCTACAATGGCAGGGGCAAATCAAAAATTGATAGAAGAATTTGTACAATCCTAAAATCTGGAATGCGAATTGCTTCTTCAAACAACTGGGCTTATTAACCCAATTATAAACAGTCACACTTGCTCAGAGATTAGATAAATCACATATGTAAGCAATATAAAGAGGCTCAGACATTAAATAAAACAGGAATGTAAGAAATATGAAGTGCTGGTTTCTGTACATCTCACACTTCTCATTTGTAGTGCACAAGTCATCGGATGGTTCAAAGGGGGATATAATACAAAAGCAAGACATGAATATAAGGTGCAGGTTTCTGTACACCTCACACTTATCATTTGTAGTGAACAAGTCATTGGATGGTTCAAAGGAGGATGAAATACAAAAGCAAGACACGTTTATGTAACACATTCAAGAGTGATTATTAATGTATCATCACACACTACAAAATATAATTATTGACTCGATAGCCGGACCTACCTGGCATATCAAGAACAGCCTCAAGTTCTGAAGAAATGAGGCATCATCGGGGGTAAGTATGCCAATAATCATATCCTCACAATTGATCTGGACTTTTTCTTTTTCCAACAAAACTGATAACCTTGTGTTATCTATCAAATACGAGAGGTAATAAGACAATGCCAAAAGTATATCTTCTTGAATTCCATTCTCGGTAGTAACAATCTAGGAGAGAGAAATCATATCATTTATATTTCCTTGAAGTATGAAAATACTGCAGTAATGTGAAGGAAAAATTCACAGAACCTGGAGTGCTCACCTAGTGTTGAATAAAGATCGAGAGAGAGATTGATAGACAATAAAATGAATCAAGTAGTCTTTATTGATAGTGTTGGATCCTTTATATAAAACATGCACATACGTCTCCAAAGGAGACGACGGTTCCCAGAGGCGACGCTCTAGGGAGAAACCGCTGTGACGGTTCCCACATCATGCGATTACATGCACGGGGAGAGCAGGGATTATCCCCTAATTAACGATGAGTTAATTATTCTTAACACCCCCTAATCACCGCTTGACTGGATTAAGATCCATTATCTTGATTAAATTCTCCTCCAAAAAAACCCTGTGAGAAAAATATGAGGAGATAGTGTTTGATATGCTTCCAAAACTCCTTCAAGCCCAGTGGGAAAAATAAGGAGAAAATGACGCAACATATAATGGTTATTGTCTCTTTTAACTCAATATGAGAACCCATAGAGTTTAGAGAACAATAAATATGCCGTATATACTTTCCTAAAAACCCCGGTGGGGAAAACAGAAAGTATGGCATATGATCATGTGCTGATATTACCTCATTAAAAACCTTTTTGAGAACTTGTAAAGTAAACTCGTGAAGGAAAAAAGAGTATAATATGATGCATTGAACAAGAACAATTCAAGAAGATACCCCCCCCCCCTCATTCTTGCAAAATTCAAAGCCGTCACATACCAATTCCATGAAAAGTTGGTAGAGACTTCATGAATAAATCAGTCACACGATTTAACTTGCAAGATATGCAATATAACGATATTGCTTATTACGTAACCTATTTGCATCCGGGCAACACAAGACACATTATCGTTGAGATAATGGTTGGTGAATGTAGCCACGAGGTCTGTTTCGAAGACTCTTCATGAGAGGTCTATCACACCTAGTAGGAACACTAAGCTTGTCTATGATCTGACATAGTGGGGATCTGATCGATGTATCCAATGATATCGGTGTTCACATTTCTGTGAAACTAAAAACCAGGACAAGATATTTGATGCCATGGAGATATCGAATGATATTCTTGAGTACTAACCAATTGTGTTTGGTGGATCCAATGGCATTATGGAACGTTGAGTCCCAATATCTCATTTCCATCATCTCTTGGTCTATATAGATCTTTCTCTACGTCTAGAGAATGAACTACCATGAGATTTATGGATGGATAAGATTTGTCCATAATGAATTTCTCCAATATATTATGGATATAGACAACATAGTATACCATAATGTATGAATGAAGGTCCTCAATTTGTAGTAACGAGTGGTATTTTGGTTTACCCAAATCCTTCATTTTAAATTCCGTCATTTAGATGATTACACGTGTCGTCATTGCAGACACACAAACATGGATAATCATCATTGTAGGAGTAATCCTTGTGTATAAGGAACTCACTAAGTCGGTTGTACCATATCTACCGACAACAATAAGTTTTATGGTGACTTATTTTTTTTACACAATGTATGTTGCATTTTGAATTTTGATTCAGAAGTGAGATTACATCGGGAATCAATCATATATGTCTGAATATAGTGATCCACATGTATATGTAATCACTACATCTATCAAGTGCATAGATAGATGATTTTGTACTGCCAATGATATAAGTTATCAGAAAGAGATTCCACCTTTGGAGAATAGTTGGGTATCTGCGTGAACCCTTGTGCTACAATACTTGCTCTATATTTCACCACTGTTAAGATATAACTATAATATGTAATTAAGGGAAATCTCCCCTTGCCCATCGAACGAGCGGTTGCGCCCGCACGGACGCTTGTGTCCGTCGCAACCGTCACCTCTCTCCCATCCTACTGGAACCGACGCATCTCTTCGGGATCGTCGCATCTCACCAGGGGATATATATAATCTCTGTAACCATCGATCAAGACAAGGAATCATTTTTTATTCAAACACGTTATCACGCACGTAGACAACCAGCGAGAGCGAAAGGCAACAACGAGAGGACAAGAGAGGGAGCACTCGCCGCCGGTGAGATGCCTGGCCTTGTTTACTTCTTTCTCCGCCTGATCCATGAGGACGATCGTCGCTACCGTCGCCGCTACCATGGTGTTGGTGGGCTCCGACGTTTCCGTCGCAGGATGCAGGTCGTCCACCGTTTCGGCCATTGCGTCGCTGGCCGTTATGGCCGCGTCGCTGGACGCGACCACGACGTTGACGGACGCGCCGCTCCTGGTGCTCACCACGCCCCGGGACAGGGTCGCCGCGCCACAGGACACGCCCACCGCGGTGTTCCTCGTGCCCATGGCCATGCACCCATGGGGCTCGACCCTCGGATGGTGGCCGACCCGAGCGCTCGGATGATGAACGGGGCCGCCGTTGGGCCTGGATCACCCCCCGGATCTCCGCCTCCACCTCCACCGCCACCGGCCGCGTGGTTCCCGCCCTCGACGCCGACGCCCACCGGTGAGGCTGTTGGCCCGAGCCGTGGCCCTCCTGGCTACGCGCCCGTCCCGATGCGCGCCATTGTGGATGAAGAAGCCGCACTTGGCTTTGTGTCAGCGCCCACCGGCACCTCCGGCGTCATCCGCCTCGGAGTACGGATGGAAGGTGCCGGCGTCAACTCCCCACCACCACTGGAAGCTTCTGCGGGCCCAAGCATCCGCGCGGAGCGACGCTTTGGCCGCCTCTTTGGGCACGCCGTCGCCGCCCTCAACCGTCGTCCCGGCCACCGCGCCGGCTCGTGGGCTCCGGCAAGCCTTGGACTCGCCAGCGCCGCACCAGACGCTGCTCGCCCGGATCACATCGTCGACTCTTCTTTGGACGAGGAGGGGTCGTCGGGGCAACGCCGGTGACCACCGGAATCGCGAGGGCCTGCGGCGGTCGCTCCTCCCGCCGGCGCCGCCGTGTGAGAGAGGGGATCGAGCAGAGGTGGTGGTGCGGGATTCGGATACTCCGACCCTTATCCGATCCACACGCTCCCCCTGTCTCTTGTGCGGTGCGTGCGGTGCGGTAGCGTGTGGGCCGGCCAAAGGCCAGGCAGGCCCAGGCACCCACGGTGGCTGTTGTTTCCTCTCCTGTGCGGTGCTGCGACGGTGGGCTGTCCAGAAGTGTGGATATTTTTGTCTATATTTTCTTAACATTAGTACTAATTATTGTATTTGTGCAATTTTAGACTATGTTTAGTACTATTTAGTACTTAGATTGACTACTACTTACATTTTAGTCCTGTTCTAGATTTATTCTATGTTAGGACTTGTGTAATTATTAGTAGGTGTGTTTATATTATGTAATGGATTGCATATAAATAAAGTACCGGAGTTCAACCGGGAAGAATGACATGTTCTATGTGTTTTCCACATACGCAGTTCTCTTGAACATGTACTTGCGATTGAGATCATCTTCTCTCGCATATCAAACTTGCAATTTTTTGAATATTTATCCCTCCTTATATATGAATTGTAGCATACACAAGGTAATGGCAATGTAGCCTATTACTGTGAGATCTAAGTGATCTTCAATGTGTTATGTTTACACAGTTGAGGTTGAGAATTTTTCAAGTTTTACACTTGAGCATCAATTTTTTGCGTTCTTATTACAGAACCATGATGGTTTTAATTTACCACCCATAAATTAATTATCTCTGGTTCCTCATGTAGGCAAAGATGACTGCCAAAGAGTTTGAGGAGCTTGCCCTCAATGGCCACAATTACCCTACATGGGCTAGACATCAAGATCAGTCTTGCGTCCCGTGGGATAGCGCGTTCAATAAAACCCCCGGAGAATCCTCTCATTGATGGGGCCAAACCGCTGACAGAACAGCAGAACTATGTTGCCTTATTCATCATAAGGCACCATATACATCCAGATCTCAAGTCTGAGTATTTACAGGAGGAATCTCCTAGTACTCATTTACGGCCCTCAAAACGAGGTATGAACAGCAGAAGGCAGTAGTCCTGCCAGAAGCACTCCATGATTGGACTCATCTCCGTCTTCAGGATTTCAAGTCCATTGGTGAGTACAATCATGCAGTTCATAAGATATGTTCCAAACTGCGCTTTTGCGAGAAGGAACCTACTGAGGGGGAGAAGATAGAGAAAACTTTTTCTACTATCCTTCCTTCAGATAGGATCCTCCAACAACAATACCGTGCTCGTAACTACACTGTCTATTCCGAGCTTATTCACATGTTACTTCAGGCTGAAAAGCATGATGAGCTACTTGCTAAGAATGGCTTTCAGCGCCCAGTTGGGGCACAACTTTACCTGAAGTCCATCTGAATGTTGCAAATAGACAAAAGTTTAATGGTACCCCTCGGGGTAAACAATCCAATTTCGAGCATAAGCGAAAGCACAACGAGAACATGAGATCTAGATACCCAGGCAAGGGAAAAGGCACTTCAAAGCCCAGGTTTGATAAATCTAAGCTTTGCAGCAAGTGTGGATGCTACACGCATTCTACTGAAAAGTGCACAATGCCCAAGCATCTGGTTATGCGTACCAAAGAATCTCGTGGACGATAGCACCTCAAGGGAAAAGGTTTGAAGCCAACTTCAACCTTCATCCGCATAGCGCAAAAGGAGCCGGTGATTCGCATGATGTTCCTCCTCGACCGAGCAACGCCATGATTCCTTATCTGCATGAGGATACTGCTAAAACGGAGAACACGTCGATTGAGTACACCGCAAACCACGTGTTTGGCGACTTCGACTAGTCCCTCAATCTCCTAGTGATCTACTTAATTATGTCCATTTGTGATGATTGTAATAAGAACATAAGTTTGTTGTTGTCTTTATATTGTATTGTATCAGCACATTTGGTATAATAAAGATTGTATTCTATTTTCTTATTGAAAATACTTTGTTTTATATAGTTTTCTACGGGGACAATCCGATGGAAGAGGAATTATGCCTTGTGGACAGTGGTACCACAAACTCCATACTGAGGGAGATGAAATATTTCCAAACTCTGAAAAAGATGAATGGAGATATTCTAACTATCGCTGGACGCGATACAGTGATTGTTGGTACTGGACGTGCCATATTCACCCTCCCAAGCGGTACACAAGTGACGATTGAGGATGCTTTATTGTATCCCGACTCATCACGTACCCTGATCAGTTATCGAGATATCCGTAAGAATGGTTTTCACATTGAAACCCATGAAGGCAACAAAGAGGAGTATCTACTCTTTACTAAAGATGACGGATATGGCAAAAAGGTACATGAGAAAATTCCTTCTCTATCATCTGGTTTGTACTATACGTACATCAAACCCATGGAACATGTTGCATACAAAGTAATTTTCAGAATGTTAACGCATTCCAAACCTGGCATGATCGCCTAGGCCATCCTGGAATTGGGATGATGAGAAAAATTACTAGCAATTCCATTGGTCATAATTTGCTTGAGTCAAAATTTCCTCAATCTTCTAATTTTGTGTGCACATCTTGTGCCATGGGAAAGCTAATTTTGAGGCCCTCACACCTCAAAATACAAGCGAACCACTTCAATTCCTTGAACGTATTCAAGGAGACATTTGTGGTCCCATTCAGCCATTATCTGGACCTTTCCGGTATTTCATGGTTCTGATTGACGCATCTACACGATGGTCACATGTGTGTCTTCTATCCACACGAAGCCATGCATTTTCCAAGATAATGAGGCAAGTCATTAAGTTGCAAGCCCATTATCCTGAAAGTCGAATTAAGTCAATTCGAATGGACAATCTGCAGAATTCTCCTCACGTGCTTTCAATGATTATTGCATGACTTTGGGGATTGAAGTTCAGCACTCTGTTCCATATGTTCATACACAAAATGGTTTGGCTGAAGCATCGATTAAGAGGATCAAACTCATTGCAAGACCTTTGTTGACGAATTGCAACTTGCCAACCTCTTGTTGGGGTCACGCTGTTTTACACGCTGCTGACTTGATACAATTGAGGCCAACTGCATATCACAGTTCTTCCCCTCTGGAATTGGTACGTGGAAATCCTCCAAGCATTTTCCATCTGCGTAAGTTTGGATGTGCTGCATACATTCCGATCTCACCACCACAGCAGACATCTATGGGCCCACAAGGAAGTTGGTGATCTACGTGGGGTACAAATCGCCGTCGATTATCAAGTACCTGGAACCCCTGACTGGGGATCTGTTCATAGCCCGTCACGCTGATTGCATGTTTAATGAGGAACATTTTTTGGCATTAGGGGGAGATTTCAAGTACCAGAAAGAATGCCTGGAAATTGATTGGAATGCTCATGCCATTTCATCCTCGATCCACGCATTTCAAGAGACCGAACTTCAAGTTCGGAAGATCATTAATTTGCAACATCTTGCAAATAATCTGCCAGATTCATTTACTGATTTGAAAGGTGTTACAAAATCCTTAAACCCAGCCAGAAACGCGCCGGAAAGAGTGGAGGTACCAAAAAAACCACTCAACTCGCTATTCCTAAAAAGAGGGGGAGTAGTACGGTCTATGACCTGGAGCATGCTTCTAGCAAGCAGCAAAGGAAATCGAGGAGAAAAACCTCAGAGTCAGTAAATGCAGGTCAACTCAACATTGACAAACACCTGATGGGTAGTATACACCCAGTGGAAGGGCAACCTCCACAACCCAGTTCCAGTATGCACAAACTGACTGGGACATCGGAACACCCAGACTCGATCGTATTGGGAAATCACGAAGAGTCACTAGGGGTGCAGGAAATTTCCATCAACTATGTTGATTCTGGAGAATCATTTGACCGTAAGACTACGACTGTCGACATATATTTTGCTGAAAAGATTGCAGATACCCTTCTCACTGATCATGATCCAAGGTCTATCGTTGAGTGCCAAAAGCGCTCCAACTGGCCTAAATGGAAGGATGCAATCCAAGCAGAAATTGCCTCGCTTAAAAAAAGAAAGGTATTCACTGAAGCAATACCTACACCTCCCAGTGTTTTCCCTGTTGGATTCAAATGGGTTTTTCTCTAGAAATGGAATGAGAACAATGAGGTGGCGAGATATAAAGCAAGGCTCGTAGCACAAGGTTTCACGCAGAAACCCGGCATTGATTTCACTGAAACATATTCTCCAGTGATGAGTGCAACCACTTCCCGATATCTTATATCTCTGGCAGTGCAAAAGCATCTATCTATGCAGTTGATGGACGTTGTGACCGCATATCTTTACGGGTCACTAGATTCGGACATATATATGAAGGTTCCTGATGGAATCTCTGTCCCGAATAAAAATGCAAAATGCAACATGTATTGTGTAAAGCTGAATGAGTCATTATATGGCTTAAAGCAGTCGGGACAGATGTGGTACAACCGACTCAGTGAGTTCCTTCTTCAGAAAGGTTACTCCAATTGTACTGATTGCCCATGTGTTTTCATCAAGAAGTCCTCTACAGAATTTTGTATCATTTCTGTGTATGTTGATGATCTCAACATCATCGGCAAGACACCGCATATTGATGAAGCACGCAATCACCTAAAGATGGAATTTGAGATGAAGGATTTGGGTAAAACCAAATTTCGCTTAGGTATTCAACTTGAGCGCCTTCCCTCAGGAATCATGGTACACCAATCTGCCTATACTAGAAAATATTGGAGAAATTCAATATGGACAAATCCTATCCATCAAAACTCCCATGGTGGTTCGATCTCTAGACGTGGAGAAAGATTCGTTCAGACCAAGGGATGATGGAGAAGAGGTGTTGGGACCTGAAGTTCCATACCTCAGTGCCGTTGGAGCGCTTATGTATCTTGCAAATTGCACAAGACCTGATATTGCATTTGCAGTGAATCTACTTGCTAGACATAGCGCAGCTCCCACCAAACGTCATTGGTCTGGAGTGAAGAATGTCTTTTGATATCTCCAACAACCACCTCATTGTTCTCAAACAACCACCTCATTGTTCTCAATTCTGTTTCCAGAAGAAAACTGGTGTAGGTATTGCTTATGAGTACCTTCCCATTATTGAGCAATACTATTTCCTTTGCTTGAGTTCAGTCCGATTGTTGTTCACACTTTGCCATGGCCATGGTCTTTGGATCTGAATCACTTGAAAGGTTTTTTCAATCTAGTTGAGAAATGTATGTCGACAATTGTAGACTTCCGGTTATATGTTTCTCCAGAATCTATATATCAATATATAGTTGATGGAAATATCGTTACCCATGGTGACTGCTCACGATTTCCCAATGCGATTGAGTCGGGTATTTCGATGTCCTGGTCATTGTGTGCACTATGACCTGAGTTGGTGGAGGTTTCCCGTCCACTGGGTGTTATACTACCCATTAGGTGTCTATCAACGTGAAGTTGACTTGCATTTACTGATTCACAGGCTTTGATATCCTTGCTTGCGAGAAGCTGAATCATGATGTATTTCTGCCATACATCTCCCCCTGTTGCTTTGAACGGGGAGTGGAGTGGATTTTGCTGGTACCTTCACTCTTTCAGGCATACTTTTGCAGGATTGTAGGATTGTGTGACACCTTTATAGTCAGTAAATGAATCTGGCAGGTTATTTGCAATGTGTTGCAAATCTTCTAAACGCATGGTTCAGATCTTTGAGTACGTGGATTTGAGGCAGAAATGTGTTGAACATTCCACTAATTTCCTAGCATTCTTTATGGTACTGAAATCTCCCCCTAATGCCTGGAAATGTTCCTCATTGAATCATCATACTGGCCTTGAATAACTCCCCATGCGAGGGGCTTGAAGTATTGACGGAAATACAATTATTCCTCACATAGATGCCAACTATATGTTGAGGGGCCAATGATGTATGTCGGGTGGTGATACCGGTGTGCAACCGAATTACTGCAGATAGGAAATACTTGGTAGATATCCACATATCAAAGATAGAGGAGAATAATATTATGCAGTTCTGTCATGGGCGTGTAAAACTGCATTACTCCAACGTAAAGTTGGTAAGTTGCAATTCCAAAGTAAAGATAATATAATGAGCTTAACTCTTTGGATATGATTCTACCAAACCATTTTGAGTCTAGACATTAGGACAAATTGCTAAACTTCAATCCAAAGGCCATAGAGAAGGCCCTCAAGGAGAATTCTGCAATGTTATCCATTCGATTTGCTTGAAATTGATGTCAGGATAATGAGCCAATGGTTTCGTGTGAATAAAGCACACACTTAAGACCATCATGTAGATATGTCTTTTAGAATCATGGAATACCCGAATAGTCTACTCAATGGCTGGGAAGAGCCACTTACCTCAACTTGATGCATTCAAGGAGTTTGAGTGGTTCAGCTTAGACTTTAAGGTGTGCGAGCCTTAAAATCAGCTTCCCCATGTCACTTGTAGTGCACATAAAATCCAAATGTTATTAGAATTTAGCATCATAATAATCATAAACTATTGGAATTGCGCATAGTTCCGGTTTCAACCCAATGTCTCGATGACCAAGGCGTGTATGCCAAGTTTCTCATGTTCAAGACATTTTGGAAATCTTGGGCGCAACATGTGCTACAGGTTCTGTAGTATGTGTAGTACAATCCAAATGATACAGAGAATGTGCTTGCCATATCCGTTGCATATGGTAAAGAAAAGTTATTTCTCTTTGTTGTCATCATAAGTTTCGCTATGGAAACTATTTTGATGAATACCTCTATAGTTTAGTAGGGTACGAGTTAAATCGGGAAGCAATAAAGCATCCTTACGTTACTCGAGTACCCAGAGGGATAGTAAATATGACCCGAGTTGAGCCAAAAAATACCTCATCGCGTCGAGCGGTTTTGAAACATTTCCTTTCTCTCAATGAGAGTGGAAACATTGGACGTCCCTGAGTACAGAGTTTGTGGTGCATATGTTCACAAGGCACATATCATCTTTCATTGGATTGACTCTCGTAAAAATCTATATATAGACATGCAGATCCCCAATATGAAAATCGATGTCAGATATATAGAATACATACAAATGTATTTGTACCAAAGTACTGATATAATATATTGTGATATACAATATATGATGACAACAATACTTAAATATGTTGAGAACATCGTAAATGGAGATAAATTATGTTGACCACTCAGGAGATTGAGAGACTAAACAATGTCTTCAAACATGTTAGTTGAGTCATATTCAACCGCATGTTCTCCGTGTCCATAGGATCCCGTCATCACTGGTGATGTCGGGTTGAAGGTTGAAGTGAGCTTCAAACCTTTGCCCTTGAGTTCATTGTGTCCCAAGAATTGCTGATACAGAATAACTAGATGCTGAGATCTAAATCTAATGCCTTATAATGTATAAGACAATATTTTTCTGATAGCGGTGTGATCTTGACCAAAAGTGAATCCAGGATTGCACACATTATCCCACGAGACACAAGAGCGATCATGATGTCCATGGCCCAGATAGGGCAGTGGTGGCCATTGAGGGCGAATGCCTCAAACTCTATAGCCATATGTTACCGCTATGGGTAAGCCAGACATAATCAATTTACATTCAAGAAATTAAAGACCATCATGGTTGATGTTGTAATGAACTTAGCAAAATCAATGGGTATTTCAAGAAGTTATCTTGAAACCATAAGTGTGAATCTCAAATTGCTAAATATGACACCTTGAATATAATCTCCAAAATGGAGTAGATCTCACAGCACTAGGGAGTATAATCTGATGAATTCAGTAGATACTCATGTTGGAAATATGCCCTAGAGGCAATAATAAATTAGTTATTATTATATTTCCTTGTTCACGATAATCGTTTATTATCCATGCTATAATTGTATTGATAGGAAACTCAGATACATGTGTGGGTACATAGACAACACCATGTCCCTAGTAAGCCTCTAGTTGACTAGCTCGTTGATCAATAGATGGTTACGGTTTCTGACCATGGACATTGGATGTCATTGATAATGTGATCACATCATTAGGAGAATGATGTGATGGACAAGACCCAATCCTAAGCCTAGCACAAAGATCGTAGTTCGTATGCTAAAGCTTTTCTAATGTCAAGTATCTTTTCCTTAGACCATGAGATTGTGTAACTCCCGGATACCGTAGGAATGCTTTGGGTGTACCAAACGTCACAACGTAACTGGGTGACTATAAAGGTGCAATACATGTATCTCCGAAAGTGTCTGTTGGGTTGGTACGAATCGAGACTGGGATTTGTCACTCCGTGTAAACGGAGAGGTATCTCTGGGCCCACTCGGTAGGACATCATCATAATGTGCACAATGTGACCAAGGGGTTGATCACAGGATGATGTGTTACGGAACGAGTAAAGAGACTTGCCGGTAACGAGATTGAACAAGGTATCGGGATACCGACGATCGAATCTCGGGCAAGTACAATACCGCTAGACAAAGGGAATTGTATACGGGATCGATTGAGTCCTTGACATCGTGGTTCATCCGATGAGATCATCGTGGAAAATGTGGGAGCCAACATGGGTATCCAGATCCCGCTGTTGGTTATTGACGGAGAACGCCTCGGTCATGTCTACATGTCTCCCGAACCCGTAGGGTCTACACACTTAAGGTTCTGGCGACGCTTAGGGTTATAAAGGAAGTTTATATGTGGTTACCGAATGTTGTTTGGAGTCCCGGATGAGATCCCGGACGTCACGAGGAGTTCCTAATGGTCCGGAGGTAAAGATTTATATATGGGAAGTCCTTTTTGGTCACCGGAAAAGTTTCGGGTTTTTCCCAGAACGCATCGGGACCACCGGAGGGTCCTGGGGTCCACCAAGTGGGGCCACCAACCTGGAGGGCTGCATGGGCCAAGTGTGGGAGGGACCAGCCCAGGTGGGCTGGTGCGCCCACAGGCCCAAGGCGCAGGAAGTGGGGAAGGGGCAAACCCTAGGGCAGATGGGCCCTAAGGCCCACCCTAGGTGCGCCCCTCTCTCTCCCTTCCGCCGCCACCAGATGCCATCCGGGGCTGCCGCCACCCCTGGGGAGGGAACCCTAGAGGGGGCGCAGCCCCCTCCCCTCCTCCTATAAATAGTGGGGGTTTTGGGGCTGCCCAACACATGAGAACTTCTCCTCTTGGCGCAGCCCTACCTCTCTCCCTTCTCCTCTCCCGCGGTGCTTGGCGAAGCCCTGCAGGATTGCCACGCTCCTCCACCACCACCACGCCATTGTGCTGCTGCTGGATGGAGTCTTCCTCAACCTCTCCCTCTCTCCTTGCTGGATCAAGGCGTGGGAGACGTCACCGGGCTGCACGTGTGTTGAACGCGGAGGTGCCGTCCGTTCGACACTAGGATCTCCGGTGATTTGGATCACGACGAGTACGACTCCTTCAACCCCGTTCTCTTGAACGCTTCCGCTTAGCGATCTACAAGGGTATGTAGATGCACTCTCCTTCCCTCGTTGCTAGTTTCTCCATAGATAGATCTTGGTGACACGTAGGAAAATTTTGAATTTCTGCCACGCTCCCCAACAAAGTGGCATCATGAGCTAGGTCTATTATGTAGATTATTTGCACGAGTAGAACACAAAGTAGTTGTGGGCGTTGATTTTGTTCAGTATGCTTACCGTTACTAGTCCAATCTTGTTTCGACGGTATTGTGGGATGAAGCGGCCGGACCGACCTTACACGTACACTTACGTGAGACAAGTTCCACCGACCGACATGCACTTGGTGCATAAGGTGGCTAGCGGGTGCCGATCTCCCACTTTAGTCGGAATGGATTCGATGAAAAGGGTCCTTATGAAGGGTAAATAGCAATTGGCATATCACGTTGTGGTTTTTGCGTAGGTAAGAAAAGTTCTTGCTAGAAACCCATAGCAGCCATCAGAAACATGCAAACAACAATTAGAGGACATCTTACTTGTTTTTGCAGGGTATGCTATGTGATGTGATATGGCCAAGAAGAATGTGATGAATGATATGTGATGTATGAGATTGATCATGTTCTTGTAATAGGAATCACGACTTGCATGTCGATGAGTATGACAACCGGCAGGAGCCATAGGAGTTGTCTTTATTTATTGTATGACCTGCGTGTCATTGAACAACGCCATGTAATTACTTTACTTTATTGCTAACGGTAGCCATAGTAGTAGAAGTAATAAATTGGCGAGACAACTTCATGGAGACACGATGATGGAGATCATGATGATGGAGATCATGGTGTCATGCCGGTGACGACGATGATCATGGAGCCCCGAAGATGGAGATCAAAAGGAGAAATATGATATTGGCCATATCATGTCACTATTTGATTGCATGTGATGTTTATCATGTTTATGCATCTTATTTGCTTAGAACGACGGTAGTAAATAAGATGATCCCTCATTAAAATTTCAAAAAAGTGTTCCTCTAATCGTGCACCGCTATGAAAGTTCGTTGCTTCAAGCACCACGTGATGATCGGGTGTGATAGATTCTTACGTTCACATACAACGGGTGTAAGCCAGATTTACACATGCGAAACACTTAGGTTAACTTGACGAGCCTAGCATGTACGGACATGGCCTCGGAACACAAGAGACCGAAAGGTCGAGCATGAGTCGTATGGAGGATACGATCAACATGAAGATGTTCACCGATGATGACTAGTCCGTCTCACGTGATGATCGGACACGGCCTAGTTGACTCGGATCATGTAATCACTTAGATGACTAGAGGGATGTCTATTTGAGTGGGAGTTCATAAGATGAACTTAATTATCCTGAACATAGTCAAAAGATCTTTGCAAATTATGTCGTAAGCTCGCGCTTTAGTTCCACTGTTTAGATATGTTCCTAGAGAAAATATAGTTGAAAGTTGACAGAGCGATTATGCGATCGAGAAAGCTTATGTCCTTAATGCACCGCTCGGTGTCTTTGAACCCCAAACGCGTCGTTTGTGGATGTTGCGAACATCGGACATACACGTTTTGATAACTACGTGATAGTTCAGTTAAACGGTTTAGAGTTGAGGCACCAAAGACGTTTTCGAAATGTCGCGGAACATATGAGATGTTTCGAGGGCTGAAATTAGGATTTCAGGCTCGTGCCCACGTCAAGAGGTATGAGACCTCCGACGATTTTCTTAGCCTACAAACTAAGGGAGAAAAGCTCAATCGTTGAGCTTGTGCTCGCATCGTCTGAGTACAACAATCACTTGAATCGAGTGGGAGTTGATCTTCCAGATGAGATAGTGATGTTTCTCCAAAGTCAATGCCACCAAGCTGCTAGAGCTTCGTGATGAACTATAACATATCAAGGATAGAGATGATGATCCTTGAGATATTCGCGTTGTTTGACATCGCGAAAGTAAAAATCAAGAAGGAGCATCAATTGTTGATGGTTGGTGAAACCACTAGTTTCAAGAAGGGCAAGGGCAAGAAGGGACACTTCATGAAACGGCAAATCAGTTGCTACTCCAAAGGAAGAAACCCAAGGTTGAACCCAAACCCGAGAGTAAGTGCTTACGCAATAAGGGGAACAACCATCGAGTAGAATTACCCTAGATACTTGGTAGATAAGAAGGCTGGCCAGGTCGATAGAAGTATATTGGATATACATTAAGTTATTGTGTATTTTACTAGTACTCCTAGTAGCACCAGGGTAATAGATACCGGTTCGGTTGCTAAGTGTTAGTAACTCGAAATAAAAGGCTACGGAATAAACAGAGACTAGCTAAAGGAGAGCTGACGATATGTGTTGGAAGTGTTTCCAATTTTGATGTGATCAAACATCGCACGCTCCCTCTACCATCAAGATTAGTATTAAACCAGAATAATTATCATCCGGTGTTTATGCGTTGAGCATAGACATGATTGGATTATGTCTATCGCAATACGATTATTCATTTAAGGAGAATAATGGTTACTCTATTTATTTGAATAATACCTTCGATGGTCTTGCACCTAAATAAATGGTTTATTGAATCTCGATCGTAGTGATACTCATTTTCATGCCAAAAGTATAAGATAGTAATGATAGTACCACTTACTTGTGGCACGCCATGTAAGTCATATTGGTGTAAAGCATGAAGAAGCTCCATGTTGATGGATCTTTGGACTCACTCGTTTTTGAAAAATTTGAGACATGCGAACCATGTCTATTGGTGTGTACGCATGAAGAAACTCCATGCAGATGGATCGTTTGGACTCACTTGATTTTGAATCACTTGAGATATGCAAAACACACCACATGGGCAAGATGACCGAAAAGCCTCGGTTTCAAAGAAGATGGAACAAGATAGCAACTTGTTGGAAGTAACACATTTTGAGATGTGCAGTCCAATGAGTCTTTGAGGCATGCAAGGAATATCTTTATGTTCTTACTTCACAGATGATTCGAGTAGATGTTGAGTATATTTACTTGATGAAACACAAGTCTGAATTATTGAATGGTTCAAGTAATTTCAGAGTGAAGTTTAAGATCTTCGTGACAAGAGGATAGAATGTCTATGATATGATCATAGAGATGAATATCTGAGTTACGAGTTTTGGCACACAATTAAGACATTGTGCAAATTGTTTCACAATTAATACCGCACCGAACACCATAGTGTGATGGTGTGTCCGAACATCATAGTTGCACTCTATTGGATATGGTGCGTACCATGATATCTCTTATCAAATTACCACTATTGTTCATGGGTTAGGCATTAGAGACAACCGCACTCACTTTAATGGGGCACCACGTAATTCCGTTGAGGCGACACTTGTTTGGAGAAACCTAAGTTGTCGCTTTCTTAAAAGTTTGGGGCTGCGACGCTTATGTGGAAAAGTTTCTGTTGATAAGCTCGAACCCAAAGCGGACAAAATGCATCTTCGTAGGACACCCAAAACAGTTGGGTATACCTCCTAATTCAGATCTGGAAGCAATAGGGATTGTTTCTTGAATCGGGTCCTTTCTCGAGGAAAAGTTCGTCTCGAAAAGTTGAGTGGGAGGATGGTTGAGACTGGATGAGGTTATTGAACCATCACTTCAACTAGTGTGTAGCAGGCACGTGAAGTTGTTCCGTGGCACCTACACCAATTGAAGTAGAAGCTTATGATAGTGATCATGAAGTTTCGGATCAAGTCACTGACGTACCTCGTAGGGTGACAAGGATGCGTACTACTTCAGAGTGGTACGCAATCCTGTCTTGAAGGTCATGTTGCTAGACAACAATGAACCTACGAGCTATGGAGAAGCGATGGTGGGCCCAAATTCCAACAAATGGTTAGAAGCCATGAAATCCGAGATAGGATCCATGTATCATAACAAAGCATGGACTTTGGTGGACTTGCCCGATGATCGGCAAGCCATTGAAATAAATGGATCTTTAAGAAGAAGACGGACGTGGACGGTAATGTCACCGTCTATGAAGCTCGACTTGTGGCGAAGAGTTTTCACAAGTTTAAGGAGTTGACTACGATGAGATTTTCTCATCCGTAGCGATGCTTAAGTCCGTCGGAATCATGTTAGCATTAGTTGCATTTATGAAATCTGGCGATGGATGTCAAGACGAGTTTCCTTACCGGTTTACGTAAGGAAAGGTTGTATGTGATACAATCGTAAAAGTTTTTCGATCCTAAGGATGCTAAAAGGTATGCTAGCTCCAAATGATCCTTCTAAGGACCGGAGTAAGCATCTCGAGTTGGAATATGCACTTTGATAGGATGATCAAAGATTTTGGGTTTATACAAAGTTTATGAGAAACTTGTATTTCCAAAGAAGTGAGTGGGAGCACTATAGAGTTTCCGATGAGTATATGTTGTTGACATATTGATGATCAGAAATGATGTAGAATTTCTGGAAAGCAAATAGGGTTATTTGAAAGATGTTTTTCAATAGAAACCTGGATTAGGCTACTTGAACAATAAGCATCAAGATCTATAAGATAGATCAAAATGCTTAATAATACTTTCAAATGAGCACATACCTTGACATGATCTTGAAGGTGTTCAAGATGGATCGATCAAAGAAGGAGTTCTTGCCTGAGTTGTAAGGTATGAAGTTAAGAGTTAAAAGCTCGACCACGGTAGAAGAGAGACAAAGGATTAAGGTCGCCCCTCACGCTTCGCATATAGGCTCTATAGTATGCTATGCTGTGTACCGCATCGAAGTGTGCCTTGCCATGAGTCACTAAGGGGTACAAGAATGATCCAGAACGGATCATTGGACAAGGGTCAAAATTATCCTTAGAAGAATAAGGAAATATTTCTCGATTATGGAGGTGATAAAGAGTTCGGCGTAAAGGGTTACGTCAATGCAAGCTTTAACACCTATCCGAATGACTCGAGTAGCAAACCGGATACGTATAGTGGAGCAACCATTTGGAATAGCTTCAAGTGGAACGTGGAAGCAGCATTTACAATATGACATAGAGAATTGCGAAGTACATACGGATCTGAATACTGCAGACCCGTTGACTAAAACTTCTCTTACAAGCAAAACATGATCAAACCCTAGAACTCATTGAGACTTAATCACATGGTGATGTGAACTAGTTTAAGACACTAGTAGACTCTTTGGATGTTGGCCACATGGCGATGTGACCTATCAGTGTTGATCACATGGCGATGTGAACTAGATTATTGACTCTAGTGCAAGTGGGAGACTGTTGGAAATATGCCCTAGAGGCAATAATAAATTAGTTATTATTATATTTCCTTGTTCACGATAATCGTTTATTATCCATGCTATAATTGTATTGATAGGAAACTCAGATACATGTGTGGGTACATAGACAACACCATGTCCCTAGTAAGCCTCTAGTTGACTAGCTCGTTGATCAATAGATGGTTACGGTTTCCTGACCATGGACATTGGATGTCATTGATAACGGGATCACATCATTAGGAGAATGATGTGATGGACAAGACCCAATCCTAAGCCTAGCACAAAGATCGTAGTTCGTATGCTAAAGCTTTTCTAATGTCAAGTATCTTTTCCTTAGACCATGAGATTGTGTAACTCCCAGATACCGTAGGAATGCTTTGGGTGTACCAAACGTCACAACGTAATCGGGTGACTATAAAGGTGCACTACGGTATCTCCGAAAGTGTCTGGGTTGGTACGAATCGAGATCGATTTGTCACTTCGTGTAAACGGAGAGGTATCTCTGGGCCCACTCGGTAGGACATCATCATAATGTGCACAATGTGACCAAGGGGTTGATCACAGGATGATGTGTTACGGAACGAGTAAAGAGACTTGCCGGTAACGAGATTGAACAAGGTATCGGGATACCGACGATCGAATCTCGGCAAGTACAATACCGCTAGACAAAGGGAATTGTATACGGGATCGATTGAGTCCTTGACATCGTGGTTCATCCGATGAGATCATCGTGGAACATGTGGGAGCCAACATGGATATCCAGATCCCGCTGTTGGTTATTGATCGGAGAACGCCTCTCGGTCATGTCTACATGTCTCCCGAACCCGTAGGGTCTACACACTTAAGGTTCGATGGCGCTTAGGGTTATAAAGGAAGTATATATGTGGTTACCGAATGTTGTTCGAGTCCCGGATGAGATCCCGGACGTCACGAGGAGTTCCAGAATGGTCCGAGGTAAATATTTATATATGGGAAGTCCTGCTTGGTCACCGGAAAAGTTTCGGTTTTTCCCAGAACGCATCGGGACCACCGGAGGGTCCCGGGTCCACCAAGTGGGGCCACCAACCTGGAGGGCTGCATGGGCCAAGTGTGGGAGGGACCAGCCCTGTGGGCTGGTGCGCCCACAGGCCCAAGGCGCAGGAAGTGGGGAAGGGGGCAAACCCTAGGGCAGATGGGCCCTAAGGCCCACCCTAGGTGCGCCCCTCTCTCCCTTCCGCCGCCACCAGATGCCATCTGGGGCTGCCGCCACCCACGGGAGGAACCCTAGAGGGGCGCAGCCCCTCCCTCCTCCTATAAATAGTGGGGTTTTGGGGCTGCCCAACACATGAGAACTTCTCCTCTTGGCGCAGCCCTACCTCTCTCCCTTCTCCTCTCCCACGGTGCTTGGCGAAGCCTGCAGATTGCCACGCCTCCACCACCACCACGCCTTGTGTCTTTGCCGGATGGAGTCTTCCTCAACCTCTTCCTCTCTCCTTGCTGGATCAAGGCGTGGGAGACGCCACCGGGCTGTACGCGTGTGTTGAACGCGAGGTGTCAGTCCGTTCGGCACTAGGATCTCCGGTGATTTGGATCACGACGTCTGACTCCTTCAACCCCGTTCTCTTGAATTCTTCCGCTTAGCGAACTACAAGGGTATGTAGATGCACTCTCCTTCCCCTCGTTGCTAGTTTCTCCATAGATAGATCTTGGTGACACGTAGGAAAATTTTGAATTTCTGCTACGTTCCTCAACAACTCACTCGTAATGCCTTATGTCATATGTGTGGGAGAGCACTTTGTAAAGCAATCACAATGTCAAAACGACAAAATGTACGCTTTATCAGTAGTTATCGATAATCTACGCAAGCAGTAGATCCATATGACTTCCTTGTGATCCCAATACATCAATTTGAAAAACAACACTTAGAATTTTGCATTCAATATTTGAAAGAAATTGAAAATCTCAATTGCAAATAGACGTATTAATCTCAACATGTAGCGAACATGGAGATATATACATTCTGGAATACATCATACTCAACAGAAATACACTACTATTGTAATGAATAGTAATGATGTTGCAAACTTGATGTTCAAGTGAAAAACTTAAATTGTATAGAGCTTAAATTAAATGAAATGATCTTGTATCAAGTTGCAAGACAATTCAGCAAAGTGAATTAATATTTTGCGAGAGAAACTCAATCGCAATGAGATTGTTTTGCGAGAAAAGAAAATTCTCAATCGCAAACCTAAAGGTACTGAAATTATCTTTGCAAGAGATGAAAAATCTCAATTGCAAATGAACGTAATTAATCTCAACACGTGATAAACGTGAAAATATATTACATCAACTTAACATTTGGAATACCTCGGGACTCAATAGAAAACAGTATTAAAATATATGTACTAATTTTAACAGGAATGAAATCACTGTTAGGCGTGTGTTGGAACACTAATAATCTGCCACTGTGCTCAATCAGAGGAGCAAATACTCATGGAGTAGCAAATAAAGCAACGCCTGCCGGTTTCCTAAAATTCCACCGCATGCACATGGCCACGCAAGCGAGGAAGTCCAGACAATCGAAAAGATAAGGAGAGAGAAAGGGAAAGAAATCCCCAACAACTCGATCCCCAATCCTCACAAGACTGAAACAGGCAGAGACTCCCACGGCTGGCCGGCCGGCCGCATCACCGGCGGCGAGAAGAACTCCCGCCACGCTCGTTCTCGGAGGAGGAGTCACCACGGGGTTGGGTTCCGAGCGCGACGCCGTTCGAGAGCCCGAGCGCCGCAGGGCTCCATGAGCCGTCACCGGCCATGGCCGTTGGACGACAAAACAGCAGATCCGGGTGGGCGCGCAGGGGCCGAGCACTGGAAGCCAGGTCGACACCGCCGCGTAGCCGCGTCGTGGCGCGCGCTAGCTAACGCGTCTGGGCTTCCTTGCCGTCGCTGCGCATAGCTGCCCCAAGGGACATGGCTGCGGGAAGTGCCGCCGCCGTGGAGAAGCGCGTCTCCACACGCCGGATGCCGGGAGCTGCGGGCGCGGGCGCGGCCGATCTGTGAAGGGCGGCTGTCTCGGTCGCTGCTAGGCCGGGGGCCGACGAGGCCGGCGGCACGCCGAGCGGTGGCAGGCGTGGTCGCGTGCACCGCATGCGTTGAAGCCTTGGTTGCCCAGGACAGTCCCGTTGTGCTAATGCCATAAAAAGGCAAGAACATTTTTTTTCGCGAATACGCTTGAGAGCGTATCTTTTCATTGATAGGTAGAAAGAGAGTACAAGAGGGTGGGGGAGCTCATGATCATCGAGGAGCACCAAGGGAGGAACTCCTCGGAACCAGTCGGAGGGGGAGCGGTGGCGCGCACCCAAGACAGGACATCATGCCAAACCTGTCTCGAGAAGGGACAAGCGATGATAATATGTTGCATGGTCTCCTCGTCTTGGTTGCAGAGGGCACAACTGTCGTTGTGGGGGAGACTGTGGCGAGCCAATCTAGCGGCAGTCCAGCAGCGATCAAGGTCGGCTAGCCAGGTGAACATCTTGACGCGTAGGGGGGCCCAGCACTTTCAGGTGAGACGCCAGAAAGGAGCGGACGTGGACCCAAAGAAGAGGGCTCTGTAGCAAGATCTGGCGGAGTAGTTCCCATCCGCAGTCCAGCGCCAGACGAGACGGTCCGGGGAGTCGGAGAGATCAAGGTGGCGAAGCCTAGTCCAGAGCTGGACGTAATCCACCATGGTGGCGGGCGTGAGAGCGCCATGCAGGTCCGCGATCCAGCAGCGGTCGTGGAGTCCCTCCGCCACCGAGCACTTGCGTCGTCGACGGGGGACCAAGGGGAGGAGAGCAGGGGCGATGTCCGCAATGGACATGCCATCAGTCCAAGCATCCGTCCGAAGCAGCAAGACCTGCCATCTCCAAGAACCCAAGAAGTTGACGCGCGGAAGATGGAGGAGGAATCAGCGTCGGAGGGGAGGTGCAGGTGTGCCCACGCCTTGGCCGGGTCGATGCGCTACAACCACAGCCAGCGCACGCGGAGCGAGATCCCCTGACGATGGAGGTCCGGGATGCGAAGCCCGCCAAGGTGGAGGGGCCGGCAGACGCGCTGCCAGCTGACTGGCCCGTTGCCAGCGCGGGTCTCCTTGTTGCCATGCCAAAGGAATTCACGGATGGTCCGGTTCACTTGCTTGAGAATCGTCGGGCAGAGAGCGATGACAACCATGATATGGGAGGGGATCGCGCAGAGCACGTGGCGGACGAGGGCGAGTCGCTCGCCGCGGGACAGCAACATCGCACGCCAGGAGGAAAGCTTCTTGGCCAGCTTCTCAACAATCGGCCGTAGCGACGAGGCGGAAGGCTTCCGGAGCGAGAGAGGAATACCCAGGTAGGTGATAGGGAAGTCCAGGACCTTGCATGCCAGCTCGCATGCGATGGCAGCACGCGTGGAGTCGTCACAGCGGATCGGAGTTGCCGAACATTTCACAAAGTTCGTGCAGAGCCTGGAAGCCTCGCCAAAGACACGAAGCAGCTCCCGAATCACCCGGAGATCGCGTGTAGAAGGGTGGCAGAAGATGATCACGTCGTCGGCATAAAGGGAAATGCTCGAAGAGGCATGCCGAGAGGTAAGCCGCTGAAGGAGGCCGCTGCGGGGGGCCTGGAGAAGGAGCGAGTTTAGAGCATCGATGGCGATGGTAAACAGCATCGGGGACACGGGATCGCCTTGCCGCAGCCTGCAAGCGTGGGCGATGGGAGGCCCGGGGGATCGGTTGATGAGGATACGCGTGCTGGATGTGGAGAGCAAGATGGCAATCCACTCCATCCACCGCCGCCCGAAGCCCAGGTGGCGGAGCACGTCGAGGAGGAAAGCCCAAGATACCGTGTCGAACGCGCGTGCAATGTCGAGCTTGAGGAGGACACGAGGCACACGGAGGTTGTGAAGCTGGCGTGCGGTCTGCTGGACTAACATGAAATTGTCGTGCACGCATCGGCCTGCGATGAAAGCGCTCTGGTTGGAGGAGACGAGCTGGCTCAGACGCGGAGCAAGCCGAAGCGAGAGGACTTTGGCGATTAGCTTCGCGATCAGATGGATCAGGCTGATGGGGCGGTAATCCGAGATAGACGAGGCATCCGGCTTCTTCGGGAGGAGTGTGATCAGGGCTTCATTGAGGCGCTGGAGGCTGTGCCCATTCATGGAGTAGAACTTGTCGAACACATCACAGATGTCGGCCTTGATAGTATCCCAGCACGCCACAAGGAATTCGGCCATGAAACCGTCGGGGCCCGGGGCCTTCCCACGGGGGAGCGCCTTGACCGCAGCCCAGATTTCCTCCTCAGATAAAGGCAGCTCGAGCTCCTCGAGATCAAAGGAGCGGTCGTCAATCTGTCGCAGGTCGATGGAGAAGTTGCGAGGCCTGGGAGTGCCAAGGAGCGAGGAGAAGTGGTGGAAAGCCGCCTTGGCCATGTCCTGCTCGTCGGTAATAAAAGAGCCCTCGTCTTTGCAAGGATAGGATCCGGTTTTTCTGTTGCCTGTGGGCCGCATGGATTTTGAAGAAGGCGGTGTTAGTCTCGCCCTCCTTCAGCCATCCGAACCACGACCGCTCACGAGCGATGGATCTCTCGAGCGAGGCCAATCCAAGGTAGGCGCGCTTGAGATTGCGCCGAAGCCAGGTTTCGGAGGGGGAAAGAGCCGTGAGTCCTGAGCAGCGTCAAGGTGGGCAATAAGCTCACGCGTGATCATAAGCTGCATGGAAACGTGGCCATGGGTGCGCGCACCCCAACTCTGGAGCCGTCGAGCCGTGAACTTGAGGCGGAGATAGACGCGCCGAAAAGTGTCCGGGTCGTGGACGGATCCCCAAGCAGCCGCCACCGTGTCCTGGAAGCCTTCTAGCTTGATCCAAAACCGCTCGAAGTGGAAATGCCTAGGGCCAGCACTACGCGGAGTGCAGTCGAGAAATAGCGGGCAATGGTCGAACACCGTCGAGGCGAGGCAACGGAGGATGGCATGTGGTTGCGCGAGATCCCACTCGGAGGTGCAAAGAAAGCGGTCGTTGCGCACGAGCGTGGGCGAGTCTCTCTCGTTAGACCAAGTGTAGCGGCGCCCATGCATGTAGACGTCACGCAACTCCATGTTAGCAATGAAGCGACGGAACCGGTTGGAAGTGCGCCTGTTAATCCGCCCATTGCTCTTGTCGCTGGAAGAGAAAACGAGGTTGAAGTCACCGCCGAGGAGCCAGGGGCCAGCGCAGGAGTCACGGGTGTCTTGCAAGTCCTCGAGGAACATAATCTTGTAAGTGCATCTAGTGCCCCTTAGTGATTTTGGTGGATTGAAGACTTATAGGTTAAGGAACTAATGCGTTTGTGAGTGTACACAGGTCTATAAGTCTATGAGGAGTTTGATATTTACAGAGAAAGTCGACCCTAAAAATGAAGTTCTTCGATCAAGACTTTGATATTTTGAAGACTTTCTCAAGACTTTGAAAGTGAAGAAATTGGTGTGACCTTGAAGACTTGGTCTTCATGCGAGGAACATGAAGCATGAAGACTTTTGTTTTCGTAGTTTCATTTTCTCTTTCTTGAGTCATAGGAAACACAGGGGGTCGAGGAAATACTAAGAAAAAAATTCCATGTGATGCTCAACTCAAAATCCTACACCTACCAATCCCTTCGTGTGAAGCCTTTGGAAATCTCATACAGTTCAGTCAATTTCTTCAAAGGATGTGAGACGAAGTTCTTCCGATCACGAGGACTTTGTTCGACCGAGGAGTTAGGAATTCGCCAAAGGCGGATTGCCTACACAATGAGGAACATGATAGCCTTGAGGAATTTGAGATTCAAATTTCCGACCGTTCTTTGTCTTCTTGCGCGCGGCTGTCCCAAAATATCTTATCCACATAACGGTCATATCATTGAAGGGCATTTATGTCTTATCATGTCGGGCTGCTCCCTAGGTTATAAATAGCCGCCCCTACAACCACTAGCTGGTTGGCTGCTCCGAGAGAACTTGACACTTGTCATTTGAGAGCAACCCATCCTCCGAGGACTTTGAGCGAAAATCATCAAGTGAGGAAAACCCCAAAACCAAACCCCTACAAACCCAAAGTGATTGAGCATCATCAAGAAATTGATCCTGCGTGGATCCGACGCTTGTTACCTTTGAAGATCAGACTTCTTCCGCAGACGGTTAGGCGTCATAGTCTAGAGCATCCAAGAGGAATTGTGGATCGCCGAGTGACCAAGTCTGTGAAGGTTTGGAAGTCGCCTAAAGACTTACCACGAATGATTGGACGAGGTCTGTGTGACCTTAGTTCAAGGAGAATACGGTGAGGACTTGGTGTCCTGAGCTGCGTGCTCAGCGACTAGGTGTCCGGGACTGTGTCCTCGAAGTTTAAATACTCACCGCTCCAACCAGACGCATAACCGAGACAAAGCGCTTGAACCGGGTCTACCAAATCATTGTCTTCACCAACCTAATCGGTTCTATTTCCTCAACCCTTTCATTTCCTCATTATCGTGTTGAGTGTTTGTTCATATCTGTGTTTGAAGACTTTGATCAAGACTTTCTCAAATTCCTCAGTTCAATTTCTTGATCGGTTTGTCTTCATCTTGTGTTATCCTGTGATTACGCTTTCTGTACTCTATGTTTGTCTTCATTTCATCATGATGAACATGCGTGTAGTCTGTTATGCTTACTTCTGAGTACTTATTCCGCTGCAAGTAGTTCTTCGCTAAGGAATTTCCTCACCGGCAAATTCCTCAGTGAAGAATTCATAAAAATCGCCTATTCACCCCCCCTCTAGTCGATATAATGCACTTTCAATTGGTATCAGAGCAAGGTACTCCCTTGTTACGTGTGGTTTTGGTTTAACCACCGGAGTTTTAGTTATGTCGACCGCAGTATGATCAAGGTCTCAAATAGGTGTCCTACCTTTGATGGGACGGACTACCCCTCTTGGAAGAACAAGATGCGAATGCATCTTGAAGCAATTGACAACGATCTACGGTATGTTGTGGAAAATGGTGTTCCCTCAGTCACACCTTCTCTGAATGCTGCTGATGTAAAGAGATTCAAGCAACTCGATTCTCAAGCGAAGAATATCATATGTGGCCATCTGAGCAAAGGTCAATATGGAAGAGTGAGTGCTTTGGAAACTGCCAAGCTTATCTAGGACAGGCTGTCCAAAGTGAATGAAGGAGTCTCAACTCAGCGTGACTCTCGAGTTGATGTTCTTCGGAATCTCTTCAACCGCTTCAAAAGACTCGACAACGAAAATGTTCAACAAACCTTCGATCGCCTCATCGACATCTCAAATGAGCTTCAAGCACTTGGCGCCATCGACATCACCGACCATGAGGTGGTGAAGAAATTGTTAAGATCGCTTGATTCCTCATTTGATACTCCGCATTGATGATACAAGAGCGTCTTGACTACAAGTCACTTGATCCTGCCGATATCATCGAGAGGCTAAATACTCATGAGTTCCAGCTTCTTTGAAAGAGAGATCTCTATGGTTCTAGCTATGGAAAAACACGTGCCCTGAAGGCCAAGGCTGTGTCTGAATCTGAGTGTGAAGACTCTGGTAGTAGCCTTGGAGATCCTGAAGAATTAGACCAGGAGCTAGCACTGCTCGTGAAGAAATTCCAGAAGTTCACGAGACGTGGTCGATTTGGAAAATCCTCAAGGAGAAGTGATTCCTCATCCAGTGACTATAAGAGAAGACTTTGTCACAAATGCAAGAAACCTGGTCACTACATCCAAGATTGTCCTCAGTGGGAAAAGGAATTAAAGAAGAAGAAACACAAGGATTACAGGCCTGATGACGCCAAGAAGAAGAAGAAATCATCGAACGCCTCCTCATCAACACCCGCAAAGCCTTCCTCTCACAAGAAGGGCAGCTCCACAACGGCTCGGGCATTCATTGGCACGGAACTGGACTCTGAAGCTGAATCGAGGAACATGAGGAAGAGGAGGCATCGAGAAGAATCTGAGTGCGGTGTGGCGAGTCTAGCCCTCGCCATCGCTTTCGTCAAGAAGTCCATCTTCAACTCTGAAGAAAATGACCTCACCAACAATGCCGATGAAGATAGTGATGACTACACTCCCACCTATTGCTTCATGGCAAAGGGTGCCAAGGTACTCAAATATACCTCCTCTGAATCTAGTGAAAATGAATCTGATGAAGATCTAAAGCCCAGTTACTCAAAACTTGCTAAAATTGCTGTAACACAACAAAGGGCTTTGGAAAAGGTTCAAAACATGCTAGATAAGAGTGATGATATGTTAGGTGAAGAAATGGATTGCACTAAAGCCCCGATCAAAATCTTCAGAGACTTCATCTAGGTTTGACAACCTTCAAGGTCATCATAACACTCTCTTATCTCGATCATGAGAAACTTTCTTATGAATTTCTTCAAAGAAAGCAAGATCTTGAGAAGCTAAGAGTGAGTTATGAAGATCTTCAAGGAGCGCGATTCATTACTTGCTCAACAAATCAGCGCTTCTCAAGAAGAATTTGTTCCTCCATGCTTAAAGTGCATTGAACGTGAATCGCTAATTCTTCACCTGAATGTTCAAATGCTTCAACTGTTACAAATTCTTCACCTGCCTGCTATCACTAATTCCTCATCCGAGGACATTGCTAGTATCATTGACGATGCATGGTTGAAGGAATTGTACATGACAGCATGTACAAAAGCCTCAAAGGGCATCGAGACTCTTTGTGATGTGCTTAAAAGCGAGATCCTCAACGGAAACCCTAGGAAAGAGGGTATTGCCTTTGAGAGGAAACTCAATGTCGATGGAACGTATTGGAAGCTTTGAGCGGTATCCCAAAACCTCATGGGTTGCTGCAAAGGGACCTCCATTGATCCATCTAACTTATCCGCTTTACATGCGAATCTCCTCATTCTTCTGATGCGTCATTTGACTCCAACTATAAACTGTTCAAAAATCAGAATGGTGAAGTATTTGCTAGATATGTTGGCACTACCTGCAGGAACGGTTCCCCTATGAAGAAAATCTGGGTTCCCAAGAAGTGCCTTGAAAGTCCTTTGGTGAATGTACTCATGACACCACCTGTGAAGAATAGGAACCCCAGATCAAATTCTTCATATGGACCAAATTCTTCGTATGGATCCAAGTCCTCATACGGACCAAATTCCTCACGTGGATAAAAATCCTCAAAAGGATCTAAGTCCTCATATGATTATCATCGTGCTAACAACTCTGTTTCGCAGGGTAGAGCTAAGGGCTATGAATATGTGCATTATTCTTCAAACCAATATGTTCATAAGTCCTCGAAGAATTTCTCTGCTTATTCATATGCTTACCCTAACCCCTCTTATGTGAAACGAAATGGTTTGTCTTCTATGCCACCATTCTCGTATGGTGCTCGCAGAGTAATGAACTCTTTGCCACCCCTTCAGATGTGGGTGGTGAAGAAAAAGAACTAATCTCTTCTGCAGGGTCAGGTCTCGGGCGTGCCTTAACGTCTGAAGAATTTCTTTGGGGACGACAAAATTGCTCGAAAGGGCCTTGAGGCTAATCATGATGAAATGAACTTTCATTTCACACGTCCTCATACCGCTTATCTGAATCTTGACCGATGAAATTCATCGATGAACTTGATATCATATTCTTCACCGATGAAGTATATGAGATCGTAAGTTGTACTAATTCATCTGCAGGATGATCAACCCAAAGCCACCGAGTGGGTTCTCGATAGTGGTTGTACAAATCACATGACCGGTGACAAGAATCTATTGATGGATGCTCCCTTATCACCGTCACATCTGAAGCATATCATCTTTGTGACAAAGGCAAAAGTCGTGTATTGGGTCTTGGTAAGGTTGCAATCTCTAAGGATAAACACATGGACAAAGTCATGCTTGTTGAGTCCTTAGGATACAACCTCATGTCAGTCTCAATGCTTTGTGATCTTGATATGGTTGTTATCTTTGGAAAGTATCGTTGTGTTGTGATTATGGAAGCTGACAATTCCAAAGTCTTCGAAGGCTTTAGGAGAGGAGACTTGTATATTGTTGATTTCTACAGGACCACAACCAGCCGTGTGTCTACTTGCAAAAGCTTCAAGGCTGGCTATGGCATCGACGACTTGGTCACGCAGGCATGAGGAATTTGCACACGCTTGCGAAGAAGAAGCATGTCATTGGCATTGAGAATGTCAAATTCCTCAAGGATCACTTATGCGGAGCCTGTGAAGCTGGAAAAATGACCAAGGCCAAGCATCCAACGAAGGCTATCATGACCACTACTCGTCCCTTTGAATTGCTTCACATGGACCTCTTTGGTCCCAATCATTACTCAGCTGTCATTAATGATGCATCTCTATATGGCTTTGTTATTGTTGATGATTACTCTCGCTACACATGGGTACACATTGTTACTTACAAAAATCAAGTGTGAAGTCTTCAAATGATTTTCCTCGAGGGCTTCAACTAAATTTGGTGTGAAGATCAAGCACATCAGAGTGACAATGGAACCGAAGTTCAAGAATTCCGGTCTTGATGACTATCTTGATGAACTTGGTATTACTCATGAGTTATCTGCTCCTTATACTCCTTAGCAAAATGGCGTCGTGGAGCGCAAGAACAGAACTCTTGTTGAGATGGCTCGCACTATGCTTGATGAATACAAAACGCCTAGTCGTTTTGGATTGATGCAATTGATACGGCGTACACATCATCAACAGAGTATATCTTCATAAATTCTTCAAAAAGACTGCCTATGAACTCCTCACTGACAAGAAACCCAATGTAAGTTATTTCAAAGTCTTCGATGCTAAATGTTGGATTAGAGATCCTCATCACAATTCTAAATTTGCACCGAAAGCACATGAAGGTTTTATGCTTGGTTACGGAAAGGACTCGCACACCTACAGAGTCTTCAACATCACTCTTCACAAGATTGTTGACATTGTAGATGTGCGGTTCGATGAAACTAATGGCTCGCAAAGAGAGCACCTACCTTCTGTGTTAGATGAACCAACACCGAGGAATCTATCAAGTTCAAGGCAACCGAGGATGTCATCCCCTCTTGAATAAACTGCTTTGAAGAATTCATTCCTGTCTGAAGAACGTCGAGCTGATGCACTGAAGATAATGTCAAGACAATGGTGCCGAGGAAAATGATCAAATTCCTCGACGACAACCAGCTCATCCTCGCGTTGCAAAAGAAGTGCAAGTGGAGAAGATCATCGATGACATTAAAGCGCTTAGGTCCTCTCACACGCTCAAAAGCTTCACATTTATCTAACTTTTGTGGGCACTATGCTTTTGTCTCTATCACAGAGCCCACTAAGGTAGATGAAGCATTTCGAGCCTGAGTGGATTCAGGCTATGCAAGAAGAATTACATCAGTTCGAGCTCAACATTGTCTGGAAACTGGTCAAACGTCCAGATCCTCGCAAGCATAATATCATTGGCACAAAGTGGATCTACCGCAACAAGCAAGATGAAAATGGCCTTGTGGTGAGGAATAAGGCACGACTAGTAGCTCAAGGCTACACACAGGTTGAAGGAATTGATTTCGATGAAACTTTTGCAACTGTTTCTAGACTTGAGTCAATTCGCATATTACTCGCCTATGCTAACCATCAAAATATCACTTTATATCAAATGGATGTGAAAAGTGCATTCCTCAATGGTAAGCTTGAGGAAGAAGTATATGTTGCTCAACCCCGTGTTTTGAAGATCCAAAGAATCCTGATAAAGTCTTCAGACTTAATAAGGCCCTCTATGGTCTCGAACAAGCCCCACGGGCGTGGTATGATACATTGAAGGAATTCTTCGTGAAGAATGGCTTCACACCAAGTTCACTCGACCCTACTCTCTTTACTAAATCTTATGATGGTGAACTGTTTGTGTGTCAAATATATGTTGATGATATTATCTTTGGCTGTCTTGACCAACGTTATAGTGATGAATTTGCCTATATGATGAGTGAAGAATATCAAATGTCTATGATGGGAGAGTTGAAATTCTTCTTAGGTCTTCAAATTAAATCAACAACACAATGGCATATTCATATCTCAGAGAAATACCTCAAAGATGTCCTGAAGAAATTTGGCATGCAAGATTGCAAAGGCGTCAAAATTCCTATGCCCACAAATGGCTATCTATGCACTGATGAAAATGGTATTGACTTCGATCACAAGGTATACCGCTCCATGATTGGTTCTTTATTGTACTTATGTGCATCTAGGACAGATATAATGCTTAGTGTTTGCATGTGTGCCCGATTTCAAGCTACACTGAAGGAATCACACCATAAGGCTGTGAAGCATATTCTTCGATATCTAGCTCACACACCAACACTAGGATTATGGTACCCCAAGGGCTCTGCTTTTGATCTCATTGGATATTACGACTCGACTATGTGGTGATCGTGTGGACCGCAAGTCAACTTCGGCACTTGTCATTTCCTCGGACGATCTTTGGTCCGTTGGTCCTCGAAGAAACAGAATCTGCGTATCACTATCAATCATGGAAGCTGAATACATTGCTGCCGCTCATGTTGTGCTCAATTGCCGTGGATGAAGCAAACTCTCAAGGACTACGGCATCAACGTGAAGAATGTGCCTCTCTCGTGACAATGAGAGTGCCATCAAGATTGCTCACAACCCAGTTCAGCACTCGAAGACAAAGCACATTCAAATTCGTCATCATTTTCTTCGTGATCATGTGTTGAAGGGCGACATCTCCATCGAAAGCACGTGAAGACTGAAGAACAGCTAGCTGATATCTTCACTAAGCCCTTGGATGAGAAGAGATTTAGCAAGTTGCGGTGTGAGGTAAATATCTTAGAATCTTCGAACGTTCTTTGAAAAGGACACACATCCTGACACTTATGCAAAATTGATGACTTAGATGTGCAACACATGAAGAAACGTTTTTCTTCAATCAATGAAGAATAACCCTCTTAGCGTGAAGAAATTAATGAAGAATTTGATTCTCAGAACCCTACGATAATTGTACACGGTGTCTGAAATCATCATTCTTATACGGTGGGACACGCCACCACCAAAGTTGAAAATTTTCAATTTGAGTTTTTCCTCAGTTTTGAAATTCTTTAGTTTTCAAATTCTTCAACTTTGCAAAATCTTCACTGTTTCCGTCGTCTTTCTTCATTGGCTATATATGGGTTTATGTCCTCTACAGCATTCACTTATGGCTATTTCTTCAAGACGCTTTTTCTGCTAAGTGAATGTGATCGGACCCTTCCCCCTCTATGCTATACTCAACCCAATATATTCACAAATTCTTCATGTGCGTTCTATTTGAAACTCGTTCAAAATCTTCACTGTGTCCTTGTCACCAAGAAATTATGAATCTAAACTTTAAAACTGATCTTATCCGAACTTTCAGTTTTGCCATTAAACCGTTCCGCATCCCACGATGCATTATTTTACTCACCCACGATCTCCACTACACAAGACGTGGGTGACACATGTCGTGAGAAGGAGAATGGTCAGGCACGTTCGTCCCTAAATCTTCTGCTAACGGTTTTCACTCCCTCTATAAATACCCTCTCCCCTTCCTCACTTCTTTTACCCCGCCGACCTCTCTCTCCTGCTCGAGCTCCTCAAACCCTAGCACCGCCGCTACTCCATCGTCAGCCGGTGAGGAAGAGCTTCACCGCCTCGACCTCTTCGCCGTCAGATTTCAAGGCCGACCGCGGAATTCCTCACTCCGCCATCGCCGTAGCTGTCTTCCTCCGCCAAGTTAGGGCGTGGAAGATCTGAACTGACGGACTTCCCAACTGTTCTTCTTAGTTCGTCGTGTTCTTCACTTCGGGTAATTAAAAGTTACTTTTATTACTCGCTTTGATTCTCAAAACCTTCCTAAAAATCTTCAAAGGTGTTTATTCTTCAAATCTTCACACAGATGAACACCTCAAACAAAATATGCTCTTGATTCGTTTCTCTAAGCAATGATTTTCTTCAAGATTCCTCAATTGTGTGGATCCTCGATCTGTACAACTCTGGAACCTAAGAAAAAGAACGCTTAGTGAAATTCCTCAAGGCTCAACTGGTCAAAATCCTCAAAACTTGTTCTTTTTGAAAAACCTTCTGAGAATGCATATGACCTCTCCAAATTCCTCGCAACTATACTCTGTTCACAGGTACATATGTCCGCTGCTGAATCACTAGGTTCTCATCAACTTAACTCATTTGCAGCGTTCCTCGAAGAAAAACTGCATACTTCTTCAGAGAACTCAATTGTTCAATTTCCTCAACTGAAGAAAATGGCAGACGGAAAGAAGCAACAAAAAGGAGGAAAGAAACACGAGGTTATGACTGCGTTTGAAATCCCCGAGGAAATCTATGCCGACTATTGCACACCGATGAAGAAAGCAAAAATCAGCGCAAGGTGCGATTCGTAAGATTGAACGGAGATGGGCAAGGGAATGGAGGGAATATAGATATGTGACTCCAAAATACATGAAGAAATTCGCTCTCAATCCTCCATGCCCAAGAGCTCCATTGGCACCAGGCCAAGTAGCTGATCCCACAAGCATCAAACGTGGTGAGGACTTTCCTGATGAATGGGCCAAGCGCCAAGCTAAATTGGCAAGACAAGCCAAGGAGGCAGTGAAGAAATTCAATGAGGATTCTGCCATCGCTATCACGCATCGAGGCCTCGGTCAAACCGAGGAAATCCATGCCTAAGAAGTCTGCTCATAAGCCAAGTGCTTCACCTGCAGCGCCCTCAAGGCAAATTTACTCACACTGCTACAGCTCCACCAAAGTCCTCAGCAGCTCCGTCAAAATCTTCAGCTCCTGTGCATCTGGCTACATGTCAAAGGACTGCTGGTTTCTCGATAGCATCTGGAGTTTCCGCAAGTTCCTCAGCAGCACCAATTTCATCATCTGGCCCAACTGTGCTGAAGATCAAAACAACAGCTGGATGTGGTCCTCGGCCAAGTCCAAAGAAGAAACAAGTTGCATTCCATGTGCCTTCTGATGAAGCTTCGATGAAGAACTTGCGGAAATCATCGAAATCGCCAAGAAAGGGCCGCTAGAGCCAAAGGCACTTTTGTGCCATCGCTGGATCCAAGAAAATCCTCGACTATATTGATCTCTGGCACAAGGATCACAATACCCCTATGCCTGACTTTCATCTGACCCCTGGACAAAGTCATATGCTGACCCATTTCATCGCTCAAGAGAAATGGAAGTTTGAAAAGGCAAGAGAAATCAAGAAGGCTCAATACGTAAAGGAGAAGTTCCTCAAGAAAACGTTGTCAAAATGACACCTGAGGAACTTCTCAAGGTCCAGACTGAAATTCAAGACCTCAGCAAAAACTTTGATTCTTACTATGCTGATTGGCAAGGAGCCAAGGTCAGATTCGTCAATCTGACGAAGAATTTCACAAATGTTGCAACCCCAACGCAAGAGGAAATTCCTCAGGCTGCAGCCTCTTCTTAGCCTGCTGAAGAACATGCCAGCACGACTGATGATTTTCAGCCTGCTGATGAAAATACAAGTTCCAGGGCTGATGACTTAATTCCAGCCGCTGAAGAAATTGCCAGGGCATCCACTAGTGGTGCGCCTGAAGAAACTGAAGAGATCAGGCAATTGCATCGGTTGTGCCAGCTCAAGAAATTCATCCCGATTCCTCGGCTCCTCCCGCGCCAACACCAACTCCAATTCTTCCATCCGCCTCGATGTGAAGAAAACCAAGGCTGCGTAACGAGCTGCAGTGAAGAAAAGGAAGGCATCACCGTGTCACATTCTTCGGCTGCGAAGAAAATGAAGCCAATGACCAGCTCATTTGAAAATCCAATTGATGCTGTTCCGATTTCCTCCAAGCCATCAAAGGACCTTGTTCCTTTTGGAGAAGACTATGAGATCCCAATCGGATCTGATGAAGAACGCCATTCTGCTGCTTCGTCAGAGCAGATTGATGAAGAAATTGAAGTGGACGCAATCCCTTCAACCCCGCCATTTCCTCACCTACGCGTCTGCTCACCGTCAAGAGGCTGGTGTTGAGGAAATTGAAGATGAAGATGTGGATATAGGGTGCACCACACCAGTGATGAATGATGACTTTTGGGAAAGTCTGCATCCCAATACTCCTCTCTTCACCCCGCCTCCAACAGATTCCTCGCCCCTGCACAAATAGTCCAAATGGACTCAAGAAACTCAACCCACCTGCTCGTGCATGAAGAAATTCCAGCCACTAGTGTCGATGAACTCTTCTTGATCCACAGATCGCACTGTTGAGGAACCAGAAATTCCTCAGCCTGAAGAACCTGAACTTGCAATTCCAGAGGTCATGATGCAACTCACTGACACTCCACTGCCAAAGCCTAAGAATCCTTTCTCAACGAAGCAAAAGTTCAAGGCTGAAGATTTCTTCGGCGAGCACGTTTTCTTCACAGATTACAACCCATATGACTCTGCTCGCACAAGGAAGAGGCGTTTCTGGACTGCCAGCCAAGCCAACTTCTATTCCTCAGTGCTCTTCAACAAGGACAAAATCTTTGATCATGCTCATATTCCTCATGTGGACATGGAGTCTCTGCCAGGCTTTGAGCCAGTCCTCAGTGTTCTTCACGACGCATGACTTCAATTTCTGCACCGATATTCTGTGGATCGAATGAAGAACTAATTCTTCAATTCTATGCAACAAGACATCACCGGAGACGTCAAGACGCTAACTCATGGGTATTAGATCGATGTCTGAAAATACTCACTACAAGGCACCAAAGAATCGACTTGCTTCGTGCCCTACCACTCGATCCTCCCTTGATGGTGCACGGTGTATCTACAACGAACCGTAACTTTCAAATCACTATATGCAAGTGCCGATGAAGCCTTTAAAGCCAAGGCAGGCCCCAAGAACCAAATTCCTCGTCAAGGAATTATTGTATGTGCCTCGGACTATCTATCGGATTCGACGAAGACAATGAGTCCTATCAAAGGCCACGACTTCGAATGATGAAGAAGTCGTTGGCATCATGAAGAATATGCTTTTCTACATCATCCATGGCGTTCCGTCAACTTCCATGATTTCTTCATGAGGACTCGGCAAACATTGCTATGTCACCATTTGAGCTGAAGCCTTATGCGCCTTGGATAATGAGATTCATCAGACAAGGTCTTCACTCAATTACAAGGCTGATACTACGAACCACCGCAGCTACTTGCCCCGATTGAAGTCCTCAAACGGACTTTTACCTCGAGATGATGACAAGGGCAAGGCTATCTTTGTGATCGATGAAGGCATCCGTCCATTGGATGGACAGTTTCGCAAAGCAGCATCCTACTCCACCAATGATGACTCTGCCACCCATGACTCTGCCGCAAATACCTCAGTCAAGCAAAGTCCTGAAGCAACTGCACCCAGGGTGATGACTGATCGTTAGTTACTCCTCAGTCTTGATCAGAAGGTTGATCGTAATCATAAATGGGTCAAGCGTCACTTTGGTTCAATTCTTCACAACATGACCTCAACACACAATGCAGTGAAGAAAAACCACTACTACCTCCATGAAACCTTCAAACGCACCTGGGCTGTTCTTTCACATGTCTACGATGCAGAAGAACTGAAGACTATGGGACTCAAGGAAGAATTTGACTGGTCTGCACCTCCTCCGAAGAAATACAAGAAGGTCAAAGTTCCTTCCTTGGTGGCCAGCTCCTATTCTTCATCGCGCGACACTGATGAAAATGAAGACTTGGACGACACCGCAGCAGGTCCTACTACAACAACCGACCCCAACAACGCCGGGCGCTCCTTCTTTAACTTGAAATTCTTCAGGAGCGTTAGTCCTCAGTTTCGATCCTTTTGGTCATTTGATGACAAAGGGGGAGAAATTTGAGTTAGTCTTCAAGCGGGTCTAGTTTATTACCTATATACAGTAATTTATTTTTGTTAAGTTACAACTCTCGTTCTTATGAAACTTTTATTGGATCGAGTTGTAATCTTAAACCCGATGGTGCTTTGATACTTTTGATGCATTATGCTCTTGCACTACGCTCTGATTCTATTGAGCTCCTTGAAAATCTTCATAGCAAATCTATTTGAGCTCTGATACTCTTGATGCGTTATTTTGCATGCTTGTTCCTCATTATCATATCGCATACGCATGCTGAATTACATCAAGCACCATATTTCATCATGCATTTCAAATTCTTCATACTATATGTCAAATGCGTGTATGAATTACAAGATATAGGGGGAGATCTCCATGATTCAACTCTTCAAATGTGCATTGCCTCAAAAGCAAATTCCTCACTATGCACATCTTCAGGGGGAGTTCTTCTATATCTTGCCATCAAATTCTTCATTATCTGTATTTACACTTCATATGTTTATCCCCGTTGAAAACTTAACCTTTATTGTCATCAATCACCAAAAAGGGGGAGATTGTAAGTGCATCTAGTGCCCCTTAGTGATTTTGGTGGATTGAAGACTTATAGGTTAAGGAACTAATGCGTTTGTGAGTGTACACATGTCTATAAGTCTATGAGGAGTTTGATATTTAAAGAGATAGTAGACCCCTAAAAAAGAAGTTCTTCGATGAAGACTTTGATATTTTGAAGACTTTCTGAAGACTTCGAAAGTGAAGAAATTGGTGTGACCTTGAAGACTTGGTATTCATTTGAGGAACATGAAGCGTGAAGACTTTTGTTTTCATAGTTTCATTTTCTCTTTCTTGAGTCATAGGAAACACCGTACTGTTAAAGGGGGACGAGGAAATACTAAGAAAAAAAAATTCCATGTGATGCTCAACTCAAAATCCTACACCTACCAATCCCTTCGTGTGAAGCCTTTGGAAATCTCATACAGTTCAGTCAATTTCTTCAAAGGATGTAGACGAAGTTCTTCCGATCACGAGGAATTTGTTCGACCGAGGAGTTAGGAATTCGCCAAAGGTCGGATTGCCTACACAAAGGAGGAACATGATAGCCCCGAGGAATTTGAGATTCAAATTTCTGACCGTTCTTTGTCTTTCTTGGCCACCTGTCCCAAAATATCTTATCCACCTAACGGTCATATCATTGAAGGACATTTATGTCTTATCATGTCGGGCTGCTCTCTAGGTTATAAATAGCCGCCCCTACAACCACTAGCTGGTTGGCTGCTCGAGAGAACTTGACACTTGTCATTTGAGAGCAACCCATCCTCCGAGGACTTTGAGCGAAAATCATCAAGTGAGGAAAACCCCAAAACCAAACCCCTACAAACCCAAAGTGATTGAGCATCATCAAGAAATTGATCCTGCGTGGATCCGACGCTTGTTACCTTTGAAGACTGTACTTCTTCCAGACGGTTAGGCGTCATGGTCTAGAGCATCCAAGAGGAATTGTGGATCGCCGAGTGACCAAGTCTGTGAAGGTTTGGAAGTCGCCTGAAGACTTACCACGAGTGATTGGACGAGGTCTGCATGTGACCTTAGTTCAAGGAGAATACGGTGAGGACTTGGTGTCCTGAGCTGCGTGCTCGGCCGATCGGGTGTCCGGACTGTGTGTCCTCGAGTTTAAATACTCAGCCGCTCAACCAGACGTACAACCGAGACAAAGCAGTTGGAACTGGTCTACCAAATCATTGTCTTCACCAACCTAATCGGTTCTATTTCCTCAACCCTTTCATTTCCTCATTCTTTGTGTTGAGTGTTTGTTCATATCTGTGTTTGAAGACTTTGACTGAAGACTTTCTCAAATTCCTCAGTTCAATTTCTTCAGTCAGTTTGTCTTCATCTTGTGTTATCCTGTGATTACGCTTTCTGTACTCTGTGTTTGTCTTCATTTCATCATGATGAACATGCGTGTAGTCTGTTATGCTTACTTCTGAGTACTTATTCCGCTGCAAGTAGTTCTTCGCTAAGGAATTTCCTCACTGGAAAATTCCTCAGTGAAGAATTCATAAAAAATCACCTATTCACCCCCCCTCTAGTCGATATAACGCACTTTCACTTCTCATCGTCATCTTGCGGCCCATAGACCCCGGTGATCCACCAAGGTTGCGCGCCCAAAGTGGTAGAGACGAGGGCCGTGATGTGGTGCTGACCGATGTAGGGGCTGGAGATCGCGATCTTGTTACGGTTCCAAGCAAGAAGGATGCCGCCCTGGGTGCCGATGGCCGGAAGGAAGAAATAGTCAAGGAAGCAGGAGCCGAGCTTCTCCACGACAAGGGGCAACAAGAACGAATCAAGCTTCATTTCTTGAAGACATACAATAATTCAGGGAAACACTGGTGCTTACAATTCTTGATTGAGTCGTTCAATCTTCGATCAATGGATGTCAAATTCCCTGTTCTTTCTTCTTTTTGTTGTTCTTGGAAGCCTGGTTCCTCGTTTCATCCCAGATCGAGAGACTCGCCGCGCCTGCCTCGTGAACGCCTCGGGCTGGTGCGTGAGGTTGAGGCGACGCGACCATGTACCGGCAGGAGACCTGCACCGCCTTGCCGCTTTGCAGTGGCGTGGACTGCCGCCGGTTCGGTGTTGCTCGCGGGCAAGCCCGTCGTGAGATTGCTCTGCTAGAGAGCGACGGGGCTGACCTTTGGGACGTCGCCGGCCTTGGTCTTCTGTGTCGCGCTGTGAGGCCGATGGAATCGTTCCGCCGGAAGTGTGCTGATAACGTGTTGAATAAAGATCGAGAGAGAGAGAGATTGAAAGACAATAAAATGAATCAAGTAGTCTTTATTGATAGTGTTGGATCCTTCATATACAACATGCACAGACGTCTCCAAAGGAGAGGGAGGTTCCGAGAGGCGACGCTCCAGGGAGAAACCGTTGTGACGGTACCCACATCGTGCGATTACATGCACGGGGAGAGTTGGGATTATCCCCTAATTAATGATGAGTTAATTATTCTTAACACCTAGGACTTAAAAAAACATCTATTGCTCCCAACCTGTCCGCACCATTCTAAAACTTCCACTCTCTGCAGAAAAAACAAAAGGAAACCACCAAACTGAGTATTGCACCAACCACGAAACAACAATCTAGAAAGGTAATGGAATTGAGGACATGCCCCTACGAAGCTCCCATTTGAACAATTAAACCAGCAGCTGCAAAATTGTACATCATTAGACCCTGCTTCGTGCAAGAAATTCATCAAGCACTCCATGAGCACAAAAAATGAATCTTTAGGAGAGAGATGGAAAATAGTGGTGGAGAGGATAAGCATACCTGCAGCAGAGCCTGCTGTCACCATTGGTGTAGGAACCTCCTCGACATCAAACCCTAGAAATGAAATAGAATGAAATTAATCAAGAGAGGAAGGAATCAGAACAAGGATTTCGCATGGGGAGGCAGAAGGCGGCGTTGTGCTATAACGAATGGGGCTGGTAGGAGGCTGAGACGAGGTCTGCATTGGTGAGCTGGAAAAGTTGGAGACGAGCAGGATGGTTCCAGACGCGGATCGAGGTGGTTCCGAAGGCGAGAGCACCTCCACGAGCGCCTCCATGGTGCAGCACATGTCGGAGCTCCACGAGCAGCCGCGGCTAGCAGGGCGCATCGGCACTCCGTGCTCTCCTGCAGGCTTGGCTCCTTCTCCATTGCACCACCTCTTCTCCACTTCACGTCCCTCCTCCTTCCTGGTTCTCCACTCGGCGGAGCCTCGGGAGTTGGCGCGGGCGGGGCCGAAGATGTGGGGGGGGGGGGGGCGAGGGGGAGGAGAGAGGGTGACGGCTTAGGGGAGAGGCAGCGGTCCGGGGGAGAGGCGACAGATTGAGGAGGAGGAGAGGAGGCGGGGATTGGGGGGAGGCCGCCTGCTCCTCTAGTTCTCCTGCATGAAGGAGAGAGATGGAGCCGGGTCGGGCTGTGATGATGATATAGACCTAGGGTAGGGTCGTAGGCCTGACCTATAGGCCCTACCCAAGGTCACTACCAAAGAAGCAAAGACACCCAAGGCACAACATGGAGTACCAATTGAAGACGTCGAGTGCAATTCACTTGACCAGTCACCTCACTCGGTACCCCTCCCTCTTGATATCACTCGACCTACCGAAGACCAGGAGTCGACCAGAACACCAACGGTCAGGCGTTCACTCCGTAGTCTTTAAGATCATTAATATCACTTTATGGCTGGCATAATCAGTAACACCCCATCTTTATGTACATTGAACTCCTTGTAACAGGGGATGGATGGGGTCCTGGCGCACTCTATATAAGCCACACCCCTCCTCTGGAACAAGGGTTCGCACCCCCTGTAACACACACTCACATATTCCAGTTGACCGCCTTAGGGCACCGAGACGTAGGGCTTTTACCTCCTCCGAGAGGGCCTGAACTCGTAAACACTTGCGTACAATCTCACGTTAGCTAGGACCTTGCCTCCTCATTCGTACCCCCTATGCTTACTGTCAGACTTAGAACCACGACAGTTGGCGCCCATCGTGGGGCAAAGCGTCTTAGCGACTTCTGGCGAGGTTGCATTTTCTTCGATCTTCATCAGCATGGTTTCTGGCGGCGGTTTGGTCATCGTCCGTGAGTTCCGACTCAGCGTGCTCACTTTCGTCGCCGACGACTCCGCCTGGCTCCAGGAGGCCCCCCTCGATGTCGAGGCTCTCCCGGTTCGTGGCTCTTCGCACTTCCGCGCGAGTTCCTGCGGCGTCCTCCTTCGGCAGCCGTCTTCCCTATACCAGTCGGTCATTGCATCATCGTCTCACTCTGCTGGACGCCGCCGCAAGCGGTCTGGGCATTTGCGGCTCCAGCGGTGGGTGAGACACGAGGTGGCTCGTCAGGCGTTCTCCCCCCAAGTCGCGGTGATCGAGCCCGATGTATTTCCCTGCGGATCAGTCGACCTGTCGACTGATTTTGCAGATACCTTTTCCGAGAGCGAGAGTTGTGACCCCGCGGCGGAGGTCCTCATGGTCGACTCCCATCGCAGTCCGCCTGGTTTTCATGGCAACGACGACATCGGTAGAAGCAATGGCCCATCACTCGACCATGAAGAGTATCAGCCCCAACCTCTCAGCTCGCAGCAGAGGGAGGAGCTGCATCGCTGCAACGTGGAGGCTCTCTAGACCCCCATCATAGGGGAAACCGCCGAGGCCCGCGCCTTGGAGGCAGTGCTCGTCGACTGGTCACCAAGTCCAGTTGACGTCCACGGCAATTGTTTCCACTGGAAACTCAGGTATTCCGCACACCGATTCAAAATCTTGCAGCTGCAGCGCATATCGTAGAGTCCATTCAGCCGTCCCGTTCAGAGGCTGGAAGAGGCTTGGAGCAAATTAGGGCGCTGCTCCGAGCGGCAGGGGACCAGAACTCCGCTATGTCCCAGTCGCGGAACAAAATCCATAGCATATTAGTAAGAGCAGGCACCATTCAGTCGGCACACAGTCCTAGGTTGCCTTTGCGGCATGGAGGTCGTGATCACCGCTAGGATCGGCACCTGGGAAGAGCTCATGGAGAATATGATCGTGAGTACGTCCGCGACAACCACCGTCGAGCGCCTTCGCCCCTTCTGGGGGACGGGTCATACGCACCCTGGCGATATGATGACAGACGTCCGTATGGGAATGAATGTAGAGTACCAGTCGACCCCAGAGAGCCCGGCTTCGATGCAAGGTCCGTCCTTGTGCAGGGTTTGGTCAACCGGAACAGAGCATACAGAGAAGGGCTGGATAGGGACCGACCCAGTGGAAGCAGAGTCCACATTTCTGGCCCAGAGTGTTTCGGAAGAGCCATCAGAGCCGCTGAGATCCCTCATAACTTCAGATTGGCGACTGGCGTTAGTAAGTTCACAGGAGAGTCGAAGCCCGACACTTGGCTTGAAGATTACCGAGTGGCTATGCACATTGGTGGCGGCAGCGATGAGGTGGCCATGAAGCACCTCCCTCTGATGCTTGAAGGTCTGCCAGAGCTTGGCTAAATCAGTTGGCCCCTGGGAGCATTTTGAGTTGGAATGAGTTAGCCCGAGTGTTTACCAGAACATTCGAGGGCACCTGCAAGAGACCTGCTGGTCTACCGGAGTTGCATCACTGCGTGCAGAAACCGAATGAAACCTTGAGAGACTATAACTAGAGATGGATCACTCTGCACCACACAGTGGAGAATGTGTCAGATCACCAAGCAGTCTGTGCCTTTAAGGAAGGCGTTCGCTACAGAGAGCTTAATCTGAAGTTCGGTCGGACAGGAAATATGTCCTTGACTCGGATGATGGAGATTTCCACCAAGTACACTAGCGGCGAAGAGGAGGACCGACTCCAGAGTGGTAAGCACAAAACAGTCGCCCAGGACACCGGAGGGGGAAATTCCAGTCGGAAGCAGAAGCGAAAGGCTGAGGCAGCAGGTCCTGCCGAGGCAGCAGGTCCTGCCGAGGCAGCAGGTCCTGCCGAGGCAGCAGTGTTGAATCAAGGAAAGTTCAAAGGGAAGCCCAAAGGGCCTTGGATCCCTAAGAAGGTGAAGGACCAGGAAGGAAACGATGTGATGGATTTGCCGTGTCATATTCACACCAAGAAGGATGAGGAGGGGAACCGGATTCTCCCCAAGCATACCACTCGACAATGTCGACTCCTAATCCAGAACTTCCGAAAAAGTAAACCCAGTGATAAGGACAAAGAGTCCGAGAAGGAAGAAGAAGACAAGGATGATGATGGTGGTTACCCCAATGTCAATGCCACCTTGGTGATTTTTGCCAATATCGAGAGCAAAAGTCGACTGAAGGTCATTAACAAAGAGGTGAACATGGTTGCTCCGGCAACAGCAAAGTATTTGAAGTGGTCAAAAAACCCCATTACATTCGACCAGACCGACCACCCGGCACGCGTAGCTACCCCTGGGCGGCAAGCACTAGTGGTTGATCCAGTCGTGGGAGGCACCCGACTGACCAAGGTTCTGATGGATGGTGGCAGTGGTCCGAATATTCTGTATGCTGAGGTCCTCAAAGGAATGGGCATCCCGATGTCCAAACTCAGCGAGAGCAACATGCGGTTCCATGGAATCATCCCAGGAAAGAAAGCCAAATCACCCGGCCAGATCACTCTTGACGTGGTTTTCGGCGATGAGAAGAATTTCCGCAAGGAAAAGTTGACATTTGAGGTTGTGGATTTCCAGAGTGCCTATCATGCCATTCTGGGTAGACCTGCTTATGCTAGCTTTATGGCTCAACCGTGTTATGTATATCTCAAGATGAAGATGCCTGGCCCCAGGCGGGAAGTTACTCGGTTTTCTCATTTCCGAACAAGGGATCGACGCAAATCCAGAGAAGATTGGCACAATCCTCCGGATGAAGCGTCCCGTGCTGATAACCCACAGATAGGGGATCATTTGTAGCCTCTTTCGATAAGTAAGAGTGTAGAACCCAACGAGGATATAAAGGTAGAACACATATTCCCTCAAGTTCTATCGACCACCGATACAACTCTACGCACGCTTGACGTTTGCTTTACCTACACCAAGTATGAAACTAGAAGTACTTTGTAGGTGTTGTTGGATAGGTTTGCGAGATAATAAAGATCACGTAAATATAAACTAGGGGCTGTTTAGATAAAGAAGCAATAAAGTAAATATAGCGAGTGTGGAAAAGTGGTGGTAGGAGTTGTGAAATTGTCCCTAAGCAATTGACTACTTTACTAGACCGGTAGCAAGTTTTATGTGGCAGAGACATAAGCTAACATACTTTCTCTTCTTGGATCATATGCACTTATGATTCGAACTCTAGCAAGCATCTGCAACTACTAAAGATCATTAAGGTAAACACAACCATAGCATTAAAGCATCAAGTCCCCTTTATCCCATACGCCACAACCCCCTCACTCGGGTTTATGCTTCTGTCACTCAAGCAACAAACTATAAGCGAATCATGAACGTATTGCAACACCCTACAGCGGGAATCCCTCATTCTTGCACGACACAGAGGGCACAATAGGACAGCAACATAACCACAAGCAAATTAAACCAATCATAGCAATTCACCAATTACCGACAGGACAACGAAAATCTACGCAGACATCGTAGGATGGCAACACATCATTGGATAATAGTATGAAGCATAAAGCACCATGTTCAAGTAGAGGGTACAGCGGGTTGCGGGAGTGGACCGCTGTAGATAGATGGGGGAAGGTGATGGAGATGTTGGTGAAGATGATGGAGGTGTTGGTGTAGATTGCGGTGATGATGATGGCCCCCGGCGGCATTCCGGCGCCACCGGAAGCAAGGGGGAGAGAGCCCCCTTCTTCTTATTCTTCTTCCTTGACCTTCTCCCTAGATGGGAGAAGGGTTTTCCCTCTGGTGCTTGGCTCCCATGGCATGGGAGGGGCGAAAGCCCCTCCGAGATTGGATCTGTCTCTCTGTCTCTCTCTGTTTCTGCGTTCTCCTCTTCTGCCCTTTCACCGTTTCTTATATATCCAGAGATCTGTAACTCCGATTGGACTGAAACCTTTGCCAAGATTTTTCTCCGAAAATTAGCATTCTTGCGGCCAAAGAAGAGCAGTAACCGCCTTACGGGGTGCCCACGAGGGTCAGGGGTGCGCCCACCCCCTGGGGTGCGCCCCCTGCCTCATGGCCCCCTCGGGCGTCGTCTCGCGTTGATTTTTCTTCCAGAAAATCATAAATATTCCAAAAATATTCTCTGTCCGTTTTTATCCCGTTTGGAATCCGTTTGATATGGGTTTCTAGGAAACATAAAACATGCAACAAACATGAACTGGCACTGGGCACTGGATCAATATGTTAGTCCCAAAAATAATATAAAAAGTTGCCAAAAGTATATGAAAGTTGAATAATATTGGCATGGAACAATAAAAAATTATAGATACGACGGAGACGTATCAGCATCCCCAAGCTTAATTCCTGCTCGTCCTCGAGTAGGTAAATGATAAAAAGATAATTTTTGATGTGGAATGCTACCTAGCATAATATTGATCATGTAATCTAATCATGGCATGAATATTAAGACATGAGTGATTCAAGGCAATAGTCTGTCATTTGACATAAAAACAATAATACTTCGGGCATCCCAACAAACAATCATGCCTTTCAAAATATCAATGCTTAAAGAACGTTATCCCTACAAAATCATATAGTCTTGTATGCTCCCTTTTGTTAACACAAGGTACCCCTCATGCCTATCCCTGTGTCAGCCAAGCAATTGGTTCATACTTTTTAACGCGCTTCAGCTTTGTCAACCTTCACGCAATACATGAGCGCAAGCCATGGATATAGCACTATAGTTGGAATAGAGTATGATGGTGGGGATTTATGTGGAGAAGACAAAAAGGGAGAAAGTCTCACATCGATGCGGCTAATCAACGGGCTATGGAGATGCCCATCAATTGATGTCAATGTGAGGAGTAGGGATTGCCATGCAACGGATGCACTAGAGCTATAAGTGTATCAAAGCTCAAACTGAAACTAAGTGGGTGTGCATCCAACTTGCTTGCTCATGAAGGCCTCGGGCATTTCAGGAAGCCCATCATCAGAATATACAAGCCAAGTTCTATAATGAAAATTCCCACTAGTATATGAAAGTGATAACTCAAGAGACTCTCTATATGAAGAACATGGTGCTACTCTGAAGCACAAGTGTGGTAGAAGGATAGTAACATTGCCCCTTTTCTTTTTTCTTTTTTTGGCGGGCTTCTTTGGCCCCCCTTTTTTATTTAGGCTTCTTTGGCCTCTTTTTTTACATGGGGCAATGCTCTAATAATGATGATCATCACACTTTTGTTTACTTACAACTCATGGATTACAACTCGATATCTAGAACAAAGATATGACTCTATATGAATGCCTCCGGCGGTGTACCGGGATGTGCAATGATCTAGCATAGCAATGACATCAAAAAATGGACAAGCCATGAAAACATCATGCTAGCTATCTTACGATCATGCAAAGCAATATGACAATGAATGCTCAAGTCATGTATATGATGATGATGGAAGTTGCATGGCAAGATATCTCGAATGGCTATGGAAATGCCATGATAGGTAGGTATGGTGGCTGTTTTGAGGAAGATATAAGGAGGCTTATGTGTGATAGAGCGTATCGTATCACGGGGTTTAGATGCACCGGTGAAGTTTGCACCAACTCTCAAGGTGAGAAAGGGCAATGCATGATACCGAAGAGGCTAGCAATGATGGAAGGGTGAGAGTGCGTATAATCCATGGACTCACATTAGTCATAAAGAACTCATATACTTATTGCAAAAGTTTATTAGCCCTCAAAGCAAAGTACTACTACGCATGCTCCTAGGGGGGAGGTTGGTAGGAGTTAACCATCGCGCGCCCCCGACCGTCATGCAAAGATAAACAATCAAAATACAATGCGCGCCAATTTGGTCACATAGTTAGTTGACCATACGTGCATGCTTCAGGAATCACAAACCTTAACACTAATATCCTTACTAGACACAACCATCTACTAGAACCTCCTACATATTATCATCTCTATATCGCAAAACTATTGGAAGGAATCAAACATATCATATTCAGTGATCCACAAGTTTTATGTAGGATTTTATGACTAACCATGTGAATGACCAATTCCTGTCATCTCTCTAAATTGATATAAGTGAAGAAAGAGAGTTTAATTCTTTCTACAAAAGATATGCCCACGCTCTAACAAATATAAGTTAAGCAAAAGAGCATTCTACAAATGGCGATTTTCTATGTGAAGAGAAACAGGCAATCCAAACTTCAAATGATATAAGTGAAGCACATGAAGCATTCTATAAAGCCATACTCAAAAGATTTAAGTGAAGTGCAATGAGCATTCTATAAATCAACCAAGGACTATCTCATACCAGCATGGTGCATAAAATAAAAGTGAAAACTAAATGCAAAAGACGCTCCAAGATTTGCACATATCGCATGAACGAAATGAATCCGAAAACATATCGATACTTGTTGAAGAAAGAGGGGTTGCCTTCCGGGGCATACCCAAGCTTAGACGCTTGAGTCTCCTTGAATATTTACTTGGGGTGCCTTGGGCATCCCCAAGCTTGAGCTCTTGCCTCTCCTCCTTTTCCTCATATCGAGACCTTCTCGATCAAACACTTCATCCACACAAAGCTTCAACAGAAAACTCGGTAAGATCCCTTAGTATAATAAAGCAAATCACTACTCTAGGTATTGTAGCAAACCAATTCATATTTTTTTTGCATTGTATCTACTGTAATATAACTTTTCCATGGCTTAATACACTGATAGAAATTAATAGTTTCATCAAAAGAAGGAAACTATGCATCAAAAACAGAATCTATCAAAAACAGAACAGTCTGTAGCAATCTGAACATTCACCGTACTTATGGTATCCCAAAAATTCTACCAAAATTAGGAAAAATAAACAATTTGTACAGAAAGACAATGCAGAAAGTTTCAGAACCGTTTGACATTCCAGTAAAAAAATGTAAAATCGTGCACTACAGCCAAAGTTTCTGTCCTGCACCGCACAAACCAACAAGCATTGTAAACATCCTAAAGGCAAACCTTGGCACATTATTTTATAATACAATGGAACTGTACAAGGGGATAATTATTTTTGATGAAAAGTTTTTGTAATTAAGATTCACAAAGTTTTCGTGAGCATGAACAAAGTTCAAGGAGCTCCCCCACTTCAACAATGCTTGTCTTTCTCACTTTCACTTTCCTTTTTGAAAAGTGTTGGGTTCCCCTCTTTATTTTTTTAGACTATATGAAAGAACTCAACAGAAATAAATGACTCTCTAAAACTTCCGGGTTGTCTCCCTGGCAGCGCTTTCTTTAAAGCCATTAAGCTAGGCATATAGTGCTCAAGTAATGGATCCACCCAGATCCCAAGGTATATCAAAGCCAATTTTAATTAACAATGATTTGTAATTAAGTAGTGAGCACAAAGTAATATATATCAAGCAATAAAAAAGTCTAACTCTCTTCCTATGCATCGGCATGTCATAAAAGAACAATTCATGCACACATAGTAAAGGCCAATGCATAGTATAAGCAGTTTCTTGCAATTTTATCGTGTTGGAAACATAAAGAGGCGGAGATGTAGTTCCTCTCTCGTAATAATTGCAAGTTGGAGCAGCAAGCACATGCATATTATATCTATCAAAATCATCATGTGCAACGGTAGAATGCAACCCATCAATATAATCCTTAATAAAGGCAAACTTCTCCGATATAGTGTAGTAGGGAGAATTCAAAAAGATAATAGGACTATCATGCATGGGTGCAATAGCAACAATTTCATGTTTAACATAAGGAACTATAGCAAGTTCATCTCCATAAGCATCATTCATATTGGCATCTTGGCCACAAGCATAGGAAGCATCAAGTTCATCAAAAAGGGATATTTTAAACAAATTAAAGGGATCATAGCAATTATCATAGCAATCATCCTTCGGTAAGCACGAAGGGGAATTAAACAATGTATGAGTTGAAGAGTTACTCTCATTAGAAGGTGGGCATGGGTAGCTAATCCGCTCTTCCTCCTTTTGTTCTTCGCTCTCCTCATCATCTTTTTCATCCAATGAGCTCACAGTTTCAGTAATTTCCTCTTCCATAGTTTCCTGCAAAATATTAGTCTCTTCTTGGACAGCGGAGACTTTCTCAATACATGCATCAATACCGGAATTGTATTCATAATTCTCATAACGATATTTAAGTATAGCAAAATTTTCAGGTCTGTAAACAGCATTATCAAGATTTTCACACTCTTTAAACAAAGATTCAATCTCATAAGTACCCATAAAAGCAACAAATTCTTCTATTTGTTCCACATCATAGTAATCATATATACCATTAGCATAAGAAGCTAAGGTTTCATTATCATTAAATTTGCATGAAAAGGGAAGGTGTGGAGCCTTCATCCTGGAGCAACAAGTATAATCATATCTCAAGCATAGTTGCCGAGCATACCAATGGAACATATGAATTTGATCCCATAATAGTTTCCCTTTTTGTGTCAGGCGATAATCCCTAAAGTATTCACGTTGATCCAACGTGTATCCCATAACATAATTGAATGGGGTTTTCTCAGGATTATCAAAGTAGTACATAATATTTTTCACATAACCAGCATCGAGGGTTTTAGGAGGTTCCCCATCTCCATGAGTAGCAAGTACACCTAATGTTTTTGGTATTTCGTGTTCCATATCCATAACTAAAGATAGAGAACAACTTAGATCAGCAAATAAAAATTACTTAGTGATAAAGCAAACAAGCACACACGAGAATATTCACCCCACACTATGACTCCCCGGCAACGGCGCCAGAAAAAGGTCTTGATAACCCACAAGTATAGGGGATCATTTGTAGCCTCTTCCGATAAGTAAGAGTATCGAAACCAACAAGGAGCTAAAGGTAGAACAAATATTCCCTCAAGTTCTATCGACCACCGATACAACTCTACGCATGCTTGACGTTCGCTTTACCTAGAACATGTATGAAACTAGAAGTACTTTGTAGGTGTTGTTGGATAGGTTTGAGAGATAATAAAGAGCACATAAATATAAACTAGAGGCTGTTTAGATAAAGAAGCAATAAAGTAAATATAGCAAGTGTGGCAAAGTGGTGGTAGGAGTTGTGAAATTGTCCCTAAGAAATTGACTACTTTACTAGACCGATAGCAAGTTTTACGTGGGAGAGGCATAAGCTAACATACTTTCTATTCTTGGATCATATGCACTTATGGTTCAAACTCTAGCAAGCATCCGCAACTACTAAAGATCATTAAGGTAAAACCCAACCATAGCATTAAAGCATCAAGTCCCCTTTATCCCATACGCCACAACCCCCTTACTCGGTTTTATGCTTCTATCACTCAAGCAACCCACTATAAGCGAATCATGAACGTATTGCAACACCCTACAGCGGGAATCCCTCACGCTTGCACGACACGGAGGGCACAATAGGACAGCAACATAACCACAAGCAAATTAAACCTATCATAGCAATTCACCAATTACAGATAGGACAACAAAAATCTACTCAGACATCATAGGATGGCAACACATCATTGGATTATAATATGAAGCATAAAGCACCATGTTCAAGTAGAGGGTACAATGGGTTGCAGGAGAGTGGACCGTTGTAGATAGATGGGGGAACGTGATGGAGATGTTGGTGAAGATGATGGAGGTGTTGGTGTAGATCCCGGTGATGATGATGGCCCCCGGCGGCGTTCCGGCGCCACCAGAAGCAAGGGGGGAGAGAGCCCCCCTTCTTCATCTTCTTCCTTGACCTTCTCCCTAGATGGGAGAAGGGTTTTCCCTCTGGTCCTTGGCTCCCATGGCGTGGGAGGGGCGAGATCCCCTCCGAGATTGGATCTGTCTCTCTGTCTCTCTCTGTTTGTGTGTTCCCCTCTTCTGCCCTTTCACCGTTTCTTATATATCCGGAGATCCGTAACTCCAATTGGACTGAAACCTTTGCCAAGATTTTTCTCTGAAAATTAGCTTTCTTATGCCAAAGAAGAGCACTAACCGCCTTACGGGGTGCCCACAAGGGTCAGGGGCGCGCCCCCTGAGGGAGTCCTGGATTAGGGGGTATCCGGACAGCCGGACTATATACATCGTCCGAACTATTGAAGCGCAAAGATACAAGACTCAAGACTTCGACCCGTGTCCGGATGGGACTTTCCTTGGCATGGAAGGCAAGCTTGGCGATCCGGATATAATATTTCCTTCCTTGTAACCGACTCCATGTAAACCCTAGCCCTCTCTGGTGTCTATAAACGGAGAGGTTGGTCCTTAGAAGGCCGATCACAATTACAATCATACCATCATAGGCTAGCTTCTAGGGTTTAGCCTCTACGATCTCGTGGTAGATCTACTCTTGTACTACCCATATCTTCAATATTAATCAAGCAGGAAGTAGGGTTTTACCTCCATCGAGAGGGCCCGAACCTGGGTAAACATCTGCGTCCCTTGCTTCCTGTTACCATCAGCCTAGACGCACAGATCGGGACGTCCTACCCGAGATCTGCCGGTTTTGACACCGACATTGGTGCTTTCATTGAGAGTTCCTCTGTGTCGTCGCTGCAAGGCTTGATGGCTCGTCTCGTCGTCAGGGACAACATTACCGCGAGGGGAGCTCTGGCTGTAGGCCAAACTCTCCGACTAGGCGGCTTCGTCATGGCCGCCCCATCGGCTGTCGCATCGACGATGGCCTCTCGGGTCATCACGCATAAACTTCACATCAATTTGGAACTCGCCGAACAGATGGACCCGATAGAGCTCTCTTCTCTTAATGAGCTCTTGGATCGCATCGCCGCTTTGGGAGTCATAACAGACTATGACCGGATCGGGCTTAAACCCGACCAAAGGGACATTAAATACCCGCCGGCCACCCATGAGATAGTGGTATCGGAGGAACCACACAAGGAGTATCACTCTATTTTTAGGATGAATTATGTCCGGATCGCCGAGCTCCCAGAGCCGGACACCCGCCCGGGGGATGATATGACCCGGGTCCCGGACTTAGAACCGGGCATGGGGCCGGAAAAATTGGGCAGCGTCCCGAATCCCGAGCTGTTGAACTCGGAAGCTTCCATGCCCCGGGGGTGCTAGATCGGATCAGAATCCGGATTCAGCTATAACCACCCACGCGGACTTAAATCGTCTCTCCCATATTAGGCAAGAGCCCCTGGAGACAGTACATCATTACTGGGCCAGATTCCTCCTTGTGCTAAACAAGGTCGAGGACTGCCACGAGGAGGACGTAGTCTCGCTCTTCTGCAGAAAATGCACGGACAAAGGAATCCTTAATGCTATAAGTTGCCGTGACATAGTACGCTTTGCGGACTTAGCAATCATAGTACAGAAGTACTGTGCGATGGAAAGCGTCTGGAAAACTCACACTGAATTTTGGGACAATCCGGCTTTCACCAAAACCTTTGTCCGAACTAAACGGGCGAACTCAGACGTCGTCCGATCCAATCCCCAAGAAACCAAAGCCCATCCTGTATGGGAACCGTATTGGAAAAATGGCTCAATGGGCCATGTAAACTCCACAAGACTCCTGGACACGACCAACTCATAGCCTTAGGGCATGTTGGATACTCCGGCAGGTTGCAAAAAGTGGTGAGGATCTTCTTACAGAACAACATCCCGCCAACGAGCACAATACGGTACTAACAGTCTTCGAGACTTTTGCCTCAAATAGTAGGCGTGAGCGAGCTCATCGAAGATCCACAGAAATTTGCCATGCGGCCAAAACAAACCCCTAGAACGACACTGCTATAACTTTTAATGCCAGTGACGAACCTCGATCCCCGACTGTCTGGGCACCAGCCGCTCTGGTTCTTAGCCCAATCGTGGACGGCTTTCGGCTCACTAAAGTGCTCATGGATGGTGGAAGCGGATTAAATCTGATCTATGAAGAGACACTCAGCAAGATGGAAATTGACAAAGGCCGCATTGTACAAAGTGGCACAACCTTCAGGGGAATTATCCCTAGTCGGGAAGCACGGTGTGCGGGAAAAATCACACTTGACGTGGTATTCGGCACCTCGGAGAATTATAGGTCCGAAGAAATCACATTCCAAGTGGCCCCTTTTAGCAGCGGATACCACACCCTTTTAGGGCGGGACGCGTTTGCAAGCTTTCAAGCTATAACCCATTACGGGTGCATGAAGCTTAAAATGCCCGGCCCCAATGGAATCATCACTCTAGCCAGTGATTCGGATGTCACACTTCGCGCCGAAAACAAAACCGCAGCACTAGCCCTAGAGGCATTATCCGAGGCCCTAGCAGCCGAAGAATTAACAACACTGCGGGCCACCGTGGACAGGGACGACGTGATACTCGACAAGCGACCCAAGTCCACCTCATTTAAACCCGCAGACGAGATAGTCAAATTCCAAGTGCATCCAACGGACCTCACGAAGACAGCCTGCTCGGGACACAACCGAGCCTCATACTGGATGCCGTGACCGCGAGATTTCTTACGCGAGAATTGGGACATCTTCGCCTGGCACCCATCGGACATGCCAGGCATCCCACGCAGATTGGCCAAACACAGCCTCAATATACTAAAAGGATACAAACCGGTCAAGCAAACTCTAAGACGGTTTTCAGAGCGCAAATGGCAGGCAATGGGGGAAGAGCTAGCCAAACTACTCGAGGCCGGATTCATCAGAGATATCAAGTGTCTGGATTGGCTGGCAAACCTTGTAATGGTACCAAAGAAGGACAAATCTTGGCGCCTATGTGTCGACTTTAAAGACCTCAACAAAGCTTGCCACAAGGATCCCTTTCCCCTCCCTCGCATCGGTCAAATCATTGATGCCACAGCAGGACACGACTCGCTGTGTTTCCTCGACGCATACTCAGGATACCATCAAATAAAGATGGCAGAGTCTGACCAAGCCGCAACAGCTTTCATAACGCCATATGGCCCTTTCTGCTTCAACACTATGCCTTTCGGGCTTAAGAACGCCGGCGCAACCTACCAACGCATGATACAAACATGCCTGGAAAAGCAAATCAACAAAACAGTTGAGGCATACGTTGATGACACGGTCATAAAAACAAGACACGTCGAAACCCTAATAGATGACTTGAGGCTTACATTCGACAATCTCCGGACATACGACATCAAGCTGAACCCGGAAAAATGCGTTTTTGGCGTCCCCTCGGGAAGCTACTCGGCTTCATCGTTTCCAATAGAGGAATTGAAGCGAATCCGACAAAAATCCGAAGCTCATCACGATTGGCTATACCAACCGACCTCAAGCACATCCAAAACTAGCCGGATGCGTGGCTGCTCTCGGCCGCTTTATTTCCGAGTTAGGAGAAAAGGCATTACCTCTTTACCGCCTTCTTGGCGCACAAGACCAACACTTCGTGGAAGGATGCAGCCGCGGCCGGACTGGATGAAATAAAGACCTTATTGGCCAGTAATCCAGTACTAATATCGCTAAATATTGACGAACCTATGCTGCTCTACATAGCTGCAACACATCAAGTTGTAAGCGCAGTGCTCGTTGTTGAACGAGAGGTTGACGGATACAAATTCCCGCTCCAGAAGCCGGTTTACTACGTATCCACGGTCCTAACCCCATGCAAATCCCGATACCCACACTATCAAAAAATAGCATACGCGGTGTTCATGGCATCCTGGAAGCTACGACACTACTTTCAAGAGTGTTCGATTACGGTGGCCTCCGAAGTACCACTCAATGACATAATAAATAACCGGATGCTATGGGCCGGAAGCTACGTCTTGAGCTTGCGTTGGTTTTCCCCGAAGAGGAGAGGATGATGCAGCAGGGTAGCGTAAGTATTTCCCTTAGTTTTTGAGAACCAAGGTATCAATCCAGTAGGAGGCCACACACAAGTCCCTCGTACCTGCACAAAACGATAGCTACTCGCAACCAACGCGATTAGGGGTTGTCAATCCCTTCACGGTCACTTACGAGAGTGAGATCTGATAGAGATGATAGATAATATTTTTGGTATTTTTATTGTATATAGATGCAAAGCAAAAAGTAAAAGGCAAAGTAAAAACAAAGCAAGTATTAAAGTGATGGATACTGATATGATGAGAATAGACCCGGGGGCCATAGGTTTCACTAGTGGCTTCTTTCAAGAGCATAACTATTCTACGGTGGGTGAACAAATTACTGTTGAGAAATTGATGAATCGAAAGCATAGTTATGAGTATATCTAGGTATGATCATGTATATAGGCATCACGTCCGAGACAAGTAGACCGAAACGATTATGCATCTACTACTATTACTCCACTCATCGACCGCTATCCAGCATGCATCTAGAGTATTAAGTCTATCCAGCATGCATCTAGAGTATTAAGTTAAAAACAGAGTAACGCCTTAAGCAAGATGACATGATGTAGAGGAATAAATTCATGCAATATGATAAATACCCCATCTTGTTATCCTCGATGGCAACAATACAATACGTGCCTTGCAACCTTTTCTGTCACTAGGTAAGGACACGACAAGATTGAACCCAAAGCTATGCACTTCTCCCATTGCAAGAACTACCAATCTAGTTGGCCAAACCAAACGGATAATTCGAAGAGACTTGTAAAGATAACTCAATCATACATAAAAGAATTCAGAGAAGATTCAAATATTATTCATAGATAAGATGGATCATAAACCCACAATTCATCGGTCTCAACAAACACACCGCAAAATAAGATTACATCGAATAGATCTCCACGAGAGAGGGGAGAACATTGTATTGAGATCCAAAAAGAGAGAAGAAGCCATCGGCTACTAGCAATGGATCCAAGGTCTGAAGTAAACTACTCACACTTCATCGGAGGGGCTATGGTGATGATGTAGAAGCCCTCCGTGCTGGATGCCCCCTCCGGCGGAGCTCCGGAACAGGCCCAAAGATGGGATCTCGTGGATACAGGAAGTTGCAGCGGCGGAATTAGGTTTTTGGCTCCCCCCTGATCGTTTGGGGGTACGTAGGTATATATAGGAGGAAGGAGTACGTCGGTGGAGCAACAGGGGCCCATAGGCGGGGCGCCCTAGGCGCCCCCACCCTCGTGACCGCCTCTCTTGTGCCTTGGCGTAGGGTCCAAGTCTCCTGGATCACGTTCGGTGAGAAAATCACGTTTCCAAAGGTTTCGTTCCGTTTGGACTCCGTTTGATATTCTGTTTCTTCGAAACACTGAAATAGGCAAAAAAAACAGCAATTCTGGGCTGGGCCTCCGGTTAATAGGTTAGTCCCAAAAATAATATAAAAGTGGAAAATAAAGCCCAATATAGTCCAAAACAGTAGATAAAGTAGCATGGAGCAATCAAAAATTATAGATACGTTGGAGACGTATCACCGGATTGCCAAATGGGCCATTGAGCTCCTTCCGTTCAACATAACATACAAACCTCAGCAGGCCATCAAGTCGCAAGTATTGGCCGACTGTGTCGCCGAATGGACAGAAGCCGAACTCCCTAAAGAGTACGTCGCGTACTCAAACTGGATCATGCACTTCGACGACTCTAAAATGCTGGCTAGATTGGGAGCAGGCGTAGTCCTGACGTCTCCCACCGGAGACACGGTCCAGTACGTCCTCCAAATATTATACACAGACTCCAACAATGCAGCCGAATACGAGGATCTGTTGCACGGTCTTCGGATGGCAGTCTCTATGGGCATTCAACGCCTAGAAGTGCGTGGGGATTCAAACCTCGCAATATCATAAATAAACGGAGATTTTGATGCCAAAGACCTGAAAATGGCGGCCTACCGTAATGCCGTCCTCAAAATGTTAGCTCGGTTCGAGGGGCTCAAATTCCACCATGTGGCTCGAGAAAACAATCAAGCGGCGGATGTCCTCGCTCGCATCGGCGCTAAACGCGACCCTATCCCACCTAACATATTCTTGGAACGGCTGTTCAAGCCATCCGTAGTATGGGAAGGGGATTCCGGCAATACTAGCACGGATCCGAATACACCCCCAGGTTCCGAACTATCAGACATAGTCGGAGGTTCTACCACCGAAATAACGCCCTCGGCCCATGAAATCATGGTTGTAATCGCCCCATGGACCGAACCTTTCTTGGCCTACCTAAATAGGCAGGAGCTCCCCGACGACCAAAATGAAGCACACTGCATCGTCCGGCGCTCTAAAGCTTACAAAGTCTACGAAGGGGAACTCTACAAGAAAAGCGCTACCGGAGTACTCCAAAGATGCATCTCCGAAGAGGAAGGGCGGCAGCTCTTGGCTGAAATCCATGCCGGATCAAGGGCAACATGCCGCTGCTCGAACATTAGTCGCCAAGGCCTTCCGTACAGGTTTCTACTAGCCGACGGCCCGAAAGCAGACGACAGACCTTGTCCAACATTGCGTTGGTTGCCAGCTCTTCGCCAATCAGAGTCATATGCCCCCTACCGCTCTCCAAACAATCCCCATAACTTGGCCCTTCGCGGTCTGGGGGCTGGATATGGTCGGACCTCTTAAAGGTGGAAACCATAAGAAAAAATACTTATTGGTCATGGTGGACAAATTCACCAAATGGATAGAAGCCAAACCAGTCAAAACGGCCGAATCCGGACCAGTAATAGACTTCATATCCGGGGTTGTACACCTATACGGTGTCCCCCACAGCATCATCACTGATAATGGCTCAAATTTCACAGCCGACAAAGTGAAAACTTGGTGCGCAAAAATGGGCATTAAGCTTGATTACGCTTCCGTCTACCATCCCCAAACAAACGGCCAGGTAGAGCGGGCAAATGGTCTCATCATGAGCGGCATCAAACCGAGACTATTGCGATCCTTGACAGAGTCAGACACGCACTAGGTCGAGGAGCTCGACTCCGTACTCTGGGGGCTGCGGACCACGCCGAATCGCACAACCGGATATACACCATTTTTTATGGTGTACGGCGCGGAAGCGGTATTACCCTGGGACATAATACATGATTCACCATGCATACGCATGTACGTAGAGATGGAAGCCGAGTTAGATCGGCAGGATAACTTGGACGCCCTGGAGGAGGAGCGCGACATCGCAAAAGCCCGCTCCGCATTCTATCAGCAGCAGGCTCGACGATATCAAAGCAGAGAAGTGCGGGCCAAAACATACAATATTGGCGAGCTCGTTCTACGCCTACCGGAGAAGAAGAAGGACAAGCTCAAACCCAAGTGTGAGGGTCCCTTCGTCATTGCAAAGTTCTCACCGGAGGAGCGTACCGCTTACGTAATGCATCCGATAACAGTCTCGAGCGGAACCCACGGAACGCGGCCAGACTCCGGAGATTCTATGCCTAATGCCGAACTCAATGTTCGTCTCCTAACCACTCCTTTTTAATTATGCTCCATCTTTTTTTCCTTTCTCGACCTTTTTCTCTCTTCACACAAAGTATTCAATACAGTGCGGATTTCCGGATCACTCCGGCCGCACTAAATGTGTAAGCAATACCTGGGGGCTTCCTATACGGAAGCTAAAAATGATTACTCACATGGCTTTCTGCCCATCACATATGCATTCTTTTTCCATATGTGCCTTTTCTTCACCATTATATGCATCGATATGACTTAAGATGTTGCCAAGCTGGGTTGCCTGGCTCTTGTGTTTATGCCCTACGTTCCCGTTAATTCGACTAGGTCATAAGGGGAGCACCACTACGATTGTTACTGCCGGTTCAGCCGGATGTGTACCTCAGACTGGGTGAAGCCGAAAGCTAGCTTCCTTAAGAGAATATTCGGTCGGTGAACAAAAGATGAATTCGTTTATTATAAAAAAAATCCCCAGAAGTCTTGTATCCTGCGCCATTGTTCACAGTCCGGACATGTGCATCGTCGCATGCGTACCCAGGGAAAGGAACCCCTAACGGAACTATTCTCCCTGGAAGATGTTTCTTACTATCCATGTAATATAACATAACTAGTTCGGTACTTGTCTGTTCAAGCACTTATGACCCTTACGCCTGGTGTTCACGCATACCCCGGTTTTGTATAACTGAGCGGGTATTCGGACACACCCCAGACTATAGGATCCGGGGGCTGAAGCGAAAAGGTCCGCCATGACAAATGATTTTAATCCGGCTAGGGAGTACTTATGTCCATTGAATTACACAGTCACTTGGACTGACTATATTCCTCCTCTATACCATCCAACAAGCTATCTACCTTACAATCCTGTTGAGAATACTTAGCGGCTAACGCTACCTGGTCATATACCAGACTCACGGGAATTTCTTGCCCATCGGGCCCCGCCGGTCCTACTTCGGACATATGGTTCGGGTCCAGCTTGGTGTAGCGCGTCTTCACCATAGCCCAGGCTTCTCTTGCACCTTACCGGCAAGCGGACACCTTCCACAGTCGGAAGCACCACCGTGCTCCTTGAAGCATATCCACAAGCTCCCCCATGCCATTCGGCAGCAAGCTTAATGGCCACAAAGCCTGAGCAACACCCTGCATCACTTGCCGAGCTCGCTCATGCAGTTGCGAAAGGTCTTGCAGTAAATCACTTGCAGATGAGGGCATCTCCTCCTCAGGGCAACCCGTTAACATTCCTGCAAGCAAAATTCTTTCAATATACTTCCTCGCCAAACTATACTACAGTTCGTCTAAGCACTTACCGTAAATGCCGTGTCAAAGCCGTTTGTTCTCCTTCAAGGAGTCCGCCAGTTGAGCGCGGAGATCTTTTAACTCCACGTCCAGCTGGACTTTGGCATCTTGAAGATTGTTCTTCTCCTGCCTAACTCGCGTAAGAATGCGCTCGCCAGCCTCCAGCTGCCTTTTGAGATGCGATGCGTCCTCTCTTACGCCCTCCGGATTCACCCCGGGATTGTCTGCAGAATTTTCTGTTAGACTTGTCATATCAGCCATTTACTAACTGGTGCATCTTCGTACAATTAAGACAATTGTTACCAGATGAGGGCTTTTGGGGTTCCTCTAACTTGACAACTACGGCCCTCAGTTCGGCCTTGCATTCCTCCAGCTCCCGAGACAATTGCTCATTCTTATCTACAAGGACCTGTGCATAAATTGATCCTTAAAACAGTTGTTCCAACCGTTCCAAGTCTCAGGGGCTACTGCTACACATGCTTATCAAATTTTCTTACTCGTATATCTTTGGTATACTGGTCCGTCGCTCGGGCAAGCCCGCCTTGAGCAGCTCGGATGTATGCGTCTCCCAAATTGAAGGCGTTAAATGCCTCTTGGGAAAAGATGTTGTTCCGAAGTACGGCCCGTTGCCGCCGGTGATTCATGGCGCTCTCTACTTCGGAATTCGTGGCTGAGAGCATATTCGCATTCTCTGTTGGAGAACTATGCGGCATCGGCCCCACTCCCGCCTCCGCTCTCGAAGCTGGTTCTGGAATCCAGCTGGTGGAGGCGTGGTTGGCAGGATCCCCTGATATAGTCCGACTGCTCCTCTTTCCGCCAGAACACAAAGGGTGCTGTCATGCTTCAAAATGCCATAATCACAACACAAGTTTTTGTCTTACCTCTGTAGCGGCGAGTCGACCCTTACCGCCTTCCTTTTGAGCTTGCCTGATTCGGACGCCCTTGACCGACGAGTCCCTAGGGGCTCGGTCCCACGCTCTGATCATCGTTTCTGAAAAAACACGACACTTCAAGGGTAAGGCATGACATCTGAAGGGAGTCCTCTTTGGAGGATAGGGTTTTTCGACTTGGCTTACGCATGACGTAGGAAGCGGTCCGGGATAGTCGGCAGTAATGGCCACTGAGGCGCCATCACAGCTCGCTTGATAAAATGTCCCGTTGATGAGCTCCACGGTAATATCCGGATCTTCTTCGAGACCTAGATCTAGGGCCCTTCCAGGGTCCTCCGGTTGCGGGGAGGGGCTGGAGATTCCTTCTACGGCCCTCCTCAGTTCCTGCTCGGGAATATCGAGGCAGATGATCTTAGCAAAGAACGCCACAATAAGTGACGTAGGGAAAGGAACGACAACTTACCCAGTTTGGGGGGTTGTACATGGAGAATCCCTCTCGCGGCTTGATGTGAAGGAATTCCTCCTCTTCCCCTTTGTACAAATCAGACAATATCCTTGCCAGAGCAGTGGCGGAGTCCGGACCCTTACGGCCACAGCGGGTGGCATCATATTCCCTGTTGAAGTGCCACATGGGCTTCCCCCGATATTGAAGTGGTTGCACTCCCCGTATTATGCATATTGCCATAACCTCGACTATCGTTAGTCCGGAGTTGGCCAGTAACTTTATCCTGCTCATCAGGTAATGTATTTCCCTGGTATCCTCCTCTTGGGGGCCTCGGGGGCGCCAGCTTAGACGTGCCCTCTTGGGAGTGCCGGATAGGTATCCGGTCTCGGCAATGCGCCATACTTCGGCCCCGCCCACCTGACATAGGGATTCTCCCTGGTTGCGGGGGACAAGGCAGAACAGCTTCTTCCATAACCCGAAGTGAGGCTCGCAGCCTAAAAATAGCTCGCAAAGGCAACGCATTCTGCTATATGTAGTATAGAGGCAGGGTGAAGTTGTGTAACTGGAGGCCGTAGAACTCCAGGAGCCCGCGAAGGAACGGGTGGATAGGAAACCCGATGCCTCTTAACAGATGCGGGATGAGGCATATTCGCTCCTCTGGAGATGGATTGGGAGATCTCTCCACTTGCTCCCCGCCATTATAGGTGGCTATTCCGGCTCGGACAGGGACCATGAATGCTGGTGGAAGAAACCCTTGGATTTGTAACTCAATCAAACGACTATGGGGAACTGAACACTCTTCCCAGTCCCCCGGCTTGGAGCGGAGAGAGCGAGCAGAAGAGCTGTGACGACGGCCATGTTGGAATGGTTTTTCCGGAGCGCTCTGTTGGATGCTTGAGCGAGTGGGAGGAGTGAGGTTTGGATCTTAGAATCCCCGTCTCTTCAAATAGGCGGTCAGCCCAAAAGATTAAGGGTGGTTTTCGGTGTAAAAACCGGCGGATCTCGGGTAGGGGGTCCCGAACTGTGCGTCTAGGCGGATGGTAACAGGAGACAAGGGACACGATGTTTTTACCAAGGTTCGGGCCCTCTAGATGGAGGTAAAACCCTACTCCTGCTTGATTAATAGTGATGATATGGGTAGTACAAGAGTAGATCTATCACGAGATCAGAGAGGCTAAACCCTAGAAGCTAGCCTATGGTATGATTGTTGTTCGTCCCCACGGACTAAAACCCTCCGGTTTATATAGACACCGGAAAGGGTTAGGGTTACATGAGTCGGTTACAATGGTAGGAGATCTACATATCCGTATCGCCAAGCTTGCCTTCCACGCCAAGGAAAGTCCCATCCGCATACGGGATCTAAGTCTTCAATCTTGTATCTTCATAGTCCAGGAGTCCGGCCAAAGGTGATAGTTCGGCTATCCGGACACCACCTAATCCGGGACTCCCTCAGTAGCCCCCGAACCAGGCTTCAATGACGACAAGTCCGACGCGTAGATTGTCTTCGACATTGCAAGGCGGGTTCTTCTCCAAATCCTGTGTACCTGTTGAATAGCGTCCGACTCCTCGTAAATATTGCGCTCCTTGGCTTCCACGCCCAATAATGGCCATCTTCCACGTGTGTGAACGAATGCGAAACGCCAGGGTATTCTTACATTTACCCCCTAGCTGCGCAAATGAGCTGCCTATAAAAGAGACGAGGATCTAGATCCGAACCACACCATCCTCCCTTCGCGAGCATTCATCGGAGCGCATCTGACAAAAATCTATTCCATCATGGACAGTCGACGCGGCTCCTCCTCTCGCGCCCCCAGCCCTCAGCCTGGAGATTGGGGGAGATGCTCCGTCCCGCATAGCAAGCTAGTGATGCTCCAAACCAAGGGATTTCTTCCCCCGGCCTTCATGGTTCTGGTTCGAGCTGGACTCGCCACTTCTAAGGGCGGAAAGCAAGCGGAGAGCGTCCCCAGTCCCTCCAAAGGAGAGCGGGTATGCCTTATCCCTTATCTGATGAGAGGGCTCGGATTTCCAATTCATCTGTTTCTCCGGGGCTCACAGAGTTCTCTGACCTCGGTTGCACAATCTTACGCTTTGCCTCCATTTTGCACATTGCGGGCTTCATGGCCCTTTGCGAGCTGTTTTTGGGCATCGAGGCTCATTTTGCGCTGTGGAAGAGGTTGTTCTGCCTCGTACCCCGTCCTCAGGAGGGGTCGATATATCAAGTGGGCGGAGCCGAACTATGGCACATCACCGGGACCGGATATCTATCCGGAACCCCAAAGAAGGCGTCCGAAGACTGGCCTTCGGAATGGTTTTATATAGAAGATGTCCCCCTGCCAGACCCTGTTCGGATCGGCCTCCCAGAGTTCAACAATGCTCCTTTGGAGAAACGCCTAAGCTGGCGTCCACGGAGCCCTCAGAGGGAAAATGACAGGGACGTCCTTTACCTGATGAGTCGAATAAGGTTGTTGGCTCATTCCGGACTGACCATGATCGGGGTCATGGCCACATGTATCATGCGGGGGGTGCAGCCGCTCCAGTATAGAGGCCACCCCATGTGTGATTACAACGGGGAGGATGATGCCACCCGCCATGGCCGTAAGGGGCCGGGATCAGTCGCCGATCTGATGAAGATCTTGTCCGCATTGTACAAGGGAGAAGAGGAGGAATTTCTTCGCGTCAATCCACATGACGGATTTTCTATGAATAATCCCCCAAGCTGGGTAAGCGGACATTTCTTTTTGCCTGTCCGATCCATATTCCCATAGTCAAGTATCTCATTTTGTGATTTCGATGCAGGAACTGCGCCGGGCCATAAAGGATATAAACAGCCCGCCTCCACAACCCGAGGATCCGGAACGGTTCCTTGATCCGGCCTCCCAAGAGGATCCAGACATATCGATGGAGCTTATTGGTGGGGCATTTCACCAGCTGAGCATCTATAATGCCTTGGTCGCCATTACGGCCGATTACCCTGGAATACTTCCAGCCTCACAGGTAACCGAGACCGAAGTCCCAATACTCTGATAATGACCCATCCGTGCTTATTTTTTTATCACCGTATACCAATGGTGTTTCGCAGGGGGTGCCCTTGAGGTGGAAGGCCGAGCCCGCAGCGGCTAGCCAACAAGGGGCAGCACGGCCCAGCAGGCTAAAAAGAAGTGCGGTCCGGATCGAAATGCCGGCGCAACGGTATGGCGTGTCACCTTATTCCCAGGATTGATTCCCGGAAGGCACACTAACGCTCGTGCTGCCTTCAGGAAAAAGAGCGGTCGCCGGACTACATCCGGAGAGGTTGCAAATCGAGCCTCCGCCAGCCAGGCTCCAAAGCCAGGCCCAGAGGCGGAGGCGAACATGAAGCGTGCGTCGGATGCTCCTCCGACAGAGGATGTCGACAGACTGTCCATCACCAACTCCAAGGTGGAGAGTGCCATGAATCAGAGGCACCGTCGGACAGTTCTTCGTGACACATGTTTCTCCCAAGAGGCATTGAATGCCTTCAATTCGGGAGATGTGCACCTCCGTGCCGCTCAAGATGGTCTAGCTGTAGGCCACGGAGCAAGATGTAAAAGACATACGGGTGAGAAAATTTGTGATTATATATGCCAGTAGCCCCCGAGACTTGAAATAGTTAGAATAACTGATTTAAGGATCATTTGTTATGCAGGATCTTACAGAAAAGAATACCCGACTGTCCCAGGAGCTTGAAGAGTGCAAGGCCCAACTTGAGGCCGCACTAGTCACGACAGGGGAAGCCAAAGAGACCCCCTCTGGTAATATATTCCTCAAAAGATAAGTAGTTTGTGAAGTGCGGCGTGTGTATAAGTCTGACAATAACATTGCAGATGGCGCCGGGATAGATCCGGACAAGCAACAGCTCTTGCGCCAGTTAAAAGCCGGCGAGAATGTGCTTACAAGGGTGAGACAAGAGAAAAATAATCTCCAAGATGCCAACACCCAGCTGGGTGAGGAACTAAAGGATGTTCGTGCCCAGCTGTCTGACTCCGTTAAGGAGAATCGGCGGCTTCAACGCGGCATTTGTAGTAAGTGCTTGAACGAACTTTGAAAAAGAGTTCGGCGAGGAAGTCGACTAACAGAGTTATGTCTGTAGGTATGCTCACAGGTCGTCCTATAGAGGAAATGCCCGGTTCTACAGGTGACCTTCTTCCCGAGCTATTGCAACTGCACGAACGAGTTCGGCAGGTGATGAAAGGCGTCGCCCAAGCCTTGTGGCCACCTATTTCCCTGCCCGAAGGCCTTGGAGAGCTTGCAGAGAGGCTTCAGGGAGCATGGCGGCGCTTCCGATTATGGAAGATATCGGCCTGCCGTCAAGGCGCCAGGGAGGCCTGGGCCATGGTGAAGACGCGGTACACGAAGGCTGACCCAAACCACATGGCCGAGGTCGGACCTGTGGGGCCTGATGGGAAGGAGATCCCTGTGAGCTTAGTTTACGGCCAAGTTGAATTGGCCGCAAAGTATTCCCAGCAGGACTGTAAACTAAACAGCCTATTAGATGGCATTGAAGAGGAATACAATCAGTCAAGTTGACTATGTAATTTAAGATGACATGTAGAAGGCCTTCTAGCCGGATTGTAGATCGTTTTTCATAGCGCACCTTTTCGCTTCAACCTCGGGACCCAATAGTCTGGAGTGTGTCCAAATACCCTCGCGGTTATATAAAAACTGGGGCATGCGTGGAGACCAGGCGTAGGGGTCATTAGTGCTTTATCAGACAAGTGCCCAACTAGTTATGTTATATTACATGGTTAGTAAGAAACATCTTCCAGGGAGAATAGTTCCATTAGAGGTTCCTTTCCCTGGGAGGCATGCCCTAAGGTGCATGTCCGAACTGCAAAAAAAGCAGAAAAACATCTAGGGGCAGATAAATAAATAGGTAAGAAATCGTCTTTTAGTTCGCCGACCGAATATTCCCTTAAGAACGCTAGCTTTCGGCTTCACCCAGTCTGAGGTACACGTCCGACTGACCCAGCAGTAACAATCGCAGAGGTGCTCCCTTTACCACCTAGCCGAACAATCGGGAACGTAGGGTAAGCACAGGAGCCAGGCAACCCAGCTTGGCCAAAACTTAAGTCATATCGATGCATATAATGGCGAATAAAAGGTGCATGCGGAAGTGTGACACATGTGTTGGGCATGAAGCCTGTATAAATGAGCTTCTGTTAAAGAAGCCCCCAGGTATAATGAGCGGATAAGCGCGTCAAGTCTTGTCTTGAACAATGCATAAGCGAGCCTTCAAAGGCTGCGAGAGAAAGGAGGGAGAAGGAGAGAAATATAAGACAACTATTGTGTAAAATATAGACGGGGGAAGGAGACGAACTCAGAATCCGGCGCTAGGCGTAGAATCTTCGGAGATGGGCTGCATTCCATGGGTTCGGCTCAAGTCGGTTATCCGATGCATTTCGCAGACGGTACGCTCCGCCGGTCAGGACTTGGTCGATGATGAAGGGACCTTCCCATTTGGGCTTGAGTTTGTCCTTTTTATTGTCCGGCAGGCGTAGAACTAATTCGCCAACATTGTAAGTTTTGGCCCGTACTTCTCTGCTTTGATATCTTCGAGCCTGCTGTTGATAGAATGCGGAACGAGCTTTTGCCACATCACGCTCCTCCACCAAGGCGTCCAAACAGTCCTGTCGATCGAGCTCGGCTTCTCTTTCTTCGTACATGCGCACGCGAGGTGAGTCATGAATTATGTCGCAGGGCAGAACTGCCTCCGCGCCGTATACCATAAAGAATGGTGTGAATCCGGTAGTGCGATTCGGCGTGGTCCGCAGCCCCAGTCTGGTCGAGCTCCTCTACCCAGTGCGCGTTAGATTCCTTGAGGGACCGCACTAGTCTGGGTTTAATGCCGCTCATGATTAGACCATTTGCCCTCTCGACTTGACCGTTAGTTTGAGGGTGATAGACTGAAACGTAGTCGAGCTTGATGCCCATGTTTTTGCACCAGAGTTTAACTTCGTCGGCCATGAAGTTTGTGCCGTTATCAGTGATGATGCTATGGGGGACGCCGTAACGGTGTACGACCCCTGATATGAAGTCTATCACCGGTCCCGATTCGGCCGTCTTAACAGGCTTGGCCTCTATCCATTTGGTGAATTTATCCACCATGACCAACATGTATTTTTGCTTGTGGGTTCCTCCTTTAAGGGGTCCAACCATGTCAAGCCCCTGACCATGAACGGCCAGGTGATGGGTATAGTTTTGAGGGCGGTGGGTGGCATGTGGCTTTGATTAGCAAAGAGCTGGCAACCAACGCATCGTTGGACTAAGTCCTAAGCATCTGCCCGGGCCGTCGGCCAATAAAATCATGTACGGAAGGCCTTGCCTACCAGGGCCCGGGCTGTGGCGTGGTGCCCGCCGAGTCCGGCATGAATTTCAGCCAAAATATTTCGCCCTTCCTCTTCGGAGATACACCTTTGAAGGACTCCGGTTGTGCTTTTCTTATAAAGCTCTCCCTGATGGACCTTATAGGCTTTAGATCGCCGCACTATGCAGCGGGCCTCATTTTTGTCCTCGGGAAGTTCCTGCCTGGTTAGGTAGGCTAAGAATGGCTCCATCCATGGGGCAATGACTGCCATTATTACGTGGGTTGAGGATGTTACTTCGTTGGCAGAACCACCAATTGTGTCAGAATGTTCGGTGTCGGGCAGTGCGGTTGGGTCCGGGTTGTTATTTCCGGACTCCCCCTCCCATAGTACGGATGGCTTGAACAGCCTCTCTAGGAAGATGTTGGGGTGGACGGCATCGCGCTTTGCGCCAATGCGTGCCAATACGTCTGCTGCCTGGTTGTTATCCCGGGCTATATGGTGAAATTCGAGCCCTTCAAACCGAGCTGACATTTTTAGGAGGGCGTTGCGATAAGCTGCCATTTTCGGATCCTTGGCATCGAAGTCTCCATTTATTTGGGATATCGTGAGGTTCGAATCCCCGCGTACCTCTAGGTGTTGGATGCCCATGGAGACTGCCATCCGGAGACCATGTAGAAGGGCCTCGTATTCGGCTGCGTTGTTGGAGTCCGTATACATTATCTGGAGTACGTATTGAACTATATCTCCGATTGGGGACGTCAGAACGACGCCGGCCCCCAGGCCAGCCAACATTTTGGAGCCGTCGAGAGTGCATGATCCAGTTGGAATATGCGCCGTATTCTTTAGGGAGTTCGGCTTCAGTCCATTCGGCGATGAAGTCGGCCAAAACTTGCGACTTAATAGCTCGCCGTGGCTTACAGGTTATGTCAAACGGGAGGAGCTCAATGGCAATTCGGCCCGCCGCGTCGCGGTTGTTTATAATGTCATTAAGAGGTACTTCGGAGGCTACTGTTATCGAACACTCTTGGAAGTAGTGTCGCAGCTTCCGGGATGCCATGAACACCGCGTACGTTATATTTTGATAATGCGGGTATCGTGAGTTGCATGGAGAACTTGTGTCCGTCCGTTTCTCGTTCGACAACGAGCACCGCGCTCACGACTTGATGAGTTGCCGCGATATATAATAGCATTGGTTCGCCCATGTTGGGCGCGGCCAGGACCGGTTTTGTTGCCAATATGGCTTTTATTTCTTCGAGTCTGGCCGTGGTGGCATCCGTCCACTCGAAGTGTTCGGTGCGTCGGAGTAGGCGATAAAGGGGTAATGCCTTTTCTCCCAGACGGGAGATAAAGCGGCTTAGATCCGCCACGCATCCAGTCAATTTTTGTATTTGTTTGAGGTCTTTTGGGATATCCAATTGTGACAAAGCTCGGATCTTGGCTGGGTTTGCTTCAATTCCTCTACGGATACAATGAAGCCCAAGAGCTTTCCGGTGATACGCCGAAACACATTTTCGGGTTGAGCTTGATGTCTTATGTTCGGAGATTGTCGAATGTGAGCCTCAAGTCGTCTACTAGAGTTTCGACATGCTTGCTTTTGACGACCACATCGTCTACGTATGCCTCCACTGTTTTGCCGATCTGGTTTGCCAGACATGTCTGAATCATGCGCTGATATGTTGCGCCGACGTTTTTGAGCCCGAAGGGCATTGTGTTGAAGCAGAATGGGCCGTATGGAGTGATGAATGCCGTTGCGGCTTGGTCGGGTTCTGCCATCTTAATTTGGTGGTAGCCGGAGTATGCGTCGAGGAAGCACAATGAATCGTGTCCTGCGGTAGCGTCGATAATTTGATCGATGCGGGGGAGGGAAGGATCCTTTGTGCAAGCCTTGTTAAGGTCCTTAAAATCGACGCATAGGCGCCAGGATTTGTCCTTCTTTGGTACCATCACCAGGTTCGCTAGCCAGTCCGGATGTTTTATATCACTGATGAATCCGGCCTCCAATAGCTTGGCTAGCTCCTCTCCATGGCCTATCTCTTGGGTTCGGGAAACGCCCGAAGAGCCTGTTTGGTGGCTTGAATCCTTTTAGGATGTTTAGGCTGTGCTCGGCCAGCGGCGTGGGATTCTGGCATGTCTCGAAGGTGCCAGGCAAAAATGTCCCAATTTTCGCGTAGGATCCTCTTAGTGCGGCGTCTACATCAGGGTTTAATTGTGACCCGATGGAGGCCGTTTTTGTAGGGTCCGTTGGATGGACTTGGAATTTGACTATTTCGTCCGCCGGTTTAAAGGAGGTGGACTTGGATCTCTTATCGAGTATCACATCATCCCTGTTCACCGTGGAGCGTAGCGCAGTGAGTTCCTCGGCCGCTAGGGCTTCGGATAGTGCCGCAAGGGCCAGTGCGGCTGTCTTGTTTTCGGCGCGGAGTGCTATGTCCGGGTCACTAGCAAGAGTGATGATTCTGTTGGGTCCGAGCATTTTGAGCTTCATGTACCCGTAATGGGGTATAGCTTGAAAAATTGTGAATGCCTCTTGCCCTAGTAGAGCGTGGTATCCGCTACTGAATGGGGCCACTTGGAACGTGACCTCCTCGGACCTGTAATTATCCGGCGTGCTGAACACCACATCCAGTGTGATTTTTCACCTGCGGCAAAGATGCTTCCCGACTGGGGATTATTCCTCTAAAGGTTGTGCTGCTTTGCTCAATGCGGCTCTAGTCTATTTCCATTTTTCGGAGGATTTCCTCGTAAATGAGGTTCAATCCGCTGCCGCCGTCCATGAGTACCTTGGTAAGGCGAAAGCCGTCCACTATTGGACTGAGGGCCAATGCGGCTGGTGCTCGGGCTGTTCGGAATTTAGGTTAAATCGGCATTAAAGGTAATAGCCGTGTCACTCCATGGGTTTATTGTTGCTACTTGGTAGACTTTGGCAAGGCTGCAGAGTGTTTGTTTTCGCATATTATTTGATGCAAAAGTCTCGAAGACTGTTAATACCGTACTGGTATCCCTGGGCTGGTGCTCTGGAGTTCGAAGCTCTTCGCCACTTTTGGCCACCTGCCGTAGTATCCAACATGCTCTAAGGCTATGAGTTGGAGTGGCGCCCTCTGTACTATGAATTTTGCAGGGTCCATTGAGCCATCTCTCCAGTACGGTTCCATGCCCTATAGAGGGTTTTTGCTTTTTGGTATTTAACCCAGGTGCCTGACGATGATGCACCCTTTTGTTTCGGACTGGGGTTGTATTCAGGGCCGGATTGTCCCAAAATTTGATTTCGGTTTTCCAGGCGCTTTCCATCGCACAGTACTTTCGTACTATGGACGCCAAGTCAGCGATGCGTGTAATTTCACGACGACTTACAGCATTGAGGATTCCCTTGTCCGTGCAATTATTGCAGAAGAATGAAATTGCGTCCTCCTCGCGGCAATCCTTTATCCTGTTCATGACCAGGAGGAATCTGGCCCAGTAATGGTGTACTGTTTCTGCGGGCTCTTGCCGGATTTGGGATAGATCTCTTATGTTTGGGTGGGCGAGTGGAATTAAATTCGAAACCCCGTCCAATCTGAGACTCAGGGGCCAAGAAGTTTCCGAACCTGGAAGCTTGGGTTCTTGGACATTGTCCAATGAATCTAGCCCGCTGCCTGACTTTAGGTTCAGGGCTTGAGTGACGTCCTCCCCTCCGCCGGAATCCGTCATGGAGGGGTCGGGAATCCGGACATAGCTAGTCCTTAAGATAGGAGAAGGATCGATGTATTGTTCCTCTACCACAGCGACGTGGTGGGTAACCTGGGGAGAGTTGATCTCTCTCAGATCGGGTTTAGGCCCAATCTGATCGTAGTCTGTAGCGACTCCCAGGGCGGCGATGCGATCCAAGAGCTCGTTTAAAGAAGAGAGCTCCATCGGATCTAACTGCTCGGCGAGTTTCGAGTTAACGTGAAGATTGCTTTCGATGACCCGAGAAGTCATCATCGGTGCGGCGAACAAAGCGGTCATAAGAAAACCGCCTAGCGGAGAGTTTGGCCGATGGCCAAAGCTCCTTTAGCAACAGTGCCCTCTTTAAAGACAGGATGAGGCATCCTTCCTGATGGCGACGGCACAGAGGAACTCTCAATGAAAGCACCAATGACGGTGTCAAAACCGGCGGATCTCGGGTAGGGGGTCCCGAACTGTGCGTCTAGGCGGATGGTAACAGGAGACAAGGGACACGATGTTTTACCTAGGTTTGGGCCCTCTCGATGGAGGTAAAACCCTACTCCTGCTTGATTAATATTGATGATATGGGTTGTAACACCCCGGATGTAACTTTCCATATTTGTAACTCCAACTCTTGCCATTTTCGGCATTGTGATATGATATTCCCTCCGTGGTTGGGTTTTTGTATTTTGTTTTGCATTTTGTCCATGTCATGCATCTCATATCATGTCATCATGTGCATCTCATTGGCATACGTGTTCGTCTCATGATTCCGAGCATGTTCCCCGTTGTCCGTTTTGCAATCCGACACTCCTACATGCACCGGCGCACCCCTCTTGTCTCTTTTTCGTGAGCAGGTGTTAAACGTTCTCGGAATGGACCGAGGCTTGCCAAGTGGCCTTGGTACATCACCGGTAGACCACCTGTCAAGTTTCGTGCCATTTGGAGGTCGTTTGATACTCCAACGGTTAACCGGGTAACCGTGAAGGCCTCTTGTGTGTTGCAGCCCAACACTCCTCCAAAACATCCCAATAACCCATCTAAGTCACTTCCATGCTCTCCGTCGTCGGATCACGATCGTGTGGCGAAAACTACACTCCATTTGGAGTCTCCTAGCTCCCTCTACCTATAAATATGTGACCATCCCCGAAATTTTCGGGCAAACCCTAGCTCCCGCTCCCCTCACGCCACCGGACACGTCCGGACCGCGCCAGACGCGTCCGCCCTCCGCCGCCCGGCCAACCGCGAGCCGCCACGTGGCGCCCTGCCACCCGCGCCGCCCGCCCTTTGGCCCGTCGGCAGCCACCGAGGCCCAGCGCGCCCGCCCGCCTCCTCGCCGCCCGCTCGGCCCGTGCCGCCGCGCCGGATCGCCGCGCCGGTTCTCCGCCGCCAGTTCGCCTCCTCCGCCGCCCAAGCCCGTCGCCCGGCCGCCTCGCTCGCCCGCCGACCTCGCGTCGCCCGACCGCCCGCGCCCGTCGCCTCCCGTCGCCTCCTCGCCGCCGCCGCCGCGTCCCCGGCCGGATCTGGTCGCCCCGGTCGGCCCCGACCCTCCTCTTCCGGCACCAACTCCGGCGAGCCCCGACCTCGCCTCGGTTCGCGCGCCCTCGGACGAACCCTAGATCCAATTTTCTCGGAGGTCGTTTTTTCCTGAAGTCATTTTTTCCAGTAATTTTGTTGCATGTTCATCGCATCATAACTTTGCACCCCTTGCTCCGTTTTGGGCGTCTAGCATACCGAATTGTTAGACTCAACGAGTACATCATTGCTTCTCATTGCATCATTTTCATTTGAGCTCATCTTGATGCCCGAATTGCTGTTGGAAGATGGCTGTGATGTTAGTTTCAGATTCTTATCAAAACTTGCACTTTTGTCATTTTTGCTATGATTGATGTGTGCACCCTATGAACTTGATTCCTACATGTGGTTTGTAATATGCCATTCCATATTTACAGGGGTGTATGCCATGTATTTTTGTGATCCCTGTGATGACTAGTACAAGCATGCAAACTAGGCTTCGTGATGTTGCTGATTTCAGTCCCTGTTCTGCTGTTATTTTTATACCATGTAAATTTGATGCTCTGAGAGAGATCCATGCATATTTTGAGATACTTAAGTAAGGATGTTTTGAACATATGGTTATTATCTATCCATCCATGCCCTTTTTGCAATTATGGAGTGCCATAGCTTGAGTCAATCGAGCTCTACTTTTGCTATAAAATGTTTCCTGGCAGGTTGTTTACATGTTATTCAATTTTGCCAAGGTTGTTGTAGTTGATCCGTGTATGCTATGATGTTGTTCTTCTCATGTATAGCTTCTATGCCATGTCTTCTTGATGAATGTATGCTTAGTTTATCATGAAATGCTCATTAGTGAGTGCATCGAGCTCGCGAAGATGCCTTCATAATTCTGTTAATGCCATGCTCTGTTTCCTGAATCTGTTAACGAAACTTGCTATATTGACATGGGTGCTATTACATTTTCTGATCCCTTTTAGCTCTTGGTCTGTAAGGACTTTTGTTCAATGCCTTGAGTAGATTCATGCCATGCCATATTTTGCTATGTCTTGTTCCGGTAGCAGGTTGTTTTCTTTCTCTAAACATGCCTTCCTGATGTTAATTTCTGGCATGTTAGTATTTTCACCAAGTCTGTGAAGCTGATATATTTTGCACTTTTGTCATGCTTGTTTGGACCTGTTATGGTGTGAATTAGCCGTAGATCAGTGTTCATCTTTTGTCAAGCATCTTGAGTAGATCACTGGCATATGCTTTGTTGGTACGTTTGGGTGCAGTAGCTTAATTTCTTGTTGCTTGCTAAGTGGCATCATGCTGTTAATGGCAGAATTGTGTCATTCTTGTTTTGCTTGCCTTTTGCAAACCGTGCATCCGATTCCGGTGATCTTTATATCGATTTCAGCGAAATCATCTCACCTTTCCAGCGGCATACTTGGTTTGCCAAGTTGATGCTTTGTTCATCATTTTCCTTCCGAGCACGCATATGCATTGCATCTCACATCTCGCATATCATGCCATGTTTTGCATCATGTTGTTTGTGCATCGCCTGTGATTGATTGTTGGTCCTTTGCTTGTGTTCTTGCTTTGGGTAGAGCCGGAGGCGAGTACGTGAACGAGGAACCTGTTGAGAACGCTTACGAGGATCAAGCTTTCGACAACTCTGAGAACTTTCCAGGCAACATGACCATACCCTCGAAATCACTTCTATCTTTGCTTGCTAGATGCTCGCTCTTTTGCTATGCATATGCTACGTTACCTACCACTTGCTATATCATGCCACCCATATTGCCATGTAAAACCTCTAACCATCCTTTCCCAGCAAACCGTTGATTGGCTATGTTACCGCTTTGCTCAGCCCCTCTTATAGCGTTGCTAGTTGCAGGTGAAGATGAAGTTGGTTCCATGTTGGAACATGGATATTTTGGGATATCACAATATCTCTTATTTAATTAATGCATCTATATACTTGGTAAAGGGTGGAAGGCTCGCCCTTATGCCTGGTGTCTTGTTCCACTCTTGCCACCCTAGTTTCCGTCATACCGGTGTTATGTTCCTTGATTTTGCGTTCCTTACACGGTTGGGTGATTTATGGGACCCCCTTGACAGTTCGCTTTGAATAAGACTCCTCCAGCAAGGCCCAACTTTGGTTTTACCATTTGCCACCTAAGCCTTTTTCCCCGGGTTTCGCGAGCCCGAGGTCATCTTTATTACCCCGGGCGGTGCTCCTCAAGTGTTGGTCCAAACTAGAGCACCGTCTTGGGACCATTCCTTGGCAACTTGGATTACGTCGGTACTGTGCGCTTAGCTTATCTGGTGTGCCACGAGAGCGAGATATGTGCAGCTCCTATCGGGATTTGTCGGCGCGGTCGGGTGGTCTTGCTGGTCTTGTTTTACCATTGTCGAGATGTCTTGTAGTCCGGGATTCCGAGATCGATCGGGTCTTCCGGTAGAAGGAATATCCTTCGTTGACCGTGAGAGCTTATAATGGGCTAAGTTGGGACACCCTGCAGGGTATTATCTTTCAAAGCCGTGCCCGCGGTTATGAGGCAGATGGGAATTTGTTAATGTCCGATTGTAGAAAACCCGAAGTTGACCTTAATTAAAATACATCAACAGCGTGTGTAACTGTGATGGTCTCTTCTCGTGAGTCCGGGAAGTGAACACGGTGTTGGAGTTATGTTTGGCGTAAGTAGTTTCAGGATCACTTCTTGATCGCTACTAGCTTCACGACCGTGCCTTGCTTCTCTTCTCGCTCTATTTTGCGAATGTAGCCACCATATATGCTAGTAAACTTGCTGCAGCTCCACCTCACAACTCTGTCCTACCTATAAGCTTAAATAGTCTTGATCTCGCGGGTGTGAGATTGCTGAGTCCCCGTGACTCACAGATTCTACCAAAACAGTTGCAGGTGCCGACGATGCGGTCAGGTGGCGCAACCGAGCTCAAGTGGGAGTTCGACGAGGAACGTGGTCGTTACTATGTGTCTTGTCCCGATGATCGATAGTGGAGCCAGTTGGGACGATCGGGGATCTGTGTAGCATTTGGGGTAGTCTTCTTTTATTTTGGTTCCGTAGTCGGACCTTGAGTGTAATCTGGATGATGGATGTTTATTTATGTATTGTGTGAAGTGGGACCGTAAGCCAACTATGTATCTTTTTCCTTATTTATTACATGGTTTGTGTGAAGATTACCTCATTTGCGACCTTTGCTTTCAATGCGGTTATGCCTCTAAGTCGTGCTTCGACACGTGGGAGATATAGCCGCATCGAGGCGTTACAAGTTGGTATCGAGCCATCCCGACTTAGGAGCCCCACAACTTGATTGTTTCTTGGCGTTGTTGAGTCTAGAACAAAATGTTTTGAGTCTTAGGAATATATATATCGGAGAGTAGGATTCTTTTACTCCCCGGTCCTTAAATCGCTCTGGTGAGGTCACCTGACGTAGAAGTTTTGACTCTCCTCTCCTCAAATTTCACTAAAAAAAATCTTAGGATCACGCGGGTATCTTGGAATCGTTCCGATGGTTTTGTGACGAGAACATTGTTCTTGGTGCCTCCTGACATTTAGGGGTTGTGGCAGTATCCCGGGGAGTTGAGCTCCGAGGTGTTGTCGTCACAATTTTATCGTTGCAGTTCTGGAATACCTGAGCTTTGCCGACATTGAAAATCTCTTTTGTACAGTTGTTGGTGAGATAACCCCGATAACCCAGTACTGGGGCGAGCTCGGGAGTATTGCCATGACTCGTATAACGGATGCTTTTCAAGGTCGAGGTACCACGTTTTCGAAGGTTTCTTGGTTATGTGTTGACGGATGGATACATACGGATCTAGGTATTGTTAGTTTGGGTGATATATTTTGTGTCCCTGTATCCCCAACACTGATTGCATAACCGTAAAGTTTCGGAGTTTATAGGTGGGATTCAAGTAGCTCTTAGCATTTCTTCCCGAGATATTTGGTTTTGCGATTGGGTAATCCTTACCACTTATTTGTTCGATCGTACCTTGTAATTTTTTCATCAACACTTAATCAAGTGGCTTCTCACCTTAATGGACGTGTGATGTTAGCTTTGGAATTCATTCGTTCATCCTTGTTCGAATGTTTATTGTGAAGACTATATGTTGCAATTTCTATCCGTTGATTCAACTTGTCTATCTGTCTATCAAGATGCTAACAGATGTCACCCTCTTTAGGATGGCTCCGCCAACGCGTCTGAATCCGGAACGCAATGATGGGAGTGAGTCGAACCCTCCACCTCCACCTCCGCCTCCGGAGGCATGGCAAGCTGTCATGGCAGCCACCAACGCAAATGCTCAGATGATTTTGCAACTCTTGCAAGAGCGTACCCAAGGGCAAGGCAACCAAGGAAATCAAGGCCAAGGCAACAATCAGCCGCACTTTGCTACCCTCAATTAGTTCCTCGCTAATCAGCGGAAGTCTTTCAGCTTACGTGCGAGGCCACAGACGCCCGACGATTGGCTTGTGGACATCTGCAAACATTTTGAATGTAGCAATGTCGGACACGAGGACTTTGTCAAGTTTGCTTCGTTTCAACTCAAGGACCAAGCTGCCGAGTGGTATCGGCAATACAAAGATTCCGAGGAGGAGGTCGTGTAATTACAGGATGATTTCGCCGAGACTTCAAAGCTCACACATTCCATAAAGTGTAGTTGAGAGCAAGCGTGAGGAGTTCCGCAATCTCAAGCAAGGCGGCATGTCCGTGTATCAATACAATATCCAGTTCGAAACTTCGCTTCGCTAAGCAAGACGTCCCTGATGAAAAGAGTATGATCTATCAATTCAGAGGTGGCCTTAGAGAAGATCTGCAATTAGCTCTCGTTCTTTTTGAGCCGGAAAAGTATGATGAATTCTACAACATGGCACTAAAGCAAGAAGCTGCCTAGCTCAAATGTGAGGCTTCTAAGAAGAGAATCAGGGATGCAGTTCAGTCTTCTTCTTCCTCTCAAGTGGCAGCTAAGCAGCAGAAGTTCTACCTTCCTCCTCCTCCGTTTCGTCAGCCTTACCAGCAGAAGAACTCAGGTGGTCGTGGATCTTCCCACCCACCCAACCCAGGCTATCAGAACAAGTCAAATTCTCAAGATCCAAGGTCAAATGCTCCTTATCACCGTCCGCTCTCAGAGGTGACTTGCAACAAGTGCCAAAAAAAGGTCACTCTGGCGAACAAGTGCTTCAACCAAAGGCGCCTTCCGCCTCCTCCTCCTGTGAGATCTTCCGGCAATGCGGTGGTCAAGCATAATCCCAAGTCTGCAAAGGTGAACATGATGAATGCAGCTCGAGGCGGAGGATTCTTGAGATGTGATAATGGGTAATCTTCCGATTAATGATATTACTGCAAAAGTTTTATTTGATACCGGTGCATCGCATTGTTCCATGTCTAGATCATTTGTTGCAAAGCATGATTTCATTTCGTAAATGTTGGAAAAACCCTTGGGAGTTGTTTCTCCGGGCTCTTCTATGAGGGCTACCACAATGATTCCGGATGTTTCTATCAAGATGGGCAACTATAAATTTCTATCTAAACCATTTGTTCTTGGTGACTCGGATATTGATCTAATTCTCGGGATGGACTGGCTTTCTCAGCACAAAGCTCAGCTTGATTGTGCTGCCAGGAAAATTCAATTGACACACTCTTCTGAGGATGTGATCATCTATGCCGCTCGTGATGAAACCATTCGGTTGTTTTCTCTCAATGAGAAGGGCGAGTTGGATGCTATCTCTCATATTCCAGTCGTTTGTGAGTATCAAGATGTCTTTCCAGAAGAGCTCCCGGGTATGCCTCCTCATCGGCCAGTCGAATTCGTTATCGATCTTGAGCCTGGCACGGAACCCGTTTGCAAGCGTCCATACAAGCTTGGACCAAAAGAGCTGAAGGAATTGAAGAAACAACTCGATGAACAAGAGCGTCTGGGTTTGATCAGACCGAGTTCATCTCCATGGGGTTGTGGTGTTCTTTTTGTCCAGAAGAAGGATGGCACGGACCGACTGTGCGTCGATTACCGCCCATTGAACAAAAAGACAATCAAGAACAACTATCGACTTCCCAACATCAATGAGCTTTTCAAGCAACTCAAAGGTGCTAAAGTATTCTCCAAGCTTGACCTTCGTATGGGTTATCATCAAATTCGCATTCGTGAATAAGATATTCCCAAGACAGCATTCAGAACAAGTTTTGGTTCTTATGAATATACTGAAATGTCTTTCGGCCTTGTCAATACTCCTCCAACATTCTCTCGAATGATGAACTTCATCTTCAACCCCTACACCAATGAATTCATCTTGGTCTATCTCGATGATATTTTGGTCTTCTCCAAGATTAAGAAGGATCATGCCAAACATTTGCGATTGGTGCTCGACAAGCTTAGAGAGCATCAATTCTATGCGAAGTTTTCCAAATGTGAATTTTGGCTTGATGAAGTTCTTTACCTTGGTCATATCATCTTCGCCAAGGGCATCGCTGTTAATCCCGAGAAGGTGTCTCTGATTTGTGAATTGGGAACCTCCTCAGAATGTCAAGAAGCTTCGCAATTTTCTTGGACTTGCAAGCTATTGCCGAAGATTCATTGAGAACTTCTCTAAGATTGCAAAGCCTCTTTCCAACCTCCTCCGGAAGCATGTCAAGTATGTCTGGTCTCCTGAGTGTGATGTTGCTTTTAATACTCTCAAAGAGAAACTCGTCACAGCTCCTGTCTTAACTCCTCCTGATGAATCCAAGCCATTCGAAGTTTTCTGTGATGCTTCTCTTCAAGGTCTCTGTCTTTGTGTTAATGCAAGAGAAGAAAGTTGTGGCCTATACCTCTCGTCATTTGAAGCCCAACGAAAAGAACTGCCCCACTCACGATCTTGAGTTGGCGGCGATTGTCCATGCATTAATAACATGGAGACATCTCTTGTTGGGAAGGAAAGTGGACATATTCACCGATCACAAGAGTCTCAAGTATATCTTCACTCAACCCAACCTCAACCTCGTGCAAACTCGATGGGTCGAAATGATTCAAGAGTACAACCCAGTATTGAATATACTCGAGGCAAAGGCGAATGTGATTGCAGATGCTTTGAGCAGGAAGGCTTATTGCAACAGCTTAATTCTCAAGCCCTTCCAACCAGACCTTTGTGAAGCTTTCCATAAGCTGAATCTTCAAGTTGTTCCTCAAGGCTTTCTTGCCAACCTCATAGTCTCTCCTACTTTGGAAGACCAAATTCGTGAGGCACAACTCCTGGATACCATGGTGAAAAAGGTGAAACGTGGTATCGACAAGGGCATTTCCAAATACAAGCGCTATCACGTTGATGACAGAGATACACTTTTTCTTCGAGGACCGGATTGTGGTTCCTAAGGGTGATCTACGTAAAGTCATTATGAACGAGGCGCACAATTCCCTTCTATCCATTCATCACGGAAAGTACGAAGATGTACCATGACCTCAAGCAGTCGTATTGGTGGACTCGAATGAAGCGAGAAATTGCTCAATTCGTGAATGAATGTGATGTCTGCCGAAGGGTGAAAGCAGAACACCAACGACCAGCTGGTCTCCTCCAACCTCTTGCTATTCCAGAATGGAAGTTTGATCATATCGAGATGGACTTCGTGACTGGATTTCCTAAGTCCAAGCGTGGAAATGATGATACCTTCGTTGTCATTGACAAGCTTACTAAAGTGGCTCATTTTCTTCCTATCAAAGAATCTATCTCAGCAGCTCAGTTGGCAGAGTTATACACCTCCAGAATTGTCTCCTTGCACGGCATTCCACAATTGATCTCTTTAGACCGTGGCAGCATCTTTACCTCCAAGTTTTGGGATTCTTTTCAGAAGGCCATGGGCACCAACATTCGTTTCAGCACAGCTTTCCATCCTCAAACAAGTGGCCAAGTCGGGCGAGTCAATCAAATCCTTGAAGACATGCTCAGGGCTTGTGTCATTTCCTTCGGTATGAAGTGGGAAGATTGTCTTCCATATGCCGAGTTCTCCTACAACAACAGCTTCCAAGCGAGTTCGGGCAAGGCCCCATTCGAAATTCTCTATGGCAGAAAGTGCCGTACTCCTCTCAATTGGTCCGAGACAGGTGAACGCCAACTTCTTGGCAACGACTTGATCGCAGAAGCCGAAGAAATGTGCAAAGTCATCCGTGAGAATCTCAAAGCCGCGCAATCGCGCCAGAAGAGCTATTATGATGACAAGCACCGTGATGTGGCTTTTGAAATCGGAGACCATGTCTACCTCCGCGTCTCTCCAATGAAAGGCACTGCCGCCGGTATCAAAGGGAAGCTTGCCCCTAGATATGTGGGTCCTTTCAAGATCATTGGCAAAAGAGGCGATCTCGCCTATCAACTTGAGCTCCCTTCCAACTTCACGAACGTGCACGATGTGTTTCACGTGTCACAGCTTCGCAAGTGCTTCAAGACGCCTGAGCGCACTATCAACTTCGAAGAAATTGACCTCCAAGAAGATCTCTCTTATCATGAGCACCCCGTTGCTATTCTTGAAGAAACCGAGCGCAAGACTCGCAACAAGTCAATCAAATTCCTGAAAGTGAAGTGGTCACACCATTCCGACCGAGAAGCCACACAGGAGCACGAGGATCACCTCCGTTCGAATATCCGGAGTTCTTTCAGTCCTAGATCTCGGACGAGATCCTCTTGTAGTGGTGGAGTGTTGTAACACCCCGGATGTAACTTTCCATATTTGTAACTCCAACTCTTGCCATTTTCGGCATTGTGATATGATATTCCCTCCGTGGTTGGGTTTTTGTCTTTTGTTTTGCATTTTGTCCATGTCATGCATCTCATATCATGTCATCATGTGCATCTCATTGGCATACGTGTTCGCCTCATGATTCCGAGCATTTTCCCCGTTGTCCGTTTTGCAATCCGACACTCCTACATGCACCGGCGCACCCTCTTGTCTCTTTTTCGTGAGCGGGTGTTAAATGTTCTCGGAATGGACGAGGCTTGCCAAGTGGCCTTGGTACATCACCGTAGACCACTGTCAAGTTCCGTGCCATTTGGAGGTCGTTTGATACTCCACGGTTAACCGGTAACATGAAGGCCTCTTGTGTGTTGCAGCCCAACACTCCTCCAAAACAGCCCAATAACCCATCTAAGTCACTTCCATGCTCTCCGTCGTCGGATCACGATCGTGTGGGCGGAAACTACACTCCATTTGGAGTCTCCTAGCTCCCTCTACCTATAAATATGTGACCATCCCCGAAATTTTCGGGCAAACCCTAGCTCCCGCTCCCCTCACGCCACCGGACACGTCTGGACCGCGGCGGACGTGTCCGCCCTCCGCCCGCCCGACAACCGTGAGCCGCCACGTGGCGCCCGGCCACCAGCGCCGCCCGCCCGGCCGCTGGCCGTCGGCGGCCCCGAGGCCCGTCGCCGCCCAGCCTCCTCGCGCCGCTTCGGCCCCGTGCGCCAGCGCGGATCGCCACGCCGGTTCTCCGCCGCCAGTTCGCCTCCTCCGCCGCCCAAGCCCGTCGCGGCCGCCTCCGCTCCGCCGCCGACCTCGCGTCGCCCGGCCGCCCGCGCCCGTTGCCTCCCGTCGCCTCCTCGCCCGCCGCGCGTCCCGGCGGATCTGGTCGCCCGGTCGGCCCCGACCCTCCTCTTCCGGCACCAACTCCGGCGAGCCCCGACCTCGCCTCGGTTCGCGCCCTCGGGACGAACCCTAGATCCAATTTTCTCGAGGTCGTTTTTCACAAGTCATTTTTTTCCAGTAATTTTGTTGCATGTTCATCGCATCATAACTTTGCACCCCTTGCTCCGTTTTGGGCGTCTAGCATACCGAATTGTTAGACTCAACGAGTACATCATTGCTTCTCATTGCATCATTTTCATTTGAGCTCATCTTGATGCCCGAAATGCTGTTGGAAGATGGATGTGATGTTAGTTTCAGATTCTTATCAAAACTTGCACTTTTGTCATTTTTGCTATGATTGATGTGTGCACCCTATGAACTTGATTCCTACATGTGGTTTGTAATATGCCATTCCATATTTACAGGGGTGTATGCCATGTATTTTTGTGATCCCTGTGATGACTAGTACAAGCATGCAAACTAGGCTTCGTGATGTTGCTGATTTCAGTCCCTGTTCTGCTGTTATTTTTATACCATGTAAATTTGATGCTACAGAGAGATCCATGCATATTTTGAGATACTTAAGTAAGGATGTTTTGAACATATGGTTATTATCTATCCATCCATGCCCTTTTTTGCAATTATGGAGTGCCATAGCTTGAGTCAATCGAGCTCTACTTTTGCTATAAAATGTTTCCTGGCAGGTTGTTTACATGTTATTCAATTTTGCCAAGGTTGTTGTAGTTGATCCGTGTATGCTATGATGTTGTTCTTGCCATGTATAGCTTCTATGCCATGTCTTCTTGATGAATGTATGCTTAGTTTATCATGAAATGCTCTTTAGTGAGTGCATCGAGCTCGCGAAGATGCCTTCATAATTCTGTTAATGCCATGCTCTGTTTCCTGAATCTGTTAACGGAACTTGCTATATTGACATGGGTGCTATTACATTTTCTGATCCCTTTTAGCTCTTGGTCTGTAAGGGACTTTTGTTCAATGCCTTGAGTAGATTCCTGCCATGCCATATTTTGCTATGTCTTGTTCCTGTAGCAGGTTGTTTTCTTTCTCTAAACATGCCTTCCTGATGTTAATTTCTGGCATGTTAGTATTTTCACCAAGTCTGTGAAGCTGATATATTTTGCACTTTTGCCATGCTTGTTTGGACCTGTTATGGTGTGAATTAGCCGTAGATCAGTGTTCATCTTTTGTCAAGCATCTTGAGTAGATCACTGACATAAGCTTTGTTGGTACCTTTGGGTGTAGTAGCTTAATTTCTTGTTGCTTGCTAAGTGGCATCATGCTGTTAATGGCAGAATTGTGTCATTCTTGTTTTGCTTGCCTTTTGCAAACCGTGCATCCGATTCCGGTGATCTTTTTATCGATTTCAACCGAAATCATCTCACCTTTCCAGCGGCATAGTTGGTTTGCCAAGTTGATGCTTTGTTCATCATTTTCCTTCCGGAGCACGCATATGCATTGCATCTCACATCTCGCATATCATGCCATGTTTTGCATCATGTTGTTTGTGCATCGCCCGTGATTGATTGTTGGTCCTTTGCTTGTGTTCTTGCTTTGGGTAGAGCCGGGAGACGAGTACGTGAATGAGGAACCTGTTGAGAACGCTTACGAGGATCAAGCTTTCGACAACTCTAAGAACTTTGCAGGCAACATGACCATACCCTCGAAATCACTTCTATCTTTGCTTGCTAGATGCTCGCTCTTTTGCTATGCCTATGCTACGTTACCTACCACTTTCTATATCATGCCACCCATATTGCCATGTAAAACCTCTAACCATCCTTTCCCAGCAAACCGTTGATTGGCTATGTTACCGCTTTGCTCAGCCCCTCTTATAGCGTTGCTAGTTGCTGGTGAAGATGAAGTTGGTTCCATGTTGGAACATGGATATTATGGGATATCACAATATCTCTTATTTAATTAATGCATCTATATACTTGGTAAAGGGTGGAAGGCTCGCCCTTATGCCTGGTGTCTTGTTCCACTCTTGCCACCCTAGTTTCCGTCATACCGGTGTTATGTTCCTTGATTTTGCGTTCCTTACACGGTTGGGTGATTTATGGGACCCCCTTGACAATTCGCTTTGAATAAGACTCCTCCAGCAAGGCCCAACTTTGGTTTTACCATTTGCCACCTAAGCCTTTTTCCCCCGGGTTTTCACGAGCCCGAGGGTCATCTTTATTTACCCCCTCGGGCCAGTGCTCCTCCGAGTGTTGGTCCAAACTAGAGCACCGTGCGGGACCATTCCTTGGCAACTTGGATTACATCGGTACCTGTACGCTTCGCTTATCCGGTGTGCCCTGAGAACGAGATATGTGCAGCTCCTATCGGGATTTGTCGGCACAGTCGGGTGGTCTTGCTGGTCTTGTTTTACCATTGTCGAGATGTCTTGTAGTCCGGGATTCCGAGACTGATCGGGTCTTCCCGGTAGAAGGAATATCCTTCGTTGACCGTGAGAGCTTATAATGGGCTAAGTTGGGACACCCCTGCAGGTATTATCTTTCAAAGCCGTGCCCGCGGTTATGAGGCAGATGGGAATTTGTTAATGTCCGGTTGTAGAAAACCCGAAGTTGACCTTAATTAAAATACATCAACGCGTGTGTAACCGTGATGGTCTCTTCTCGGAGTCCGGGAAGTGAACACGGTGTTGGAGTTATGTTTGATGTAAGTAGTTTCAGGATCACTTCTTGATCGCTACTAGCTTCACGACCGTGCCTTGCTTCTCTTCTCGCTCTCTTTTGTGAATGTAGCCACCATATATGCTAGTCGCTTGCTGCAGCTCCACCTCACAACTCTGTCCTACCTATAAGCTTAAATAGTCTTGATCTCGCAGGTGTGAAATTGGTGAGTCCTCGTGACTCACAGATTCTACCAAAACAGTTGCAGGTGCCGACGATGCCAGTGCAGGTGGCGCAACCGAGCTCAAGTGGGAGTTCGACGAGGAACGTGGTCGTTACTATGTGTCTTTTCCTGATGATCAGTAGTGGAGCCCAGTTGGGACGATCGGGGATCTGTGTAGCATTTGGGGTAGTCTTCTTTTATTTTGGTTCCGTAGTCGGACCTTGAGTGTAATCTGGATGATGGATGTTTATTTATGTATTGTGTGAAGTGGCGGCTGTAAGCCAACTATGTATCTTTTTCCCTTATTTATTACATGGGTTGTGTGAAGATTACCTCACTTGCGACACTGCTTTCAATGCGGTTATGCCTCTAAGTCGTGCTTCGACACGTGGGAGATATAGCCGCATCGAGGGCGTTACATGGGTAGTACAAGAGTAGATCTGCCACGAGATCAGAGAGGCTAAACCCTAGAAGCTAACCTATGGTATGATTGTTGTTCGTCCTACGGACTAAAACCCTCCGGTTTATATAGACACCGGATAGGGTTAGGGTTACACAGAGTTGGTTACAATGGTAGGAGATCTACATATCCGTATCGCCAAGCTTGCCTTCCACGCCAAGGAAAGTCCCATCCAGACACGGGACGAAGTCTTCAATCTTGTATCTTCATAGTCCAGGAGTCCGGCCAAAGGTGATAGTTCGGCTATTCGGACACCCCCTAATCCGGGACTCCCTCAGTGGTAAAATGCGAAAAACACCTCGGCTCGTTGCATTCGCTCGACACGTGGAGATGGTCATTATTGAGGCACTGAAGCCAAGGAGTACAACATTAATGGAGTTCCGGACACTATTCGCCGTAATGTGTACTTTGAGTATTCGGAGGAGGAACCCGCCTGCAATGCCGAAGACAAGATCATGCGCGGACTCATCGTCATTGAAGCCTGGTTCAGGGGCTACTAAGGGAGTCCTGGATTAGGGGGTATCCGGACAGCCGGTCTGTATACATCGTCCGGACTATTGAAGCGTGAAGATACAAGACTCAAGACTTCAACCCGTGTCCGGATGGGACTTTCCTTGGCGTGGAAGGCAAGCTTGGCGATCCGGATATAATATTTCGTTCCTTGTAACCGACTCCATGTAAACCCTAGCCCTCTCCGGTGTCTATATAAACCGGAGAGGTTTGTCCTTATAAGGCCGATCACAATTACAATCATACCATCATAGGCTAGCTTCTAGGGTTTAGCCTCTACGATCTTGTGGTATATCTACTCTTGTACTACCCATATCTTCAATATTAATCAAGCAGGAAGTAGGGTTTTACCTCCATCGAGAGGGCCCGAACCTGGGTAAACATCTGTGTCCCTTGCTTCCTGTTACCATCAGCCTAGACGCACAGATCGGGACCCCCTACCCGAGATCTGCCGGTTTTGACACCGACACCCCTGCCTCGTGGCCCCCTCGGGCACCGTCTCGTGTTGATTTTTCTTCCAGAAAATCATAAATATTCCAAAAATATTCTCCGTCCGTTTATCCCGTTTGGACTCCGTTTGATATGGGGTTTCTGCGAAACATAAAACATGCAACAAACAGGAACTTGTTGGGGAAACGTAGCAGAAATTCAAAATTTTCTACGCATCACCAAGATCAATCTATGGAGTAATCTAGCAACGAGGGAAAGGGGAGTTCATCTACATACCCTTGTAGATCGCTAAGCGGAAGCGTTCAAGTGAACGGGGTTGATGGAGTCGTACTCGTCGTGATCCAAATCACCGATGATCCTAGCGCGGAATGGACGACACCTCCGCTCAACACACGCAGACAGCCCGGGACGTCTCCTCCTTCTTGATCCAGCAAGGGAGAGGATAAGTTGAGGGAGAACTCCGGCAAAGACGACGGCATGGTGGTGATGGAGCCCGTGGTTCTCCGGCAGAGCTTCGCTAAGCACTACGGAGGAGGAGGAAGTGTTGGAGGAGGAGGGCTGCGCCAGGGAAGGGTGCGGCTGCCCTCTCTCTCCCTCACTATATATAGGGGTAAGGGGTGGAGGAGGCGCCTAGGGTTCCCTAGGGAGGCGGCGTCCACAGGGGAAACCCTAGATGGGTTTGGGCGCCCCACCCCTAGGAAACTTGCCCCCAAGCCGGGAGGGGGCTGCCCTAGGGAGGCGCCCCCACCTCTCCTGGTTACATGAGAGGGGCTGGGAGGGCGCACCACCCCTTAGTGGGCTGGTTTGCCCTTCCCTTTGGCCCATGAGGCCCTCCAACACTTGCCGGGCTCCCAAACACCTTTCGGTCATGCCGCCATAGCCTCGGTACCCCGAACACTTCCGACTCCAATACCCTTCGTCCAATATATCGATCTTCACCGCCGACCATTCCGAACTCCTCGTGACGTCCGGGATCACATCCGGACTCTGAACAACCTTCGTAACCACATACTATTTCCCATAACAACTCCAAATATCACCGAACCTTATGTGTAGACCCTACGGGTTCGGGAACCATGCGCACATGACCGAGACGTTCTCCGTCAATAACCAACAACGGGATCTGGATACCCATGTTGGCTCCCACATGTTCCACGATGATCTCATCGGATGAACCACGATGTCGAGGATTCAATCAATCCTGTATTCAATTCCCTTTGTCTAGCGGTATAGTACTTGCTCGAGATTCGATCGTCGGTATCCCGATACCTTGTTCAATCTCGTTACCGGCAAGTCTCTTTACTCGTTCCGTAACACATCATCCCGTGATCAACCCCTTGGTCACATTGTGCACATTATGATGATGTCCTACCGAAAGTGGGCCCAGAGATACCTCTCCGTCACATGGAGTGACAAATCCCGCCTCGATTCATGCCAACCCAACAGACACTTTAGGAGATACCCGTAGTGCACCTTTATAGCCACCCGATTCGTTGTGACGCTTGGTACACCCAAAGCATTCCTACGGTATCCGGAGTTGCACAATCTCATGGTCTAAGGAAATGATACTTGACATTAGAAAAGCTTTAGCATACCTAACTACCACGATCTTTGTGCTAAGCTTAGGATTGGGTCTTGTCCATCACATCATTCTCCTAATGATGTGATCCCGTTATCAACGACATCCAATGTCCATGGTCAAGAAACCGTAACCATCTATTGATCAATGAGCTAGTCTACTAGAGGCTTACTAGGGACATGGTGTTGTCTATGTCTCCACACATGTATCTGAGTTTCCTTTCAATACAATTATAGCATGGATAATAAACGATTATCATGAACAAGGAAATATAATAATAATAACTAATTTATTATTGCCTCTAGGGCATATTTCCAACAGAACTGGCACTGGGCACTGGATCAATATGTTAGTCCCAAAAATAATATAACAAGTTGCCAAAAGTATATGAAAGTTGAATAATATTGGCATGGAACAATAAAAAATTATAGATACGACGGAGACGTATCACGTGCTCGCGGATGACGTTCAGAAGCTTACTGGTTGTTTGGCTGCATTGAGCCGATTCAACTCACGCCTCGATGAAAATGCACTGCCTCTTTACCGACTGATGAAGAAGTCTAACAAGTTCGAGTGGAATGACGAAGCTGAAGTAGCGTTTGAGGAGCTCAAAGACCTACTTTCCACCCAGCGCGTGCTTGCTGCTCCGGTTAGCAAGGAGCCTCTATTGCTTTACATCGCAGCCACGGGACAAGTTGTTTGCACAGTGCTCACAATCGAGCGGGAAGAAGAAGGCAAAACCTTCAAAGTTCAGCGCCCCGTGTATTACATTTCAGAAGACTTAACCCCGTCCAAGTAGAGATATCCTCACTATGAGAAGCTTGTTTATGGGATTTACCTGACCACGAAGAAGGTTGCACACTATTTCTCTGATCACTCAATTTCAGTCATCAGCGATGCTCCATTGTCAGAGATTCTGAATAACAGAGATGCAACTGGTCGAGTGGCAAAGTGGGCGATTGAACTTCTTCCCTTAGATATCAAGTTTGAGGCAAAGAAGGCCATTGAGTCTCAAGCAATTGCAGATTTCCTCGCAGAGTGGATGAATAACAAAGAACCGACTCAAATTCGATCGAAACATTGGACCATGTTTTGATGGATCCAAGATGTTGAATGGCTCGTGCAGGAGTGGTCTTAGTGTCCCCACGACGAGACAAGCTCAGTTATGTCCTCCAGATTCACTTTGATTCTTCGAACAATGAAGCTGAGTATGAGGCACTATTGTATGGGTTGCGTATGGCCATTTCACTCGGCGTCTGGCGCTTGATGGTATATGGCGACTCAGACTTAGTGGTTAACCAAGTAATGAAGGAACGGGACGTCAGGAGTCCTGCAATGACTGGTTATTGCAATGCAGTGAGAAAGTTAGGGAAGAAGTTTGAGGAGTTAGAGCTCCACCACATATCTCGAATCAAGAATCAAGCTGCTGATGATCTGGCGAAGATAGGTTCCACTCGGAAGCCTATCCCCAGCAATGTGTCCTTGGACAATACCGTACACCGCGTACATTCTCAGAAAGGAACTCCCAGAGGATGAAGATGAGGCTCGCCAGATAGTCCGTCGATCGACAGCTTTCACCGTGATGAAAGGGCAGCTTTACAGAGAAAGTGTCACAGGAGTGGCTCAACGCTGCATCACCCCGGAGGAAGGTCGAATGATCCTAAATGATATCCACTCAAGGACCTGTGGTCACCATGCGTCCTCTTGGACCATCGTGGCCAAAGCATACCGAGCGGGATTCTATTGGCCTCGAGCAAATGAGATGGCGAAAGATATAGTTGACAAGTGCGCAGGTTGCCAGTTCTACTCCAACATGTCTCACAAGCCTGCGTCTGCCCTGAAGACTATTCCACTCGTCTAGCCGTTTGCAATCTGGGGATTGGATATGGTTGGACCCTTCAAGACCGGCGCCAGTGGTTTCACCCATTTGCTTGTTGCAGTCAACAAGTTCACCAAGTGGATCGAAGCCATGCCCATCAAGAATCTTGGTGCAAGCACTGCTGTCAGTTTCATCAAGGAGTTGATATTCAGATATGGAGTACCTCACAACATTATCACAGATAACGGCTCCAACTTTGATTCTGATGAGTTCAAGGCATTCTGCGCATCCCAAGGCACTCGGGTCAATTATGCGTCCGTCGCACACCTGCAGTCGAATGGACAAGCAGAAAGGGCTAATGGTTTGATCATTCAAGGGTTAAAACCCCGTCTAATGCGCGACCTTAAGCACGCTGCTGGAGCTTGGGTGACTGAATTACCGTCCGTCCTATGGGGGCTGAGAACAACGCCAAACCGGTCGACTGATCGAACCCCTTTCTTTCTAGTGTACGGCGCTGAGCTGTGCTTCCGAGTGACTTACTACACAATGCCCCCCCCCCCCCCCCGAGTGGAACTCTTCTCAGAAGCTGAAGCAGAGGTGCGCGAAGATGCAGTTGATCTCCTGGAGGAAGAGCGTGAGATGGCTTTGGTTAGGCCGACCATCTATCAGCAAGATCGGCGTCGATTCCATGCTCGCAATGTCAGAGGTCAAGCATTTCAGGAAGGAGATCTTGTGCTCCGAGTGGATCAGAAACGACCTCACAAGCTTGCTCCGGCATGGGAAGGACCCTTCATCATCACCAAGGTGCTTCACAATGGAGCGTACCACATCTACAACGTAGCCAAGAACATGGACACGCCACGTGCATGGAACGCAGAGCTGCTTCGTCCTTTCTATACCTAAAATCACTCGACCCGACGAGTTGTAATAAAAGCACTTCAGTTTGTTTTCCAAAGACAAGATTTTTATAGTATCTTAATGACTGGTTCCCCATAATCACTTGTGTCCAAATCCCCAGTGGGTGGCTTAGCTGCGAACCTGATTCGCCTAAGTTAAAAACATTACGAGAGGAGAGCAATCCTCCCACTAGGGGGCTTAGATGCGACCCCGAAATCGCCTAAGTTAAAAAACATTCTGAGTGGAGAGCAATCCTCCCACTCGAGGGCTTAGCTACGACCCCAAAATCGCCTAAGTTAAAAAACATTTTGAGTGGAGAGCAATCCTCCCACTCAGGGGCTTAGCTGCGACCTGCTACGCCTTGAGCTTATGCTGGTTTTCCTTGAAGAGGAAAGGGTGATGCAGCAATAGTAGCATAAGTATTCCCTCAGTTTTTGAGAACCAAGGTATCAATCCAAAGAGGAGGCTCCTCAAAAGTCCCACTTACCTACACAAACAAACAAGAACTCGCAACCAGCGCAATAAAGGGGTTGTAAATCCCTTCACAGCCACTTGCGAAAGTGAGATCTGATAGAGATAATATAATAAGATAAATATATTTTTGGTATTTTATGATATAGATTGGAAAAGTAAAGATGCAAATAAAGGTAGATTGAAAGCTTATATGATAAAAGATAGACCCGGGAGGCATAGGTTTCACTATTGGCTTCTCTCAAGATAGCATAGGTATTACGGTGGGTGAACAAATTACTGTTGAGCAATTGATAGAAACGCGAATAATTATGAGATTATCTAGGAATGATCATGTATATAGGCATCACGTCCATGACAAGTAGACCGACTCCTGCCTGCATCTACTATTATTACTCCACACATCGATCGCTATCCAGCATGCATCTAGAGTATTAAGTTCATAAAGAATAGAGTAACGCATTAAGAAAGATGACATGATGTAGAGGGATAAACTCATGCAATGATATAAACCCCATCTTTTTATCCTCGATGGCAACAATACAATACGTGCCTTGCTGTCACTGGAAAGGACACCGCAAGATTGAACCCAAAGCTAAGCACTTCTCCCATTACAAGAAAGATCAATCTAGTAGGCCAAACCAAACTGATAATTCGAAGAGACTTGCAAAGATAAATTAATCACACATAAAAGAATTCAGAGGAGATTCAAATATTTCTCATAGATAAACTTGATCATAAACCCACAATTCATCGGATCTCGACAAACACACCGCAAAAGGAGTTACATCGAATAGATCTCCAAGAAGATCAAGGAGAACATGGTATTGAGATTCAAAGAGAGAGAAGAAGCCATCTAGCTAATAACTATGGACCTGAGGGTCTGTGGTAAACTACTCACAACTCATCGGAGAGGCTATGGTGTTGATGTAGAAGCCCTCCATGGTTGATTCCCCGTCCGGCGGAGTGCCGACGAAGGCTCCAAGATGGGATCTCGCGGATACAGAAGGTTACGGTGGTGGAAATAGTTTTTCGTGGTCGCCTCTGATGTTCACGGGGTACGTGGGTATATATAGGAGGAAGAAGTAGGTCGGTGGACGCCCGAGGGGCCCACAAGATAGGGGGGCGCACCCAGCAGGGGGGCGCGCCCTCCATCGTCGTGGCCTCCTCGATTCCTTCTTGACTTGCACTCCAAGTCCTCTGGATCACGTTTGTTCCAAAAAGATCGCTCCCAAAGGTTTCATTCCGTTTGGACTCCATTTGGTATTCCTTTTCTTCGAAACACTGAAATAGGCAAAAAATAGCAATATGGGCTGGGCCTCCGGTTAGTAGGTTAGTCCCAAAAATGATATAAAAGTGTAAAGTAAAGCCTATAAACATCCAAAACAAGTAATATAATAGCATGGAACAATCAAAAATTATAGATACATTGGAGACGTATCACGACCCCGTACTCGTCTAAGTTAAAAACATTCCGAGTGGAGAGCAATCCTCCCACTCGGGGGCTTAGCTACGACCCCGTACTCGCCTAGGTCACAAATATCCTTTGAGCTACGCCACAAATACAACGTACGCTCCGTCCCTATCCGCAAGGACAACGAGGTGTCGATTGAACACCACATCTGAGCTGCGTCACAAGTACAATGTGTGATCCCGATCCGCAAGGACGACGAGGTGTCGACTGAACACCACGTCTGAGCTGCCTCACAAGTACAATGTACCATCCCGATCCGCAAGGACGATGAGGTGTCGATTGAGCACCACGTCTGAGCTGCGTCACAAGTACAATGTACCATCCCGATCCGCAAGGAGAACGAGGTGTCGACTGAACACCACATCTGAGCTGCGTCACAAGTACAATGTACACTTCACTCGACAAAAGGTGAAAAGATCGAGTTCACTCGGAATCAAGAGATGTTCAAAAGCAATATAAGCAAAAGCCACGATATTCAAGGAAATTCAAGTTCGGATAAATCCCGTGAAAGTTCAGAACCACAACGGGCAGAAGTACTCAGGCATCAAGCCTGAAAGAGTTTAACGATTACATAATCACTCGGCATTTCGAGGCAAATAAAAGTAGGGCATAATGTTTTTTTCACTCGTCAGGAGAAGGACTTGCTGGATCGGAGAAACTGCCAAGGTTGATGTTGTCTGCGATGCGAGTGGCGGCGTCAAGGAAAGTGTCCATGAAGGACTAGAAGCTGTGCTTTTTGGTGGTCGCAACCTTGAGGGCCGCCAGCTTGTCTTCTCTGACATCCTTGCAGTGCACTCGGACCAATGACAGGGCCATGTTAGCGCCACAGTGAGCAGATGATTTCTTCCATTCTTGCACTCGATCAGGTATCTGATTCAATGAGTCATCGAGACTCGAGATCCTATGAGAGATCCGCCACGTGCCGTAGTTCAAAGATCAACCCGCGTAATCGCCGTTTTCAGTCGAGCGAGATAATCCACAGCACTGTCCATACGTGACTCCAACCGCAGCACATTCATTGCAACATCATCTTTGACAGGGCAGTTTATGGGGTCAAGACCCGTCTCGACCCGTCTAGTTTCTGCTTCAAAATCCTGAACAAAGTTCTGCACAATTGGAAAAGCAGTGAGTCGACAGTTTAGTGCTACGTCTTGAGCTTGCATTGGTTTTCCCCGAAGAGGAGAGGATGATGCAGCACAGTAGCGTAAGTATTTCCCTCGCTTTTGAGAACCAAGGTATCAATCCAAGAGGAGGCCACGCGCAAGTCCCTCGTACCTGCAAAAAACGATAGCTACTCGCAACCAATGCGATTAGGGGTTGTCAATCCCTTCACGGTCACTTACGAGAGTGAGATCTGATAGAGATAATATTTTTGGTATTTTTGGTATAAAGATGCAAAGTAAAAGGTAAAAGCAAAGTAAAAATAAAGCAAGTAAATAAAAGTGATAGAGATTGATAAGATGAGAATAGACCCGGGGGCCATAGGTTTCACTAGTGGCTTCTCTCAAGAGCATAGATATTCTACGGTGGGTGAACAAATTACTGTTGAGTAATTGACAAAATTGAGCATAGTTATGAGGTTATCTAGGTATGATCATGTATATAGGCATCACGTCCGAGACAAGTAGACCGGAACGATTCTGCATCTACTACAATTACTCCACTCATCGACCGCTTTCCATCATGCATCTAGAGTATTAAGTTAAAAACAGAATAATGCCTTAAGCAAGATGACATGATGTAGAGGAATAAATTCATGCAATATGATAAATACCCCATCTTGTTATCCTCGATGGCAACAATACAATACGTGCCTTGCAACCCTTTTACATCCTTTGGTAAGGACACCGCAAGATTGAACCCAAAGCTAAGCACTTCCCCATTGCAAGAACTACCAATCTAGTTGGACAAACCAAACGGATAATTCGAAGAGACTTGCAAAGATAAATCAATCATACATAAAAGAATTCAGAGAAGATTCAAATATTATTCATAGATAAGCTGGATCATAAATCCACAATTCATTGGTCTCAACAAACACACCGCAAAAAGAAGATTACATCGAATAGATCTCCACGAGAGAGGGGGAGAACATTGTATTGAGATCCAAAAGAGAGAAGAAGCCATCTAGCTACTAGCTATGGACCCAAAGGTTTGAAGTAAACTACTCACACTTCATCGGAGGGCTATGGTGTTGATGTAGAAGCCCTCCGTGGTGGATGCCCCTCCCCGTGAGCTCGAACAGGCCCCAAGATGGGATCTCGTGGATACAGGAAGTTGCGGCGGTGAAATTAGGTTTTTGGCTCCTGTTCTGATCGTTTGGGGATACGTAGGTATATATAGGAGGAAGGAGTGCGTCGGTGGAGCGTCAGGGGGCCCACGAGGTAGGGGGCGTGCCCAGGGGGGCGCCCTCCACCCTCATGACCGCCTCTAGCACTTCTTGGAGTAGGGTCCAAGTCTCCTGGATCACGTTCGGTTGGAAAATCACGTTCCCGAAGGTTTCATTCCGTTTGGACTTCGTTTGATATTCCGCTTTCTTCAAACACCGAAATAGGCAAAAACAGCAATTCAGGCTGGGCCTGCGGTTAATATGTTAGTCCCAAAAGTAATATAAAAGTGGAAAATAAAGCCCAATATAGTCCAAAACAGTAGATAAAGTAGCATGGAGCAATCAAAAATTATAGATACGTTGGAGACGTATCAGGCATCCCCAAGCTTAATTCCTGCTCGTCCTCGAGTAGGTAAATGATAAAAAAAATAATTTTTGATGCGGAGTGATACTTTGGCATAATTTCAATATAAATATTCTTACTTGTGATATGAATATTCAGATCCGAAAGATTTAAGACAAAAGTTCATATTGACATAAAAATAATAATACTTCAAGCATACTAATCAAAGCAATCATGTCTTCTCAAAATAACATGGCAAAAGAAAGTTCATCCCTACAAAATCATATAGTTAGGCTATGCTTCATTTTCACACACAAAGATGTTCCCAACTTCTATACCCCCGATGACAAGCCAAGCAATTGTTTCATACTCAAATAATCTCAAAATTTTTCAACCTTCACGCAATACATGAGCGCGAGCCATGGATATAGCACTATGGGTGGAATACAATATGATGATGGGATTGTGTGGAGAAGACAAAAAAGTAGAAAGTCTCATATTTTGACGAGGATAATCAACGGGCTATGGAGATGCCCATCAATTGATGTCAACATGAGGAGTAGGGATTGCCATGCAACGGATGCACTAGAGCTATAAGTATATGAAATCTCTACAAAAGAAACTAAGTGGGTGTGCATCCAACTTGCTTGCTCACGAAGACCTAGGGCACTTTGAGGAAGCCCATCATTGGAATATACAAGCCAAGTTCTATAATGAAAAATTCCCACTAGTATACGAAAATGACAAAATGAGAGACTCTCTATCATGAAGATCTTAGTGCTACTTTGAAGCACAAGTGTGGTAAAAGGATAGTAGCATTTTCCCTTCTCTCTTTTTCTCTCATTTTTTTGGGCCTTTCATTTTTTTGGCCTTGCTCTTTTTTTTCGTCCGGAGTCTCATCCGACTTATGGGGGAATCATAGTCTCCATCATCCTTTCCTCACTTGGGACAATTCTCTAACAATGATGGTCATCACACTTTAATTTCTCTTACAACTCAAGAATTACAACTCGAAACTTAGAACAAAATGTGACTCTATATGAACGCCTCCGGCGATGTACAGGGATGGTGCAATGAATCAAGAGTGACATGTATGGAAAATAATGCATGGTGGCTTTGCCACAAATAAGATGTCAACTACATGATCATGCAATGGCAATATGACAAAAGTAATGTATGTCATAATAATGATGATGGAAGTTGCATGGCAATATATCTCGGAATGGCTATGGAAATGCCATGATAGGTAGGTATGGTGGCTGTTTTGAGGAAGATATGAGGAGGTTTATGTGTGAAAGAGCGTATCATGTCACGGGGTTTGGATGCACCGCCAAGTTTGCACCAACTCTCAAGGTGAGAAAGGGCAATGCACGGCATCAAGAGGCTAGCAAATGCGGAAAGGTAAAAGTGCGTATAATCCATGGACTCAACATTAGTCAAAAGAACTCATATACTTATTGCAAAAATTTAGAAGCCATCAAAAATCAAGTACTACACGCATGCTCCTAGGGGGATAGATTGGTAGGAAAAGACCATCGCTCGTCCCCGGCCGCCACTCATAAGGATGCACAAGCCAGGTACACTTCATGTTTCAAATTTGTTACACAACTTTAACCATACGTGCATGCTACGGGACTTGCAAACTTCAACACAAGTATTTCTCAAATTGAAAATTATCAATTAGCATGACTTTGATATTATTACCTCCATATCCCAAAACAATTATCAAGCATCAAACTTATCTTAGTATTTTATTCACTCAAAAAGAAAGTTTCACATATCTTGAACACTAAGTATATTAACATTAAGCAAATTACCATGCTATTAACGACTCTCAAAATAATCTAAGTGAAGCATGAGAGATAAAGTTTCTTTAAAACAAATCCACCACCGTGCTCTAAAAGATCTAAGTGAAGCACTAGAGCAAAAATTATCATGCTCAAAAGATATAAGTGAAGCACTACGAGCAAACTATCAAGCTCAAAAGATATAAGTGAAGCACATAGAGTATTCTAACAAATTCCAAATCATGTATGGCTCTCTCAAAAGGTGTGTACAGCAAGGATGATTGTGTTAAACTAACAAGCAAATACGCAAATAATAAAAGACGCTCCAAGCAAAACACATATCATGTGGTGAATAAAAATATAGCTCCAAGTAAATTACCGATGGAAGTGGATTTAAAGAGGGGATGCCTTCCGGCATCCCCAAGCTTTGACTTTTTGGTGTCCTTGGATTATCTTGGGGGTTCCATGGGCATCCCCAAACTTAGGCTCTTGCCACTTCTTGTTCCATAATCCATCAAAAGAATTCACCCAAAACTTGAAAACTTCACAACACAAAACTCAATAGAAATCTCGTGAGCTCCGTTAGAGAAAGAAAACAAAAGACTACTTTAAGGTAATGTAATGAAATCATTCTTTATTTATATTGGTGTTAAACCTACTGTATTCCAACTTCTCCATGGATCATAAACTATTTTACTAGCCATAGATTCATCAAAATAAGCAAACAACACACGGAAAACAGAATCTGTCAAAAACAGAAAAGTCTGTAGTAATCTGTAACTAACGCAAACTTCTGGAACTCAAAAAATTCTACAAAAATTAGAAGACCTGGACAATTTGTTTATTGATGATAAGCAATTGGAATCAATATTTTATCACGTTCTGGAGATTTTTAACAATTCGGGCACTGAGCACAAAGATTCTGGAAATTACAGCCAGATCAAATAACTATCACCCAAGAAGATCTAATAGGTTTAACTTGGCACAAACACTAATTAAAAGATAAAACCACATATAAACAGAGTCTAGATGGATTATTTATTCCTAAACAGAAGAAAAAACAAAAAACACAAAATAAAATTGGGTTGCCTCCCAACAAGCGCTATCGTTTAACGCCCCTAGCTAGGCATAAAAGTAAGGATAGATCTAGGTGTTGCCACCTTTGGTAGGCAATCCATAAGTGGCTCTCATGATAGATTCATATGGTAATTTTATTTTCTTTCTAGGAAAGTGTTCCATGCCTTTCTTTAGTGGAAATTGGAATCTAATATTCCCTTCCTTCATATCAATAATTGCACCAATCGTTCTAAGGAAAGGTCTACCAAGAATAATAGGACATGAAGGATTGCAATCTATATCAAGAATGATAAAATCTACGGGCACATAATTCCTATTTGCAACAATAAGCACATCATTAATTCTTCCCATAGGTCTTTTAATAGTGGAATCCGCAAGATGCAAGTTTAGAGAGCAATCATCAAATTCACGGAAATCTAGCAAATCACACAAAGTTTAGGGAATGGTAGAGACACTAGCACCCAAATCACACAAAGCATGAAACTCATAATCTTTAATTTTAATTTTGATAGTAGGTTCCCACTCATCATGGAGTTTCCTAGGGATAGAAACTTTCAACTCAAGCTTTTCTTCATAAGATTGCATCAAGGCATCAACAATGTGTTCGGTAAAGGCCTTATTTTGACTATAAGCATGAGGAGAATTGAGCACGGATTGCAACAAGGAAATACAATCAATCAAAGAGCAATTTTCATAATTAAATTCCTTGAGATCCAATATAGAGGGTTTAGCAATATCTAGATTTTTATTTCTTTCAATCCCACTTTTATCAATTTCATCATCAAGATCTAAAAACTCCAAATTCTTAGAATGCCTTCTAGGTAAAGGAAGATCATATTCAGTTTCATCAAGATTCATATTGCAAAACAAATATTTAATAGGGGACACATCAATAACTTTTAGATCTTCATCTTGATTATCATAGGAATTAGAAGAACACGCTTTAATAAAGGCATCTTTGGAAGCACGCATCCTAGCGGTTCTTTCCTTGCACTCATCAATGGAAATTCTTATGGCTTTGAGAGACTCATTGATATCATGCTTAGGAGACATAGATCTAAGCTTTAAAGAATTAATCTCGAGAGAAATTCTATCAACATTCCTAGCCAAATCATCAACTTTAAGCAATTTCTCTTCAAGCAAAGCATTAAAATTATTTTGTGAATTCATAAACTCTTTAACACTACTCTCAAATTCAGAGGGCATCTTATTAAAATTTCCATAAGAGTTGCTGTAGGAATTTCCATAATTATTAGAAGGATTACTAGGATAAGGCCTAGGATTAAAATTCCCCCTATACGCGTTGTTACCAAAATTATTCCTACCAACAAAATTCGCATCCATAGATTCATTATTATTCTCAATCAAGGTAGACAAAGGCATGTCATTAGGATCAGAAGAAACACTCTTAGCAAATAATTTCATAAGTTCATCCATCTTTCCACTCAAAACATTAATTTCTTCTATTGCATGCACTTTTTTATTAGTAGATCTTTCAGTATGCCGTTGAGAATAATTAACCATAATATTATCTAGGAGTTTAGTAGCATCTCCTAAAGTGATTTCCATAAAAGTGCCTCCCATGTCGAATCTAAAAGATTTCTAGAAGCAAAATTTAATCCAGCATAATTTTTTTGTATAATCATCCACAAGTTCAAAACATGAGTAGGAAAATTACGTATCATTAATTTCATTCTCTCCCAAGCTTGTGCAACATGTTCATGATCAAGTTGCTTAAAATTCATAATATCGTTCCTAAGAGAGATAATTTTAGTGGGAGGGAAATACTTAGAGATAAAAGCATCTTTGCACTTGTTCCAAGAATTAACACTATTTTTAGGCAAGGATGAAAACCACGCTTTAGCACAATCTCTAAGCGAAAAAGGGAATAGCTTCAATTTAACGACATCATTATCGACATCTTTTTTCTTTTGCATATCACATAAATCAACGAAGCTATTCAGATGAGTAGCGGCATCTTCACTAGGAAGGCTGGCGAATTGATCTTTCATAACAAGATTCAATAAAGCAGTATTGATTTCACAAGATTCAGTATTGGCAAGAGGAGCAATCGGAGTGCTATGGAAATCATTATTATTGGTATTGGTGAAGTCACACAATTTGGTAGCATCTTGAGCCATCGCGCCAAACAAGCAAACTAACACCCGAGCAAACAAACGGACGAGGAAAAAGGCAAAGGGAAAAAGAGGAGGAGATTGGGAAAGAGAGGGCGAATAAAACGGCAAGGGTGAAGTGGGGGAGAGGAAAACGAGAGGCAAATGGCAAATAATGTAATGCGAGAGATAGGGATTGTGATAGGTACTTGGTATGTTGGCTTTTATGAGACTCCTAGCAACGGCGCCGTAAATCCTTCTTGCTACGTCTTGAGCTTATGCTGGTTTTCCCTAAGAGGAGAGGATGATGCAGCACAAGAGCGTAAGTATTTCCTCAGTTTTTGAGAACCAAGGTATCAATCCAAGAGGAGGCCACGCCAAGTCCCTCGTGCACTGCACAAAAGCGATAGCTACTCGCAACCAACGCGATTAGGGGTTGTCAATCCCTTCACGGTCACTTACGAGAGTGAGATCTGATAGAGATAATATTTTTGGTATTTTTGGTATAAAGATGCAAAGTAAAAAGTAAAAGCAAAGTAAAAACAAAGCAAGTAAATAAAAGTGATAGAGATTGATATGATGAGAATAGACACGGGGCCATAGGTTTCACTAGTGGCTTCTCTCAAGAGCATAGATATTCTATGGTGGGTGAACAAATTACTGTTGAGCAATTGACATAATTGAGCATAGTTATGAGGTTATCTAGGTATGATCATGTATATAGACATCACGTCCGAGACAAGTAGACCGAAACGATTCTGCCTCTACTACTATTACTCCACTCATCGACCGCTATCCAGCATGCATCTACAGTATTAAGTTAAAAACAGAGTAACGCCTTAAGCAAGATGACATGATGTAGAGGAATAAATTCATGCAATATGATAAATACCCCATCTTGTTATCCTCGATGGCAACAATACAATACGTGCCTTGCAACCCTTTACATCCTTTGGTTAAGGACACCGCAAGATTGAACCCAAAGCTAAGCACTTCCCCCATTGCAAGAACTACCAATCTAGTTGGACAAACCAAACGGATAATTCGAAGAGACTTGCAAAGATAAATCAATCATACATAAAAGAATTCAGAGAAGATTCAAATATTATTCATAGATAAGCTGGATCATAAATCCACAATTCATCGGTCTCAACAAACACACCGCAAAAAGAAGATTACATCGAATAGATCTCCACGAGAGAGGGGGAGAACATTGTATTGAGATCCAAAAGAGAGAAGAAGCCATCTAGCTACTAGCTATGGACCCGAAGGTCTGAAGTAAACTACTCACACTTCATCGGAGGGGCTATGGTGTTGATGTAGAAGCCCTCCGTGGTGGATGCCCCCTCCGGCGGAGCTCCGAAACAGGCCCCAAGATGGGATCTCGTGGATACAGGAAGTTGCGGCGGTGGAATTAGGTTTTTGGCTCCCGTTCTGATCGTTTGGGGATACGTAGGTATATATAGGAGGAAGGAGTACGTCGGTGGAGCGTCAGGGGGCCCACGAGGGGGCGCGCCAGGCGCGCCTCCACCTCGTGACCGCCTCTGGCACTTCTTGGAGTAGGGTCCAAGTCTCACGGATCACGTTCAGTTGGAAAATCACGTTTCAAGGTTTCACTCCGTTTGGACTCCGTTTGATATTCCGTTTCTTCAAACAATCAAATAGGCAAAAACATCAATTACGGGCTGGGCCTCCGGTTAATAGGTTAGTCCCAAAAGTAATATAAAAGTGGAAAATAAAGCCCAATATAGTCCAAAACAGTAGATAAAGTAGCATGGAGCAATAAAAAATTATAGATACATTGGAGACATATCATTTAGCAAGATGGGTCAGTTGACATCAACAAATCATTCGAACAAGAGAAAATACCTTCAAGCTTCAAGACCAACTTCGCAGCAAGCTGCCCCGGATAAGACTCTAATTCGCCCTTCTTGGCCTTGAGGATCCCAACTTCGTCGGCCATGCTTTCCTTGTCGATCTTCGGTTGTGCGACTTCCTGGTTGGCTTCAGAAACGGCGGTCTTCAACTTGGAGTTCTCTTCTTCCAACTTGCTAACTGAGGCCAGCTTCTTGTCCACAAGTGTTGTTTTCTCTCGTGCCTCCTTCTGGGCCGCAGCAAGATCCCGGTCCTTCTTCTCCAGAGCCTGCTTCATTTTCTCTAAAGAAATAACATTCTTCAGATGAGCTTGAAGTTGACAGTTTTCACTACGCACATCTGTTCGAGTGAAATCACTCAGTTCAAAGAGACTAAAAAAAGGGGAGAAGATAGAGTCACGAGGTGGACAATTGACAATTGGTTACCTCCCATGATAGCTGCTTCGTCCTGAGCATTCTTGAGGTTCTTCTTGGCCAGTTCTAGATCAAGGTTGAGGCTGATCTGCTTCTTATTCAGTTCAGAAAGTTGGGCTCCAAGATCACAAGACCTCTACAGTCAGCACATAAGATATGTCATTCGACAGAAACAAAAGTCAATCATAGTGAAAGTTGCTCTAAGACTACCGCTGAATCAAACATTCAACGGTAGTCTCGGGGACTACACCCAGTGGGTGCACTTAGTGTGCCCCCACTGGTTCGGTTTTACACTCGGCATGGTCTGCCCAGCATGAGTAAAGAAAAGAGGAGATTCTCAGACCCCATCCGACTACTAACAGTCGACCGCGGTCTTGGGGACTACACGCAGTGGGTGCACTCTGCGTGCCCCCACTGGTTCGGAAAAACACTCGACTCAACCTAGTCGACTCAAGTGGAAGAACTATACAACTCTAAGACAGAAACACCCCAGTGGGTGATTGGATGTGAAACACAGACCCATGATAGATGCACCTAATAGGTTCCAAAATTCTCATCCAAGAACACCGTATGGGCAGTGAAGCAACAGTGGCAACTATCATTATTCAAGAGACCATTCGGGAATCAACTAACCTTGACGTTGGTTTGCAGAGCGGTGCTGGCATTATAAGCAACCTGACTGGCCTCATGCACCACCTTCATCTGCTCCATCACGAGATTTATCTGGAGAAGAGCCTCCCTGGCGGCACTCGGTGAGTCATCTGTGTTGGGGAACGTAGTAATTTCAAAAAATTTCCTACGATCACGCAAGACCATGGTGATGGCATAGCAACGAGAGGGGAGAGTGTCCGTCCACGCACTCGTGAGACCGAAAGCGGAAGCGTTATAACAACGCGGTTGATGTAGTCGTGCGTCTTCACGATCCGACCGATCCAAGCACCGAACGTCACGGCACCTCCGAGTTACGCACACGTTCAGCTCGATGACGATCCCGGACTCCGATCCAAAGCAAAGTGTCGGGATGAGTTCCACAAGACGACGGCGTGGTGACGATGTTGATGCTCCACCGGCGCAGGGCTTCGCCTAAGCTCCGCGACGATATGACTTCTCCGGCGCAGGGCTTCGCCTAAGCTCCGCGACGATATGACCGAAGTGGAATATGGTGGAGGGGGGCACCGCACACGGCTAAGGAAAGATCCGTAGATCAACTTGTGTGTCTTGGGGTGCCCCTGCCCCGTATATAAAGGAGCCAAGGGGAGGTGGCGGCCCTAGAGGAGGCGCACCAAGGAGGAGTCCTACTCCCACCGGGAGTAGGACTCCCCCCCCTTCTCCTAGTTGGACTAGGATTGGAGGAGGGGGAAGAGGGAAGGGGCGCCGCCCCCCCCTTCCTTGTCCTATTCGGACTAGAGGGGGGAGGGGGGCGCGCAGCCCACCTTGGCCTGCCCTTCCTCTTCTCCTATGGCCCATTAAGGCCCATGGACCTCCCGGGGGGTTCCGGTAACCTCCCGGTACTCCGGTAAAATCCCGATTTCACCCGGAGCACTTCCGATGTCCAAATGTAGGCTTCCAATATATCAATCTTTATGTCTCGACCATTTCGAGACTCCTCGTCATGTCCGCGATCTCATCCGGGACTCCGAACTCCTTCGGTACATCAAAACTCATAAACTCATAATATAAGCATCGAAACCTTGTTGCGTGCGGACCCTACGGGTTCGAGAACTATGTAGACATGACCTAGAACTATTCTTGGTCAATAACCAATAAGAGGAACCTAGATGCCCATATTGGCTCCTACATATTCTACGAAGATCTTTATCGGTCAAACCGCATAACAACATACTTTGTTCCCTTTGTCATCGGTATGTTACTTGCCCGAGATTCGATCGTCGGTATCCAATACCTAGTTCAATCTCGTTGCAGTAAGTCTCTTTACTCGTTCCGTAATACATCATCTCACAACTAACTCATTAGTTGTAATGCTTGCAAGGCTTAAGTGATGTGTATTACCGAGAAGGCCTAGAGATACCTCTCCGACAATCGGAGTGACAAAACCTAATCTCGAAATACACCAACCCAACAAGTACCTTTGGAGACACCTGTAGTACTCCTTTATAATCACCCGATTACGTTGTGACGTTTGGTAGTACCAAAGTGTTCCTCCGTAAACGGAGTTGCATAATCTCATAGTTATAGGAACATGTATGGGTCATGAAGAAAGCATTAACATACTAAACGATCAAGTGTTAAGCTAACGGAATGGGTCATGTCAATCAGATCATTCAACTAATGATGTGACCTTGTTAATCAAATAACAACTCCTTGTTCATGGTTAGGAAACATAACCATCTTTGATTAACAAGCTAGTCAAGTAGAGGCATACTAGTGACATACTGTTTGTCTATATATTCACACATGTATTATGTTTCCGGTTAATACAATTCTAGCATGAATAATAAACATTTATCATGATATAAGGAAATAAATAATAACTTTATTATTGCCTCTAGGGCATATTTCCTTCAATCTGGAGTCTGGTATGCAGTGAAGAGCGATGACAATGCAGTCGGAGCAGTCACACAGATGCATGGAGTTGTACTGGAGCGGCAGAGGTCTGAGAAGTCGACCCTGATGGACGGTCAGTCGACAGTGGATTGGCAAAGGTAACATTGGTCCGAGCCGGATCTCCGGATCACTGAACCACTGTCTCAAGCACCGGTGTCGACTGAGGGACCTGACCCTCGGGCGCTTTCCCGCTTGACGCCCTGCCCCTCCTCCTCCTCTCTCAGAGGCACTTCTTCTTCATCATCCGGAAGCTCAATAACGTCCCGTGGAGCTGCAAGAAAAATCAACCTCAAGAGTTCAATCGGCCAACAATCCAATCAGCAGAATAAATTCAAGTCGAATAGAGCATACTAGCTTTGGAGGTGGCCGGGTCATCGGTTTCCTCGTCACCTGGGGCCTTCTCAACGTCCATATCAGTTGCGGTTGAGGTTGGGCTGGAAAAGTTTATAATCCATTCTGTCAGGACAGAAGTATCAGTCGGTGGAAGAAAACACAGAAAGAAAGAACACTCACCCAGAGGCAACAGGAATGTCCATCTTGATATTGGGCAAAGTCTTCCGAGCCTTTGAAGGGACGACCTTGGGCTGCTTGGCGACCTTCTCCGTCGATCTGGAGTTGAAGTCCGAGTGCGCTTCTGTGATTGAGTGCTTGGAGAAATGGTCTTGCCACGCCCACCCGCTGGATCATGGAGTAGCTTGGATCGATGCTTCATGAGAGGTGGTGAGTCGACTATCTCGTCGTTGTCTGACTCATCACTTTCCTCCTCGTCATCGTCTTCTGAAGATTGCCAATCGCCGCTTTCCTCTGCGCTGTCCTCTCCCTCCTGGTCTTGCTCTAGAACTTGTTTACCATTGGGCATCGAGTACATCTCAGTGTAAACCTACAAGTCAAGAAGTCAAGCAAATATCAGTCGGATTCAAAGAGAGTCGCAAAACGTATTGAACTACAGTCGGTAGCAGAGACCAAACCTTATCTGGCTGGTTGTTGTCGCTAAATGGGTCGACTCTTCTGGCTCCCCTGGGGTTGTCCTTGTTTCCTGTAATACCCTTTAGCCACAGGGCCACTGAGGGAGTCCTAGATTAGGGGGTGTCCGGATGGCCGGACTATAACCTTTGGCCGGACTCCTGGACTATGAAGATACAAGATTGAAGACTTCGTACCATGTCCGGATGGGACTTTCCTTGGCGTGGAAGGCAAGCTTGGCGATACGGATATGTAGATCTCCTCCCATTTTTAACAGACTCTGTGTAACCCTAGCCCTCTCCGGTGTCTATATAAACCGGAGGGTTTTAGTCCGTAGGACGAACAACAATCATACCGTAGGCTAGCTTCTAGGGTTTAGCTTCTCTAATCTCGTGGTAGATCTACTCTTGTACTACCCATATCATCAATATTAATCAAGCAGGAGTAGGGTTTTACCTCCATCGAGAGGGCCCGAACCTGGGTAAAAACATCGCGTCCCTTGTCTCCTGTTACCATCCGCCTAGACGCACAGTTCGGGACCTCCTACCCGAGATCCGCCGGTTTTGACACCGACATTGGTGCTTTCATTGAGAGTTCCTCTGTGTCGTCATCTTTAGGCCCGATGGCTCCTCCGATCATCAACAACGATGCCAGTGTGAGCCTTTTCTCCACGGACAGATCTTCATATTCGGTCGCTTTGCATCAGGGCAATTAAATGCAGCCATCTGAAGCGGATCGAAGCTTCGCCCCGCCATCGTGTCAGGTTTGGAAGTTTGAACTACGGTTGGCGTCGCGGAGACTTGATCTTCGACGGGTTCGAGCCACCGGCGCGCGCCGCCTTTATTACGATGGGCATGATCTAGCTCTGCCGCCGAACAGTGCCCTGGAGGCCGCACCCATGTCCGCTCCGACCCTTAGCTAGGAGCCGACTGCGCCAATCAAGGACGGGTGGCTGGACACCGCCTCGGGGGCTGCAATCTCTAATGAGATTGAGCCGAACACCAGCATTGTCCTCTGCGAAGCCCGTGACTCCAAGGTGCCGGACTCCTCTCTGGACTCCGAACCTTCCGCGCCCCTGCCAATCGAATCCGATTGGGCGCTGATAATGGAGTTCGCTGCCGCGGACATCTTTCAGCACTTGCCCTTCGGCGACATTCTGAATTCACTAAAATCTCTCTCTTTATCAGGAGAGCCCTGGCCGGACTATGGTCAGCAAGGTTGGGATGCGGACGACGAATAAATTCAAAGCCCACCCACCAGCCACTTTGTAGCCATTATCGATGATTTAACCGACATGCTCGACTTCGACTCCGAAGACATCGACGGTATGGACGCCGATGCAGGAGACGACCAAGAACCAGCGCCTACAGGGCACTGGAAGGCCACCTCGTCGTATGACATATACATGGTGGGCACACCAAAAGAAGGGAATGGCGATGGAACAACGGAGGATGACCCCTCCAAGAAACAGCCTAAGCGCCGGCGTCAGCGGCGCCGCTCTAAATCCCGCCACAGCAAAAACGGAGATTCCGCACGGAGATAATAACACCCAGACAGTGACGAAGACAACCCCCTCCAGCAGGATTCAGCACAGGAGGATGGAGAAGCCAGCCCTCATGAGAGAGCGGCAGACAGAGAGGTAGAGGGCGATAATTACATGCCTCCCTCCGAAGACGAGGCAAGCCTCGACGACGACGAATTTGTCGTGCCTGAGGATCCCGTCGAACAAGAGCGTTTCAAACGCAGGCTTATAGCCACGGCGAGCAGCCTCAATAAAAAACAGCAACAGCTTAGAGCTGACCAAGACTTGCTAGCCGACAGATGGACTGAAGTCCTTGCGGCCGAAGAGTACGAACTCGAACGCCCCTCCAAGAGCTACCCAAAGCGCAGGCTGCTACCCCGATTAGAGGAGGAATCACCTAAACCTACATCACCAGCGCATGACGCGGCCGACCGGCCACGTCGTGGCCGCAACAGAGAGGCCTCTCAGCCCTCCACTCAAGTCGGACCCCGGCGTTGCTCAAAGAATACCAAGGCACGGGGAAATGCGCCAGACCTGCGAGATATATTGGAGGACAAGGCAAGGAAAACAAGATCGATCTATGGATCGTGTGGGCGCCCCATGACACGTGACGATAACCGTCATGCCGGATATAGCAAATCCGGTCGGGCCGAACACAGCAGACAAAGCTCATTCGAGCTACGTCGTGATATAGCCCAATACAGAGGCGCTGCACACCCACTATGCTTCACAGGCGAACTAATGGATAATCAAATCCCCGAGGGTTTCAAACCCGTAAACATCGAATCATACGATGGCACAACAGATCCTGCGGTATGGATCGAGGATTATCTCCTTCATATCCACATGGCCCGCGGTGATGATCTACACGCCATCAAATACCTCCCACTCAAGCTTAAAGGACCATCTCGGCATTGGCTTAACGGCCTGCCAGCAGAGTCAATTGGTTGCTGGGAGGACCTGGAAGCCGCATTCCTCGACAATTTCCAGGGCACCTATGTGCGCACACCAAACGCCGATGACCTAAGCCACATAATTCAGCAGCCAGAGGAATCGGCCAGACAATTCTGGACACGGTTCCTAACCAAGAAAAATCAAATAGTCGACTGTCCGGATGCAGAGGCCCTCACAGCCTTCAAACATAACATCCATGACTAGTGGCTTGCCTAGCACCTAGGGCAGGAAAAGCCGAAATCCATGGCAGCCTCACAACACTCATGACCCGCTTTTGCGCGGGGGAAGACAGCTGGCTAGCTCGTAGTAATAACATGACCAAGAGCCCTGGTAATTCGGATACCAAGGACAGCAATGGCAGGTTGCGTCGCAACAAGCACAAGCGCCGCATTAACGGCGACAATGCTGAGGATACGTCAGTTAATGCCGGATTCAGAGGCTCTAAACCCGGTCAGCGGAAAAAGCCATTTAAAAGAAATACTCCGGGCCCGTGCAGTTTGGACCGAATACTCGATCGCTCGTGCCAGATACACGGCACCCCCGAAAAACCAGCCACCAATAGGGATTGTTGGGTGTTCAAGCAGGCAGGCAAGTTAAGTGCCGAAAACAGAGACAAGGGGCTGCATAGCGATGACGAGGAGGAGCCCCGGACGCCGAACAATAGGGGACAGAAGGGCTTCCCCCCACAAGTGCGGACGGTGAACATGATATACGCAACCCACATCCCCAAAAGGGAGCGGAAGCGTGCACTCAGGGACGTATATGCGTTGGAGCCAGTCGCCCCAAAGTTCAACCCGTGGTCCTCCTGCCTGATCACTTTTGATCGAAGGGACCACCCCACTAGCATCCGCCATGGCGGATTCGCCGCATTGGTTTTAGACCCAATCATTGACGGATTTCACCTCACTAGAGTCCTTATGGATGGCGGCAGCAGCCTGAACCTGCTTTATCAGGATACAGTGCAAAAAATGGGCATAGATCCCTCAAGGATTAAACCCACAAAGATGACATTTAAAGGTGTCATACCAGGTGTAGAGGCCAACTGTACAGGCTCAGTTACACTTGAGGTGGTCTTCAGATCCCCCGATAATTTCTGAAGCGAGGAGTTAATCTTCGACGTAGTCCCGTTCCGCAGTGGCTATCACGCACTGCTCGGACGAACCGCATTTGCAAAGTTCAATGCGGTGCCGCACTACGCATACCTCAAGCTAAAGATGCCAGACCCTCGAGGAGTCATTACGCTCAATGGAAACACCGAACGCTCCCTCCGAACGAAGGAGCATACGGCGGCCGTCGCGGCGGAAGTACAGAGCAACCTCTCAAGGCAATTCTCCAGTCCTGCTATTAAATGTTCAGACACCGTCAAGCGCGCCCGGAGTAACCTACAACAAGACCGCCTGGCACGTTCCGAGCAAGCGTAGCAATGCGGCCCCAACCCCAGCCCTCGCGAAATTGCGCAACCAGCACTACGCGTACATAATTACGCTCTGGAAATACCATGGGCATAGGGGGAGGGGCACGACGACGGCATGCCCAAAAGGCGGCTCAACCGCACTAGGGGCTCCCGATTTTGTCATTCTTTTTTTTTACTTTCAGGACTCCACTCGCTGGAAGGCCTGTCCGGCAGTACAATCGCCGAACACACGATGCAACAGCCAGGGAGGCAGAAAGCTACGTCGAATGTCCAGGTGGTCTCTATAACGAGCAGTATACCTGTTTTGCATACCATTCCGCAGCTCGCCCCTGGAAAGGACATGTCAAATAGTCCCATCTTTCGCTTATTGCACTATTTGTATCGTTCTCCTTTTATCGCAGCCTTTTTAAATAAACAATGCATAGCTTTTGTCTATTATTGCATTCTCCTTTTTTACGTAAATATGTTCATTAATGACATGTTGCACCCGTACACTTTGGTACGGCCAAATACACCAGGGGCTTAAGTACCCCAAAATACGGTGTGATAAGTCCGAACACTTTCACAAGTACGGCACCCCGAACTTATAGCATTATATGCATCGGCTCTGAATCATGTCTTGGGTCAATAGTTGGGTTTGCCCGGCTCCCATGTTTTGGTAACTTATGTTCCGTTATATCGGCTAAGGTAGCGTTGGGAGAACCACTGCGATTGTGCCCGGTTGAGCTGGGCTAAGCACCTCAAGGAGAAAGCTAAAACTGACCGTCATGATAGAGGCGAGAGCTGGTCGCTGTTCGAGAGGTTTCGAGTCCCTAAAGACTTATGCCGCTTAGAGTGAGGAGTCGGCTTTGTCCGCCTAGGCGTGGATAGCGCCCCGAACTCGGTCTTCCGAATACTAGGGGCTTCGCCAAAATTTAAAATTATAGAATTCTATGGCTAAGTGAGAGTGTTCAAGCATTATAGTCCGATTGCCTTGTTCATTGTGTTGAGCGCCTCCCTCGAAGGACCCAAGAATGGAAAAAGAGCGCTCAAGTTTATCCCGAACACCCCAGCACTCGTGGCATGGGGGCAGAAGCTAACGACTCACCATCTCTCAAATTTAATAAAGGGCCGCACAGAAGGTAATATTTTAAATTCAAAAGCGTTGCTTAGCGCATATGAACAAGTTTTCAGCGTACAAGATCACAAATGCGAGTTTACTCAAAAATTACATCTTTGGAGCATTCATCCGCTACAAGGCGGGCACCCTTCAGGACGCCCTCATAATACATCTCGGGCTTGCGATGCTCCTTGCCCGGCGGTGGTCCGTCCGTCACAAGCTTCTTAGCGTCCATCTTGCCCCAGTGCACTTTAGCACGGGCAAGGGCTTGATGACTTCAAGCCATGGACAGGCATCCACCAGCCGCCTCACCAGCCCGAAGTAGCTCCCAGGCATGGCCTCCCCAGGCCATAGCCGGACTATGAGACCCTTCATGGCCTGTTCGGCCACCTTATGGAGCTCGACCAGCTGCTTCAGCTGGTCGCTCAAGGGCACCGGATGTCCGGCCTCAACATACTAGGACCAGAACACCTTCTCCGTCGAGCTCCCCTCCTTGGCTCGGTAGAATGCAGCGTCGGACACACTGCGGGGAAGATCTGCGAATGCTCCTGGAGAGCTCCGGACTCGGGTAAGTAACAAGTAACTCACTTTCACGTGCTTGCTTTGCATAAAGAATGCCTTACCCGCCGCTATCTTCTTCATCGCCTCAATTTCCTGGAGGGCTTTTTGGGCTTCGGCCTCGGTAGATTTGGCGCTCTCAAGGGCCGAGGCGAGCTCGGACTCTCGAGTCTTTGAGTCAAGCTCCAAACTCTCGTGTTTTTCACGAGAGCACAGAGCTCTTGCCGCACCTCCGCCACCCGCGCCTCCTGCTTTTCTCGCTCGGTCGCTCCACGGCCGCATTGTCTTGACCTTGGGCGGTGCTTCCTTCAGTGGTCGCCACCTTGGTTGTGGCCCCTGTAATACTCACGTTGGTCCTGTCATTTTTGCAACCACATCTTCTTATATACTTACATAAGGTATTACTTACCTTCCTTGTCCTCGAGCTGCATGCTTCTTGGCAAGGCCGAGCTCGTTCTCGGACCGCTCGAGGCTCCGCTTCAATGCATCGACCTCCGCAGTCAGTGCGGCAGAGGTCAGCAGCGCAGCCTGCATTCCTATATTGACATATTTATGTTATACTCCTGCGTATATCTTTTAGATCCTCAGTTCGGCTTTTCTTTCCGAACACCAAACTGAGCATCAGGGGCTACTGTCTATGCGGTAATATTTCTACATATCTTAAATACATACCTCAAAGCCTGTTAGAAGGCTGGCACGAACTTGATCAGCCCGCTCTTGGCGGATCGAACCTTCGGATCACCACACTCATAATAGTGCGGTGCTCCTCATCGATGGAGGCGCCGTTAAGCACCTCCAAGAAATTATCCGGTGCCTCCGGTTGACGGAGGTCACCGGCGTCGTAAACTTGCCCTTCTTACTAGGGGCCGCTGCCGGACTCGGAACCGCTGAAGGTTCGGTGCGGTGTCGGCCCAGGGCGGACTTGGAGCCCTTGGGGGTTTTGTCCCCTTTGCGCCTGGAGTCCGGGAGGTCGCCTTGCAGCGCGTCCAGGACCACCTCCTCCTGGCTTGGACCCTTTTGGGACTCCACCTCGGCATCATTCGCAGGGCGAGGGGAGGAGGCGGCCGGAAGTGAAGTGCTATTCACATCCGACGCGCTTAAGGAGCCGCTCGACGACACACCGACCTGGGCTCGGGGCGGACTGCATGATTATATTTGGCGTCAGAAGACACCGTGCAATAAAGGAACGCCATGAGTTATTCTGGTATCCGGATACTTACGATTTTGCCAGGGGCTTGGCCCTGGATGGCCACTCCTCCTCGCCGTCGTCGGCGTTGGTGGAGTAGTCCGGAGGACGGGTCCTTCCCTTCTTGGACCCTCTGGCCCCCCAGTTGGGGCAGCCTTCCTTTTCTTCTCTCCCCCCGCTGGGAGAGAGACCTCTCTTTCCTCCTCCTCGTTTTCGTGGGAGGAGTCCGCCTCGGAGTCATCGGACGATTAGTCCGACACCACCAGGCGCCGGGAACTCTTTCGAGTTCCCGTGGCTTTCTTCTTGGCCTTCTTCTCCGGCACCACGTAAGGTGTCGGGACCAGCAGCTTCGCCAAGCAAGCATCCGCTGGGTTTTCGGGCAAAGGCGCCGGAAAGTTGACCTGTTCGGCCTTCCTCTGCCAGTCCTGTCAAAGGCATGGGGCTTAGATCCCGCATAGAGTCAAACTATGAAAGGCAAAATATCCTGTAAGAGGTAAAAGCAGCTTACCGCGCTGGCTTGATGCTGCGCACTGAATCCGCGATCCTCGGTAGCGGATGCAGGAGCCTCGGCGCCCTTGAATAGCACCTTCCAGGCGTCTTCGTACGTTGTGTCAAAGAGCCTGCTCAGAGTTCGGTGCTGCGCCAGGTCGAACTCCCACAAGCTGAAAGCCCGTCGTTGACACGGGAGGATCCGGCGGATGAGCATGACCTGGACTACGTTGACAAGTTTAACCTTCTTGTCCACCAGGTTTTGGACGCAGGTTTAGAGTCCGGTCAGCTCTTCCGAATTACCCCACGACAGGCCCTTCTCTTTCCAGGAGGTGAGCCGTGTGGGGATGCCAGATTGGAATTCGGGGGCCGCTGCCCATTCAGGGTCACGCGGCTCGGTGATGTAGAACCACCCCGATTGCCACCCTTTGATGGTTTCCACGAAGGAGCCCTCGAGCCATATAACATTGGGCATCTTGCCCACCATGGCGCCTCTGCACTCCGCGTGCTGGCCGCCCACTACCTTCGGCTTGACATTGAAGGTCTTCAGCCACAAGCCGAAGTGGGGCTTGATGCGGAGGAAAGCCTCGCACACGAGATAAACGCCGAGATGTTGAGGATGAAGTTCGGGGCCAGATCGTGGAAATCCAGGCCGTAGTAGAACATAAGCCGCCGGACAAATGGGTGGAGTGGGAAGCCCAGTACGCGGAGGAAATGGGGGAGGAACACCACCCTCTCATGGGGCCTGGGTGTGGGGATGAGCTGCCCTCGTCTGGGAGCCGGTGCGCGATATCATTGGACAAGTATCCGGCTTTCCTCAACTTTTTGATGTGCCCCTCCGTAACGGAGGAGGCCATCCACATGTCTCCCGCTCCGGACATGACTGGAGAAGGTTGAGGTGGGAAATGCGGACTTCGGCGCTGGAGCTCGAGTGCGCGGAAAGGGATAAGCGAAGGAGGAAGAAGGTGTAGATGAAAAAGGTGGATCCTTATCCCCTTATATGGGTGGACGAAACTATGTGCCCCCACCAGCCTGGTAAAACTCGCTTATCTCCCAAGCGTCGTAATTAATGGCACGGTTGGGTTACCCACGCCCGTATTGATGAGAATCCCGGGATAAGGGGACACGATCTCTGCTTCGACAAGACGTGCCAAGGAAACCGCCTCGCTAAAACGCGCTGAGGTGGGACAGTAAAGCGATTCGAATAAAGACTTGGCCGTGGTGTGATGTCACGCCATGGAATACGTCAGCGGATTAGATTTGTGTAAATGCTATTCTCTCTATGGCAGTATGTGGAACTTATTTTGCAGAGCCGGACACTATCCTTGTGTTCAAAATCTTCTATGAAGTATTCGGAGGAGGAACCCGCCTTGCAATGCCGAATACAATCTGCGCGCCGGACTCGTCCTCATTGAAGCCTAGTTCAGGGGCTACTGAGGGAGTCCTGGATTAGGGGGTGTCCGGATGGCCGGACTATAACCTTTGGCCGGACTCCTGGACTATGAAGATACAAGATTGAAGACTTCGTCCCGTGTGCGGATGGGACTTTCCTTGGCGTGGAAGGCAAGCTTGGCGATACGGATATGTAGATCTCCTCCCATTTGTAACCGACTCTGTGTAACCCTAGCCCTCTCCGGTGTCTATATAAACCGGAGGGTTTTAGTCCGTAGGACGAACAACAATCATACCATAGGCTAGTTTCTAGGGTTTAGCCTCTCTGATCTCATGGTAGATCTACTCTTGTACTACCCATATCATGAATATTTATCAAGCAGGAGTAGGGTTTTACCTCCATCGAGAGGGCCCGAACCTGGGTAAAAACATCGCGTCCCTTGTCTCCTGTTACCATCCGCCTAGACGCACAGTTCGGGACCCCCTACCCGAGATCCACCGGTTTTGACACCGACAGCCACTGTCTCGGCCGAAACCTCCTCTGGATGAACCCGAGAGGTGTCGTTGGCTCCATAGTACATCCACATCGAGTGATCACGAGCCTGGAGCAGCTCGATGCGTCGACTGAGAAACACCTCCAACAAGTCCATGCTGGTGACACCCTGATTGACCAACTGGACCACTCTCTCGACCAAAATGTTCGTTTCCACCCTCTCCGCAGTGGTCACTTTAAGTGAAGAAGATTGCTGGGCGGGATCTAAAGAAAAAGGGGGAAGTCCCGTCGATTGACCTGGAGTCGCAATGTCCTGGCAGTAGAACCAGGTCGACTGCCAGCCTCTGACCGACTCAGGAAGTGTCATGGAAGGGAAATAACCCCTTTTCCTCTTCAGGACACCCAAACCCCCATACATTTGGATAATGTGTGTTCTCTCATCACTCGAATTCACTTTGTTCACTGACTGGGAGCGGATTGTGAAGATGTGCTTGAAAAGACCCCGGTGCGGTCGACAACCCAGGAAGTTTTCGCACATGGACACAAGCATGGCGAGTGCGTAATGGTGTTGGGAGAGAAGTGATGGAGTTGAGCTCGAAAAAGTTCAAGAAACCCCTGAAAAAGGGTGCGGGGAAGGGAGAAACCACGGTCGACATGGGTGGCGAGCAGAACGCACTCACCCGGTCGCGGCTGAGGTTCCGTCTCCCCCTCCGGCAGCCTCGTAACTCCATTGGCAATCAGTCCGGACTCGGCCAGCTCCTCCAAATCTTCCGGCCGGAGCGAAGATCAGATCCAATCGCCCTGGATCCAACCCGGCGGCAGCGCCGACCGCGATGATGACCCCTGATTCATCTTCTTGCCTTTCTCCACCCCCGTCGCCTTCTTCGCGCATTCCAGCGTCGCCGTCTTGTCCTTCACCGTGGTGCCAGGGCGGCAGCGTCGAGAGCGGAGGAACAGGATGCGGTGGAGAAGCAGAGGAGGAAGAAAGAGAATGGACGCGCACAGTGCAGACGCCTCGGCCCCGTCGCTTTTTAAGGACCCACTTCCGAGTGACTGACGCGTGGGCCCGGGCAATCCCGTCAAATCCCGCAACATTGGCGCGTTGGGTACATGGCGAAAAATGTGGCACGGGGATCACGGCGCTCATGTCTATTCATCCCGCTTACTACGGCACGCTTCGCCTCGCGTGCTTCCCCGAAATTTCAAATCCCGTGAGATCTGGGATACGCCATAACCAATCACGCCAAAGATTTCGCGTCAAAAGTAACACTCGATGAGTGACGGTATAAATCCACTCGACAACTTCTGAATCGATCAAGGCGACTGAAAAGAAGCCGAAGTTCCAACATGGGCCTCCAGTCCAACATGAGTACTTGTGAAGCACAAGGGTCGGGGCAAGATCAACTTCAACCTTATTTTCACTCGGACCTCAATCCATTCGGGGGCTAATGATGATGACATAGACCTAGGATAGGGTCATAGGCCTGACCTATACGCCCTACCCAAGGTCACTACCATAGAAGCAAAGACACCCAAGGCACAACATGGAGTACCAATTGAAGACGTCGAGTGCAATTCACTCGACCAGTCACCTCACTCGGTACCCTGCCTCTTGATATCACTCGACCTACCGAAGACCAGGAGTCGACCAGAACAGCAACGGTCAGGCGTTCACTCCGTAGTCTTTAAGATCATTAATAGCACTTTATGGCTGACGTTATCAGTAACGCCCCATCTTTACGTACATTGAACTCCTTGTAACGGGGGATGGCTGGGGTCTTGGCGCACTCTATATAAGCCACCCCCTCTTCTGGCACAAGGGTTCGCACCCCCTGTAACACACACTCACATATTCCGGTCGACCGCCTCAGGGCACCGAGATGTAGGGCTTTTACCTCCTCCTCCGAGGGGCCTGAACTCGTAAACACTTGCGTACAATCTCACCATAGCTAGGACATTGCCTCCTCATTCGTACCCCCTATACTTACTGTCAGACTTAGAACCACGACAGGCTGCTCCTTCCCCTTGTCCCGGCTGCTGTGCTGCTAGGTGCGGAGAGAGAGAGAGAGAGAGAGAGAGAGAGAGGAGGAGCAGCAACAAGGACGCATCAAGGAGGCAAAGACGGGCGGCAGACCTCCTTCATCTTCGGCACAGATGCACCCCCACCATAACTGGGGCTACTCTCTCCGGCACGGATCCACCGTCTGTGTGCACCTACGGTGGTGGGGGGATGGGTAGGAGGCCATGGAGAGGTTCCTAGTGCAGAGGCCATGGCGAAGAGCGAGGAGGAGGGAGGGGCTGTGGGGGTCGAGGGGAAAGGGGCTAGGGCCGTGTGGCGGCTGGTGTGGATCGGGACGACCAAGGGAGAGGATGGGATTGGGTGCGGTGCGAGCACGCGGAGCGGATTGGACAAAGTGTTTTGCACGCAAAAACAGGCAACCCAACTAATGAGTGCATGGCACGAACCCACCCGTCATTGGCCAGCAAAAATAACTTCGAGGTGGAAATGTGTTTTACTGCTGTGAAGATCCAACGATTCAAACTCGCCCGAAGGCAGATCCGACGGCCAACAAAGACCCAATCGTGGGAGCCTTGTCCATGCGAGTTGGTCAACCTCATTATTATTTTAAATTAAGTTGGACGTGGGTGTATGTGGCTTGACTGCCGCTTCGTCTATTTTCCCTCTCTTTCTTATATTTTCTTTCTCGAGCATGCGTCTGTGGTGTCGTCCGTTCGCGCCGGCAGGTCCGCCTGTTTCCGTCAGGTGTTGCCTTCTGCTGCTGTTAGGCTGCCACGACAACGGTTGTTTATGATTTTGCGTCGATTCAGTGCATGTGCGTCATCTGTGTATAGGCGGTTGCCGCTTTGTACGGCTGTTCTGGTTGTTTCGCGTTGAGGTGATTGTGTTTGAATTGGTTTTTCTCCTCCAACCTACTATAAATATGGACCTTCCCTGCCGCTTTTCTTTGCATCGCGGGTTCTGCTTCTTCCTCCTAGCGCTGTTCCTTCTGGTCGAGGCCGGCGGGGTCGTCCTCCCGGAATCTAGGCAGTCGTCATCAATCTCGATCGCGCAACGGCGGCGGCCATGGTCCTATTGCAGGTCATCCTGTATTAATGGGAGAGTTTGCCGTTCGTGATGAATTGTCTGCTGCTCATTCATTGCGGCGGGGTTGCCGCGGTGCTCGTCGGCTGTCGCTGTTCATGCCATCGTCGGCGGCTGCGGCGATGGAGCACGTGTTGTCGAATAGCAAGGTGCGAGGTACTCGGGCCGGCCGGGATGTCCAGCAGGTGAGGTGGGCTTCAACGACCTCCTGTGACTCACCGACGAGGCCTTTGGTCGTCCGGGATGTCCAGCAGGCGAGGTGGGTTTCAACGACTTCCTGTGACTCACCAACGAGGCCTTTGGTCGGCCGGAAGTCCAGGCGACGTAGATTTCCCCGGCGAGGCCCTCTTTCTTTCTTCTTTTCTATGCCTTCTTCTCCGCCTGGGTGTCCAACTGCTTCAGGGCACGCCGAGAGAGGCTGTTGGAGGCCTCCGGCCAGTGGTGCCAATAGACAGCGAACTCTCGACGGCTCGTGGCACGACGACTGTTTGTTCGTGCGCGTGGTGGCCGGGAGAGAACACGTCGGCGACCGTGCGGCTGTGAGGAACCGGTCGCAGGCGGCTGCGTTGTCTTGTAGGGCAGCCGTGGCCTGCTGCAACACAAGGAACTCGCCGAGCTCCGGCGCGATCGGGCGATGAGCACAGCCGTGTAGATGGCCAGCGTGCCCACGTTCTTGAATCGGCCGAGCTCGCCGGGAGGGGGCCAGAGATGCTGGTCTCCTCTAGGCCGTTTGCCACCGTCTCCGTCAGCCCGGCGTCATCGTCATCGTCTCATCCTCGACTGGTGCCGCCGGTGCCGGCTCAGTCACTACCTCGGCTTTCACGCAAAGACCGCCCCATCGAACTCTCCTCACCAACACGCTCTTGGCAGTCCGTCTCTTGCATGGTGACTGGTGAGGTTGGAGCAGTTGCCGATCTCCGGCGAGAGCGCACCCTGGAGGTTCTTGTTGCCGCTGTTGCGGAGCTTCTCGTGGCTGGCTGTCCGGCTGATGGAGGCCTGGATGGCGCCGGCGATCTGGTTGTCGTACAATATGAGCTTGCGCAGTGCCGTCGTGTTGCCGATGGAGTCCGGGATGGTGGCGAGGCACTCCAGTTTGCTCGGCAGAAACGAACAGGGGCGCACGAAGTCCTTGGATAGAGCATAGACGTCCCGGTCGGTTTCTCCGGGATGCGGGCCCCGTGAGCGCCGGCAGGTCGCCAAGCTGCGGCGGGATGTGAAATTTGTTCGCTTCTGAGCATGTTTCTGGAGTCTTCAAACATGTTTGTGCCGGTGAGCACCGGCAGTTCTAGCATGGCGTCTAGGGCCGCCGTCAAGTCATCGGGAACGCCGCCCGGCAGGTCAAAGAATTGCAGTCTCAGCTCCGTCCACCAGCACGACGACTTGTCCGCCGGGTTTTCCAGTGTCGCGTCACCGCCGCCTAGCATGCGCCGCGGCCTGCGCGTCGATGGCGAGGGTGCCGCCCTTGCATGCCATGGCGACCGCGCAACACAGAAGCAGCCGCGGCGCCACGAACCCCTTCCCCGTCTACAACCGCTCATGTCAAGATTGAGTAGTCATGTGTGTATACGAGTAATGAAGCTACTCCAATGGATTGACACCGCACTGTCCTTCCAGGTGCCGCCGCCGGTACCCACTTCGGCACTTCCCAAGGACGATAAGTAGCTGGCGCGGCGGCTTAGCTGCACATGCCGGTGTGTCAAATACTCAAATTCAGAAGGAACACATGCAAATCCGATTTTTTAGAATTTTCATAGATAGATGGATAATAGCACAACACTTGCGCCTTGCAACTTTTAATTAGTTTGCAAGGTTTAGGCCCTGTTTGGTTCATAAGTCATATAACTTTTTTTTAGTGTTAATTTATAAGTCTCAAGTCCCTAAAAAGTCCTTACCTGTTTGGTTCCTAGGACTTATAAGTCCCTATAAGACCATATTACAACTATAAGTCTCTATAAGACTCTCCTTGAGAGTCTTATTTCATAAGTCCTAAATGCCCATTTTAAGTCCTTATAAGTCCTTATAAGTCCCTCCTGTTTGGTTTAGATGAGACTTATAGGTACGTTTTGAAGTCCCTAAACCAATAAGTCCCTGGAAACAAACTCTCTCTTACTCATTCACAGTCTCACACTTGCAACCTGGTTTAGCAAAAGAGGAAGAGAGAGACAGTCATGCAGCCAGGGCTGCATTTATTATATTTCCATGGGAAAAGATCAGTAGGCGGACATGGACATAGAAGGCAGCGGGAAATAAGGAAGGAAATGACTGCTTAGGCCTTATAATGTTACATGCTTAGGGAGGTGTTTAGAAAATTAGACCGGATTTTTCCTAAACCACCAGTGCTATTTCTACAGGAGAACATCTAAGTAAGTGTCTACCCTGTATAAATAAGCACCAATGCTTGAGAAAAAAAACTTGATTTATTTCTTGAAACACCTCTTCTAAGCATCTTACGTTGTACAAGGCCTTAGATGGTGGCTAGCAGTGGTGGAGCCATGTTAAATTTAACCAACCCGAAGGGTTTTAAGGCGCTGACATTGTAAAGTGGGAGCGAGTGAGTGACAGAGTGAGTGTGTGTGTCATATGTGTCTGCACTGTGTAGAATCTCCGGATCCCAGGCCACCGGTTGGGTCAGGGGCACCCCTTGTCGCCCCCTCCTTGTGCTTAGCATATTTATTCCATCCGCTGCACTGTCATAACTAATTAATTAATGATCCCCAGTTGTTTACCCGTTTATGTATGTCTGATGATAGTTACTAGTGTTGTAGGCCCGATCTCAGCAATCTGGTTACAATTATCAGGAAAAAAAAGATGTGCGCTGCTTAAGTGAGTATTTTTCAAACTCACTCTTCAGAGAAGAAACTGATGATGCGCTTGCAAGCAACTGGTGGTGCATGCAATGCACCAATAAAAACGAAAATTGTTGTTGTAGCTAAAGCAGGGCAATAATATCTTGCACATGCAGCAGAACTGCATAGGGCAATTGCAACAACAGTAACTATTTATAATACTCCCTTCGTCCCGAAATTTTTGTCTTAGATTGGTCTAAATACAAATGTATCAAGTCATATTTTAGTATTAGATACATCCAATCCTCCATTCCACAATTTAGTGCCTATAGATTTTTCTGAAAGTCAAACTTTGTCAACTTTGATCAAGTGTATAGAGAAAACTCTCTACACCTATAATACCAAACATTTATATTGTGAAAATATAACTTATGATGTATCCAATGATGTGCATTTGGTATTTTAGATGTACCTACTTTACTCCATAAATATGCTCAAAGTTTGTAATGTTTGACTTTTGAAAAAAATCTATATACACTGCATTATATCTAGGTAAATGTAAGAAGAATTTTGGGACGAAGGGAGTAGTAAGTAGTAACCAATGCTTTGCCACGTAAATGACACACGTAGGTAAGACTTGACACGGCACAACTACAACTAATACACACCATTGGTTCTTGAATAAATGAATGAATGGATAACAACATGAGTACCAACTAATCAAAGAACAAAATGATCAACACATAACCCTTTCTCTACCTCACACAAATCTCAATGAAACACCTATGCCGTGCATACACCATGTATGCACAAATAAGTATGATTGCTAAGAAAGGAAAAAATAACATTTGTTGCGTGTAACAATAAGTGTGTGTCCACCAAGAGAAAATAGAGGTTCAAGCCAAATCAAATCACAATCCATATAACAACACTGTATCGACAGACGCGGCGTGCCGCCGCGCGGGATAGGCTAGTCATGGACTATAGGCAAAAAAGTGACGGACCAAGCATGTGACATGCATTCTAGTATTAAAAGAAAATTGTGTGTGCCTTAGGACCTACTATAGGAGCGCTCCTGTGGGCGCTGGCCGATGGCCGACATCTTATCACGAGATCACAACATTCTTCTCTTGAGAATTTTATTTTCGTTTTTTGTTTCTTTTCCCTGTACAATTGGCATGTTCACGCCCTTCCTCTATCAATCAAGATGCAACTCTCATGTGTACTTTTTATGTGCTGCATTCCAGTGTGCAGTTTTTAAACTTGATACATTAACTTAAATCCTAAGGTTGAATAGATAATATATGATACAAGGATAGAAACATGCATGTACGAACTCAGTTTAGCTCCCTAAATCTGTTACTTTTCTAGCTAATCATACTAGCTGAAGTAACTTTGGAACATCTATATAAAGTTACATGTGATATGTAAACTTCTTAACACAGTCAGATAGAGAATGAGTGGCAAAATTTAAGTAAGATATACTTTCGAAAAAACTAACGCCCACATGTGTGGCATCTTGCATATCGCCCACATGCCTTCATCACCACTCATTTTGCCACGTATAAGCAGATGGCATCAGCAGGAATCTTTCTGGTTTTCGGCTCAAAAATGTTTTATCTCCTAATTAAAAGATCGAAATAAAAATCTGTTTTCACCATTAAATATGTCTCAACGAGATCTTCAAAACTAGACCCCATATTGATATGTTTCGACAAATTTTTTTTCCCAAAAGTTGCCATAATGTTTACACTGTAGTTGTCATAGTGCTTAAACTAAAGTTGCCATGTGGCAATTTTAGTTTGTAGAGCATGGCAATTTTAGTTTTTTGATGAAGGCAATTCCAGTACTTTGACCATGAAAATTATTTTTTGCATGAGCCATGGCAATTTTAAGTGCGTGTATCATGGCGATTTTAGTTTATGGTTCATGGCTAGTCTAGTTTTTTAATTCCCCGTTTTATAATATGTCAAAATTTACTTCAGTGTAAACATCATGGCAATTCATATGCAATAGACATGGCAACTTTTAACCCAAAAAAAAATTCGTCAAAATATATTGATATGAAATCTAATTTCAAAGATCTCGTCGTGAGGGATCTAATGGTGAAAACGGATCTTCAATCGGATTTTTCATTTAAGAGATAAAACATTTTAAAAACTAAAAATCCAAAAAGATTCCTACATGCATGCATGCGGTGACGTGGTGCAGTATGTGTAGTATAGGGCGTGTGGGCGGGTTTGGCTCGCACCACACGTGTGGGCGTTAGCATTGTCCTATACTTTTCCTTACCTTGTGACCTTACCAGCCACGTTGTTCCAAAATGGTGCTCCTTCCAACCACGGTCCATAGAAAGTGGATCATATTTTCACACAATAAATAGTTCTAATACCATAACCGAGCAATTGTTCTGTTTTATATGAACATTTTAGTTATCAGTCACCCTCGACCCCCAGACGGAATCCTAGCTCACTTCCTCCTCTCCCCGCGCCGCTCTCGTCGCCATGGCCTCCCCCTTTCTCGCGGCCACCGAGCTCCCTGTCGGCTAGTTCTATGTCTGGGCGCTCCGTCTCCTTCCTCTACATCGACTACGCCCTCAAGATCAAGCCGAAGAACCACGGCTACGCCGGATCAAGCTCGTCTTCTTCCTTCAGACGATGCGCCGTGTCGATCCGCTCCATCTCTGCGCTACTAAGCTCACGCCGACCATTCTTGCGGCTCTCAATGAGGGTCTTGAAGGAAATATGCCCTAGAGGCAATAATAAAGTTATTATTTATTTCCTTATTTCATGATAAATGTTTATTATTCATGCTAGAATTATATTAACCGGAAACATAATACATGTGTGAATACATAGACAAACATAGTGTCACTAGTATGCCTCTACTCGACTAGCTCGTTAATCAAAGATGGTTAAGTTTCCTAGCCATAGACATGAGTTGTCATTGGATTAACGGGATCACATCATTAGGAGAATGATGTGATTGACTTGACCCATTCCGTTAGCTTAGCACTTGATCGTTTAGTATGTTGCTATTGCTTTCTTCATTACTTATACATGTTCCTATAACTATGAGATTATGCAACTCTCGTTTACCGGAGGAACACTTTGTGTGCTACCAAACATCACAACGTGCTCTACAGGTGTCTCCGAAGGTACTTGTTGGGTTGGCGTATTTCGAGATTAGGATTTTTCACTCCGATTGTCGGAGAGGTATCTCTGGGCCCACTCGGTAATGCACATCACTATATGCCTTGCAAGCATTGTAACTAATGAGTTAGTTGCAGGATGATGTATTACGGAACGAGTAAAGAGACATGCCGGTAACGAGATTGAACTAGGTATTGAAATACCGACGATCGAATCTTGGGCAAGTAACATACCGATGACAAAGGGAACAACGTATGTTGTTATGCGGTTTGACCGATAAAGATCTTCGTAGAATATGTGGGAGCCAATATGAGCATCCAGGTTCCGCTTATTGGTTATTGACCGGAAACGTGTCTCGGTCATGTCTACATAGTTCTCGAACCCGTAGGGTCCGCACGCTTAAAGTTCGATGACGATTATATTATGAGTTTATGTCTTTTGATGTACCAAAGGTAGTTCGGAGTCTCGGATGTGATCGGGGACATGACGAGGAGTCTCGAAATGGTGGAGACGTAAAGATCGATATATTGGACGACTATATTCGGACTTCGGAAAGGTTCCGAATGATTCGGGTATTTTTCGGAGTACCGGAGAGTTACGGGAATTCGTCGGGGAGTATATGGGCCTTATTGGGCCATACAGGAATAGAGGAGAGAGGCCAAAAGGAAGGAGGCGCGCGCGCCCCCTCTGGTCCGAATTGGACAAGGGGTGCAACCCCCTTTTCCTTCTCCCGCTCCACCTCTTTCCTTCTCTCCTACTACGGAAAGGAAAGGGGAATCCTACTAGGACTTGGGAGTCCTAGTAGGACTCCCCACACTTGGCTCGCCCACTCTAGGGCGGGCTTCTCCCTCCATCCTTTATATACGGGGGCAGGGGGGCACCTCTAGACTCAACAATTGATCCCTTGGATCTCTTAGCCGTGTGCGGTGTCCCCCTCCATCATAATCCACCTTGATAATATCGTAGCGGTGCATAGGCGAAACCCTGGGTCGGTAGAACATCATCATCGTCACCAGCCGTCGTGCTGACGGAACTCTCCCTCAAAGCTCGGCTGGATCGGAGTTCGAGGTACGTCATCGAGCTGAACATGTGCTGAACTCGGAGGTGCCGTGCGTTCGGTACTTGATCGGTCTGATCGTGAAGACGTACGACTACATCAACCGCGTTGTGCTAACACTTCCGCTTTCTGCACAAAAATAACACCATGTCAATTCTGCTGAAAACAACGTCAATCCGGGTTAGTTCCATTCAAATCATGCAAGTTAGAGTCCAAAACAAGGGCAAAAGTGTTTGGAAAAGTAGATACGATGGAGACGTATCAGGAGGGCCTGAACTCCTCCTACTTGCCGCCGTTAAAGATGACCGAAAAGGAGATAGATGTAACACACCTCATCACTGTTTGTGTAAAACGTGGGTTGATCCCCAGTTTGAGCATAACTCTCTCCAGATAATTCCATTCGAGCCTGTCATAGGCCTTCATTATGTCAAGTTTTAAGGCACAATACATGTTTCCCTTCAGCTTCCTTGTTTTCATATAGTGGAGACATTCATAGGCTGATATGAAGTTGTCCGTAATAAGACGTCCTGGTACAAATGCTGACTGTTCTTCGGAGATGATGTGGGGGAGAATAAGCTTGAGCCAATTTGCCAACGCCTTGGATGCAATCTTGTAGATCACATTGCAGAGGCTTATCGGTCGAAACTGTGCTAAATTTTTTGGACTAGCAATCTTGGGAATTAAAACAATGAACGTTTTGGTGATCTCCTCCGGGGAATCCTCTCCATTAAGAACCCAGAGCACCATAGAAGTAACCTCATCACCACACAACTCCCAGTGCCGCTGGAAAAAGTGTGCAGGGAAACCGTCAGGCCCTGGAGCCTTAGTCGGAAACATCTGGAACAAAGCCACTTTCACCTCGTCTTTGCTGTATTGTGCATTAAGTGAAGCATTCATGGAAGCGTCTACCCGTGGGGGTATATGAGATAAGACTTCCTTGATGCCCACCGTATCTTCTGATGCATACAAGTTACTATAGAAGGAAGTAGCCATGTCTGCCAACTCATGCTCATTCGTGCAGGTAGTGCCATCCGGCCGTTGCAGCTCGTCAATGCGGTTCTTGGTTTTACGTGCACTAGCTTTGCGGTGGAAAAATTTGGTGTTACTGTCCCCTTCCGCAAGCCACTGAATTCGTGCCCTCTGGCGCCACATGATTTCTTCCCTTAGACATAGTTCAACCATGCTGGCTTCCACCCTCTCCTCCTCATCCGATGGACCCGTGCGGTTGGGAATCGAGCGCAACACCTCTAGTTGCTTGCGTAGACGGCGTAGTTCAGACCGGACTGCACCAAAAGTTGTTCATCCCCTTTCTATCAAAAAAAAGTTGTTCGTCCCCAGCTTCGCAACCTGCCAGCAACCGAGGCCAGCTTGTCTGACAATTCTGTAACGGTGTGGGCTTTCCCTGTTGAGTTCCATGCCTCAGTAAACATGTCTCCAAACCGTGTGTACCGCTCCCACATACACTCATAGCGGAATCGCTTTTGTGTTGCCCGCACACTTGTAACAACTAGGTTAGTCTCCAGGAGAATCGGGCAGTGGTCAGACTTTGCTGCGGTAAGATGCTCAACAGAAGCAAAAGGGAAAAGAGCAGATCAGCAAGGTGAAGCCAACGCTCTGCCTAATCGAACACGACAGAAATGTCCTTCGGCGACTTTCTTTTCCCAAGTCCAGTCCAGTCCACGATAACCCAAGTCCGCTAGACTACACACATCAACAGCTTCCATGAAAGCATCGATCTGTGAGCTGTCACGTTCATTAGGGCCATGCTGCTCTTCCGGGCGCAAGATCTCATTGAAATCACCTATACACATCCACAGGAGGGTTCTCTCCCCCCTCAAACATTTCATGGTGTCCCAAGTCTTGTAACGTAGACTCCTGGTTGCTTCGCCATAGAAACAAGTCAGCCTCCATTGCTCTTTTCCTGGTTCCGTGACCCAGACATCAACATGATACTCTGAATAATTCTTTATTGCAACATCCAAAGAGTTTTTCCAAAACATACAAAGGTCGCCGCTGCGGCCCCTACTCCCGACTCCAAAACTGAAATCATAACCTAAAGAAGTCCGAAGACCTTCAACATGACTCTTTTGCAGTTGAGTTTCTACTAAACATAAGATAGCTGGCGAACTAATCTCGACGAGATCGCGGAGCTCTCAAACTATTGCAGGATCGCCTATCCCGCGGCAGTTCCAACTCAAGATTGTCATTGGGCCTGGCGGCGCCCCAAGTCGGAGCCCGCTAATAATGCCAGCTTGTTTGTGTTCTGCTTCGATGGTGAGGTTGTTTTCTTTTCTTTCTTTGCATCTCTGGGAGATACGTACTGTGGGGGTGGTGGTGGGACGGCCACCAGAGCCTGGCCCCTGTTACCCAGTTCTGTCGAGCCCGCCTCAGATCCCCCTGCTGCCTTGGGTTGCTGAACTTGGGCCTGTGTATTGCTGGTTGTGGTATAATTCAGATTTCTTCGAACCCCCAGGACTCCTTCATGCTCCTTTCCCCTGGTGTCCATCGGTTTCAGTGGGCTGGTAACATATTCTTCCTCTCCCTCCTTCATGCTCCTTTCCCCTGGTGTCCATCGGTTTCAGTGGGCTGGTAACATATTCTTCCGCCTCCTGAGATGAATGCTTACGTATTGGAGATGGATGGCGGGGTGGTGGGGCGCCCCGGCCTGATCTTCCTCTACCTCGGCCCCCAAAGCGGCCTCCTTGAAAAGCTCGGCCACCACCTAGCTGCTCCTGAGCTATCTCCCGTCACTGTGCCAACATCCAACCTCCCCATTGCTTGTCTTTTGCCTCCCAGACTCCATCACCACACTCCTCGTGATTGTGACCCATAAGACCACAAACTTGGCAGAAATAGGGTATTTTCTCGTACTTGATAGGGAGGAATTTCCTGCCTTGCCCAATACGTTCAGAGGAGTAACCCTAGTGAGGGGTTTATTCTCCAGAACCCTAGCACGGACCCTTACATAGTCACCCTCATAGAAGAGTCTAGGTGAAAGTTGCGCCTCCTTGACCCGGCCGATCCGGCGCGCTAGCTGATCAACCACCTCAATCTTGCGGTAAAGTTCTGGTATATTGTGGATCTGCACCCAGACATACAAGCCATCAAAGACAAAGGATGATGGATCCTGCTTTCCATCGTAATCCTCAATTAACATCCCCATCCCTCTGAATAGCCAGGGTCCTCCATGAACAACTTTCTTCCAATCTCCCAGGCAGAACATCTGAAAGATGTAGAGGTTCTCACCAGCCTCCCTGTATGTTGGCACTTGTGCTAGTCCCCAGATGGATTTCATGGTTCTTTAGTAAAAACTAAATAGTAGGGTTTTTTTAGACAACAAAACAGTAGGTACTTGTTCAACCCGCGAACGAAGAGAGCCTCTTCGGCCTGGTGGGCTATACGAAGACTCGGCCCGGACGAAGACGAAGACTAGCTCTCCGGCCTGTCCGTGGATGACACGAGAGCGCTGGTTCCTATTCGGCTGAGGGAGTCCTGGATTAAGGGGTCCTCGGATGGCCGGACTATTAACATGGGCCGGACTATTGGGCTATGAAGATAGAAGACAGAAGACTTCTTCCCGTATCCGGATGGGACTCTCCTTTGAGTGGATGGCAAGCTTGGTGTTCGGATATGTAGATTACTTTCTCTGTAACCGAATTTGTACAACCCAAGTCCCCTCCGGTGTCTATATAAACCAGAGGGTTTAGTCCGTAGAGGCAATCATAATCACATAGGCTAGACTTCTAGGGTTTAGCCATTACGATCTCGTGGTAGATCAACTCTTGTAATACTAATATTCATCAAGATGAATCAAGCAGGAAGTAGGGTATTACCTCCATAGAGAGGGCCCGAACCTAGGTAAACATCGTGTCCCTCGCTTCCTGTTACCATCGACCTTAGATGCACAGTTTGGGACCCCCTACCCAAGATCCGCCGGTTTTGACACCGACATTGGTGCTTTCATTGAGAGTTCCGCTGTGTCGTCACCAAAAGGTTCGATGGCCCCATCAATCATCTACAACAATGCAGACCAGGGGGAGGTTCTCCTCCCCGGACGGATCTTCGTATTCGGCGGCTTCGCACTGCAGGCCAACTCATTTGGCCATCTGGACCAGATCGACAACTACGCCCCTGGCCATTACACTACAAAAAAAGAGAACGAATTTTTTTCTATCATACTTATGACACTTCTATGACGATAATTGTGACAAAACCCGGTATCATCATAGATGTGGTGGGCTCCGACTTCTATGACAAAAAATCATGACAGAAAATGGGCTTTTGTCGGTGGGAAACGACACCTATGGGATCACTGAAATCCCTACTACGGTTGCGGGGTGCGGGGATCGTGAGAAGAGCGGGACTAGCAGACAGCACAAAGGGGATTTACCCAGGTTCGGGCCGCAAAGATGCGTAAAACCCTATGATCCTGCTTTGGTGGATGTATTTAGTGTTCTTGAGCTCTTGAACTAGCTCAGGGTGCTGCTAGGTTCGAAAGAGACGAATCCTTCTCTAGTGCGCCATGGGCCTCATTTTATAGGCGAAACGGGCTGCCACAGTGGCACACAGGAGGTGGAAAGTCCTACAGCGTTGTGAGCTTATCGCTGGTATTACAGGACAAAGTGCATTTAATGCGAGGCTTAGGTGTCCCTCACTTTATCGGGGACGGGAGCGAGGCCCGTCCCGTCCGTCGCCGCTCCTCCTTGCTTTGACACACGCCCTGGCCAGCTATGCATGCGGTGCCATGTAGGCAGGCAGGCAGGCAGCTGAGGTGGCGCGGTGGTGGAGCCTCCACAAAGGGCTGCATGTTTCCACGCAGGTGCCTGCCCAGCTGGTTGGGTCGGCAGCTGCATGCAAACGGCGACGGAGACTTGGCTGGCGTCGGCCAGGCATTGGCCCTACTAGCGCGCTTGGCGAGGGTCTTGTCGGGTGGCCCAGCAAGGGTTTTGCCGTGGCACGCTGGCATCCCCGACAAGGATCTTGCCGGGGGTCTCGGTGAGGATTGTTGCCTTCCTATCCTCATTTGATCTTGACTATTCTTTGTCTTCACAAAGCTCTGCATGCCACCACGGAGGTGCCTCCCGAGCCCTGTCCCAATGCATTTGTCTAGCGTTGGGGGCGCTCAAAGGTGACTCGCTCAGCTGGTGTGGGCGAGCTGCCCCGGCAAGGGTCTTGCCGGGGCCGCTGAGCCGCCCCGGCGAGGGTTCTTGCCAGGGAAACCTGCTTCGTCCATCCGATCTTTGTGGCCTTGGTCCTTGTCGTTGCTTTGTTTGTCTCGTGCCTTCGACTTCTCTCCGGCTTCCCTTTCCTGCCCTGTTATGCGTGGCCGTGCCGGGAGGCTCTGACTGCCCGTGCACAAGTAAAGGGGTTAAAAGCAGAGCCCCTACTTTTGTACACCGACAGGAGCCCCCGGGCCTGGGTCATACATAAGCGCAGCACGTTGTTGCGCCAGGCCCAGAATGGTGCGCGGGCTCTTTGGGGCGGATTTTACCGCTGATCGATCCGTCACGCGCTTCCCCACGACCCGCGTTGAACGCGCGACGTGGGGGTCGTGCGCGCGCGTGTGACGTGGGAGGCATGCGTGGGATACCGTCCGCACACATGCCTCGTATCACAGTTAATGGGAAAGGAGGCGGCCCGCGCCTTCCCCATAAAAAGGAATAACCACGGGCGCGCTGCTCACTTTACCCCCACCCCTTGCGCCTTTCTCCAATCTTTTAACCGCTGCCCCCTTTCTTCCTTCTTCTCGAGTCTCTCTGCTTCGCCCATCGCCGTCGTGCTTCTGCCATCCCCTGCTCTTTCGCTTCTTGCAGCCGCCATGGCGCCCAAGTCCACAAAAAGCAAGGGAGCGGTGAAGGACACCGGGGTGACGAAGCAGCCGGAGAGCGAGCTGGTGGCGCGACGTGCGTAGTCCGCTTACTTCCCCTCGACGGTAGGCGTGCCCGAGCTCCGGGAGATGTTCAAGGATCCGTGGGGAGTGAGGATGGGGGGAGAGAAGACGGGGCATCCAGCCATGCACGTCGTCCCCGCCAGTGCCGGGCCCTCCCCAAATCGGTACCCTTTCTTCGTCGACTATTTCTCCTGCGGGCTCTGTCCCCCCTTTTCTGTTTTCTTCATGGATATCATGCACACCTACGGCTTCCGCCTCTTGGATTTCACCCCGAATGTCGTGGCGTGCATGGCTCTCTTCGCACATTATTGCGAGGGCTTCGTCGGGGTGCACCCTAGCACGGCGCTCTTTTGCCATTACTTCTTCCCTCGGATTCAAAAAGCGGGCGCCATCGCCGGCTGCGTCGCCTGGATCCGGAGGGCCAATGGGGCGTACCCGGACGGCGCCACGAAGGAGAGGTGGGAAGAATGGCGGGGCCGGTGGTGCTGGATTGAGGAGGAGGACCCGCCAGCATTCTGTGAGGTTTGCCAGAAGCTGCCGGTCCGTGGGGGCGATTGGGGCGACGTCGACGCCGACGACGTGAAGCTTACGGTCGCCACCACCAGAATTCTTCGGCTCACCCAAGCCGGGCTCACCCTCGAAATGATCAGGGCGGACTTCATCCGCTGCCGGATTGCCCCCCTGCACGACAAGGGGAGGCTGGCCTGGATCTTCGTGAACGCCCTAACATCATGAGGCTCCGCCCCGGCCTCGACAACAACCTGACGGTGCTGAGGCACGCCCATCTTTGCCAGCGGATCTTCCAGCTCGAGGTTGACGACGAGGGCGAGGTCGAGCGGTCCGGCAAGCTCGCCAGGGCCGCCGCGAAGGCCGGCAAGGTCGACAAGGAGCCCGTTTTCAAGCTACCGGCGGGAGTGGTCCCGCTGAGCAACAACTCTCGCCGGAATGAGATCATTGCCATGATGCCGCTCTTCAATGCGCATGGCCTTGACACGAACTGGGTTGAGCCGGACGGGCTCGTGGTGCAGGAGTTCTTCGACACATTGCATGAGGTGTACGTTATCGCCGAGCCGCGGCTTATCCAGGACACCTCTCCGGCGGAGCTTGACTATATCGCCGCCAGGGTGGAGGAGGCGAGGCTTGCCGAGGAGGAGGCAAAGCTCGTCAAGGAGGCTGGCAGCACCGGCGGCGTGGTGGACAAGGCCGTGGCGGAGGCGGAGGAGGGGGAGCTCACCCGGTGGGCAGCAGCCGCTGGGGAGGCCAGCGGCGCCAACACCGGGGCTCCCCTCGTTGAAGACGCCGCCGACGGGTCGTCGTCGGAGGAGGGCGAGGGGGCGAAGACCGCGGCTGTCGATCCTCCAATCGCCGGAAAAGGGCGGGTCCTATGGCGGGCCATCTCCAGCGAGCCGGTCCGCCTCGACCGGGCCGCGCAGCTGCGGCAAGCCCAGGAAGCGCCCGTGCGCCAGACGAGGGCGGTGGCGATGAAGAAAACAGCGAAAGCCGTGACATCAAAGAAGAAGACATCTTCTTCTTCGTCGTCAAAGCGCGACCGGACGCCATCGCCTCCCCCCTCGCCGGCGAACATTGGCGCGGGGATTGCGTTTGACTTCGGGCCTCTTAGCCCGGAGAGAGACCCCGGGCCTCTCAGCTTGGAGAGAAAAAGGAAAGCAACAGAGGAGGAGGAGGAAGCGAATGAAGAGTAAGCTTCTGCTTTCCTCCCTCATTCCTTACACTTCCCCTGATGGCGTTACTCACTTGTCTTCATCTTGAAGGGATGTGGAGAAGCTGGCCCAGAGGATAAAGAGGGCCAGGATTTCGGCGAGTGGCCAGCCCCCGGCAGGCACCTCCAGTACGCCACTAGTGGTGTCGAGCAGCCTGATCAACAGACCCCAGCCCAGCCCCCAGCGTAAGTCCATCACCCATCCCTTGTCGACGTGTGTAATGCACGACGCTTTGGTACTGACCCTGCCGTGGATGTAGGAGGGGAGCAACACCAAGGGGAGCTGCAGGGGGGTTCTCCCATCATGCCGCCCCCGTCGACCAGCCGCCCCGAGGGGCGTCCCCGACAAGGGCACCAAGCGCCGAGGCCATGCACATGGAGGAGGAGGGAGAATGCAGGCGCCGGTGGCCGCCTCGGCCTTGCACCTTGGCGGAGAAGGGACTTCCGCCTCACGGCCCGGCACAGGTAAGCCACTCGCTCTCCACTTCTTCTTGCATTCTTTCTTTCCTCTTTTCCTTACTGGCTTTCCATCTTGGCTCCACCCTATCTCCTTCTTGGCGTCCAGACCCCTCCTCAGAGGACGTCGACACCACCATCAAGGACATCGCCACGGATGCCGTGGCGGAGGCGGAGAAGATTGCTGCCGAGGAGAGCGCCGGGGGCGCCGCTGAGGACGCCGCCAAGGGGCCCGCCGAAGAGCCTGGCAAGGGGCCTGCCTGGGAGGCCGGCAAGGCTGCTGCCGAGGAGGTGGAGTTTGACGACCTGCCCTCCTTCTCCGCCGCCTCTAGCTCCGGCAGGTACCTGAGGGTAAGCGACGACCTCCTCGTCCATCTCCTTGGCGCATTGGGCACCAGGGCTCCCTTTGAGGGAGAGGTGTTCGACGAGGAGGCGCTTGCCGCCGCCGGGCTCGAAGTCGTCGATGAGCCAGGCGTCGGTGGCGTCGGCTCCCAGGAGGAGCAGCTACTCCAGGCCATGGGTGCCAGCTTCCAAAAGCTTCAAGCCCTCCACCGCGCCCGCCTGGACAAGGCCAAGTCTAGGGCGGCGATGGTGGAGAAGGCGGAGGAGGACTTTGGGGGGCACGTCGCCGAGGCGCAGGACTGGTTCCGCCAGGCCCAGGATGAGCTGAAGGCCGCCCAGGGCGAGCTGGCCAATCGTGAGGTGGAGCTCGCCCTGAAGTTGACCGACGTCGACAAGGCCCAGGAGACGGCGAAGAAATTGGCCGACGAAGCCGAAGCCGCCCGGACCCAGCACGAGGCCACACTGAAAACCCAGGAAGAGGACCTTGCCGCGCGCGAGGAGAAGCTTGCCGCCATGCTCCGCGGCAAGGACGAAGAGGTGGGCAAGCTCGTCCTGCAGCAGACCCAAGAGCTGGAGCGGAGGCATCAGGAAGCGCTCAATGCCCAGGCCCAGGCCTACGCCGGCAGGGTGAAGGAGCTGGAGGGGCAAGCTCTGAAGATGGCCTAGGAGAGGGATACGCTCAATGGCGCCCTAACGGAGGCGCAAGGCGAGGTCATCAGCAAGGCTGGAGAACTCTCCGAAGCCAGCATCTCCATCAGAGACCTCAAGCTGAAGTTGGGAGAGCTCGAGGAGATGCTGTCGGAGGCCAGAACCCGGGAGGGGATCCTGACCAAGGAGCTGGAGACGGAGAAGCAACTGCTGATGAACGAGACCGCCAACCTCAAGGACCACGAGGAGGGCGAGAAACGTTGGCTCGAGCGCCTTGCCGTCGTTGCAAACTCGGCCGCCAATCAGCTGGCCATTGTGGGGATGCCGGAGATGAGGTACGCCCCAGAAGCGAGCCTGAGCCCCAACGCCAACCTGACCATATACTTTGAGAAGGTCGTCGGCGCCCTGAGGCGACTTCATTCTAACCGGGCGGCCTCCCTGGCCGAGGAATCCCGGATAATCTACCGGGGGACAATGACCAGGGTGCTCACCAAGATCGCGCACTGGCACCCAGACCTCGATTTCGAAGCTGTGCTGAAGAGCTTGCCAGAGGATGCCGACATCGCGGTGCTCAATGAGTGTATCCAGCAATCCTCAGCCGCATCGACAAAATCAAGAGGTTGGAGGGCCAGCGCCGGGACTAGGCACCCCGTACTCCGCCGCCGCTGCAGGTTCATGACCAAGACAATGCTATCTTTAGTTAGAACCGCGGCGGCAATTTGTGTAATATAACTCTGAAGTGCCCCTGAAATTATGCATGTTATTTTCCTGTTCAATTTTCCTTTGTATGTCCACCCCACGTTGACCAGGTAGGCTTTCCGGCACGTAAACCTAGGGCGACGCTTTGAGGACGGATCCTCATTAGCCTGTCGGGTGTGCTTGTTGCCGGGCAAAGCACCTTACCGCCCTTAGCGTGGCCGCTCGATCTGTCGAGCTTGACTTGAGTCAGAACCGAGAGCGTTGACGATGGCGAAAGGCTACCCTGCCGCTCTCGACGCGGCTGCTTGAACTGTTGAGCGGACTCAAAACAGAACAAGGGCATTGCCGATCGCAGGAGGGCCCCTCCGCGTACAGGCTCTCCATACATAGGCCAAACCGTCGAGGATAATAACCTTATATTTAAGGAGAAAACTTAAAATTTAGCATGACTTAGCTCTCTCATTGCCGCCTCGGCGTCCTTCGTGCCAACGGGCAGCGCCGCCTTCTTGGACGCCTTCTCCGCAGGAGTTGTGGCGATGAAGAACAACTAGGTCAACTGCTAGGCCAGATTCTCACAATTGCGGCCCCTACCTGGCGCGCCAAAGATGTCGGTGGGAAATGACACCTATGGGATCACTGGAATGCCTACTACGGTTCTGGGGCGCGGGGATCGTGAGAAGACCGGGACTAGTAGACAGCATAAAGGGGATTTACCCAGGTTCGGGACGCAAAGATGCTAAAACCCTACGATCCTGCTTTGGTGGATGTATTTAGTGTTCTTGAGCTCTTGAACTAGCTCTAGGTGCTGCTAGGTTCGAAAGAGCCGAATCCTTCTCTAGTGTGCCATGGGCCTCCTTTTATAGGCGAAAGGGGCTGCCACAGTGGCACAGAGGAGGTGGAAAGTGCTACAGCGTTGTGAGCTTATCGCTGGTATTACAGGACAAAGTGCATTTAATGCGAGGCTTAGGTGCCCCTCACTTTATCGGGGACGGGAGCGAGGCCCGTCCCGTCCGTCGCTCCTCCTCCTTGCTTTGACACGCGCCCTGGCCAGTGATGCATGCGGTGCCATGTAGGCAGGCAGGCAGCTGAGGTGGCGCGGTGGTGGAGCCTCCACGAAGGGCTGCATGTTGCCACGCAGGTGCCTGCCCAGCTGGTTGGGTCGGCAGCTGCATGCGAACGGCGGCGGAGACTTGGCTGGCGTGGGCCTGGCAGTGGCCCTGCTGGCGCGCTTGGCGAGGGCCTTGCCGGGTGGCCCGGCAAGGGTCTTGCCGTGGCGCGCTGGCGTCCCGGCAAGGATCTTGCCGGGGGTCTCGGTGAGGACTGTTGCCTTCCTATCCTCATTTGATCTTGACTATTCTTTGTCTTCACAAAGATCTGCATGCCACCACAGAGGTGCCTCCCGAGCCCTGTCCCAATGCATTTGTCTAGCGTTGGGGGCGCTCAAAGGTGACTCGCTCAGCTGGTGTGGGCGAGCTGCCCCGGCAAGGGTCTTGCTGGGGCATTGAGCGCCCGGCGAGGGTTCTTGCCAGGGAAACCTGCTTCGTCCATCCGATCTTTGTGGCCTTGGTCCTTGTCGTTGCTTTGTTTGTCTCGTGCCTTCGTTTTCTCTCCGGCTTCCCTTTCCTGCCCTGTTATGCGTGGCCGTGGCGGGAGGCTCTGACTGCCCGTGCACAAGTAAAGGGATCAAAAGCAAAGCCCCTACTTTTGTACACCGACACTTTTCGTCTTGGGCGGGCCGGAGACCCAGCTGCATGACATTCTTTGGGCTGTCCATCACGGAAAAAACTATGGTAGAAGTGAGGGAGAGGAAATTTCGGGCAGTTCTCGGTTACGGTGGGTGGTCGGGGGCCGAGCGATGCGCTTTTCTCTCGTACACATACGCGCGTGTGTGCGAGGCGTTGGGCTCTAACTGAACCCAAGCGAGGCGTCGTCTAACTGAACCCGAGCGATTGCACTGCAGGCTACGCGTTTTTGAACCCGAGCGATCAATCGATGGCTGTTAACTGAACCCGATCGGCGATTCGCCGCTATCGCTGCTAATCAAGCCGATTGATGCTGCCTCTGGATGAACAAGTGGCGTTGCGGGGGGTTCCATGAGCGATTGGCGGTGGGGTTGGATGAATATGACCCCGTGGCGTTGCCTCTGGATGAATAGGACCCAGATCGATCGAGCCGGTTAGGGCTGGATGAACAGTATAAGGTGGAGGGGTGGATGAACAGGACGACCCCGTGGAGGGCTGGATGAATAGTATAAGGTGGAGGGGTGGATGAACAGTAGCCCATGGAGGGGTGGTTGAACAGGAGCCCGTGGAGAGGGGTGGTTGAACAGTAGTCGGTGGAGTAGCGCGCGGTGGAGGCTGGATGAACAGGAGCCCGTGGATGAACAATCGCAGGTGGAGGCTGGAGGTGGTCGACGGTGGATGAACAGTAGCCCATGGAGGCTGGAGGAGGTCCACGGTGGAGATGAACATTATCCCGTGGAGTCCCGTTTTCCAGTATGCCACACCCCTCCCGATGAACAGGACCCCCGTTTCGACCGTAGCGCTCCAACACATGTCCGTTTCATCCGTTTTGCGGTACGCCACACCCCTCCCGATCAACAGGACACCGTTTCGACCATAGGAGGTCCAACACAAGTCTGTTTCCTCCGTTTTGCGGTACGCCAGACCCCTCCCGATGAACAGGATCCCTTTTCGAACGTGGCCGGTCGAACACAAGGCCGTTTCCTCCGTTCTGCGGTACTCCAGGCCTCGTTTCCATCGCCTGTTCCGTCCAAGGCCTCCCAATGAACACGACGATGCATTCCGTTCCGACCCAGCCGGTTGGCTCCCCATGAACACGACGACGACGCAATTTCTCCGTTCCGACCCAGCCATGTACACGAGCCCTGGCCGTACGTATATATGCGCGAGTAGGCGTTCGATACCCCGCCCGTATGTACGTACGTGGCCGTATTTTCTTTCTTGCACACTGGCAGTTGTACGTACGTGTACATGCTACGTGCGCGCCTCTACTACGACCCGTGTGCGCCTCTACATCCACCAGTATGTACCTACACGTTCGCGACCATAATGACAACGCTACGTACGCTTCGACCAAGTGGGTTCCGACTGTCAGGCACTTCCTTGCGTGCGAAGATGTAGCTAGTGGGTCCCAGCAGTTAGGGGGGCGAATCGCTTTTTTGTTGCCCGGGCGCACTTCCTTGCGTGCGAAGATGTAGCTGGTGGGTCCCAGCAGTCAGGGGGCGAATCATTTTTTTCGCAAAATACGGTGGCCCGCCCGGTGGGTCCCTACTGTCAGGTGGAGGAATAATTATTTTGCGCGTAATAAGGAGGCACTTCATTGCGGCTGCCGTGGACCCAGCTGTCAGCCTCTCCATGTACAGTACTCTTCCGATGGAAGTCGGTCGTTGACCACATTGACCACGCCGCGCCGAGAGCACCACGACGGTGGACGATGGCGAGGCCTAGGAAGGGGACGACGCGGAGCCAGGGAAGACGCAGTAGTGGATTCCCACGCGAAGAGGAGTACAAGAGTTCACTGGTTCGACTGCGGTGTGAGGCTGCCGTCGCCATAGAATAGGGGGTGTGGTTGAGTAGAGGGATGGCCTGGGCAGCGGTGGTAGTTGTAGGGGGCGGTGAGGCCTCCGCGGCATCACAGCCGGCCACGGGAGGCAGGAGCATGCGGCACGACCGGCACTGCTTTGGGCGGTTGGAGCACGAAGACCAGAGGTTGAAGAAGCACTACGGCCGTTGGATGGACATCGCACGGTCACTAGAGCTAGAATCGTTCATATTGACTAAGTTGACAAAGCCTTCCGTCCCCGTCAACTTAGTAGGCCCACAAGTCAGCCTCCCATCAAGGTGAGTCCCAGCTAGCAGGGGGAGTATTCATTTTTTTTCTGCATAATAAGGAGGCACTTCCGGTGGGTCCGAGCTGACAGCGGGGGGAACATTTGTTTCGCGAAATACAGAGGCTCTTTCGGTGTGTCCCAGCTATCAGGTGGAGGAATCATTATTTTGCGTGTAATAATGAGGCATTTCCCTGTGTGGGCCCCTACTATCAGCCTCTTCCGATGGCTGTTGTTTGTTGACCATGTTGACCTCGCTGCGCCGAGAGCACAAACATGGTGGACGAGGGCGAGGCCCAGGAAGAGAACCACCGGGAACCAGTGAAGCCACCACCGCGGATGCCCACGCCGAGGGGAGTATGAGCGCTGACTGGTCGGCTACGGGGTGAGGCTGTCCTTGCCGCAAAATAACAGGATGTGTGGGTGGTTAGAGGGATGGCTTTGGCGGCGGCCGACCACCACGGGAGGAGGGAGCGAGGCAGTCCCTTGGCGTTGGTTTGGGCGGCTGGAGCAGGAAGATCAGAAATTGAAGAAGCACGGCGGCCGTTGGATGGACATCCAACAATCACTATTGTGTGTTGACTAAGTTGACAAAGCCTTGCGTACGCGTCAAAAAAAAAATTAGGACAGCGTCATCGTCAACCTAGTAGGCCCAGAAGTCAGCCTCCAAATCTGTGGAAAATAGCATACAACCCATTAGCCATTATTTTCAATAATTTACAGCCCATTTGCTAATGCTTAAGGATATTTGAAGCCCATATTCGTTTTATTAGCATTACAGACCATATATTCTGGGCACTGCTAAAAAATTCAACGAAAGTTTGCATATTTCAGTGGGGTTCGAACTCTTTTATTCACAAAATTTCGAGTCACGTTAAAAATAATTTTCAAAAAGTTATATCAAAATAAAATTGAAAAAACAATTCTTCGCAAAAAATGAATGAAATTTAGAATCTTAACTAGCAAGATGCCCGTTCTTTGCACGGAACATGAAGATGCATTTGTATGAGTAGTTTATCTTGTGGGAGAAAATATGATATTTTAATGTAATTGTCAGTTGGCTTTGGTTTTTATAAGAGTAGAGAGTAGAGAAATCCTGAAAAATATGATATTTTAATGCAATTGCCGGTTGGCATTGGTTTAAAAATTTACAGCCCATTTCATACAACTTATAACCCATTTTCTGGGGAAGCCCATATCTTACTACTTACATCCCTCCTCGTCTTGAAAGATTTGCAGCCCAGCAGGGCTAAGAAAAGCAAGCAGGCCTCGGTTTTGGTATTCTCCAAAAAAAAAAAGAATTGGGCTAGCCAATTTCAGAAAGAAAAAATATATCAACTGGGCTCGTCATGTGCTTAATTAAAGCGTAAGCGTGGGCTAGACGGGCCATAGCCCCCATGCAGCCTTGATTGAGCTCCGTCTCTGAAACTAAAAAAATTGTGCGAGCTGCTGGGTCCCTGGTGTTATCCGCTCGTTGTGTAATTTTCTCGTTTATTGACTACATTGGCAATGGCGTGGGACCTAGTTGTCAAACAATTAGGAGGAAGTATTTTTTTTGGCCTGTAATAATGAGGCACCTGCTTGCGAAATGCAATGACCCTGGTGGGTCCCTCTTCGACCTCTCCACGTCAGATCATCTCCTGATTCCTCTTGGTTGTTGACCATGTTGACAATGCCAGACGGCGGCGGGCACAGCGAGCACTACAAAAAAAATACACTTCCGTGATGATACGTGTTTGTCACAGTAGGTCGCATTTTCTTTCATGCATGTACATCCATGACAATTTTATGACAGAATCAAGATAGTCATACCGTCTTTGTCGTAGAAGTGTTCCATGACATTACCAAAATTATCATCACAGAAGTGTCCACTTCCATGACGATAAATCGCGCGTCACAGAAGTGCTTTTGTCAAGTGTGACCGACACGTGGCATCCACCATAACGGAACGCCGTTAAGCTATCGGGTCGGGTTTTGGGTCCGATAACCCGTTAACAGCCCGAACCAATGGGGATTTTCCACGTGTAAAATCATCATTGGCTGGAGGAAACACGTGTCGGCTCACCGTTGGGAAAGATGTCATCTGCTGATTGGACCGAAGGCGCCTATGATACGATGACACGTGGCACAGCCCAACAGAGGCCCATTCGTGTGAAAAGGCCGGCCCGATTGACTGGGTCAAAAGGTGGCGGGCCGGCCCACGGAAAGCCTGTTAACGGCCTGTTCGCATATAGCCCATTTACAGCCCGCTAACCCAGGGCCCGTTACGCCCTATCCGAATTAGGGCGATGGCGTCATCTGGGCCGTCCAATATGATTCAGCCCGTTTTAACTTCCGGCCCATGTGTGGCCCATGACTTCTTCGGCCCATATGAGGACCTTTGTAACTCTTGGCCCATTAACGGCCCGTGGTGAAATCGGCCCGTAATGAACAAAGGTATCACTTTATACCCATTAACGGCCCGTTATTCCATTGGGCCGTTTCCATTAAGTTATCTTCGGCCTTCTCAGGGCCCATTGATTCTTGGGCTCATTTGCAGCATTCGGTTACATACGGCCCGTTACTGTCATTTTCTGCTTGTGGGCCAAACTCAGCCCGTCGTTACAGTCGGCCCGTTTGCGGACCGTTAATACGTTGGGCCGTTTTCATGTCAAAAGAAAACCGTTGGTCTGTTTTCATAGAGTTATCAAATACGGCCTATTAACGGCCCGTTATGGTCCACGAATAGTACGGCCCATGATTGGCGAAATGATGATACGCCCCTAGAAGGCCCATGGATCCTACAGCCCGTAAGAGGCCCATGGATAGTACGGCCCGTATGAGGCCCATGGATAGTACGACCTGTATGAGGCCCATGGATAGTACGGCCCATAGAAGGCCCATGGATCGTACGGCCCGTAGAAGGCCCATGGACCCTACGGCCCGTAGAAGGCCCATGGACCCTAAGGCCCGTATAGAAGGCTGATGGATCCTACGGCCCATATAGAAGGCCAATGGATCCTACGGGCAGACGAAGGCCCATGGATCATACGGCTGCAGGAGGCCCATGGTTACAACGATGCGTGTGTTGCCATGATTATTTTGGCCTAGTTACCAAAAATAGGCTATTGTGGCCACTAGAAAAAAACAGAAAAAGAACTGCAGTGACTACAAGCAAACAACTAAACAAGACAATAAGGAAATAAATAAGCAACCAATTAACGCTAGCCTATTACCGCTATTACACATATTACATCCATCGGGCATCAAAGTTCGCCACCGGGCAAATATAGGGAACAAAGCAAAGCACATTACATACATCGACCATCAAAATTGGCCACCAAAGGTAAATAAACGCGACAAAGAAAACAAGAGCATAAGTGAAACAACTTCAAGAGCTCAAGAAACGTTATCCTCGGTATCCACCATGTCGGGCAATAAGCTTAGCAAGCTGATTAGCTTTGTCCTGTTTGGCGCTAAAATCCTCCAACGCTTGTTGTTGCACGGAAAGTATGCATCCGAATGCTCCAGGACTTCATGATCCTTCCGCTTCTTGTCGCAAAGACGGTGATCGATGTCTTCCAAATTTTGTAGTTGAGACAAGAAACCGAACTGATTCAGACGGTGAGTTTGAATAGCTTGTGCAAGTGGTAGTGGCGATGCTTCGAACACTAAACCAAGATAGGACTTTGGGGTTGTCTCATTGTCTTCAAGATAGTCTTCCTTAGCTGTTTTATCAGCTTTGTTGGAGACCAACAAGGATGTGTCACTATCCTGAACCTTATCTGCATTACTTCCTTTACCATTGCTTAATAAGGCACTCTTCCCCAATATTCTGTGAGCATTCTAAAAGAAGAAAGAAGCAGACACATAACAAGTTTAGCATGTACTAGTATATGAAACTCATTTCGGTGAACCAGTTCATTAGTAAGGTGGACATGATTAAACTACCAAGTGTTCTATTGCCAAGTACTAGCACTTAATAAAAAGCATCAAACAAACATATATCTATGTCCTATGTTCACTGCATTGTCTTGCCAAATAAAAATAGAGACACGGTTCAAATCATATCAGTTCAAGACAAAGCAACCGTGAAAGAATACAAAGCGTGGGAAACTACGCGGCACAACCAGATTTCAGATGGGTACCACGGGTCTACATGTACAACAACACTATTGGCTCTGTTGTGATGCTAGTAATGTTCATGATATGAAAGTCAACTGTATACACAATTGAAATTGAAATCAACAGAGCTATTGATAAGAGCAAACCTGTTAAAGAAACATGCGTGAACATACCAGCTGTGCCATTGGAGTTTCGATTGGATCCTTCAATTTAAAAATAATTTTGTATGAGTAAATGCAGTGATACAAGAGCAAAGCTATCATAGCTAAAAAAGGTGCGCCTAAGCGAGCGCTTAAGCGCGCCTAGGCTCTAGGCATTGGCAAAATGCATTGCGCATAACTACGCATAATCTGTGCATAACTGCGCATAAGCATGCACTTTGGTCAAGAAGCGCAAAGGCGGTGGCAAAATGCACAATTAACGCCTAGCGCTTTTTGAACTATGATAGCAATGGAACCTTAAATTAGAACAATTGTTCTTCAGGTTTAGGCACTTGTTCTACATGAGCAGTACGATAAAACGCAAGAATATAATACTTAAAAATAGAAAATGAGCTCACAGACCTTACCACATTCTTGGTTCGGGACCAAGATGTAACAAAGGCGTTCCCAGTCATCGTCCAGTAAATGTGTCTCAGGAGAACGTAAGGGAATTTGATGAGTTTCTTTGCCAGTGATGTACGTCTTCTTTAGGTAATTCCAATAGTGCCACCAAGCATTCTTGAAGATAGCAGAGGTATTAGCACAGGTTACCTCATCCCGAGTTTCCAAATCGGTCATTCTCTATAGAGAAAAATGGGAAAATTTATGTATTATAACCATCATGGAGGTAGGATGTATGGGACGAAGCAAAGTAATTGCCATGAATAACATTAGTTACACATAACTCCCGGACAAACACACCGTGAATCGGCATTTTCCTTCATCTTTAGTATAATATTTCCAAGATGGGAAGATACGCACATACGATTTAACAACATCAAATGCGATAGATGCTAAACTACGACTAGCTGGTTGTGCTCCCTCCACAGGAATAGGCGTACTAACTGGTGGAGTTGGGGTTCGCCGTGATAGTACTGGCCCTTTGGGCACTGGAGCTGCCTTACTAACTGCTCTTGTTTGGGAGCTCTGTGGTGGAGATGGTGCTGTGTCAACAGGAATTGGGTTACTATCGGCTGGGGTTGGGGTTAGATTGGGTGAAGCTGGTTCTCTGTCCATCACTGTAGGGGTACAATCTGTGAGAGTTTGGGTTATGTGTGGTACGGCTGGTTCTTGTGCATGTACAACCGGGGTGCTATCTCCACCAAGAGGTAGCACTGTTTTATTTAAAGACCGTGTTTTTAGTCCGCTAGATACTGTTTTATTTGTATGAGAGACATATGCAATAGATAGTGTGGAAAAAAGAGGGCATGAAATAGTTGACATGTATATTGTTTAACTAAAACGGATAGCATGACATAATTTCACATATATGATGTCTATCTAAACTGGATAGCATAGCATAACATAATTCAAAGATATGATGAATCACTAAACAGGATCGCATGACATAATTCACCTACATGTTATCTAAGTAATCAGGATCGCATCATTTAATTCACATATGTGATTTATATGCTAAATGCAGAGGAATTCGATATGATGTCCGAACTAAGAACATGGTGTTGAATATTGTGTATATGATGTCTAAACTATGCAATGCAAGACACCGTATGCATGATATGAGCAGTATAACCGTGCCAAGTTAGAGCATACACCTCGGTGGGGGAATAGGACTGGTCATCTGCTCTCAATCCATCTCTGAGGAGCTATCGAGACCCAACAAGAGATCTGCTTGACGGTGTAGCACTGCACTTTGAAGGCCTTGTTTTCACTCCAGATTTTTCCATCTCCCACCCAAATGGCTGATTCACAGGAAGAGTAGTTTAATGTACAAACATTGTCGACAAATGGAAATGTAATGAAGAAAAGGATGGGGAAGATATCATTCAAATATATGATGCCTAGTTAAACAGGATGGCATTGCACATTTCACATATATTATGGCTGGCTAAAAGACATGAGACCGCATAATTCTCATATATGATATAGTAAATTAACAGGTGGCATTACAAAACATGTCTAAACTAAGCAGATGACATATATAATGTCAAAAGTAGGCACTTCAAGGCAACATATGCATGATATGACTAACATCATCCTGCCAAGGTAGAGCAAACACCTTGGGGGGTAAATAGGAGTGGTCTGCGGCGTCTGAATCCGCCTCAGAACAGATATCTTCTTCTGGATTACAATCTGGAGAGGGGTGGGGAGGGTTTTCCATTGAACCCATCATGGAGCGATGTCTGCATGACATTGTATTTCCGCGCAAAACTCTTCTCTTTTTCTCTACATGTTCAGCATGACTGTGTACAATATCTGACATGAATACGAAAAAAATATGGTGAGATTATGTAAGGAGAGCATGAAGAAATTTAGAGTGATGGTAACAACCAAGGGATCGACGTTTATCCGTTCAACCAAAATAGCCCTAATGGATCGACGTGAATGTATAGTAATAAGTGATGCAACAAGTGTACAACCTCCTTGCCGTAGCCGTGTCGACCTCGGCATCATTGGGTTGGTCGCTGAAGCAGTTGAGGTAGAGGTGGTTGTCGGAGGTATGGAGGAAGATCTGAGGAATCTATAGACGGCGTCCAGGGCACTGCTCTATTGTGATGGATCGTTCTGTCGTTGGAGCAGCTCCGGTGAGCCGTAAGACGTCAAGGCTGAAGCAGCACAAGACAGACATCGTCAATCTCAAGCGAAATCTAATAGAATCTCCAATAGATGATGTAAAATGGATGTAAAACTAAAATCACCAAAAACCACCTGACTACAACAGATGAGGTAAAAACTGTTGACTATGAACTTTACTGTCGAAACTGAAATTTACTGTGGAATCTGAATGCTACTGTCAAAACTGAATGCAATGGTAGCAGAGAGGCACTTGACATGTAGTTTAGGGAGGGCCTGCAGTTCATCTTCAACCTGCACCCCCCTGAGCCTCCAGCCACCACTGGCCGAACCGCTGCCCCAGTACCCGCCTCGCCCCCCGAAACAACTCGCCACCGCCCCGGCCAGCCCTCTAGCCCCCGCCCCCACCCTGAACCCTAAGATAGATAGTGGGGTACCTCTCCGGCGAGCCCCCGTCCCCGCTGCGGGTGGTTCTTCCTTAACTCCGAGCCCCCAACCCCAAAATCGATCAACCAAAAAGTTGATTCATCGGTGAAGTGTGGCTTAATCGGAGAAGATCAGCAGCACGAGCGAGGGGGAGAGCAGCAACAGCAATGGGCGAAGCGAAAGCGATCGAAAGCAAGAGCCGGCAATAACAGAAAGACGAAAGCAAGCGAGCGAGAGCCGGAGCAGCAGTAGCAGATCCGGCTGGTATGGACGCCGCCACCGAAGGGGCCTCGCACTGGGGGAGAGCCGCCGTGGAGATGTCGCCCGCGACGCCGGCTTCAAGGTAGCCGCTCCATGGGGGTGCGGGATGGAGCACCGTCGGCGCCGGGATGTCGATTTAAGGAGAAGGTGCGATGCGATGAGTGTACAACCTCTTTGGTGGCGCCGAGTAGGCCTCGGCTTCGTCCGAGGAGTCGGTGAGGATGTTGCGGTTCCGATGGAGCAGGTTAAGGCGACGCTGTGGGGATGGAGCAGCCGCGATAGACGAGGCGATCGTCGGAGCAGCTCCTTGGAGGTGAAGGACGGGGCGGCTGAACCAGCGGGACGGTGAGATGGACGACGGATCCTCATCCGGGGAGGTGGACGAGGGACGTCGTGCTGTTGCGGCGGACGACGTCGTCGGGGAAGAGGCTCCGGCTGGGCAGCGGTGACGTGGCGGACGGAGGAGGGTGGGGTTTTGCGGCTGGAGCGGAGAGGTTATGGCGGCCTGGGATTTCGAATGGCGAAAAGGGCGCGATGGGATGGGGTGAAGCATGACTTAGGGACGCGCTTGTCCAAAATGTAGGGTGTGTTACAAAAGTACCCCCCACCGATTTGAACAAGCGGCCCTTTCGGCTCAGGGTTAGAAGAGGGATTTCGCGTGTCGGGATTTGGCAGCTGGAGGGAGTTTTCGTGCGCGTTTTAATTTCGGGATAGCAAGGCGCGGGTTGTGAAGGCGCCAGTTTTGGGAGCACGATATCTGAATTTTTGGGATATAACATGACGTGGGTTGAATTTTAGGGACAAGCCTAACGTGTAGTAATATTGTACTTGTACGTATCAAATCAATTCGCACTTCCCTCAACCAAAAAGAAAACAAAAAAATTAGAACTATTCACACCACACAAAGAGAGAGTCTTGCCCCGTTTTACTATACAAATGCTATTCAAAGCTACTCCCTCCTTCCATCTATATAGGGCCTAATGCGTTTTTCAATGCTAACTTTGACCAAATATTAGAGCAATGATATATGACATGCAACTTACACAAAGCACGCCGTTAAATTAAATGCATGAAAGGTTCTTTCAATGATATAATTTTCACATTGTGCATGTCATGTACTATTAATCTTGTCAATAGTCAAAGGCGGTCTTAAAAATCTCATTACGCCCTATATCGATGGAAGGAGGTAGTATGAATCCATGTTATGTCGGATTAATTTTTTTCGCTTGCTGTATAATGCATGTAACCTACTCATACCAACATTTTAGTGCATTCCAAATGTCTATACTACCGCTGCAACTCGAACTAAATTTGAATTGGTTTCTCTATTTTAATAAGAATCTACAATCATGATTGTTGCCAATTTCAACCATCATAATCTCCATGCTATCCGCCAGATATAAATCGGACGGCCTATAATGCAGGATGGCTGGCACACCATCATCAACAACTCCGTTTTTTTATAAGAGTAGAGATAAAATATATTAAATGTAGTATAACATGTTCATAACCACACCATGTGTATCACCGTTATATATATTCACACATGCGTCGGTTTAAAACACTATGATAAATTCTTCAAATATCCGAATTCACTTTTTTATAATGAAGTATATATGATCTCTATTCGTCTTTTACACCCACACAACCCTCTTATCTTTGTAGCTAGTGCTAACTTTCTCTTGTGCATGCACACGCCCGCATCCCTCTCACCCTCCCTCAGCATTCTCTAGCTCCATCGCGCAAATTCGTCTTTTCACTTTAGATCGCTCACCCACGGTGTGTGTAGGCCCCCCAGCTCCTTCTTTCCGGCACACATCGATCATATGCCTCTCTAGCCAGGTGTGCCTAGCACAAACACAAGCTTCCCCTCTTCTCTTGTCACCGTCCATGCCTCACTCCCACCACTCTTTTCATCGTTCTCGTACTACACCTCCTCCCCCTCGATATAGTATGCCTCTCGTACCACCTCCTACATGCATCCCTCTCTCTCTATCTATCCTTCTCCTCATGCCTCATTTGCTTCTAACACACACATGCATGTATACCAATCGATCTCCCAACATATACCTAGATCGACTTTAACTTACCCCCCATCGATCGACGTACCTCACAAGTTATGTCTATCCTTTCTCTAACAAAGGGCGATTGATCTTCCTATGTAGTTATGTCTGCTTACCACAACCACATCATCCCCCCTCATCATTCGTGCATGCCTCCTGACCCGTCTCTGACACGCACGTGCACAGAAAACAAGCAGCCATCTCCTCTCTTATTGGTATTGCGGGCATGCCCTCCGTTTGTCTAGCAAGCCTATCCCACCATTTATTAGAAGCAACTCCACTACCACCCCCTCCAACACTCTAGCTCTGTCTCTCTCCCAACCTTATTCCTCTCCTGCACATATGCATGGATGCCGATCGATCTCCCTCAATACATGAGGCAGATCGATCTCCTTAATACATGAGGTAGGCCTCTATCCTCCTCCACACATATACCAGCCATTGTACCTCTATAGTTAATTGGGCTTCCCTCTTCCCCCACCACACACCGATAGTCAAGCGCTGCAGGAAGGTATCCATGCCATAGAGACAAACTGCACATGTCCCCTCTCACATTCCAGTAGGCCAGCCACTCTATATCTTTGACGTGGGCACACACAAATTCGATGACACTCTTTATCGATTGCGCGCGCGCGCACACACACACATCATCCCTCTCTTCGATTCTATGGACACCTCAAGCCGATGATACCTCCACTCTCTTCACATTGATCGCCCCCTATATATAAATTTTATCCAGGAATATATTTCACACACATTGCATATTTTACATTTTTTGATTGACCCCCCCCCCCCCCCCCAAAAACTGTCAATAACCCACACACTATATCTCTCTATGTTTGTATCTCTCTCACACAACCCCACGTAGGTGGTGTACGTATACAAGAAGAGAATAGGTGCATCGTGCATGTACTCACGTTTCGTGCCCAGCCACACCCGCGCGGGTACATGGTGGAGCTCATTTCTTTACGAAATGGCAGCCCACGTGCTAATTTGAACGCCTGTAGTGGTTGTTTACCTAGGGAGGTCATGTACCACGCGTGCACGAAACAAAGTTCGACTTGACGCATTGCCGCGTTATTTTTAAATAAAGTTATAGCGCTCAATGGCACGTACACAGAATATAAAACGATTTTTATGGAGAAAAAGGTAGTCCGCTCACTATATACAATGGAGCCTGCCTGCCTGGTTTCTCGCTCTTCAGAGTATCTCACACAAGGCTGCGGTGGCCTCTCTCTCTCTCTCACCGTTGGTCACTGATCCGGCCGCATCCCGTCCACCGGAGGAAAGGGAGTGCGGTGGCCTCTCTCTCTCTGTCGCCGTTGGTCACTGATCGGGCCGCATCCCGTCCGCCGAGGGAAAGGGAGGAAGTGCATCATTTCTCCGTTCGACGGCGTCGAGGCAGCACGTCCCGATCTGCGGTACACGCCGTTCTCTCTGACCAAGCTCCGGCGCGGCAGGCCCTACGCCACCTGCTCGCAGATTCCGCCCGCCGCCGCTCACCTAGTTACATCCTGACGACCTCCGTGTATCCTCCGCCTTGCTCCACTGCCCGTCTTACCATGTCGCTGCATGTGGATCTTCCATACTTCTTTGCCCAAAACGTAGCTCGTCTGGCGTACTTTCCATATTGCATTCTCGTCCTCACACCGTTTTAGACAAACACAACCGTGTTGTTATCTTCCCTTAGTACAAGGAATATGCTTCTTTTTTGTCGTCGCATGTGTCATCAACTGTTATTGGCCAGTAATTGTTTCCTTTCTACCTCTTTTTTGCAAACTGGGCTATCCATTTCACCTCATTGCTATTGCGACCTTTTGGTGAACTGCATAAATCACTTTTTTCTTAAGAGTGTTTTGTGCAGTTGTACTAAAATGTCACACGGGCAATGTCTCTACATTTCAGTCTTGTTGCACAAAGGGAGATTGGTTTTGCTCTATCCTCCTCATCCAACTCCGAGCCTAATCGTCTCCAACTAGTTAGTCTTAAGAGAGACTGCAAAGGTGACCGACTTCTATTTGTGCGTTTATTGTTTCATCAGCAGTCTTCTATTATCATAATCACACTTAATATCTTTGGAACAGGGACGCTCAACTCTATTTTAGTGGAACTGCACAAAATGATCGGAATGTTGCATGCTCCAGACAGCTACATTTTTTCCCAACATGCCTTGTTGATTTAGACAGAGCTGGGGGGACGTTGCTGCCAATGAAAGCATGGATCAATTTTAATTTAACACCTTCTCACAACTCTGTCCTCAGTTGTGATGTAATTGTTAGCTCTGATCTGCTAATAATTGACATGCGTTAGCAAGGAAGTTAGTTTTTTATTGTTTCCGAAAGAGCATCGATGGCAAGACACGCGAAACAAAAGCTGAAAGCTCACACCATTGTACAATTTCATCTCACTAGAAAATTATTTGTATAGTACGTCAATTATGTAAATAAATGATGGAAGCTAGATAGCATTGCCATAAGCCTCTTCATCATCCGGGTCCATGTGCCATGCACAAAATTATACTCCTTCGTTCCTAAATATTTATCTTTTTACAAATTTCGAACGGGCATATTTTAGAGTGTAGATTCACTCATTTTGCTTCGTATGTGTACTCCCTCCGTTCCGAAATATTCTATTCGTCTTTCTAGAGATTTCAACAAGTGACTACATATGGAGAAAAATGAATGAATCTACACTCTAAAATATTTCTATATACATCCGTATGTGCCAGTCCATTTGAAATCTCTAAAAAAACAAATATTTGAGTAGTCACTCGTTGAAATCTCGAGAAAGACAAATACTCCGTAGTATATTTAAGAACCGAGGGGGTAGTGCACAACCACATGGGAGACTCAGCCCGGTCGTTGCGCCGCATTAATAGTGAGTAATGAGCAGTCAAATCATAAGCACCACCTTTCCCACTATAGGTTGCTCTAAAGAAGCAACCATCAATACACTCGTCTTTGAATCCGCTCATACTACTCCATCCGTCACTATTTATACATCGCGCTTCAGATAAAAGAAAGAAAATCTGTGGGACCAAGGCGACTAGCGATCGGCCTGAAAAATAGCATTGGTAGTTATAGCACGGCGTCTATTACTAGAGGGAATAATGCGTACACACATGCATGCAGTGCTTCCACCCCGGGTACACACATGCATGCACTTACTCCACTCCGTAGTAGTATAGTACATGGAGAGAAAATTGTGGACTTGATTGCGGTTACCACGCCCTAATTAATTGAGCATTAAACCAAACGCGTCTAAAGTCTCTCTGGTGGTGGAAATGCATTGAGAGAAATGCATCATAATGAAGCGCGCCCTGTAAACTGTGACAGAGGGAGGAGTAGCATGAAGGGACTGGGAAGTAAAAAGAATCCTACTCTCCGATATATATAATCCTAAGACTCAAAACATTTTTTCCATTCTAGACTCAACAACGCCAAAAACAATCAAGTAGGGGGCTCCTAAGTCGGGAAGGCTCGATTACCAACTTAGCATACTCGATGCGGCTATATCTCCCACGCGTCGAGGCACGACTTAGAGGCATAACCGCATTGAAAGCAATGTCGCAAGTGAGGTAATCTTCACACAACCCATGTAATACATAAGGGAAAGAGATACATAGTTGGCTTACAATGCCACTTCACACAATACATAAATAAACATCCATCATTCAGAGTACACTCAAGGTCCGACTACGGAACCAAAATAAAGAAGATACCCCAAATGCTACACAGATCCCCGATCGTCCCAACTGGGCACCACTACGATCATCGAGGAAAAGACACATAGTAACGACCACGTTCCTCGTCGAACTCCCACTTGAGCTCGGTTGAGTCACCTGACGGCATCGTCGGCACCTGCAATCTGTTTTGGAAGTATCTGTGAGTCACGGGACTCAGCAATCTCACACCCGAGATCAAGACTATTTAAGCTTATAGGAAGGACAGAGTAGTACAGTGGAGCTGCAGCAAGCGACTAGCATATATGGTGGCTACTTCAAGCAAAGAGAGCGAGAAGAGGAGCAAAGCACGGTCGTGAAGCTAGTAGCGATCAAGAAGTGATCCTGAACTACTTACGTCAGACATAACTCCAACACCGTGTTCACTTCCCGGACTCCGCCGAGAAGAGACCATCACGGTTACACACGCGGTTGATGTGTATTTTATTTGAGGTCAACTTCGGGTTTTTCTACAACCGGACATTAACAAATTCCCATCTGCCTCATAACCGCGGGCACGGCTTTCGAAAGATATTACCCTGCAGGGGTGTCCCAACTTAGCCCATTATAAGCTCTCACGGTCAACGAAGGATATTCCTTCTACCGAAGACCCGATCAATCTCGGAATCCCGGACTACAAGACATTTCGACAACAATAAAACAAGACCAGCAAAGCCGCCCGACAGCCGACAAATCCCGATAGGAGCTGCACATATCTCGTTCTCGAGGCACATCCGGATGAGACTAGCTACGAGTAAAACCAAGCCTCGAGTTTCCCGTGGTAGCCCAGTGAATCTTCGATTCGGGCCAGCACTCGAAGGAGCACCGGTCCGGGGGTAAAATAAAGATGACCCTCGGGCTCGCGAAAACCCGGGGGAAAAAGGCTTAGGTGACAACTGGTAAGACCAAAGTTGGGCCTTGCTGGACGAGTCTTATTCAAAGCGAACTGTCAAGGGGGTCCCATAAATCACCCAACCGTGTAAGGAACGCGAAATCAAGGAACATAACACCGGTATGACGGAAACTAGGGTGGCAAGAGTGGAACAAAACACCAGGCATAAGGCCGAGCCTTCCACCCTTTACCAAGTATATAGATGTATTAATCATATCAGATATATATTGTGATATTCCCAACAAGTAAACATGTTCCGATCAGGAACAATATCTCCATGTTCCAACAAGGAACAAACTTCAACTTCACCTGCAACTAGCAACGCTATAAGAGGGGCTGAGCAAAGCGGTAACATAGCCAATCAACGGTTTGCTACGAAAGGATGGTTAGGGGCTGACATGACAATATGGGTGGCATGATATAGCAAGTGGTAGGCATCGCAGCATAGGCATAGCAAAAGAGCGAGCAACTAGCATAGCAAAGATAGAAGTGATTTCGAGGGTATGGTCATCTTGCCGCAATGTTCTCGAGTTGTCGAAAGCTTGATCCTCGTAAGCGTTCTCAACAGGTTCCTCGTTCACGTACTCGTCTCCCGGCTCTACCCAAAGAAAGAACACAAACAAAGGAACCACAATAAATCACGGTGAAATGCACAATCAACATGATGCAAAACATGGATGATATGCGGGATGTGAAATGCAATGCGTATGGGCGCTCCGGAAGGTAAATGATGAACCAGGCATCAACTTGGCAAACCAAGTATGCCACTGGACAGATGAGATGATTTCGGTTAAAATCGATATAAAGATCACCGAATCGGATGCACGGTTTGGAAATGACAAGCAAAACAAGAATGGCACAAATCTGTCATTAACAGCATGATGCCACTTAGCAAGCAACAATAAATTAAGCTACTGCATCCAAACGTACCAACAAAGTATATGGCAATGATCTAAACAAGATGCTTGACAAAAGATGAGCACTGAGCTTCGGCTAAATCACATCATAACAGGTTCAAACAAGCATGGCAAAAGTGCACAAAATATCAGGCTGGACATGGCAAAAACAGCATCAGGTTGCAATGTTCAGAGCAAGAAAACTACATGCTACAGGAAATTAAAATAGCAAAACGTCGCATGGAATGAATCTACTCAAAGCATAGAACAAAAGTCCCTTACTGACCATAAGCCAAAAAGGATCAGAAAATATAGTAACACCCATGTCAATATTGAAAGTTTCGTTAACGGATTCAGCAACATAGCATGTCAAAAACTGATAACAAGTAGGCATGTTTACAAGCTCAATGCACTCACTACAGAGTCTTAAATGATAAACTATGCATACATACATCAAGAAGACATGACATACAAGACATACATGGCAAGAACAATAACATAGCATACATGGATCAACCACAACAACCTTGGCAAAATTGAATAACATGTAAACAATCTGCCAGGAAACATTTTATAGCAAAAGTAGAGCTCGATTGACTCAATCTATGGCACTCCATAATTGCAAACAAAGGCATGTATGGATAGATCAAGACATTCTTAACAAAAGATCCTTACTGAAGTATCTCAAAATATGCATGGATCTCTCGGTAGCATCAAGTTAACATGGCATCAAAATATCAGCAAAACAGGGCTGAAATCAGCAACATCAAGATACCTAGTTTGCATGCTTGTGCTAATAACCACATAGATCACAAAAATACATGGCATACACCCCTGGAAAGATGGCATGGCATATTACAAAACACATGTAGGACTCAAGTTCATAGAGTGCACACGTCAATCATGGCAAAAATAACAAAAGTGCAAGTTCTGTTAAGAAACAGAAACTAACATCATATAGCCCTCTTCCAACAGCATTTCGGGCATCAAGATGACCTCAAATGAAAATGATGCAATGGGATGAAATGATCTACTCTTCGAGGCGAACATTTTGACATATTATACGCGCAAAATTGATCTACAGATGCAAAGATATACCACTTCGAAAATGCAAAAAAATAACAAATGTATCAAAGACTTAGGGAAAAAAAGGAGGGGAGAGAGGTCAACGGGCGGCGCGTGGCCCGCGCCGGATCGGTCCGGCCGGATCGGTCGACGGGCGGCGGCGGCGGGGCTCGCCGGAGGGGAACCTGAGGGGGCCGGCCAAGGCGGAGGGGCGGTGGCCGAGCCGGCGACGGACGGCATGAGGCGGGACAGCGGAGGGAACCGGGCGGGGCGCGGCGCTGCCGTGGCGCTGCCGGTGAGTGAGCGCTACCGGGCGGCGAGGCGGCGGGTGCCATGGCGGCGCGGGAGGCGATGCGCGGCCCGAGGGTCCGGGTCTGCCGCCACGGCGGAGGCGGCGGCCGGGTGCCACGTGGCAGCCCCTTGCTGGGCGCGGCGGCGGGAGACGCGTCTGCCGGGTGGATACGCCGGCGCGGCGCGGAGGGAAATTTTAGGGTTTCGGGGAGGAAGACCCGGATTTGGAGGGGGTTTGCTTAAATAGGCATAGAGGGAGCTAGGAGGGTCCAAATGAGGTGTAGTTTTCGCCCACACGATCGTGATCGAACGACGGAGAGCATGGAAGGGACTTAGATGGGTTATTGGGCTGGTGTGGAGGGGTGTTGGGCTGCAACTTGAAAGAGGCCTTTGCGAGAGTGCGGTTAACCGTTGGGGTACCAAACGAGCTCCAAATGACCCGAAACTTGACCGGTGGTCTACGGGTGGTATACCAAGGCCACTAGACAAACCTCGGTCCATACCGAGAAGGTTTAGTACCCGCACACGAAAAAACGTAAAAGGGGCCACCGGGGGAGATAGGAGTGTCGGAATGCAAAACGGACAACGGGGAAAATGCTCGGAATCATGAGACGAACACGTAAGCAAATGCGATGCACATGATGACATGATATGAAATGCATGACATGGACAAAAGCAAAATGAAGAAAAACCCAACCACGGAGGGAATATCATATCACAATGCCGAAAATGGCAAGAGTTGGAGTTACAAATATGGAAAGTTACATCCGGGGTGTTACAACACTCCACCACTATAAGAGGATCTCGTCCCGAGATCTAGGACTGAAAGAACTCCGGATATTCGAACGGAGGTGATCCTCGCGCTCCCGGTGGCTGCTGCTCGGGAATGGTGTGACCACTTCACTTTCAGGAATTTGATTGACTTGTTGCGAGTCTTGCGCTCGGTTTCTTCAAGAATAGCAACGGGTGCTCATGATAAGAGAGATCTTCTTGAAGGTCAATCTCTTGAAGTTGATAGTGCGTTCAGGAGTCTTGAAGCACTTGCGAAGCTGTGACCCGTGAAACACATCGCACGCGTTTGCAAAGTTGGATGGAAGCTCAAGTTGATAGGCGAGATCGCCTCTTTTGCCAATTATCTTGAAAGGACCCATGTATCTAGGGGCAAGCTTCCCTTTGATACCGAGCGGCAGTGCCTTTCATTGGAGAGACGGAGGTAGACATGGACTCCGATTTCAAAAGCCACATCACGGTGCTTATCATCATAATAGCTCTTCTGGCGCGATTGCGCGGCTTTGAGATTCTCACGAATGACTTGGCACATTTCTTCTGCTTCTGTGATCAAGTCATTGCCAAGAAGTTGGCGTTCACCTGTCTCAGACCAATTGAGAGGAGTACGACACTTTCTGCCATAGAGAATTTCGAATGGGGCCTTGCCCGAACTCGCTTGGAAGCTGTTGTTGTAGGAGAACTCGGCATATGGAAGACAATCTTCCCACTTCATACCGAAAGAAATGACACAAGCCCTGAGCATATCTTCAAGGATTTGATTAACTCGCTCAACTTGGCCACTTGTTTGAGGGTGGAAAGCTGTGCTGAAACGAATGTTGGTGCCCATGGCCTTCTTAAAAGAATCCCAAAACTTGGAGGTAAAGATGCTGCCACGGTCTGAAGAGATCAATTGTGGAATGCCGTGCAAGGAGACAATCCTGGAGGTGTATAGCTCTGCCAACTGAGCTGCTGTGATGGATTCTTTGATAGGAAGAAAATGAGCCACTTTAGTAAGCTTGTCAATGACAACGAAGATAGCATCATTTCCACGCTTGGACTTTGGAAATCCAGTCACGAAGTCCATCTCAATATGATCAAACTTCCATTCGGAATAGCAAGAGGTTGAAGGAGACCAGCTGGTCTTTGGTGTTCTACCTTTCACTCTTCTGCAGACATCACATTCATTCACGAATTGAGCAATTTCTCGCTTCATTCGAGTCCACCAATATGACTGTTTGAGATCATGGTACATCTTCGTACTTCCAGGATGAATGGATAGAAGCGAATTGTGAGCCTCGTTCATAATGACTTTTCTCGAGATCACCCTTAGGAACCACAAACCGTCCTCAAAGAAAAGAGTATCTTTGTCATCAACGTGGAAGCACTTGTACTTGGAAATGCCCTTGTCGATACCACGTTTCACCTTTTTCACCATGGTATCCAGGAGTTGAGCCTCACGAATCTGATCTTCCAAAGTAGGAGAGACTATGAGGTTGGCAAGAAAGCCTTGAGGAACAACTTGAAGATTCAGCTTATGGAAAGCTTCACAAAGATCCGGCTGAAAGGGCTTGAGGATTAGGCATTGCGATAAGCCTTCCTGCTCAAAGCATCTCTGCAATGACATTGGCCTTGCCGGAGTATATTCAATACTTGGGTTGTACTCTTGAATCATTTCGACCCATCGAGTTTGCACGAGGTTGAGGTTGGGTTGAGTGAAAATGTACTTGAGACTCTTGTGATCGGTGAAAATGTCCACTTTCCTTCCCAACAAGAGATGTCTCCATGTTATCAATGCATGGACAATCGCCGCCAACTCAAGATCATGAGTGGGGTAGTTCTTTTCGTTGGGCTTCAACTGGCGAGAGGTATAAGCCACAACTCTCTTCTCTTGCATTAACACGGACCGAGACCTTGAAGAGAAGCATCACAGAAAACTTCAAATGGCTTGGATTCATCGGGAGGAGTCAAGACAGGAGCTGTGACGAGTTTCTCTTTGAGAGTATTGAAAGCAACATCACAGTCAGAAGACCAGACATACTTCACATGCTTCTGGAGGAGGTTGGAAAGAGGCTTTGCAATCTTGGAGAAGTTCTCAACGAATCTCCGGCAATAGCTTGCAAGACCAAGAAAGCTGCGGAGCTGCTTGACATTCTGAGGAGGTTCCCAATTCACAATTGCGGACACCTTCTCAGGATTAACAGCGATGCCCTTGGCGGAGATGATATGACCAAGATAAAGCACTTCATCAAGCCAAAATTCACATTTGGAGAACTTCGCATAGAATTGATACTCTCGAGCTTGTCTAGTACCAATCGCAAATGTTTGGCATGATCCTTCTTATTCTTGGAGAAGACCAAAATATCATCAAGATAGACCAAGACAAATTCATTGGTGTAGGGGTTGAATATGAAATTCATCATCCGAGAGAATGTTGGAGGAGCATTGACGAGGCCGAAAGACATGACAAGATATTCATAAGAACCAAAGCTTGCTCAATGCCGTCTTGGGAATATCTTGTTCACGAATGCGAATCTGATGATAACCCATACGAAGGTCAAGCTTGGAGAACACTTTAGCACCTTTGAGTTGCTCGAAAAGCTCATTGATGTTGGGAAGTGGATACTTGTTCTTGATAGTCTTCTTATTCAATGGACGGTAATCGACGGCCTTATCGGTCCGTGCCATCCTTCTTCTGGAAAAAAGAACACCACAACCCCAAGGAGATGAACTCGGTCCGATCAAACCCAGACGCTCTTGTTCATCGAGCTGCTTCTTCAATTCCTTCAGCTCATTAGGTCCAAGCTTGTATGGACGCTTGCAAAGCGGGTTCGATGCCGGGCTCAAGATCAATAACGAACTCAAGCGGCGGTGAGGAGGCATTCCTGGAAGCTCTTACGGAAAGACATCTTGGTACTAACAAACGGTCGAATCGAGAGATAGCATCCAATTCGCCCTTCTCATTGAGAGAAAACAACCGAATGGTTTCATCACGAGCGGCATAGATGATCACATCATTAGAAGAGTGAGTCAATTGAATTTCCACGGCAGCACAATCAAGCTGAGCTTTGTGCTGAGAAAGCCAGTCCATTCCGAGAATAAGATCAATATCCGAGTCACCAAGAACAATTGGTTTAGCCAGAAATCTATAATCGCCCATCTTGATACCGACATTCGGAACCATCATGCTAGAGCTCAAACGCTTAGCCGGAGAAATAACTTGCATAGCTTTAGGTAATGCCTCTGTCTCAAAATTGTGCTTCGATGCAAAAGGATATGACATGAAAGAATGCAATGCACCAGTATCAAATAAGACTTTTGCAGGAATATCATTAACTGGAAGATTACCCATTATCACATCAGAAGATTCCTCCGCTTGAGCTGCATTCATCATATTCACCTTGGCAGACTTGGGATTATGCTTGACCACTGCATTGCTGGAAGATTTTACAGGAGGAGGAGGCGGAAGGCGCCTTTGGTTGAAGCATTTGTTCGCATAGTGACCTTCTGCTGACATTTGTTGCAAGTCACCTCGTAGAGCGGACGGTGGTAAGGAGCACTTGGCCTTGGAGCTTGAGAATTAGACTTGTTACGATAGCTTGGGTTGGGTGGGTGGGAAGATCCACGGCCACCTGAGTTCTTCTCACGATAAGGCCGATTTTAACGGAGGAGGAGGAAGGTAAAACTTCTGCTGCTTAGCTGCCACTTGAGAGGAAGAAGAAGACTGAACTGCATTGCTGATTCTCTTCTTAGAAGCCTCACATTTGAGCTGGGCAGCTTCTTGCTTCAGTGCCATGTTGTAGAAATCATCATACTTATCTGGCTCAAAAAGCACAAGAGCTAATTGCAGATCTTCTCTCGCACCACCTCTGAATTGATAGATCATACTCTTTTCATCGAGAACGTCTTGCTTAGCAAAAGCGAACGAGCTTACGAACTGGATATTGTATTGATAGACAGACATGTTGCCCTGCTTGAGATTATGGAACTCCTCACGCTTGCTCTCAACAACACTTTTCGGAATGTGGTGAGCTCTGAAATCACGGCGGAACTCATCCCGTAATGACACGACCTCCTCTGGAATCTTTGTATTCTTTGGTACCACTCAGCAGCTTGATCCTTGAGTTGAAACGATGCAAACTTGACAAAGTCCTCAGGTCTGACATTGCTACAATCAAAATGCTTGCAGATGTCCACAAGCCAATCGTCAGTGTCTGTGGCCTCTACACAGAAACTGAAAGACTTCGGCTGATTAGCGAGGAACTGACTGAGAGTAGCAAAGTCACGGCTGATTGTTGCCTTGACCTCGATTTCCTTGATCGCCTTGCCCTTGAGTACGTTCTTGCAAGAGCTGCAAAATCATCGAGCATTGGAATTGGTGGCTGCCATGATAGCTTGCCAGGCCTCTGGAGGCGGAGGTGGAGGTGGAGGGTTCGACTGATCCCCATCACTACGATCCGGATTCAGACGCGTAGGCGGAGCCATCCTGAAGAGGGTGACATCCGTTAGCACTTTGATAGACAGATAGACAAGTTGAATCAACGGATAGAAATTGCAACATATAGTCTTCACAATAAACATTCGAACAAGAATGAACGAATGAATTCCAAAGTTAATCATCACACGTCCATTAAGGTGAGAAGCCACTTAGATAAAGATATGGAAACAACCTGCATCTTAGAAACAAATCGAATATCACAACCGAAAACAAAAGATTGGCTTCTAGAATGAGCCGGAACAAACACATGATAGAGATTTACGCCCAAAGTGTTCGTGGTGGGGCCCACACGGGCACGACGATAGCGCCGCCATCACGAATGACAAACAAGACGTCCCGAATCAGCATAGCCAAGGATTCTTTAAGGCGTCCCGCGACCATCAGAATCGACCGTGAATGGGCGGACCACTAGACGTTGGACCCCAATCTCAAATCATACATCTGCCGGAAAGATATCACCTGTAAGCTACTAGAATTCCCACCTATAAACTCCCGAAACTTTACGGTTATGCAATCTGGTGTTGGGGATACAGGGACACAAAATATATCACCCAAACTAACAATACCTAGATCCAAATTGTATCCATCCGTCAACACATAACCAAGAAATCCTCGAAATCGTGTACCTCGACCTTGAAAAACATCCGTTATACAAGTCATGGCAATACTCCCTTTTCGCCTCGATCTTTGGGCTATCGAGGGTTATCTCACCAACTGCACAAAAGAGATTTTGATGTCGGCAAAACTCAGGTATTCGAGCTACCAACGATAAAATTGTGACGACAACACCTCGAGCTCAACTCCCGGGACACCGCCACAACCCCTAAATGTCGAGGCACCAAGAACAATGTTCTCGTCACAAAATCATCGGAACGATTCCAAGATACCCACGTGAACCTAAAATTTTTTTAGTGAAATTTGAGGAGAGAAGAGTCAAAACACTACGTCGGGATACCTCACAGAGCTTATTTAAGGACTGGGAAGTAAAAAGAATCCTACTCTCCGATATATATAATCCTAAGACTCAAAACATTTTTCCATTCTAGACTCAACAACGCCAGCAAACAATCAAGTAGGGGCTCCTAAGTCGGGGAAGGCTCTGATTACCAACTTGTAGCAGCCCTTGATGCGGCTATATCTCCCACGTGTCGAGGCACGACTTAGAGGCATAACCGCATTGAAAGCAATGTCGCAAGTGAGGTAATCTTCACACAACCCATGTAATACATAAGGAAAGAGATACATAGTTGGCTTACAGTCGCCACTTCACACAATACATAAATAAACATCCATCATTCAGAGTACACTCAAGGTCCGACTACGGAACCAAAATAAAGAAGATACCCCAAATGCTACACAGATCCCGATCGTCCCAACTGGGCACCACTCATCGATCATCGTGAAAAGACACATAGTAACGACCACGTTCCTCGTCGAACTCCCACTTGAGCTCGGTTGAGTCACCTGCACCGGCATCGTCGGCACCTGCAACTGTTTTGGAAGTATCTGTGAGTCACGGGACTCAGCAATCTCACACCATGAGATCAAGACTATTTAAGCTTATAGGAAGGACAGAGTAGTACAGTGGAGCTGCAGCAAGCGACTAGCATATATGGTGGCTACTTAAAAGAGAGCGAGAAGAGGAGCAAAGCACGGTCGTGAAGCTAGTAGAGATCAAGAAGTGATCCTGAACTACTTACGTCGGACATAACTCCAACACCGTGTTCACTTCCCGGACTCCGCCGAGAAGAGACCATCACGGTTACACACTTGATTGATGTGTATTTTATTTGAGGTCAACTTCGGGTTTTTCTACAACCGACATTAACAAATTCCCATCTGCCTCATAACCGGGCACGGCTTTGAAAGATATTACCTGCAGGGGTGTCCCAACTTAGCCCATTATAAGCTCTCACGGTCAACGAAGGATATTCCTTCTACCGGAAGACCCGATCAATCTTGGAATCCCGGACTACAAGACATTTCGACAACAATAAAACAAGACCAGCAAAAGCCGCCCGATTGTGCCGACAAATCCCGATAGGAGCTGCACATATCTCGTTCTCGTGGCACATCCGGATGAGACTAGCTACGAGTAAAACCAAGCCTCGAAGTTTCCCGTGGTGGCCCTTGATCAGCTCAGTTCAGACCCAACACTTGAAGGAGCACCGTCCGGGGTTAAAATAAAGATGACCCTCGGCTCGCGAAAACCCGGGGAAAAAGGCTTAGGTGACAACTGGTAAGACCAAAGTTGGGCCTTCTTTGGGCGAGTCTTATTCAAAGCGAACTGTCAAGGGGTCCCATAAATCACCCAACCGTGTAAGGAACGCGAAATCAAGGAACATAACACCGGTATGACGGAAACTAGGGTGGCAAGAGTGGAACAAAACACCGGGCATAAGGCCGAGCCTTCCACCCTTTACCAAGTATATAGATGTATTAATCATATCAGATATATATTGTGATATTCCCAACAAGTAAACATGTTCCGATCAGAACAATATCTCCATGTTCCAACAAGGAACAAACTTCAACTTCACCGCAACTAGCAACGCTATAAGAGGGGCTGAGCAAAGCGGTAACATAGCCAATCAACGGTTTGCTACGAAAGGATGGTTAGGGGCTGACATGGCAATATGGGTGGCATGATATAGCAAGAGGTAGGCATCGCAGCATAGGCATAGCAAAAGAGCGAGCATCTAGCATATCAAAGATAGAAGTGATTTCGAGGGTATGGTCATCTTGCTCGCAATGTTCTCAGAGTTGTCGAAAGCTTGATCCTCGTAGCGTTCTCAACAGGTTCCTCGTTCACGTACTCGTCTCCCGGCCCTACCCAAAGCAAGAACACAAACAAAGGAACCACAATAAATCACGGTGCAATGCACAATCAACATGATGCAAAACATGGCATGATATGCGGGATGTGAAATGCAATGCGTATGGGCGCTCCGGAAGGTAAATGATGAACCAGGCATCAACTTGGCAAACCAAGTATGCCACTGGAAAGATGAGATGATTTCGGTTGAAATCGATATAAAGATCACCGGAATCGGATGCACGGTTTGGAAATGACAAGCAAAACAAGAATGGCACAAATCTGCCATTAACAGCATGATGCCACTTAGCAAGCAACAATAAATTAAGCTACTGCATCCAAACGTACCAACAAAGTATATGGCAATGATCTAAACAAGATGCTTGACAAAAGATGAGCACTGAGCTTCGCTAAATCACATCATAACAGGTTCAAACAAGCATGGCAAAAGTGCACAAAATATCAGGCTGGACATGGCAAAAACAGCATCAGGTTGCAATGTTCAGAGCAAGAAAACTACATGCTACAGGAACTTAAAATAGCAAAACGTGGCATTTAATGAATCTACTCAAAGCGTAGAACAAAAGTCCCTTACTGACCATAAGCCAAAAAGGATCCGAAAATATAGTAACACCCATGTCAATATTGAAAGTTTCGTTAACGGATTCAGCAACATGGCATGTCAAAAACTGATAACAAGTAGGCATGTTTACAAGCTCAATTCACTCACTACAGAGTCTTAAATGATAAACTATGCATACATACATCAGGAAGACATGACATAGAAGACATACATGACAAGAACAATAACATAGCATACATGGATCAACCACAACAACCTTGGCAAAATTGAATAACATGTAAACAATCTGCCAGGAAACATTTTATAGCAAAAGTAGAGCTCGATTGACTCAAGCTATGGCACTCCATAATTGCAAACAAAGGCATGGATGGATAGATCAAGACATTCTTAACAAAACATCCTTACTGAAGTATCTCAAAATATGCATGGATCTCTCGGTAGCATCAAGTTAACATGGCATCAAAATATCAGCAAAACAGGGCTGAAATCAGCAACATCAAGACACCAAGTTTGCATGCTTGTGCTAGTCACCGCATAGATCACAAAAATACATGGCATACACCCCTGGAAAGATGGCATGGCATATTACAAAACACATGTAGGACTCAAGTTCATAGGATGCAAACGTCAATCATGGCAAAAATAACAAAAGTGCAAGTTCTGTTAAGAAACAGAAACTAACATCAAATAGCCCTCTTCCAACAGCATTTCGGGCATCAAGATGACCTCAAATGAAAATTATGCAATGGGATGAAATGATCTACTCTTCGAAGCGAACAATTTGACATATTATACGCGCAAAATTAATCTACAGATGCAAAGATATACCACTTCGAAAATGCAACAAAATAACAAATGTATCAAAGACTTTGGGAAAAAAAAAGGAGGGGAGAGAGGTCAACGGGCGGCGCGGGTCAAGCCGGATCGGTCCGCCGGATCGGTCGACGGGCGGCGGCGGCGGGGCTCACCGAGGGGAACCGAGGCGGGGCCGGGCGGCGGCGGAGGCGCTGTGGCCGGAGCCGGTGGCGACGGACGGCGAGGCGGGACGGCGGCGCCGAGGAACTGGGCGGCCGGCGGCGGCGCTGCCGGTGGCGAAGCCTGCCACCGGGCGGCGAGGCGGGCGGGCGCCATGGGCGGCGGCTCTTCGCCCGGCGGCGTGAGGCGACGGGTTCGAGGGCTCGGGCCGGGCCGGGCCGGGCGTGAGGCGGGCCGGGTGCCACGTGGCAGCCCCGTTGGGCGCTGGCGGCGGCGGAGACGCTGGCTGCCGGGTGGATACGCCCGCGCGGGCGGAGGGAAATTTTAGGGTTTCGGGGAGGAAGACCCGGATTTGGAGGGGGTTTGTTTAAATAGGCATAGAGGGAGCTAGGAGGGTCCAAATGAGGTGTAGTTTTCGCCCACACGATCGTGATCGAACGACGGAGAGTATGGAAGTGACTTAGATGGGTTATTGGGCTGTTTTGGAGGGGTGTTGGGCTGCAACTTGAAAGAGGCCTTTGCGAGAGTGCGGTTAACCGTTGGGGTACCAAACGAGCTCCAAATGACCCGAAACTTGACCGGTGGTCTACGGGTGGTATACCAAGGCCACTAGACAATCCTCGGTCCATTCCGAGAAGGTTTAGTACCCGCACACGGAAAAAGCGTAAAAGGGCCGCCGGGGAGATAGGAGTGTCGGAATGCAAAAGCGGAGAACGGGAAAATGCTCGGAATCATGAGAGGCGAACACGTAAGCAAATGCGATGCACATGATGACATGATATGAAATGCATGACATGGACAAAAGCAAAATGAAGAAAAACCCAACCACGGAGGGAATATCATATCACAATGCCGAAAATGGCAAGAGTTGGAGTTACAAATATGGAAAGTTACATCCGGGGTGTTACACAAACCGATCTCAATTGACGGCAAAGAGCCAACCCGCCGTTCCTTGAGAGAGACGAGGAGCGAGAACACACGGACGGGCTCGCACGGAGGCCAAGATATATTCGAGCATGGTTGGTTGATCGATATCATTCATTACATGTTGGGCTGCCGTTCTCCGCCCTTCTCCGGAATAAACGTGTACTTTATCAGAGATAAAAAAATAAGAGTACAGACGCTCCATGCGGTTCTAGTAGTAGTACTACTCGTACTACTGCGCTTGGCTCTTCACCTCTTCGTGAAGTCGAACAATGATGGTGTTCCGCATGTTGGGTACTACAGTGTATGCCTCTGACAATCTGACACCGAATGGACTGATGCATGTCCAGCGAGGGTAGGTTGCATTAGTCAAAAGGCGTAAGCGAGCTTCACCTTGTCCTGCAAGCTTCTCCTCGTTCTGCGAGTTGACGGGACACACCAAAAAGTAGTTCTATTCCATACTCCCTCCTTTCCGGTTAATATGGCTTAAGCTTTTTTGCGGGTAAATGAGAGAGCTTTATTCATATATAAGCATTCTTAGGACGATCAGCCAAGACACTGGTCACTAGGAAGCGAGGTACCCATAAAAACGAAGTAGGAAGCGAGGTGTTTCATCAAGCCAGCTCTCGGCCACATTCAAAGTGCAGCAAGCACGGTTCGCACGAAGATGCACCGCAAGGTTTGCTGACCTGTTTACATGCTGAATAACAAAAAAGAGGAAATATTACCGAGCACTACTATTTGTAACAGGATATGAGCCAGAATTAAGCGAGAATTGTGGCGAGTGTTCCATGCAATCAACTTCCATTATCACATGCGAGAACCCTCGAAGAGAATCATATGTGTTGAAGATTGCTTTATCACATTTTAAAATTATAATAAGAGTGCAGACGCTCCTCCATCCGGTTCCTAGTACTAGTATAGTACGTACCTTTATAGACTATATAGTAGTACTAGTACTAGTAAACTTTGCGCTTGGCTGTTCGCCTATTCGGGAAGTCGAACAATAATAGCACTAGTAGTATAGTGCATGCTTCTGGCAATCTGACACCGAATTAACTGTTGCACATCCACCGCCTGAGCGAGGGAGAGCTTGAATTAGTGAAAAGTTTCTCCTTGTCCTGCGAGCCACCGCGCGCAAGCTTCTCCCGTCCTGCAACCTTCTCCCCGTTCGGCAAGTTGACGGGACACAGCAACGTAATGCTAGTCCATACTGGCTCCTCTCTGGTTAATATGGCTTAATTTCAAACGAGATAAATACACTGTCATCCTTTGTATATTTGTAAAAATACGGTCAGTGGACTTCATAATACGCTCATTGCGCTCAATATATATTTTCCGGTGTTTATACGGTCACTAGCTCACCCTGACTGAGTATGTGTGTGCATGCACGTGTAGGTTGAGCACTTGAGCGTGACCGTGTGTGTTCCGTCGTGTGCTCGGACATGCATGCATTAGGGCGTCACGCGCGTTTTTGCGTCCATGTGTACGTGTGACTGTTGCATACACGTAGGGGAGTACGTGTAGGGGGCCACTAAGGAGCAGTCAAATCACACAGTAAGTTAGTCGAAAGAAGCAACCATCATTTCACTCTTGAATGACACGTACGCAATATAAAATGGTTGATATGGAGAGAAAAAGAAAACCACTATATATACACTAGCAGGAGCCTAATGACACATACGCTATATAAAATGGTTGCTTAGGTTGCTCTCTTCATAAGCATAGAACGACGGGCCTGATCCCGCAGCTGGGGGAAGGGAACAATGTTCTGTGTAGACGCCGTCGACATTGGCGAGGGAGAAAACTCACACTCGGTGCGTCCCAATCGGGGGTCACCGCGGTATGGGCCGATGCCACGTCCCAACTGCCCTTCTAGCTATAGCCCGACGTCCCAGGTAGTCCATCTTCCTTTTGGAGCCAGCTTGCTCCACTGCCGTAGCTCCATCTCCATGTCGATCTTTCTCTACTTCTACCGGCTTCTACTTGTGATGAGTTTATGTCTCATGAACTAGTGCCAATACTATTATTCTAATCACACTTCTTCAATATCTTTGCCATCAGGGATGCTCAGGTCGATTTTAGTGGAACTAGACAAAAGCATCGTATGATCCGAGGGTGCCAGCCGTCTTTCCTTCGAAAGGTTCTACCTGGCCAGGAAATTAAATCATGTTTAGGGTTTAGGGTTTAAGTCGTAGTAACCTCATCAGTAGTTTTTCTTTCGTACACGCTCTCACAACTTTTTTCTTTAGTTGTGAAGTAAATATTGGCTATGATCTTTGAATCATTGAGATGCATCAGCATGCATGTTTGTTTTCCTTTGTATTTGATGGAATGTTGTAACGGGGCAACCTTGGAATAGGAATGAAAATGGAGTGGAAAGTTTCCGTTTTTTCGGGAGAAAAAATGGAAACGGAGAGAAACCAACGTTTCGTTTCGTTGGATCGCGCCATTGAGCAAAACCAACGTTTAAATCATGTCTGTCGTGTTCGTGTCTCACCCTCCTCCACGGCTCGACCCCACACGGTCGCTGGACATGCCACTCACCGCAAACCGAGTATACGATAACTTTCTCGCCTGCTTGTCGACGGATCGCGCCATGGAGTACTAGCACTACTGGAAGAGATTGACGAGTTGGGGGAGGACAGCTAGCTGTAGCACGGACTCCCAAGAACTTTTTACATGCATGTTGTAGCCGGCTATTGCGACCTTTGAACGTGGAGCAGCCACGTGCACCCGGAAGCGGCGGGGGCGACGCTCTCTCGGCTGGCGCGCCGCTTCAATGCCAGCGCCAGTGAGAGGTCGCGTCCGCTCTGGCCGGGCATGAATGCGACACTGACCGTTTTGGACGAGAAGCACGCGCGGGTGATGAAGAGGGTTCGGGTTGGTCAGGACCGGCCGTGGCAGCGGTCCGGACGTGCGCAAACAAGAGATGATGTACGTTAATATTGCTGCATATATAATTAACCACATAAATAATGTGCAAGTTGGACAAATATGATTAGAGATGGAGATGGAAATGGAATTTTACGTAAACACGGATAGCATGTCTATGTCTATGTGTGTGCGCGCGACGACTCTCGCGACCTGGAAGCGGCGGCGTGTTTTTGATCGAGTTTTCTTTCTTGGTAAGTTAGAAAATCAGTTTGTCTAATTCAAATCTAGATGTTATTTAAGGATATCACATCTAAGCTCCCACCAGTATATAATGTAGCAACAAGGAACAAAAAAAACTAGGACTAAAAAAATAGACCACAAACAGAGTGGACATCAACTTAGATGTGACATAACTATGTCATATCTAGATGTGTCCTAGACAGACCCTTAAAAAATTGTCCGGCAGTTCTCGTTTCTATTTTCCAGGAACGCGTGTATTCTATCTAAAACCACTGCTATGGAGAGATTTTTTTACTCCATTATAGCCACTTGTTTGATAGAGTTTCTCGCGTCTTGCTCTCTCACCCTCTCCATATCAAAACAAGATGACAGTGTCCACTCTATCTCTCTCCTCACCGGTGGTCACAGATCCGGCCAAATCCCGTCCGTTGCGGGAGGTGAGGAGGTGCAGCGTTGACGTTGTCGCCGTCGGCGACGGAGGAAGCCGATGCGCTCCGTCCTCTCGGAGCTGGCGCTGGTGCGGACGAAGATCCTCCGCGCCCTTGTTCGATGCCGTCATGTGGACAGATCCCGCCCGCCCGCCTAAACGACATCTCGCCCACCTGAGGTATAACTTCTTGTACTGGTCCAACTCCCCAGGTCGCTGCGTGCGGGTTTTCTTCTATGCGACTATTCCCCAGCTCCCCATGCATAGTAGCTAGGGTTCGTCGGCTGGTCCAACATCACCTACCAGTACTATTATAGAGGAAATGCCACTCGAAAAGTTGTCCTGATTTATGCCTCGGTGGAGGTATACATGTTGTTTCGATAAAAAGTACATGGTGGTTGTGTAGTCATTGTCCATATGGTGGTAGTACTATCCTTTGGTTAAATGAAGAAATGCTTTTTTTCTCGGGTATCCTGGTTTAGTTCCCATCAAGATATAATTATGATGCTTCTGTTTGTTGGTGTACTTTTCATTAATTCTTATTAACAATTGAGATGTCATTGCTAATCCTTTTTTATATTTTTGGAAACAGCGATGCGTGTCTCCATACCCAGGCATGTCTTCCTCAATTTTAGTGGAACTGGACAAAATTGGATGGCCATTGTTGTTCCACCTCACTGTCCTCTGCCACGTGGTTCTTCCTTCCTCGAGCTTGATTACTGAGAAGAAACAGACCACAATGAGGATTTGTCGAACTTCATAGGTGCCTCACCCAAACTTGATGCCAAATGGATGATGCATCACCACGATGACCTATCGATGCTCATGGTTGCGCCTCATGGTTGCGTCGGCTGGTGAAGCTGATCGATTTTCAATGTAAGACAAGCTGTCTTCCATCAGTGCTCTTTGCTTGTTACGCACAAAGATTATTTCCTTCGTCAGTTCACCTTGGTTGCGTTGGAGACGCGGTCGTCTTTCACGTTGGTGCAATTTTATCACACAATTGGCTATGAACCAAATGTTTCCTCGAAGAAGGATCGGCGTTGGTACTAAGAGCATAAGTTTTTTATTGATTTCTAAGCCTTCTCACAACTTTGTCTCCAGCTCCCCTGTAATTTTGTTTGTCCAGCTATTAACTTTGATTTAAAAAATGGTGTGGACTAAAAACCCGGATGGACGTAGTAGCCCTCCATTTTTATTTAATCCGCATATTAGAATTGACTGAAGTCAAACTTTGTAATACTCTCAAACCTTTCCGACAATTGAAATTAAAATTCTTTATTTGTACACACTCTCACACGTTTCCGATAATTTGGCGCATGTGTGGTTGTTCACTTAAGGGAGGGTAGTGTACCACACGTGAAGGATAGGAAGTGCGACCAGGACGCGTGGGCGTGGATCGTTAGTTCATCGGAAGTAGTACTAGTTTTCTTCACTGTACATTAAATAAAGAGTTTTGTTTCACACTTACACAATTTAAAACGATTGTTATGGACAGAATAAGAAAACCACTCCACTATATATTAGTCGTATACACGAGAGTACTATATGGACGCAGCTTCATTGACTTAGTGCACCTGCCTTTGGGTTTATGATAGGTGGGCCCAAAATGTGGCTGGCTCACCTGTCATACAGCCAAAAGCAGGTGCAGTGAAGGCACCGGAGCTCAGTCCGTACTACAGTAATATATATATATAGGCGGGAGCCTTAGCGCTTGTTCACTAGGGTTTGCACTCTCCACACGCTCGCCGCACTATATATATGTTACACGCTGGAGGCTCAGTGTTCATTTGCTAGGGTTTGCTATATTCACAGTCTCTCACCCTCTCTTCACCAGATCTAAACAAGGTTGCGTTGGCCTCTTGTCTCTCCCCCCCCCTCACAGCTGGTGAAGGAGGCGTCTGTATCCCGTCGCACCTGGAAGGGGAGGAGGTGCAGCACTCACTCTATCGCCTTCGGCGAGGGAGGCAATCCACTGCCGGCTGCGATGTTCTCTTTCACCCAGCGCCTGTGCGGGAGGGCCACCGACCCCTTCTTCCTCGTTGTCGTACGTAGTGTGGGCAGATCCGGCCTCCCGCCGCACGCCTTGTGCTACCTCTTGAGCACTACGTTGGATTTCCCCGAAGAGCAGAGGATGATGCAGCAAAGTAGCGTAAGTATTTCCCTTAGTTTTTGAGAACCAAGGTATCAATACAGTAGGAGGCTACGCACAAGTCCCTCGTACCTGCACAAAACAATAGCTCCTTGCAACCAACGCGATTAGGGGTTGTCAATCCCTTCACGGTCACTTACGAGAGTGAGATCTGGTAGAGATGATAAATAATATTTTTGGTATTTTTGTTATAGGGATGCAAAGTGAAAAGTAAAAGGCAAAGTAAAAACAAAGCAAGTATTGAAGTGATGGAGATTAATATGATGAGAATAGACCCGGGGGCCATAGGTTTCACTAGTGGCTTCTCTCAAGAGCATAAGTATTCTACGGTGGGTGAACAAATTACTGTTGAGCAATTGACAGAATTGAGCATAGTTATGAGTATATCTAGATATGATCATGTATATAGGCATCACGTTCGAGACAAGTAGACCGACTCCTGCCTGCATCTAATACTATTACTCCACTCATCGACCGCTATCCAGCATGCATCTAGAGTATTAAGTTAAAAACAGAGTAACGCCTTAAGAAAGAAGACATGCTGTAGAGGGATAAATTCATGCAATATGATAAAAACCCCATCTTGTTATCCTCGATGGCAACAATACAATACGTGCCTTGCTGCCCTACATCCTTTGGGAAAGGACACCGCAAGATTGAACCCAAAACTAAGCACTTCTCCCATTGCAAGAACTACCAATCTAGTTGGCCAAACCAAACGGATAATTCGAAGAGACTTGCAAAGATAACCAATCATACACAAAAGAATTCAGAGAAGATTCAAATATTGTTCATAGATAATCTGGATCATAAACCCACAATTCATCGGTCTCAACAAACACACCACAAAAACAAGATTACATCGAATAGATCTCCACAAGAGAGGGGGAGAACATTGTATTGAGATCCAAAAAGAGAGAAGAAGCCATCTAGCTACTAGCTATGGACCCCAAGGACTGAAGTAAACTACTCACACTTCATCGGAGGGGCTATGGTGATGAGGTAGAAGCCCTCCGTGGTGGATGTCCCCTCCGGCGGAGCTCCGGAACAGGCCCCAAGATGGGATCTCGTGGATACAAGAAGTTGCGGCGGTGGAATTAAGTTTTTGGCTCATGTGCTGATCGTTTGGGGGTACGTAGGTATATAGGAGGAAGAAGTACGTCGGTGGAGCAACAGGGGGCCCACGAGGCAGGGGGGCGCGCCCTAGGGGGGCGCGCCCCCCACCCTCGTGACCGCCTCTTTTGTTCCTTGGAGTAGGGTCCAAGTCTCCTGGATCAGGTTCGGTGAGAAAATCTCGTTCCCGAAGGTTTCATTCCGTTTGGACTCCATTTGATATTCCGTTTCTTCGGAACACTAAAATAGGCAAAAAAACAGCAATTCTGGGCTGGGCCTCCGGTTAATAGGTTAGTCCCAAAAATAATATAAAAGTGGAAAATAAAGCCCAATACAGTCCAAAACAGTAGATAAAGTAGCACGGAGCAATCAAAAATTATAGATACGTTGGAGACGTATCATGCATCCCCAAGCTTAATTCCTGCTCGTCCTCGAGTAGGTAAATGATAAAAAGAGAATTTTTGATGCGGAGTGATACTTTGGCATAATTTCAATGTAAATCTTCTTAATTGTGGTATGAATATTCAGATCTGAAAGATTCTATACAAAAGTTCATATTGACATAAAAATAATAATACTTCAAGCATACTAACTAGGCAATTATGTCTTCTCAAAATAACATGGCCAAAGAAAGTTATCCCTACAAAATCATATAGTCTGGCTATCCTCCATCTTCCCCACACAAAATATTTAAATCATGCACAACCCCGATGACAAGCCAAGCAATTGTTTCATACTTTAACATTTTCAAAACTTTTTCAATCTTTTTTTTAGGGTTAAGACAGTAGGAAAGGCTCCTACTGCATGTATATATCAGTGGACAAAAGAATAGTTACATGGAGTTATTTACGATGAGGTCTGTGGAGGAGGGGGGGGGGAGGAGAAGGGTTAGAACCAAAACTCAATTCTAACTATGTTGGGGCAGACTTTGTAGGAAGGAGGAGACAACATGTCTCTTTTCACTAGGCAGCCTCTATCTAATATTGCCAAAGTCTTCCTTGAATCTGTTGAACCAAGAAGGGATAGAGGGTGACACACGTCGAAAATAATTATTATTGCGTTCCTTCCGAAGGCTCCAAGCAGTAGTGAGGAATATTTCCATGATCATTTTCCTTGGGTGTTGAGTCTTTAGGGTTTCCACTAACTGCAATCTATCTCCATGTGTAGCCCAAGACATGCGTAGCAATCTCCACCATTCCTTACTGAAGTTACAATGATAAAATAGATGCTCCACCGTTTCTTCTATGTGCTGCCCGCAAAGAAGACAGTCAAAGTTGATACCAATATTGTAGTGGCGCCGTTTGAGCATATTCCTCGTGTTAAGCCGGTCTGAGAGTAAAAACCAACCGAAGACTTTGATTTTGGGTATGCATTTAGTCTTCTAGAGCCACTTGAATGCCACGTGTGTAACCACCTCACGGAAAACAAACTGATAGTATGCTGTGGTTTTGAACAAAGTTGATCCCCAACAATAGGACCAAACATCGTCACTATCATCCAAAGTCACCTCAGCCAAATCAGCTTGGAGAAGCTTGAGCTCGTCATGAGCTTGTATCGACAGCGGCAGTTGGAAGGTTTCGTGGAGGGCGGGGGCAGTCAAGAATCCTGCAGACAAGTCCTCATTAAGGACATAAGAGAAGGCGTGTGGATACCGCTCTGCCGGGATGGACTGATTCGATTATCTTTCGAGCAGGACAGAAGCGCCACGGTTGACCTGTACTGGGTAATGCCACGGTAGATTGGCATAAGATTTGCAATGTCACGCCACCAAAAAGAGCCACCACTGTCCGAAGCATGTGGGATGGAGTCAACATAGTATGTTTCCCAAATGAGCTGAACCCAGGGGACATCTATTCTGTTGTAGAATTTATGCAGGAATTTGAGCAAGAGCGCATCATTTTTAATTTTCAGGTCCATGATGCCCAAACCACCACACTTTTTTGGTCGACACACCATGTCCCAAGCTGCCAAGGAGTTCTGTTTATCCCCATCCGCCGTTCTTTTGTTCCAGAGACAGTGTCTACGGATTTTATCAAGTTGAGCAAGTATCTTGGGTGGCAATCTGAGTGTACCCATAGGATAGATAGCCAATGAGGTGATGAGTGAATTGACCAAAGCAAGCTTGCCCGCGTAGGACATTTAGGACATCGCAGCGGTGATTTTCCTTTCTTCTTTACAGACAAAAGGCATCAGATCAAGGACAGAGGGCCGGGTGGTGCCGAGGGGCAGACCGAGATAAGTAAAGGGCATGTTGGCCTGCGTGCAGCCAAAGAGATTGGCCAAGTCATTGCATTTGCTCGGAGGTGTATTAATCGACACAAGCGTAGATTTTTGGAAGTTGATCTTCAAGCCAATGGAGGTGGCATAATCTTCGAGGATAAGCTCGATCCTAGCTGCTTGGTCCATGCAGGCCGGAAGGACGATAATAGTGTCTTCAGTGTATTGTATTACAGGGTATTTAGCATCACTAGTAAGAGGGATGGGATGTGTGATCAAGCCCTGCTGGAGTGCGTTGTTGATAGCACATTGAAGTAGATCAGCGGCCAGGACGAAAATCAGGGGGGACATCGGATCGCCTTGACGAACACCACATTTACACCAAAACTGTCGGCCTGGCACCCCATTCAATAACACAGAAGATTTACCTGACGAAAAGATACTCTCCATCCAGGCCAACCGTTTGGGCGGGAAACCCATGTTCTTCAAAATTAGCAGCATGGCAGAGTGCTCGATCGTGTCAAAAGCCTTCGCAAAGTCTAGTTTTAGGAGAACAATCTCTCTTTTGGAGGCCTGGCACTGGTGAATATACTCAAAAGCCCAGGCAAGGCAGTCATGAATCGATCGGCCACGAAGGAAACCATATTGGTTTCGATGCACAATGCGGAGGATAATTTTTTGGAGCCTATTCGCCAAGATTTTAGTGATCAACTTTAAACAGCAGTTAAGAAGTGTGATCGGTCGGAAGTCCTTAACACATTCAGGCGAATTAACCTTGGGGATCAGAGTGATGAAACCTGCATTAATGCTTTCAAGATTGAGGCCGCCTTGATGAAACTCATCACAAAGAAGATAAAAATCATTTTTAATGATTGGCCAACATGCTCTTAAGAAGGCCCCATTGAAGCCATCCGGGCTAGGAGCCCGATCAGGTGGCATTTCCGACACGACATCATCAATTTCTTTATGTGCAAATGGTGCAATTAAGTCTGAGAAATCCACGTCCTTCTTCAGTAAAGTTTTTAAATTGAATTTCATAGGCTGAGGATTTGCTTGGCCCATTCTTCCTTTGAAAGCTTCAAAAAGGATGGACTCTTTCCCTGCATGGTCACTGATATCCACGCCAGCATAGGTTTTGAGCGAACTAATGCAGTTCCTCCTGAAGCGCTCGGTGGCAATGGTTTGGAAGAATTTGGAATTCTCGTCTCCAAATTGAATCCATCAGACCGTACACCTCTTTTTCCAATAATCCTTTTGATATTGCAGAAGACGGAGCAAGTGTTTTTTGAGAATGCGTCTAATGTTTCTTCCGGGTGTGGTCAGAGTCCGATGGTCCTCAATATTGTCAAGTTCCAAAAGAGCTTTATTCGTGTTTTCAGTGGCTATGTTGAGGCGGGAAATGTTGTTACTCCATTGCTTGAGAGCATGACGAACTGACTTGAGCTTTTGTCCGATTCTAGCCGCACAATTATGGCTTTTATTGAATCTGATAGGTTTGTTCCAAGCACGTTCTACCACTTCCATAAACCCAGGAAGAGCAAGCCAATATGTTTCAAACCTGAAAATTTTGCTTTTTGGGATTGAAGTTTGGATAACCACAGAACATGGAGTATGGTCAGAAACGGGTTTGCCCAGCGGAGTTACCAAGGTGTTGGGGACGGTGGTAGTCCAGTTCAACGTGGTGAAGAACCAATCAAGTTGCTCCAGGAGGGGCTGTAGTTGCATATTTGACCAAGTGTAAGCACACCCTTTGATGGGTAGTTCAGTGAGGTTTTGTTCCCGAATGAAGTCGTTAAAAGTGAACATATCTTGGACGTTTGCACCTGGTTTATTGCGATTATCAGGTGAACGAATGTAATTGAAATCACCTAATACTAACAAGTCTTCAGCAGCAGGTATATTCATGTCAAAAAGCCGGTTTGTGAACGTGACACGATGTTCTCCCTGATAAGGGCCATAAACGTTGACGAGCTTCCAACAGTGATTGGACTGCGTGGATATGAATTCAACCCCAAGTGCAAATTGTTCAGATAAAAAGACCCGGCCCGTAAATATACTGCTATTCCAAACCGTGATTATTCCCCCCGTATGCAAATTGATCAAAACGGCGCGGGAAAATTGATTTCAAGACAGCATAATCAAAGAAAGGCATTTTAGATTCTTGCAAACAAACGATCGTGCATCCACTAGTATTGATCGCATTACCAAGCGCTAAGTGCTTATCAGGCGCATTAAGACCGCGTACATTCTAGCACAATACGTTCCAGTTATGCAAAAGCATTGAGAAAGAAATCAAGTTTCAGCAGCAACAAGAGCAAAGATAAACGGAACAAGCTACTATTCAGTGAGGGCCGAAGTAGACAGTTCTTCAGCAGGTATCGCGCAGAGATTCATGCCAATTGCCTGCATAGTAGGGATGGATGTGGGTGGAGGAGCTGCAGCGTCATCTTCATCCCCAGAAGGAGGCACTGAAGCTCCAACAGCAGCAGAAGGGATTATGCAAGGCTTGACTTTAGACTTGGTAGGGCGAGCATCAGAAGGTTGAGGAACCTTAAATCCATCATATTTGTTGTTCCTAGTACTGCGGCGCAGGGTGGATGTATCAACAGGAGCTGGCATCTTACCTTTGCGTTGCTTCTGAGTCTGGTTAACACTGATCATGCCGCCCTGATCATCAACTGACATGGCCATTGAGGAGCTTGAAGTAGGCAGCAGCGCTGGAGTAGGGAGGCCGTCAGAAGAGACAGAGAGAGCAAGTTGGTCAACCTGCTGATCAACCACAGAGATACTTGGCGCCACCAAGGGTTCAGATGGCTCCCAGGTGAGAAGCAGAGGCGGCGTGGCAGAGGGCACACGGGAGTCCAAAACTGAATGTGCATCAGACATAGTAGACAGAACATGCTCAGTCATTTGTAAAGCAGGTGCCTGTTGACTTGCCATCTGTGAAATCTGAATATTCCCCCTAGTCAAAGAAACCTGAAACTCCACCTGAAATGAGTTCTGTTGCATGCCCAGACCAGAACGCCAAGGTCCAAAAGAAGCCATCATCGGGCGAAGGGCCGAGAAAATAGCACTGTTAAGCTGCTGACGAGGGATGGTGTTTTCCAACAGTAAGGCCATGAGGGCATCTCCATTGGCCGAGAGGCCAAAACGCAAACCATGGTTATGGAGTTCCACAGAAATCGTGAGCGATTCATCAACAGAAGGAGCAACAGCAGATACCTGGTCCGGAGTCACTAACAGATCAAAAGCAGAGCTGTCAGAATCAGTCTCAGTCTCTTCAGAAGAAGTTATGGAGTCATGCCACGCCTGCATAGCATTGTCAGAGATGTTGTTGTCAGGCACAATGCCATCTTGCACTTGCAGACCCTGAGCAGCGAGCCATGCTTGAAAGTTCATCAGATACGGTGGCAGTTGGGGCAGAGGAGGAGGAGCCGGCGCGAATAGCGCCCCATCCTGCATTGTCCTGATCCTGTTGCACATCAGGCTCATCTGGGGCGCCATTGGGAGGTGCTGCATTCTGTACCAGCCAATTGTGGACCTGCTGCTGATACAATTGTTCCGCAGTCAGGTCCGGGCCAAATTGGGGGTGCGGGATGCCATTAGGTGGTGGGGGTTCCTCTCCGGCAGGCAGAACTTCAGGCAACAGACCATTCCAATCGTTGCTCCGGAGGATTGTGATCTGCACAGTCCAACAGTCACGAGCCCCACCGAGCTGCCAAACAACAAAACCTTTTGGCACCAGGTTCAGACGGAAGACTCTAGCTCTGAGTAATATGAAACGACGATCTTGGCGGGGGTTATACCAGGTAACCAGAGCACCGAAACCACCGAGCGACTTATTAATGTAATAATCTGTCTGATAATCATATGGAAAACCAAAGTACATTGAAGGAAGTGGTGCGACGGTTCAGTGCTTTATTGTGAGGAACGAAGGTGATAAGCAGATCTTCGTCCTCAAGCTCTAAGGGAGTGGCAACTGCAGTATCTCTGATGAAAGAATCTGGAAATCCAAAAATCCCTATTCTGAACGGATGTCACTAACTTCAGTAGTGAAAAGCTGGGCCTCATGAAGCAAACCTCGCACTGCATGGCGGATGATGGCGCGGCGATGCAGAGGAACGTAGTGGCTGGTCTCCGCAATTGCCAGGAAGTCGTGGTTAAGCGGCGGAAAAGGGCCGACCACCATGCCACTACGGACAACTCGATCCGCCGGGCCTTGTTCGACGGCGAATCCAGGTGGGAGGAATGGCACCGGATTGAGGGTGAAGTTCGCCATGGTGGTGGTGGTGCGGATGGAGAGCAACTGAGGTGACAGGGGTGGCAGTGGTGATGAATGGCTGAGGCAGGGCGGTGGCGTTTGAGGAAGCCAAGGAGAAGCGGAAGCGCGAGGGGCATTTTTGGTAGGTTGGGGATTTTTAGGGATCCACTGCCAACGTTGACGCCACCATTTGGAACGACAGGATCGAGCCACGTGTCCATAGTGACTGCAAGCCTCGCATCGGACGGTCACGTTGCGGGTACGTTTATGCACAGGAGCAACCGGAGCAACGGAAAAACTAGATGGATTGATATTATGAGGCTTGACGGTATCAGCCAGTCCAAAATGTTCCCGAATAAACTGAGTTGGGCAATGACCTACCTTGTGATCAGGTGCTGAGCATTTAATGCAAATCAATCAAGCCTGGCATTGAATCTTAGGGTGACCCCATTGTAAGCAACGAGCACATAAAACCGCCCAATTAGTAGCAAGGTTGGTAATTTCCTCCTCAGAATAGGAAGCTTGGGCCAAATCAGCCTTATGCTGGGCCAAGAGTTTAGGGGGCCAAATATTATGGGCCGGGGCGTATTTAAGCGCAGAAGTAAGGAAACAATGCAGTGGTGCAGGATAAGGAACATTAATGGGGCATTTAAACATACCCAAATTGAGACACACCGGGTTATGCTCTTCCTCCAAATCCGCGTCCCGCAGATATTTCTTCATTAATGAGATCCTCGGCGAATCCTGAATTATAGGCTCCTCATTCGGTGTTGCCAAAAAAGATCCAAATTGAATTTGAATCCCATGAGTGTTCTTCGGGATGGATGAAGAAGAAGAAGCTTCCTTAGCATTATTGTTGGAAAAACCATACGATCCATGGGTACCAAGGAAAATTTGCCAAGCTCAGAAGAAGAATCTTTCCCAGAGGGGTGTGGTTTCAGAAATTGTAAATCCGATTTAATAGCCATTGGGTGGCGAGCTGAAATTTCTTGTAATTCCTCATCAGCATGCCTAGTATCATTAGATGTGTAAACCCAGGCAGAACCTCCCTTGAATAGATGGAAATGACAAATAAAGTCCGGCCAAATACGATCTTTGAGACCGTAAATAAAATGACCGACCTTATTATTGGTCACCGAAAAACGAAACACACGAGGTTTGATCTTGTGCACGCGAAAACCAACACTAATGCCTCCAATACAGCATTGAAGAGCAATGCCCACATATTCTTCATGGAGAGGAAAAGAGGCCGAGGAAAAGGAGACAACTAGGAAGAATTCCTTGTCGCCTCGGGAGGGAGAAAAATGCACCGTAGAACCGAATTTCCTTCTCACCTGGTCTGCAAGGGCTAAACCAGGGGCAAAATCCCAATGCAAAAGGCCGTCCATCTTGATTCACCTTAGAGATCGCCATGGGTTTGGGTGGAGCAGGTGGGAGAGGAGAGGAGAGGGAGGTGAGAGGTGGGAGGAGCCATTGGCAACTTTTTCAATCTTCACGCAATACATGAGCGTGAGCCATGGATATAGCACTATATGTGGAATAGAATGGTGGTTGTGGAGAAGACAAAAAGAGGGAAGATAGTCTCACATCAACTAGGCGTATCAACGGGCTATGGAGATGCCCATCAATAGATATCAGTGTGAGTGAGTAGGGATTGCCATGCAACGGATGCACTAGAGCTATAAGTATATGAAAGCTCAACAAAAGAAACTAAGTGGGGGTGCGTCCAACTCGCTTGCTCACGAAGACCTAGGGCATTTGAGGAAGCCCATCATTGGAATATACAAGCCAAGTTCTATACTGAAAAATTCCACTAGTATATGAAAGTGACAATATGAGAGACTCTCTATCATGAAGATCTTGGTGCTACTTTGAAGCACAAGTGTGGTAAAAGGATAGTAGCATTGTCCCTTCTCTCTTTTTCTCTCATTTTTTTATTTGGGCCTTTTCTCCTTTTTGTTGCCTCTTTTTTTTTCTTTTTTCATTTTTTTTCGTCCGGAGTCTCATCCCGACTTTTGGGGGAATCATGTTCTCCATAATCCTTTCCTCACTTGGGACAATGCTCTAATAATGATGATCATCACACTTTTATTTTTCTTACAACTCAACAATTACAAGTCGATTCTTAGAACAAAGTATAACTCTATATGAATGCCTCCGGCGGTGTACCGGGATATGCAATAAAACAAGAGTGACATGTATGAAAGAATTATGAACGGTGGCTTTGCCACGAATACGATGTCAACTACATGATCATGCTAGCAATATGACAATGATGGAGCGTGTCATAATAAACGGAACGGTGGAAAGTTGCATGGCAATATATCTCGGAATGTCTATGGAAATGCCTTGATAGGTAGGTATGGTGGCTGTTTTGAGGAAGGTATATGGTGGGTGTATGATACCGGCGAAAATTGTGCGGTATTAAAGAAGCTAGCAATGGTGGAAGGATGGGAAAAAGTGCGTATAATCCATGGACTCAACATTAGTCATAAAGAACTCATATACTTATTGCAAAAATCTAGAAGTTATCAAAGCAAAGTATTAGGCGCATGCTCCTAGGGGCATAGATTGGTAGGAAAATACCATCGCTTGTCCCCGACCGCCACTCATAAGGAAGACAATCAATAAATAAATCATGCTCCGATTTTATCACATAACGGTTCACCATACGTGCATGCTACGGGAATCACAAACTTCAACACAAGTATTTTTTAAATTCACAACTACTCAACTAGCATGACTCTAATATCACCATCTTTATATCTCAAAACAATTATCAAGCATTAGACTTTTCTTAGTATTCAACGCACTCAAAAGAAAGTTTCACATATCTTGAATACCAAGTATATTAATATTAAGCAAATTACCATGCTATTAACGACTCTCAAAATAATCTAAGTGAAACATGAGAGATCAATAGTTTCTTTAAAACAAATCCACCACCATGCTCTAAAATATCTAAGTGAAGCACTAGAGCAAAAATTATCACGCTCAAAAGATATAAGTGAAGCACTATGAGCAAAGCTATCAAGCTCAAAAGATATAAGTGAAGCACATAGAGTATTCTATCAAATTCTAATTTATGTATGGCTCTCTCAAAAGGTGTGTACAGCAAGGATGATTGTGGTAAACTAACAAGAAAAGACGCAAATAATACAAGACGCTCCAAGCAAAACACTTATCATGTGGTGAATAAAAATGTAGCTCCAAGTAAATTACCGATGGAAGTAGATGAAAGAGGGGATGCCTTCCGGCATCCCCAAGCTTTGACTTTTGGTGTCCTTGGATTATCTTGGGGTGCCATGGGAATCCCCAAGCTTAGGCTCTTGCCACTCCTTGTTCCATAATCCATCAAAAGAATTTACCCAAAACTTGAAAACTTCACAACACAAAACTCAATAGAAATCTCGTGAGCTCCGATAGAGAAAGAAATCAAAAGACTACTTTAAGGTACTGTAATGAACTCATTCTTTATTTATATTGGTGTTAAACCTACTATATTCCAACTTATCTATGGATTATGAACTATTTTACTAGCCGTAGATTCATCAAAATAAGCAAACAACACACGATAAACAGAATCTGTCAAAAACAGAACAGTCTGTAGTAATCTGTAACTAACGCAAACTTCTGGAACTCCAAAAAACCTACCAAAATTAGACGACCTAGAATTTTTTTTATTGATCAGCAAAAATTGTAATCAGTATTTTATCACGTTTTGGTGATTTTTAATAATTGGGAACTGAGTGCAAAGTTTCTGGAAATTACAGCAAGATCAAATAACTATCATCCAAGCAGATCCAATAGGTCTAGCTTGGCACAAACACTAATTAAAACATAAAACCACATCTAAACAGAGGCTAGATGGATTATTTATTCCTAAACAGAAGCAAAACAAAAAAACTAAAAATAAAATTAGGTTGCCTCCCAACAAGCGCTATCGTTTAACGCCCCTAGCTAGGCATAAAAGCAAGGATAGATCTAGGTATTGCCATCTTTGGTAGGCAATCCATAAGTGGCTCCCATGATAGATTCATATGGCAGTTTTATTTTCTTTCTAGGAAAGTGTTCCATGCCTTTCTTTAATGGAAATTGAAATCTAATATTCCCTTCCTTCATATCGATAATTGCACCAATCGTTCTAAGGAAAGGTCTACCAAGAATAATAGGACATGAAGGATTGCAATCTATATCAAGAACGATAAAATCTACGGGCACATAATTCCTATTTGCAACAATAAGAACATCATTAATTCTTCCCATAGGCTTTTTAATAGTGGAACTCCAAGGTTCAAGTTTAGAGAGCAATCATCAAAGTCACGGAAATCTAGCAAATCACACAAGGTTTTGGGGATAGTAGAGACACTAGCACCCAAATCACACAAGGCATGAAACTCATAATTTTTAATTTTAATTTAATAGTAGGTTCCCACTCATCATAGAGCTTTCTTGGGATAGAGACCTTCAGCTCAAGTTTTTCTTCATAAGATTGCATCAAGGCATCAACAATGTGTTCAGTAAAGGCCTTATTTTGACTATAAGCATGAGGAGAATTTAGCACGGATTGCAACAAGGAAATACAATAAATTAAAGAGCAATTTTCATAATTAAATTCCTTGAGATCCAATATAGTGGGTTTAGCAACATCTAGGTTTTTATTTCTTTCAATCCCACATTTATCAATTTCATCATCAAGATCTAAAAACTCAGAATTCTTAGAACGCCTACTAGGTAAAGGAAGATCATATTCAGTTTCATCAAGATTCATATTGCAAAACAAAGATTTAATAGGGGACACATCAATAACTTTTAGATCTTCATCTTGATTTTCATAGGAATTGGAAGAACACGCTTTAATAAAGGCATCTTTGGAAGCACACGTCCTAGCGGTTCTTTCTTTGCACTCATCAATGGAAATTATCATGGCTTTGAGAGACTCATTGATATCATGCTTAGTAGGAATAGATCTAAGATTTAAAGAATCAACCTCAAGAGAAATTCTATCAACGTTGCTAGCCAAATCATCAACTTTAAGCAATTTCTCCTCAAGCAAAGCATTAAAATTCTTTTGTGAATTCATAAAATCTTTAACACTACTCTCAAATTCAGAGGGCATCTTATTAAAATTTCCATAAGAGTTATTGTAGGAATTTCCATAATTATTAGAGGAATTACTAGGATAAGGCCTAGGATTAAAATTCCCTCTATACGCGTTGTTACCAAAATTATTCCTACCAACAAAATTCACATCCATAGATTCATTATTATTCTCAATCAGAGTAGACAAAGGCATATTATTAGGATCAAAAGAAACACCCTTAGTAGCAAATAATTTCATAAGTTCATCCATCTTTCCACTCAAAACATTGATTTCTTCTATCGCATGCACTTTTTTATTAGTAGATCTTTCAGTATGCCATTGAGAATAATTAGCCATAATATTATCTATAAGTTTAGTAGCATCTCCTAGAGTGATTTCCATAAAAGTGCCTCCCGCGGCCGAATCTAAAAGATTTCTAGAAGCAAAATTCAATCCGGCATAAAAGTTTTGTATAATTATCCACAAGTTCAAACCATGAGTAGGACAATTACATATCATTAATTTCATTCTCTCCCAAGCTTGTGCAACATGTTCATGATCAAGTTGCTTAAAATTCATAATATCGTTTCTAAGAGAGATAATCTTAGCGGAGGAAAATACTTAGAGATAAAAGCATCTTTGCACTTGTTCCAAGAATCAATACTATTTTTAGGCAGAGATGAAAACCACGCTTTAGCACGATCTCTAAGCGAAAAGGAAATAGCTTCAATTTAACGACATCATTATCGACATCTTTTTCCTTCTGCATATCACATAAATCAACGGCTATTCAGATGAGTAGCGTCATCTTCACTAGGAAGGCTCATGAATTGATCTTTCATAACAAGATTCAACAAAGCAGTATTGATTTCACAAGATTCAGTATTGGCAAGAGGAGCAATCGGAGTGCTAAGGAAATCATTATTATTGGTATTGGTGAAGTCACACAATTTGGTAGTATCTTGAGCCATCGCGACAAACAAGCAATCCAACACACGAGCAAACAAAAGGCAAGCGAGAAAAAGGCAAACGAAAAAAGAGGAGGAGGAGGAGGATGGGAAAGAGAGGGAGAATAAAACGGCAAGGTTGAAGTGGGGAGAGGAAAACGAGAGGCAAATGGCAAATAATGTAATGCGGGAGCTAGGGATTGTGATGGGTACTTGTTATGGTGCTTGACTTGCTCTTGCGTGAGCCTCCCCGGCAACGGCGCCAGAAATTCTTCTTGCTACCTCTTGAGCACTGCGTTGGATTTCCCCGAAGAGGAGAGGATGATGCAGCAAAGTAGCGTAACTATTTCCCTCAGATTTTGAGAACCAAGGTATCAATCTAGTAGGAGGCTACGCACAAGTCCCTCATACCTGCACAAAACAATAGCTCCTCGCAACCAACGCGATTAGGGGTTGTCAATCCCTTCACGGTCACTTATGAGAGTGAGATCTGATAGAGATGATAAATAATATTTTTGGACTTTTTGTTATAGGGATGCAAAGTGAAAAGTAAAAGGAAAAGTAAAAACAAAGCAAGTATTAAAGTGATGGAGATTAATATGATGAGAATAGACCCGGGGGCCATAGGTTTCACTAGTGGCTTCTCTCAAGAGCATAAGTATTATACGGTGGGTGAACAAATTACTGTTGAGAAATTGACAGAATTGAACATAGTTATGAGTATATCTAGATATGATCATGTATATAATCATCACGTCCGATACAAGTAGACCGACTCCTACCTGCATCTACTACTATTACTCCACTCATCGACCGCTATCCAGCATGCGTCTAGAGTATTAAGTTAAAAATAGAGTAACACCTTCAGCAAGATGACATGATGTAGCGGGATAAATTCATGCAATATGATAAAGACCCCATCTTGTTATCCTCGATGGCAACAATACAATACGTGCCTTGCTGCCCTTCTCACATCCGGGAAAGGACACCGCAAGATTCAACCCAAAGCTAAGCACTTCTCCCATTGCAAGAACTACCAATCTAGTTGGCCAAACCAAACGGATAATTCGAAGAAACTTGCAAAGATAACCAATCATACATAAAAGAATTCGGAGAAGATTCAAATATTGTTCATAGATAATCTGGATCATAAACCCACAATTCATCGGTCTCAACAAACACACCGCAAAAAGAAGATTACATCGAATAGATCTCCACGAGAGAGGGGAGAACATTGTATTGAGATCCAAAAAGAGAGAAGAAGCCATCTAGCTACTAGCTATGGACCCGAAGGTCTGAAGTAAACTACTCACACTTCATCGGAGGGGCTATGGTGATGATGTAGAAGCCCTTCGTGGTGGATGCCCCCTCCGGCGGAGCTCCGGAACAGGCTCCAAGATGGGATCTCATGGATACAGGAAGTTGCGGCGGTGGAATTAGGTTTTTGGCTCCTGCTCTGATCGTTTGGGGTACGTAGGTATATATAGGAGGAAGGAGTACGTCGGTGGAGCAAGAGGGGGCCCACGAGGCAGAGGGCGCGCCCTAGGGGGGGCACGCCCCCCACCCTCGTGACCGCCTCTTTTGTTCCTTGGAGTAGGGTCCAAGACTCCTGGATCACGTGCGGTGAGAAAATCACGTTCCCGAAGGTTTCATTCCGTTTGGACTCCGTTTGATATTCCGTTTCATCGAAACACTGAAATAGGCAAAAAAATAGCAATTCTGGGCTGGGCCTTCGGTTAATAGATTAGGTCCAAAAATAATATAAAAGTGGAAAATAAAGCCCAATATAGTCCAAAACAGTAGATAAAGTAGCATGGAGCAATCAAAAATTATAGATACGTTGGAGACGTATCACCTTGCCACATCCCGACGACCCTAAGGTATAAGTTTCTTTGAAACCGTCGTTGCTCTAGCTGCATGTGGATCTTTTTCGATCTGTAGTCGAATCTAGGTCTTGGTTCAAAGAGGAAAGAAGGGTGCGGTGGGCTGGAGCAAGAATCTAGGACATGGTTCAATGAGGAAAGGAGGGGCGGAAAGTAGTATAGACTAGCTATCCAGCCGCTTTGTAGGTCGAAATGGGAAAAAGGGGGTAACCCAGTACACACATCTGTAAGGAACCGATCTCTTTGTTGAAAAGGGAAGGAAACTGGGGGGTCGGGTAGTTTGTGTTGGACTAGATTTGCTGCCCTCACATAGGAAGAAGGTTCAAAGAGAACAAATATGGGACTGACGCATATATGCTGCTTGGCTACATACTCTGCATCACCCATTTATTCGTGTGGACCCACATGGTGCTGGCATGTCCCATACAGCTATTTTGCTATTGTTAATCTAAGAATGCCGCCGGAAAATTGAAGCAATGCCACTGTTAAAAGTAAATTACATTTTTAACGAATGTTGTTTCAACAGAATGTCTCTGTTAATATGAATCAACGCAACCGTTTTAGAAATGCTACTATGCTACTTTGTTTTCCATCCAAGATACAGTTACATGCTTCTTTCTGTCACCGTTTGTTTCATCCTCCTTTATCGGTAAGTAATTGTTTCCTTTTTTACCTCTGTTAAAACAGGGGCATCGATTCAACTTGTTGCTATTGCGACATTTTGCTTCGCTACTCAAAACACTTATGTTTTAAGAATGTTTTGTGCAGTTCAACTTGAATGTCACACCGGTGACTTTGCTTAATTTTGGTGGAACTGCACAAAAGGAGATCGAGATTTGTTTCCAGTCTTCGTGGCGAGTTGTTTCAAATCTTGGTCTCATCCACATGATGTGTAGGGTGCTTTGAGATGTTGTGCTACTTGTTTTGGTACTGTTTTAAATAAATGTTGAATTGAAGCTATTGTATTGCTGTCTTTTCCCATTAAGTAGTGAACAAAAATGGGACCAACCCTGCACATGATGCTTGTTGCTTTGTTACAACAAATTCAACATCACCCCCTTTATAAGCCAAGAATTGATGCCACTCTCGTAATTAACTCATCAATCTTATTTCAAAACTGCAACACTTGTTAGGGATTGGCGGGATTACCATTTTTGTGGCCGCATGTTTCATCCTCCTTTATTAGCCAAGAATGATTCCTTTTTGCCTCTGTTTAAACAGGATATCTATTCAACTTGTTGCTATTATGACATTTTGCTTCACTACGCTAAACACTTTGCTTGATTTTCAAAGGTAATCGCACAAAACGAGATAGGATTTCCTATTCGTGTTGGCAGATTCATATTTTATCATGGTGGTCTCATGAAAGGTCAGTACAAGCCTTCATCCACATGATTATGCTGTGTGCTTTGAGATGTTGTGCTACTTGTATTGGTACTGTTTTAAATAAATGTTGAATTGAAGCTATTGTATTGCTGCCTTTTCCCATTAAGTAGTGAACAAAAATGGGACCAACCCAGACATGATGCTTGTTGATTTGTTACAACAAACTCTGCATCACCCCCTTTATAAGTTGATGGAAGCACCTACTATTGTTGCACCCACTCTCCCCTGGAACTTTTTATGCTTTTCGTTAATCTAATGCCGCTGTTAAAATTAAGCAATGCCACTCTCAGAATTAATTAACTACTGAATCTTAGTTCAAAACTGCAACACTTGTTAGGAATAGTACTATCCTACTTTGTAGTTCTTTCAACATGTTTAACCAAGGTATTGTTAAGATAATGTCTCTGTTAAAATGAATCAGTTGCATTGTTTTAGAAATGGTACTTTTCTGCTTTGCCGTTCTTTATACATGTTGAAACAAGGCATTGTTAAGATAATGTCTCACCAATATGAATGAATCACACTGATGGAGAATTGCTACTCTCCTGCTTTGTTTCCCATTAAGATAAAGTAGATCAGTAGATGCTTTTCTTCTGGGAGTTCAAGTCATCAACCATTATTTCTCAGTAGTTGTTTCCCTTATACCTATTGTTGCTTACAGGGATATCGAAATTAAAGCTCGGTTTTATTCCGACTTCGATTTTAGTTGAACTGCAAAAAAGGAGCCAATGTGTCCAAGGCAAACTGCTGCATTACTGGGTCCAGTTGGTCGTTCCACTTTGCGTAAAGAAGCGATCCACTGTTTGTGCTACATTACAGAAGGAATGACCGAGAAGCTTTACAGAGTGTTATTAGACACCGGTGACATGACTAGTATGCAGAGACCATTGGCAATTTAACTACACGTGGAGTGCCCTGGGAAAAAAGTGCCCAAACAAGTACAAGAAGCTACGACATGACTCCACGATCATAGGAATTACATATTTTGAATGGGAAAAACTTGTCAAAGTTTAATCATTGATGTTAGCAAGAAGATGTTACTTTAATATATTGGAATTGGAAAACCTTGTCAAAATTTGCTCATTGATGCTAGCCAGAAGACATGCATTTGATATTTTTGAGTGGGACACCCTTGCTGTGAGAAGCGTCGAGTGTTTTTCCTATTCCTGTGTTCAGTTTAGAAGTAAATAGTTACTGTGCTGAGATATTCCTGTGTTAAGAGTTTGTTCTGAATATTGTTTATGTAATGCGAGGCCTTGTGTTTGATTGCAGAGTTGAGCTTGGAATGTTGTGGCATGCGGCATCACGAGCTGTTCACCGTGCCTCCTGAGAATAATGCTTCGTATTGTTTTGCATGTCGATCTAATGCCAGTGATTCGCTTGTTAAGAAGATCATCCTCTTCTGTTGTTTCCGTGCTTAAGATAAAAAGTTCATCGTCTGATGTTTCATTCATAGCCTATACGACAAGTCGGGTAGGTTAGACGTGAAACCATATGACCTTCCGACCAACTCATGATATTAGGCCGTGATTGGATCGTCGTTTTCCAACCAAAACCGCTTGTAAAACTGACGCTTGTAAATTAAAGCAGATGGTCTCGGGCGAAGGCGCTTGGTTGGTCGATTTCGACTAGTAAAATATTGGAAGTACTTCACACACAATAAAAACGCTGAACGACACTCGGACGATTGCTAATCTAGCCGTTAGCTGCTGTTTCAGCCTTGCCCGTGGATGGCATGATACGCACGTCGTGCATGTATCGTCTGGTAATGTCGTCAATATAGCAGTGCACGTAAAATATACACTGGTCTCTCAAATTACACGCGTAACCCGCCGGTTTTACTTACAGACCTTGGGCCCTCGGTTTCATTACGCCTGTATTTTAAGCGTTGTTTCCGATGACGAGTAAATTACACTTGTATGTTAATACAGGTTTGAAATAAACCAGAGCTCCCAAGCGCGGCCTTACCATTTCATGTCGTCTCAGTTTCTCGAAGGTGCTCATAGGTGTCTGATGATCCTGGCTTCCTGAATGAGCAGCGGGCGCTGTATCAGACCATCCGTAGGGCCCGCGAGGCCCTCTCCGTTGTCCTTCGAGTTGTTGCGCTCGCCGTGGCGCCGAGCATTGTTAACATCACAATCGAACATGACGATTCAGGAGATGACTTTATTTTGACTGGATGACACTAGGGACCCACTAGGGCCATAGCCGTCGTCACGCAAGTGCCTCCTTATTATGTACAACTATATATATTTTTGCTTTCTCCTGGTTTCTCGACATCACGGTCCCACACCATTGTCAACCTATGTAGTCAATATAAATGAGAGAATTGCACAAGGTGCGGCCGATACCGGGACCAAGCTGCTCGAGCAGATTTGTGTTTTTGAGGCGTGAGCACCGTAGAGTTTTTCTTGGCGATGATTTCGTTGTTGTTCGTGAGGAGAGCAGGGTATTAATCGCGGGCTGTGGCCCGTCTAGCCCAAGCCAGATATCCAGCCCGGATACTAATTTTTCAAGATGAAAATGGCTAGCCCAGCTATACGCCTTTTTGAGGAATACCTGCAAGGTCAACTTGTTATTCTCCGCTCACTTGGCTGCAAATCTTTCCTAGGATGGATGCATTAGGCTTAACAGGAAAATGGGCTTTAAAAAATAATAAATGGGATGTAATTATAAAAACTGGGCAGTAACTATAAAAATGCACCAAACACGAAATTAGTTTATAAAATATTATTTATGGATTTTGAAAATCTTAATTTTTCATTGTTGCGCGCGCAATGTTTTGTTGGATTTTTACATAATACAAATTTATATTTAATCTGACTAGAAATTTCGGGATAAAAATATTTCGGATCCCATCAAAATGTGGGAAATTTTATTGAATTTTGTCTTCAACGGTTGGTTGAAATTATTAATCGTTGTCCTAGCTAGAAAATGGGTTGTACTTTTAACAAACTGTAAATGGGCTGTTGTAAATTCCATTAGAATTCAAAAATGGGCTGTACATTCTTACAAAACACAAATGGGCTATAAGTTCTCTGCCACACACTTGTGGGCCTACTAAGTGGCGCGTCCCCAAAAAAAATAAGTTGACCCGTATGCAAGGCTTTGTCAACTTATTATAGTCAACACACGGTTCTAGCAGCGGTGGCCGTTGGATGTCTATCCAACGGATGTCGTGCTTCTTCTTCAATCTCGGATATTCTTAGCTTCGGCCGCCCAAAAAATGATTCCTCCCCCTGACATCTGGGGCGCACCGTTTCGGAGGCTGACCTGTGAGCCTACTAAGTTGGTTAGTACCAAGGGTTTTGTCAACTTAGTCAATATAAACGATTCTAGCTTCAGTGACCGTACGATGTCCATCCAACGGCCGTAGTGCTTCTTCAACCTCTGGTCTTCTTGGTCCAGCCGCCCAAAGCAGCGCCGGTCGTGCCACCTGATCCTACCTCCCGTGGCCGGCTATGCTGCCGCGGAGGCCTCACCGCCCCCATACTACTCCCACCACTGGCCAGGCCATCCCTCCACTCACCCACACCCCCTATTATTCTGCAGCGACCGCAGCCTCACACCGCAGCCGAACCAGTGTACCCTCGTACTCCTCTCCGCGTGGGCTTCCACTTCTGCGTCTTCCCCGGCTCTGCGTCGTCCCCTTCCTAGGCCTCGCCGTCGTCCACCGCCCTGGTGCTCTCGGCGCGGCGTGGTCAACGACCGACTTCCATCGGAAGAGTATCAGACGTGGAGAGGCCGACAATTTGGGTCCACGGCGGCCGCAAGGAAGTGCCTCCTTATTACACGTAAAATAATTATTCCTCCACCTCACAGCAGGGACCCACCGGATGGGCCACCTTATTTCGCGAAAAAACGTTTCCCCCTGACTGCGGGGACCCAGCGGACGGGCCACCGTATTTCGCGAAAAAACGTTCCCCCCGCTGTCAACTCGAACCCACCGGAAGTGCCTCCTTATTACGCACAAAAAAATGAATACTCCCCCTGCTAGCTGGGACCCACCTTGGTGGGAGGCCGACTTGTGGGCCTACTTAGTTGAAGGGGATGGAGGGCTTTGTCAGCTTAGTCAATATGAACGATTCTAGCTCCAGTGACCGTACGATGTCCATCCAACGGCCGTAGTGCTTCTTCAACCTCTGGTCTTCTTGCTCCAGCCGCCCTAAGCAGCGCCGGTCGTGCTGCCTGCTCCCGCCTCCCGTGGCCGGCTGTGCTGCCGCGGAGGCCTCACCGCCCCTACTATTCCCACCGCTGGCCAAGCCCTGCAGCGACGGCAGCCTCACACTGCAGCCGAATGAGTGAACCCTCATACTCCTCTCTACATGGGCATCCACTGTCGCGTCTTCACCGGCTTCGCGTTGTCCCCTTCCTAGGCCTCGCCATCGTCCATCGCCCTGGTGCTCTCGGCGCGGCGTGGTCAACGTGGTTAAGGAACGACTTCCATCAGACATGGACTGTACGTGGAGAGGCTGACTGCTGGGACCACGCCGCAGCAAGGAAGTGCCTCCTTATTACACGGAAAATAATGATGCCTCCACCTGACAGCAGGGACCCACCGGATGGGCCACCGTATTTCATGAGAAAAACGTTTCCCCCTGACTGCTGGGACCCACCAGCTACACCTTCGCACGCAAGGAAGTGCGTCCGGGCAAAAAAAATGATTCGCCCCCCTGACTGCTGGGACCCACCAGCTACATCTTCGCACGCAAGGAAGTGTGTCCGGGTAAACAAAACCCAAAACGATTCGTCCCCCTGACTGCTGGGATCCACCAGCTACATCTTCGCAGGCAAGGAAGTGCCTGACAGTCGGGATCCACTTGGTCGAAGCGTACGTAGCATTGTCATTCTGGTCGCGAACGTGTACGTACATATATACTGGTGGATGTAGAGGCGCGCACGTGTCGTAGTAGAGGCGCGCACGTAGCATGTACACGTACGTACAGCAGCCAGGGTGCAAGAAAGAAAATACGGCCACGTATGTGTACATACGGGCGGGGTCTCAAACGCCTACCCGCGCATACGTACGGCGAGGGCTCGTGTACATGGATGGGTCGGAACGGAGAAACATCATCGTCGTTGTGTTCATGGGGAGGCAACGGAATGCCTCATGTTCATGGGGAGGCAACGGAATGCTCGTGTCCATGGGGAGGCAACGGAATGCGTTGTGTTCATCGGGAGGAAACATAATGCGTGGGAGCCAACCGGTTGGGTCGGAACGGAATGCGTGGTCGTGTTCATCGGGAGGGCTGGGATGGAACAGGCGATGGAAATGAGGCCTATTGTACCGCACAACGGAGTAAATGGACCTACTACATTCGGAACGGGGTCCTTTTGATCGGGAGGGGTGTGGCGTACCGCAAAACGGAGGAAATGGACCTCCTACTATTGAAACAGGGGTCCTGTTGATCGGGAGGGGTGTGGCGTACCGCAAAACGGACGAAACTAACTTGTGTTGGAGCGCTACGGTCGAAACGGGGGTCCTGTTCATCGGGACGGTGTGACGTACCGCAAAACGGGACTCCACGGGATACTGTTCATCTCCACCATAGACCTCCTCCAGCCTCCACGGGCTACCGTCAACCTCCTCCAGGCTCCATGGGCTCCTGTTCATCCAGCCTCCACCGTGCGCTACTCCACCGGCTACTGTTCAACCACCCCTCCACCATCTACTATTCATCCAGCCCTCCACACCACGGGGTCCTGTTCAACCACCCCTCCACGGGCACCACTCCACCGTCTACTGTTCATCCAGCCCTCCACACCACGGGGTCCTATTCATCCAGAGGCAACGCCACCGCTCACTGTTCATCCAAACCCCCCGCAACACTCACTGTTCATCCAATCGATCGGCTTCAGTTAGCAGCAGTAGCGAAGGAATCGCTCGATCGGGTTCAGTTAACAGCCATCGATCGATCGCTCGGGTTCAGTAACGCGTAGCCTGCAGTGCAATCGCTCGGGTTCAGTTAGAGCCCAACGCCTCGCTCAGGTTCAGTTAGAGCCAACGCCTCGCACACACGCGCGTACGTGTACGAGAGAAACGCGCATCGCTCGGCCCCCGACCTCCCACCGTAACCGGGAACTCCCCAAAATTTTCCTCCCCCTCACTTCTACCATGGTTTTTTCCATCATGGACGGCCCAAAGAATGTCATGCAGCTGCGTCTCCGGCCCGCCCAGGACGAAAAGCCCATTTTCTGTCATAGAAGTAGGAGCCCACCACATCTATGATGATACCAGGTTTTGTCACAATTATCGTCAGAGAAGTGTCATATGTATGATAGAAAAAAATTTCATTCGGCCCAAAATGTCACGGATGTGTCTTTTTTTTGTAGTGGAGTGAACCAAGGCGGAGAACGACGGCGAGGCCTCACACGGGAACGAACAGCAGCCGTGGAAGATGCGGCAGTGTAGTGGCAGGTGGAGGGGAGTACGAGGGCAACAACATGCAACTCAAGCATACAAATGGTACAAAAAGCCCAAGGATTAATTGTTCATCAATTTTTTAGACAAAACCCAGATTGAACATGACAGTAACATCTAACCCAACCACTCTTTTTTGCAGTCACAAACAAATGTATCGGTCTGATCCATAAAATCAACATCATGTGCAAAAAAATTAATTTCAGGATGACTACAACTTGTTGTAAATAGAAGCCAAGCACATTTAGAAGCCCATTTGTCCACTTGAAACTTTTTTTTTGCTGTTCAACATGTCCGTCCGTGAGAAATCTCTTGCGGTACAAATTAAGCCTCATGGACAATAGTAACCTCGCATTCAACAGGAAGAATGTGACAAAGCTTCTGTTTGCCTGGTTGGATGGATATCGTTTCATCGTTATTGTCCTCAAACGAATGTCATGAGAACTGAGAAAATCCTTGTGCTTATTACGCCACCGATTGGTTATATGTTTATCTCCATGTGGTTCTGCCTAAGTAGACATTAAGATTGAAAATAGTTAAGGTCTGAAAAAAGAGTATGTCGAAAGAATGACAGCTGAACAGTTAATTCTAGTACAATATATACGGGCTTTCAATGTGCATGAAATCATCACCTCTATGTATAAATTCTCCAGAGATCGAAAGCATCGCAGCAAGCTAATAATTATATCCAGATCAAAACTATACATTCTGATATATATGATCTAGACAGAATCCAGCAACATTGATAGGCTATCAACGGACGAATTCTTCATTGAGCATATAACATAATATTAGTACCCAAAGTGTACTCCAAGATGATATAAAACTTATGCGCACAAATGAAAAATGCAGCATATGATTACAAATGTGTAGATGATAATATACGGAACCTGAAAAAGTGAGGAGCCAAACATGTCGGTGTACTGGGAATGGGGGTCCCTAGACTTGCCTGCCTGCGGCCTGCGGCGTGGCCCAAGGGGTGGCCCAGTATGACGGACGAGGCAAGGCTTCCTCAGGAACGGCCTCACCAGGCAGGCTCACGAGGAGGCAGAGAGATCAAGGCAGGGGTACCTCGCGAGGTGCTCATGACGCAAGCCATGACGATCGAGACTAGGCGGGCGCCAGGCGGGCGCTAGCCTGCGCAGTGTCCTCGTTGCCTCTTTGGTGCAAAGGGGGCAAGCGCAGGCGCGGAGTACTGAGTCATCAAGCAAAGGTTACCATTTCGGTTCAACGAGACCAAGACCAGCAGAGCGGCAGGAGGAGGTCACCGTGGAGCCCAAGACGGCGTCATCGCCAGTGCCTTTGGCAGTCGAAGACCAACTTTATTCAGGATAACTTGTACCAGATGTTCCCCTTCAAAATGGCCGTTGTTGGCTCCCTTCCCGCTCAATATTCGGGAAGAGGACCAGAGCCTCTATATATAGGGATAGCCACCACAGTAAGGGGGGCGGATCGAGTTCTCATCAGATCCAGAGGCGATCGAACTCACCCAAGTAGTACACCGCACCAGCCCAAGAACATCTCTCGCAAGGTTGTTCTTCCTTTGTACTGTTCATCATCAGCCCCTGAGGCCATCCACCACACCACACATTGGATTAGGGTATTACACCACAACGGTGGCCCGAACCAGTATAAACCTTGCGTCCCTTGTGTTCATAGGGTAGCTTAGATTCTTAGCGAGGCGTTGGGACGTGGAACGGTAGGGGGAAGATCTTCGCGCGCACCCCAGAGTTCGAACCATAAGGGTGTTGTCGGAACCCGATATCCGACATTTGGCGCGCCAGGTTGGGGTGCGCCGGAATCTTTCTTCCGCTGTTCCGCGTTCGATCATTCATCGCATCCATGGCTGACGCCCGTCGAGCTCGCGACGAGCGTCGGGCTGCTCTCGCCGCCCGCGTCGCCCAGACGGCTCCCGTCGGTGGGCCTCCCAGTCGTTCCCCGTCGCCTTCTGCGAACGCCGCCACCGGCCCGACGGGGAACGAGCAGCAAGCATCGTCGTTGCATCCCTCGGTGCGGCGGGAAGGCCGCACCGCCACTCCGTCGCTGACTCCAGCTGGTTCGTCGTCGCACACCCGTCGCGCTCCCACGGACGCGCATGCCACGTTGCTCCTAGCACGCGATATCCTGCACTACCGCCCCGTCGACGACATCTACGAGGAGTGGCTCGCTCGCATCACTGAGCTCGTCAGCACCGCAGGGGGCTCCCCTGCGCCGTCCCTCTCGCTGCCTCGCCGTCCGTCCTGCGTGGGTGATGCAGCTCAGGAGGTGCCTCCGCCACCTGCTCCCCAAGAAGGTGCCCTGGCTCCAAGGCGCCCGGCCCCTGGACGAGACCCACCGCGTCCAGCGCCCGTGCGACAAGAAAGGAGCTGCCAAGAAATCCCTCGTCCCCAAGAAGGTGCTCGCGTGCTCCCTGCTCCAGCACGTCAAGACCGCATCCCTGCGCCAGCACATCGAGACCCCGCGCTACCTCTGGCGGCGGCGCGCTGGAATCCCCAGGAGCAAGCCCCGCGTCAGCAATGGGCACCGATGGCCACCGCATGCTGCCGCGCCTTCACCATCGAGCTACGAAGTGTCGCCTGGCCGGGCAAGTTCAAGCCGGATCTGCCTCCTCGCTACGACGGCACTGTCGACCCCGCGGAGTTCCTGCAGCTCTACGAGCTGGGCATCGAAGCGGCCAACGGAGACGAGAAGGTCATGGCGAATTGGTTTCCCATGGCGCTCAAAGATGGTGCCCGTTCCTGGCTCCTGAACCTGCCTCCTGGCACGATCTCCTCTTGGGACAAGATGTGCACCCGCTTCGTCGCCTACTTCCAGGGAACTCGCGACCGTCCTCCAGTCGTGGGTGACCTGCGCCGCATCAAGCAGCAACCCGGAGAGACCCTACAGAAGTACATCCAGCACTTCAACAGCGCTCGCCTCAAGATTCCCAAGGTGACCGAGGAGGCCATCATCCACTACAAGAAATATGTCAACTAGTGACCTTCTGTCAGTGACCCTGGAAGAATTGGTCAAAGATCTATGACCATTTTAGACCAATTGGTCAAAAGCTGTTTTGGGGGGGCTCCAAACCCTAAACCATTGCGACCATTTTGGTCAGAAAGGTCGTAATTTCCTTACACGAAAAGTTCATAAAGCAAACAGCGCTAGTCCGCTGCCTTATTTCTAGTTGTTAACGACCAATATAGATGGTCATAGCCTTGTAAATTGTGGTGGGTTGCTATGACTAGGCGCCACCTCATCAGTTTTGCCTATGTGTCATGTCCATGTGGCGGTTTTTGCCCTAGGTTGTGAAGCAACCTATATTTCTATCATTCCCAAAATTCCCAAAAAAATCTCATAAATTCTTTGGGTCATATCTTCGTCAAATATGTAAAAACCTTCCTTGACTAGTTCAAAACTATTCATTTTCCTATTCTGTTCAAAACAACAGTTTCTGAAGGAAGTACCACTTTGGCATGTCCAAATAGTATCCATTTTCTACAGTGCTTTTCTATGCCCAAGTAACCATCCTCCACCAAATGCCAGCTCAATCCATTCATTATTTTGAGCCGAGCTTCAACATTCAGATTTATGTCCAGTGTGGTAGTTTGCAAAGCAAGTACCACATAGGCTCCTCCTTTTGAGGTGAAAATTTGTGAAGACGGTCTTCTTAGTAACTGATCATCCTCAGCCAAAACTCACGCCCATTAGCCATGTGCATTTCCCGTACCGCAAATCAAACACTTGGCTGCTTATTCATGTTTGAGCATCGATCGGTCTCCTCGTGAGAATCTTATGTTGTTATTTTCTTCCTAGCACCTACCTGGAGAGTGCCCAACCCACTAGACATACCTAGGCCGCCCAGAACACATGGCAACGCCACGGTCACGCGGTGACCACGCGGCGGGCATGCGAGTTTACGCGCTCTAGAGTTGGGGCCCTCGGCCACCGCCCAAACCTCAACGTATCGCCACCAAACCATGTATTTATGATTAAATAGGTACTTATGTAACTACAAATGATTTTTGGAAAAAATAAATAGCAAACTATGAGGCAGCTGCAGTTCAAATTTGACCCGCTTCCAACTGAATCGGCGGAAATTTGTCTTTTTCACGAGAGGTGGATCAAAACTTTTTGCAGCCAATCATTTTGCCAATTGTGCATTAAATATGGCCTAGTATTTTATAAAAATGATTTGTTCCAATTTTGCAACAATTATTTGGGAGGTCCTTCACAAAAAAACCTCCTTTTGGGCACTCGGAAAATGAAAAATGGTTTTTTCGTCCAAAGAAAATGAAAACTTCCTTAGGAAACATTGTTTGCCATTCCAATATGCACCCTTGTGCACAATATGAGATCATTTGAACAAACTATGCCACGAATGTGGCCATAAGATTGATCATTTGGCTTGAAAGCCATGAATCTTCAGAGATGGTTGCTCATTTCTGAGAACACTTTTTTATAATAATTGCCGTATTACAAGTTTGTTATTTTTCCTGGGAACTTGGCCACATATAATGACACAATGCAAAGGTTTCCCAATTTTTTGATTTTTTTTCAATTTTTTATGCCCGTTTCAAAATGCGGTCAAAACGGCTTGAATAACCGTTCCTAGCTAGTGGTTGAATCTTGGAATTTTTTTGGTGTTTCTCTGATTAAATATGTACTTATGTAACTAGAAATGATTTTTGGAAAAAATAAATAGCAAACTGTGAGGCAGCTGCAGTTCAAATTTGACCCGCTTCCAGCTGAATCGGCGGAAATTTGTCTTTTTCCCGAGAGGTTGATCAAAACTTTTTTCACATAACCATTTTGTGAATTGTGCATTAAATATGTCCTAGTATTTTATAAAATTGATTTGGTCCATTTTTGCAACAATTAGTTGGTAGGTCCTTCACAAAAAAACCTCCTTTTGGGCACTCGGAAAATGAAAAATGGTTTTTCGTCAAAGAAAATGAAAACTTCCTTAGGAAACATTGTTTTCCATTCCAATATGCACCCTTGTGCACAATCTGAGATCATTTGAACAAACTATGCCACGAATGTGGCCATAAGATTGATCATTTGGCTTGAAAGCCATGAATCTTCAGAGATGGTTGCTCATTTCTGAGAACACTTTTCTAAAATAATTGCCGTATTACAAGTTTTTATTTTTCCTGGGAACTTGGCCACATATAATGACACAATGCAAAGGTTTCCCAATTTTTTGATTTTTTTTGAATTTTTTATGTCCGTTTCAAAATGCGATCAAAACGACGTGAATGACCGTTCCTAGCTAGTGGTTGAATCTTGGAACTTTTTTGGTGTTTCTCTTATTAAATAGGTACTTATGTAACTAGAAATGATTTTTGGAAAAAATAAATAGCAAACTATGAGGCAGCTGCAGTTCCAATTTGACCCGCTTCCAGCTGAATCGGCGGAAATTTGTCTTTTTCACGAGAGGTGGATGAAAACTTTTTTCACCCAACCATTTTGTCAATTGTGCATTAAATATGTCCTAGTATTTTATAAAATTGATTTGGTCCATTTTTGCAACAATTAGTTGGTAGGTCCTTCACAAAAAAACCTCCTTTTGGGCACTCGGAAAATGAAAATGAATTTTCAGGCAAAGAAAATGAAAACTTCCTTAGGCAACATTGTTTGGAATTCCAAGATGCACCCTTGTGCACAATATGAGATCATTTAAACAAACTATGCCATTCCAAAATGCACCCTTGTGTGAAAAACACAAGAGAAACAAATAGAAAAACACAACTACATAGGCTTGAAAAAGTATTTGATGTGCTCCACATGTGCTATGATTGTGAATTATAAAATTGATGTGCTCCAAATTTGCAACCAATATTTGCTAGGTTCTTTATAAAAATATCATTTTGGACACTCGAAAAATGATTCTCTTACAAATAAACTCATATCTTAGAACACTTTTTTAATGATATTAACAATATTTCAAGTTTGTTATTTTTACTGAAAAGTAGTTCACATTTGGTGACACAATGCGAAGGTTTTTTATTTCCATATTTTTATAAATTTCTTAGGTAGTCAAATAACAGACATGATTCAAAATCTTATTTTCAATCGATTATGACCAATTTAAATGGTCTTAACATCATCAAAGGGGATACTCTGTTCTGATTGGTCTAAAATCAGCTCACGCGGATCATGGCTTAAGCACCGTTGGATGCGCCCGGATCCAACGGCAGCCCACACCCCCCACATCGCTCTCACCCCCTCCTAAATCACCCTGTATCCCTCTCATCCTCTTCCACCCACGAAACCCTCGCCCCCTTCTCCCACTCGCCGCCGCCAGATCCAATCCAAGTCGAGCCCCGGCCTCCTCCCTCCATTCCTGCGTCGGCCACCTCCCTCCGGCGAAGCTCGACCCCCACCCCCCAAGCGCCGCTGCTCCACCCTCTCCCGTGCCCCTCGATCCCAGATCCCCATCTCCAAGTCACCCTCTCCCTCCCTCAGATCTCGATCTGCCGCCGCCCACCGTCGACGACCCTCACCATAGACGAGATCGAGCTCCTCCCTCCCTCCCGTTCTCCCCTAGCCTTATCCACTCCGAGCCAACCAACCACCCACAGAGAGTTCCAGGGTGGGTTTAGGGTAGCAGCGGAGATCTTTGTGGTCCGGATCATGAGGTGGTGACCCGGCGGCCGGAGAGCGGATTGCTGGGTGTCGCTCCGGCTGCTCTCTCTCTCTACGTCAGCGCCACTCCTCCGCCCCACGGTGGCGACCCAAAACCGGCGCCGATGGTCGGCGCGGTCCGCGATGCGTCCACGGGAGTCGACATCCAGGACCGAGGACGCGGGCTGCACAATCATGGCATTCCGGTGGAGGTGAGCCGGCCCACGGCAGCCGATGGGTTCGAGGAGGCGAGCGTGGCGCGACGGTACCACTCTGCTCCCTCCGCTGCCGCGCCACCCGTCCCGATGCGCGGGTCGATGGGCGTCCCGCTGGCAGGTCCGAGCGGCAGCATTCTGCCTCCTAGCGGTGAACGGGCTGGTGGCGTCGGTGCCGATAGGAGGGCGAGCAGGCGGCGGCTCGCCATCAAGGTCGCCCCACCCCCTCTTCGATCTACTCTTCCTCCTTTCCCTTCCCTTCCCTAATGCGCGTCATTTTCTTCCTCATGCAGGCAGGAGGCCGGCAACACGGTGGTGATGACACCAGCGTTCAGCGCGGACAATCCCTGCTCGATTCGGCCAGGCTCGAGATACACCCATCCCTCGGCTCTGCTGCTTCTCCCCGACTTAGGTAAGGCACTCAAAGCCGTCTTCCACTCTCTACCTTTCGAGCTCGCTAGGCACACCTAACTAGACTACATCAAGAAGGTCCTCGGCGAGCAGGAGCAGCACATGGTCAATTGCTTAGGCCAAGACATCTTACACTGTTTGCCTAGCTAGGTGTAGTACACATTGCTAATTGTGTGCAAGTTTAGTGAAATATTGCTGGATCTGCTGGACTGAACTGCACCCACGTACATAATCAAGACAAACCCTTGACCGCCCACAGAAGAAGTACGAAAAAATTACATGAACAACCCAGATCCAGTGACACATTGCATTACGCCAGTCTCGATGTGCAATCATATAATATACTCCAAGCATCACAAGGTACACTGCAAAATGGTCTATACTCTTTTCTAAACTAGGGGACTCTGACTGAAGTGGACTAACTGAAACCGATTTCCGTTGCCATCATACAACATGTGGTCTATACTCTTTTCTGAACTCAGTGACTTAGACTGAAGTGGTGCTAACTGAAACTGATTTCCACTGTGTTTCAGGCGCTGAGCAACGGGAGATATAAGAGAGTGTGGCACCGCACCGTGGTGAACTCGGACAGGTCGAGGATGTCCATCGCCTCCTTCTTCTGCGCCATGGTGCTGCTTCTGCCCGACTTAGGTAAGGCAATCAAAGCCGCCATGGGCACACCCTCTCGTCTTAGGTTTCGTCTGGTTAACCATCGGTGTTAATTACTGCTGCTCATGAGCCTTGTAGTATCGTTAGTGATTCTGGGAATTTATGTACTGATGTGCTGCTACTTTTGGAATTATTGCCTGATGTATGTCTGAACAATCTTGATGCGTTTGCGGTCGTGAGTGTTTTTCTTTTTCTTTTTTGACATCTTGTTTGTGGTGCCTGAATCTATACTGCTATGCTTGGTTATCGTATAGTCTAGTAGTATATATCCATTTGCTGTTAATGGATTCCATGTCTAGTGTTTTTTACTGTTCAGATGCTTTCATCCATTCCGGCTGTACTTTATGTGCATACTTGTTCTACTAGCAAATTCTCTGTAGGAAGTAGTTCAGGCTGCTATGATGCAAAAATGAGACATATGTGGCATTGACATTTTTTAAGCTTGCATGCTGTAGCTAATTTACCTGTTGATCAAATATACACATCCATATCCCTGCAAGTAATATTTACATCCCTGCATATATCTGCATATCATCCATTGTGATCGTAATTTATGTGCATAGTTAGCATGTCCATATAGTGGCACCACCGCAGCAAAGCAGGTAGCATGTCCATATCCACCTCCCTCTCCCTCTGCTCCCAATCCTTTTTTAGAATATACATGTACATTCTGAACCCCCTAATGTGACACAAGTATATGCACATGCTATGGTTTAAGTGTTGCTAGTGTATGGTAAATAGGTTGAGCACCCACCGCTATTTGATGCTATTTTGTTTAGGATTCTGTTCCTCTATGCATGTAATCTCAGGACCATGCTCAAGCATACACACACGGTTGATTTGCATGGAACGATTACTACTAACTAAAGAAGGAAGCAGACTTCTTCACATAAAGGAAGGCGTCTGCATTTTAGTAATATAAACAAATAAAAAAAGATTGTTTGCATACAATTAGATCATTCTCACTTATTAGTTGATGAGTTCAAAATATGTAGAATCTTTAGTTCTGTGGTTATATTATAGTCAGAATTATACTGTGTGCATGATTTTATCCATTGCTGGTACTATGGATAGAGCTTTGTGTGTAATCTGGAGTTGCTCTTGTTATTGTTCTATCCATTTTATTGTTCTATCCATTTTATTATACTGTGTGCATGATTGTTCCATTGCTGTTCGCTCCAAACTGGGAGCTTGTTCTATATTATTCTATAATGAATCAGCTAATAATCTGGAGTTGTTCTTGTTATTCATTGCTGGTACTATGGATAGAGCTTTGTGTGTTTATCATTCTATAATGAATTGTCCTTTACTCCATTTTACTCCAGTTTTTCTAATTCTTAGCTGATTCATGTAACAGGGCGATCATGGAGGGCATGCGATGCTCGTTAGCCAGTCCTGACTATGGCCGTCCAGTGAGTCCGGCATTTGATCTCTATCGAAGGAGCTCCATGTTGAAGAAGAAAACACTTGTAGAGCTTGTAACATTACTTGGAGAGCTTGTAAACTACTGTAGAGCTTTGCATTTGTAGATCTTGTAAAGCATTGTATATGTTGATCTTGTATTACGTGTCATTTGTAGAGCTTGTAGTGAATCTGGCTATGGTTAATTGAATTATTATGTGTGCTTTCTGCTTGCCTATTTAAATACTGGTTATTTTCTTACTATGAAATTCAAATATGATGTCAAATTGAAATATGAAGAATCGACCCTAATAGTCGGGACCCATTTATCGTAACACGACAAGTGGGACTTGTTTGACTAATGGACCCATTTCATAAAAAAGAAAACTAAAACTGCTGGTACAAAAAGGCCTTGGCCCAGAAAATAAAAAGGCTGAATTGTAGGGCTTGGCCCGTGTAGTTCACCAAAATTAATATGAGAAAAAAACACAAATAGGCCGAATTAATGGGCTAGGCCCATGTAGAAAACCGAATTGGACCGGAATGAATCTTGTGCCACATCAGCTTGCCACGCTGGATGCCTACGTGGCCTGGGGAGGTTGCTAGTGACCAAAACGCCACAGTAGGAATATTTTGGTCGTAAACGTCCACGACCTTCGCTATAGTCAGTTAATGACCCTCAGCTTTTGACCTTCTGTTTTTGGTCAAAAAAAGGTCGCAAATGAAAAACAATGACGTTTCAGTGACCAATAGTCCAGGTCACAAGTTGACATATTTCTTGTAGTGATCTCAGCATTCTTTGATGGCGTCCACGACGTGAAGATGAAGGAGTAACTGGCAATCCACGAGGATCTGTGCACATCCCTGGAGCTGTTCAACCTGGCGACCAAGTGCGCAAGGGCTGAGGAGGGGCGACTCTCCCTTCTCAAGCTCCCAGCCGCTGACCCTGAAGAGAAGAAAGCCAAGGCCAAGGACGTGAAGAGCAAAGGAGCAGTTGTGCTCGCAGCAGAACCAGACACGAAGCACGGCAGGGACCAGCCGGAGTCGTCCAAGGGCAGCCGCTACTGCGTGTACCACGACTTCCACACCCACAGCACCAACGAATGCCAAGAGCTCAGGGCCGTGCGAGAAGGACATATCAGTCGATGCCCCGAGCGCAACGATCGGAGCTACGGCCGAGGAGGAGGAAGAGGTGGAGGACGATGGGACGACTGAGGCCCTCGCCAAGGGTGGCGTGACCGACCTCGCGAGGACCGCTGGCAGGACCAGCCTCGCGAAGGGGCTTGGAGGGATCAGCCTCGCGAGGATCGCCCGCAGGGGAACATAGGCCTTCCTCCTCTGCCACAACCGCCAAGAAGGAATGATGACCATCATCAGGACGAGGGGGCTAGGGGCTTCCAGGAGCCACGTGCTATCGCGCATCTTGGGTGGTGCCCACGCCCCAGCCTCTCAGCGCATCTTCAAGAAGTTTGCTCGCGAGGTGAACGCAGTCCTCCCCAAGCTCGAGGCCACGCGCCCCCTCAGGTGGTCCACGTGCGCCATCACGTTTAGTTCAGCGGATCAGCTCAAGTGTGCGGCTACAGCCGGGGTCCTCCCAATGCTTTGTTCCCCAGTCATCAGCAATGTGCAAGTTACTAGGACCCTCATCGATGGCGGCGCAAGACTCAACATTCTGTCCGACGAGACATTCAACAATCTCTAAGTGCCATATGATCAGCTTCAGCCAACCAAGCCTTTCTCGGGAGTCACTGACGGCTCCACCACCCCGATAGGGCAGGTCCGCCTCCCTGTCACCTTTGGACAGCGCAAGAACTACCGTACCGAGCTCATCGACTTCGACATTGCTCACATTCGCCTGCCATACAATGCCATCCTCGGGTATCCAGCCCTGCCAAGTTCATGGCAGTGACTCACCATGGATACAATGTCCTCAAGATGCTGCGAAGCGGTGGTGTCATCACAGTCCCCTGCGAAGAGAAGGATGCGGTGTGCTCTCTCTAGCGTGCCTTCCAAGCTGCATCAGTCGAGGACCCAAGTAGCAAGAGTGAGAACCTTCCCGAGGCAGTTCCTAAGAAGAAGAAGACATAACCCAGCTTGAGGCCTCAGGAGGTAGGCGTCTCCGGAGGCGCCACGTCAGGATCTACGCCCGTGCAAGGGGCGCCTCCCTCCATCGCATAGGAAAGCACGCCTGACGCCCTCCTCGGGCAAGGCTCGGGGGCTCTGCCCTCGAGGGCCTCAGACTTTGCCAAGATCACGAGGGAGGCGCTCGGGCACCACTTGGAGGCATGCTTCGCGGCACGTTTCCCTCGGGAAGGCATGAGGCAAGGAGGGCCCAACCCTCAGGAGTTCATCACCAAGGTCACTCAGGAGCTGCAAGAATCGAGAGTCATGCACGACAATCACCGCTTACTCGACGTAGCTCCCCATCCAGGCGAGGATGGCGGGCTGCGCGTCTGCTTCGACTACCCAGGGCTCAACCGAGTCGCGTCTCAGGAGCGTTTCTGGCATTCGCCCGTGGGATGTTGCGAGGGTCCACCTCACAGCTATGTTTGCATGCCTTTCGGCCTGCCGAACGCGGCTGCTGCTCACCAGCGCCTAATGAGGAGCATTCTGGAAGCTCAGGAGGCCAGGCACCGCGCGTTCCTGGCGGAGATGGAGATGGACCTTGAGGAGCCGCCCGGACCCCCATAGCCTCCCGAGGCTCAAGGCTCCGATGGCTCGTGAGGATCAGCTTCTTCACCGTGCATCGTCAGCTACTCCAATACCCGCTCTGCAATGATACCAGGTGACATCTTTCGAGTTTCATTTCAGCTGGGAGCGCCCTCAGGGCTGCATCATTCCCAGGTCGCGTGGGTCCGTCCCCGCGGCATGTATCCGTTTTCCTTATGTCTTTAGTTCACTTTGCTGGGGGCGCCCCTCGGGCTGCATCATCCCCAAGCTGCTCAGGCCTGACCCAGTGGCATGTATCTTTCCTGCATCTATCTAAGTTGGTTTGGTTCATGCCTAACCTGTCTATGATTATCATCTCCTGCCCTCGCGGCCCCTTTTTCTCCCTCATGCAAACCACATGTTAAAAGGGGGGGCGCCTGAGCATTGTGACTCAGGGGCTCTTACTGGCTCTCCAGCCCTCACCCCCTGGCCTTGTCCACGGCATCACGACCTGGCATACCAGCGGCGGCTGAGCTTGCTCGAGGGCCGGGACCTGAGGACGTAGAGCATTTGCATCTAACCACCCTGCAGGAACCCTCAGAAGTCCAAGACTCAAGATCAGGCGCAACCCGCCTTGAGGTAGGGCCTCATGAGTCCCGCGCTGGCTCACGAGTGCCCAGATACACCTCGTCTAGCCCTACTATGCCGGCCACGTGTCAGGGCGGGGCTGTACACGCCCCGGGGGCTCCTCCCGGAGGGGGCCCCCCTCCCACGTACCAGTGGAAGCACCATGCTCCACACTGGCTGACGACACTGCCGAGGAGCAGCTATGCACGTACACATACGGAAGCGCTATGCTCCGCGCTGGTGATAAACAACTGAGGGCAGCCCACGGCTGTATCAACCTTAGGGAGCCAAGAGCTCAGTGCCTGGCCTCATCGCAATGCCTCCCCTCGGGAGCGCCACGCGAGGGGGCTGGACATGAGGACTACACCCGGGTCACGCCCGAGTGCATGCCACCCAGCCAGGTCCCTCGGACCTGGTCGTTGCGCGCCCCTCCCCAAGCGGAGCCAAGGTATGAACACCATTTGAGCGTCAAGGGGGACTCCTAAGCATCGCGACTCAGGAGCCTAACTGGTCATGTAGCCCGTCACTGCTTAGTTCCGAAAGGCTAATGGCGGTTGATGTATGCGCGGGGCCGGGCCCTGCCGACGTAGAATGACAGATCCACTCATACACCCCCCTCCCTATTTGTTGTTTGTGCGTCAAGGGGGACTCCTGAGCATCGCGACTCAGGAGCCTAACTTGCCACATAGCCCCTCACTCCTTGGTCCCGTCCTGGTGATCCGGTCGGGGCCAACGGCGGCTGAGGTATGCGCGGGCCCGGGCCCTGCCGACGTAGAACACAAAGCAAATAGGAAGGAAACCGCAAAATCTCACAAATTCAGAAGCAAATATTACAAACCATAAATTGTCCTCACGATACCAGACACAAGTTTAAATGCCTCCACGAGGCATGGTGCATGATGCAGGAGTTGAAACAGGAAAAGAAGCCGCGAGGAGATCACCCTTGGGCAGCGCCGTCGCCCGTGACGGAGTCGTGCTTGTCAGCTCCACCCCCCGAGGCCGCGGAACCAGCAACACCTGCCTTGGGCGCAGTGGAGAAGGCACGGAACTTCGCCAGCAAGGCCTCCACTCGGCCCTTCACGGCCTCAGCAGCAGCGACGGAGCACTCGGCGTCCACAGGCTCTAGCAGGTCGTCATGGTTGCCGTCAGGGTTGCCAAGATAGATGTGGCTAAGGATCCGCGTCAGCGCTACGGAAGAAAGGACGCGAGCTTCAACCTCGGCCATGGGGCCGATGCCAGGCACGACCTCCTCAAGCGCTTCGACCAAGAAGGGAAGCAGCTTGGCGGGGCCATCCGTGGCCCCGGCCAGCGGCTTCTCCAGACCATCATCATAAAGCTACTTCAGCGCCTTGCGAGATCTCACCTCGTAGTCCGTGAAAGCCGTGCGATCCTTGGCCAAGACCTTCGCCTTGGCGTCCAGCTCAATCCTCTCTGCCTTCAGCTTCTGCTCCAGTTTCTTCAGCCGGTCGCGATCAGCAGACAGTTCGGTGTCGCGGTCCTTGATGGCGGCCTCCCGAGCCTACATCTCGTCCTCCTTTGCCCGGCAGGCGCGAACCTCCTTGGCGAGCTCATCACGCAGACCTTGCAGCTCGCCCTCCACCGCCTTGCAGCGGACCTTGATAGTTGAAGCATCCTTCAACGCCGCATCGAGAGAGGCTATGGCCTGGGTGGCGACTTGCTTCTCCTCCTCGGAAGCCGCTGCAGCCTGGCTTAGTGCCGCTCGGACGGAGGCGTCAGAGCAAGCCCAACCAGAAATCAACTCCAGGCGCCCGACCACCAGGCGGGGGTTGGCGCCCTGGAGATCTTCTCGCAGCTGTCCCAGCTCAGCTGCAGCACGGTCCAGGGCGACGGAGGAAGCAGAGGAGTCAGGGACCAGAGGAGCAGGAGGAGAAGACGGCAGCGTAATCACGGCCTGGGAGGCTAGGACCTCCTGAGCCTTGGCAACTTCGGCGACAGCGTCAAGCGCCGGTGCCTCCAGAGTCAGCGGGGTCACGGGTGCTAGCCCCCCGCCAGAGCGTCCCTCCTGGCCTCGTGAGGATGACCGGGCAGAGAAGGTGCAAGATCCACTGCCTCCCCTTCCCGCAAGTGAAGGCGCGGCCACAACAGATGAGATTGCCCCAAGCGGGACCACCGTGTCCCCCTTCAGCCTCTTCGCCGCAGGCGGCGGCCTACCCAAACAATGGAGGATGTCAAGCCCTACCAGCAAAAATAAGAGCAAAGCAGAGTTCGAGTACTTACTGGTTAGTCGCCGCAAGCTCCAACGGCCTCCGGCCGAGCTTGAAGCCCGAGAGCCTCTTGCGGGGCGCAGCCTCGGGAGGTCCGACAGCAGAGAGGAGGGCGCACCAGAAGGGCTGGAACTGACTTTGGGCAATACCGGAGCCGGAGTAGACCCTCTGGAGATCAGCCCCGACCTGTCCTTCTTCGGGATCACGGGCAGGTCCTCTCCCCCTCACCTGGTGTCGGCCTCGTCGTCGTCTGGCATGGAGTGGAGGACGTTTGTCGGTGTTATAGGAACGGGGGTCCCCAGACTTGCCTGCCTCCGGCCTGCGGCGTGGCTCGAGGGGTGGCCTAGTACAGCCCATCTTCATCAACTCAAGCTCAAGACCCTCGCGAGGGGCCAAGCCTCGCGGGGCGGACGATGCAAGGCTTCCTCCGGAACGGCCTCACCAGGCAGGCTCGCAAGGAGGCGGAGAGATCAACGTAGGGGTACATCGCGAGGTGCTCATGACGCAAGCCATGACGATCGAGACCAGGCGGGCGCCGGCCTGCACAGTTTCCTTGTTTCCTCTTTGGTGCAAAGGGGGCAAGAGCAGGCGCGGGGTATCGAGGCATCAAGCAAAGGTTACCATTTCGGTGCAACAAGACCAAGACCAGCAGAGCGGCAGGACGGAGGTCACCATGGAGCCCAAGACGGCGTCATCGCCAGTGCCTTTGGCAGCCGAAGACCAACTTTAGTCAGGATAACTTGTACTAGATGTTCCCCTTCAAAATGGCCGTTGTTGGCTCCCTTCCCGGTCAATATTTGGGAAGAGGACCAGGGCCTCTCTATATAGAGATAGCCATCACCGTAGAAGGCATCGGGATCTCACCTAGAGCCAACAGAGACAGAGCAATTCCTCTCCAAGCACACCACCACAAGAACACCTCTCGCGAGGCTATTCTTCCTCTGTACTGTTCATCATCAGCCCCTGAGGCAATCCACCACACCACACACTGGATTAGGGTATTACACCATAATGGTGGCCCGAACCAGTATAAACCTCATGTCCCTTGTGTTGTTCATCGCGTAGCTTAGATTCGTAGCGAGGCGTTGGGACATGGATCGGTAGGGGGAAGATCGTGCACCCCAGAGTTTGAACCTTTAGGGTTTCGCCGAAACCCGATATCCGACATTTGGCGCGCCAGGTAGGGGTGCACCAGAATCTTTCTTCCGCTGTTCCGAGTTCAATCATTCGTCGCATCCATGGCTGATGCTAGCCGAGCTCGTGCCGAGTGTCGGGCTGCTCTCGCCGCCCGCGTCACCCAAATGGCTCCCGTCGGTGGGCCTCCCCATCGTTCTCTGTTGCCTGCCACCAACGCCGCCACGGGCCCAGTGGGGAACGAGCAGCAGGCGTCGTCGCTGCATCCCTTGGTGCGGCGGGAAGGCCGCACTGCCACTCCATCGCTGACTCCAGCTGGTTCGTCGTCTCACGCCTGTCGCGCTCCCACGAACGCGCATGCCGCATTGCTCCTGGCACGCGAGCTCCTGCACTACCACCCCGTCGACGACCTCTACGAGGAGTGGCTCGCTCGCATCACCGAGCTCGTCAGCGCCACAAGGGGCTCTCCTGCTCCGTCCCTCGCTCTGCCTCGCCCTCCGTCTTGCGTGGGTGATGCAGCTCAGGAGGTGCCTCCGCTACCTCCTCCCCAAGAAGGTGCCCTGGCTCCAAGGCGCGCGGCCCCTGGACGAGACCCACCGCGTCCAGCGCCCGCGAGACAAGAAAGGAGCTGCCAAGAAATCCCTCGTCCCCAAGAAGGTGCCCGCATGCTCCCTGCTCCAGCACGTCAAGACCGCATCCCTGCGCCAGCACGTCACGACCCCGCGCTGCCCCTGGCGGCGGCGCGGGGGAATCCCCAGGAGCAAGCCCCGCGTCAGCAAAGGGCTCCGGGGGCCACCGCAGGCTGCCGCGCCTTCACCATCGAGCTACGCAGTGTCGCCTGGCCGGGCAAGTTCAAACCGGATCTGCCTCCTCACTACGACGACACTTCCGACCCCGCGGAGTTCCTGCAGCTCTACGAGCTGGGCATCGAAGCGGCCAACGGAAACGAGAAGGTCATGGCGAATTGGTTTCCCATGGCGCTCAAAGATGGTGCCCGCAGCTGGCTCCTGAACCTGCCTCCTGGCACGATCTCCTCTTGGGACGAGATCCGCACCCGCTTCATCGCCAACTTCTAGGGCACTCGCGACCGCCCTCCGATCATGGGTGACCTGCGCCGTATCAAGCAGCAACCTGAAGAGACCCTGGAGAAGTACATCCAATGCTTCAATAGGGCTCGCCTCAAGATTACCAAGGTGACCGAGGAGGCCATCAGCTCAACGTTCTCTGATGGCGTCCGCGACGTCAAAATGAAGGAGGAGCTGGCAATCCATGAGGATCTATCCACATCTCTGGAGCTGTTAAACCTGGCAACCAAGTGCACAAGGGCTGAGGAGGGGAGCCTCTCCCTCCTCGAGCTCCCAGCTACTGACCCAGAAGAGAAGAAGGCCAAGGCCAAGGATGTGAAGCACAAAGGAGCATCCGTGCTCGCAGTAGAGCCAGACATGAAGCACGGCAGGGACCAGCCGGAGTCGTCCAAGGGCAGCTGGTACTACGTGTACCACGACCTCCACACCCACAACACCAACGAATTCCAAGAGCTCAGGGCCGTGCGAGAAGGACGTATCGGTCGACGCCCCGAGCGCAGCGATCGGGGCTATGGCCGAGGAGGAGGATGAGGTGGAGGACGATGGGACGACCGAGGCCCTCGCCAAGGGTGGCGTGACCGGCCTCGCAAGGACCGCCGGTAGGACCAACCTCGCGAGGGGGCTTGGAGGGATCAGCCTCGCGAGGATTACCCGCAGGGAAACACAGGCCTTCCTCCTCTGCCACCACCGCCAAGAAGGAATGACGACCACCATCAGGACGAGGTGGCTGGGGGCTTCCAGGAGCCAAGTGCTATCGCTTGCATCCTGGGCGGTGCCCAGGCCCCAGCTGCTCAGTGCATCTTCAAGCAGTTTGCTCGCGAGGTGAACACAGTCCTCCCCAAGCTCGAGGCCACGCGCCTTCTCAGGTGGTCCACGTGCGCCATCATGTTCAGCTTAGCGGATCAGCTCAAGTGTGCGGCTATAGCCGGTGTCCTCCCAATGCTTTGTTCCCCAGTCATCAGCAATGTGTAAGTTACCAGGACCCTCATCGATGGCGGCGCAGGACTCAACGTTCTGTCCATCGAGACGTTCAACAATCTCCAAGTGGCATATGATCAGCTTCAACCAACCAAGCCTTTCTCAGGAGTCACTGACGGCTCCACCACCCCGATAGGGCAGGTCCTCCTCCCTGTCACCTTTGGACAGTGCAAGAACTACCGTACCGAGCTCATCGACTTCGACGTTGCCTACATTCGCCTGCCATACAATGCCATCCTCGGGTATCCAGCCCTGGCCAAGTTCATGGTAGTGACTCACCATGGTTACAATGTCCTCAAGATGCTGGGAAGCGGCGGAGTCATCACAGTCCCCTGCGAAGAAAAAGACGCAGTGTGTTCTCTCGAGCGTGCCTTCCAAGCTACATCAGTTGAGGACCCAGACAGCAAGAATGAGAACCTTCCCGAGGCAGTTCGTAAGAAGAAGAAGACATCACCCAGCTCAAGGCCTCAGGAGGCAGGCATCTCCGGAGGCACCGCGCCAGGATCTGCACCCGTCCAAGGGGCGCCTCCATCCATCGCATAGGAAGGCGTGCCTGTTGCCCTCCTCGGGCAAGGCTTGGGGGCTCTCTCCTGGAGGGCCTCAGACTTTGCCAAGATCACGAGGGAGGCGCTTGGGCACCACTTGGAGGCGTGCTTCGCGGCACGTTTCCCTCAGGAAGGCATGAGGCAAGGAGGGCCCAACCCTCAGAAGTTCATCACCAAGGTCATCCAGGAACTGCAGGAATCGAGAGTCATGCGCGGCAATCGCCTCTTGCCCGGCGTAACTCCCCATCCAGGCAAGGATGGCGGGCTGCGCGTCTGCATCGACTACCCCGGGCTCAACCGAACCGCGTCTCAGGAGCGTTTCTGGCCTTCGCGTGTGGGACGTTGCGAGGGTCCACCGCGCAGCTATGTTTGCATGCCTTTCGGCCTGCCGAACGCGGCTGTTGCTCACCAGCGCCTGATGCGGAGCATTCTGGAAGCTCAGGAGGCCAGGCACCGTGCCTTCCTAGCGGAGATGGAGATGGACCTTGAGGAGCCGCCCGGACCCCCAGAGCCTCCCGAGGCTCAGGGCTCCTGAGGATCGGCTTCTTCACCGCGCATCGTCAGCTACTCCAACACCCGCTCTGCAATGATATCAGGTGAAATCTTTCGTGTTTCATTTCAGCTAGGAGCGCCCTCAGGGCTGCATTATTCCCAGATCGCGTGGGTCAGTCCCTGCGGCATGTATCCATTTTGTTTATGTCTCTCGTTTACCTTGCTGGGAGTGCTCCTCGGGCTGCATCATCCCCAAGCCACTCGGGCCTGACCCAGTGGCATGTATCCTTCCTGCATCTATCTAAGTTGGTTCTCCTTCATGCTTAACCTGCCTGTGATCATCGCCTGCTCGATTGACATCTACCTTTGGAGCCGCTCCCTTTGGCACGACGCTTGCGCATGGGTCCGTCCCTGCAACGCCGACAAATCTGAGTGGTCGAGCTCTGGCCGCGGCAGCCCCGCAAAGTGCTACCTCACCAGGCCCTCAGTGCCCTCGTCACTCTCTCAGAGCAACCAATGGCTGGCCGGCAATCGTAATGGCAATCCTTGCTTCCCTCATGTTGGTTTATAGGGTCCACCTAAGGAGTAATGTGGGGGGCGTTGCGAGCTCTCTCTCTCTCTCTCTCTCTCTCTCTCTCTCTCTTGCCCGTGCGATCCGCTTGCGCGTTAAAAGGGGGGCTCCTAAGCATCGCGACTCAGGAGCTCTAACTGGCTCTCCAGTCCTCACCCCTTGGCCTTGTCCACGACATCGCGACCTAGCATACCAGCGGCGGCTGAGCTCGCTTGAGGGCCGGGACCTGAGGACGTTGAGCATGAAGGAGAGTGCGGGGAAAGGAGGAGAAGCTCACGAAGGCCTGACCCAGCGACATCCCAGCTGCCGACACGCAGGTCCGGCACCTCGTGAAGGAACGGCTCCTGGAACAGCTAATCAATGCGACACCAAACCCTCACTTAATGCGGCTCTGTGACAGCGACTTTGCCTTCCTTTCTCGCCTTTTGGCGACTGCTTGAGCGCTATGGGGGACCTCCTAAGCATCGCGCCTCAGGGGCTCTTACTGGACCTCGGGCCGCTCACCTCCTGGCCTTGACCACAGCATCGCGACCTGGCATACCAGCGATAGCTGAAGCCTGCCTGGGGACCGAGACCTATCAACGTAGATCACCAAGCCGTCGTGAGGTTAGAAAGGGGGACCAAGCTGAGATAGGACAAGCATCTTGCACCACTTCATAATAAGGATAATATCAACAAAGACACAACCGACGATTTACATGCCCCCATGGGGTACTTCCTTGGTTCCTCGCAGGAAACAAAAGACGCAAATCCTAAGGAGCCCTGACTACATGTGCCTCCATGGCCGACGCCATCATCAAAAGTGGGCCACCAAGCACCGGCGCCAACCCCATCCAGATCGGTAGCGCCCGGTGGCTTGACGCAGCCTGCCTGCTTGATGGCCTTGCTCGAGGGGCTCGTAGCTGTCGTCGCTCATCTCCGGAGTCACGAGAAGCTCGGGAGAGTCATTGGACTACCCAGCATCTCCGCTGCTCCCAGAGGGGCCGCTGAGGAAGTGGAGGGTAGACTCAGCCCTTGCCATGCCGACGTCCTGGCCGCCTCCTCTGGGGCAGCACTCCAGCCGGTGTCCTTCCGCGTCGAAGACCTTAAAGAGCATCCGGTAGGCGCCGTCATATTCGAGATGAATCATGAGGGCACCTCCAGTTTGATAGACCAGGGTGATGTCACCCCAGCCCCGGGTCATGTCGACCTTGCCCGGAGCGACGACCTCGACCTCCGCTCCGGTCGCGGGGGTACTGCAGTCGGCGTGCTGCAGCCAGAGCTCAAGAGGCCCCCTCGGTGGCATCTCGAAGGCAAAGGAAGGAGGAAGGCATATCCAGGAGCTTGGAGGCATGGCGGCGTGAAGTACGAGCTCGCGAGAGGGTCCGCGGCATGGACTCCAGGAGCGATGGCACGTACCTCCACAACTCATCGGCGCTACCGACGGTGCAGGCGACGCTGCTCGGCGTCTTCCTCCCCAGGGCCCTCAGCCCGGGCGTACAGAGGTAGCGGAAACCCAGGGGGTGGCCGCTCGTACCAAGGCCTCAATGTCTCCGGCCGAGCAACCTCGTCACGGCGGCCGGGGACCGGCCGCTTCTTCGGCGGGAGTGGGTTGGGCCCCTCTCGAGGGCCCTTTCCCTTCTCCTCGGCTGAGAACCGGCGGATCAGCGCCATTGGCGTCATGATGGAGGAGGAGCGAGGAAGAAGGAGCGGAGCAAGAAGAGATGGACTGCGGGGGCTCACGCCTCTCCGTACTTATAGACCAGAGGAGGCCAACCGTCGGCCTCCACGATCGCAACTAATCATGACTCATTTTTGCATGCAGGACTCATCAAATCGGGCAGTTGCCGAGGCAGCGTGGGGAAGCGGAGACGCCCACGTCCAATCAACCGCCACGCGGCGACCAAATCCGCAGGCTGTTGGGGCCCGCGGCGCTCCGCACTTGCCCTTTCGCTTTGCTGCTAAGCCAAGTCCGAGCGCGCCTTGGGCCCGGGGGCTACTGTCGGCGTTCTGGGAATGGGGTTCCCTAGACTTGCCTGCCTGTGGCCTGCGGCGTGGCTCGAGGGGTTGCCCAGTACAGCCCATCTTCATCAACTCAAGATCAAGACCGTCGCGAGGGGCCAAGCCTCATGGGGCGGACGACGCAAGGCTTCCGCAGGAACGGCCTCACCAGGCAGGCTTGCGAGGAGGCGGAGAGATCGAGGCAGGGGTACCTCGCGAGGTGCTCGTGACGCAAGCCATGACGATCGAGACCAGGCGGGCGCCAGGCGGGCACCGGCCTGTACAGTGTCCTTGTTTCCTCTTTGGTGCAAAGGGGGCAAGCGCAGGCGCGGGGTACCGAGGCATCAAGCAAAGGTTACCATTTCAGTGCAACAAGACCAAGACCAGCAGAGCGGCAGGACGGAGGTCACCGTGGAGCCCAAGACAATGTCATCGCCAGTGCCTTTGGTAGCCGAAGACCAACTTTAGTCAGGATAACTTGTACTAGATGTTCCCCTTCAAAATGTCCGTTGTTGGCTCCCTTCCCGCTCAATATTTGGGAAGAGGACCAGGGCCTCTATATATAGAGATAGCCATCACCGTAGAAGGCATGAGGATCTCACCTAGAGCCAACAGAGACGGAGCAATTCCTCTCCAAGCACACCACCACAAGAACACCTCTCGCGAGGTTGTTCTTCCTCTGTACAGTTCATCATGAGCCCCTGAGGCAATCCACCACACCACACACTGGATTAGGGTATTACACCACAACGGTGGCCCGAACCAGTATAAACCTCATGTCTCTTGTGTTGTTCATCGCGTAGCTTAGATTCGCAGCGAGGCGTTGGGACGTGGATCGATAGGGGGAAGATCTTCGCGCGCACCCCCGAGTTGAAACCTGAAGGGTTTTGCCGGAACCCGATATCCGACAACGTTGGACCTGCGCCAGGGCGAAGTCTCCCTCGTCTCCTCGGTGGTCGCCTCCGAGTCACGCTCCTCCTCTTCCTCATCTTCCTCCTCTCCCCGCCGGAATCATCGGAGGACAACTCCACCGTCGCCGCCGCCGCCTGGCCCTCAGGAGGCACTACCGGCACCAGACCGTCCCCGTCAAAGGTGGGCATGGCGTCCACCTGTTCCCAGTCGTCGCGAAGGAACAAGGGGACAGGAGCGCCCTCCAGGCTTGCCACGTCCTCCCCGACCAGGAAGCAGAGAGCTCGGGCCAGATCCTCATCAGCCAGAGCCTTTGAGTTCAGGCGGAGATCAGCGTCCGCATCCTCGAGCCTCCACAACGGGCGCGAGTGCGCCTGAAGTGGGGCCACCCGATGCGCCAGGAACTCCCTCAGGAGCGTGGCCCCGGTCAGCTTCGCCGCCTTCATGTTGCTAGGCCTCAGGTCGGCGTTCATCTTCTCCAGCACCAGCCTTGCCCGCCGGTCGTCAAGCTTCGCACAGGACCACGCCTCATCGGCCTGGGGCTGCCCCGTGGGCAGCGCTAGCCGAGAGTTGATGCATCCGGCATCCAGCATGACCCACTTGCTCCGGAAGCCATCGACCCTCTTCTCGGCCTTCAAGATCACGTTGGCTTTGGAGTACGCAACAAAGCCAGTGCACGCAGAGGCATGCACGCTGGTGACTCGGAGGAAGAAGAAGTGGCGCAGCAAGGCCACGGAAGGCATCACCCCGACGTGCGCCTCGCAGTAGTAGGCGAAAATTGACAGGAGAAGAACAGAGTTGGGATGGAGATGCAGAGCCTGCAGCTTATAATGGCGGAGGACAGCATAGAAGAACTCGGAGAAAGGAGGCACCAGGCCATCGATGACGGCGCTCATGAAGAAGGGATAGAAGGTGCTCCCCTTGTCCTCCGGCTGGGCGGAGCCGGGTCGGAGCGCAGTCTCCCCCATCTCGCTGCCTTGCACCACCGTCATCAGGCGCATGAGGGCGAGATTCTTCTTCGTCATGTTGGGGGAATCCAGAGCCGGCGAGTACCAGGCCGATGGAGCCTTGGTCGCGGTCTTGCGGGGCGCCATTGCTCACTGGAGGAGAAAGGATGAGGCGGATCTGGAGATTTTGGAAGCAGGAGGGCAAGAACAAGAAACGGGATCAGGAGCAAGCCGAATGAGAGCAATGAAGGTAAGCCTAACCCAGGCCAGCCTTTTGTCAAGCGGGCAGTTGCCGAGGTAGCGTGGGGAAGCGGAGACACTCACGTCCAATCAACCGCCACGCGGCGACCAAGGCCGCAGGCTGTTGGGGCCCGCCGCGCTACACACTTCCCCTTTCGCTTCACTGCTAAGCCAAGTCCGATCATGCCTTGGGCCCGGGGGCTACTGTCGGCGTTCTGGGAACGGGGTTCCCCAGACTTGCCTGCCTGTGGCCTGCGGCGTGGCTCAAGGGGTGGCCCAGTACGGCCCATCTTCATCAACTCAAGCTCAAGACCCTCGCGAGGGGCCAAGCCTCGCGGGACGGACGATGCAAGGCTTCCTCAGGAATGGCCTCAACAGGCAGGCTCGCGAGGAGGCGGAGAGATCAAGTCAGGGGTACCTCGCGAGGTGCTCATGACGCAAGCCATGACGATCGAGACCAGGTGGGCGCTAGCCTACGCAGTGTCCTTGTTTCCTCTTTGGTGCAAAGGGGGCAAGCGCAGGCGAGGAGTACCGAGGCATCAAGCAAATGTTACCAATTTGGTGCAACGAGACCAAGACCAGTAGAGCGGCAGGACGGAGGTCACCATGGAGCCCAAGGTGGCGTCATCGCCAGTGCCTTTGGCAGTCAAAGACCAACTTTAGTCAGGATAACTTGTACGAGATGTTCCCCTTCAGAATGGCCGTTGTTGTCTCCCTTCCTGCTCAATATTTGGGAAGAGGACCAGGGCCTCTATATATAGGGATAGCCACCACAGTAAGGGGGGCAGATCGAGTTCTCATCAGATCGAGAGGCGATCGAACTCACGCAAGTAGTACACCGCAGCAGCCCAAGAACACCTCTCGCGAGGCTGTTCTTTCTTTGTACTGTTCATCATCAGCCCCTGAGGCAATCCACCAGACCACACACTAGATTAGGGTATTACACCACAACGGTGGCCCGAACCAGTATAAACCTTGCGTCCCTTGTGTTCATCGGGTTGCTTAGATTCTCAGCGAGGCGTTGGGACGTGGAACGGTAGGGGGAAGATCTTCGCGCGCACCCCAGAGTTCGAACCTTAATGGTTTTGTCGGAACCCGATATCCGACAAAACACAAACTCCTTGTGATTATTAAACGGGTCACGAATTACACCCAAGGTCTCCAGTTTGGGCGCAGAGACGACAGTTATTTGTGAAGGTGTATAACAATTATCAAGGAGCAACCTTTCAAGTGAAGGGGCATCTTCGATGATGAGCTGTTGTCCTTCAAGACCAATTCCAGTGCTTTTAAGGTGAGGCGACTTTATTTGGAGATAATTGATACGGATTTCTATTCCCAAAACAATCAGGAAGCGCTCCAGGGCAGGGCAACTGGAGTGGATGATGCTGTGCGGTGAGGCCTCCGACAGATAAACCACCACAAGCGAAAGTTTTTTTAGCAGTGGGACTCGAAGCATTTGTACCAGATCGTCTCGTAGATGGCACCGGGTGAGGGAGTCCTGGATTAGGGGGTATCCGAACAGCCGGACTATATGCTTTGGCCGAATTGTTGGACCGTGAAGATACAAGACTCAAGACTTCGTCCCGTGTCCGGATGGGACTCTCCTTTGCATGGAAGACAAGCTTGGCGATCCAGATATTGGATCTCCTTCTTTGTAACCGACTCTGTGTAAACCCTATCCCCCTCCCGTGTCTATATAAACCGGAGGGTTTAGTCCATAGAGGGACAATCATAATCATCATAGGCTAGCTTCTAGGGTTTAGCCTTTTACGATCTCGTGGTAGATCAACTCTTGTAATACTCATATCATCAAGATCAATCAAGCAGGAAGTAGGGTTTTACCTCCATCAAGAGGGCCCGAACCTGGGTAAAACATTGTGTCCCTTTCCTCCTTTTACCATTAGCCTTAGACGCACAGATCGGGACCCCCTACCCGAGATCCGCCGGTTTTGACCCCGACATTGGTGCTTTCATTGAGAGTTCCTCTGTGTCGTCGCTGCAAGGCTCAATGGCCCGTCTCGTTGTCAAGGACAACATCACCTCTGGGGGAGCACTGGTTGTAGGCCAAACTCTCCGACTAGGCGGCTTCGTCCGCCCGATCAACTTCCGCGCCGCCGATGACCTCTCGGGTCATCAAAAACAGCCTCCACGTCAACTCGGAACTCGCCGAACAGATGGATCCAATGGAGCTCTCCTCCCTCAGTGAGCTCTTGGATCGCAACGCCGCTTTGGGAGTCGCTATAGACTATGATCGGATTGGGCTTAAACCCGATCAAAGGGATATTAAAACCCCACCGGTCACCCACGAGATAGCGGTAGTGGAAGAGCCACACATGGATTACCCCTCTATTTTGAGGACGAACTATGTCCGGATTACCGAGCTCTCTGAGCCGGATACCTGTTCACGGAAGGACATGACCCAGACCCCGAACTTAGAATCGGGCAACAGGCCGGAAAAATCGGGCATCACTCCGGAGCCCGAGCTGCCAAGCCCGGAAAGCTCCTCTGCCCCAGGGCGTTAGATCAGATCAGAATCCAGATTTAACTAACCACTTCCACCCTGACTTAAGCTGTCTCTCCCATATCCGACAAGAGCCCCAAGAGACAGTACATCGCTACTGGGCCAGATTCCTCCTTGTGATAAACAAGGTCAAGGACTGTCGTGATGAGGACGCAATCTCACTTTTCTGCAAAAATTGCACGAGCAAAGGGATCCTTAATGCTATAAGTCGCCGTGACATAGTACATTTTGCCGACTTAGCAGCCATAGTACAGAAGTACTATGCGATGGAAAGTGCCTGGAAAACCCAAACAGACTTTTGGGATAATCTGGCTCTCACTAAACCCTTCCTCCGAGCTAAAAGGGCAAACTCTCGTAAGTTACCCGATCCAATTACCGAAAAGCCAAAGCCCACCCCAGGGCGTGGAAGAATGGCTCAATGGGCCATGCAAAATTCACAGCACGCCGGACACTACACCAACGCATAGCCTTAGAGCATGTTGGATACTCCGGCAGGTAGCAAAAAGCGGCGAGGATCTTCTTGTAGACCATAGAGCAGAGCAACATCCCGCCGAAGACAACAATGCGGTACTGATAGTCTTCGAGACTTTCGCCTCAAATAATAGGCGCAAGCGAGTTCATCGAAATTTCACTGAAATCTGCCACCTGGCAAAAGTAAATCCGTGGAACGACACTGCTATAACTTTCAGTGCCAGTGACGAACCTCAGTTCCATACAGTCCCGGCACCAGCCGCTTTGGTCCTTAGCCCAATCGTGGATGGCTTTCGGCTCACTAAAGTACTGATGGACGGCGGAAGCAGATTAAACTTGATCTATGAAGAAACACTCAACAAGATGGAAATTGATAAAAGACGGATTGAGCAAAGAGACACGACCTTCAGGGGAATCATCTCTAGTCGGGAGGCGCAGTGTGCGGGAAAAATCACACTTGATGTGGTATTCGGCACCCTAGAGAATTATAGGTCCGAAGAAATCACATTCCAAGTGGCTCCTTTCAGCAGCGGATACCACGCCCTTTCAGGGCGGGACGCATTCACGAGCTTTCAAGCTATATCCCATTATGGTACATGAAGCTTAAAATGCTCGGACCCAATGGAATCATCACTCTAGCTACTGATCCGGACGTCGCACTCCGCGCCGAAAATAAAACTGCAGCACTAGCCCTGGAAGCATTATCCGAAGCCCTAGCGGCTGAAGAACTAACAACGCTGCACGCCACAGTGGTCAGGGACGATGTGATACTCGACAAACGACCCACCACCTCATTTAAACCCGCAGACGAGATAGTCTAATTCTAGGTCCATCCAACGGACCCCACAAAGACAGCTTCCATCGGGACACAGTTGAGCCCCAGAATGGACGCTGCACTACGAGACATCCTTCAGACATGCCGAGCATCCCATGCAGGCTGGCCGAACACAGCCTCAATATACTGAAAGGATACAAGCCCGTTAAACAGACTCTTAGGCGCTTCTCAGAGCCTAAACGGCAAGCCATGGGAGAAGAGCTAGCCAAGCTACTTGAGGCCGGATTCATCAGAGATATCAAGCATCCGGATTGGCTGGCAAATCTGGTAATGGTACCAAAGAAGGACAAATCCTGGCGCCTATGCATCTCCAAAGAGGAAGGGCGGCAGCTCTTGGCTGAAATCCATGCCGGACTCGGCGGGCACCACGCTGCGGCTCGGGCACTTGTCAGCAAGGCCTTCCGTACAGGCTTTTATTGGCCGACAGCCCGAGCAGATGCACAGGACCTTGTCCAACACTGTGTCGGTTGCCAGCTCTTTGCCAATCAGAGCCATATGCCCCCTACCGCTCTCCAAACAATCCCCATTACTTGGCCCTTTGCGGTCTGGGGGCTGGATATGGTCGAACCCCTTAAAAGGGGAAGCTATAAGAAAAAAATACTTATTGGTCATGGTGGACAAGTTCACCAAATGGATAGAAGCCAAAACAGTTAAAACGGCCGAATCCGGACCAGTGATAGACTTCATATCAGGGGTTGTACACTGTTACGGCGTCCCCCACAGCATCATCACTGACAATGGCTCAAACTTCACAGCCGATGAAGTGAAAACTTGGTGCGGCAACATGGGCATCAAGCTCGATTACGCCTCCGTCTACCATCCCCAAACAAACGGCCATGTCGAACGTGCAAACGGTCTCACCATGAGCGACATCAAACCTATACTAGTGCGGTGCTTGACAGAATCGGACACACACTGGGTCGAGGAGCTCGACTCCGTACTCTGGGGGATGCGGAACACGCCGAATCGCACCACCAGGTACACATCATTTTTTATAGTGTACGGCGCAGAAGCAGTACTGCCTTGTGACATAATCCATGACTCACCTCGCGTACGCACGTACGAAGAGAAGGAAGCCGAGTTAGATCGGCTGGACAACTTAGATGCCCTGGAGGAAGAGCGCGACGTCGCAAAAGCCCGTTCTGCATTCTATCAACAGCAGGCTCGACGGTATCAAATCAGAGAAGTGTGGGCCAAAACTTATAATGTTGGCGAACTCGTTCTACGCCTACCGGAGAAATAGAAGGACAAGCTCAAACCTAAGTGGGAGGGTCCCTTCATTATTGATAGAGTTCTCACCGGAGGAGCGTACCGTCTGCGTAACGCATCTGATAACAGACTCGAGCCGAACCCATGGAACGCGGCCAGACTCCGGAGATTCTACGCCTAGTGTCGAACTCAATGTTCGTCTCCTTACCCCCGCTCTTTTAATTGTGTTCCTCCCCTTTTTTCCTTTCTCGCCCTTTTTCCCTTCTTCACACAAAGTATTCAATATAGTGCGGTTGCTCGGATCAGTCCGGCCGCACCATGTGTGTAAACCATACCTGGGGGCTTCCTATATGGAAGCTAAATATAATTACTTTCATGGCTTCTTGCCTATCACATATGCATTCTTTTTCCATATGTTCCTTTTCTTCACCATTATATGCATCGATATGACTTAAGATGTGGCCATGCTGGGTTGCCTGGCTCTTGTGTTTATGCCCTACGTTCCCGTTAATTCGGCTAGGGCATAAGGGGAGCACCTCTGCGATTGTTACTGCTGGTTCAGCCGGATGTGTACCTCAGACTGGGTGAAGTCGAAAGCTAGCGTTCTTAAGGGAATATTCGGTCGGTGAACAAAAGATGTTTCTTTCGTTTAGTACAACGTGAACCCCCAGAAGTTTTGTATCCTGCTAATCTGTTATAAGTCAGGACATGCACATCGATGCATGCGTACCCAGGGAAAGGAACCCCTAACGGAACTATTCTCCCTGTAAGATGTTTCTTACTACCCATGTAATATAACATAACTAGTTGGGTACTTGTCTGTTCAAGCAGTTATGACCCCTACGCTTGGTTTCCACGCATACCCCGGTTCTGCATAACTGAGCGGGTATTTAGATACACCATGGACTGTCGGATCCGGGGGCTGAAGCAAAAAGGTCCGCCATGACAAATGATTTTTATTCCGGCTAGGGACTACATATGTCCATTGAAATACATAGTCACTTGCACTGACTACATTCTTCCTCTATACCGTCCAATAGGGTATCTAGCTTGCAATCCTGTTGGAAATACTTTGCGGCTAACGCTACATGGTCATACACTAGACTCACGGGAATTTCTTGCCCATCTGGCCCTGCCGGTCCGACTTCGGCCATATGGTTCGGGTCAAGCTTGGTGTAGCGCGTCTTCACCATGGCCCAGGCTTCCCTTGCACCTTGTCGGCCGGCTGACATGTTCCACAACCGGAAGCGCCGGTGTGCTCCTTGGAGAATATCCACGAGCTCCCCCATGCCTCTTGGCAGGGAAGTGGATGGCCACAAAGCCTGGGAAATACCCTGCATCACCTACCAAACTCGTTCGTGTAGCTGTGAGAGGTCTTGCAGTAAATCGCCTGCGGGCCCGGGCATCTCCTCTTCAGGACGGCTTGTCAACATACCTACAGATATAAACTCTTTTAATATGCTTCCTCGCCGAGCTGTATTGCAGTTCATTTTGGCACTTACCATAAATTTCGCGATGAAGCCTTTTGTTCTCCTTCACGGAGTCCGCCAGCTGAGCTCGAACATCTGATAATTCGATGCCCAGCCGGACGTTGGCATCTTGGAGATTGTTTTTCTCCTACCTAACCTGCGTAAGTACACGCTCGCCAGCCTTCAGCTATCTTTGGAGATGCGACTCGCTATCTCTTAGGATCTCCGGATTCGTCCCGAGATTGTCTGCAGAATTTTCTGTTAGACTTATGACGCAAGCCAATTGCTAACTGGTATATTCCTTTAAGATTTCTCTATTGAGACAAATGTTACCAGATGAGGCCTTCTAGGATGCCTCTAGCCTGGCAACCGCGGCCCTCAGCTGGGTCTTGCACTCCTCCAGCTCTTGAGACAATTGGGTATTCTTCTCTACAAATACCTGTACATAAAATGATCCTTAAATCAGTTGTTCCAACCGTTTCAAGTCTCAGGGGCTACTGCTATACATGATTATCAAATTTCCTTACACGTATATCTTTTGCATACTGGTCCGTCGCTCGGGCGAGCCCGTCTTGAGCAGCTCGGATGTATGCGTCTCCCGAATTGAAAGCATTGAATGCCTCCTCGGAAAAGATGCTATTGCAAAGTACGCTCTACTTCGGAATTTGAGGCGGAGAGCATATCCGCATCCTCTGTCGGAGGACAATTCGGCATCGGCCCCGCATTGGCCTCCTCTCTCGAAGCCGGTTCTGGAATCCGGCTGGTGGAGGCGTGATCGGCAGGATCTCCGGATATAGTCCGGCGACTCCTATTTCTGCAAGAGCACGAAGGACGTTGTTACATTTCAAATATGATAATCACAGAGAAAGTTTTAGCCATACCTCTGTAACGGTGTTTCGGCCCTAACCGCCTTCCTCTTAAGCCTGCCTGCTGACTCGGACGCCCTTTGCCGACGAACCCCTAGGGGCTCGGCGCCGCGTTCTGATGGTCGTCTCTATAAAAATACGATATTTTATGCATAAGGCATGGTATAAGAAAGGATTCCTCTTAAGAGGATAAGGTTTTGGCTTTGCTTACACGCGATGCAGGTAGCAGTCCGGGGTAGTGATACATCCATTTTGCATCAAACTTTTATATCAATATTTATTGAATTATGGGCTGTTATTACACATTATATATCAATACTTATAGCTATTCTCTCTTCTTTTACAAGGTTTACCATGAAGAGGGGGAATGCCGGCAGCTGGAATTCTGGCTGGAAAAGGAGCAAACATTGGAAACCTATTCTGCATAGCTCCAAAAGTCCTGAAACTCCACGAAACATCTTTTTGGAATTAATAAGAATTTTTGGGCGGACGAAATACACTAGGGGGCCCACACCTCATCCAGGAGAGTGGGGGCGCGCCCCCCTACTAGGCGCGCCCCTGTCTCCTGGACCCCCTGGTGGGCCCCCGGTGTCTATCTTCTGCTATATTAGAGCTTTTACCCTGGAAAAAAATCGTGGGCATGCTTACGGGATGAAACTCCGCCGTCAGGAGGCGGAACCTTGGCAGAACCAATCTAGGGCTCTGGCGGAGCTATTCTACCAGGGACACTTCCCTCCGGGAGAGGGAAATCATCACCAACATCATCACCAACGATCCTCTCATCGGGAGAGGGTCAATCTCCATCAACATCTTCACCAGCACCATCTCCTCTCAAAACCCTAGTTCATCTCTTGTATCCAATCTTGTATCAAAACCACAAATTGGTACCTGTGGGTTGCTAGTAGTGTTGATTACTCCTTGTAGTTGATGCTAATTGCTTTACTTGGTGGAAGATCATATGTTCAGATCCTTTATGCATATTATTACCCCTCTGATTATGAACATGAATATGCTTTGTGAGTAGTTACGTTTGTTCACGAGGACATGGGTGAAGTCTTGCTATTAGTAGTCATGTGAATTTGGTATTCGTTCGATATTTTGATGAGATGTATGTTATCTTTTCCTCTAGTGGTGTTATGTGAACATCGACTACATGACACTTCACCATTATTTGGGCCCAGAGGAAGGCATGGGGAAGTAATAAGTAGATGATGGGTTGCTAGAGTGACAGAAGCTTAAACCCTAGTTTATGCGTTGCTTCGTTAGGGGCTGATTTGGATCCATATGTTTATTGCTGTGGTTAGGTTTACCTTAATACTTCTTTTGTAGTTGCGGATACTTGCAATATGGGTTAATAATAAGTGGGATGCTTATCCAAGTAAGGGAAGTACCCAAGCACCGGTCCACCCACATATCAAATTATCAAAGTACCGAACGCGAATCATATGAACGTGATGAAAACTAGCTTGACAATAATTCCCATGTGTCCTCGGGAGCTCCTTTCTCATTATTAGAAATTGTACATGCTTATCCTTTGCTACATAAAGGATTGGGACACCTTGCTGCACTTTTTTTTACTTTATTTACTTGTTACTCATTACCATTTATCTTATCACAAAACTATCTATCACCTACAATTTCAGTGCTTGCAGAGAAAACCTTACTGAAAACCGCTTATCATTTCCTTCTGCTCCTCGTTGGGTTCGACACTCTTACTTACCGAAAGGACTACAATTGATCCCCTACACTTGTGGGTCATCAAGACTCTTTTCTGGCGCCGTTGCCGGGGAGTGTAGCGCTTTTGGTGAGTGGAACTTGGTAAGGAAACATTTATATAGTGTGCTGAAATTTTTTGTTACTTCTCACTATGGAAACTAATCCTTTGAGGGGCTTGTTCGGGGTATGTTTACCCCGACCAGAAGAGCAAAGAGTTGCTCCTCAACCTACTGAACTTTATGAAAATATTTACTTTGAGATTCCTTCGGGTATGATAGAGAAACTGCTAGCTAATCCATTTGCAGGAGATGGAACTTTGCATCCTGATTTACACCTTGTCTTTGTGGATGAAGTTTGTGGATTATTTAAGCTTGCAGGTATTCCCGATGATGTTGTCAAAAGGAAGGTCTTACCTTTATCTTTGAAGGGATATGCATTGACATGGTATAGGCTATGTGATGATATGAGATTTTGGAATTATAAGCGATTGAAGTTGGAATTTCACTAGAAGTTCTATCCTATGCATCATGTTCATCGTGATCGTAATTACATATATAATTTCTGGCCTCGCGATGGAGAAAGCATCGCTCAAGCTTGGGGGAGGCTTAAGTCAATGATATATTCATGCCCCCAATCCTGAGCTCTCCCTGGAAATGATTATTCAGAATTTCTATGCTCGGCTTTCTCTTGATAATCGCAACCTGCTCGATACTTCCTGTGCTGGCTCATATATGCTGAAGACTATTGATTTCAAATGGGACTTGTTGGAAAGAATTAAACGCAACTCTGAAGATTGGGGTTCCGATGATGGTAAGGAGTCAGGTATAACACCTAAGTTCGATTGTGTTAAATCTTTTATGGATACCGATGCTTTCCGTGGATTTAGCGCTAAGTATGGACTTGACTCTGAGATAGTAGCTTCTTTCTGTGGATCTTTTGCTACTCACGTTGATCTCCCTAAAGAGAAGTGGTTTAAATATAATCCTCCTGTTGAAGTAAAAGTAGTTGCACCTATTACAGTTGAAGAAAAGACTATCACCTATAGTGATCCTATTGTTCCTACTACTTATGTTGAGAAACCTCGTTTTCCTATTAGGATAAAGAATCACGCTAAAGCTTCGACTGTTGTTCGTAAGAGTAATACTAGGACTTATACACCTCCTGAGCAAATTAATGTTGAACCTAGTATTGTTGTGGTTAAGGATCTCTTGGATGAGGATTTAGGTGGGCATGTTATTTATTTCTGTGGTGAGACTGCTAATATTGCTAGACCAGATACTAAGATACATAGAACTGTCGTAGGCATGCCTGTTATTTCTGTTAAAATAGGAGATCATTGTTATCATGGCCTATGTGATATGGGTGCTAGTGCTAGTGCAATACCTTATACCTTATATCAAGAAATTATGCATGACATTGCACCCATTGAATTAGAGGACATTGATGTTACTATTAAGCTTGCTAATAGGGATACCATTAAACCATTTGGGATTGTTAGAGATGTTGAAGTCTTCTGTGGGAAGGTTAAATACCCTGCTGATTTTCTTGTTCTTGGTTCCCCACAAGATGATTATTGTCCCATTATTTTTGGTAGACCCTTCTTGAATACACCTAGTGCTAAGATTGATTGTGAAAAAGATACTGTCACAGTGGGCGTAGATGGTATGTCTCATGAGTTTAATTTTGCTAAGTTTCATGGACAACCTCGTGATAGGGAACCACCTAGTAAGGATGAGATTATTGGTCTTGCTTCCATTGATGTTCCTCCTACTGATCCGTTAGAACAATACTTGCTAGACCATGAAAACGATATGTTTATGAAGGAAAGAAGGGAAATAGATGAAGTGTTCCTCAAACAGGAACCTATGCTAAAACATAACCTTCCCATTGAAATTCTTGGGGATCCCCCTCCACCCAAGGGTGATCCCGTGTTTGAACTCAAACCATTACCTGATAATCTTAAGTATGCTTATCTTGATGAAAATAAAATATATCCTATTATTATTAGTGCTAACCTTTCAGAGCAAGAAGAAGAAAGATTATTGAAAACTCTAAAGAAGCACCGAGCTGCTATTGGATATACTCTGGATGATCTTAAGGGCGTTAGTCCCACGTTATGCCAACACAAAATTAATATGGAGGACGATGCCAAACCAGTTAGAGATCCTCAGCGACGACTAAATCCCAAGATGAAAGAAGTGGTAAGAAAGGAGATACTAATGCTCCTTGAGGCAGCTATTATTTATCCCGTTGCTGATAGTGAATGGGCAAGCCCTGTCCATTGCGTTCCTAAAAACGGAGGTATTGTCGAGCTCGAAACGGGGTCCCAGACTTGCACACTGCGGCCTGCGGCGGCGTGGCTCAAGTGGGGGCCCAGTGTAGCCCAGCTTCATCAGCTCAAGCCCAAGACCCTCGCGGGGCGGACGACATGAAGCTTCCTCAGGAGCAGCCTCACTTGGCAGGCTCGCGAGGAGGCGGAGAGATCAAGGCAGGGCACCTCGCGAGGAGCCTGTGACGCAAGCCATGACGATCGAGACCAGGCGGGCGCCAGGGGGACGTCGGCCTGCGTAGTATCCTTGTTTCCCCTTCGGTGCAAAGGGGGCAAGCACAGGCCAAGGCATGAGGCAAAGGTTACCGTTTTGGTGCAACAAGACCAAGACCAGCAGAACGGCAGGATGGAGGTCATCGTGGAGCCCAGGACGGCGTCATTGTCAGAGCCTTTGGCAGCCGTAGAAAAACTTTAGTCAGGATAAGTGTACTAGATGTTCCCCTTCAAAATGGTCAATTGTTGGTGCCCTTCCCGCTCATTATTTGGGAAGAGGACCAGGGCCTCCCTCTATAAATAGAGCTAGCTACCACAGGGCAAAAGGGGATCGATCAGAGAGAAAGAGAGAGAGAAGCGACTGAACTCACCCAAGCAGTTCATCGCACCAGCTCAAGAACAGCCCCTCGCGAGGCTGTTCTCCCTTTGTATTGTTCATCATCAGCCCCTGAGGCAATCCACCACACCACACACTGGAGTAGGGTATTACACCACAATGGTGGCCTGAACCAGTATAAACCTCGTGTCCCTTGTGTGTTCTTCTCTCTAGCTTAGATTCCTTGTGAGCCTTCGAGATGCGAGTTGGTAGGGGAAAGATCTTCGTGCACACCCCAGAATTCGTACCTCAAGGGTCTGCCGGAACCCGAAATTCGACATTTGGCGCGCCAGGTAGGGGTGCGCCAAAGTTCTCCCCTCCGACGACCCGCTCTCCACCGACATCGTGTTTCACCCTCATGGCGGACAACGCGTCGCCCGCTCTGGCAGCCGATGCCGGCACCGGGGCCAGGGGGCTCCAAGCCTTGGCCCCCGCCTTGCGACAGGTGCAGTGGCCGCACAAGTTCAAGCCAGAGATGCCGCCGCGCTACAACGGCGCGACAGATCCGCTGGTTTTCCTGCTAGCGTACAAGGTGGCCGTCCTTAAGGCCGGGGGCGACGACAGGGTGATGACCAACTGGTTTCCCATGGCCCTCGCCGGAGTTCCGCGCATGTGGCTGCTCCACCTACCGACGGCTTCTGTGACCTCCTGGGGGGATCTGCGCAACCTCTTCCTCACCAATTACGCGCCAGTGCCCCCGGTCGTCGCAGCTCTCCTGGGCGGCTCACAGGCGCCACCTTCGAGCCGCCACGTCAAGACGTTCACCGGACAGATCGGCACTGCCTCCAAGCACCGAGAAGCCCCCCCGGGCTGGGTGGCGCCCGAGGCCGATCTGACCTTCAACTCGGACGATCACCACTCCAACCCCGCCGGTTCGGGTGCGCTCCCGATGCTGTGCACCCCCACCATCTGCCAAGTGGCCGTCACCAGGACCCTCATCGACGGCGGTGCCGGCCTCAACGTGCTCTCGGTGGAGGCCTTCACCCTCCTCCACGTGCCACTAGAACGGCTTCATCCCAGCAGGCCTTTCTCGGGCGTCGGAGTCGGTTCCACCGCCCCCTTGGGACAGATCCGCCTCCCAGTGACCTTCGGAACCTATGAAAACTTCCGCACATAGCTGATCGACTTCGCCATCGCCCCCATCGGCCTCCCCTACAATGCCATCCTCGGCTACCCGGCCTTGGCCCAGTTCATGGCAGCTACTCACCCGGCGTACAACCTCATGAAGATGCCCGGGAGCAGCGGCGTCCTTACCGTGTCAGGAGACACAAGGGATGCACTGCAGGCGCTCAAGCTTGCTTTCAAGACGGTCGCGGTGGCACATCCCGCCAGCACTGACGCCCTCGAGCCCAAGGGGGCTGCACCGGCTAAAAAGAAGCAGCTATTCACCCAAGACAAGGCGGAAACCAAGCAGGTACCGGTCGACGAGGACGGATCCACTGACGCCACCTTCACCATAGGTGCGAACCTCGAACTCGAGCCGGAGGAGGCCTTGGTGAAGTTCTTGCGCGCAAACAAGAAGGTGTTCGCATGGGAACCTGATCAGCTAGCAGGGGTCCCGAGGGGTGTGATTGAGCATCACCTCAACGTGTGCCCCAACGTGCGCCCCGTGAAGCAGAAGGCGAGGCGGCAGTCCACTGAGAAACAAGCTTTCATCGTCCAAGAGACCCGCAAGCTAGAGGCAGCAGGGGTAATTCACAAGGTCCGCTACCCAGATTGGTTGGCTAACCCGGTCGTCGTGCCGAAAAAGGGAGGAAAGGAACGCATGTGTGTCGACTTCACCAACCTCAACAAAGCCTGCCCGCAGGATCCATTTCCGCTCGCCTGCATCGACCAGATCGTCGACTCCACCGCTGAGTGTGACCTATTGTGCTTCCTGGATGCCTTCTTGGGCTATCACCAGATCAAGATGGCGGTAGAAGACGCGGAAAAAACGGCTTTCCTGACCCCGTGTGGAGTGTACTACTATACATGCATGCCATTTGGGTTGCGCAACACGGGCGCGACCTTTCATTGGCTGATGCACACCGCCTTGGACTGGCATCTCGGGAGGAACGCTGAAGCTTACATCGATGACATTCTGGTGAAGTCTCGGGAGGCAAAAACCCTGATACAGGACTTGGAAGAAACCTTTGCGAGCCTCAATGAGGTGGACCTGCGGCTCAACCCGGAGAAGTGCGTGTTTGGAGTCCGCTCGGGTAAGCTCCTGGGTTTCCCCGTGTCCCACAGGGGCATCGAGGCCAACCCGAAGAAGGTCAAAGCAGTCAAAGACATGAGCCCGCCGAAGACCCTCAGAGAAATGCAGAAGCTCACCGGGCGTGTAACCGCGCTAGGACGCTTCATCTCCAAGCTGGGGAAACAAGCACTGCGCTTCTTGAAGCTGATGAAGAAGACGGGCCCCTTCGAATGGACTGAAGAGGCCGACAAGGCATTCTAAGATCATAAGAGGTACCTTACCAGCCCTCTGGTGATGGTAGCTCCGTGTCCTCGGGAGCCCATGGTGCTCTACCTCGCAGCCACCCCCTACTCCGCCAGCGCAGCCCAGGTGGCGGTTAGAGAGGAGCGTCGGACCAAGGCCGCAGCAACCGTCCAGGCCGAAGCAAAGCGAAGCCAAGAAAGCCTCACGAAGACCGCGACCACAGCCGAAAGGGATCTACCGCAGCAGGGGAGCGCACCCGAAGCAGAAGTGGCCTCTCCAAGCGACCAAGCGCGGGGGGCTCCGTCGTCTCAGGAGGCACCTCAACCTCCGGAGGACGCAAGCTGCGCCAGCACCCTCAACCTCGTCGAGCGCCCCATGTACTTCGTCAGCACGGTGCTACAGGACGCAAGGGCGCGGTACCCCATGCCTCAAAACTCCTCCTCGCGCTATTGCTAGCCTCACGCAAGCTGCGGCACTACTTCCAAGGCCATCCCATCAAGGTCGTGTCAGCATACCCCTTGGAAAGGGTACTTAGGAGCCCCAACTCAGCTGGAAGAGTCGCTGAATGGAACATCAAACTGCAAGCATTTCAGCTAGAGTTCAGTACGACCAGAGTCATCAAGGGAGCCGCACTTGCAGATTTCATGGCAGAATGGGCGGAGGCACCGGGCCTCGAGGCAGGCGAGGACCGATAACTTTCCCCGGGGAGCGAGGCACCGGACGGCTGGGTCATGTACTTCGACAGGGCATTCTCCCGACATGGCGTGGGGGCTGGCGCAGTGCTCATATCTCCTACTCAGGACAAGCTCTACTACGTTGTACAACTCTGTTTCCAGCACGGAGAAAAGGTCTCCAAAAACATAGCAGAGTACGAAGGCCTGATAGCAGGCTTGAAAGCCGAAGTCGCCTTGGGGGTAAAGCGCCTCATCATCAAGGGTGATTCACAACTCCTCGTCAACTTCCCCAACAAAATATACGAGCCGAAGGACGAGCACATGGAAGCCTACCTCGCGGAGGTTCGCAGGATGGAGAAACAGTTCTGGGGGCTAGAGATGCAGCATGTGCCTCACGGCACCAATCAAGGGGCTGATGACATCGCCAAGAGGGCATCCAGGCAGCTTCCTCAGGAGCCTGGTGTCTTTGAAGAGCGACTCTTCAAACCCTCGGCGGCACCATCACTATCGAGCATGGCGCAACCTAGGGAGGAGCTCCCTCGGCTGCCTGCCTCGGGAGCCCCGGCCTGTGGCCCGGCCTCAGGGGCACGCCTGCTCCTAGCGTTGGAGCCTCAGGAAGGATGCTGGATCGCAGAGCTCAAGAAATACTTGATGCAAGGGACCCTGCTGGAGAAGGAGGACGCGGAGCGTGTGGCGCGGCAGGCCACGGCCTACTGCATCAAGGATGGAGAGCTCTATCGGAGGCAACCAAATGACGTGTCCCTATGTTGCATTTCCAGAGACCAAGGGAAGGAGCTGTTGGCAGACATACACAGCAGAGACTGTGGGCATCACTCATCATCACGAACCCTCGTTGGCAAGGCGTTCCGCAACGGATTCTACTGGCCCACAGCACTCAGTGACGCCGTTGAGCTGGTGAAGGCTTGTGAGGCCTGCCAATTCCACGCCAAGCAGATCAATCAGCGGCGGGGGTCTACAGACTATACCCCTCTCACGTCTGTTCACAGTTTGGGGGCTGGACATTCTGGGCCCGTTCCCTCGGGCGCCAGGGGGCTATCGCTACCTCTACGTCGCCGTGGACAAGTTCACCAAGTGGGCTGAGGTGGAAGCTGTCCGCACCATCCCAGCAGGCTCCGCAGTCAAGTTCATCAAGGGCCTCGTGAGCCGATTTGGGGTGCCTAACCGCATCATCACCGACAACGGTTCGCAATTCACCAGTAATCTCTTCAAAACATACAGTGCTAACCTTGGAACGCAGATATACTACGCTTCGGTAGCACACCCCCGGAGCAACGGCCAGGCTGAGCAAGCCAATGCGGAGGTCCTGAGGGGCCTCAAAACCAGGACCTTCAAGAAGAAGCTGGAGGCCTGAGGCAGGGGCTGGTACGATGAGCTCCAGTCGGTGATGTGGTCTATCCGCACGACAGCGGCCAAGCCGACTGGCGAGACCCCGTTCTTCCTCGTCTACGGAGCCGAGGCCGTCCTCCCTCACGAGGTCAGGCGTCATTCCGTACGGGTCCTGGCGTTCGACGAGACGCAGCAGGACACCATGCGGGGGACGGATCTCGTGCTGGGGGAGGAACACCATCGAGAGGCTGTGCTGCGAGCGGCAAGGTCTCAACAGGCGCTGCGACGATACCACTGCCGCAACATCCGCCCCAGAACTCTTGAGGTAGGGGACCTCGTGCTCAGACGGGTCCTCTCCAGGGGGGGGGGGGTTGCACAAGCTCTCTCCCATGTGGGAGGGCCCATTCAAGGTTGTTCATGTTTCCAGGCCCGGCTCCGCGCGCTTGGAGACCCAGGAGGGGGTACCCATCCAGAACGCATGGAACATTCAACATCTCCAAAGATTCTACCCCTGAGCGAGGCCCAGTGCCTATGGAAAAGGCCCAGTGCCTGTGAAGAAGGCCAATGCCTGTGAAGCTGCCGCATTTTGGAAAAGGCCCGGTGCCTGTGAAGAAGGCCAATGCCTGTGAAGCTGCCGCATTTTGGAAAAGGCCCGGTGCCTGTGAAGAAGGCCAATGCCTGTGAAGCTGCCGCATTTTGGAAAAGTCCCGGTGCCTGTGAAGAAGGCCAATGCCTGTGAAGCGGACGCATTTTGGAAAAGGCCCGGTGCATGTGAAGAAGGCCAATGCCTGTGAAGCTCACCGCCTGTGACACTCTATGTAATAATGAGTGGGGCTGTACACGCCCCGGTGTCTCCGGAGTGCCGCCCTCGGGCCTCGGGGGCTCCCGCCCACGCCCAGTGGCAGCACTTAGCTCCGCGCTGGTGAGAAGATGTTGAAGACTAGATTAGGTGCCGGACGCGGCTTTTTCATTTGCTTTCTGCAGTTGGCTTGTTCGTTCCTATTTGAAGTTTTATTGGAGCTGTTGCCGTCTCTAGCTTGTGACTCTTTGTCTTTTTCACTCACTTGCCTTGTTTTCTCTCGCGCAAGTCTCGCGAGGGAGGTACGCGGGCACCCTCGCGAGTGTTTTCTGCCCCGGTCGTTTGAAGCCTTCCTATCCAAGTCCACCGCGGGAGCACCCCTCCCAGTCTGTGCCCCGTGGGCATCGCGACGCGAGCACATGACCTGGGTCGGTCACCCCCACAACCTAGACCGGAAGCTACCCCTCCTGACTAATCCTTGCAGGACATGAAGAGCACGGCGAGGCCTCGGCCTCGGGAGGCGAAGACCGCGACAAGCCTCCCCGAGCTAAGTAATTCCCGCACATGGGCACGCGGCACGGAAACATAGCACAGAAATAGCGGAGACAGCATGATAATTGACAGCAACAGTTCAACACGCCCCCGCGGGGCCCTATACTAATTTCTTTTTGCGCAGGAAAGGAAGAAAAACAAAATAGGCACGACCTGCTCGGCACCAACTCGCGGCGAGGGCTCGTACTGCCTCCGGAGCTCAGTCAGATCCCCCCTCTCGCTTCACCGGGGCGCGACGGCGGACTGACCCGCTACCTTCCCCCAGGCGGGCGCGACGGCGCGGGGGCTAGTCGCGACCACCGCTGGAAGAGCTGCTGTCTGAAGGATAGTCGCCGAAGCTTGGCGAGCCCTGAGCGCCGCCGCCCACGCGCCTGCCGCCATCTTCGTCCTGATCAACGCCGGGCTGGGCACACGAACGCAGTCATCGTCTTCGAGGCAGCACCCAACATGGCGACCGTCTTCCCCGAACACCCTCACGTAGAGGGTGGCGTCGCCGTCGAACTTGAAGTGCGGGGTGCACCGCCGGCTCAGGCCACGCGCGCGGGCAAACGTTTGCCAGCCACGGGTCAGGGCCGCATTCCCAGCGACGGAGACCTCCAGCGAAGCCCAGGAGGCCCTGCTGCAGCAACCATCCGCCTGAAGCTAGAGGCCGCCTGGAGCGCCGGCCGGAAGTTCACCTACAAAGAAGCGGGGGAGCTGGAGCCAGGTGCTGGTCGGGTCCGTCGACCACACGACAAACTCCGGCAGCACCTCCGCCGAGCGGAAGCGCGGCCTGGGGGGTCGCACAGCAACGGTGTGCCTCCCATCGGCGACCGGGCGCTCATCGCCACGCTGGGAACCGCCTCCACAACCACGAGAAGCCACTACGGGGGCCGCAGGATGCTTGCGAGGGCGGCCCCGGCCGCGCTTGGTCGGAGGAGAGTCAGGCCCTTCCTGACGAGCCTTTCCCTTCTCCACGACCGAGAACCTCTTCAGCGGAGCCATGGGGATGGCGAGTAGCCGGGATGGAGAGAAAGGAGTAGCAGGAAAGAATGGACTGAAGGGGCTCACATCGTTCCGTACTTATAGCCAGAGAAGGCCAACCGCCGGCCTCCACGATCGCAGGTAATCATGATCCGTTTTTGCGTGTAGGGACTTGTCAAGTCATGCGGTTGCCGAGGCGTCATGGGGAAGCGGAGACGCCCACGTCCAATCAATCGTCACGCGGCACCCAAGGCCGAAGGCTATTGGGCCCGTGGCGCTTCGCACTTGCCCCTTTGCTTCTGTGCTAAGCCAAGGCCGGGCGCGCCTTGGGCCCGGGGGCTACTGTCGGCGTTCTAGGAACGGGGGTCCCCAGACTTGCCTGCCTGCGGCGTGGCTCAAGTGGGGGCCCAGTGCAGCCCAGCTTCATCAGCTCAAGCCCAAGACCCTCGCGAGGGGCCAAGCCTCGCGGGGCGGACGATAGGAAGCTTCCTCAGGAGCAGCCTCACCAGGCAGGCTCGCGAGGAGGCGGAGAGATCAAGGCAGGGAACCTTGCGAGGAGCCTGTGATGCAACCCATGACGATCAAGACCAAGCGGGTGCCAGGCGGGCGCCGGCCTACGCAGTGTCCTTGTTTCCCCTTCGGTGCAAAGGGGGCAAGCACAGGACAAGGTATCAGGCAAAGGTTACCGTTTCTGTGCAACAAGACCAAGACCAGCAGAACGGCAGGATGGAGCTCATCGTGGAGCCCAGGATGGCGTCATCGTCAGAGCCTTTGGCATCCGTAGACCAGCTTTAGTCAGGATAAGTGTACTAGATGTTCCCCTTCAAAATAGCCAATTGTTGGCGCCCTTCCCGCTCATTATTTGGGAAGAGGCCCAGGGCCTCCCTTTATAAATAGAGCTAGCCACCACAGGGCAAAGGGGGATCGATCAGAGAGAAAGAGAGAGAGAAGCGACTGAACTCACCCAAGTAGTTCATCGCAGCAGCTCAAGAACAGCCCCTCGCAAGGCTGTTCTCCCTTTGTATTGTTCATCATCAGCCCCTGAGGCAATCCACCACACCACACACTGGAGTAGGGTATTACACCACAATGGTGGCCTGAACCAGTATAAACCTCGTGTCCCTTGTGTGTTCTTCTCTCTAGCTTAGATTCCTTGCCAGCCTTCGAGACGCGAGTCGGTAGGGGAAAGATCTTCGTGCGCACCCCAGAGTTCGAACCTCAAGGGTCTGCCGGAACCCAAAATCCGACAGGTATTACCGTTGTTCCTAATGATAAAGATGAATTGATCTCACAAAGATTTATTACAGGTTGTAGGATGGTAATTGATTTCCGTAAGTTAAATAAGGCTACTAAGAAAGATCATTACCCTTTACCTTTTATTGATCAAATGCTAGAAAGACTATCCAAACACACTCATTTCTTCTTTCTAGATGGTTATTCGGGTTTCTCTCAAATACCTGTGTCAGCGAAGGATCAATCTAAAACTACTTTTACTTGCCCTTTTGGTACTTTTGCTTATAGACGTATGCCTTTTGGTTTATGTAACGCACCTGCTACCTTTCAAAGATGCATGATGGCTATATTCTCTGATTTTTGTGAAAAGATTTGTGAGGTATTCATGGATGACTTTTCCGTTTATGGATCCTCTTTTGATGATTGTTTGAGCAACCTTGATAGAGTTTTGCCGAGATGCGAAGACACTAGTCTCGTCCTGAATTGGGAAAAGTGTCACTTTATGGTTAATGAAGGCATTGTCTTGGGGCATAAGATTTCCGAGAGAGGTATTGAAGTTGACAAAGCCAAAGTTGATGCTATTGAAAGATGCCATGTCCCAAGGACATAAAAGGTATAAGAAGTTTCCGTGGTCATGCCGGTTTTTATAGGAGGTTCATTAGGGTCTTTTCTAAAATCTCTAGGCCTTTGACTAATTTATTGAAAAAAGATATTCCTTTTGTCTTTGATGATGATTGTGTAGAAGAATTTGAAATACTTAAGAAAGCTTTGATCACCTCACCTATTGTTCAGCCACCTGATTGGAATTTACCTTTTGAAATTATGTGTGATGCTAGTGATTATGTTGTAGGTGTTGTTCTAGGGCAAAGAGTCGATAAGACATTGAATGTTATCCAGTATGCTAGTAAGACTCTCAATACTGCCCAGAGAAATTATGCTACTACTGAAAAAGAATTCTTAGCAGTTGTGTTTGCATGTGATAAGTTTAGACCTTATATTGTTGATTCCAAAGTCACTATTCACACTGATCATGCTGCTATTAAATATCTTATGGAAAAGAAAGATGCTAAGCCTAGACTCATTAGATGGGTTCTCTTGCTCCAAGAATTTGATTTACATATTATTGATAGAAAGGGAGCTGAGAACCCCGTTGCAGATAACCTGTCTAGGTTAGAGAATGTTCTTGATGACCCACTGCCTATTGATGATAGTTTTCCTGACGAACAATTAGCGCTCATTAATGCTTCTCATACTGCTCCTTGTTATGCTGATTATGCTAACTACATTGTTGCTAAATTTATACTGCCTAGTTTCACATACCGGCAAAAGAAAAAATTCTTTTATGACTTAAGACATTACTTCTGGGATGATCCATACCTCTATAAAGAAGGAGTGGATGGTGTTATTAGACGTTGTGTGCCTGAGCATGAACAGGAACAGATTCTACGTAAGTGTCACTCTGAATCTTATGGAGGACACCACGCTGGAGATAGAACTGCACACAAGGTAATACAATCTGGTTTTTATTGGCCTACTCTCTTCAAAGATGCTCGTAAGTTTATCTTATCTTGTGATGAATGCCAAAGAGTAGGTAACATTAGTAGACGTCATGAAATGCCTATGAATTATTCTCTTGTTATTGAACCGTTTGATGTTTGGGGCTTTGATAATATGGGACCTTTTCCTGCCTCCAATGGTTATACACATATTTTAGTTGCTGTTGATTACGCTACTAAGTGGGTAGAAGCTATTCCAACTAGTAGTTCTGATCATAACACTTCTATTAAAATGCTTAAGGAAGTTATTTTTCCGAGGTTTGGAGTCCCTAGATATCTTATGACTGATGGTGGTTCACATTTTATTCATGGTGCTTTCCGTAAGATGCTTGCTAAGTATGATGTCAATCATAGAATCGCATCTCCTAATCATCCGCAGTCTAGTGGTCAAGTAGAGTTGAGCAATAGAGAGCTCAAATTAATTTTGCAAATGACTGTGAATAGGTCTAGAAAGAATTGGTCCAAAAAACTTCATGATGCATTATGGGCCTATAGAACTGCATACAAAAATCCTATGGGTATGTCTCCATATAAGATGGTCTATGGAAAAGCATGTCATTTACCTCTTGAACTTGAACATAAGGCATATTGGGCTATTAAAGAGCTCAATTATGACTTCAAACTTGCCGGTGAGAAGAGATTCTTTGATATTAGCTCACTTGATGAATGGAGAACCCAAGCATATGAGAATGCCAAGCTATTCAAAGAAAAAGTCAAACACTGGCATGATAAGAGGATACAAAAGCGTGAGTTTAACGTAGGAGACTATGTGTTATTATTCAACTCTCGTTTAAGATTTTTTGCAGGAAAACTTCTCTCTAAATGGGAAGGTCCTTACGTTATCGAGGAGGTCTATCGTTCTGGTGCCATAAAAATCAATAACTTCGAAGGCACGAGTCCGAGGGTGGTAAAAGGTCAAAGAATTAAACATTATATTTCAGATAATCCTATCAATGTTGAAACTAATATCACTGAAACCGTAACCCCTGAGGAATACATAAGGGACACATTCCAGAACGTTCCAGACTCCGAAAAGGAATAGGTATGTGGTACGGTAAGTAAACCGACTCCAAAACAACTCCCATGGCAATTTTTATCAGTTTTGGAATATTTAAGAATTTTAGGAAGAAAGAAGTAGTCTGAAAGGGACGAGGCCCCCACGAGAGTGGATGGTGCGCCCCTCCTACTGGGCGTGCCCCCTATCTCGTGGGCACCTCGTGTGCCTCCAGGACTCCGTTTTCTTGCACATTATGTATTTTGGTCGGTAAAAATTCATTATATATACTCCCGAAGGTTTTGACCACCGTATCACGCAAATATCCTCTGTTTTCGTTTCGAGCTGTTTCTGTTGCAGATTAAGAGCACCATGACGTCGCCCTCCTTCAACAACGAAGACTAGGATGCTTGGCTATTGAAGATAGAGCTGAAAAGAGAAGAACCAGAAGAGATCAACAAGGATGAAGGGATCAAGAAGGCCATGGAGGTTCAAGCTCCGGCGGTGAAAGAAGAAGACATCCCTCAACCTTTACCTAACCTTTTCACTCCAACAGAGATTGAAGCTTTCAAGATGATTGAGTTAGCTCGCATATATAACAAGTATCTCACACAGGAGAATATTCTGTTGAAGGATCATATCGCGGGACTCAAGGCATTATCCGCAAGTTGGAGGAGCTTTTACGCTCAATGTGCGATTATCCATCGTCATCATCACCACCTCCATCACCTCCGAGGACATAATCACATGGGTATGGGCACTCCCCTTGGGAAATCCCAAGCTTGGGGGAGGTGCCCCGGTATAGTATCACCATCACACTCCTATCTTTACCGTTTTATTTAGTTCGATCCTTTTAGTAGTATCTTGATCTAGTAGATTGAAGTTTTGATATCAAGTAGTTTTGAATTTTGCATTGTGATCTCTTTTTTTAATCGAGTCCGTGAGCTATCTATAATAAAGGTTAGTGTTGAGTCAAGGGCTTTGCTATGTTGCTATGATCATGAGAAAAGTCGAAAGAATAAATGAGTTCATATTGATCTTGTGGATAGTGATAACTTCACACATAGAAAGTATGAGGCATAAAAATTGTTGAGAGTTGATGAACGTAGTTTTGGTCATCGTTGCAATTAATAGGAAGTGATAAGGAAAGAGGGGTTCACATACAAATATATTATCTTGGACACCTTTTTATAATTGGGAGCACTCATTAGGTATGACATGCTAAAAGAGTTGACGTTGGACAAGGAAGACAACGTAATGGTTTATGTTTTCGGGCATCTCAGTTAAAGTATATTGTCATTGACCTTCCAAACATGTTGAGCTTGCCTTTCCCCCTCATGCTAGCCAAATTCCTTGCACTAAGTAGAGATACTACTTGTGCTTCCAAATATCCTTAAACCCAGTTTTGTCATGAGAGTCCACCATACCTACCTATGGATTGAGTAAGATCCTTCAAGTAAGTTGTCATGTTACAAGCAATAAAAATTGCTATCTAAATATGTATGACTTATTAGTGCAGAGAAAATAAGCTTTGTACGATCTTGTTGTGGAAGTAATAAAAGCGACGGACTGCATAATAAAGGTCCACATAAAAGGGGCAATATAAAGTGACGTTCTTTTGCATTAAGATTTTGTGTATCAACCCTAAACGCACATGACAACCTCTGGTTCCCTCTGCGAAGGGCCTATCTTTTACTTTATGTTTTTACTTTATGCTTGAGTCAAGGTGATTCTCACCTTTCCCTTTTTCATTTTATCCTTTGGCAAGCTCCTCGTGTTTGAAAGATCATGATATATATATATATATATATATATATATATATATATATATATATATATATATCCAATTGGATGTAAGTTAGCATGGGCTATTATTGTTGACATCACCTAAAGGTGAATACGTTGGGAGGCAACACAATAAGCCCCTATCTTTGTCAGTGTCCAGCTGAAACTCCATAACCACAAGTACTGCGTGAGTGTTAGCAATTGTAGAAGACTACAAGATAGTTGAGTATGTGAGCTTGCTGAAAAGCTCTATTGTTGAATCTTTCTGCTGTTACGATAAATTGCAATTGCTTCAATGACTGAGATTATAGTTTGTTAGTTCTCAATGAAGTTTTTGGACCATACTTGACATTGTGAATTGGTTGTTACTTGAGCATAAGAAATCATATGATAAAATCTATATATGTTGCTGTTATAAGCATGATCATGATGCCCTCATGTCCGTATTTTATTTTTATCAACACCTCTATCTCTAAACATGTGGACACATTTTCGATTTCGGCTTCCGCTTGAGGACAAGCAAGGTCTAAGCTTGGGGGAGTTGATACGTCAATTTTGCATCATGCTTTTATATCAATATTTATTGCATTATGGACTGTTATTACACATTATATCTCAATACTTATGGTTATTCTCTCTTATTTTACAAAGTTTACCATGAAGAGGGGGGATGCCGGCAGCTGGAATTCTGGCTGGAAAAGGAGCAAACATTGGAAATCTATTCTTCATAGCTCCAAAAGTCCTGAAACTCCACGAAACATCTTTTTGGAATTAATAAGAATTTTTGGGCGGAAGAAATACACTAGGGGGACCCACACCTCATCCAGGAGAGTGGGGGCCGCGGCCCCTCCTACTGGGCGCCCCCCTGTCTCCTGGACCCCCGGGTGGGCCCCCGATGTCCATCTTCTTCTATATTAGAGCTTTTACCCTAAAAAAATCGTGGGCAAGCTTACGGGACGAAACTCCTCCGTCATGAGGCGGAACCTTGGCGGAACCAATCTAGGGCTCTGGCGGAGCTATTCTACCGGGGATACTTCCCACCGGGAGGGGGAAATCATCACCAACGTCATCACCAACGATCCTCTCATTGGGAGGGGGTCAATCTCCATCAACATCTTCACCAGCACCATCTCCTCTCAAAACCCTAGTTCATCTCTTGTATCCAATCTTGTATCAAAACCACAAATTGGTACGTGTGGGTTGCTAGTAGTGTTGATTACTCCTTGTAGTTGATGCTAATTGCTTTACTTGGTGGAAGATCATATGTTCAGATCCTTTATGCATATTATTAACCCTCTGATTATGAACATGAATATGCTTTGTGAGTAGTTACGTTTGTTCCTGAGGACATGGGTGAAGTCTTGCTATTAGTAGTCATGTGAATTTGGTATTCGTTCGATATTTTGATGAGATGTATGTTGTCTTTTCCTCTAGTGGTGTTATGTGAACATCGACTACATGACACTTCACCATTATTTGGGCCTAGAGGAAGGCATGGGGAAGTAAAAAGTAGATGATGGATTGCTAGAGTGACAGAAGCTTAAACCCTAGTTTATGCGTTGCTTCGTTAGGGGATGATTTGGATCCATATGTTTATTGTTGTGGTTAGGTTTACCTTAATACTTCTTTTGTAGTTGCGGATGCTTGCAATAGGGGTTAATCATAAGTGGGATGCTTGTCCAAGTAAGGGAAGTACCCAAGCACCGGTCCACCCACATATCAAATTATCAAAGTACCGAACGCGAATCATATGAACGCTGTTGAATCCTTCCACGGCCCTCCTCAGTTCCTACTCAGAAATATCGAGGTAAATGATTGTGATGAAGGATGCCAGAATGAATGGAGTGGCGGAAAGAGTGACGACTTACCCAGCTTGGGGGGTTGTACATGGAAAATCCATCCCGCGGTTTAATACGAAGGAATTCTTCTTCTCCTTTATACAAATCGGACAGTATTATCGCCAGAGCAGTGGCGGACTCCGGACCTTTACGACCACAGCGGGTGGCATCATCTTCCCCGTTGAAGTGCCACGTGGGCTTCCCCCGATACTGAAGAGGCTGCACCCCCCGCATTATGCATATGGCTATAACCTCGACTATTGTCAGCCCTGATTTGGCCAGCATCTTTATCCTTCTCATCAGGAAGTGGACTTCTCTGGTATCTTCCTCTTGGGGGCCCCGAGGGCGCCAACTTCGGCATGTCTTCGGCGGAGCGTTATTGAACTCAGGGAGGCCCGGCCGAATTGGATCCGGAAGGGGAACGTCATCAACATAAAACCACTTCGAGGGCCAGTTTTCAGGTGCCTTCTTGGGAGTACCGGACAGGTATCTGGTCTCGGCAACGCGCCATATTTCAGCTCCGCCCACTTGACATACGGATTCCCCTTGGTTGCGAGGGACGAGGCAGAACAACTTCTTCCATAACCTGAAGTGAGCCTCGTAGCCTGTGATATGCAGCACGGAGGCGGGGGTGAAGTTGTGCAACTGGAGACCATAGAACTCCAGGAGCCCGCGAAGGAATGGGTGGATTGGAAACCCGACGCCTCTTAGAAAATATGGGATGAGGCATACTCGCTCCCCCTGAGATGGGCTAGGAAATCTCTCCGCTTGCTCCCTGCCATCATAGGTGGCTAGTCCGGCTCGGACGGGGACCATGAACGCCGGTGGAAGAAACCCTTGGGTGTGCAACTCTACTAAACGGCTATGGGGAACATAACACTCTTCCCAATCACCTGGCTTAGAGCTAAGGGAGCAAAAAGAGGACCTGCGACGACCGGCCATGTTGGGATTGGTTTTTTCCGGGCACGCTCTGTTGGATGCTTGCTCAAGGGAAGAAGGTGAGGTTTGGATCTGAGGATCCCCGTCTCTTCAAATAGACGGTTTGCCTGCTGAGACAGGGTGGCAAATTTAAAAATGCTCCGGCTCCTCGTATTCGTTCGACACGTGGAGATGACCATTAATGAAGCACAGAAGCCGAGGAGTACAACATTGATGGGGAGTCGGACACTGTTTATCACAACGGGTACTTTGGAGTATTCGGAGATGGAAACCGCCTTGCAATGCCGAAGACAAACTGCGCTCCGGACTCATCGTCCCGTGTCCGGATGGGACTCTCCTTTGCGTGGAAGACAAGCTTGGCGATCCGGATATTGGATCTCCTTCTTTGTAACCGACTCTATGTAAACCCTAGCCCCCTCCGGTGTCTATATAAACCGGAGGGTTTAGTCCATAGAGGGACAATCATAATCATCATAGGCTAGCTTCTAGGGTTTAGCCTTTACGATCTCGTGGTAGATCAACTCTTGTAATACTCATATCATCAAGATCAATCAAGCAGGAAGTAGGGTTTTACCTCCATCGAGAGGGCCCGAACCTGGGTAAAACATCGTGTCCCTTGCCTCCTGTTACCATTAGCCTTAGACGCACAGATCGGGACCCCCTACCCGAGATCCGCCGGTTTTGACACCGACACCCGGCGAAGGTGGCGGTGTGGAGAGAGGAGGAAAACTGCGAGATGGACAACGGTGGTGTGGGCACGAATTCTTGGTGTGTTCGTGGTATGAAACTTTTGTGGTAATGGTACAACTCAAACTGTTGGAGTTTTCCGAATTCAGGGGATGTCAGCCAAGCATCCACCTTGCCAGGTATGGACAGCAGGTAGCGTGTCGGGATGCAGAGGCATTGAACGGGGCCTTGCTGGTGAGAAGAGACGATGGCTCTGAGGAGATCAAATTCAGGAAGGACAGATATCTGACAATAGTCGAGATTGAGGGGCGCGGTGCGCCATAGAGGGCGCCACCGAGTTGAGAGGACTTGTGTGCGGCAGCAATCTTTGGTGGGGAGAAGCGAGATGATCTCCTCAAGGATGACGTCCGGGAGATCGCTGATGCGGTCTATCGGAGATTCTACCGGTTCCTCGGATCCGGGTGGGGGGGGAGGGCTCGCCGCTTCTTCCCGCGCTTCGGGTCTGGATCTACAACCAGCGTCGCCCATTGGCGGGAGCCTCATCTTCTTAGTCTTTGGGGCCAGCTGACCCCATTTTCCTTGTGGGCGTCGCGCCCGAGCTCACGGGTTTGAGCATAGTAGCCGAGACGAGCCTAGTGGCAAGTCTGAGTGGGGAAGAAGGAGGGCTGGGGATTTACAGGGAGTAGAAGAAGAGGAGCAGGCGTTTTACATGCGAGTTAGGAAGAAGGTCAGTGAGGGTTTTACGGGCGAGTGAGGAAGATTGGGGAGGCGGGGGGTGGGGGGGAGGCAGGCGGGAGAGCGAGTTGTTCGTGTTTATAAGGCCCGCTGCACTAACTATTCGCTTTTTCCCAAGAATCGCTCTCTTCTTTTGCGTTCTTTGCATTGGAGCCTGGCGCATGGACTTGGCTTTGGCCATGCATGTAGGATGCATGTGTGCCCGCACCCATCGCATGCGCCTGGTTTGTTACTAGGCCTATTTAATTGGGTGGTTATGGAGTAAATTAAGGAGATTTATTTTCTCTGTGTGCATCCACCAAATTAGAGGATGTGGTACTGGATGCAGACACTCACATTAAACTATGCTTCAGAAGATACGGTATGCATACTAACATTTAGAAGAACAAAATTTCAGCATGTCTATGCATCTCAATGATTCACCATACTATAACCAATACAAAGTTGTGAGAAGGTGTGGAAATAAAGAAAATCGGTTGATGCTTCTCTGAGCAAAGGGCCTCCTAATGCGCATTAATTTCTGGGCATGCTTGTTTCTTCTCAATGTTGCGAGCACTTTGAGCATGTTGGCAAATCCACAGCTAGCTAGCTGCCTCATCTTGCAATTGATCTTTGACACATTTGCAGCAAACACATGAGGCAATAGAGATGACTCAACATGAGTCCATATTGTGCAGTTCCCCTGAAATCATATTCATTGTCCTGAATCTGAAAAGATAGGAAAACAGTATCTATACTTATACAGTGTTGCAAAACAGTAGCACATATCAATAGCTCGGCATGACAAAACACGATCATCTGGACGAAGGGGTACTGACCTGCCTGAGGAAGATTATATAAAATTTCATAAGTCCTTGGTTGATTTCCACCTTCGGCTGCACTACTTGTTTGCTCCTCCACACATGATAGGATCATTCCGCACTGCATTTAGCAAGTTAACGTACGAATAAGCTAATTTCATCTTGCGGTGGTCATTGTACCTAGTTACGAATGTAGGAATACCTGGAGCACCATGAGGTTAGCTGAGATCAGGTAGATGCAGCCATATAAATTTTGTGTGGTGCTACCAAAATTGAGGCTTGTATCCCTTCACGTTATGAGAATTCTTCTTGAAGTTGGTAGAATGTGACGGCTTGTTCTTTGCATCAAACTTGCCTTTCCCCTGAGATTTGTTCTTGTTGTTTTGGGGCTGGTTGGGCCGGAAGTTCTTCTCATGTACCATGTGGGCACTAGAAGCTCCCTCAGCGACCTGAGCACGTGTGTCTTTTGCTCTCGCCTTCTCCTCAAAATCAAGAGTGCTAATGAGATCCTAAACAGAAAACTCATGTCTCTTGTTTTTCAGAGAAGTAGCAAAATCGTTCCACGAAGGTGGAACCTTGGCAATGATGGTCCCAACAAAAAATTTGTCTGGCAACACACACTTAAAGTACTCAAGTTCCTTAGAGAGTGACTGTATCTCATGAGTCTGCGGAACAACAGAGCGCTCATCAGTCATCTTGTAGTCACAGAATTGCTCCATGACGTACAACTCGTTGCCAGTGCCCATGGGCCCAAACGTGGCCTCGAGCGCAACCCACATATTGTCTTTGCCGCTATCAAATGACATATATGAATCCACAATGGAATCGTCAAGAACACTCAGCAGGGCGGCTTGAAGAGGGTATCCATGTTCTGAAAAGCTTCTTGCTGTGTAGGATTAAGATCGCCCTCTGGCTTACCCTTAGTGGCGTCATAGCAGTACATGATCTGAAACCAATATACTGCTCTTGTGCGCCATCTTTTATATTGCACCCCCTTAAAAGTAGGCGGCTTCAAAAGCACAACAAAACCACTCGGAGTAAATTGCCTATAATCAGGTTTTTGGATTGGATTGTTGAATATATGAGCAATTTAGTATGAGATTTAATCTGAATCAGCAGTAAATAGATCATGACGAAAATTGCAAACATCAAAGCAATGATGCGGACTAAACCAGGAGGACAGAATCACATATTGTACAACGGGAGCAGAACCGCTGTGGTTAATGTTGTCACTCATGTCATTGATGAAGAGGTTACCGAGGTCGGGAAAGAACGCTGTCGTTGAGGAAGTCGTCGCTGGCAGCAGTCACTGGAGTGTGCTCCCCAAAAACCTGATCGCCCCTCTCCCGTACAGGATCACGAAAGGCGGGGTTCGGAGGACTGTTATCCCTTCTCGCGGTGCACGCCGGAAGGAGGGCTGGAGAAGAATTGCGTGGTGGCGCTAAGATCTGGAATGGTGCGAAACCATATGATACAACGGCGGCTAGGGTAGAGCATGTCAGGTCGGTCGTGCGAGTATAATAGTAGGCCTTTGGCCCCCAAACCCCATGTCCAAGTCAATAATAGCCCCACCATGGTTTGTCTAAAAAACGGAGTAATTAAGGTGTCCGTTAGTCCCTTTAGTATAAATACTATATCATTAATAATGGCCCCACCTTTTGTCTCACAAAGTATATTGGAGTACAACCGGCTACACGTTTACAATCCACTTCTCTTCTCTCTCCTCTTCTCTCTCCTCTTCTCTGTCCTTCAACTAAGAACAAATACTATATTTAAATCCTTATAGCCTGCTTATGTCATCTAATTGTAGTACTTGCTCTAAAGTTACTCTCCACTGTGTAGTCTGAAATGCCGAAGCGTGCGGGCGCAGTTCCTCGGTCGTGGCGCCGCTTCAGCGGAAGCGATGAGATGTCGCGTCATACGACTTGCCATCAATGTGGAGTGGCGGGCTCACCGGCACCGGGCGAGAAGCGCAGGAGGGGGGGAGGGTTTTTGTTGGGCCAAGAAGGTGAGAAGCCAACTTGGGATCGGTCCGGACGGGGAAATATCATGTGCTCCCAGACACTGCATATGACACTAGTCTATGTTACTACTCCCTCTTTTTCGTTTTATAGAGATGTTTAGAGTAACATAGTAATATGTTACAGTATAAGTTACTCCCCACTATGACCAGCCTTGGTCTCTCCCAGTGCTCTACCATGTATAGCTGCTAAGCCTGCCACGTAGGCATAAAATATGATGTGGCACCAATAAACTAAGCACCTATGCTTTGAAGACTTGAGTTACTAAGCCATTTAATGCACTTAGCACCTCATCTAAGCACATCTAAGCACTTACTAGCACCCCCTTGACCGTGGACCTTGACGGTGTGCTTCACCTTGTGTCTCATAATTTTCCTCGTCATCATCTGAGTCCTAGAAGATCTCGCCCACATCATCATTAGCATGCAGCCGCCTTGATACACAATGTGCACAGAAGGAGTAGAGGCGACTGGGGACGCACCACGTCGTGGGCACTCCGTACGTGCTCGTGTGTGTGCAGTGTGCGTTTTTTTCCATTGGTGCTAGCTCTAAGGCTGAGGCTGCGGTCGTCTTCGTCTCCGACTAATCATTGAGAAACAACGACAAAGAGGTGTTGCAAGAGATGCGTAGGCGCTGTTGCGTGCGAGCTTCGCCGTAGCACGACGAACCGGACGTCGCCGCAGATGGCGCACGCCTCCATGCAGCCGAGTGTGTGCGCATGCATGTGTTATTCACGTGCATTCTGTGGCCGAGCGTGTGTGCATGCACGTGTTGTGTACGTGCATTGTGTGCTCCATGTTGTGCGCGTATGTGCATGAGTTGGATCGGATGGAGTTAGTGCGTTGGCTTTTGTACATGCGTGGCTGCATGTGTCCTGTACATGCGTGGCTTGTTGCGTGGTTATGAATATAAACTACTCCCTCTGTTCCTAAATATAAGTCTTTCTAGCCATTTCAAATAGAATACAACATACAGATGTATGTAGACATATTTTAGAGTGTAGATTCACTCATTTTGTTTCGTATGTAGTCCCTTATTGAAATCTCTCAAAAGACTTATATTTGGGAACGGAGGGAGTATAAAACATCTTCAACTTAGCATCCTGATGTACCGTTTCTAGTGGTTAGCGAAGAGTTCATGTTCTTTCATTTGTTTATAGGTGGGCAGGCGGCAAAAAACAGGGCAAAACGTGCAAGGTTCCTTGCAGACGCTCCACTGCGAGGTTCCTTGCTCCTTCTCGGTCGTCGGGAATCTATGCTCTTCAACTCTTTTCTTTTACGTGAGCTTTGTTCATCCTTTTCCCAACATGCGAGACATCTAGCATCAAGGTGCACGTGTCATGCAAGAAAAAATGGAGACAATCAGATAAGCAGTGCGTAAGTGAGTCGTGCACTTCGATGGCACCTACGCAATATTGTTTCTCCTCGATGGCATGTGAATAGTGCACGTACTCAACAACGGAGCACGGGATGGTAGCAATGACATGGTCAACCCTTTTTGGAGAGAGTACGTACTAAATAACTTTGATGTGTCCCGTCAACTCGCAGAACGACGAGAAGCTTGATTACGCCTTCTCCCTTGCCAACGCATGCGCGGTGGCTCGCAGCACGAAGAGAAACTTTTGCTTACAAGCGGTGGACGTGCAGTAGTTCATTTGGTGTCAGATTGCCAGAAGTACTACTGTAGAACCATCGACTTCCGGAAGAGGCGAAGAGCCAAGCGCAAGGTCACCTACTAACCTTAGGCTAGGCATAGTGGGAGTAACATAAGTAGGGGTACCTCCTTTTTTTATTCTAGAAACAACCACACGCGAATATCGAGGTGCTGGTTACGTAGAAAAAAATTCCTAGAGTCCGTTCTCAGCCCTCCTCTATATCTCTTCTCAGCCAGCCAGCGGACGCGCGGAGTGCTACGTCTAGAGCTTGCGTTGGTTTTCCTCGAAGAGGAGAGGGTGATGCAGCAATAGTAGTGCAACTATTTCCCTTAGTTTTTGAGAACAAAGGTATCAATCCAGTAGGAGGCTCCTCAAAAGTCCCACGCACCTACACAAACAAACAAAGAACTCGCAACCAACGCAATAAAGGGGTTGTCAATCCCTTCACGGCAACTTGCGAAAGTGAGACCTAATAGAGATAGTATGATAAGATAAATATATTTTTGGTATTTTATAATATAGATGCAAAAAGTAAAGATGCAAATAAAAGTAGATTGGAAGCAAATATGATAAGAGATAGACCGGGGGGCCATAGGTTTCACTAGTGGCTTCTCTCAAGATAGCATAAGTATTACGGTGGGTGAACAAATTACTGTCGAGCAATTGATAGAAAAGCGAATAATTATGAGATTATCTAGGCATGATCATGTATATAGGCATCACGTCCGTAACAAGTAGACCGACTCCTGCCTGCATCTACTACTATTACTCCACACATCGACCGACTCCTGCCTGCATCTAGAGTATTAAGTTCATAAGAACAAAGTAACGCATTAAGCAAGATGACATGATGTAGAGGGATAAACTCAAGCAATATGATATAAACCCCATCTTGTTATCCTCGATGGCAACAATACAGTACGTGCCTTGCAACCCTTTACATCCTTTGGGTAAGGACACCGCAAGATTGAACCCAAAGCTAAGCACTTCTCCCATGGCAAGAAAGATCAATCTAGTAGGCCAAACCAAACTGATAATTCGAAGAGACTTGCAAAGATAACTCAATCATACATAAAAGAATTCAGAGAAGATTCAAATATTATTCATAGATAAACTTGATCATAAACCCACAATTCATCGGATCTCGACAAACACACCGCAGAAAGAGTTTACATCGAATAGATCTCCACAAGAGAGGGGGAGAACATTGTATTGAGATCCAAAAAGAGAGAAGAAGCCATGTAGCTAATAAATATGGACCCGTAGGTCTGTGGTAAACTACTCACAACTCATCGGAGGGGCAAGGATGTTGATGTAGAAGCCCTCCATGGTCAATTCCCCCTCTGGCAGAATGCCGGCGAAGGCTCCAAGATGGGATCTCGCGGATACAGAAAGTTACGGTGGTGGAAATTGTGTTTAAATACGCTCCTGGACGCGTTTTAGAGTCACGAGGCTTATATAGGAGGAAGAAGTTCTTCGGTGGACGCCCGAGGGGCCCATGAGACAGGGGGCGCACCCTCCTATCTCGTGGGAGCCTCGGCTGCTTCTTGACTTGCACTCCAAGTCCTCTGGATCACGTTCGTTTCAAAAATCACGCTCCCGAAGGTTTCATTCCGTTTGGACTCCGTTTGATATTCCTTTTCTTCGAAATACTGAAATAGGCAAAAAACAGCAATATGGGTTGGGCCTCCGGTTAGTAGGTTAGTCCCAAAAATGATATAAATGTGTAAAATAAAGCCCATAAACATCCAAAAGGGGTAATATAATAGCATGGAACAATCAAAAATTATAGATACGTTGGAGACGTATCAAGCATTCCCAAGCTTAATTCCTGCTCGTCCTTGAGTAGGTAAATGATAAAAAAGAAATTTTTGATGTGGAATGCTACCTAGCATAATTCTCAATGTAATTTCCTTTATTGTGGCATGAATGTTCAGATCCAAATGATTCAAAATAAAAGCTTATAAAACATAAAAATAATAATGCTTCAAAGCATACTAACAAATAATCGTGTCCTATCAACATAGCATAGCCAAAGAAAGCTTATCCCTACAAAATCATATAGTTTGGCCATGCTTCATTTTCATTACACAAAATACTGCCATCATGCACAACCCCGATGACGAGCCGAGCAATTGTTTCATACTTTTTAACGCACTTCAGCTTTTTCAACTCTTACGCAATACATGAGCGCAAGCCATGGACATAGCACTATGGTGGTATATGGTGGTGGTTGTGAGGACAAAAAGGGAGAACATAGTCTCACATCAACTAGGCGTATTAACGGGCTATGGAGATGCCCATTAATAGATATCAATGTGAGTGAGTAGGGATTGCCATGCAACGGATGCACTAGAGCTATAAATATATGAAAGCTCAACAAAATAAACTAATTGGGTGTGCATCCAACTCGCTTGCTCACGAAGACCTAGGGCATTTTGAGGAAGCCCATCATTGGAATATACAAGCCAAGTTCAATAATGAAAAATTCCCACTTAGTATATGAAAGTGACAACATAGGAGACTCTCTATCATGAAGATCATGGTGCTATTTTGAAGCACAAGTGTGAAAAAAGAGATAGTAGCATTGTCCCTTCTCTCTTTTTCTCTCATTTTATTTTTTTCTTTTTCTTTTCTTTTTTTTCTTTTTTCTTCTCTTTTTTTTCTGTGGCCTTTCTTTTTTTCCTTTTTGGCCTTTCTCTTTTTTTCCTTTTTTTTAGTAAAGTCCGAAGTCTCATCCCGACTTGTGGGGGAATCATAGTCTTCATCATCCTTTCCTCACTGAGACAATGCTCTAATAATGAAGATCATCATACTTCTATTGATTTACAACTCAAAAATTACAACTCAAAGCTAGAACAAGATACGACTCTATATGAATGCCTCCGGCGGTGTACCGGGATATGCAATGAATCAAGAGCGACATGTATGAAAATTATGAAGGTGGCCTTGCCACAAATACGATGTCAACTACATGATCATGCAAAGAGCAATATGACAATGATGAAACGTGTCATAATAAACGGAATGGTGGAAAGTTGCATGGCAATATATTTCGGAATGGCTATGGAAATGCCATAATAGGTAGGTATGGTGGCTGTTTTGAGGAAGGTAAATAAAGGGTTCATGATACCGGCGAAAGTTGCGCGGTAATAATAAAGGCTAGAGAAGTGGAAGGATGAGTGTGTGTATATCCATGGACTCACATTAGTCAATAATAACTCATATACTTATTGCAAAAGTCTACTTAGCCCTCGAAGCAAAGTACTACTATGCATGCCCCAAGAGGGATAGATTGGTAGGAAAAGACCATCGCTCATTCCCCGATCGCCACTCATAAGGAAGACAATCAAAAGAGCACCTCATGCAACAAATTTGTCACACAACTTTTACCATACGTGCATGCTACGGGACTTGCCAACTTCAACAAAAGTAATTCTCAATTTCATAATTACCCACTAGCATGACCCTTACATTACTACCTTTATATCTCAAAACAATTATCAAGCATCAAATTGATCATAGCATCCAATTCTCTTCCTATGATAGTTTTTATTATACCCAACTTGGATGCTCATCATTCTAGGACCAACTTTAAAACCATAGCAAATACCATGCTGTTCTAAAAGACTCAAAAAGATATAAGTGAAGCATGAGAGACTAGCAATTTCTTCAAAAATAAGCCACCGCCATGCCCTAAAAGATATAAGTGAAACACTAGAGCAAAAACTATCAAGCTCAAAAGATATAAGTGAAGCACATAGAGTATTCTAGCAAATTCTAATCAAATAGGCTTCTCCCAAAAGGTGAGTACAGCAAGGATGATTGTGGTAAACTACAAAGCAAAGACTAATATAATACACGACGCTCCAAGCAAAACACATATCAAGTGGCGAATAAAAATATAGCTCCAAGTAAAGTTACCAATGAACAAAGACGAAAGAGGGGATGCCTTCCCGGGGCATCCCCAAGCTTAGGCTTTTGGCTATTCTTGAATATCTTGGGGTGCTTTGGGAATCCCCAAGCTTAGGCTCTTGCCACTCCTTATTCCATAGTCCATGCACTAGTAGAAAAAGGGTCAAATGTGAGACACATTAGTCCCGGTTTGTAACAGAACCGGCACTAATGTGGCCATTAGTGCCGGTTCCAATGGCTAGCCGGGAGGAGCTCTTTAGTACCGGTTCATGGCAAACCTTTAGCACCGGTTCATGCCACGAACCGGTACTAATGAGAGTGGTGGCAGGATGTTGTCAGAATGGGGCCCTTCCAGCACTTTTAGTACCGGTTCGTGGCACGAACCGGTACTAAATGTCGTCCTATATAAATCCTTCGTCCACCTGCACTCTGTTCTCCCCCCTTTCCCCTCTCCCTCTCCTCTGTTCTTCCCTTCTTCCTCTCGAGTTCATCACAAAATTTGCCCCAAATTTGTCAAGATTTGCAGGCCCTCATCCATTCAAATGATCACCAAGGTTAGCAACTTTGTCCTTTCATCTCTCATTGCTAGATTAGCTCTTGCATTGGTTTATATAGTGATTAATTGCGGGTTTTAGTAATTTGGGAGGAATTATATGTGGTAGTATTTGATTTATATGCAATTTGAGGTCAAAATAACACTTAGTTTGCATATGTAGGTGTGGTTTACTTAGTGCCTTCTAAATCTCTGTCGTAACCACCGTCGATCGCCTTTAGTCTCCGTCACGGCACCACCTTGTGGTGAGCCTCTTGTTCATGAAATTTTATATAAAAATTGATGTTTGTGTGATTTGGATATATAGTTACTCGTATAATAATTATCTTACCCGTCGTTGTTTGTTATACATAGTGCCATGGTTTTGATATCCGTCCCGTCGGCCCTCGTCCTTGTTATGATTCGGATGTGGTATATTATCTTTTAAAACTATTTGTTGCATTTCGTGTTTATGAAAAATTATGCCCATCAAGTTGACATAGATATTTTTATCTAGGAGGTATGTGAACCGGAAATTCCAACCGACCCTATTGTCGAGAGGTTAAATTTAGTTGAAAGAGAAAGCGAGTACTTGAAAGAAAAATTGAAAAGAATTGAGGGGGAGAAGATGGAATTGGAGTTGCATGTTGCCGATGTCGCCGATGATCACAAGATCAAGATGGAGAAAATGCGCTTGAAGATTAGAAAGATTAGAAAATATGCCATCGATAGTGAGGCTTGGTATCATTATGTTGTTGGATCAATTGTTACCTTAGTTGCGATCTTGATCGCATTTGTTGTTGCATTTAAATGCTTTAGCTAGAGAGTTATTTGTTTGTTGCATTTAAGTGTTGTATGAACTTTATGTATGAACTTGTATTAATTTGGTCTATTCGGTGTTGTGTAATGAAGATGAGCCGGCAATGGATGTCACGATGACCGATGCTCTCCCAGTTCGTTGATGGCGTGCATACTTTTCTGCTATGGCTGAGGCAAACAAGCGGGCGGATGGTTTTATGCCTTGTCCATGTGCTGGCTATAAGAATGGTCGCAATTACTCTATGTCAAGAACCATTCACGTCCACTGTTTGAGTCCGGTTTCATGCCCCACTATAATGTTTGGACCAAGCACGGAGAAAGAGGGGTTATGATGGAAGACAATGAAGAAGAAGAGGACGACGACAGCTATCCTGGCCATGGGTTCCCTGAATACGATGATACAACAATGGGGGAAGAAGCTGAGCTGGTAATGCGGGAAGAAGCTGGGTCGGCAATGCGGGAAGAAGTTGAAGAAGAGGCATCAAATGAGCCCGTAGATGATCTAGGTCGGGGCATTGCCGATGCAAAGAGAAACTGCGCAAGTGATTTGGAGAAGAAGAAGTTGCAGCGCATGTTAGAGGATCACAAAAAATTGTTGTACCCGAATTGCGTAGGTGACAAGAAAAAGCTGGGCACCACACCGGAATTGCTGCAATGGAAGGCGAAGAATGGTGTATCGACAAGGGATTTGGAAAGTTGCGGTAATGATAAAGGAGTTTGCGAGATGACGCAAGGAGCGTATGGTTTGGTCTAAGCGCAGATGGCATTAATCCTTTTGGGGAGCAGAGCAGCAACCATAGCACCTGGCCCGTGACTCTATGTTTGTATAACCTTCCTCCTTGGTTGTGCATGAAGCGGAAGTTCATTATGATGCCAGTGCTCATCCAAGGCCCTAAGCAACCCGGCAACGACATTGATGTGTACCTAAGGCCATTAGTTGAAGAACTCTTACAACTGTGGAATGGAAGAGGTGTATGTGCATGGGATGAGCACATGGGGGAAGAATTTGACCTAAAGGCGTTGCTGTTCGTGACCATCAATGATTGGCCTGCTCTCAGTAACCTTTCAGGACAGACAAACAAGGGATACCGCGGATGCACGCACTGTTTGGATGATACCGACAATATATATTTGAATAGTAGTAAGAAGAATGTGTACATGGGACATCGTCGATTTCTTCCGAGCAGGCATCCCGTAAGAAAGAAAGGCAAGCATTTCAAAGGTGAGATGGATCACCGGACGAAGCCTCGCCACCGTACTGGTGCTGATGTACATGATATGGTCAAGGATTTGAAGGTGATATTTGGAAAGGGTCCTGGCGGACAACCTGTTCCAAAGGGCGCTAACGGACGCGCACCCATGTGGAAGAAGAAATCTATATTTTGGGACCTGCCATATTGGAAAGACCTAGAGGTCCGCTCCGCAATCGACATGATGCACGTGACGAAGAATCGTTGCGTGACCCTGCTTGGCTTCTTGGGCGTGTATGGGAAGACAAAAGATACACCGAGGCACGGAGGACCAACAGCGTATGCACGGAGAAGACGGCATACATCAGGGTCATGCAAGCTACGCTCTTACCAAAGAAGAGAAGGAAATCTTCTTTGAATGCCCTTTCGATATTAAGGTACCGTCGGCTTCTCGTCGAATATAAAGGGAATAATAAACATGGCAGAGAAAAGTTCCGAACCTAAAGTCTCATGACTGCCACGTGATTATGACGCAACTTCTTCCGTTGCATTGAGGGGCTTCTACCGGAAAACGTTCGATTAGCCATTGTGAAGCTATGTGCATTTCTCAATGCAATCTCTCGAAGGTAATCGATCCAGAAATCATACCAAGGTTACGTAATGATTTGGTGCAATGTCTTGTCGGGCTTCGAGTTGGTGTTCCCACCATCCTTCTTCAACATCATGACGCACGCCCTAGTTCACCTATCTTGAAGAGATTAACGCTTTTGGGTCATGTATTTCTACACAATATGTTCCCCTTTGAGAGGTTCATGGGAGTCTTAACGAAATATGTTCATAACCGTGCTAGGCCAGAAGGAAGCATCTCCAAGGGCCATCAAAATGAGGAGGTCATTGAATTTTGTATTGACTTTATTCCTGACCTTAAGCCGATTGGTGTTCCTGAATCGCGGCATAAGGGCGCATCGATGGAAAAGGCACGCTAGGAGGGGAACAAATAATATGTATGGACGGACATTCTCTCACCAAGCACACTACAGTTCTACAGAATTCCGCCTTGGTGGCTCCGTATATGGATGAACACAAGAATTTGCTACGCTCCAAACACCCGGAGCGGTCTCGATGACCGGATTACACGTGAACAAACCAGGAGTTTCGCCACTGGTTGCGCATACACGCACCATGCATGACACCTCTATAGAAGATGACCTGTACTTGTTGTCCCGATTACCATCTTCAATATAATGACTTTCAAAGGGTACAAGATAAATGGTAATACATTTTACACGATCGCCCAAGATAAGAAGAGCACCAAGCAAAACAGTGGTGTCCGCTTTGATGCAGAAACCAAGACGGGAAAGGAAACATATTATGGTTATATACAGGACATATGGGAACTTGACTATCGACGTGGTTTAAAGGTCCCTTTGTTTCGTGCAAATGGGTCAATATGACACGAGGCGGGTAACGGAAGACCCGCGATGCGGAATGACAACAAGTGGATCTCAACAATCTTGCGTGATGCGCAGCCATTCGTCCTAGCCAATGATGTGGCACAGGTTTTCTATGTGAAGGACATGTCACCAAGCCAAGAAAAAGAAAAGATAAGGAAGCGAATGCATCGACGATGAGCCAAAGCGGCACATAGTTCTTTACGGGAAGAGAAACATCGTGGGAGTGGATGACAAGATAGACAAGTCAAGATTATGAAAAGTTTGATGAAATTGCTCCATTCACAGTGAATATTGACCCGAGCATCCCGTTAAATGATGAATATCTTCCATGGTTACGGCGCAAAGGGACACACGCGAAGAAAAAGTTTCACACCCAAAGATCTGGGATGTGATCGGCTTCTGTGTTTTGCACCGAGAGGGGAATCTCTGTAATAGTTAGGGTAGTTATGTGTTTTGGCATTTGAAACGCGAAGAAATTTTATGTGCAAACAAATTCACACTAATTTCAAATAATTCAAAATTTAAACTATTCAAATTTGAAAACTACAGGCACTAACAGAAAGTTTGTAATTTTTTGTACCTAAAGAGGCTGTGTCAGCCTCCGGTCGAACTATGGCCCCACCATCACCATTTAGTGTCGGTTCGCACCACCGAACCGGTACTAATGAGGTTTTGTCGGGTAAAATTTGGGGCCCCACGAGCACCGTTAGTACCGGTTCATGGATGAACCAGACGAAGCTGTTTTTAGTCCCACCTCATGAAGTGAGAGGGACTAGGAGCGTTTATAAGCCCCGAGTGCGAGAGGCGATGAAGAAGAGGATCAATGCTCACGTTTCTTAGCTTCAAGCCTTCAGAATACGGTAGACTGCACGGAGCTATGCACGGTCTTACACTATTCGAAAGGCTTGAAGCAAATTAACGAGCATTGCACCTCTTTTATTTTTAATAACTTATTACAACTCCGGACTTCTTCGTTATGGCAAAAACTAATTGCACGTCGACATTTCTTTTTTTTTTAAGTTATAACTCCAGACTTTGACCATCAAGTTTTGCGTAAAAGAAAAATAGCGTAAAAGAAAGAAAAACTATAGCTGAAAAGAAAAAACTATATAAAAAACTACTCAAAAATAAATAGAAGAAAATAAATATAGCAGAAAAGAAAAACTACTCAGAAATAAATAGAAGAAAAAATAAAGCAGAAAAGAAAAAATTATATTTGCTATTTTTCAATCGTTTACAAAATGACCGTGAAATTGAAAATCACTACAAAATGAACTCTGAAAATGTTGAATTTTGGCAAACTAGATGAAAAACTACTCACAAATAAATAGAAGAAAATAAATATAACAGAAAAGAAAAACTATACAAAAAACTACATAAAAATAAATAGAAGAAAATAAAGCGAGTAAAAGAAAAAAACTAAAAAAAAAATTAGGGCTGCCCTGTAATAGGCCCACAGGTGTGTAATTACAGGCCTTAAAAGCCCAGCAGACTCACAGGGCAGCGCGCAGTGTTTAGGCCCACAAGCCTGCTATACAGAGGAGTTCGAAGTGGTAGCCGCGGCTGGGTTTATAAACCAGTGCGGCAGCCCTTCGCCCGGCGAGGTGGGACTAAACTTTGGGGTGGCAGCGCGAGGCCTTTAGTACCGGTTGGATCCACCAACCGGTACTAAAGGGGGGCCTTTAGTACCGGTTTGTGCCACCACCCGGTACTAAAGGGGGTCGCTTCCCGCTACTTGGGCTGGCCAAAACTGGCCTTTAGTACCTGTTGGTGGCTCCAACCGGTACTAAAGGTGCCTTCTATATATACATAACTTCGAAAATTTCATTCCCCCTCTGTTTCTTCCTCTGTTTCCGTCGTCTCCGTCGCCGTCGCCGCCCCCGTCCCCGTCGCCGCCCTCGTCTCCGTCGCCGCCCCGGGCCCGTCCCCGTCGCGACGTCCCCGTCCCCGTCGCCGCCCTCGTCTCCGTCGCCGCCCGGGCCCGTCCCGTCAGCGCCGTCCCAGCGTCGCCGCCCGGCCGTCACCGCCCGGCCGTCGCCTCGCCGACGCCTCGCCGTTGCCGTCGCCCCGCTGTGAGTTCTCCCCCTCTAACCCCTCTCCCTCGCCCCCGGCGGCCACCATGGGCGCCGCCCCTCCCCGAGCCCATACACACACACACAAGCATGATCAACACACACACATATGTATGAATTAATGCATGTATATATTAGTATATACGTATTTTGTATGTTTAATTAGTTTATATTATTTAGATTATTATTTTTTCACTATTATATATGTATGAATGCATGTTCGATGGATATAATTAGTGTTTAATTAGTATGGAATTTTTTTATAATGTTGTTTTTCAGTTTTTAATGGATGTATAGAAGTTGTGTTTTCTGTTTTAGTGTTAGATGCTTAATTAGTATGAAATAGTATATAGATTTTTGAAATAGTAGAAATGTTAGAAATTTTAGTTATCAAAATCCAATCATTAAAAAATATTACTTTTTATGGGCATATAGCTAGTATTTGTTCTCGACGATGCCCGGCCCGCATCCTCATCGTCGAACCCGTCCATGACGACGCCCAGCCGACCCATGTCCGGGGAGCTCCGCCCGCTGGCACCGGGAGGTTCTGCACGGAGGCGCGCCGCTTGATGAGGAACCCGGCCACAGGTCCCGTCGTCGACCCTGATCTCGTTTGGTGGCGTTCACGTGGGCCATTTGGTGCGGAGGGACCCGGCCCGCCGGAGGAGGTACGCCCGTGTCGTGGAGGAGGACGAGCACGTCCATCGCTACATGGTTGCGTTAGAGGGCGGCAGGTTCTCCAATACCTGGCAGTATCTTCGGGGATCTCACTTCAGCTATGATCCTTTGAGGAACCGCGAGTGTCCTAGATTCTTCTGTAGTATTCGATCTTTAATTAGCTAGCCGTTGATGTACTATTCAATATTATATATTATTCGAGACGATGTATTCGAGATTATATCTATTATTCTAGACGAAGTATTCGAGATTATATCTATTATTCGAGACGATGTAATTTGAATACTAAATTGTTTTATATTTCTTTTGAATTAGTTAAAGAAAAGCTATGGCGGAACAATACCGACAGAGAGGGAGAACAGACCATGTTCGATATGATACGCGGGCCAGATGATGATCAGAATGAAGAAGATTATGACGGCTCCGAATTTCTAAACAACACCGGAGAGGGTGATATGATATTCGATCGCGACGAACGAAATGATGAAGTCATGAACTACGATTATGACGACGATGAAGAACATGTTGATCCTGAAACAACAAAGACCGGCGAGGTATATATATTTATATAAGCATGTATCTGGTGATCATCACATATTTTAAATGACTTGAAGATATATTAACGAATCGATCTTTGTTCTTTTAGCCATCCGGATCGAGCAAATCTTCAGGCAAAAGGACGAAACGAGGCCCGAACAAAAAGTTGAATGAGTGCGTAAAGTACAATATCGAGGCGATCGGACCTAATGGCGAACCATTAGCGCCTAAGAAGATTGCGGACAAGTTCGTTAAATCGGTCACGGAGTTCTTGTGAAGGACCAACTCCCGATCTCCCTTCAAGAATGGAGAGAGCCAAAGAAAGACAAAGGACAAAAAGTCAAAGAGGACGCTGCTCCACGTCCAGATGTTACTTTTGTCGACAAGAATCAAAAAGATCTGATTTGGGATACTCTCATGGAACATTTAACCCTACCAGATCATTTCACAGAAGTAGATGTGCAGAAAGTCAAGGACGCTGCTCTTAGGAAGATGGCGGTTGCATTCAAGAACCACAAGAATCGTGAATGGGACAAGTACGTCAAGGGAGGAAGGAAGACTCCGGATTCGAGGGAACACTAGAGAACCAACGTTCTCATTGGGACGATTTCGTGAAATTCAAGGATTCAGAATTAGCTAAGGAACGGTCGAGAATAAACAAGAAGAATGCCGAAAAAAAAGATAAGTTCCATAAGCTGGGGCCAGGTGCCTATGCGGTGGCAATGCCTAAGTGGGATAAGTCTGAGAAAGAGATGGAGGATGCAAAGTGCCACTCCGGTTACTAAGAGCTGGCCCCTGTGGTCGGACTTGGTTCTATGCGCATGGGGGAGTTGGACCCAAGACAGGCAATGTTTCGACGAGGGCAAGTCTGAAGGGAGCCGACGATGCGATACTTGTTGCAATAGAAGAGGCACAATCGGGGGTGTTCCAGCCCAACAGAGAGAACGACGAGCTTACGCGTGCCCTGGGAAATCCTGAACACCCGGGAAGAACACGAGGCAAGGGCGCTATTCCGTGGTATGAGGGGTTTTCAGACTAGAACACCGACTACAGAACCCGTGCGAGAAAGAAGATTGCGGAGGAGAAGAAGAGGAAGATGGAGGAGGAGCAGAGGAAGCGGGACTATGAACGCCTTCAAGGCCTAGAAGCAAGTCAAGCGGAATTGGTAGTCAAATTCCAGCGGCAGGAGCAGATCGACTCACTTACCCAGCAAGGGGGTCTCAAAGAGCTGCAGCAGCTAGCGAATGATCCAGCATTGGATAGCACCGCCCCATCCATGCCGAGAAGCAGCGTGGGTTCCGCCCCGGACGATGCAATGCTGGGTAGATACCCCATGGATGACATCACGGAGAACACTAGCTGCGAGCTACACGTCAAAATGAAGAACATATACATGAAGGTGGCGGACGGCGTTGCTTTTCCGATTACCCCAAAGCAACCTACCATTGCATCCCGATTCCAGAGGGCTATGCTCGTGTCATGGTTGACGAGGTGGTGCACCCATATTCGGGGCTAGAGCTTGACATTCCTGGAGGTGACGAGCAGTGCTTTCTCGGAGATGCCAACCATCGTATCATCCTATGGAAAAAGGATTGCAACATCTTTCGAAGGCCATCGACACCGCGTCATCCGACTCCTCGTCGAAGTCCGCCACCGAGTCAGCAGTCTCCCGTTCCTGCAAGTCCACCAAGTCCGGCAAAGTGTCAGGCCACTCCTCCTCCAAGTCCGGCAAAGTGTCAGGCCACTCCTCCTCCTCCAAGTCCGCCACAGCGTCAGACGTCCACCTCCTCCAAGTCCGGCACAACCTCAGGCCACTCCTCCTCCAAGTCCGGCACAGCCAGCGGCCACTCCTCCTCGTCCAACTCAGCCCCGTCGGCCGGCGTCTCCGCCGCCTCGGAATCGCAGAAGAGACACCCCTGCAGCTATGGTGCGTAGAGGTACGAGTCGAGGTAGTACAGGAAGTACAAAGGAGGCAAGCGATATAAATATGGTCCAAGCCTCACGCCTCTTCCGCAGAGGTCTTATGACAGGTCCGAGGAGGAAATCGCAGCCATATCGAAGTCCGAGGTGGAAGCCCATTTTGCTCCGAAACCGCCACCGCCGCCACGGGAGAAAGTGCACGAGGAAACGATTGACCACTTCATTCAGATGGCTCAACCACCAGCTCCCAAGCCTGTTGACACAGACTATGAGCGCCACATCAGGAAATTAAATCAAGCACGTCTACGTAAGGAGGCGAGCTCGGGATCGAGCAAACAAGAAGCACCTGTCAAAAAATGCGGGAAAACCATTCCCCAACTGGGAGAACAGGCGGCGCAATCGATCCCCTTGCTTGTTGTGCCAACAACACGTGATAAAGACGTACGCCCAATATTATTGTGGGCAAACAGTTTACGTTCCTGAGGTGGGCAATGTGGTAATAACGGAGGACCATATAATGCAGGCTGAAGTTCTCAAAATCACTGTTGGACAACTCCTCGAGATCGAGCCCATGCCTGTGCTTAGAGAGGATGAAATAAAACAAAAATATGTCCGGGGCCAACCTTTGGTCGAGCTGCATAAGGTCAAGAACCTCCCAACGAGAATGTATGAATTGAATCAATGGTACATGAACATTACCAAGATTTCCGATCGATTGTCCCTCATGCCGAATGTCAAGGAGGAGCATTACTTCCATGAGAAAGTTGTGTCCGCTGAGTATTCTGAAATGTTTCGTTATACAATCAAGACGCATTCGACAAATCTATAAATCGCTTGCTATTGTCCGTAAGTGATTTCTTTCTGTAATTTAAGTCTCAAGCTAGCTGTAGTGATCCTTTTGATCAATCATTACCTGTAATTATCCTCACTATATTCTTTTCTGTGGTATTATATGCAGGATGAAGATGCATGAAATGAGAAAAGGTGGACGCTTTGGCATTGTGTTCATTGACCCAAACAACGTTAATGAATACACATGGAAAATAAATCCACGTCATCAAAAGGCCGTAGAGGACAACATGATAGAGTTCTTGAAGCGCCTCAAATACAATGAAGATATACTACTTCCTTACAACTTCCAGTGAGTCACAATGTCTTGTACTACAAATTATCTGTTTTTGCCTACTAGCTAGCTACATGTTTTTGCTTACATATGCCCGTTTAATTAAGACATGCAAACGTGTGTGCATGCAGATTTCACTGGGTCTTGTGTATCATTAAAGTTGACGCTTGATACAGTTGAAATCTTTGGACTCACTACTCAAAGAAAAACTGACTATAACATCTTGTTTGGGATAGTCAACAGGTAATTTCAATCATTATTAACTATATATCTCGGCCTATTTAGTTTGTCATTTTTCATGATATGAACTATTTAATAACCCCTTTATTCATTTTCTTTGTTGGCGGGCAGGGCTTGAGCAAGGTTCATCAGCGTGACCCCAGGAGAATGGAAAAAAAAGCTTAAATGGTTTCGACCCAAGGTAAGTAATTAAGTAGTACTAGCTAGCTAGCTAGCTGCCATCTCTTTAATTATCATGCTTGATTAATTATTATCTGATCAAATTCCATTCTCGTAAAGGCCCTCAAGCAAAAGCGCAGGGACTGATCTGTGTGCATTTTATGCTTATGCGAGAACATCCGCATGATGGCGTCCGAAAGGAGCAGATCTCAAAGACAGAATGGGTACGCTTGTCAAAACACTATTCACAATTTTACACCATTATCGATATCTAGTCACACAACTAATACACATGCATATTGATCTCCTTCTTAACAGTTCACAGAGGTGCGGAGAAGCTCCTAGAAACGGAGCGCCAGAGAAGCACTTCAAGAGGAAATAAGCGGGATTTTTGCTCGACCAGGTCATAAATCGAAGGAGAATACTATTACCCGCTACCACCCCCATGAAAACCACTTCCAATTGTCATCGTGCTCAAGGCACCAATTAGGCTAATGCCACTGGCTCCAAGGCAACATGCATATGTAGGAGAAATTGTATATAGCTATACATGTGTGTATGTGTGAATTAATTAATATGATGGTTTGTGAGACATGATGATATATATATATGCATGATTGGTTCTACTAGAAATTCTATATATATATATATATATATATATATATATATATATATATATATATATATATATATATATATATATATATATGCATAACGTGTACAATGTGTAGTATCGTAAAATACCAAAGAAACGAAAAAGAATTAAAATGGAAACACAAAATTAAATGAAAAGAAATCATGAAACTAAAAACCCCCAAACCTTATAGTACCGGTTGGTCTTACCAACCGGTACTAAAGGGCTCTGAGCCCTCGGAGCTGGCTGCGTACGTGGTTTCCCTTTAGCACCGGTTCGTGCTGAACCGGTACTAAAGGGGGGCTTTAGTGCCCACACTTTAGTGCCGGTTATGGAACCGGCACTAAAGGGCCTTACGAACCGGTGCTATTGCCTGGTTCTGCACTAGTGATAAAAGCTTTACCCAAAACTTGAAAACTTCACAAGAACAGGAAATCTTATAAGCTCCGTTAGTGAAACAAAACAAAACCACCACATAAGGTACTGTAATGAACTCATAATTTATTTATTTTTGTGTTAAACCTACTGTATTCCAACTTCTCTATGGTTTATAAACTATTTTATTGGCCATAGATGCATCAAAATAAGCAAACAACACACGCAAAACAGAATCTGTCAAAAACAGAACAGTCTGTAGCAATCTGTAACTAACGCAAACTTCTGGAACTCTAAAAACATACCAAAATAGGAAGTCCTGGACAATTTGTTTATTGATCAGAAGCAAAAAGAATCAACGCAAAAAGCACGTTTCTGTGATCTAACAAAATTATATTCGTGCGTGCAAAGTTTCTGTTTTTCAGCAGAATCAAATCAACCATCATCATAGGTTATCCTATAGGTTCTACTTGGCACAAACACTAATTAAAAGAGAAAAACACATCTAAACAGAAGGTAGATGCAAGATTTATTACTAAACAGGAGCAAAAACAAAAAACATAAAGAAAATTGGGTTGCCTCCCAACTAGCGCTATCGTTTAACGCCCCTAGCTAGGCATAAAAGCGAAGATAGATCTAACGGGTGCCATCTTTGGCACTAAATTCATAAGTAGCTCACATGATAGATTCATAAGGTAATTTGACTTTCTTTCTTGGAAAGTGCTCCATGCCTTTCTTTAATGGAAATTGGAATCTAATATTCCCTTCCTTCATATCAATAATCGCACCAATCGTTCTAAGGAAAGGTCTACCAAGAATAATAGGGCAAGAAAGATTGAATGCTATATCAAGAACGATAAAATCTACAGGCACCAAATTTCTATTTGCAACAATAAGAACATCATTGATCCTTCCCATAGGCTTTTTAATGGTGGAATCCGCAAGGTGCAAATTTAAAGAGCAATCATCAAGATCATGGAAACCTAGAATATCACATAAAGTTTTCGGAATCGTGGAAAAACTAGCACCCAAATCACACAAAGCAAAACACTCATGATATTTAATTCTAATCTTTATAGTAGGTTCCCGCTCATCATTAAGTTTTCTAGGTATAGAAACTTCCAAATTAAGTTTTTCATCATAAGATTGCATCAAGGCATCAACAATATGTTTGGTAAAAGCTTTATTTTGACTATAAGCATGAGGAGAATTAACAACGGATTGCAACAAGGAAATACAACCTTCTAAAGAACAATTATCATAATCAAATTCCTTGAAATCCGAGATAGAAGGTTCAATGCTATTTAAAGTTGTGACCTCTCCAATCCCACTTTTACCAAATTTAGCATCAAGATCTAAAAACTCTGAATTCTTGGGACGCCTTCTAGGCAAAGTTGATTCATCATCAGTCCCATAATTATCAAGATTCATATTGCAAAACATATATCTAATAGGAGACGCATCAATAACTTTAAGATCCTCATCATTATTTTCATGGAAACTAGAAGAACACGCTTTTTGAAAGCTATCTTTTTTAGCACGCAATCTAGCGGTTCTTTCCTTGCACTCGTCAATGGAAATTCTCTTTGCTTTGAGAGACTCATTGATATCATGCTTAGGAGTAGAAGATCTAAGTTTAAGAGAATCAACATCAAGCGAAAGTCTATCAACGTTCCTAGCCAAATCATCAACTTTGAGCAATTTTTCTTCAAGCAAAGCATTAAAATTCTTTTGAGAAATCATAAATTCTTTCACACTATTCTCGAAATCAGAGGGCATCTTATTAAAATTACCATAAGAATTATTGTAGGAATTTCCATAATTATTAGAGGAATTACTAGGGAACGGTCTAGCATTAAAGTTTCCTCTATAAGCATTGTTTCCAAAACTATTCCTACCAACAAAATTCACATCCATAGATTCATTATTATTCTCAATCAAGGAAGACAAAGGCATATAGTTGGGATCAAGAGGAGTATTTTTAGTAGCAAACAATTTCATAAGTTCATCCATCTTTCCACTCAAAACATTGATTTCTTCTATAGCATGCACTTTTTTACTAGAAGGTCTTTCGGTGTGCCATTGAGAATAATTAGCCATAATATTATCAAGAAGTTTTGTAGCATCTCCTAACGTGATTTCCATAAACGTGCCTCCCGCGTCCGAATCTAAGAGATTTCTAGAAGCAAAGTTCAAACCGGCATAAATATTTTGTAGGATCATCCATAAATTCAAACCATGTGTAGGGCAATTGCGAAACATCAATTTCATTCTTTACCAAGATTGGGCAACATGCTCATGATCAAGTTGTTTAAAATTCATGATATCGTTCCTAAGAGTGATAATCTTAGCGGGAGGAAAATACTTAGAGATAAAAGCATCTTTCCACTTGTTCCAAGAATCAATACTATTTTTAGGCAAAGACGAAAACCAAACTTTAGCACGATCTCTAAGTGAAAACATAAATAACTTCTATTTGACAATATCATTATACATATCTTTCTTCTTCCGCATATCACACAAATCAACAAAGTTGTTTAGATGTGTAGCGGCATCTTCACTAGGAAGGCCGGCATATTGGTCTTTCATAACAAGATTCAGCAAAGCAGTATTGATTTCACAAGACTCAAATCATTAAGAGGAGCAATCGGAGTACTAAGGAAATCATTATTATTGCTATTCGAGAAATCACACATTTTGGTATTATCTTGCGCCATGGCAACAAGTAATCCAACTCACAAGCAAACAGAAAAAGGGCAAACGGAAAAGAGAGGAGGAGATTGGGAAAGAGAGGGCGAATAAAACGGCAAGGGTGAAGTGGCGGAGAGGAAAACGAGAGGCAAATGGTAAATAATGTAAATGCGAGGGAGATGGGTTTGTGATGGGTACTTGGTATGTCTTGACTTGAGCGCAGACCTCCCCGGCAATGGCGCCAGAAATCCTTCTTCTGACGTCTTGAGCTTGCGTTGGTTTTCCTCGAAGAGGAGAGGGTGATGCAGCAATAGTAGCGTAAGTATTTCCCTCAGTTTTTGAGAACCAAGGTATCGATCCAGTAGGAGGCTCCTCAATAGTCCCACACACCTACACAAACAAACAAAGAACTCACAACCAACGCAATAAAGGGGTTGTCAATCCCTTCACGGCCGCTTGCGAAAGTGAGATCTAATAGAGATAGTATGATAATATAAATATATTTTTGGTATTTTATAATATAGATGCAAAAAGTAAAGATGCATATAAAAGTAGATTGGAAGCAAATATGATAGGAGATAGACCCGGGGGCCATAGGTTTCACTAGTGGCTTCTCTCAAGATAGCATAAGTATTACGGTGGGTGAACAAATTACTGTCGAGCAATTGATAGAAAAGCGAATAATTATGAGATTATCTAGGCATGATCATGTATATAGGCATCACGTCCGCAATAAGTAGACCGACTCCTGCCTGCATCTACTACTATTACTCCACACATCGACCGACTCCTGCCTGCATCTAGAGTATTAAGTTCATAAGAACAGAGTAACGCATTAAGCAAGATGACATGATGTAGAGGGATAAACTCAAGCAATATGATATAAAACCCATCTTGTTATCCTCGATGGCAACAATACAATACGTGCCTTGCAACCCTTTACATCCTTTGGGTAAGGACATCGCAAGATTGAACCCAAAGCTAAGCACTTCTCCCATGGCAAGAAAGATCAATCTAGTAGGCCAAACCAAACTGATAATTCAAAGAGACTTGCAAAGATAACTCAATCATACATAAAAGAATTCAGAGAAGATTCAAATACTATTCATAGATAAACTTGATCATAAACCCACAATTCATCGGATCTCGACAAACACACCGCAAAAAGAGTTTACATCGAATAGATCTCCACAAAAGAGGGGGAGAACATTGTATTGAGATGCAACAACAGAGAAGAAGCCATCTAGCTAATAACTATGGACCCGTAGGTCTGTGGTAAACTACTCACAACTCATCGGAGGGGCAAGGATGTTGATGTAGAAGCCCTCCGTGGTCGATTCCCCCTCCGGCAGAATGCCGGCGAAGGCTCCAAGATTGGATCTCGCAGATACAGAAGGTTACGGTGGTGGAAATTGTGTTTCGTCTGCTCCCTGGATGTTTTCGGGGCACGTAGGCTTATATAGGAGCAAGAAGTACGTCGGTGGACGCCCGAGGGGCCCACGAGACAGGGGGGCGCGCCCTCCTATCTCGTGGGAGCCTCGGCTGCTTCTTGACTTGCACTCCAAGTCCTCTGGATCACGTTCGTTCCAAAAATCACGCTCCCGAAGGTTTCATTCCTTTTGGACTCTGTTTGATATTCCTTTTCTTCGAAATACTGAAATAGGTAAAAAACAGCAATACGGGCTGGGCCTCCGGTTAGTAGGTTAGTCCACAAAATGATATAAATGTGTAAAATAAAGCCCATAAACATCCAAAAGGGGTAATATAATAGCATGGAACAATCAAAAATTATAGATATGTTGGAGACGTATCACGGAGCCCATCGTCTGTTTGCTCACATGCGGTCCCACATGTCAGTGAAAACGCAAGAGGACCCACTGAACCTGCACATCTTTCACCTCGATGTGCTGGTGATGAAAAACAAATCCAATAAAGATCTTCGGTAGCCGCTTTTGGAGTTACTCAAGAGTAGTAAGATTCTATTTACAGTTTAACCCAAGATGCACATCACGTGGCTTCAACTACCACTCTATTTTCTTGCATGACACGACCTGGATGCTGGATTCCCACGTGTCGGCAAAAGGAGGAAGAACCCGACCAAATCTTCGGTTGTGCTCTCGGATTAGACTAGTTGTGCTAACTTAAAAAATTTATTGTGTAGTAGAATGGATGCAAGTTTTGATATTGGGAAGAAGACTACATCAATATATTGATAGAGCGCAATTTAGTAGATGTTCTAGCACCTTTAGCTAGCATAGAGGCTAGAGATGAGACTAGTGCACTTGTTGATACTCCTACTAGAATAGAGGCTAGACATGAGAGTAGATGCGAGGAAGCAACGTCTACTTCTTTACACTCGAAGAAGAAAGAAGCACGCATGATCGAGCCTCCAGAGATCAACAATGAATGCATCGAGAAGGCACTAATCCAACTTACAGGAGCAGTTATGGAAGTTGCATATCTTCTAAAATGTATTCTCGTGGTTCTTGTTTTCTTTGGTATTGCTTTTCTAGTCAAAATTATCATTGGAGTTCATGCAAAACGGAGGTCCGTTTGGGGTCGTGCGTTGGAGTTGGCCTTACAAGTGGGACCACAGTTGAGGAAACCGACTATCGGCAAACCACCACCTCGCCCGCCGTGGGATGGCTGAAGTTAGAGAAACGACGAGGTTGAAGAGATTGCTCTAGCACGGACTCCAAGAAATATGGTGTCAGATGGATGTCGTGCTGGTGGCGTGTGCCGTACTCCTGGACGTGAATGCTTGTTCTGGCCCATGCCACCCTACTACTCCTACTACTTATATAGTACTCCTACTAGTAGTATCGATGATTCGAGGTGCTGGTTATGTAAAACTAACACATTAACATATGGCTACAGTAAAAACACCCGCCCGACGTGCGAAGCATGTGAAGCTAGTACAAATAGTGTACTACAATTGTTGATTGGCCTCATCTGATAACCTGTTGCAATGCACGTACAATTATGTATACGGAAAATATTGTTTTGCCTCGTCGCACCAATCACTCAGAGAAGTGACTCGAAAGCCATTCATAAATTTAGTAAGTTTATCACAGGCATATCATTTTATTACATACAACAGGTCATCAACCCACATCGACAACGAGGATACATTATAAATACTAAAGTTTTCATCAAACAACAAATAAGAAGAAATGAAATGAACTTCAACTCAACCAATCCTCGGCGTTGGAAATGCTTGCTTTGAACCACAAGTGATTCTCTGGGACGGGCCATCTATTGTCAATCTCGAGATCAACATAGGGCTGGTCATCCAGGCTGAAGCGGCCTACTATATCAGCACCACTCACCCAAATGTCCGAGGTATAGATACAATTGCTTCTCACAAATGGTACTAGTAACGTTGTGTCAACAACAGTTGGATCGCCTTTCACCATCATCGGATAGTTTTGTCCAGGGAAGAGCGAGTTTTCTCCAAGACTATCAATTCTGTACCAGGGAGAAGGTGTTGGCGCTAGCACACTAGTATTCATCCCGAATACCATGCAAGGAGTGTTGGAATAGGTCTGGAGAGTGCGACCATGGGAGACAACACGTGCTCCCTCAGTAGTAACAAACTCAGTGCGCTGTATACAGACAAGAAGAGGTGATCCATCGGAATTAGTTTCCAGGCGCCACTGAGTATATAAGTTATGCTCGTCCTCATGCTCGTGATCATCACCATAGTCATCTCCCCCTTGGTTATAAAAATTTTCAAGTATAGGTGGTGGAATGTTCATAGGACCTTGGAAACACAAGAAGAAGGTTAATTAGTAAAGGGAAACTTGCTAACCCGCATGCATGTGGATGAAACAATTATAATTAGGGTGGAAGACAAACGTACCAAAACTACGAGGATCCCATGCAAAAATAGTGCCATGAGTGGTGGAAGCAAACACAAGACCCTCGAATTAAATTACATCACAGTACACATCCGTGTATAGAAACTGATTTTTGAGCAATATCCATCGAGTGGAACCACAAAGGACGGCAATAAGCTTGTCGAAGATAGCAACAACTTCATAGTTCTTATAATTCCAAGAGCGGTTGAGAACTTGACAAATTGCTATCTTCCATAGAAGACAGTCACCATGATCGTGTTTGAACATGCGTACAATACCGGTGTGCTCAACCTCTGGGCAGTCTGCTTAGATTTTTCAAAGTGGAACCTGGTGAAGAGTGCAAACATTCACAAGTTCCCACTCGCAGTTGGACCCAATATAAACAACCCAATCAACATTTGCGCCCGCCCAATCCTTGCCCTCAAGCGATGGCATCTTAAGATCATACGTATCATTTCAAGCGGCATCAACTTGCACAAGGCGAGGCCTCCGTCGTCCCCTCGCTAGTCATCAGGATCACGGCAAAGAAGATAGGGGAGATCAAACTGCTCCTTGACCCTTGGGTTCCTTGTAATGATGTTATTAGTTGAGTCGAGAATGGTCCTGAACGAACCTGCCATGCTAGCCGAGGTGATGACATCGCACCGATCAATGAGTTCCTCCACCACGTCATCTTTCAGATCGGGGCAAGAATAACGGGGTCGTTTCGGGCCTATTCCCTCCATGGAGAAGACAATTGAACAATGGCAGAAGGAAGGGTGAAGGCAAATGGAGGAGGAAGGAAGAGCGTGCAACAGCAGTTCCAAATCGAGAGGGAAAGGCGAAGAGTCGGTGGACGGTTGCCAGTTTGCCACGGTACACAAAGAGGCGCCCCGGCCTACACGTCCGTTCGGAAATACTAGTAGAAAAGGACTCGCTGTCGTCTCACTTACATGTTGGAACGGGACCACATGTCAACAAAACATGGTGTGTAATTTCTCGTGCAAAATGCGATCTGGCTGCGTTGGCCCGAGGTGCCGCATTAGTTTGTTTTTTTTTTGAAAGTTTGCCGCATTAGTTATCGACCTTTATTTTTTTTAACATACAATCTGAATGGATAGGTCCTGTGGTCATCACACGTGAGCGGATATAGTGATGGTTGATTCGCCCGAGCAACTTATTACTTTGGGAATATTGGAGTACCAGCAGATTCAAGGAACAGAGAAATGATGGTTGCTTCGTCCGAGCAACTTACTGTGGTGAAGGTGGGGTTCTGTGATTTGACTGCTCAATACTCATTACTACTGTGGCGCAATGACCAGGGTGAATCTTTCCCTGAAATTGTGTTGTGCCCTCAATATTGCTGCATGGCAGGTGGAGCCGGATGAAGGATGTCCAACATGTCGGCGAAACGAAGTTGAATTGTTTCTGGCATTGCTATCAATCCTTCAGAATTTTTTTATATGTACGCATATTTTTAATGAAATTGTACTGTGATGCTATGAAGGTTTCAACTTTGGTTCCCATAGGAAAAAAAGGTTTCAACTTAGGATTCATGTGTCTTGCCTCGAGATTATCTCATTACAACATTCCATCAAATACAAATGAAACTACCATGGGTACCATGGCTAATGCATCTCAATGGTTCACAGATCAGCGCCAATATTCACATCACAACTGAAGACAAAGTTGTGTGAAGGTGTACAAATAAATAAAAAATATAATTGATCGATGTTGTTCGTAGGCATGGCTCCATTTCCTTGGCACAGTGTTCATTGCTTGGCAGCTAGTTTCACCTAGCTCAAAAAAGAGTTGTATGGAGGACACCACAATCCGATCATTTTGTGCAACTCCACTAAAATCGAGCGGATCGTCCCTATTTGCAAAGATATCCAGTTAGTGTGATTACAATAATAGTGGAACTAGATGATGAAACATAACACACATAAATAGAAGCCGATCACCTCTACGATCTCTCTTTAGGACTAACTTCTTGTTGGAGAAGATTAGGCACGGAGTTGGATGAGGAGGATAGCAAAACCAATCTCCCTTTCTGCAGTCCCACAGAAATGTAAAAACGTTGCCCCTGTGACATTTTGGCGGAACTGCACAAAACACTCTTAAGAAAAAGTGATTTGTGCAGTTCACCAAAAGGTCGCAATAGCAACGAGGTAAAAATGGATAGCCCTGTTTGCAAAAGGAGGTCGAAAGGAAACAATTACTTCCCAATAACACGAGTTGAAGACACATGCGCCGACAAAAAAGAAGCATATTCCATGTAATAAGGGAAAGATAGCACATGGTGGTTTATCAAAAATGGTTTGAGGACGAGATTGCAAGATGGAAAGTACGCCGGCCGAGATACAATTTAAGAAAACAACTAAAGAAGATCCACATGCAGCAACGTGGGAAGATGGGCAGTGGAGTAAGGTCGGAGGAAGATGTACCTGAGGGTCGTCGGGATGTTACTAGGAGGGCGCCGGTGGCCGGGATCTGCCCATACTGCGGCAGCGAGCAAGTGGCAAAGGCCCTACTGCGTCGGAGCTTGGTCAGAGAGAACGGCGGGTACCGCAGATCGGGACGTGCTACCTCAACACTGTCGAACGGAGAGACGATGCACATCCTCCCTTTCCGCCGGCGGACGGGATGCGGCCGGATCACTGACCAACGCTGAGAGAGAGAGAGGCCACGACCGCCTTGTGTGAGATGGTGTGACGAGAGACAAACCCATTTTTCCATTTTCCCCAAGGCAATCATTTTATATTCTATACGTGCCATTTAGGAATATATAAATTTATTTAATACTAACGCGTCAAGTCGAACTTTGTTCCGTCTAGGCGTGGTACCCACCCTCCTTCAAGTAAACAACCGCTACACGTGTCAAATTATCACGTGGGCTGCCTTTTCATACAGAAACGAACTCCACCATGTACCCGCGCGGGTGTGGCCGGGAACGAGACTTGAGTATGTGCGTCCTGCGTGCACTTCTTCTTTAGGTGCAGGTACATACGTGGGTGGGTGTGAGAGAGATGGTTTGTCTTGAAACAGAGGCAATGTGTTGATGATATCTCAAATGTAAAAAACGTAACATATTCAATGTGTGTGAAACAGAGTCATGGACGTGAGATATCGATAGAATTGAAACAGGGATGAAGTGTGTGGCTGCGCGATCGATAAAGAGTGCCATCGAATTTCTGTTTGCCCACGTCAAAGATACAGGGCGGCTGGCCTAATGGAATTTGAGAGGGCAGAGGTGCAGTTTTTCTCCATGGCATGGATACCTACCTACAACGTTCGACTATGGGTGTGTGGGGGGGAGGGGAGGGAGCAGAGACCGATCGACTAGTATATGTGTGGGGAAGGAGAGAGACCTAGCTATGTATTGAGGGAGATTGATCGACATCCATGGATATGTGTAGCAGAGGAATAAGGTTGGGAGAAAGACAAAGGTAGAGCGTCGGAGGGTTGGTGGTGGAGTGGCGTCTCACAAATGGTGGGAGAGGCCTGCTAGACAAACGGAGGGTATGAGTGCAATATCAATAAGAGAGGGTGGGGGATGTATGTCTGTCTATGCATGTGTGTGTGAGAGACGGGTCGGGAGGTTTGCAAGGATGATGAGGGGAGAAGATATGGTTGTGGTAAGCATACGTAACTACATAGGAAGATCAACCGTCATGTGTCCGAGAAAGGGAGAAACATAACTAGCGAGGTAAGTGCATCGGTGCTTGGGGAAAACGAATTATAGTCGACCTGGCTATATGTAGGGAGATTAGTTCATATACACGCCTGCATGTGTTAGAAGAAAATAAGGTCCGGAGAGACAGACAGGGGGAGAGGGGTGCAGCTAGGAGGTGGTGCGAGAGGCCTTCCATGTCAAGGGGGGAGGAGTGTGTGAGTATGTGATCAATATAAAGAGGGGCGGGAGGGCGCACCTGCGTGGAACCGTATTGGACATAGGGGGGCATGGACGGTGAGAAGAGAAGAGGGGAAGTATATATGGGTTTGTTGTAGGCACACTTGGCTAGAGAGGTATATCGACCGGCAGTGGCAGAGCAACACAAAGAATGTTGGGCGGGCCAAACTGAACCTGTGCTACACCTGGGCTGCTGTAGCTGGCCTGTGTTGTAGTGCGTGGCTTGGGCCTAGTTACAAATATTTATTTTTTGCAGAAAAGTTGGGCGGTCCGTGGCCTGGTTTGGCCCTCACGTAGCTCCGCCAGTGTCGACCAGTGTGTGCCGGAAAGAAGGAGCCGGGGCCCTACACACACCGCGGGTGGACGACCTAAAGAGAAATAATGAATGTGCATGATGGAGGGGACGCTAAGGGTGGGTGAGAGGGGGGCGGGCGTGTGCATGCATGATAGAAAGTTAGCGCTAGCTAGCTACAAATAGAAGAGGATCGTGAAGGTGTAAAAGACGAACAAAGATCATAATTCATTATAAAAAGTGGATACGGATACTTGAAGAAGATATCATAATGTAGAAGATTGATTATAATTTGGGCTAATGTGTGGCTTTTGCAACTCAGGTCTAAATACTTGTCATAATGTAGGGGGCGGGGCACTATACTTTGTGTGATAAACACGGTGTATGTATGGAACATGGTTTAGATTATGAATATATAGTTAGTACATCAAATGTACTATTATTTGGAATCAACATTGTATTCAAAAAATAGAATTCAATTTCATGTAGTACACATAGTTCATATCTGTCTCTATAGTAATCATGTGGTGTGTTATTAAGGTAATACATGAATGATGGTTGAAGTTGGCAACAATCATGATTGTAGATTCTTATTGAAATAGAGAAACAAATTCAAATTTTGTTCGAATTGCACCGGTAGTATAGACATTTGGAATGCACTAAAATGTTGGTATGAGTAGGTTACATGCATTATACAGCAAGCGAAAAAATTTAATTGGACATAACATCGATTCATACTCCCTCCTTCCATCTATATAGGGCATAATGAGTTTTTTAAGACCGCCTTTGACTATTGACAAGATTAATAGTACATGACATGCACAATGTGAAAATTATATCATTGAAAGAACCTTTCATGCATTTAATTTAGCGGTGTGCTTTGTGTAAGTTGCATGTCATATATTATTGCTCTAATATTTGGTCAAAGTTAGCATCGAAAACGCATTGGTCCCTATATAGATGGAAGGAGGGAGTAGCTTTGAATAGCATTTGTATAGTAAAAGCGGGGCTAGACTCTCTCTTTGTGTGGTGTGAATAGTTTTATTTTTTGTTTTCTTTTTGGTTGAGGGAAGTGCGAATTGATTTGGTACGTACAAGTACAATATTACTACATGTTAGGCTTGTCCCTAAAATTCAACCCGCGTCTTGTTATATCCCGAAAATTCAGATATCGTGCTCGCAAAACTGGCGCCTTCACAACCCGCGCCTTGGTATCCCGAAATTACAACGCGCGCAAAAACTCCCTCCAGCTGCCAAATCCCGACACACGAAATCCCCCTTCCAACCCTGAGCCGAAAGGGCCGCTAGTTCAAATCGGTGGGGGGGGGGGGTACTTTTGTAACACACCCTACATTTCGGACAAGCACATCCCTAAGTCATGGTTCACCCCCTCCCATCGCCCCCTTTTCACCATTCCAAATCCTAGGCCGCCATAACCTCTCCGCTCCAGCCACGAAACCCCACCCTCCTCCGTCCGCCACCTCACCGCTGCCCAGCCGGAGACTCTTCCTCAACGACGTCGTCCATCGCAACAGCTCAATGTCCCTCGTCCACCTCCCCGGATGAGGATCCGTCGTCCATCTCGTCGTCCCGCCGGTTCGGCCGCCCCGTCCTCCACCTCCAAGGACCTACTCCGACGATCGCCTCGTCTATCGTGGCTACTCCATCCCCCACAACGCTGCCTTAACCTGCTCCACCAGAACCGCATCATCCTCACCGACTCCTCGGACGAAGCCGAGGCCTACTCGGCGCCACCAGAGAGGTTGTACACTCATCGCATCGCACCTTATCCTTAACTCAACCTCCCGGTGCCGACGCTGCTCCATCCCGCACCCCCATGGAGCGGCTACCTTGAAGCTGGCACCACGGGTGCCCTCTCCATGGCGGCTCTCCCCAGTGCGAGGCCCCTTCGGCGGCGGCGGCTGTCGGTGTCAAAACCGGCGGATCTCGGGTAGGGGGTCCCGATCTATACGTCTAAGGCTAATGGTAACAGGAGGCAAAGGACACGATGTTTTACCCAGGTTCGGGCCCTCTCGATGGAGGTAAAACCCTACTTCCTACTTGATTGATCTTGATGATATGAGTATTACAAGAGTTGATCTACCACGAGATCGTAAAGGCTAAACCCTAGAAGCTAGCCTATGATGATTATGATTGTCCCTCTATGGACTAAACCCTCAGGTTTATATAGTCACCGGAGGGGGCTAGGGTTTACACAGAGTCGGTTACAAAGAAGGAGATCCAATATCCGGATCGCCAAGCTTGTCTTCCACGCAAAGGAGAGTCCGATCCGGACACGGGATGAAGTCTTGAGTCTTGTATCTTCACGGTCCAACAGTCCGGCCAAAGCATATAGTCCGGCTGTCCGGATACCCCCTAATCCAGGACTCCCTCAGTAGCCCCTGAACCAGGCTTCAATGACGATGAGTCCGGCACGCAGTTTGTCTTCGGCATGCAAGGAGGGTTCCATCTCCGAATACTCCAAAGTACCCGTTGTGATAAACAGTGTCCGGCTCCCCATCAATGTTCTACTCCTCGGCTTCTGTGCTTCATTAATGGTCATCTCCACGTGTCGAACGAATACAAGGAGCCGGAGCATTTTTACATTTGCCACCCCGGCGCTGCAGGCAAACCGTCTATGTGAAGAGACGGGGATCCTCAGATCCAAACCTCACCTTCTTCCCTTGAGCAAGCATCCAACAGAGCGTGCCCGGAAAAAACTATCCCAACATGGCCGGTCGTTGCAGCTCCTCTTTTCGCTCCCTTAGCCCTAAGCTAGGTGATTGGGAAGAGTGTTCTGTTCCCCATAGCCATTTAGTAGAATTGCAGACCCAAGGGTTTCTTCCACCGGCGTTCATGGTCCCCGTCCGAGCCGGACTAGCCACCTATGATGGCGGGGAGCAAGCGGAGAGATTTCTTAGCCCATCCCAGGGGGAGTGAGTATGCCTCATCCCATATTTGCTAAGAGGTGTCGGGTTTCCAATCCACCCACTCCTTCGCGGGCTCCTGGAGTTCTATGGTCTCCAGTTGCACAACTTCACCCCACCTCCGTGCTGCACATCACAGGATACGTTGCCCTTTGTGAATTATTTCTGGGCTGCGAGGCTCACTTCGGGTTATGGAAGAAGTTGTTCTGCCTCTCCCTCGCAACTAGGGGAATCCGTATGTCAAGTGGGCGGAGCCGAAATATGGCGCGTCGCCGAGACCGGATACCTGTCCGGTACTCCCAAGAAGGCACCTGAAAACTGGCCCTCGGAGTGGTTTTATGTTGATGACGTTCCCCTTCCGGATCCAATTCGGCCGGGCCTCCCTGAGTTCAATAACGCTCCGCCGAAGACACACCGAAGATGGCGCCCTCGGGGCCCCCAAGAGGAAGATACCAGAGAAGTCCACTTCCTGATGAGCAGGATAAAGAGGCTGGCCAAATCAGGGCTGACAATAGTCGAGGTTATAGCCATATGCATAATGCGGGGAGTGCATCCTCTTCAGTATCGAGGGAAGCCCATGTGGCTCTTCAACAGGGAAGATGATGCCACCCGCTGTGGTCGTAAAGGTCCGGACTCCGCCACTACTCTAGCGAGAATACTGTCCGATTTGTATAAAAGAGAAGAAGAAGAATCTCTTCGTATTAAACCGCGGGATGGATTTTCCATGTACAACCCCCCAAGCTGGGTAAGTCATCACTCTTTCCCCCACTCCATTCATTCTAGCGTCCTTCATCACAATCATTTACCTCAATATTTCTGAGCAGGAACTAAGGAGGGCCGTGGAAGGATTCAACAGCCCTCCCCGCAGCCAGAGGACCCCGGAAGGGCCTTCGATCCAGGACTTGAAGAGGATCCGGATATATTTGTGGAGCTTGTCAACGGGACATTTTATCAGGCCAGCTGCGATGGCGCCTCGGTGGCTATTACTGCCGACTATCCAGGACTGCTACCTGCATCGCGTGTAAGCGAAGCCGAAACCTTATCCTCTAAAGAGGACTCCTTTCTTATACCATGCCTTATGCATAAAATATCGTATTTTTATAGACACAACCATCGGACTCCTTTCTTATACCATGCCATTCTATGATTATCGTATTTGAAATGTAACAGCGTCCTTCATGCTCTGGCAGAAAGAGGAGTCGCCAGACTATATCCGGAGATCCTGCCGATCACGCCTCCACCAGCCGGATTCAGAACCGGCTTCGAGAGAGGAGGCCAATGCAGGGCCGATGCTGAATTGTCCTCCGACAAAGGATGCGGATATGCTCTCCGCCACAAATTCCGAAGTAGACAGTGCCATGAATCACCGGCGCCGACGGGCCATACTTCCCAATAGCATCTTTTCCGAGGAGGCTTTTAATGCTTTCAATTCGGGATACGCATACATCCGAGCTGCTCAAGGCGGGCTCGCCCGAGCAACGGACCAGTATGCAAAAGATATACGGGTAAGGAAATTTGATAAGCATGTATAGTAGTAGCCCCTGAGACTTGAAACGGTTGGAACAACTGATTTAAGGATCATTTTATGCACAGGTCCTTGTAGAGATGAATACCCAATTGTTTCAAGAGCTGGAGGAGTGCAAGACCTAGCTGAGGGCCGCGGTTGCCAAGCTAGAGGCATCCCAGAAGGCCTCATCTGGTAACATTTGTCTCAATAGAGAAATCTTAAAGTGATATACACTACAAAAAAATACACTTCCATGATGATACGTGTTTGTCACAGTAGGTCGCATTTTCTGTCATGCATGTACATCCATGACGATTTTATGACAGAATCAAGATAGTCATACACTGTCTTTGTCGTAGAAGTGTTCCATGACATTACCAAAATTATCATCACGGAAGTGTCCACTTCCATGACGATAAATCCAGCGTCCACGTAAGTGCTTTCGTCAAGGGTGAACGACACGTGGCATCCACCGTAGCAGAACGCCGTTAAGCTATCGGGTTGGGTTTTGGATCCGATAACCCGTTAACAGCCCCGACCAATGGGGATTTTCCACGTGTAAAATCATCATTGGCTGGAGGAAACACGTGTCGACTCATCGTTGGGACAGATGTCATCCACTCATTGGACCCAAAGCGCCTATGATAAGTCGACACGTGGCACGGCCCAACAGACGCCCATTCTCGTGAAAAGGTCGGCCCGTTTGGTGGGTCAAAAGATGGCGGGCCGGCCCATGTAAAGCCTGTTAACGGCCTGTTCGCATATAGCCCATTTACAGCCCGCTAACCCAAGGCCCGTTACGCCCTATCCGAATTAGGCCCAGTAGCTTCATCTGAGCCACCCAATATGATTCCAGCCCGTTTTCACTTCTGGCCCATGTATGGCCCATGACGTCTTTTGGCCCATATGAGGGCCTATGTAACTCTTGGCCTATTAACGGCCCGTGGTGAAACTGGCCCGTAATGAACAAAGGTATCACTTTACACCCATTAACAGCCCGTGGTGAAATCGGCCCGTAATGAACGGGTATCACTTTATACCCATTAACGGCCCGTTATTCCGTTGGGCGTTTCCAGCCCATGTTATCTTCGGCCTTCTCAGAGCCCATTTATTATTGGGCTCATTTCCAACATTCGTTTACTTACGGCCCGTTACTGTCATTTTCTGCTTGTGGGCCAAATTCAGCCCGTGGTTACAGTCGGCCCGTTTATGGTCCGTTAATACGTTGGGCCGTTTTCATAGCGTCATGAAATATGGCTTATTAACAATGGCCCGTTATGGTCGGCCCATGAACGGACGTTTCCAACTCTAGCCCGTTTACGGCCAGCCTGTTATTGGCCCATGTTATCATACTGCCCGTATAAGGCCCATTGATGATACGGCCCGTAGAGGGCCCATTGTTTCTATGGCCCGTAGAAGGCCCATTGTTTCTACGGCCCGTAGAAGGCCCACTGTTTCTACGGCCCGTAGAAGGCCCACTATTTCTACGGCCCGTAGAAGGCCCACTATTTCTACGGCCCGTAGGAGGCCCAGTGTCTCTACAGTAAATATTAGCCCATGGTTATTGTAGCCAATTCTAAGAAAAAGGTTATTGTAGCTGAGTATTAAAAAATAGGTTATTGCAGCCACTAGCAAACCGCGGAAAAAGAACTGCAATGACTACAAGCAAACAAATAAACAAGACAACAAGGAAATAAATAAGCAAGCAACTTACGCTAGGCTATCACAGCTATCACATATTACATCCTTTGGGCATCAAAGTTCGCCACCGATTGCAAATAAACGCAGCAAACAAAAGAATATACAAAACTGAGAGCACTTCAGAAGGCACTAGGCCTGGCCAGGTCGGGCCCCCCAAACAGCTGAAGAAGCTAAGTAGACCTTAGTTGTGTCAAAGATAGATGCATCAACACTAGATTTAAGGCATGATGGTGCGCGCGGCAGTCCTCTGACGTCTTCATTGCATCTTTGACTTCAAGTCGGAGCTGAGCTGAAGCAAGCCCTTCCGCTTTAAGTTGAGACTGAAGAAGTCGAACTGATTGAGGCAGCGACTGCACAGAGGTTGTCTCACACTTGCTGGTGAGTAGCTTCAACTCACTGTCTTCATCAAGACAGGACCTTGGGGTCAGCTCGCTGTCGTCAAGATGGTTTGGCTCACTAAAGTACTGCCTGGTGTAAGAGATACGACTCTGAAAGATAAACAAGGAGACACGTAACAGGTTTCACAATAATATAAGCAAATAAATGGATCTGTTCTGCATAAGGAACATGTTTTTACAACTACAATTTGAAACTGGTAATTGTTGCAAACATCCAATCAGATGTAAACAGCAAAGCAAACAGCAGTGGAGGAAATGATGCCTACCCAAATCTATACTAGAACAAAGTTTGAAGGCTTGAGAAGGATGTACTTACATTACATGTTAACACGGGCTGGACAAAACCCTTCTCCATGTTGATGGAAGGATAATTCAATAAATTCCCCAAAGAAAATCCTTTATAAGCGTTGCCATTATTCTACATTTTGCAAAGAGTAAATATAGATCAAATAATATTGGACGAAACAGAGGATAATGAAGCTCAGGTGCGAACTGATGATACATAATCAAATAGCAATTAATTAAGTACAACGTTACAAGGCAAAAGGGAGAGAGGTCTTGACAAGAGCAATGCAGAGCCCATTATTGTTTTGAGATCGTATGATCCTTTGAGCAAGGAGATTCATCTGAAATTAGTTTCATACAAGAGAAGGTAAAGGCATAAGCAGAAATTTAGGAGTTCAAATTTTGAATTGATATCATAGATAGTACTGATTTGGGCTCCCAGCAGTTCTAATAGGGGTTTGGCCTTTGGACTAGGGGTAAAGTGTGAATGCAGTTGGGCCTATGTTTTCTGTGGCTGCTAATCTATCTGATTTAACAGGTATCACTACCTTTTCCAAATACCTAGTTTGTACTCCTTGAGGATCTGCACTCACCCTCTTCCTTTTGGACATCTATTACGTAAGAAAAAGATTTGACTGGAAAAACATAGTGTGACGACACATGGAATAGGTACAGAAAATGGATAGGTATGGCATATAATCATATATGATGCTTAAACTAAGCAGATGGTGTAACAAAGTAGAAGTAATGCAAGAGGTCGGATGCAAAATATATGCGACCAATACAACTTTGCAAAGTTAGAGCAAGCACCTTGATGGGTGAATAAGATAGGCCATCCTCCACCATGCCAAGTTTGTTAGCCGGTGGATCGTTCCATAATATTCCTCTCGTCGCCCATTCTCATATTCATTTTGATAATGTTCAATATCGACATGCATGAAAACATAAAAACAAGTGAGATTTTCTTTGTAATGCGAAGTGATTCTAATCCAATACTGCCTCCCTGTAAACCCCTTTGTGCTATCTCTGCAATTCTTTTAAAAGATGCCATACATGCTGTAATTTGTTGTGTGCATTAATATAATGTGGCCTACTACTCAAAATATGAGAGCTCCAGAAGTGATGACACTTCGCGGATGACAGCTTCAACATATAGTAAAGAAGAACAAGTCGACCTGACTGTGATTCAAAATATACTAAGGGATAACAACTCGACCTGACCAGTCGACTGCAAGAGAAGAGTATCATCTTAAAGAAGAGTAGAAGAGCAAGCAGATTGAAGATATTACAAGTCTTTCAATATAATGTCGGTTGGCCACCCATGATGAACCAGAGCGCACAGAGAAATGCTATTCTTTCCGGTCTCTCCATATGTGGCTCACATGCATTTCGAAACTAAAGTAGGAACATTTAGCTCACCAATTAAACATCTCTCAGTTTTACTAATATCAGCAATAATATCATATATGAATTTGTACAACTAAGCTTGTTTAGCTCGATGGGTGGAGCAGTGCTATTACGACACGAACCACGTAGGCTGATTGTGGTCATCATAAAATGGGGAAAACATAAGCATGATGAGTACAGTGTTGACCGTGGCAGTGGGATGGCAGATCTGAAGCTGCAAACCGCGCAAAGGTAGTTAGGAACCGATGTTTGCTTTCAAATAACAACTAAGATTTGGTATGGACAAGAAAGTACGGTCAACAAGTGACAAAGAAAGGCAATTATGATGTCTCTCTATATGTCGCGACATGCATTTGGAAACTCAAGTGGGACCTTTAGCTAACCAATTAAATGTGTTGGTTAACTAATATCAGTATCATATCACAATCATATTTGAATAACTAAGCTTTTGAATTCTGAGTGTTGTGTTGTTTAGCTTGAAGGGTGGAGTAATGCTAGTACGATCGAAAGCACCTACGCAGATCATAGTATAGTAGATAAAAGGGGAAAACCCTAAGCGTCAAGAGAAAAATCAGGAAAGCGGAACTAGCTGGACCAGTGGGTGGCGCACATGCTTTTTGAAACGAATATAGGAACATTAGGTGACCAATTAAACATTCTCTGTTTTAGTGATATGAGCATCATACCAGATTCGTATTTCAACACGTAAGCTTTGGGTTGAGGTCTTGAGGAGCAGTGCTAGCACGACACGAAGCACCTATGATGATGGTAGTGAATATAAAGGGGGGAAACCATAAGCTTTACGAGTATAGTGCCCGTGCCATGGCGGATCTGAAGGTGCAAACCGGACAAAGCTACTTTGCAACCAATGTTTGCTTTCAACTAGCCACTATGATTTGATACGGACAAGAAAAGTACAGTAAACAAATTACGATCTATTTTCCGGGTGAGATCAATAACTTAAGCACATATGGAAGAGTACCACCTCTCTTGCGACGCCGTGTAGGCCTATGCTGATACATTGAGGGGAAGAAGACTTTAGACGGCAGAAGGCCGGGTCGGGGATATATCATGTTGCCGTGGACGAGGCGGTCGTAGGAGCGGAAATGGCAAGGTGGACGACGGTGCCGATGAAGCGAGAGGAGGCGATGAAAGGATCCTGGTCCAGCATCGTGGATGAGAGACATCCATCTCTTGCAGTGGACAACGGGGTAGGGGTAGCGGCTCCGGCAAGGTGGAGGATGGGGTGGCGGACGGAGGAGGCCGCATGATCACGGAGGTTGTCGTGCCGCCGATGGTGTATGAATGGGGAAATGGAGGGGAGGGGGATCTCAAACTTTGGGACGCGCTTCTCCGAAATGGGGGAAAGTTACGAACTTATCCCCCATTTAAAATTTCGGACATTGCGTGGGTTGGGGATAGGATGGTAATCTCGCATCTCCCAAATATTTGCCGGTGCGAGGAGAGGGTGTTTTGCCACCCACGGTTGGCGCCCACGGTGTATGAATGGGGCTGACAGGTAAGGCGGTTGTGTCACGTCTGATGGAAGTTACACATCTGCCCCTATTTAAAATATTAGCCTACATAGATTTCGGATGAGGAGAGTTTGTTTTGCCGCCCACCGTGTATGAATGGGGAAATGGAGGAAGAGACACATGTCTTTCGGACGAGCTTGAATCAAATGTGTTTTGCATACGTTTGGCGCCCACCGTGTCGGAATGGGCTCAGAGGCCGTCGTGTCACGTCTGATTGAAGTTACTAGTCTACCCCTATTGACAGCAGTGTAAATCCGGTCGATAAGGATGTCAAGTGTCAGGGGTAGACAGTAATTTCCATCTCACAAACACTTGCTTCGGGCGTCCCACAAATTATAGTGAGTGTTTAGCCGCTTCGTTCAAAACTTGGGAGAATTAGCATTCACGTTTGCCACAGGACTGGCAAACTAAATTGAAATCAATTTGTATTCGATTAGGAATATCCACAGATAATTATACATTTTGTTATTTATTTCTTCAAAACCACAACAAAGATTTATTCCACCTTTATATATGATTATGATTTAGAAATGCCGTGATCTTCGAATTCAGTAGATTGGATACACTCTGATTCAAACAGTTATTTCATCCAATACAATATACTCACACGAAAAACAGTTCACCTTATGTCAATCATACAAGTACTGAGGATTACCTCGCCTAAAAAATCGGATCGTTACAACATGTGGACAACATAGGGGGTCTTGCAACATAATCCATTCAGAGACATGACACAACATGCAAGTACAATAATCTAATGAAAATTTCAACCAGTATCTAAAGAAGAACCGGGATTACCTTGGGCTTGAGATAGCGAAACAATGAGGACCTCCTCCGTCTTCAAATGCAACATTCTTACTTCCTCCAATTCTTGGGTTGCTTGCATAATGTGTGCCGCTAATTCCGTAATTTCCAGCCTCAAGATAAAATTACCTCATTCATGGCAGCCACACCATCTCTTTCTGCCTCTAGTAGAGCCTCAAGCACTATAATATTTGTGCTCAGACTGCTCTCCGGCGGTGTTGCCTCTGAACTGCTACCATCTGGTAACATGGATGGCGCACTGCTTCCACAAATAGATTCTGGGTTGTACATTGTGTCCTAGTGTGAACGGCATCCTGAAAGGTTTCCGCTGGACATAAGTAAGAGATAGTTATCGTATGATCCAGGCAATAAGCTTACAAGGTAAACGACGGACGAATTATTGCCGAGCATGGCAAACTATATTTAAATGGTTCGAAGCAGCATCAGCCGAAAAGAAATTAAAATGGTAAGGTGAAACCAGGGATGTAAGTGGCAAATAAACGACATCCGCCATCCCATCTAGTTAGTTTTGCTACCTCCCTAGTTCATTTTCCTCAAAAAACAAAAACTCTTTTGAACTATCATACCACTAGTGGACTTTAATCGGGATTAAACGGAACCAGTTGACATCCCTAGTTGAGAGGGAGTGTACAACCACTATATTTAAGTTACCAAGGCATCTAAGCAGTTGAAATAATCTGAGAAAGCACTTAACAGTGTGGCCTCATATAAACTACGAAGACAGTCTTGTGATCAAGTTGAGAGGAAAAGTTAAGGACTCAAATGAAATAGGCATGCATTTCTTTACTATAGTACAGAGCACTCTTGACATATTGGCCAACTCGGGTATAGCGTAACAACAAACAAGCATTCGAATCAAGCAATACAGCAAAGCAGACAACTGAACTATTTGTAATTCGGTAGGATTACATGTTGAGGGCACAAGCCAAGAAAGCAGCCCACTCGCATTACATTTCACATGTACTAAAACACACTGGCTTACCATATGTTGCTGTGAAGCCTAGCAGCTGTTGCAATGTTCTTTGAAGAAATCGTCAGCATCCCGTGGTTGAAAATCTAGTTGTTGTAGTTTATTACGCACCATCTATTTAGGTAAAATTAATTTTATTAGCATGCACTGGTCCGAATTGATCATCAATGATTCATCTAAACTAATGAAAGAAGGGTGTGTGCATACCGACAATATATCTGCTTCCCTCTATTTTTATGCTTGTTAGAGGTGCCAGCCCCAAAAGAACAAATATTTTGCTTGATGGGGTTGGCAGCTCCATAATTAATAGAAGCATCAAATTAGTCATGCAACTTGGGAAGATCAAGAACACACAAACAAGTAATGAGCAGAGGCTCGGAGCGGTGATGTAATAGCTAGCATCGAGAAAATGTAGGGTAAGGCAGACAAAAAGCAGCAAAACCACATGCTAGTTTGCTGATGTGTAATTAAGCATAGAGAACATTAAGCGATGCGATGGAACCAACAGGTGGCATCGTAACAAAACTAAAACATATTAACTATATGTGCACCTTTGGTATGTAATTTAGCACATGTAACATGTTCCTTTGCCGGAAGTATGGCCCTCTGGTGCAAGCGAGAATAACGCGTCTCATGAAAAAATTGAATGATGCCCTGAAGAAAGACAAAGGTCCGGTGCTTATGCTAGGAAAGTGAACGTAGGCGCCGGCCGTTGGATAATAGTACCTGATTCTCGGCGGCGTATGGGTATCGTTGTCATACTTGATAGCTAAGGATCGTCGATGGTGCTCATGTTGCGGTTGAGTTTGGGCCGGCTGTTGCCATCGCTGAAGCGGCTCCGGTGCTACGGTTGCGGCGCCTGTCGACATACAAGAAAGCTCATCTGGGGTAAGTGAACAGTTGCACGATAAAGAGAAAAACTAAAGGAGTACAAATCGAAATAACCTGATGAGGCTGAGGTGTCGGTAAAGCAGGTCCGGTGGAGTTGAATATGGCGTCCATGGAGCGGGTCCGGTGCAGTGGATGAAGGCTTCGCGGTAGCGTTATACTGATGCTTCGGTGGCGGATCTATTGCAGCGGACGAGGGCTTGTATGAAGGGCAATGAAGGGCGACGAAAGTCAGTGAAGGCCTACGCTGTGGTGGACGAGGGCGCCGGTTAAGCAGATCCGGTGCAGTGGACCATGATGGCGGTCAAGGAGATCTGGAGCAGTGGACATGCCAGTCGCTGAAGCGGCTCCAGTGAAGTGGTAAGTTGGCTGTTGGGGGTTCCAAGGTGCGGAAGGTAGATCCGGCGGGGTGTGAGGTCCACTGCTGCGGCGGAGGACTAGATTCGGAGGCTTGCCGTGGTTGAAGTCGAGGAGGAAGGGAGAGGCTCTGGGGAAGAATGTTGGGGGCAAAGAGGGGAAAACAATGGAGTTACCAAAGCAGCCCTTTTCCGTTCATGTGGCAGGGGTAAAACAGGAACATCACAGGGCTAAACTTTCGGACGCGTGATATTTCGATGTGAGCGGGAAGTTTGAAAGCTTTTGGCGCCTAAAATTATAAGTATTCTGCTCTCGTACGGCCGACTATGATATCATGGCCGACAATTTGTTTGTTTTGCACACAAAAAAAATGTGCAAGTTTTGAAAATCAATATCTGCAACTCGAAACTTAGATTGTCCATTCAATTCAAATATGGATCATTGAGCTACTACAAGCAAATACCATCAGACGGTCCAGTTCAAATGAAATTCCAAATGTGTTTATCCTAAATATGATGATAAAAGCAAAAATGTGTATGTGTATGAATAAAGTGGATGATCATAAAGTTTGAACATGCCCGTATGTGTATATCTCTAGGTTTGATATATGAATTTGAAATCACGAAATCCCGGCTTATAAAACGTACCTCAGTTTAAATGAATTTCAAAAGCTAATGATGGAGTCGAATTCCAAAATTCCAATCTTAGGTTTGTAATTCTGGTACATCAAGGTATATCACGCATGTTCAAAAGTATCGTTATCTCATAGCACAAAATGTGAAACAAATTGATCAACCATGAGTGCACAATATCTCAATTACGCTAAAGTCCCTCAAATATAGACACCTCACTGTTTATCTGAAGTCACCCCCCCACCACCACCACCACACACACACACACACATAGAGAGAAGTCGTTCTCTCCCCCAAACACCAACACACGAGCACATTAACACCCCTCTCTCTTGTAAAGTCCGGACCCCAACATAGGTCTCTATCACTTTGTCTCTCGGGCATGCACACATCTCTTCCCTCACTCTCTAGGTCTCCTGCTATCTCTCTTACCCAAGCACACACACTATGTAGAGTGTATATTTCCCATACACACAAAAGCAGTAAGCCCCCAAGCGTCTATCTCCCTAGTTATGTGGTTCTCGCGCACTCACCTCACACACCACCCCCACTGCAAACAAGCACACTTTGTCTCCTTGTGCGCCACTCTCCTCTTTCTATCTCTCCCACATGTGGACCCGCCCCAGCTCCTTCCCTGTATACATATATGTCGTGACTCTTTTCATAGCTCCCTAATGTATCATCGTTCTCGATTTCGCAGATTGTTCTCTACTCCCTCGATGCTAGATCTCTCATGAAGTCCCTATCACACACCACGATGACTCGCTTCCCTTGCGTCTCCGTTCATAGGCCAATTTAGGACAACATCAACATAGTCTCCCTATCTATACGCCATTTATGGACACAAAGCGACCCCTCTCGCCCCTCTCTTCCTCTCTCTCTCTCCATCGCTAGCTCTCTCTTTCTCTCGCTCTCACACCCCTCTCCCACACACACACTCGATATCTCTTCCAAATAGTCTGCTCCCCCTTTGCACCGTGCTATCTCGCTACTACTCATGTCACACAATTCCCCCTTCCCTTATACTAGGTTTACATCATCAGTGGTCTCTCTACTCCACATACACTCTCTCCCTGTCACACACAAACACGTGCACAAACACACACATAGACACGCACAAACACCCATTTATCTGGATCCTCATCTCTCCCCATGTCCGCATGTGTATCTCACACACTCACTCTCTAATTATGTATATGTGTCTCCATGTTACACAACACAAAGCCCCATGTACATGTCTCTCTCTATCCTCCACACACATAGACACAAAGAATCTGTTATCATTGCCTCAGTCTCTAACATATCACACATGCAGACTGTCTCTCTCTTTCTCGCAAACACGCTCACCAAGGGTTTCCCCGTGAATAACTTACCGTCTATTCATCAACAGTCATGGCAGTACGGCGAACACGAGACGTGAAAAAGAATAAATCCACATGTGCTTAGACCACCTAGTATGACTACTAGGACTAGAGCAAGCCAAAAAGCGCGCAGCCGTCACCCCCTCCTTGTCGGCAACGGGAAAATCTTTGTTTTACACAGTCGAGAAGTCATTGTGCTAAGGCCCCACATGCTGAGGCGTTGAATAGAATGGAGATGCTAGTTTACGGAAGCAAGTATCGATAATATGTTTGTATCTCCATACTTATATTTCTTCTCTTATAAAAAACCGAGTTGGTGATGATGGTACGTGTGCCATCTTGCAATATAGACCGTCCGATCTATATCGGCGGATGGAAATTAAACTAAAAGATACCCGCACCCCTCTCCATATTTGCAGACAAGGCCTTCCATCGTTCATCCTTATCTCCAACAAACATCATTGTTGAGCAATTAAGAAAGGAAGCCTCTGGAACAAACTGGCCTGGTGGCCGCTGTCGGCGTCATCAATCCCCATGCCTCCGCTCAGTCCGACCACCAACCACCACCACACCCCACTCCTCTTCACCTTATCTCATATTTCTCGAGATATCATTAGTTTTTACACATGGGATTACTCCTGCAAGGGTCAATCACAACAAGTGTTTTATAAAAAATGCATCTTGATGTTCCGTGCAATGCACGGATCTTGCAAGTACTCCTAAACAAGACTAAGTTGGTGATGCTGGTGTATACGCCATCCGTCGTTTCTGACCATTAGATCTACATCTAATGATTGTGAGGTAAGTTGTTGCCTTTTCTCACCAACATCCCACTTGTCTACCAATTTGTAGAAAAACCCATAATTAGTATCTTAAAACCAACCACATCCCTCCGTGACCTCACCAAAACAGCCCAAGGAATATATTCTAATTGAAACATAATATATCTCTAGTGACATATGTATATCAAAATTAGAGTGTTTTGTACCAAGTTTGTGAATAAGTATTATTCTAATTATGATTCGTTGAAACGGACATGAACATTGCTAGTATTTACAAACATGAATTTTTTCCTAGTATTTCATAGTTTCAAGTTTTCCATCAAGATATTAGTCACTCATGGTTGATATTTACTTTCAATAATGTACACATATGCACTATGTAACTAGCCTTGCTTATTGGCTTCCAAAGCTTAACTTCCACTCATACTTACAATATGTAGAGTATTTAACAAAAAACTACCACTTTCAACCAGCCCTAGGAAGAATCTATTGTACAAAAAGTAGCGAAAACATACCCAAATTTTTTTAATCCACGCCAAAAACTACTACCTAGTACTCCTACCGATTAGGTTCGTTTAAACCCATTTATGACAGGGTTGGCTCACACGTCCCGTCTTGTGAGGCAACAACCCAACACATTTTGTTTGACCGTTGAGGCGAGGGGCCTTTGTCGACCTTCTATCCTGTTATTCCCCTCAAATCATTATTTTTCCTGAACATTACTTCAAACAGCACGATGCGTGTTAAATCGGTGGCGCCCGGTGATGAGCGAGTTGGCCGCCGCTCCACGGACGGGCAGACGCCGTCTTTGGCCTCGGCATGGGTTGGCAGGCTGGCCCGAGCATGACTCACGGCGAGCAAGCCGCCCGCGCTGGCCTTCGCTCGAGCGGATGGTTGGCCTAAGCGCGGCGTAGCAGCGAGCAAGCCGCCCTTGTTGTCGTGCCAATCTAGCTAGCAAACCTTGCAGACAAGCAGCTGGATGGAGCTATCTTGGCTAGCTAGCGGTCGCGAGCGCCGGACGGAGCTGGCATCCGGGCTGCCGCAACATGGGCTTCGCACCGCCGGCAGTTTTGACCTCGCCTTCTACCGGCGGCGGTAGCCACGTCCCATGGCCGTGGATGACTAGGTGGGCCAGACCCACGGTAGGAGGTCACTCAAGGATTTTTGTTGGTAAGAGCATGTACAATGGTTGATAAGGTAGTCTTATCTTAAGTCTGCCACATATGCAAGTGGTAGTAGTTTCTTGGCATTTTAGTGGTTTCTTGCATCATTAGGGGTTTCTTGTAAGGAACAATGTACGTACTACTAGCGACAAAAGGCGATTCTAGGTTGCGTTGTACTCCAACGAGTACTACTAGTGGTCGCGGGAGTGTATACCTCGTTTTGTGGGTTCGATCCGGCGAGCATACGGCGGCCTTTTTAAATAGTACTACTACACTTTGCTGCGAGCCAATATTTTACACGGGTAGTTTGAGTTTTGAATTCAAGCGGACGTGCGGCCCCACAATCTGGGTGCCTTTGGACAGCCTAGCCACGTGAGCGGGTTTTCCTTCCCGACATCCCGTGGCTCGTGTGCTTGCCCTAGCCGCACCTCGCTTGCAGCTTCCTCATCGACTAGTAGCATATTTAAACTAAGCGCCTCCCAATTAAGCCCGAGGAGCCAGAAAAGCCTGGCGGGGCATTGGGAACTGTGCAATATGGCTCTGTACGTAAAGTGCTCTACTACTACTCTATAGCTTGTGGTGTTGCATGCATGGACTTCACTCCATTATCGGCTCTACTATAAAAGAAGTTCCTCTTGATGTGTTTTTTTTAAACGGAGGCAAAAGCTTTGCTTCATCTTATTCATAAAGAAGGATCTACTAACAAAGTTCGACGAGATCCATTACACCTCCACAAATGGAAGCGAAAAGCCTAGTCTCATTTGTATCAAATAACTCAAATGTTACGCCCTGCGATAAATCATTGATAAACAGGCTGCTAGTGTGTGCGTGAGAGGAGGCGGTGAGTAGGCCAGCTACGTGAGAGGCGGCTGAATAGAGCATCGAGAGTACCCACTAGGCCACTCACGCAGGTGTACTTCCCTGCATTGATAGTACAGCGATGGTTCTAGAGAACATTAGTACCCTCCACTTCAAGCATGGCTCCTTGGCCACTGAGATTCAAGAGTTCAAAACTGGTGCACTATACTAGACTAGACTAGAAATGCAGTACATCACACTACTAGTTGAGAAAGGTAGTACTAGTACTTTGCTTTCTGATGCAATCGTACTCCTCCAAATCACATAATGTAAGACGTTTTTTGACACTAGTTGGCGTGTACAAAAAATGGCAAAAACATACCCAAAATTTCTTAATCCACGCCAAAAACTACTACCTAGTGCCAAAAATTTCTTACTAGTGCTACTCCCTCCGTTCCCAAATATTTGAGTTTCTAGGCATTTCAAATGGACACAACATACGGATGTATGTAGACATATTTTAGAGTGTAGATTCACTCATTTTGCTTCGTATGTAGTCACTTGTTGAAATCTCTAGAAAGACAAATATTTGGGAATGAAGGGAGTATTATTTACAGTATAATGCAATCCCATAACGTTCCATAATGCTAGTACTAGTAGTAAATAATAGCCTCACCCCTCCACTGAGGAACGATCTACAGTTGGAAGGGACGAGGCCCTGCTGACTCTTGATTTACTACGCTCTTATCTCCTCCTCGCCATTCCCTCCCCCAAAGAGAAGGCAGTTCGTTGCTGCTACCATGGATTCGCCAGGCGGTTCTCCTCCTCATCGGGGCTGGGAGACCTTGGACGGTGATCCTCTGGGAGAAATCGCACGCCGCTTCGATGTCCTCACCGCTGCAAGACTCGGTGCTTCCTGCACCAACTTTTTCAAGACGCTGCTTAAACAGGCTTGGGAAAAGGCCATGCTTGTTGGTCTTCCATGCATCCTCGAGGAGAAGGTTCTTCTATGGGACAATCCTTCAAACAGTCCGCCGCTCCCTGGCCATGGTGGCACGTTGACTCCGCTAGAGTTGCCGACGTTGAGAGGTAGTCGGATTTTGTCCGATGAGCGGTCGATGTGGAGTTTGATCATGTAGTACTTAGTTATTCCATTTCCATCCCGTAATTTCTCCGCTGCCCACCGTCTTATATATAGGTGCAGGTCGGTGCCAGCAAAGATTGGCTTGCATACCTCCGGCCGGATACCACCATCATTTTGCACAACATCCACAGCAGTGCGGCCGTTCCGGTAGACCCCTTCTCCACCATTGGGATCGGCCTTCCGGACCGGCTGGGCTTGAATACGTATGATGATGCCTACATGAGATTGAACAAGATAGCAATTGCGGACCCGCCGACAAAGCGACGTGGCTACGACGATAACAATCTCATCGCGATTGTTCGACATAAGGATTGCCATCAATGCAAGAGGCAGATATGGCAGAGGTGGCGCATGTTGGCGGCGGCGATTTGTACCCATACGTTCGAAGACACCGTCGCCATCTAGGCCGCATCTTCGCGATGACAAGCCGGGGACTTGTTTCATCTGGTTTCCATCCTACGATATGGGAGATTACAAACGGAATGCACAAACCATCATTTGCATCCCTAACGGTACTCCATTATTTTGCGAGGACCGGTCATCCCCGATCAAAATAAGATCGCCCGATCTGGATGTGCATTTGCATCCGTGATTCGGTCTAACCTGGAACCTTGTAGCTGACTTTGGCATATTGGGATCAACTATCTTAGCAGTCGTTACCCATGGTACCACTGATGTGCAACATGGTCACACAATCTACCACGATCGGACCATCACCATCTACCCAAGCATTCCATTTTTTAACCCTCTCGCCTTCTCTTTCATTGTTGTACTAGTAGTATACTTAGTAGTACTAGTAGGAGTACCTTGGAGGACGCGTATAGCTATCTAGGCCCTTGAAGACTTGAACCCACTAGCTGCCACCATTTTTGTTTTTCCATGTCTTACTATCTCATCCATGTAGCCAAGAGTGGCTATATATAATAAGCCGATTATTTTACTTCCTCTATACCGGAGTAGTACTATTTGCTGCACAGTATTATTGACCGCCATATTTGAGCACAACATTATTATGCATGGACCATGACTACGTACGTCACCATGTGTCCAGATCTGGGATGCCACGTGTACCAGATGAACGGCGCCGAGTTCGACCCCCGTGATGCTACGTGAGTGCCGAGGAACACTCTTGGAGAGTACTCGCTTTTCATCAAGGATAGCTACCCCATTGTAAAGCGGATGCCACCTTCCGTGCATGACACGGAAGGCCTGCCGTTCATGAAGCATGGTTGTGTCTTCAGTGTGCACCGTCGGATGAAGCGACATCTTTGGGACACGCTATCAGCGACTTATGCCGCTTCAGCTTGGATGAGTCTCCATCGTGTGGAACCGGACTAGAAAGCTGCGACAATGATTCTCGTTGCCCACCGCTATGGATCATGCCATCCATGAAGAACACACAGGACTGAAACCTGGAGGAGGACATGCTTCTAGCCCATCTATAGCGTGTGAGTGGAGTCACGGTAATTGTGAGCAGTAGCTGTGAATATATATAGACTAGTCATGAACAAATTTATCACATGAATTGGAGATGAACTTGTGTGGCATACTGGCATTTATCCTTTAGAATTTATTACTAGTAATTGTGTTATGTGTACGTGCAACTTGTGTGGTTGTTGCACCGGCTCCAACTGCAGCTCTTTGAGAAAAAAAGGTGGCACAGCTTTGGATATACGTGGCGATGGCGGCATCATACAGTAGCATCGTTCGCTATAGTTGTAGTACACTCCTACTAGGACGACAAATCCTATAAAACCTTGCGCTTGGCTCTTTGCCTCTTCGGGAGGTTCAACATTTTAAATACTCGTGTGAACCTTGCACTTGGCTCTTCACCTCTTGGAAGGTCCAACAATGATGATACTACGGTACAATATGCTTACGGCAATCGACACCGATTGAGTATTGCCGTCCACCATGAGGCGAGGCGAGGTGAGGGAGAGGGAGAGGCGCTATAGTCAAAACCCTCTCCTCATCCACCTGTGAACCACGGCAGCGTGGGCGAGGAGGCGTAGTAAGCAAGCTTCTCCTCGTTAAGCGAGTTGACGGGACACATCAAAGCAGTACTAGTACTAGTAGTAGTCCATACTGCGTCCTTTCCGATTAATATGGCTTAATTTGAAGCGAGAAAAATACCTTTGGCGGTCAGCGTATGTAACAATACGCTCTTCTGGTCACTATATATAGTTTTGCGTTGATTATCGATCACTAAGCGCATCGTGAAACACCGTATTGCACCCTACTAACCGGCCACATAGTCGACGTGGCACTTTGTTGACTGGTTAAATTGTCACCTGGTTTCTGGGTCCCACCTATCAGTTGGCAGAGCAAAGAAATCAGTTAGACAAAACTTTACCTTGAAGCGACACGAGTCCAACCCTTGCGCCCGAACCGCCTGGCTGTGTATGTGAGTGCATGCACGTGTCCTCCTCGGTCTTCCAACAAAGAGTGTACATCGGCTATAAAACAAAGAGTATAGTACATGATGTACATCTACACTTCAATGCATTTGGCCTTTAATCTAAATCGATATTGATTGACTAATGCACCAACTTGTGCTGTAGGTATAGGCTACACCTACATGTCTATCCTTAATTACAGCATGCAATGGCCTTCATTTAATCTCCTTATCTCAATGGTCGCATGCACACATAAGTCTGCTACTTTTGGGCATTAATTATGCCCTGGTCAATGTGTAAATCTCTAAATGTACAGTCTTTCAGGGACGTAGGGAGTAGGTTGAGCACTTGAGCGTGAGCGTGTGTGTTGCGTCGTGTCTTTGTGTGCCGCATGGAGTGCGTGAGTGTTGCGTGCATCCATGTGTACGTGTGAGTGTTGCATGTTGCATGCATGCATGGGGCTTACTCCCTCCCAGTGACATGTTCATATTTCAAGCTTCCTCTATTCCCTCCATATGGTGATACTCCCTCTGTTCCCAAATAGTACAGTAAAAGCCTCCCTCTGTTCCCCAAATGCGGAGTATTTGTCTTTCTACTGATTTCAACAAGTGACTAGAGTGCGAGCAAAATGAGTGAAGTGGCGTAGAGGCATAGGGATCTTGTAGAAAGGAAGTCCTCGCGATCCATTATTCCCCATCTCGGTTAGAGAGAACTATTCAACTACTCTTCGCGGTGAAGTGACAATACCGCTGCGGCCAGATGGGACACGTAATTAATAAAGCTGAACCAGCGTGTTGGTGTTACTAAATCAGCCTTACCCGATCACTGCCATCATGTTTGCCCGATGAAACGCGCTTTATAAATACGCCTACGCACCTCTGTCCTCCATTAACTGACATATGGGCCCTCTTGTGGTAGACCCACATGTCATCGGTGTAACTATTTACACTCCGAAGGGTGGTGCCTATATGCTGGTAGTAGTACTAGTGGAATTGAGATTTAATGCACTTTCTTCCTCGTCTTCCACTCTTCTTCCTCCTCTCTTCTTCTTCCTCCTCTCTTCCCCATAAATCGGCGCACACCATTTACCCCGCTCCTTTGCTCGCCCTTGGCGCCATCTTCCTTGGTAGCTCGCGCGTACCATATCCCCCGCTCCTTTGCTTTCGGCCACACGAGAAGCTTCTTCGCTTCCGCCTTGAATCCACTTCCCGCTGGCTCCACGAGCACGAAAACCCCAATGGCAGAACCGGTGACATGCGAGCCGATTGGAATTCCCTCCCGATGTTCTCTTGGAGCAGATCTGTAGTCGTATGGACCTACTCGGCACCATACATGCGGCGCATGCTCGGTGTCTTTGTACCGTCTACTCATCTGCAACCGCCGGCTCTTTTCAAGACACCACCTTTGCGATGCCCGATCCTCGCGGGAGGCCCAGACAACGACTTGGCGATCCTACGGAGGTTGCCGTGGTGCCCCTCGACATGCTACCACTACCCGTCCACCTGTCCTTCATGCGCGGCCACTACTGGGCGGGCATGAAGGCCAACTGGATCGTCCTCATCCACCACAACGGTAGTCCGTGGCGTCTCATGGATATCTACACCCAGCGAGAAATCACCCTTCCATCGTTGGATACCGCCGCCATCGAGCCTCGCGGCCCGCCGGACACTCCTGCCTACTACGCACGAGAGGCGTCAAGCTTTTTGCTCGACCTCTGTTTGCAGAAAGTTGTAATCTGCGAAGTGCCCACACCATCAGAAGACTACATGGATTACAAGCTCATTGCCTTATTCAACATGGGATTAGTCTATCTAGAATCCGATTAGCCATACATGGTTATGGCTCATCATCAATCTGTTGAGGCAACATTTTTGTTCGATGCTATAGTGCATGATTGCATCATTTCTGTGATCGGCCTTACTGATTGGCTGCCTATCTTTGGTGGAATCTATCGTCATGTAATTGTTATATCTCATCTCATCTTTACCTTATGAATCATTGCCTATTCATTTGTTACAAATTTAGAATGCATAGCATGTCTATAACCACATCATTGCTATATGCTCCTCTCATTTCCTAGATTTTTATGACCGCACATGTTATTGTTAGAGTTGATATGAGAACAATTGGCATCTAATGATTGTTAGAATACATTATGCGCATAACATCATGATTGCTATATGTTACTCTCGTTTACAAGATTTTTATAACAACGCATGTTATTGCTTAGAGTTGATATGAGAACAGTAGTAGTAAGTGCTATGGTAGAATATGAGTAAGTATTTGTCGTAGCTGTTTTCCTCTCATTGTTACATGATGTTTGAACCATGACATGTTGCTAGAATATGAAAGCCATTGGCTTTTTTTTTAACTTGGGGTATGATTATGACCACAGCATTGCAATTCTCTGTCTATGATATGTGTCCTTTGTTATAATAATCTTAATTCCACACATACTCTAAACATGATTGTTTATTTTTGTCATACGGTCTCCAATTTGAATTGTTGTAGCAGACGCAAATGCGCTGGCCTTCATGATTCCAGGACCTGGAATCATACCAGCCGATGGGTGGTGGTTTATCGCTCGTTCAGCTAACGGCGGTCATTTGATGCTCATTCCCACATACCAAATTGACCAAACCATTACATCAAACCACATGTCGTACAATGCGTGGGGCGTTCATGAGATTGATGGCTATGGCTGCTTCGTGTTTGAGAAAGATCCCAGCTCCGTTGGGCCAGCCGTATTCAACTGGAGGCTGGTTTACAACCTCGGCAACCACTCCTTGTTCCTCGGGCTCAATTATCCGATCATCCAACCAATCATCGATCATATCACCGGCGATGATTACTGTGCTATGCAACTTCCATTCGCGTGGGGGGCTGTGTTTACACATCATACCATGGGTTTCATGAATCACCATATCTAGAGATTAAATCGACATAGCTTATTGCTAGATAATCTTGATTGTGTGAAAGGCATCAAGCTTCCATGCGATGGATGGCTTTTTGCAAAACCGACATGCTTGACAATGTGGTTCATGCCAACAGCTAATATGCACAACTTGATTCGTCTTTGATATCTAGATTGAGCCATGTATTACTGCTGCTGTATACGACCCTCTTTTTGTTGGATATTATGTCTTGTTGTTAGTTTGAAGCACTCCTCTGGTTTGAAGGATAGATACCTTCACGGGATCAAGTGCATCCTAAGTCACCTCGTAGGATGTCTTGATGATGATGATGGAATCTGTGCGAAGCCATATATATATATATATATATATATATATATATATATATATATATATATATATATATATATATATATATATATATATATATATATATATATATATATATATATATATATATATATATATATATATATATATATATATATATATATATATCAGTATATATATATATATATATATATATCAGTTAGGCTTCAAGTGTGTACTTGTTAGTTAAACCTATGTATAAATTGTGACACTAAATACGACTAGTAAGTAGTACAGATGCGATACTAGTATCGTCGTTCAAATTATTCATCATGTCCACACATTGAATTGGCGTGACAACACGCTGCCCATGAGGTGACACAAGAATCCCGTGGCGTGTTAAGGTATTCTGGACTTCAAATTTGGAGTACCACTTATCATCGAAATCTTTCATCATTCACTTAAAAGCGATTCGATTGATCATACATTGAGTACCATATAACTGGAATTACCGATGCAAGTCGAAGAAGGATTGGCGGTCTTTTGCCGGTTTGGCGTCAAGATTCGATCCCACGGATCAGGAGCTGATCGAGCACCTTGAGGCCAAAGTGAGTCTTGTGTAGCGAGATTTCAGTCTCTCATCGATTTGTTCATACCAACCATCGACGGCAATGAAACGGCATATGCTACACCCAACCTGAGAAACTTCCAGGTAAGACACCGATCGGCCGTCTACTTGCACAAACATATTCCTTTGTTTATAGCTCTATTTTTCTTTTTAGACATAGACCTGGTGAAGCAATTGCAATTTGACAGTTAATAAAAAGTGAAACAAGTGACTGCAACATGCCAAAGATGTTATGAAAATGCCAACTAGGTACACTAAAACCTGTATTCCACATTACTGCAGGTATCACCTTTGAGTGGCCTAAGGAAGCTTATTTTCTTCAGTATGCAATTCTAGAGGCGTTCAAAGGGCACGTGGATGCGTTGCAAAATACGGTCGGAGTCACGGCATGCATGCGATGTGGCACAAGACCGGCAATACCTTGCGGTGATGGTCAGCGGCGGCGGATGGGCAGCAAAAGGTTTTGGTGCTGCACACCAACAAGAACCGACCAGCGAGAGGACCAAGCGGGTGATGCACGGTACCACCTCGGGGACTGGAGCAAGAGAAGGGCGGAACTGGTCCTCTGCAAGATTTTCTACCCAGACGAACACTAGGGCCGAGGAGTAAAAGATTATAAGTTAGTTTGGTATTGGTAGTGTACTACCTTGTAAATACGCAAGTTGGTATTGTTGTTAACAATCTTTTGGTATGAACTTGCATTTGCTTCCAACCATCATGCCAAGGGTGCGGCGTGGATATAAAGTTGAATCATTTTGTTTGAAAGCGAATTTTCAGGCACCTGATTTTTTATTTGATGGGTAGCATAAGCACCCGCCCGTTAATTCCCAGTTCTCCAATTTATTGAAACAAGTGCATGCACTTATTATCACGATAAAAAATAATATCCGTGTTGCATCGATTATCAGCACATGTACTTGCAGAATTCTCTCGTTTATTGAGCACGTATATTGTTTTTTCAGGTCGAGCAAGTTTCAAGCTGGGTTGTAGACTGCCCGAGGTTGGTTTTGTTTTTAACAGGCCCAGCCCATGACGACAACGGGGCACAAAGATCCAGCAGGTATCTACTGGCCTCTGGCCCGCTAGTGTTAGTTATATTTTGTCTTACAACATCCGCAGTTAGTTTTTTTACTGAGTCAATAACACAGCCCAGTTCTATTTTCCTCTTGAAACGCCATGTCCTACATCCGTTTTCCTCTTCCTATAGTTTTACTAGTTCATATATGAAGAAAATATGCCCTAGAGGAAATAATAAAGTTGTTATTTATATTTCCTTACATCATGATAAATGTTTATTATTCATGCTAGAATTGTATTAACCGGAAACATGATACATGTGTGAATACATACACAAACATAATGTCACTAGTATGCCTCTACTTGACTAGCTCGTTTATCAAAGATGGTTATGTTTCCTAACCATAGACAAAAGAGTTGTCATTTGATTAACGGGGTCACATCATTAGGAGAATGTTGTGATTGACTTGACCTATTCCGTTAGCTTAGCACTTGATCGTTTAGTATGTTGCTATTGCTTTCTTCATGACTTATACATGTTCCTGTAACTATGAGATTATGCAACTCCCGTTTACCGGAGGAACACTTTAGGTGCTACCAAGCGTCACAACGTAATCGGGTGATTATAAAGGAGTACTACAGGTGTCTCCAAAGGTACATGTTGGGTTGGCGTATTTGAGATTAGGTTTTGTCACTCCGATTGTCGGAGAGGTATCTCTAGGCCCACTTTCGGTAATGCACATCACTATAAGCCTTGCAAGCATTGCAACTAATGAGTTAGTTGCGGGATGATGTATTACGAGCGAGTAAAGAGACTTTCCGATAGCGAGATTGAACTAGGTATTGAGATACCGACGATCGAATCTCAGGCAAGTAACATACCGATGACAAAGGGAACAACGTATGTTGTTATGCGGTTTGACCGATAAAGATCTTACGTAGAATATGTAGGAGCCAATATGAGCATCCAGGTTCCGCTATTGGTTATTGACGGAGGCGTGTCTCGGTCATGTCTACATTGTTCTCGAACCCGTAGGGTCCATACGCAACAAGGTTTCGATGGCGGTTATATTATGAGTTTATGAGTTTTGATGTACCGAAGGAGTTTGGAGTCGGATGAGATCGGGGACATGGCGAAATCTGGAAATGGTCGAGGCGTAAAGATCGATATATTGGGCGACTATATTCGGACTTGGAAAGGTTCCGAGTGATTGGGTATTTTTGGAGTCTTGAAGAGTTACGGGAATTTGCCGGGGAGTATATGGGCCTTATTGGGGCATACGGGAATAGAGAGAGAGGCCAAGGAAGGAGGCTTGCGCCCACCCTCTGGTCCGAATTGGACAAGGGGCAGCCCACTTTCCTTCTCCTCTCCTCCTCTTTCCTTCTCCAACAAGGAAAGGAGGAGTCCTACTCCTCCTCTTTCCTTCTCCTACAAGGAAAGGAGGAGTCCTACTCCGGTGGGAGTAGGACTCCCCCTGGCAGCGCCTCCTCCATGGGCGGCCGCCTCCCCCTTGCTCCTATATATATGGGGGCAGGGGGGCACCCCACACAACAACAATTGATCCTTGAGATCTATTAGCCGTGTGCGGTGCCCCTTCCACCATAGTCCTCCTCGATAATATTGTAGCGGTGCTTAGGCGAAGCCCTGCAACGGTAGAACATCAAGATCGTCACCACGCCGTCGTCTTGTGGAACTCTCCCTCGACACTTTCGGCTGGATCGGAGTTCGAGGGGCGTCATCGAGCTGAAAGTGTGCTAGAACTACGCAGGTGGCGTAGTTTGATTGCTTGATCGATCGGGCCGTGAAGGCGATATGACTACATCAACCGTGTTGTTCTAACGCTTCCGCTTATGGTCTACGAGGGTACGTGGACATTACACTCCCCTCTCGTTGCTATGCATCACCATGATCTAGCGTGTGCGTAGGAAAATTATTGAAATTACTACGTTCCCCAACAATATACACATATCATTATATTGAAAACACATAAAATTCCCTTTTCATATTTACATCCTTATTTTTGTTGTTTTTTCCCACCTAGCGCTGATTTTTTTACCACTGGTTTTCCCTTAAACCAACTCAATTGTCCCACGTCTTATTTTCTTACAAAAACAAAAGCGATTTTTGGGCAAATTAATAAGTTCTTAAAAAATGTTTATCATTTGGGATTACAACAGTTTGGACTCCACGAAATATGCAAAATAAGGTTGAACTTTTTATGCGTGGTCACAGGCAGAAAATGGTCTGTAATAAATTACTTAAGAATTAGCAAATGGGCTGCAAATTATAAAAAATAGCAAATGGGCTTTATGTAAATGCCTTACAGATTTGGAGGCTGACTTGTGGGCCTACTAAGTTCATGCATACACAAGGTTTCTTAAAAAAGAAACTTAGTCAACAATCGACTCTACCAGCGTCAGACCAGACATCTAACGGCAATCGTGCTTCTTCAGTCTCTGATCTTCCGGACCCAGCCGCCCAAACTAGCGCCGTTGGAACCGCCTGCTTCCGCCTCCCGTGGCCGGCAGTGCTGCCGGGCAGGCCTCATGGCCCCATCATACTCGCATCCCTGGCCTGTCTATCCCTCTACTCACCCACACCTCCTGTTATTTTCCGGCGACGGCAGCCGAACCAGTCAACCCTCGTACACTCCACCGTGTGGGCAGCCACTGTCGTGTCTTCCCCGGCTCCGTGTCGTTCCCTTCGTAGGCCTCGCCATCGTCCACCGCCCTAGTGCTCTCGGCGCGGCGTGGTCAATGATGTCCATCCAATGGCCGTAGTGCTTCTTCAACCTCTGGTCTTCTTTCCCCAGCCGCCCAAAGCAGCGCCGGTCGTATCGCATGCTCCTGCCTCCCGTGGCCAGCTGTGCTGCCGCGGAGGCCTCACCATCCCCATACTACTCCCTCCGCTGGCCAGGCCATCCCTCCACTCACCCACTCCCCTGTTATTACTGCGGCGGCAGCAGCCTCACACCAGCCGAACCGGTGAACCCTCGTACTCCTCTCGCGTGGGCATCCGCTGCGCGTCTTCCCGGCTCCGCGTCGTCCCCTTCCTAGGCCTGCCGCCGTCCACCGCCGTGGTGCTCTCGACGCAGCGTGGTCAATGTGGTCAACGGCCCGACTTCCATCGGAAGAAATCTTTATGCGTGGAGAGGCGGCGGTGGGTCCATGGCAGCCGCAAGGAAGTGCCTCCTTATTACGCATAAAATAATTATTCCTCCACACGAAAGCAAGGACCCACGGACGGGCCACAAGTATTCGTGGAAAAACGTTTCCCCACGACTGCTGGGACCCACGGACGGGCCACCGTATTCAGCGAAAAAACGTTTGCCCACATTGCTGGGACCCACGGACGGACCACCGTATTTTTGAAAAAACGTTCCCCAGCGTCATCACGGACCCACCGAAGTGCCTCCTTATTATGCATAGAAAAATGAATACTCCTCCTGCTAGCTGGGACCCACCATGGTGGGAGGCTGACTTGTCGCCTACTAAGTTGATGGGGACGAGAGGCTTTGTCAACTTAGTCAATATGAGCGATTCTAGCTCCGGTGACCGTCACGATGTCCATCCAGCGGCCGTCGTGCTTCTTCAATCTCTGCTCTTCCTGCTCCGGCCGCTCAAACAAGTAAGCGGTGACTATGCTCCCTCCTCCCATGACGGCTATGCTGCCTTGTGACCTCCGCCCCGTACTCCCATCGTTGGCCTAGCCATCCCTCTACTCACCACACACTGCTGTTATTCTCCGTGAGGCGGGCAGACGATAAACCCTCGTGCAGTCGTACTCCCCTCTGTGTGGGGAAACAAGCTGCCGAGTCTTCCACCTGCCTCCGTGTCGTTTCCTTCCTAGGCCTGCGCCGTCGTCCACCGCCACAGGTGCTCTCGGCGTGACCTGGTCAGCGTCAGTCAACAACCGACATGCATCTGAAGTATTTGTATGTGGAGAGGCTGACAGCTGGGTCCTGACCGCCGCAAGGAAATGCATCCTTATTACAGCATAAAATAATGATTCCTCCACGACATGGGGACCCACGAAAGAGGCATCTGTATTTTGTGGAAAAAAGCGTTACCGCCAGCGACAACTCGGACCCACCAGCTATATTTTACGCCGCATGAGAAGTGCCTCCTTATTCGCACAAAAAATGAATACTCCCCACATTAGCTGGGACCCGGTATATTGGCGGGCTGACTTGTGGGCCTACTAAGTTGGCCGAGACGGAGGGCTTTGTCAACTTAGTCAATATGCGACTCTAGCTCCGGTGGCCGTATGATGTCCATCCAGCGGTCGTGGTGCTTCTTCAACCTCCGGTCTTCTTGCTCCAACCGCCCAAACCAGCGGTGCGTGCCTCGTGCTCCTGCCTCCCGTGGCTGGCTATGATCTTGGCGGAGGCCTCATCGGCCCCTACTACTCCCACCGCTGGCAGGCCATCCCTCTACTCACCCACACCTGTTATAGTGTTATTACTGGCGGCAGCGGCCTCACACATAGCGAACCGGTGAACCCTCGTACTCCTCTACGCATGGGCATCCACTTTGCCGCGTCTTCCCAGCTCGCGTCGCCCCCTTCCTAGGCCTCGCCTCGTCCACCGCCCTGGTGCTCTCGGCGCGGCATGGTCAACGTGGTAAAGGAACGGCTTCCATCGGACGTGGACTGTACGTGGAGAGGCTGACAGCTTGGTCCTGACGCATGACAAGGAGTGCCTCCTTCTTCTGGCGCAAAATAATTATTCCTCCACGGCGGCGAGGACCCACGGACGGGCCACCGTATTTCGTGAAAAAACTTTTCCCCTTGATTGCTGGGACCCACCGGCTACATCTTCGCCGCATAAGGAAGTGCGTCCGGGACAAAAATGATTCATCCCCATTGCTGGGACCCACCAGCTACATCTTGTGAGCAAGGAAGTGCACGGCGGTCGGGACCACCACAGTCAAGCTTATCGTAGCATTGTCATTACGGTGTGACGTGTACATACATAATGGTCGATGTAGAAGCGCCTGCCGTGCCATAGTAAGCGTGCATGTGTCGTAGTAGAGAAACGCATACGTAGCATGTACACGTGCGTATAAGCGGCGAGTGCAAGAAATAAAAATCTGACCCGTATGTGTATACATCTGGCGGGGTCTTGAAACGCCTACTCGCGCGCTCGTTCGCTGAGGCTGCGTGTTCATGGGAGAACAGCGGAATGCGTCGTGTTCATGGGAGAGCAGCGGAATGCGTCGTGTTCATGGGGAGGCAACGAGAATGCGTCGTGTTCGCCGGGAAGCAGCGAGCGTGGGAGCCAACCGGCTGGGTTGGAGCGGAATGCATAAGTCGTGTTCATCGGGAGGGCTTGGGCCGGAATAGGCGATGGAAAAAGGGCTGGCGTGCCGCTCAGCGGAGAAGCGGACCTCCCTACGTTGAGCAGGGTCCTATTGATCGGGAGGGTGTGGCATACCGCCAAAATGGAGAAGCGGACCTCCTACGGTCGAAGCAGGGTCCTGTTGATCGGGAGGGTGTGGCGTGCCGCAAAGCGGACAAACGGACCCCCTACGGTCAGCAGGGGTCTGTTGATCGGGAGGGTGTGGCGTGCCGCAAAATGGGCCAAAGCGGACTTGTGTTGGGCGCTTCTGGTGAAAGCAGGGAGTCTGTTGATCGGGAGGGTGTGGCGTGCCGCATAAGCAGGAGTCCACGGGATCTTTGTTCATCTCCGCCGTCGACCTCCTCCGGCCTCCATGGGCTACCGTCGACCTCCTCCGGCCTCCACGGGCTCCTGTTCATACAACCTCCACCATGGCGCTACTCCACCGCCTCTTGTTCAACCACCCCTCCATCGTCTCTGTTCATCCAGCCCTCCACCACCCGTCAACCACCCCTCCACGGGCACCCCTCCCATCTCTGTTCATCCAGCCCTCCACACCATGGGGTCCTGTTCATCCAGGCAACACCACCGCTCATTGTTCATCAACCCCCCATAGCGCTCACTTTGTTCATCAATCGATCGGCTTGATTAGCGGCGATGGCGAAGAATCGCTTGATCGAGTTCGATTAACAGCCATCGATCGATCGCTCGGGTTTAATGTAACGCGTAACTGCGGTGCTGTCGCTTTCGGGTTGATTAGAGCCCAACGCCTCGCTCGGATTGATTAGAGCCAACGCCTACTTTTACATGCGCATGTGTACACAAGAGAAAGCAGCGCGTCGCTTTCGGCCCCGACTTCCACCGTAACAGGCAACTCCCGAAATTTTCCTCCCCTCGCTTCTACCATGGTTTTTCCGTCATGGGCGGCCCAAAGAATGCCATGCAGCTGCGTCTCGGCCGACCAGGGACGAAAAGCCCATTTTACTGTCATGATTTTTGTCATAAGTAGGATCCCACCACATCTATGATGATCACGGTTTTGTCACAATTATCGTCATAGAAGTGTCATATGTATGACAGAAAAAAATTAGTTCGACCCAAAATGTCATGGATGTGTCTTTTTGTAGTGATACCGATTAGCAATTGGCTTTGCGTCATAAGTCTAACAGAAAATTCTGCGGACAATCTCGGGGCGAATCTGGAGATCATAAGAGATAGCGAGTCGCATCTCCAAAAAAGAGATGAAGAAATTTGGCGGCGTGTGCTTCTGTGAGTTAAGCGGAGAAAAACAATCTCCAAGATGCCAGCGTCCGGCTGGCGTTGAATTATCGAATGTTCGAGCTCGGTGGCGGACTCCGTGAAAGGAGAAACGAAGGCTTAAATCACGGCATTTATGGTAAGTGCCTAAGCGAACTTCTGATGCAGCTTCGGCGAAGCATATTAAAAGAGTTTATATCTGTAGGTACGTTGACGGGCCATCTGAAGAGGAGATACCGTGTCCATGAGCGATTTCTGCAAGACCTCTCCACAGGTACTGAACTAGTTGGCGGTGATGTAGTATTGCCCGAACTTTGTGGCCATCCACTTCCCTGCCAAGAGGCATGGGGAGCTCGTGGATATGCTCCAAGGAACGCAATGGCGCTTTCGGTTGTGGAAGATGTCGACTGCCGACAAGGTGCAAGGAAGCACAGGCCATGGTGAAGGCAGCTACACCAAGCTTGACCCGAACCATATGGCCAAAGTCGGACCGGCGGGGTCAGATGGGCAAGAAATTCCCGTGAGTCTGGTGTATGACCAGGTAGCGTTAGCCGCAGGGTATTCCCAACGGGATTGCAAGCTAGATAGCCTGTTGGGCGGTATAGAGGAGGAATATAGTCGGTCCAAGTGACTATGTAATTCAATGTATATATGTAGTCCCTAGCCGGATTAAAAATCATTTGTCATGGCGGACCTTTTTGCTTCAGCCCTGGATCCGACGATCAAAGGTGTATCCAGAATACCCTTTCGATTATGCGAGAATCGGGGTATGCATGGAAACCGAGCGTAGGGGTCATAAGTGCTTGAGCAGACAAGTACCCAACTAGTTATGTTATATTACATGGGTAGTAAGAAACATCTTCGAGGAGAATAGTTCGTTAGGGGTTCCTTTCCACGAGTACGCATCATCGATGTGCATGTCTGGACTGCGAATAGAAATGCCGGATACAAAACTTCTGGGGGTTCACATTGTAATAAACGAAAGAAACATCTTTTGTTCACCGACCGAATATTCCCTTAAGAACGCTAGCTTTCGGCTTCACCCAGTCTGAGGTACACATCCGGCTGAACCGGTAGTAACAATCGCAGAGGTGCTCCCCTTATGCCTAGCGGATTAGCAGGAGCGTGGGGCATGAACACAAGAGCCGAGCAACCCGGCATGGCCACATCTTAAGTCATATTGATGCATATAATGGTGAAGAAAAGGCACATATGGAAAAAAGAACGCATATGTGATAGGCAAGAAGCCATGAAAGTAATTATATTTAGCTTCCATATAGGAAGCCCCCAGGTATGGTTTACACACATAGTGCGGCCGGAGTTATCCGAGCAACCGCACTATATTGAATACTTTGTGTGAAGAAGGGAAAAAGGGCGAGAAAGGAAAAAAAGGGGAGGAACACAATTAAAAGAGCGGGGGTAAGGAGATGAACACTGAGTTCGTCACTAGGCGTAGAATCTCCGTAGTCTGGCCGCGTTCCATGGGTTCGGCTCGAGTCTGTTATCGGATGCGTTACGCAGGCGGTACGCTCCTCCGGTGAGAACTTTATCAATATTGAAGGGACCCTCTCACTTAGGTTTGAGCTTGTCCTTCTTTTTCTCTGGTAGGCGTAGAACGAGTTCGCCAACATTATAAGTTTTGGCCCGCACTTCTCTGCTTTGATACCGTCGAGCTTCTGCTGTTGATAGAATGCGGAGCGGGCTTTTGCGACGTCGAGCTCTTCCTCCGGGGCATCTAAGTTGTCCTGCCGATCTAACTTCGGCTTCCTTCTCTTCGTACATGCGTCTGCGGTGAGTCATGGATTATGTCGCGGTAGTACTGCTTACTGGCGTACACCATAAAAATGGTGTGTATCCGGTGGTGCGATTAGGCGTGGTCCATGATCCCCAATCTGGTCGAGCTCCTCGACCCGGTCGTGTCCAATTCTGTCAAGGACCGCACTAGTGCAGGTTTGATGCCGCTCATGATGAGACCGTTTGCATGTTCGACCTGGCCGTTTGTTTGGGGATGGTAGGCGGGCGTGGTGAGCTTGATGCCCATGTTGCGCACCAAGTTTTCACTTCATCGGCTGTGAAGTTTGAGCCATTGTCGGTGATGATCTTTGTGGGGGGCCTTGTAACGATGTACAAACCACGATATGAAGTCTATCACTGGTCCGGATTGACCGTTTTAACTGGTTTGGCTTCTATCCATTTGGTGAACTTGTCCACCATGACCAATAAGTATTTTTTTCTTATGGCTTCCCCCTTTAAGGGGTCCGACTATATCTAGCCCCAGACCGTGAAGGGCCAAGTAATGGGGATTGTTTGGAGAGAGGTAGGGGGCATATAGCTCTGATTGGCAAAGAGCTGGCAACCGGCGATGTTGGACAAGGTCTTGTGCATCTGCTTTCGAGCTGTCGGCCAATAAAACCCCATCTGGAAGGTCTTCTGACAAGTGCCGAACCACGGCGTGGTGCCCGCCGAGTCCTGCATGGATTTCAGCCAAGAGCTACCGCCCTTCCTCTTGGAGATGCATCTTTGGAGCACTCGGTTGCACTTTTCTTATAGAGTTCTCCCTCATGGACTTTGTAGGCCTTGGAGCGCCGCACAATACAACGTTCTTAATTTTGGTCCTCGGGGAGCTCCTGCCTATTTAGGTAGGCCAAGAAAGGCTCGGTCCACGAGGCGATTACAGCCATGATTTCATGGACCGAAGGTGTTATTTCGGTGGCGGAGCCCCCGATTACATCGAATGGTTGAATGCAGGGTAGTATTCGGATCCGGGCTAGTGTTGCCGGACTCCCCTTCCCATACCACGGATGGCTTGAACAGCCTCTCCAGGAATATGTCAGGTGGGACAGGGTCGCGTTTAGCACCGATGCGGGCAAGGATATCCGCCGCTTGATTGTTTTCTCGAGCCACATGGTGGAATTCGAGCCCCTCGAACCGGTGACATTTTGAGGGCGGCGTTGCGGTGAGCCGCCATTTTCGGATCCTTGGCATCAAAATCACTTTGTTTATTTGTGATATTGCGAGGTTTGAGTCCAGCGCACCTCCGAGCGTTGGATGCCCATAGAGGCGCCATCCGAAGACCATACAGCGAGCCTCGTATTGGTTGCGTTGTTGGAATCTGTGTATAATATTTGGAGTACATATTGGACCATGTCTCCGGTGGGGAGAGTCGGGGACTACACCGCTCCCAACCCGGCCAGCATTTTAGAGCCATCGAAGTGCATGATCCAATTGGAAATGCAGCGCCCGTACTCCTTAGGGAGGTAAACTTACGTCTGTTCGGCGACAAAGTCAGCCAATACTTGCGACTTAATGGCCCGTCGTGGTTTTGTATGTTATGTCGAGCGGAAGGAGCTCGATGGCCCATTTAGCAATCCGTCCCGATGGCGTCGCGGTTGTTTATTATGTTGTTGAGTGGTAATTCGGAGGCCACCGTGTCGAACACTCACGGAAGTAGTGTTGTAGCTTCGGGATGCCATGAAGACGCGTATGCTATCTTTTGATAGTGTGGGTATCGGGATTTGCATGGGGTGAGGGCGGTGGACCACGTAATATACCGGCTTTTGGGCGGGAATTTGTATCCGTCTGCTTCTCGTTCGACGATGAAACCTTTGCGCTTACAACTTGATGTGTTGCAGCTATATGCGATAGCATAGGTTCGCCAATATTTGGCGCTGTCGGGGCTGGATTCTTGGCCAATAGGGTCTTTATTTCATCCAGTCCGGCCGCGGCTGCATCCGTCCACCACGAAGTGTTCGGTGCGTCGAAGAAAGCGGTAGAGAGGTAGTTCCTTTTCTCCTAATCGGGAGATAAAGCAGCTTAAAAGCCACGCATCCGGCTAGTTTTGGATATGCTTGAGGTCTGTTGTAATAGCCAAGCGTAGTGAGCTTGGATTTTGCGGATTTTCTTGATTCCTCAATTGGAAACAATGAAGCCGAGCAACCGAGCAACTTCCGGAGAATGCGCCAAAAACACACTTTTTCGGGTTTAGCTTGATGTCATATGTTTGGGGGTTATCGAGCGTAAGTCTCAAGTCATCTATTAAGGTTTCGGCGTGTCTTGTTTTTATGACCACGTCGTCCACATATCACCTCCTTTGTTTTGCCGATTTGCTTCTCCGGGCATGTTTGAATCATGCGTTGATAGTTTTGCGCCGGCATTTTTAAGCTCGAAAGGCATAGTGTTGAAGCAGAAGGGACCATATGGCATTATGAAGGCCATTGCGGCTTGGTCGGACTCTGCCATCTTTATTTGATGGTATCCGGAGTATGCATCAAGGAAACATTGTGAGTCGTGTCCTGTGGTGGCGTCGATGATTTGGTGGATCACGAGGAGGAAGGGATCCTTGGGGCAAGCCTTGTTGAGGTCTTTGAAATCGGCGCATAAGCGTCGGGATTTGTCCTTCTTTGGTACCATTACGATTTGCCGGTAATCTGGATGCTTGATATCTCACGATGAATCCGGCCTCAAGTAACTTGGCTAGCTCTTCTCCCATGGCTTGCCGTTTAGGCTCTGAAGCGCCCTAAGAGTGCATTTGGCCGGGCTTGTATCCTTCGGTATATTGAGGTTGTGTTGGCCAGCCTTTGCATGGGATGCCGGCATGTACGAAGGATGCCGAGAAAATGTCCCAATTCTCGCGTAGGAAGTCTCGTAGTCATGGCGTCCATTGTGGGGCTCAAGCGTGTCCCGATGGAAGCTGTCATTGTGGGTCTGTTGGATGGACACGGAATTTGACTATCTCGTCTGCGGTTTTAAATGAGGTGGACTTGGGTGCGTTTGTCGAGTATCACATCGTCCACATCCTTTGTGGTACTGACGTTGTTAGTTCTTCATTGCTAGGGCTTGGATAATGCTTCGGGGCTAGTGCTATAGTTTTATTTTAGCGGAGTCTGACGTCCGAATCACTAGCTAGAGTGATGATTACATTGGGTGCAGGCATTTTAGGCTTCATGTACCCGTAATGGGGTATAACTTGAAAGCTTCGTGAATGTGTCCCGCCCTAAAAGGCGTGGTATCCCTTGTTGAAAGGAGCCACTTGGAATGTGATTTCTTCGGACCTGTAATTCTCCGGGGTGTCATATACCACATCAAGTGTGATTTTTCCCGCACACCATGCCTCCCGACTAGGGATGATTCCCCTGAAGGTCGTGTCGCTTTGCTTGATGCGGCTTTTATCAATTTCCATCTTGTTGAGTGTTTCTTCATAGATCAAGTTTAATCCGCTTCCGCCGTCCATGAGTACTTTAGTGAGCGAAAGCCGTCCACGATTGGGCTAAGGACCAAAGCGGTAGTGCGGACTGTATGGAATTGAGGTTAAATCCTTGGCCTTTGAAAGTTATAGGAGTGTCATTCCACGGATTTATTTTTGCCACGTGGCAGATTTCAGCGAAGTTTCGATGAGCTCGCTTGTGCCTATTATTTGAGGCAAAAGTCTCGAAGACTGTCAGTACCGCATTGTTTTCTTCGGCGGGATGTTGTTCTGCTTTATGGTCTACAAGAAGATCCTCGACGCTTTTTGCTACCTGCCGGAGTATCCAACATGCTCTAAGGCTATGCGTTGGCGTAGTGTCCGGCGTCTTTGTGAATTTTGCATGGCCCATTGAGCCATTCTTCCAATCTGACTCCAGCATACAGGGTGGGCTTTGGTTTTTAGGAATTGGATCGGGTAACTTACGAGTTTGCCCTTTTAGCTCGGAGGAAGGGTTTAGTGAGGCGGATTATCCCAAAAGTCTGTTGGAGTTTTCGGGCACTTTCCATCGCCGATGCTTACATACTATGGCTGCTAAGTCGACAAAGTGTACTATGTCACGGCGACTTATAGCATTAAGGATCCCTTTGCTCGTGCAACTTTTGCAGAAAAGTGAGATCGCATCCTCCTCGCGATAGTCCTTGACTTTTTTATCACAAGGAGGAATCTGGCCCAGTAGCGATGTACTGTCTCTTGGGGCTCTTGTCTGATATGGGAGAGACGGCTTAATTCAGGGTGGGCGTGGTTGGTTAAATCTGGATTCTAATCCGATCTAACGCCCTAGAGGCGGAAGAGCTTCGGGCTTGGCAGCTCGGGCTCCGGTCTTTGCTTGATTTTTCGGCCCATTGCCCGATTCTAAGTTAAAGTATGGGTCATGTCCTCCATGAGCGGGTATCCGGCTCGAAGGCTCGGTAATCCGTACATAGTTCGTCCTCAAAATAGAGGGATAATCCATGTGTGGCTCTTCCACTACCGTTATCTCATGGGTGACCGGTGGGGATTTAATATCCCTTTGATTGGGTTTAAGCCCAATCCGATCATAGTCTGTAGCGAGTCCCAAAGCGGCGATGCGATCCAAGAGCTCATTGAGGGAGGAGAGCTCCATTGGATCCATCTGTTCGGCGAGTTCGAGTTGGCGTGGAGGCCATTTTGATGACCGAGAGGTCATCGTCGTATGAAGCTGATCGGGCGGCCATGGCCAGCTGCCTAGTCGGAGAGTTTGGCCTACCGCCGGTCCTCCCCGAGAGGTGATGTTGTCCTTGACAGCAGGGCAGACCATCGAGCCTTGCAACAGCGACATAGAGGAACTCTCAATGAAAGCACCAATGTCGATTGTCAAAACCGGCGGATCTCGGGTAGGGGTCCCGATCTGTATGTCTAAGGCTAATCGTAACAGGGAGGCAAGGGACCACGATGTTTTACCCAGGTTTGGGCCCTCTCGATGGAGGTAAAACCCTACTTCCTGCTTGATTGATCTTGATGATATGAGTATTACAAGAGTTGATCTACCACGAGATCGTAAAGGCTAAACCCTAGAAGCTGGCCTATGATGATTATGATTGTCCCTCTATGGACTAAACCCTCCGGTTTATATAGACACCGGAGGGGGCTAGGGTTTACACAGAGTCAGTTACAAAGAAGGAGGTCCAATATCCGGATCGCCAAGCTTGTCTGCCACGCAAAGGAGAGTCCCATCTAGACACGGGACGAAGTCTTGAGTCTTGTATCTTCACGGTCCAACACTCCGGCCAAAGCATATAGTCCGGCTGTCCGTATACCCCCTAATCCAGGACTCCCTCAGCGGCCATACCAGCCGGATCTGCTGCTGCTGCTCTGGCTCTTGCTCGCTCGCTCGCGCTGCTGCTGCTACTCCGGCTCTCGCTCGATCGCTCGCTTTCCTTTTTCTTTGCTGCTCGGCTCTCGCTTTCGCTTCGCTCGCGCTTCTTGCTGCTCTCCCCTCGCTTCGTGTTCTTTTCTACTCCGATTTAGCCACACTTTAGTCATTGAATCGACTTTTGGGTTAATCAATTTTCAGGGTTGGGGGCTGCCGGAGTTAAGGAAGAACCACCCTTGGCGGGGCAGAGGCTCGCCGAAGAGGTACCGCACTATCTATATTAGGGTTCGGGGTGGGGCGGGGCCTAGAGGCTGGTCGGGGTGGCGGTGGGGAGTTGTTTGAGCGGCGGCGGCTGGGGCAGCAGTTCGGCAGTGGTGGTGGCGGCTCGATGGGGTGCAGGTTGAAGATGAACTGCAGGCCCTCCCTAAACTACATGTCAAGTGCCTCTCTCTGCTACCATTGCATTCAATTTTGTGATAACATTCAGATTCCATAGTAAATTTCAGTTTGACGATTAAGTTCGAGTCAACAGTTTTTACCTCATCTATTGTAGTTAGGTGGTTTTTGGTGATGTAAATTTTACATCTATTTTACATCATCTATTGGAGATTCTATTAGAATCCCACTTGAGATTGACGATGTACGCCTTGTCTTACTTCAGCCTTGACGTCTTCTACGGCTCATCGGAGCTGCTCCAACGGCGAGCGATCCATCACAATGTGAGCAGTGCCACGGGCGCTGTCTAGAGATTCCTCGGATCTTCCTCCACACCTCAACAACCACCTCTTGCCTCCAAGCTGCCCTTGACCAACCCAATGATCTTTGAGGTCTAGCAGCTCTGACAAAGAGGTTGTACACTTGTTGCATCACTTATTACTATACATTCATGTCGATCCATTAGGGCTATTTTGGTTCAACGGAAAAACATAGCAATAGGGAATTTTCCAATGGCACTCTACTATTCAATAATTCATGTATTTTGTTGAAAGGAATGAAGCAAAACATCCACCTGGACCTACTTTTTAAAATCCTATGCATGAAAACAAGACCAAGTGCACTAGTGGCAGAATAACATTCTAACTATACACGCTTTCATATGGTTTCACTTTATTTTGGCCATGTTTCTTTGCATTCCTCTGCTCTTCCAATTCCTGTAAACCAAACACCCAAGTTCACAGAAATCCTGTGTTTACAAATGCTCTGTTTACCATGTGCATTCCTATCCTATTCCGGTGTTTTTCCTATCCCTGCATTTTTAGAATCATGCAAGCCAAATGAGCCCTTATAGAATTACTTCAGTTACAGGTAGGTGTCGAAGGGAACTTTGTGTGGATTGTCCTGCTCCTGCTGCGACGTCGTCCACCTCACCTGAGATGCTCCATCAACAGAAGCATCCACCAAACCAAACATCACGACTCCTGACCGTCTTTCGCCGCCTCAGATCTCCTTCCCTGCTACCGGCACCCACATAGCAGCATCACCATCACCCGACTCAGCAAATGAACACGAGGAGTACCAGGTCCACAAGAGAGGTCGCACTCTTTTGTTTACGCTTATGTTATGCATTGTTTAAAATTACACCATACTTTATCGTCTGTTCACCTCTTGGACTCCAATCAGGTCCAAATTAATGTTCAAACTTGAGTTCTAAATTAGTTGTGGGGCACATATCGAGGCAGCAATGAATAGTATGTGCATCTAATATCTGGTTCACCTAGGGTATGCCTATGTCGTTCATCTTGGGTGGGAAACAAATAGTAAAGCAATCATCACCTGTCTTTTTATTAAATTAAAGCAATCATTAGCATGTTATCATTATTTTTGGATCCATCCACTGGTAGTTACCATCAATCTAAATTTCTGCATGCTCTCCTTACATAATCTCACCATATTTTTTCGTATGCATGTCAGATATGTACACAGTCATCTTTGAACATGTAGAGAAAAAAGATAGAAGAGTTTTCTTGTGACAATACAATGTCATGGAGACATTGCTCCATGAGTGGGTTCAATGGCAAACCCTCCCCACCCTCTCCAGTTGTAATCCAGAGGAAGATATACATTACGAGGCGGATTAGAACATTGACCACTCCTATTTACCCCCGCCCCCAAGGTGTTTGCTCTACCTTGGCATGATGATGTTAGTCATATCATGCATATGTTGCCTTCAGATTGCCTACTTTTGGCATCATATATGCCATCCGCTTAGTTTAGACATGTTCTGCAATGCCACATGTTTAGTTTCTATATCATATATGGGAATTATGCAGTCTCATGTCTTTTAGCCAGCCATAATATATGTGAAATGTGCAATTCCATCCTGTTTAACCGGGCATCATATATTTGAATGATATCTTGCCCATCCTATTCTTCATTACATTTCCATTTATCGACAATGTTTGTACATTAAACTTCTCTTCCTATGAATCAGCCATTTGGGTGGGAGATGGAAAAATCTGGAGTGAAAACAAGGCCTTGAGAAGCGACGGTGCTACACAGCCGAAGCGGAGTCTCTTGTTGGGTCTGATAGCTCCTCGAGAGATGGATTGAGAGCAGATGACCAGTCCTATTCCCCCACGAGGTGTATGCTCTAACTTGGCACGGTTATACTGCTCATATCATGCATATGCTGTCTTGCATTGCATAGTTTAGACATCATATACACAATATTCAACACCATGTTCTTAGTTTAGACATCATATCGAATGCCCTCTGTTTAGCATATAAATCACATATGTGAATTAAATGATGCGATCCTGATTACTTAGATAACATGTAGGTGAATTATGTCATGCGATCATGTTTAGTTATTCATCATATCTTTGAATTATGTTATGCTATGCTATCCGGTTTAGATAGACATCATATATGTGAAATTATGTCATGCTATCCGTTTTAGTTAAACAATATACATGTCAACTATTTCATGCCCTCTTTTTCCACACTATCTATTGCATCATCTCTCATACAATGTCTGTACATTCAACTATGTTTCTGTTTATCAGCCATTTGAATTGGAGTGGGTGATGCCGATTATCTAGCGGACTAAAAACACGGTCTTCAAATCAAGCGAGTGCTACCTCTTGATAGCACCCGGTTGTACTACGCTGAAACCAGCCCTACCACACATAACCCAAACTCTACATGATTGTACCCCTACTACGATGGACGGAGAACCAGCTTCACCCAATCTAACCACAACCCCGATAGTAACCCGGTTTACATTGACCTGACACCATCTCCACCACAGAGCTCCCAAACAAGAGTAGTTAGTAAGAGGCAGCTCCGATTGCCCAAAGGGCCGGTACTATCACAGCGAACCCCAACTCCACCGGTTAATGCGCCTATTCACTGTGGAGGAATCACAACCATCTAGTCGTAGTTTAGCATCTATCGCACTTGATGTTGTTAAATCGTCTGTGCGTATCTGCCCCTCTTGGAAATATTAGCCTGAAGATGAAGGAAAATGCCAGTCGCAGGTGCTTGTCCACGAGTTATGTGTAAGTAATGTTATTCATGGCAATTACTTTGCTTTGTCCCATACACATCCTACCTCCATGATGGTTATAATACAGCAAATTTTCCCATTTTCTCTATAGAGAAGGACCGATTTGGAAACTCGGGATGAGGTAACCTGTGCTAATACATCTGCTATCTTCAAGAATGCTTGGTGGCGATGTCGAATTACACAGAAGAAAAGCGTACTTCACCGGCAAAGAAACTCATCAAATTCCCTTATGTTCTCACTGAGACACATTTCTTGGATGATATTTGAGAACGCATGTTACTGTCTTTGGTCCCGAACTAAGATGTGGTAAGGTATATGAGCTCATTTTCTATTATTAAGTATTATATTCTTGCATCTTACTGTACTCTGTTCATGTAGAACAAGTGCCTAAACCTGAAGAACAACTGTTCTAATTTAAGATTCCATTGCTATCATAGTTCAAAAAAGCGCTAGGCGTTAATTGTGTGTTTTGCCACCGCCTTGCGCTTCTTGACCAGCGCATGCTTATGTGCAATTATGCAGATGAAGCGTAGTTATGCGCCAATGCGTTTTGCCACCGCCTAGAGCCTAGGCGTGCTTCAGCCTTCGCTTAGCAACGCCTTCTTTAACTATGATTGCTTTGCTCTTGTATCACTTTGTATTTACTCATACAAACTTATTTTTAAATTGAAGGATCCAATCGAAACTCCAATGGCACAGCAGGTATGTTCACGCATGTTTCTTTAACAGGTTTGCTCTTATCAATAGCTCTGTTGATTTCAGTTTCAATTGTGTATACAATTGACTTTCATATCATGCACATTACTAGCATCACAACAGAGCCAATAGTGTTGTTGTACATGTAGACCCGTGGTACCCATCTGAAATCTTGTTGTGCCGTGTAGTTTCCCACGCTTTGTATTCTTTCACTGCTACTTTGTCTTGATATGATATGATTTGAACCGTGTCTCTATTTTGATTTGGCAAGACAATCAGTGACCATAGGACATAGATATATGTTTGTTTGATGCTTTTATTATGTACTAGTACTTGGCAATAGAAGACTTGGTAGTTTAATCCTGTCCACCTTACTAATGAACTGGTTCACCGATATGAGTTTCATATACTAGTACATGCTAAACTTGTTATGTATGCACTTGTTTCTTCTTTTAGAATCTTGTGAGAATATTGGGGAAGAGTGCCTTATTAAGCAATGGTAAAGGAAGTAATGCGAGATAAGGTTCAGGATAGTGACACATCCTTGTTGGTCTCCAACAAAGCTGATAAAACAACTAAGGAAGACTATCTTGAAGACAATGAGACAACCCCAAAGTCTGTCTTGGTTTAGTGTTCGAGTTACTGGCCACTACCGGTTGCACAAGCTATTCAAACTCACTGTCTGAATAGTTCGGTTTCTTGAGCTCAACTACAAGCTGAAAGACATCGATCAGCTGTGCTGTGACAAGAAGCGGAAGGACTGCGAAAGTCCGTGGAGCATTCAGATGCATACTTTCTGGTGCAATAGCAAGCGTTGGAGGATTTAGCGCCAAATAGGACAAAGCTAATAAGCTTGCTAAGCTTATTGCCAGCATGGTGGATACCCAAGATAACATTTCTTGAGCTCTTCTGAAGTTGTTTCTGTTATGCTCTTGTTTTGCTGCCGCGTTTATTTGCACCGGTGGCCAATTTTGACGGCCAGTGTATGTAATATGCCGCTTTGTTCCCTATATTTGCACTGGTGGCGAACTTTGATGCCCAGTGGATGTAATATGTGTAATAGCGGTAATAGGCTAGCGTTAATTGCTTGCTTATTTATTTCCTTATTGTCTTGTTTAGTTGTTTGCTTGTAGTCACTGCAGTTCTTTTTCTGTGTTTTTCTAGTGGCCACAATAGCCTATTTTTGGTAACTAGGCCAAAATAATCATGGCAACACACGGACTGTTGTAACCATGGGCCTCCTGTAGGCCGTATGATCCATGGGCCTTCTTCGGGTCATAGGATCCATTGGCCTTCTATACAGGCTGTAGGATCCATTGGCCTTCTATACGGGCGTTAGGATCCATGGGCCTTCTACGGGCCGTAGGGTCCATGGGCCTTCTATGGGCCGTACGATCCATGGGCCTTCTACGGGCCGTACGATCCATGGGCCTCATACAGGTCGTAGGATCCATGGGCCTTCTACAGGCGTATCATCATTTTGCCAATCATGGGCCATACTATTTGTGGACCATAGCGGGCCGTTAATAGGCCGTGTTGATAACTCTATGAAAACAGCCCAGGTTTTCTTTTGACATGAAAATGGCCCAGCGTATTAACGGTCCACAAACGGGCTGACTGTAACGATGGGCTGAATTTGGCCCAAAAGCAGAAAATGATAGTAACGAGTCGTATGTAACAAAATGCTGCAAATGAGCCCAAGAATCAATGGGCCTGAGAAGGCCGAAAGATAACTTGAATTTGGAAAGCGACAATGGAATAACGGGCCATTATTGGGTATAAAGTGATACACTGTTCATTACGGGCCAGTTTCACCACGGGTCATTAATGGGCCAAGAGTTACAAAGGTCCTCATATGGGCCGAAAGAAGTCATGGGCCACACATGGGCGGAAGTTAAAAGCAATTTGGAATCATATTGGACAGCCGAGATGGCGCTACTGGGCCTAATTGGGAGAGGTCGTAATGGGCCCTAGGTTAGCGGGTTGTAAATGGGCTATATGTGAACATGCCATTAACGGGCTTTAGTGGGCGGCCACCACCTTTGACCAAGTCAAGCGAATTACGGCCTTTTCATAGGAATGGGCCTCTGTTGGGCCGTGCCACGTGTCGCCGTATCATAGGCGCCTTCGATCCAATGAGTGGATGACATCTGTCCCAGCGGTGAGCCGACCGTGTTTCCTCCAGCCAATGATGATTTTACACGTGGAAAATCCCCATTGGTCGGGGTTGTTAACGGGTTACCAGATCCAAAACCGGACCCGATAGCTTAACGGTGTTCCGTTACGGTGGATGGCACATGTTGGTCACCCTTGACGAAAGCACTTCTGTGACCCGTGATTTATCGTCATGGAAGTGGACACTTCCGTGATGATAATTTTGGTAATGTAATGGAACACTTCTCTGACGACGCAGGTATGACTATCTTGATTCTGTCATAAAATCGCCATGGATGTACATGCATGAAAAAAAACGCGACCTACTGTGACAAACATGTATCATCACGGAAGTGTATTTTTTTGTAGTGTTAGATCAGGTTTGGAAGCTTGAACTACGTGGCCGATATCTGCGGAGACTTGATCTTCGACAGATTCGAGCCCATCGCAGCCGCTCCCCGCCACCATGATGAACATGACCTAAATCATCATCGGACCGTGCCGTGAGATAGCGCCCAGAATCGCTTCTAGCCTTGGATCCGGGCAGATCACGCCCGTCCGAGGGCGGGAAGCTCAACCCGCCCGCGGAGGTTGCGGACTCATCGGCGTTAGAGCCGCTACAGATCCAACCTCAAGCGGGGCCCGTGTCACCGGAACCTTGGATTCGTCTCCGGCCATAGGTTCGAACCGCGTCATCATCCGCGCCCATCGAACCTGATCGGCGCCGATCGTTGAGTTCAGCTCGCGGATATCTTCCAAAGCACTCACCTTTTGGTGATGTGCTAAACTCGATAAAGCCCTCTCCTTATCAGGAGACTCTCAGCCGAACTATATCTGGTTTGGATTGGAGGCTGATGACGGAGAATTCCGTTTCCCACCCACCACCCACTGCATAGCCACTGTCGAAGACTTAACCGATATGCTAGATTACGACTCCGAAGACATCGATGGTATGGACGATGATGCCGGAGAGGAGCAGGCACAAAAACCACCGTTACAGGGCTTTGGACAGCCACCTCCTCATACGACGTATACATGGGGGATACACCCAAAGAGAACAACGGCGACAATGAGAAGGATCCAGTCAAGGATAAACCTCTGAGATACATTAAGCGCCCGGCGTCGGTGGCATCGCTCTAAACCACGTCGTGGAAAAGCGGCTAAACCGACAGGAGAAAATAATACTCCGGACGAGGCCGAAGACAACGAAAACCCTGCTGAGCCAACTTCCAAACAGGAAGAACGGGAGGATGGGCAAGCTAGCCCTGATGAACAGGCCATCAACAAAGACTCGGAGGATAGTAACTACTTTCCGCTCTCCGAGGATGAGGTGAGCCTCGGCAACGAGGATTTTATCATGCCTGAGGAACCTCTTAAAGCGCCAGCTAATAGCCATTGCAAGGAGCTTGAAAAAGAAGCAACAGCAGCTTCAAGCTGATCAAGATCTGCTCAACGATAGATGGACTAATGTCCTAGCAGCCGAAGAATACGGCCTCGAGCGCCCAACCAAAAGTTACCCGAAGCGCAAATTGCTACCCCAATTCGATGACGAGGCGCTGGAGCCCGTCCTACCAGCGCATAATGCGGCTGACCGACCACCACGTGGCTGGGACAAGGTGATACGTCTCCAACGTATCTATAATTTTTGATTGTTCCATGCTATTATATTATCCATCTAGGATGTTTTATATGCATTTATATGCTATTTTATATGATTTTTGGGACTAACCTATTAACCTAGAGCCGGTGCTAGTTTACATTTTTTCCTTGTTTTTGAGTTTTACGAGAAAGGAATACCAAATGGAGTCCAATTGACGTGCCAATTTTTGACGATTTTTTATGGACCAAAAGAAGCCCCCGAAGTAAAAGAGTTGGGACAGAAGAGTCCCGAGCCGTCAATGAGGGTGGAGGGTGAGCCCTACCCCCTGGGTGCGCCCCCTACCTCGTGGACGACTCGGAGACCCCCTTGGTGTGAGACCGACACCAAAAATTCCTATAAATACCCAAACCCCAGAAACATAACATAGATCGGGATTTCCGTCACATAAGCCTCTATAGCCACCAAAACCAATGGGACCCTGTTCAAGGCACCTGTCGGGAGGATCCCTCACCGGTGGCCATCTTCATCATCCAGCGCTCTCCATGACGAGGAGGGAGTAGTTCACCCTCGGGGCTCGGGGTATGTACCCGGTAACTATGTGTTTGATCTCTCTCTCTCGTGTTCTTGAGGTGATCTGATCTTGATGTATCGCGAGGTTTGCTATTATAGTTGGATCTTATGATGTTTCTCCCCCTCTACTCTCTTGTGATGAATTGAGTTTTCCCCTTGAAGTTGTCTTGTCGGATTGAGTCTTTAAGGACTTGAGAACACTTGATGTATGTCTTTTCGTGCTTATCTGTGGTGACAATGGGATATTGAAAGTGCAACTATCCCTAGGTGGTTTTGGTAATTCATAACAACATATAGCTCATTGAGCTAATGGTATTCCAAGACTATTATTTCAAGAAAGCTCAATGAATGGCATGGCATGGATGATGAAAGTGGATCCCTCAAAATGCTAATGACAAAGGATTGGCTCAAACTGAAAAGCTCAAGACTCTTCATTTTACATTTTAGTGATCCAAGATCACATTGAGTCTATAGGAAAAGCCAATACTATCAAGGAGGGATGAGGTGTTGCTTAATGAGCCTTTTGCTTCATGTGCTTAGTTATATGTTCCAAAACCCTCAACTACTTTCTCACATCCACATATGACCTAAACCCAAAGCCAAATTCGGTCACACCGATTCTTTCAATCCGGCGGCACCGAGTTCAATAGTCATAGTCACTGCCACAAACCCTAGGCAAATCGGTTCTACCGATAGGGATCTCGGTCTCACCGAGATGGGATTGTAATCTCTCTGTTTCCTTTTCGTAACTTTTCGGTCTCACCGAAAGGCGGATCAGTCCCACCGAGATTGCAATGTAAACTCTCTGTTTCCTTTTTGTAACATTTTGGTCTCACCGAAAAGAGCAAATCGGTCCCACCGAGTTTACCTGACCAACTCTCTGGTTAGCTAATTACCAAAATCGGTCTTACCGAGTTGGTGTAATCGGTCTCACCGAGATTACGTTATGCCCTAACCCTAACCATATCGGTCCCTACCGAGATGCATGTCGATCCACCGAAAACCCTAACGGTCACTAGGTTTACTAAAATCGGTCTGACCGAGTTTGTTGATTCGGTCTCACCGAGATTGGTAAATTGTGTGTAACGGTTAGATTTGTGTGGAGGCTATATATACCCCTCCACCTCCTCTTCATTCGAGAAGAGAGCCATCAGACTAAACCTACACTTCCAACTTACCATTTCTGAGAGAGAACTACCTACTCATGCGTTGAGACCAAGATATTCCATTCCTACCATATGAATCTTGATCTCTAGCCTTCCCAAGTTGCTTTCCACTCAAATCTTCTTTCCACCAGATCCAAAACCAATGAGAGAGAGTTGAGTGTTGGGGAGACTATCATTTGAAGCACAAGAGCAAGGAGTTCATCATCAACACACCATTTGTTACTTCTTGGAGAGTGGTGTCTCCTAGATTGGCTAGGTGTCACTTGGGAGCCTCCGACAAGATTGTGGAGTTGAACCAACGAGTTTGTAAGGGCAAGGAGATCGCCTACTTCGTGAAGATGTACCGCTAGTGAGGCGAGTCCTTCGTGGGCGACGACCATGGTGGGATAGACAAGGTTGCTTCTTCGTGGACCCTTCGTGGGTGGAGCCCTCCATGGACTCGGCATAACCGTTACCCTTCGTGGGTTGAAGTCTCCATCAACGTGGATGTACGATAGCACCACCTATCCGAACCACGCCAAAAACATCCGTGTCTCAAATTGCGTTTGAATTCTCCAAACCCTTCCCTTTACTTTCTTGCAAGTTGCATGCTTTAATTTCCGCTGCCTATATACTCTTTGCATGCTTGCTTGAATTGTGTGATGATTGCTTGACTTGTCCTAAGTTAGCTAAAATCTGCCAAACTCTAAAACTAGGAAAAGGTTAAGTTTTTAATTGGTCAAGTAGTCTAATCACCCCCCCTCTAGACATACTTCAAGGTCCTACAAGTGGTATCAGAGCTTTGGTCTCCATTTGCTTTGATTTCCATAGCTTTTGGTGGTCATAGTCTTGGTTTCACAACCTAGGAGAGTATGGCGTCTAGCGAGGGAAACTATCACCGTAGAGGTCCTTACTTTGATGGTACTAATTTTGCTAGTTGGAAGCATAAGATGAAAATGCATATTCTCGGACATAACCCTGCTGTTTGGGCTATTGTGTGTATTGGTTTGCAAGGTGAATTCTTCGATGGGAGAAAACCGAACCGTGAAGCTAGTGCGGAAGAGTTGAAGATGCTGCAATACAACGCTCAAGCTTGTGATATCCTCTTCAACGGATTGTGCCCCGAAGAATTCAACAAAATCAGCCGTCTCGAGAATGCAAAGGAAATTTTGGATACTTTGATTGATATGCACGAAGGTACCGACTCCGTCAAGGAATCCAAGTTGGATGTGCTCCAAAGTCAGCTTGACAAGTTCAAAATGAAGGATGGTGAAGGTGTGGCTGAAATGTACTCTAGGCTTGCTCTTATCACAAATGAGATTGCCGGCTTAGGGAGTGAAGAGGTGACTGACAAATTCATCATCAAGAAAATCCTAAGAGCGTTGGATGGAAAATATGATACCGTGTGCACATTGATCCAAATGATGCCAAACTACAAAGATCTCAAGCCAACGGAAGTCATTGGAAGAATTGTTGCTCATGAGATGTCACTTAAGGATAAGGAGGAACTTCACAACAAGTCAAGTGGTGCTTACAAAGCCTCAAGTGAAGCCCCCACATCATCAAGTGAGAAACAAACCTTCAATGAAGAATTGAGCTTAATGGTCAAGAACTTCAACAAATTCTACAAGAGTAGAAGCAAAGAAAGAAGCTCCAAGTCAAGATCTTACCATGACAAAATATCCTCTAGTCGAGAGTGCAATTGCTACAATTGTGGGAGACCCGGACACTACTCAAATGAGTGTACGGCACCCTCTACGAAGAAGAAGATTCTCCAAGAAGAAGAAGCAAAAGAGAAGAATCACCACCAAGAGAGAGGAGGAGTAGAGATGATCGCTATGAACGAAGATCCTCACGGAGAAGCAAGGATTCGGAAAGGAAGGATAAGTCATCAAAGAGCTACACAAAACAAAGACATCAAGCTCATGTTGGTGAATGGGTATCCGGCTCCGACTCCGACCATCATTCCGAGAGAAGCTATCACACCGACTCTGAATACACTCAAGATGAAGGTGTTGCCGGTCTAGCACTTGTGTCAACCAACTCCTACGACATATTTGAATCACCAAATGAAGGAATTGGAAGATGCTTCATGGCCAAAGGTCCTAAGGTAACACACCCCGAGTATGTTGATTTTGATGTTGATGAAGATGACTTGCTAGGTGATGATGATTTACTTGTTGACAACTCTAGTGATGAATACTATGATGAAACGTCAATTAATCAAAATGAAACGAATGACAATGATAAGGAGAAGATTGAGCGTTTAACTAAAGAACTAAACACTCTTAAGTTAGCTCATGAAACTATCTTCGAAGATCATCGAGAACTTTTAAGAGCTCATGAGAAGTTACGCTTTGAAAAGCTCAATCTTGAGCAAGAGCATGAGTTCTTAAAGGCAATCAATGATGATCTCCGCAAGAAAAGTTCTTCTTACATTGCCAAGCGTTTACTCTTATCTACTTACATGCCTCAAGTCAAGTCTAGTAACAAGAACAAGAAAGATTCTTCCTCTAGTAGTAACAATAATAATGTCAAATCCAATATTGTTGCTTCTAGTAGTTCTCTTGATTCCACTAATGATTCTCTTAGCCAAGTTACACTTGAGCAAGAAAATAGCTTATTGAAGGGAATTATAGAGAAAGGTGTATACAAGAGTCTTGCTTAGGGAGTAAGCAATTAGAGGAAATTGTATGCATAAGCAAGGAAGGCACGGAAGAATCAAGGTGTTGGTTTTGAGCGAAAGTTCAATGCCAATGGAGTTGAGTGGGAAGAAGATCAATACCCCAAGACGAAGTTTGTTCCTCAACAAGAGAAGTATGATCCTACTTCCTTCAAGGGGACACAAGCACAAGATGATCTCCACCACAAGACCACAAGAACAAAGGCAAAGACAAGCTTCAAGAAGAAATTGATGCGTTTGAAGAAGCACCCAAGGTCTCGGTCAAGTGGATTCCCAAGACTACGTCAAGTTCTACTTCATCAAGTACAACTACAACTACAAGGATTCCCATCAAGATGATGTGGATCCCGAAGAAGAAGAACTAGTGAGTTCTTGAGGGTGACTCCGCCAACATTCTTCACTCATATCATTATGGCAAGAACAAGTGCAATCAACTTCCATATTTTGCATGAGTTCAAGGAATCACAAACCCTCATGTTGGTAAGGCAAGGGACAAGGTAACCTAATGTCTTCATGGACAGCATTTTGTGTGTGCATCACTCTATGTCTATGGATATTCTTGTTTGTTCCTTGTGGGACTAACCCATGTAGGTATTGAAAGTGCAACTCACTCCAACGGATTGCTCCGAAAGATCTACATCAACATTGAGCGTCCACATCTTTAACACCTACATGAAGTCATCATCGACAAAACCCAAGGTTAGTTCATCCCTCTAAGGGGGGATCTCACATCTAGGGGTAGCTTAACTCTAAGGATTGAGTCAAAGCAACTCTAATGGTGTGAACATATCAATGCATTATGTAAAGTGGTAACCCCACTTGAGCTTAAGCGATGAGTATGACCTATGATCAAATGTCTATCATTTGACTCCTAAGTCAATATACTCATATATAGATGACCTAGTCATCGCCAATTGTTTGATAGATGCTAGAATTGGTTGTGCATGCTTTGTCACATATTTCATTTGCCATCTTATTGTGTGAGCATGTTGGTTGCATACTTTATTCATTCGAGGACATCCACTTGTTGTTTTGATTGTTTGGTTTCTCTTCTTCTTGCCAAGTGGATGGACAAGAATGCCTAAGAACCTTCTCTAGCTATCTATGCTTTTATCATCTCAAACTCTATTCATGCTACATCACAAAATTTGATCAAGTCAGATTCGAACCACTACGTGTGAGGAGCACTTGAGTCCCCGATTCGTCATAGACTTAAACTTCCAAAACTTCTTTGTGATTCTCGGTCTGACCGGTTTCTCCTTTTCGGTCCTACCGAGATCATTAAGTTGATCTATGTTTTCGATCTCGGTGCAACCGATTTGAACCGTTCGGTCTCATCGAGTTGCAATAGCTTACTGCGATTTTGCATCTCGGTGCCACCGAGTTGTTCCACTCGGTCACACCGACAGGGTCGGGCTATATATAGTCACGGGCAAAAATTTGGAAATTTCTCCGAACCCCTTTGCCCGCGCAATAGCTCGCTCTGCCTCCGTGGTCTCCGGATCGTCTCCTCGCCGCCAGCCGCGTCTAGTCGCTGGTCTCCATCACCATCAACGGAATTCAACCCCGTCGTTGCCGCCATAGCGAGTCTCCGCCGCACTAGGGTATGGACTCGATCATTGTGCTTTTCCCCGTCTGATTCCTAGCACATTGTATTCCTATTGATTCTAGCCACGATTGAAACACTCCTGTCCAATCAATACAATCCGTAGAATAGTTTTGATTCGAAAATTTAGGGTTAGGTTTCAGCGAAACCATCTCGGACCCACCGAGTTGAAAAACTTCGGTCCCACCGATTTGGCTTATGCCATTGCACTAGTGAGACTCGGTCGACCGAGAATTACTAATCGGTGAGACCGATTTTAGGATTCTGTGAAACCCTAGCTGTCTCGGTGCCACTCAACTATGACTCGGTCCAACGAGTTCATCGGATTTAGGTTCCAAAACCGGCTTCAAGATCACCGAGTTTGAAAATCGGTAGATCCGAAATGCTTTACGTGGAAAACTAAAACTGAATTTTCAAGTCAATCTTTTGCAAAATCTACGCTTTTTGTGATGCTCATCTACTCTACCTCATCTATAAACTCTTCACGTGGTCGTGATCGAGTTTGCATCATGTCTAATCAGAGTGACAGCCAGAACAGGCCAGAAGAGCAGGTGCAGATGAGTGAGGGCACTAGTCCCTCCAGCTCTTCAGATGACGGCAGCAGGAGTACCCCAAGCAATTTGCCAAAAGCTGCTACTAGGCAAAGGAAGAAGAGAACCTCAGATTCTGAGGATGAGGATTACATAGCAGAAGAGGATGAAGCTACTTCCAAGAAAGTAGTGCTCAAGAAGGAATATGGCTCAGCTCAGAGCACAAAGCCAGGTTTGAAAGTCAAAAGGCCAGCAGGCAGATAGCCTATGCCAAAGGCCAGAGCTTCAACTCAAATTCCTGAGAAGCCTGCACCCAAAGAGCTAGTTGCTGCTGAAGGGAAAAAGAAGGAAAGAAAGAGAGGGAGATGGTGCAAGAAAGTTGACCCAATGGCAGAATTTGAGAATCACTCATCTGATGAAGAAGAAGAAGAAGAAGAGGTTGCTGCACCAGCACCAAAGGCAGCTAAGCTTATGGGTGATGCAATCAGATCTGGGGCTGCCACATCTAAGCCCAAGGAAGCACCCAAAGATGCCTCCAAGGCCAAGTCAGCACCAAAGAGGAATACCGAGTATTCCACCGCTCGTAAAACAAGTCCCACAGTAATGCGATGCTTTGGCTTTGAGGAGGAAGATGAAGAAGGACAAGTTCTGAGAAAGCTCAAGCCCAAGATCCCAGACCACAACGCTGCTCATCCTGTGGCTGAAGATATGAAGATCAGAAGAGATCATGGGTTGAGGCTGTGGAGGATGTCAGATCCCTATGCAACAAGGAGAAGAACTGCTGTGGATTACAGGTTCCACACCAAGGAGCAGCAGGATTTTTATGAGACCATTCTGCTGGACAAGAAGCCAATTGTCTGTGACATGAGGTGGGTCGACTGGACCTACATCAAGGAGAATGAAGAGCACTATCCTGGAGTGCAAGACAGCTTTGTTGCTGTTGGAGTAGCAGACTTTGTTGGGCAAAAGCTCACAAACTGGAGCGATGAACTCATCATGCAATTCTACTCCATAGCACACTTTTATCCGGATGGCAGGATCGTATGGATGTCTGAAGGTACGAGGTACCAATCTACTGCTGAGGAGTGGGCAAAGTTGATCAATGCCCCAGAGGAGCATGAAGATGACCTAGATGTTTATGCAAAGAAGAAGATGGATCACAATACCATGGCACACATGTACAAGGAGATCCCAGATGATGCCCTAGAGACTCACAAGTTTGGATCAGTCCACTTCCTTCTGTCAGGGCTGCCAACAATCAACTGGATCTTGAGGCACACCCTATTGCCTAAGTCCGGTGACCATAATATGATCAAAGGGCATGCTATCAACATGTTGCATTTGTTTGATGTGCCACAAAAATTCAAAGTCATGAGCCTTATGGTAGAAACCATCAAGAGAACTGCAGCAGACCAGAAGAGGAGTTGTGGATATGCCCCTCAGATCCAGGAGTTGATAAACTCAAAGATGGGCAAAGGCAAATATCTTTTGGATAAGGAACACTTTCCACTTTATCCAGACTTTGAGGACAACAAGGTTTTCATGAATTAGAATGATCCTTCGTCAGTTCAAGCACAAGAAAGGAAGGAGAAGGCAAGGAAGGAGAAAGCTGCCAGGATGCCAACTCAAGAGGAGGCATCTGAGTATCTATTGAAGAACAAGCAGGAGCAGCTTGGTTACTTAATTGCATCAACACTGAGGATTGAGAAAGGACTGGCCACCCTCACTCAAAATCAGGAGACCTTAGAGAGAATCATGGAACAAAAGTTCTATGACTTGGATGTGAAAGTAACAGAGATTCAGTCTGCAGTAGAGCAACTTCAAGATGACATGCAAGAAAGGAAGGGCAAAACAACTAGTGATGCATTTGCCAGAGTGCCAAGAGCTCAGAGGTCAGCCGCAGTGCCAACTTCAGACACCAGAGCCACCACCTCGGCTCGGCCACTGACACCAGCCCAACCAGCTCCGGCATCTACTTCAGCTCAGCCTCCATCCACTTCAATGAAGCCTTCATCCTTGGGTGATCCAGACTCCACCACCACCGTAAGATCAAGCACGAGAGTCGCTCAAAGACTATGCATTTTCTAGGAACTTTTTGGTAACTTGTTGCCAAAGGGGAGAAAAATGTATAGATCATAGGCTTCGAGAGAGAGAGTGTTGCTTTTGTCCTCTCTTGATTTGGTGGTTTTTAAACTTGTTTGCTTTTGAGTGCTTGAGATACTATGCTATGTTTGTGAGACATTGATGATCATGTGTTTGATCATAAGCTACACTTATGCATGTTTGATGATATTATCTTATCTATCCTATGTGATCATTCACTTTGCTTGGTGATGAGTGCATGTATTCAATTGTTATTATTTTGAGCGCTCCACCAAGATGTATGTGACATGGAAGAGTAACCCATGAGCCTAATATCTTGTGCATTTGCAGTCCAAAGCAAATCTTAATATATGCACAAATTTAGGGGGAGCTCTTATTTATCACATACTTCTCAAAGCGACGATGTTCTTAATCTTATTATCATTTAGCGAAGCTTTGATCTATATGTTGTCATCAATTACCAAAAAGGGGGAGATTGAAAGTGCAACTATCCCTAGGTGGTTTTGGTAATTCATAACAGCATATAGCTCATTGAGCTAATGCTATTCCAAGACTATTATTTCAGGAAAGATCAATGAATGGCATGGCATGGATGATGAAAGTGGATCCCTCAAAATGCTAATGACAAAGGATTGGCTCAAACTCAAAAGCTCAAGACTCTTCATTTTACATTTTAGTGATCCAAGATCACATTGAGTCTATAGGAAAAGCCAATACTATCAAGGAGGGATGAGGTGTTGCTTAATGAGCCTTTTGCTTCATGTGCTTAGTGATATGTTCCAAAACCCTCAACTACTTTCTCACATCCACATATGACCTAAACCCAAAACCAAATTCGGTCACACCGATTCTTTCAATCCGGCGCCACCGAGTTCAATAGTCATAGCCACTGCCACAAACCCTAGGCAAATCGGTTCTACCGATAGGGATCTCGGTCTCACCGAGATGGGATTGTAATATCTCTGTTTCCTTTTCGTAACTTTTCGGTCTCACCGAAAGAGCGGATCAGTCCCACCGAGATTGCAATGTAAACTCTCTGTTTCCTTTTTGTATCATTTTGGTCTCACCGAAAAGAGCAAATCGGTCCCACTGAGTTTATCTGACCAACTCTCTGGTTAGCTAATTACCAAAATCGGTCTTACCGAGTTTGTGTAATCGGTCTCACCGAGATTACGTTATGCCCTAACCCTAACCATATCGGTCCTACCAAGATGCATGTCATCCACCGAAAACCCTAACGGTCACTAGGTTTACTAAAATCGGTCTGACCGAGTTTGTTGATTCGGTCTCACCGAGATTGGTAAATTGTGTGTAACGGTTAGATTTTGTGTGGAGGCTATATATACCCCTCCACCTCCTCTTCATTCGAGAAGAGAGCCATCAGACTAAACCAACACTTCCAACTTACCATTTCTGAGAGAGAACTACCTACTCATGTGTTGAGACCAAGATATTCCATTCCTACCATATGAATCTTGATCTCTAGCCTTCCCAAGTTGCTTTCCACTCAAATCTTCTTTCCACCAGATCCAAAACCTATGAGAGAGAGTTGAGTGTTGGGGAGACTATCATTTGAAGCACAAGAGCAAGGAGTTCAACATCAACACACCATTTGTTACTTCTTGGAAAGTGGTGTCTCCTAGATTGGCTAGGTGTCACTTGGGAGCCTCTGACAAGATTGTGGAGTTGAACCAAGGAGTTTGTAAGGGCAAGGAGATCGCCTACTTCGTGAAGATCTACCGCTAGTGAGGCAAGTCCTTCGTGGGCGATGGCCATGGTGGGAGTAGACAAGGTTGCTTCTTCGTGGACCCTTCGTGGGTGGAGCCCTCCGTGGACTCGCATGGCCGTTACCCTTCGTGGGTTGAAGTCTCCATCAACGTGGATGTAATGCGATAGCACCACCTATCCGAACCACGCCAAAAACATCCGTGTCTCAAATTGCGTTTGAATTATCCAAACCCTTCCCTTTACTTTCTTGCAAGTTGCATGCTTTAATTTCCGCTGCCTATATACTCTTTGCATGCTTGCTTGAATTGTGTGATGATTGCTTGACTTGTCCTAAGTTAGCTAAAATCGCCAAACTCTAAAAGCTGGGAAAAGGTTAAGTTTTTAATTGGTCAAGTAGTCTAATCACCCCCCCTCTAGACATACTTCAAGGTCCTACAGATATTCACGTGATCTACTTGATGTATGTTTTGGTGATCAACTTGCGGGTTCAATGAACTTATGCATAGGGGTTGGCACACGTTTTCATCTTGACTCTCCGGTAGAAACTTTGGGGAACTCTTTGAAGTTCTTTGTGTTGGTTGAATAGATGAATCTGAGATTGTGTGATGCATATCGTATAATTATACCCATGGATACTTGAGGTGACATTGGAGTATCTAGGTGACATTAGGGTTTTGGTTGATTTGTGTCTTAAGGTGTTATTCTAGTACGGACTCTAGGATAGATCGAACGGAAAGAATAGCTTCATGTTATTTTACTACGGACTCTTGAATAGGTCGATCAGAAAGGATAACTTTGAGGTGGTTTCGTACCCTACAATAATCTCTTCGTTTTTTCTCCGCTATTAGTGACTTTGGAGTGACTCTTTGTTGCATGTTGAGGGATAGTTATATGATCCAATTATGTTATTATTGTTGAGAGAACTTGCACTAGTGAAAGTATGAACCCTAGGCCTTGTTTCCTAGCATCGCAATACCGTTTGTGCTCACTTTTATCATTAGTTACCTTGTTTTTTTTATATTTTCAGATTACAAAAACCTATATCTACCATCCATATTGCACTTGTATCACCACCTCTTCGCCGAACTAGTGCACCTATACAATTTACCATTGTATTGGGTGTGTTGGGGACACAAGAGACTCTTTGTTATTTGGTTGCAGTGTTGTTTGAGAGAGACCATCTTCATCCTACGCCTCCCACGGATTGATAAACCTTAGGTCATCCACTTGAGGGAAATTTGCTATTGTCCTACAAACCTCTGCACTTGGAGGCCAACAACGTCTCCAAGAAGAAGGTTGTGTAGTAGACATCACAAGGCGGCAACTCGAGCCGAACACCAGCCCGCACTACCTCGCTGCAAAAACAGAGACACAACAGCTCGGGGATATACATATGACCTACGACATGACCTGGAAAATAGGGCGGGTCAGACCAGATCGATCTATGGATCGCGGGGGCGTGCCCCGATGCACGAAGATGGCCATCCGGTCGGACGTAACAAACATAACCACGCCCGGGCCGAAAACTGCAGACGAACTCCATCCGAGCTACGTCGCGACTTGGCCCGATATAGAGGCACCGCCCTTTGCTTCACTGATGAAGTAATGGAACATGAATTCCCAGAAGGGTTTAAACCCGTGAACATCGAATCATATGATGGGACAACAGACCCCGCGGTATGGATTGAGGATTTTCTTCTCCATATTCACATGGCCCTTGATGATGATCTTCACGCCATCAAATACCTCCCGCTAAAACTCAAGGGACCTGCTCAGCACTGGTTGAACAGTTTGCCCGAAAACTCAATTCGCGGCTGGGAGGACTTGGAAGACGCATTCCTCGACAACTTCCAGGGTACATATGTGAGACCTCCGGATGCCGACGACTTAAGTCACATAGTTCAACAGGCCGGAGAGTCAGCCAGGAAATTTTGGACTAGATTCTTAACTAAAAGGAACCAGATCGTCGACTGTCTAGATGCCAAAGCCCTGGCGGCCTTTAAACACAACATCCGTGACGAATGGCTCGCCCGACACCTCAGCCAAGAAAATTCAAAGTCCATGGTAGCCCTCATGGCACTCATGACCCGCTTCTCTGCGTGCGAAGATAGCTGGCTAGCCTGTAGCAATAACAATACAAGCGAACCTGGCACTTCTGAAGCCAGAAACAGCAATGGCAAGCCCCGACGCAACAGACACAAGCATCGAAGCAATGGTGACAACACCGAAGACACGACGGTCAACGCCGGATTCAGTGGCTCTAAGTCCGGTCAGCGAAAGAAGCCATACGAAAGAAACAGTCCGGGCCCGTCCAGTTAGGACTGCATACTCCATCGTCCATGTCAAATCCACGACACTCCTGATAAACCAGCCAATCATACCAACAGAGACTGTTGGGTTTTTAAACAGGCCGACAAGTTAAATGTCGAGAACAAGGAGAAGGGTCGCAAACCAAGGGCGATGACGAGGAGTCCCGGCCACCGAACACGAGGGGGAAGAAGTCCCCCAAGTTAAAAGCGGTGAACGTGATATACGCTACCCATATCCCCAAGAGGGAGGCATGGCTGCTTCGAGGGACGTTTACGTGATGGAGCTAGTCGCCCCAAAGTTCAACCCATGGTCGTCCTATCCGATCACTTTCGATTGCAGGGACCATCCGACCAGTATCCGTCATGGCGGTTCAGCCGCACTGGTCCTCAACCCAATCATTGATGGATTCCATCTTACGCGAGTCCTCATGGACGGCGGCAGCAGCCTGAACCTGCTCTATCGAGGATCTGATGTGCAAAATGGGTATCGACCCCTCAAGGATCAAGCCCACAAAATCACCTTTAAAGGTGTCATACCAGGTGTAGAGGCCCATTTATGCGGGCTCAATCACACCGGAGGTGGTCTTCGAGATCTACGGATAACTTCAAACAAAGAGTTGATCTTCGATATCGTCCCCTTCGCGGTGGCTATCACGCACTACTGGACGAACCGCATTCGCCGATTCAGTGTGTTGCCACACTACGCTTATCTTATGCTCAATATGCCCGGACCACGCGGTGTCATAACAGTCAATGGAAACACGGAACGCTCCCTCCGTACCGAGGAGCACACCGCTGCCCTCGCAGCAGAAGCATAGAGCGGCCTTTTCAGGCAGAACCTTAATTCGGGGGCCAAGATCCCGGACACTGTCAAACGAGTCCGAACTACTCTGCGGCAGGACAGTCCAGCTCGTCAAGAGTTTGACTAGCAATTCGGCCTCCGTCCCAGTCCCGACCAAACGGCGGCATTCGTACCGCGCGTACATAACTACGCACTCAAAATAACATGGGCATAAACGGAGGCACAGCTAGATCGTGGTCCATAATACGGCTCATCCTGTCTTGGACCCACATACTTTCACTTTTTCTTTTTCTGTTCAGGTTTATTTTTCTTTTCCCAGGCCTTTCCTGGCGGCCTGATTGTCGGACCCATCAAGGGACGAATACACCAAGACGGCAAGAAGCATTGACGTATAAGGAATTTCTGTGGTCTCTTTAAGCGATCATTATACCTGTTTTAAGGACCCATACGCAGCTCTCCCTTGGTCGGGGCATGCTAAATAGCCCTGTTGCTTATCGCACTACTTGTACAAATACGCTTTGAAGTATCAATTAAACTATAGTGGATAATGGTATGCGGCCCAATTTCTGCGGCATTAGCTTATTACTTCATTTTTTTTCTTAATATTTTTATCAATTGCACCCGTACACTCTGGTACACCTCAATTCGCCAGGGGCTTCATATATGCTCCATACTACGGCAACAAAGTCCGAACACTTTTTTACGGTGTAGTTCGGCACCTTTAACTTATAGCATTATATGCATCGGCTCCGAATCATGTCTTTGGTCAATAGTTGGGTTACCTGGCTCACGTGCTTACTACCTTACGTTCCGCTATATATCGGCTAGGGTAGTAAAGGGAGAACTACTGCGATTGTGTCCTGGTTCATCCGGATGAGCACCTCTCGGTAGAAAGCAGCAATTTGTCATGATGCGGCGTGAGCCGGTCAATGTTCGAGAGGTTACAAATCTTTAGCGATTTTTTCTGCATTATGCGATGAATCGGTTTTTATCCGATCGGTGTTCTGACATCCCAAGTTCGGACTTACGAATACTAGGGGTTGCGCCTAAATTTCTATTGTCAAACTCCTATGGCTAAGTGAGGGTGATAAAGCCACATAGTACTATTACCTGGTTCGTTGTGCTAAACACCTCCTTTAAGGACCAAACTTTGGAATAAAGAGTGTTTAGATTCATCCCGAACACCCCCGTACTACCTACGTGGGGGCAGAAGCCGACGGCTGGCCAACTCTCAGATCTAACAAAACGGCCGCACAAGAGGTAAAATATAAAAAAAACATTATATTACATAGCAACTCTGTTTTATAATACAGGATAGGATAACATGAATGTATTCATTCAAAGATAACATCCTTAGCACACTGCTCCGCCACAATGCGGGATCCCTCCAAGACATTGTCAAAATACAGCTCGGGCGTGCGGTGCTCCTTGCCCGCGGGCGGTCCATCGGTCGCAACCTTCACGGCATCCATCTTCACCCAGTGCATCTTGACTCGGGCGAAACCATTCGCGCGCCTTCGATGCAGACCGAGCGCTTGATGGCATCCAGTCAAGGGCATGCATTGACCAGCCACTTCATGAGCCTGAAGTAGCTGTTGGGGATGGCTTCGGCAGGCCATAGCTGGATTATTAAATCCTTCATGGCTAGTTCGGCCGCCTTATGTAGTTCGACCAGCTGTTTTAGCTGATCGCTAAAGAGCACCGGATGTTCTGGTGCAAAGTATTGCGACCAAAACAGCTTTCGTAGAGCTCCCCTGTTCGGCTCGGAAGAACTCCATGACATCTGAAAGCTTACTTGGCAGCCCGATCCATAAGCATACGGAGAACTCCAAATCCGGGTTAGTAAGAGGAACCTTTTCTTCACATATTTGCTCGCATAATGAAGGCCTTACCACGCGATTTTTACGGCCTCCCGGTTCTTGGAGGCGCCTGAGCTTCCACCGGGCATCTTGTGTGCTTTGGCGGGCCTTGGCAAGTTCGGACTCTTGATCCGTAAGGTTGCGCTCCAAGGACTTGCATTTCTTGACGGTGTCCTGGAGCTCTTGCTGGACCTCACTGACCCTGGCCTCATGCTTTTCGCGGGCGGCTTTTTCCTTGGAAGCTCTCTCCTCGGCCTTGGCCAGAGCATTCTTGAGGGCCTCCACCTCGATCCACCGCTCCTAATAAATATCATGGCACTTTAGTCAAGACAAATCATTCATCCTTCCTGCAATAGACCAAGTTATTTCATACCTGGACTGTCTTCCAGCTGTTTCTTCACCCGGCCGAGCTCCTCCTCGGTCCGCTCCAGACTCTTCTTTAGTCCGGAGACCTCAGCAGTATGAGAGGTCGCAGCCAGCAGCAACACCTGCTTATTCACATAGACATGTCAGGTTAGTCTCATGTGAAAATTATTTGATCCTCGGTTCGGCTTTTCTTTCCGAACACCGGACAGAGTCTCAGGGGCTATTGTCTGTGCTGTGACATTCTTTTTACATAGTTGCGTTGCTTACCTCAAAGCCTGTTAGAAGGTTTGTGCAGGCTTCGGTCAGTCCGCTCTTCGCAGACTGGATCCTCTCAACCACCGTACCCATAAGGGTACGGTGTTCCTCAACAATGGAAGCGCCTCGCAGCGCTTCCAGCAAATTATCTGGTGCCTCTGGATGGGCCAGAGGTCACCGGTGGAATAAGCGCACCTCCTTCTTTCGAAAGAGGCGGCTTTCCTGATTCCGGAGCCGTATGGGTCTCCGGAATTATATTCGGCTGGGGGCCGAATTGGATGTGGCTCCCATCGCCAGTCTCCATGGGGATTTGCTCCTCCATGTGTCTGGCGGCTGAGGCTTCACCCTTCGGCGCCGCCGACGGCCTGAAGTCTCTCCTGGCTCAGGATCGCCGGGACAACACCTCGGTCTTATCCATGGTCTTGGGAGAGGAGGCCGCTGAAGAGTCCCATCCATCGCCTCTGGATCCAGCGAATCCCCCGAAGATGAGGATCGCTCAAGGTTGGACCGAGCCGGACTGCAAATATATGATTCCACACGTTAAAAAAATGAAGTAGAGAGGCCAGATATATGATTGTGTCTGGGTACTCACGATTTGGCTAGGGGCTTGTCCCTGGGGCGCCACTCCGAGCTGCTGTCGGTGGCCGCTGTGGAGCTGTCTGGAAGGGAAGCTTTCCCCTTCTTGGACGCCTCGGCCTCCAGACACGTGGAGGCTGTCCTTTTCTTCCCCCCCCCCCCTCTCAGGGGGGAATGGCTTTCTTCTTCCTCGTCCTCCTCTTCCTCATCGTCCTCGGCGGCGGAGGAATGAGTCTTGGCATCTTCGGACTCATGTCCGAAGTGCCCTTATAACGGAGGCCGCCTCTGGTCCCCTTGGCCTTCTTCTCCGGCGCTTGATAGGGCGCCGGAACCAACATCTTTGTCAGAAGTGGAATTTCTGGGTCTTCGGGCAGTGGAGCCAGACAGTGAATCCGCTCCGCCTTCTTTGTCCAGCCCTGAGAGAATCAGTAGGGAGGCTTAGGCGTCTTCCTCGAGTATGCAAGTAAAGGGTACACCTTGAAAACATGAAAAGACTTACCGGACTAGCAGGATGGGCCATGTCGTGCCCACGGTCCTCGGTCGTAGCCGGCCGCGTCTCGCTGGACTTGACAAGCACCTTCCAGATGTCTTCGTGCGTGGTGTCGAAGAACTGCGAAGAAGGTCCGGTGCTTGGCAGATTGTACTCCACAAATGGCAAGTCTGGCGTTGTACGGAAGGATCCGGCGAATAAGCATCACTGGATCACATTAACGAGCTTGATATTCTTGTTTATCATGCTCAGTATGCAGCGTCTGAAAGCGGCTGTCATTTCGTCGATGAAGACCAGATCGAGCCTTTCTACGGCGGAGGTGAGCCGCATCGGGGCTCCGGACCAAAATGCGGGAGCCGTGGCCCAGTTGGTGCCACGCGGCTCTGCGATATAAAACCATGATTTTTGCCATCCTTTCACAGTCTCCACGAAGGAGCCTTCAGGACATGTGATGTTGGGCATCTTGCTCACCATGGGGCCTCCGCACTCCGCGTGTTGGCCACTCACCACCTTCGGCTTCACATTGAAGGTCTTCAGCCACAATCCGAAGTGAGGTGGGATGCGGAGGAAAGCCTCGCACACGACAATGAATGCCGAGATGTCGAGGAAGGAATTTGGGGCTAGGTCATGGAAATCTAACCCGTAGTAGAACATGAGTCCGCGGACGAATGGGTGGGGAGGAAATCCCAGCCCGCGGACGAAGTGAGGGATGAATACCACCCTCTCATGGGGCTCTGGGGTAGGGACGATCTGTCCCTTGGCCGGAAGCCGGTGGCGATTTCCTTGGCGGATACGGCCTCCGGAGCTTCGTAATGTCCTTCTCCTTGACGGAGGAGACCATCCACTTGCCCTACGCTCCGGATCCGGACATGGTTGGAGTGCTCTCTTGGGGGTAGAAAGGATGAGGGTTTGGGCGCTGGAGCTCAAGAATGGGGGAGGCAGAGAGAGAGAGAGAGAAGGCGTGGGTGAAAGGGTGAATCCTTATCTCTTTATAAAGGCAGTGAATATCAAGCGCCTCCCCACTCGCCTTAAAACTCGCCTATTCCCCAAGGGCCGTGCAGATGGCACGGTTGGGTTATCCATGCCCGTATTGATGAGAATCCCACAATAAGGGGACACGATCTCTGCTTTGACAAGACGTGCCAATGAAACCGCATCTCGAAATATGGGGCGGCAGGCTAAAAATGGTTCGAATAATGGCCGGGCGGCGACGTGATGTCACACTGCGAAAAGTGGTCAGCGGATTGGACTCGTGAAATATTATACTCTCTACGGTTGTGTGTGGGATTAGTTTTGCAGAGCCGGACACGTTTTCTGTGTTCGAAGACTATTTTGGAGTATTCGGAGAAGGAACCCTCCTTGCAAAGCTGAAGAAAATCTGCGTGCCGGACACCTCGTCATTGAAGCCTGGTTCGGGGGGCTCTTGAGGAGTCTGGATTAAGGGTCCTCGGACGGCGGACTATTAACATGGGCCGCACTGTTGGGCTATGAAGATACAACACAGAAGACTTCTTCCCGTGTCCGGATGGGACTCTCCTTTGCGTGGATGGCAAGCTTGGCGTTCGTATATGTAGATTCCTTTCTCTGTAACCGACTTTGTACAACCCTAGTCCCCTCTGGTGTCTATATAAACCGGAGGTTTTAGTCCGTAGAGGCAATCATAATCACATAGGCTAGACTTCTAGGGTTTAGCCATTACGATCTCGTGGTAGATCAACTCTTGTAATACTAATATTCATCAAGATCAATCAAGCGAAGTACGATATTACCTCCATAGAGAAGGCTCGAACACAGGTAAACATCGTGTCCCCGCCTCTGTTACCATCGACCTTAGAGCGTGCAGTTCGGGACCCCCTACCCGAAATCACCGGTTTGACCGCATTTACATCGCTCGGCGCCTTAAGCGCCTTTCTTCGATCCTCGCAAAGGCGCACACCCCCTTGCCGCCACTGGGCGGCCCATATTACCTTTTTATGTTTTTCAAGACACAAAAAAGCTGCAGCGTGCAATTACTATGACTTGAGCAATGAGACCTCCCGATTCATTGTACAACGCACTAACCACTCGACCAACCAACCTTGACGTGATTGTTTACATCTTTTTCGGCCGTTATTCTTTCTTTTTTTCTTTTATTTCTTTTTTTGGAATGGTCTCTTCAATTTTTTTCTTTTTTTTCTTTTCGGTTTTTGTTTTCTGTTTCCTTTTTTATAAATACATGAACTTTTTTCAAAATCCATGAACTTTTTTTCAAATTAGGTGAACTTTTTTGAAAATCGATGAACTTATTCAAAATTGATGAACTTTTTCTTTAAATTTGTTAAAAAAATCAAAATCGATAAAACTATTTTTCTCCAACTCGATCAACTTTTTCTTTAAATTTGTGAACTTTTGTCAAACTCGATGAACTATTTCTCTAACCCAATGAAAATTTTCAAATGGATGAATTATTTCTTCAAATTTGTGAACTTTTTCTAAAATGGATGAACTAATTTCAGATTTATGAACTTTTTTCAAAATCGATGAGCTTTTTTCAATATAGATTGGCTTTTTTAAGAAATCGATGAACTTTTTTCAATATTGATTAGCTTTTTTAAGAAATCGATGAACTTTTTTAATGTTTTGTGAACTTTTCTTCAAATGAACTTTTTTGAAGTTTGTTTACTTTTCTTCTAAAACAATGAACTTTTTCTAATTCACGGTTCTTTTAAAATTGATTACAAATCTAAGTAGTGCGGCCACGCTTGTTCTTATAGTTTCAGTGCTATTACCAGTCACAAGCGTGCAATGGTTCTAGTGGTCAGCGGAGCGTGAACAAGTACGTGGGCTTCGTGGGTTCGACTCACGGAGGATTCACTATTTTGCGTTTTTCTGGAGTTATTAGTTCGCTGTTCTTCGGCTTTGCGGGCCGGCCCAATAACGCGCTAGAGCTCTCCACGGGAGCTGCTATTGGCGGAGTTCTGGGTGGGTGGCTCCTACAGCGCGCTGGAATTTCTATGGGCCATCCCATATTTCTGGTTTTCGTTTTCTTTTTATTTTTTCTTCCTTTTTCTATTTTCCTTTTCGTTCTTTTTTTTTCTTATTCTGTTTTTATTCATTTTTATTCTTGTTTTTTTCAATTTGCAAAAAAATATTTCTAAATTCGTGATTTTTTCCTTTCTTTTTTATTTATCTCTTTTTCGTTTTCAACGTGCAAACATGTTTTTTCCAATTCATGAATATTTTTTGAAATCATGAACAGTTCATGGAAATCATGAACAGATTTTCAAATACATGAACATTTTTTCTAAAATTACATAATTTTTCACTTTTCACCTTTTCATGAATATTATTTTTAAATTCACAAACATTTTTTTTTTCACTGAATTCAAAACATGTACATCAATGAAAAAAAATGTTCAACAGTTCAAAAAATGTTCATGGAATTCAATTTTGTTCATCAGATCTAAAAAATGTACAACAAAATTCAAAATTTCTTCATCAAATTGCAAAAATGTTCATCAAATTCCAAATTTGTTCTTATATTTTCAGAAAATATTAATCAAATACATAATTTGTTCATCGATTTTTTTAAAATTATTCTTCAATATAATTTTTGTTCATCAAGTCAAATTTTGTTCATCATATGCAAAACAATGTTCATCATTATTAGAAAATTAGCATTAAAAAATTTTCAGTAAAAGTTAAAATATTGATTCTTGTGAAATCGTGAACATTTTTTGAATTCAAGAACTGTTTTTGAATTCGGTGAACAATTTTAGACTCTGGTGAACATTTTTTGTATCCATGAGCATTTATCCTTTCCTGAACATTTTTTCTTCAAATCATGAACAAATTTGAATTCATGAAGATTTCACACTTTGCAACTTTTTTTTTGAAATCCTGAATTTGTTTTTAATAAGGGAAAAAATTAAACAGGGAAAAGCAAAAAAAACATGATGCTTCCCACCCAAGAGGGGCGGGGGCATGCTGCTTGGTTCCTAGCGCGTACAACACAGAATAGGAGCTCTCTTCTAGGAGCAACTACTTGTTTTCGTCTTTTGAGATGGTTTTTTCGTCTTTTCGGTTTTTCATCGGTCTTTCTTAGTTTTTCGACACAAAAAAATTCCGTGAAAAACCTATTTCCTTTTGTTTTCTTTTTTGCTTTCGCGAGATGCAAGGTCGTGCCTCTCGAAAACGAAAAACATGTTTTTTTCTTCCACGAGAGACACAGCCGTGCCTCTAGGAAACGGGAAAAAACATGTTTTCTCTTTTTTTCCGTGAGAGGAGAAGCCGTGACTCTAGGAAACGGAAAAATGTGTTTTCTTTTTTTTCCAGGAGAGGCACAATTTTGATTCCGCAAGAGGCAGGATTTGCTTCTGCACAGCCACGGCCTTGCCTCTCAGAAACGAAAAAAACATGTTTTCTGTTTTTTCTTCCGCGAGAGGCATTGATAACCCACAAGTATAGGGGATCGCAACAGTTTTCGATGGTAGAGTATTCAACCCAAATTTATAGATTCGACATAAGGCGAGCCAAAGAATATTTGAAGGTATTAGCAGCTGAGTTCTCAATTCACCCACACCTTGAGATTAATTATATGCAGCAAGAAAATCAGTAGCATAGTAATATGATAGTTTTGATGGTAGTGGTAACAGTAGTAATAATGATAACAATGATAGCACTGATTTTGTAGCAGTTGTGTGATAGCAATAACAGTAGTAACCCAAAAAAACAATATGTGAAAAACTCGTAGGCATCGGATCGGTGAACTCGTTGGATGATATTCATCATATAACAGTCATAACCTAGGGCGATACAAAACTAGCTCCAATTCATGAATATAATGTAGCCATGTATTCCGTAAATAGTCATACGTGCTTATGGAAATAATTTGCATGACATCTTTTGTCCTACCCTCCCGTGGCAGTGGGGTCCATAAGGAAACTAAGCTTTAATAGAGAACGAGAACAAAGCTTTAACACATAGTGAATACTTGAACTCCTCAAACTACGGTCATCACTGTAAAGTATCCCGAATACTGTCACTCCGGGGTTTACGGATCATAACACGTAGCAGGTGCATATAACTTGCAAGATCGGATCTAGACATAGATATAATGGTGAAAACATAAATGGTTCAGATCTGAAATCATGGCGCCCGGGCACAAAGTGACAAGCATTAATCATGGCAAAGTCATAGCAAAATCAATCTCAGAACATAATGGATACTAGGGATCAAGGCCAAACAAGCTAACTCGATTATATGATGAATCTCATCCAACTCCCTCACCGACCAGTGAGCCTACGAAGGAATTACTCACTCCCGGTGGGGAGCATCACGGAATTGGCGATTAAGAAGAGTTGGTGATAACGAAGATCGAAGATTCCGCTCTCCGGAGCCCCAAACGGACTTCAGATCTGGCCCCCGATGAAGAACAGGAGGTGGTGGCGGCTCCGTCTCGTGAAACGCGATAATTCTTCCTCCCCGTTTTTTCTTCAAAAATAGGATTTTATAGCATCGGAGATAGGGTCAGCGGGGCCATCAGGTGGGCACAACCCACCTGGGCGCGCCATGAGGGGGGTGCACCCTGGTGGGTTGTGCTCACCTAGGGGGGGCCTCCGGTGGTTCTTAGCTCCATTATTTTTCTTTTATTCCATAAAAATTCTTCAAAAAGTTTCATTCCATTCAGAGAACTTTTATTTCTGCACAAAAACAACACCATGATAGTTATGCTTTGAAAAACAGTCGGTCCGGGTTAGTTTCATTCAAATCATGCAAATTAGAGTCCAGAACAAGAGCAGAAGCATTAGGAAAAGTAGATACGACGGAGATGTATCAACTCCCCCAAGCTTAAATCTTTGCTTGTCCTCAAGCAATTTAGTTGATAAACTGAAAGTGAAAAAGAAAACCTTTTACGAACTCTTTTGCTCTTGTTTACATAAATAAGCTTAAGTAGTACCCAGGTTTTCAGCAAAGATTATGACTAACCATGTCGACAATAACTCTTATAAATTATATTAATTCATATCAATGGCATAATCAACTAGCGAGCAATAATAAGATATCTCAAGTGACAACACTTTGTCAAAACAACCATGATAAAATATGACAACAGTGGTATCTCGCTAGCCCTTTCTGAGACCGCAAAACATAAATGCAGAGCACCTCCAAAGCTCAAGAAGCTACTAAACATTGTAATTCATGTTAGAAAAGATCCAGTCATGATGCACCCAACATTAACTATACACAATGCATGAGGATGACAATAGTGCTCTCAGATCTGGCGCTTATTTGAGAAGGTGATAACTCAACATAAAAGTAAATAGATAGCCCCTTCACAGAGGGAAGCGAGGATTTGCATCGGTGCGAGCTCATATTTTTAAAACAGAAATAAATGAAATTTTGAGAAATGCACCCTTCCTGTTTACTTTGCGACCATTAGTTCTCGATATCTTCCATGCTAAACACATTAGTGGCGGTTCCCAAGCGATGAAAGTAAAGGTTTACTGCCCCCCACCAACAAACACATTCCATGCCTAGCCGAATCCACGGGTACCATCCATAACAACATCATTCCTGGGGGAGTTTTGTTTAATTATTTGCAATTTGAATTCGGGACTGGGAATCCCTATTACCGCCCCTCTCGTGCAAGGACAAGTGAATAAACACTCATCATGAGAATAACCCAATTAGCATGGAAGATACCCGACCACCTCTTGTCACTCTATGAACAATCCGGGCACACAAAAATGGATGTTTATTTGAAGTTCTTAGAGGCGGCACATGCAAATTTACTTAGAACGGCAGGGTAATACCATATATAGGTAGATATAGTGGACTCACAGCCGAGGGGTGCTGGGATTTTAGTCCCACCTCGCCCGAGGAACGGGCTCAGACCGTTTATATACTGGTGAGCTTCCCTCTCAAGTTCCTATCTAAAGCGGGCGACACCTTTGCCTAACCCGGTCAGTCAACGCCCAGGTGGGGCTACTAGCAGTATATTTACAATTTTGGCGGGCATGCATCATGTCCCAATAAGTGAATGGGTTTCTAGTCGTATGCAGGCCGTTGAATTGTGAATTATGCAGCTAGTAGGCAGGCTTTTTATTTCTTATTTTATTTTTTGCATTTTTCACATGTCATTCTAAAATATAAAGAATTTTCAAGAATATAATGCAACATTATTTCATACATTTCTGAATTTTATAACTGTCAGTAAAAATAAAAGAGAAAAAAATATACATGATTTAAAATTATTTCAAACATATAACTAAGTGAAATAAATGAGAACATATTATCTTGCATTTTTTGAATTTCAAAACTGGCAGAATAAATGAAAGCGAAAAAATACATTTGATTTTCAAAATTTTCAAATATAAAAGAGCAAACAAATATTTACAGTCAACTTGCAGCAATGAACATTCTGATGTAGGTAATAGCAGAGAGCAAGGAGAAAAACATAAGGGTACTAATATGAGGAAAGTAGTTGGCCAGATCGCATTTACTTCATGCAAAAGCCAAGGGACTAAAAAACTGGCTTAAGTGAGACCAAAAGGTTACTCCGTAGTGTGCTGATTTTCTTCACCTCCTCCAACGGAACTTAAATTTTGCACACATGTTCTCCTACACAAACACAGCTAAGTTTTCAAGGTTTTTTAATTTTTTGAATTTTTTTGAATTTATACTGCCCTGTAGACTCACTGTTGAAGAAATCGGTCTATACCTTAAGGGGGCATTGTAAACTAAATCTATTTTGAATTTCTCCTTCATAGACATGTTTGGCACATGTATTTGACCATGTATAACAAATTTGGGGTTATTTAGAGATGGTCCAAAAATCACCTTTTCTAAAAAAGACTGGCTCAAGTGAGACCAAATGGTACCTCCGTGGTGTGGTGATTTTTTTGACCTCCTCCAAATGAACTTAAATTGTGCACACATGTTCTCCTATGCAAACATAGCTAGGTTTTCAAGGTTTTTTCTGATTTTTTTGATTTTATTTTTATTTTATACTGCCCGGTGGACTGGCTATTGAAGAAATCAGTCTGTACCTTAAAGGGGCATTGTAAACTAAATATATTTTAAATTTTTCCTTCATAACCATGTTTGGCACATGTATTTGACCATGTATAACAAATTTGGGGTCATTTGGAGATTGTCCAAAAAATCATCTTTTCTAAAAAAACTAGCTTAAGTGAGACCAAATGGTCCCTCCGTGGTGTGGTGATTTTTTTGACCTCCTCCAAATGAACTTAAATTGTGCACACATGTCTCCTACACAAACATAGCTAGGTTTTCAAGTTTTTTTTGAATTTATACTGCCCTATAGACTATTTGTTGAAGAAATCGGTCTATACCTTAAGGGGCATTGTAAACTAAATCTATTTTGAATTTCTCCTTCATAGACATGTTTGGCACATGTATTTGACCATGTATAACAAATTTGGGGTTATTTGGAGATGGTCCAAAAAATCACATTTTCTAATTTTTAAAATATATCTGAAATGGAAGATTCAATCATGCTAACTTATGAACATTGACAAAAAAAGATGTTCAACATTTTCTAATTTTTAAATATATTTGAAATGGAAGATTTAATCATGCTAACTTATGAAAACCTCAAGTCCATGTATTTCACTTTGTAACCTATGTACATAAGGCTTGTGTACTTTATAAAAAAAATATTTGCAATGGTATGACAAATAAATGTGACAGATGAAAACATCAACAAAAACATTCTATGGTAATTCAAATGTTATATTTTGCACACACTATTTTTTAGTTTTAACATTTTCTCATTCATTTTCTTATAAATCAGTTGCAGTTTACAAATTCAAATAATTACGATAATTTCTTTTCTTATATTTCACTCCTTTATTACAAAATCCATTAAATATTAATTCAACTGTTGTTCTTTGCACACACCATTACCAAGCACTATTTTATTACTCTTCTACATTTTTATTCTATTTTCTTCGTACATTTTATGAAATGATGGAATATTTGCTCTGTTCTTGCTCTATTTGCTCATTCAAATGATAGAATGATGGTCAATTAGCACTAACTTGACTAAACAACATCTACCCGAATTCATGACAATTTAGTTTTGGAAGATGGCCACAATCTATGATTTGGTATGCTTTGCAAATGGGGCACATCATGTTGCACATGGCCACAACATTGAAACTGTATGCAGCATGTCTCATCACTGAAGCAACATTGAAGCAGCCTCATGATCATTGCAGCATCAAAATATAAACCTTGAATCGCATAGCTAACCACATTCTAGTGCATCTAGACACTACATATAGTTCAGAGACATACTATATTACTTAGAGTCTACCATACTCCAGCTAGAACAACCTTCCAACAGTTCACAACCACATGGACTAGCGCAAAAGTAAAACATCATCAACTCTACTGATGATGAGTACCACTTCCAGCTTCACAGAGGGTTACTACATGGGACCCATAGCCTTCAGAAGGGCTGCATGCTATGCCCTGATCTTGAGTTGTTCCTACTCGTCGCTAAACCGCGTGCATGCGACATAAGGTGCTCATAAAGACCGTACTTGGGAATTGGCTTAGTGGTGCAGTATGGGCACTTGAACTTGCCCCACTTGAAGTACACCACCTTCCCCTTCTCCCTGATCTTCTCGGCATCCTTCTCAATAGGACTCTTTGTTCCCATCGTCCACCTCATCTCCAGAGTTATACTGCAGAAAACAAATGAATTTCATAAATACATTATGCATTCATATATGCATTAATGAACAAACAACACATACTTCTCATTTAGAGGAATGTAATTAAGAAACATCATATAATTTCCATTTACTGGAATTTAATGAACAAACAAACAAAATGGCCACGTACAATAATTTAATTAAAAACAGAAAATTACCATTTACATCAATTTCATTGACAAACTACACAAATATCCCATGTACATGCATTCATATACTACTTATACTGAACTAAACAATAGAAATTTCAAATTTAGGGTAATTAAATGAAAATATAAGAAAATTTTCAATTTTAGAAGAATTTAATGGACAAACAACAGAATATTTCCATTTATATGCATTCATATATAGTTTCATGAACATACATCACAAATATTCCATTTACAGCTAATTAATGCACAAACAACACAACTCATAGAGGAATTAAATGAAAATATAACAAAATTTTCCATTTTAGAATAATTTAATGGACAAACAATAGAATATTTCCATATATATGCATTCATATGTTTTCATGAACAAAGACCACAAATATCACATTTAGAGCTAATTAATGAACAAACAACACAACTTTATGATATGAATGAATAAACAACACAACAGTCCTATTTAGAGGCATTTATATAGGGCTTTATCAACAAACAACATGTCATACAAATAATAAACAGACAAAAAATCAACTCGGGGTTACCTCATACACGTCGTCGTCGTCATAGTCAGAATCATACGGGTCTTTGAACCTAGTGATGGCCAGCTTCCTCTTGGTGCCAACAGCTTCCTCTTCCTGCAATATAAGTAATTCAATTACTACTAACTACATAACACAGTATGCAAAGGTCAAGCAATCTGCAATGTGCTTCTAATTACCTAAAATGATACTTTGACCTAAAAAGATTGTATCCAAAGGTGAAGCATTCTACAATTCTAGCTTGATCAAACTGAAGTTTTAGGTCATGCCGACCGTGCTTCTTGAAACTATAATGCCAGACTAGGCATCAATACTAATCTTGTGAGTGCTCAGGACTGCCAATGGAGATAGTACATTCTCGTACAATATGTCTTGGATGTACCCTGCAACAATATCAGTGAGCCATTGTGGTTCACAAGAAGTAAATGCATTGAGTTCATCAGGCTCATGCAATGTAGATAGTGCTGCATCAGCTGCCCTATTCTCTGAACCTTATATTGGATGGTATATTGTAATGCCATGAGCTTCAGGAAAGGAAAGCTTTGTGCAATTTTTGGTGCTAGTGTGAAACTATTTCATATGACATTCATGAATGGAGTTATGCAACAACAATTTAATATGAGTTGCTCATCTGAAGCGTAGTTGCATGTCTACCAAACCTACTTATGGTTCACTTTATAAGTACAGGAAACCTACAGATAAAAAATAAACCTACCTATAATTTTAGTTTATGGATAATGAAGTGAAGCTCCTAACTATTTTGAATTTTTGCACTAATTTCACGTAATGTGTTCATTTCAACAACTAATTGATAGACTTTAAATGAAGGAAGTGAGATTTTATCCTAATTTGTATAATATCAACTTTAATACATACATCGGGGGCTGCTCAAATACCGTGGGCCCACCGAGGGAATATGCACAACAAATCTAACAACATATACAACACGAGAATGAAATCTGAGCACATGCGGCAATCCAGATTCTAATATAAAAAACCTAACTCTCATTATGATCTTTGTAGCATTCAAGCACAAATCAACTACAAAAAACCCTAACTCTCATTATTATTTACCAACAAGCATAAGGGGGTGCCGCATTCAACCACAAATCTACTATAAAAAACCCTATCTACTAAAACTTCTGCTTATCAACTACAACTATGAAAGGAGGGGAACGAGAAGCATTACCACATCCACTAGCTGCTTGTCGCTAGCCTCCGCACCTACATCCAGTGCGCCGCCAGATGTCGTCACCACCAGGTCCGACATGACGGAGTCGAGCCCACCACCGCTTCCACCAGATCCGCCGCAGCGCGGCGATCGATCCAAAGGATGCGGGTGTAGCATCTCCCTGACCGCCGACGGCGGCCACTTCTTGACCGGCATCTGCGCAAGTCTTCACGCCCTCGACCACATCTCCGCACAAGCAAGGCAGGCCACGACCTTGCTCCATCGAAGCCTGAGAGAACCCGCCGGAGAGAGGGAGGCGGTGGGGTTGAGCGAGTACGTGTGGTGGCGGGGTGATGGAGACGAGGGGGAGATGATGCGGCAAGGAGGGAGGGAGGGAGGTGATTTGGGGGAAAATGGTGGGGGCGATGCGGCCGGTGGTGGTCCCCCCCCCCCTCTTATAGGATGGGACGTTATTGGAAGTTTTCGTGCGTGGCATGGCTAGCCCACGACCGCTGCATGTCACACGGGAAAACGAAACGCCCACGTACAATACATGTATACCCTCAACATACAAAAGATAACGGGTCGGTGCGGGCTCGTACAGGCTCAACGCAGCTTCTACCGCTCTCACGCACGCCGACGCCGCCATAAAAAGGACGATCGTGCCTCTTCACGAATCGCTTTTTGAGAAATCTCAGCCGTCCTTGTGTTTCACGCTTGAAATGCGTTCATTCCAGGCGGAGCACCGTGAGCGTAAACGCTTATCGTGATGATGAACCCTTTGCGGTTATTTTCTTTGTCAAGATCATATGTATTTATTCCGAGACGTCGTCTTATGGTTGTAAGATAGTTACTTTGCAACCTGCCATTATTAGTTGTAAGATGGTTATTGTTTGCAAGCACTTTTTATTGCAAATAAGATGGCTCCTGTTGTATGCTCATACTACCAGGATATGGGTTATGTGGTCATTCTTGTGGGGAGTCATTGTATTGTGCTTTATTTTGTTATATACTACTCCCTCCGTACCTAAATTTATGATGATTTGGAAGACTCCCTGCTGTTCTTTGTGACCTTGAGCTTCCTTTGTGATTCGAATAATGTGTTGACTAGATAGGAAGTGCGGCCTGCCGCACCCACCTGGTTTCATTTTAGCTAACCCGGCAGAAAGATAAAAAACAGTATGACGAAGCAAAGGAAAACATATACTTCCCAAAATCTGAACTTGATTGAATCATATTCAGCCAAGTAAATCAGAATATATGTTACACATGATACAAAGGTACAAAGCGGATACAACAATTTATATATGCATATGAAGCAATGACATGTATACGCCGACTTCGACATCATCGATACAACAGTTCATACACCCAAATACATGCTTTGGATATGTTCTTCAGACACCAAAGAAAAGGATAGCACATATAGCTTGGTCCGCTAATTTTGATCTGTTCTCATTCACTATGCCTGTGCAAAAGAGAGTACTCAGCGTACACAAAGTTCCTATCGATTTTGACCTAATCAGATACCTGCAAAGAAACACACCTCGTATGCAGCCGGTAGCAGGTGGCATCCATTTCCATAATCGTACACACTTTCACCAATTTTCCACCTGTGATCCCTGTCTTCCTCCTCGGGATACTTCTTCCAGTCTTTGAAAAATCTGCACCACAATCAAAGATCTTGTGTTTTATGGCAGCTCACGTTATGACAACTATTAAAGATTCAATACAACTTAGTCTTATATGCTAACCACAATATTTGCTTGCCCTTGGACAAGACAACAGTAGTAAAATAGGAGGTGCAAATCCGTAACAATGTATGTTGGGTGACAGGGCATAATAATAACAAATCCATTGAGAACAAAGGACCAACTCAAGCTAGCATCTGTTGATATGCCCCTACAGCCGAGCCATCATTTCTTTGCACGGTCATGACCAAAATGATAAGGTCATGCATAGCCAATCCTCAAATGCACGTAAGAGGAATGTATAGCATATGGGTTAACTAACTAACGAATATGAGGATCACACAAAACACATCAAAAGTATGATTACTTTAAGAGATACCCAGTCTAGAGCCTAGGCTTCCTGCTCGAGGGCAAAGCTTCTTTTCCGTCGATGTCTCATCTTGTCCACTTTAAGAGAAAAACAAAGTGAAATAAGCGGATACCACGACAAAGATAGATATTGTTATAAACTTATGGGGAAAGCAAAAGTACATACCTTGAAATACCATCGATCTCATCTGCTAAGGTAGAAGAATATCCACCTAGCATTGTACTCTTCTAGAAGAACAAAGCAAAAAGGCACATTAAATCAGCATTCAAATAATGGTCTTTGCTCAAATGAGATATGCAAAAGACCTCAACATTATTAACCCATGGCGGACCCCACATGGCCCCGTTTTAACTAACCCCGGCAATAGATAATATATATGTATTACTCAATATATCTCATAATGGAAATGTCGAGAGGCAGCAGGGAGATGAAATAATATAACACTTTTTCATATCTTGCATACTTCCAAGAGCACGTATAGCCTTCTCAAAGAAGAAAAGAAAATGGGTAAGAAAACATCTAGCCAATAAGTAGATACAGATGTATAGTAAAGCAAAAAACATTCAGCATCTCAATAGAGGAAAAAATAGCACAGGTGCATCAGAAAAGCCACAGTTCAAAGAAATATATATATGTATAAAAGCAAAATCATGCAAGACAACTCAAGAACTTTTAGCAAACCTACAACTGCAAGAAAATTCAGAAGGGTATGTTAATAATAAAGGAAGGGCACAATTTAGGATCTAAATAGCGACATTAGTGTTGTACCCGACGATAGCTAGTTGTGTGCAAATGAAACAATATCGACAGACGCGACATTTAACAAAAAAAATGTAGGTAGAGCAATACAAAATAAACATTAATACAAATTGACAGGAACAAGCATAATCAGAAAATATCTACCAAGAGCATACGGAATGCATGACTGTTATTGTTTCATTCATAGGTCCAGCCATGACTATTTCAAGTTCTCTATGGGCAACACAAACTCACCAGGAAATGATCATCATCAGGCATCTATGGGCAAACATCACCTTGTTTGCTTTGTGCTCAACTACTTTCTGAAATAGAAATATAGAAGTTTCAGCGGCAAGCAGCCAAGTAAAGTGACACATTAGTAAGGCTGCTATTTATATCCCATCATAGCAAATCAATCTAAGATACAGTTCCAACTTCCAAATGCAATAGTGAGCCATGGGGAGCAGGATTTAAAAACCATGACACCGCATAGGTTATATGAGTGCACACCTTAATCTTGATTCTGAGCTCTAGTTAACCAAAAAGCAAAAGAATTAAAATCAAACATGAGAAGTTGAGAACAGGAAACCCATGTGTCTCAGATCGTCCTGGACCTCTGTGCACATGACACACGAAATTAAATTGTTAAGTTGTATAGCAGAAAAAAAATTCAGAACCAAATGACACAGGCTAGGAAGGCAAATTAAAGAGGCTGCACATGATTAATAAGAGGAAGGGTTGATTCTATTTTTTCCAAGGTGGATACAGAGAGAGATCCTTTATTCCAACTGTTCATCCAAGTCTTGGACCGTTTGAGCAAACACGTATCACATCCTATCCTCTTATGAGCATGTCCCGAGACCTCTTGTGGGCTGCTAAAAGGATCACATATATGAAGTACCAGAGAGCTCTGTTCTTTGATAATCTCTCATTATTATCTCATTAAAACTTTGTGGGCATTAATTAGTCATATATATTAGTAGTGACAAAATAGCTATGCACCTTTATGTCCTCTGCTCCTCTACCTATAGAGTTCACGGTCACCATACAAAAAACAATGAAACAAAGAATAATAAAGTACATCAGCAGACATTTGATCAATATGTTCAGCTAGCCTTCTACCTCAATCATCACATCAAATCTCTTTATTTGGGTCAAGAGGAGAAAAAACTATCAAATAGGGGATAATAAAAATGGATTCACCATGAAAGAGTAAAGAAGAGAGTTGGTACCTACTCATACGCAAGCGTCAATTCTGGTGTTTCCAACTTTAATGATAGGCTAATCGAAACGAGAGGCCAAGCAGTCGTGGATAATCATTTTGAAAAGTCTAATTAGACAATGTTAAGTGCAAGAGAGGCAAGGTGACTAATTTTGCTTGTTGCTTGTAGAAGACAACATCCTTAACATAACCACCATCTAAGCACTCCGCAAATGAAAGGCCATCAGTGATACAGGCTATCATTATCAGCTTCACCATTTCGAAAAGATAACAATACACAAGCAAAAGTGCCACCTGCAGAAAAAAGCAGAGGAGAGCTAGTAAATACTTCTAACATGTTCACTTCGGTATAGAGGATCCTACTTATCCAATGACCCATATATCTCAAATAGAACAGATTAATATATCTCAAGGAACAGTTAATGTCCAGTATGTTCTCCAAAGTTACAGAATATAACAGGTTCAGAGACTGTCAAGATCAAACAATAGTGAGGGGATTTTGTAGCCACATGGCAAAGCTAATAAAATTTCTTCTAATTTAAATCTCAGACATCTCAATGAAATAAATAATTTGATACATAACTGAAACTGAACTCTAACCTTTTGTTGTTTAGTTGTCTTCTAATGACTATCAACACAGTATAACTAAAACTTCAAAAGCTTAATGTTAACCAGATTAGAACTTTCAAAGTATAAGACCATATTGAGCAAGACTAAGGTAAAAGCAAGAAAGATTAAAATTGATTACCACAATTACACAAAGAGACGATTTTTCCTTTTTCGTGCAACCAAATCTAGCTCAATGTATGGTATGTATTTGTTATTAAATATTTAATCAGCAAAGTCTTGAGAGAGAGAGGGGGGGGGGATCTTACCAGTTGAAGGGGCCACATGAGTGAGGGGTGAGGAGACGCTCAGAAGCAGCACCGCTAGCCAGCAGCAACTCAAAGGTCAAGCCAATCAACTGGACTCGATGCTCACCCGCCTCAAGACTTGGTCCTTTTGCCAGTGACCTTCAGATAGCGTAAACACATAAAATTGATCACACTGGAGCTTAGAGCAAGTTTCTTTTTGCAAAATAATAGAGCATATTCCTAACACACATAACCGATGCTATTCATTCACACCTCTTTACACTTCCTTATATAGTCGTATGTGTATATGTGTTTCACTGTGTGGTTTGATACACTGAGACTTCACCTCCAATTCAAGCATAAGCATATGAAAAATGGTATAGTGAACCTGAGTTTGATTCTCCTGAGCTCGGAGCCTTAAATATTTTAATAAAGAGAACATAAAAAACTCTATCGAGCAATCCTCTATGGAGATCATATTATCTTTTCCGGAGGAAGTACAACGAAATGGATTGTGGAGGGATAACTTCAATATGCAAATAGTATCACTTTGAGGAAAAATTCTAGAATCCCTTTGAAACAATCAATGCGGAGTGTATTGTATGTGTATATCTTACCTTAGCAACAGGAGGAAGAGGCAATCATAACAATGCACAGTTGCTCTCCTTCTTCCAACCTTCCTCTTCAGCTTGCCTCTTTTGTAAGCACTACCACGGTCATGGGGAGAAAAAGTAAGCATTTACTGTAATAACCTATGTATATTCCTTCATTCCAAAGAACAAACAAATGTTATCTTCTTCATTTGCTCATAGAAACTAAGGAACGTGTTTAGAACCATTGGAAATGTAGCAAATATATTTGAACTATATTCAGTTGAAAACAGGAGGACGGGTAGCTTCCACAATTTTCTAAAAGGTAGCAACATAGAATAGGGTCAGCCACCGCTTGTATGTTACCGCTCAATAAATCTAAAAGTTTTAATATAGAAGGTTCAAGCACCTTTTCACACATTAGTTTGGCCATATTTAACCAGTACTAATGCAAAGAGCATAGATATTACTTGAACCAAATGGAACATGAGATCGCAAGACTGAACTCGCAACCGGACGGCGGCAAGGATGTCGGCGTCCACCCAAGAAATCTCTCCATGAATCTTCTGCATCAGTGGCTCAACCACCAAGAACGACGCCTCTGCCAAGCCACACAAAAACATAACCAATGATAAAATCCTGAACAGTGAAGCTCGAAAAGAGCACATTGCAATTACATGTAAACAAAAAATAGATGGAGCTAATATCAATAATTATGCTACCTCAGGGATTGTCCTAAATACTCCCTGTCAATAATTATGCTACTAACTGATTGGCAACTATTTCTTTTGCTGCATAGTTCAAAAAATGGCAGTACAAGCAGATCTTCAAGATTCAATTTATTTCAGTTTTGACACCTTATTTTCAATTTCAAAATGGAAAATACTCACAAGAGTACCCTGTACGAATAAACCTACAGATCAACATGTGTCAGAAAACAGAAATTAAAACGGATAGAGGATGCAACAAGGAGGGCGTGGTGAAGGAAGGGGAGGAGGAAGGAGTGGTGGGGCTACCTGCCTATGGACCTGCCTGGCGCGCCGGACTGCAAGCGGCAGGGATGGAGGCGCTGCTGCCGCCAGCCCCATGACCAGCGGGAAGTGGAGCCAGCGTGTGAAGCGAGGAAGGAGACAGAGAGGAGCCGCCAGAGTCCATCGGAGCCAGCCGCGACGAACCAAGCAGCGGGAAAGAGGAACCCGCGTCTCCCTCCTCACCTGCTCTGCTCGGTTGCGCCATGGCCGACCTTGCGGGCGGCTCCTCGGTGATCTGGACGCGCCACCTGACCTGCCCGGCCACGGTGGCCCTCCCTGTCCTGGCTCGTGATGAGGGGAGGAGGAGAGGAGAGGGCGGGGGCGCTCCTCTTGCCGTGTGCAGGCGAGGACGACCGCGACGACACCGGGGAAGTGGACGGAGGCGGTCCCAAGCAGTCGGGCGGGCAGACGGCGCAAGCGACGTAGCGTGGAGCTGCTAGGGTTCTGGGAGCAGAGGTGGGAGAGGGAGGTGGAGGCGGGCGTGCCAGCTGGATCTCGATCCAACTCCAGCCCGGCCAGCCCTATCGTCAGCCGGGCGAGACCACCCCACCCAGTGGCGCCTACCTCCTCCTATCCTCCCTCCGCATCTTCTCTTCGCAGGACGCATCAATGGGGATCGAGATCGGGAAACGAGCAGCCCGGCCGCGAGGCGAGGCTCACCCCACCATCGAAACCCTAGCGGGGAAATCGATGGGGTGACCGCATGAGGCGAGGAAAAGTAGATCGACGCGGTGAAGCTAGTAGAGCTCGTCCAGGAGCAGCTGTGTGTGTGTTGGTGGCGCTAAAGTCACGGAGCGGCCGAATCGGCCGCGATCGAGGCGGCGGCAGTGGGGATCGAGAGAGTAGGCAGGAGGGGGTGACGGAGGAAGAAGAGATGGGCTGCGAGTCAGGGAGAGAGGCGGCTAGGGTTTCTCCATGGGCGGCACGACAATTTATACGCTTGTATGCGTAATGACGGAAATGCCCTCGGGCGCAGGCTATATACACGCCGGTGTGGCATCGACTGGGCGCTCAGTCCAGATCGGACGGTCTGCTGAAGCGCCGGGTTTCGATCCGCGGCTGAAATCGATCCGGAGTGAGATCCAACGGCGGAATTGCATGAAGGAAATGATCCGACGGCCAGGAGGCTCAAACCGCTGAGGAGCCTTGTGCATCCACTCGTCTCTTATTTCTGGATTTGCGTCATTTGATGGATCATAATATATTCGAGTAATTTTTCACGTAATAATACTTGAACTAGCACATTTGGGGTTGTCATTCTGTTGTGCTTAGCTAGTATCAGTGGGAGGATTTCCATTGGCCTTTTCACCGTTGGGCTCTTTGTGTGCGGAGATGAAGGGAGCACACACGGACGTTGCATGAATCGACCTCCATACCATATATCCTCATCCAACCTTGGTCGTGACTATCCTCACGATATAGAAAGTATGTTGAGATTGCATCCTGCCGTGCTTCCAGCTTTCCATGCTTCGTACATATAGTACTACATTGTCGGTCCTTACTGTTGCTTCATACTTACCATGGCAATGCTTTTAAGTTGGCCGAGTTTGCTTGATACATAACAAACTCTGTTTCCACATTGTGTTTATTTTTCTCGGCTCTATGCCTCTATGCGCTTGTAGGTGTTATATATCTACTTAATTGACAACTAAATCATGATTCCTAAATTTCACATGTATTATGGACAAGATGCATGCCACCCTCTTTGTCTTCATTTGAATGACTATGCAGAGATCTTTTGTATCCCATTATAAGATGTGCTTTCACTATGTAGAAGTTTACGTTGAGATTGCATAAAGATGATGCATCCAATTTTCATGATTCATTTGTATCTTCATAATGCAAAATGAACTTCATACACACGATAGTTATGCTTCTTCACCGTGGACTGTTTGCTTCATCTACTTCACACATATGCTTCCACATTAATTATGTTCATTTGGCTTAATTTCCATGTTTCATATTGTTTGGTAGGGCTAACTTGAGAGGAAGATCATGCTTTAATGATTGTGAGCATGTCACGATCATCAATGGTGGGCATGTGGTGAGATGTGAAATCAAGCATCTCAGTGCCCAATGTTTTTGTAATCATTTTGTAAGCAAAATAGCAAGACATACAGTGAGTTGTCGAAGGTCAAGGGTATCGTCCACTCGACGGTGTCGGCTCGCTGCTCTCGCCAGACTCTTCTGGCTCACTATATCGATACCCGCATATTTGTGAAAAAAAAAAGTCATAGAGGCTTGGTCAGATGCGGTGGATGGAGCATAGCAGGGAGGGTCTGGGATGGTACCGTAGCAGCGGTGCGACGTAGTAGGCAGGTAGTGTACATGCTATGTACAGAGCAATTAATCGCTGGTAAGCCAAAAATCTGCAACCTAACACATGAAATCATACCTGAAAAAGGAGGAACACCGCATGATAACACTTGGAGCGAAAATGGACTATGGACTATGAAGCATGGTTTGTACTGTTGGATGCATGATTTTTATACAATGAAAGCAAATTGAACACCTTTGTATTCCTCAGAATCAGATCCCTAATATGCTTGAAGCATGTGTTATGTGTAGTCATGATAATCGTTATCTTTTGTAGAAATGAGGTTTTATTTGGATAGAGCAATTCTCTAGTCGCTTGAATTTTTTCCCTTTAGGTAGGAAACTAAATATCTATTCACCGTGCAAGTTTAATTCCAAGTGGAAGCAATTCATTGATAAACGGAAGGAAGGTTAATTCTGCATTGCATTGCATGGAAAAAATGCCTAAGCAAATCCACACGGAACTCGTGAAAGATAATTTAAATAATATTTAGAGCACATCTAGATGTGATCTAATTATTGCACATCTAAGTGAGTGAATCAAGCATAAAGAAGAAAAGAAAAAAGCAAAAAGAAATATCCACATGAGTCTCAAAGTAAAATCAATAACATAAAACCTAGACGTGCAATATTGATTTAAATAATAAAAGCATAATGGAATGAAGATCTGATGGGAAAACCCAGAATGGAGACTCACTTGTTTTACGGGAGTAGTTATGGCCTGATTTTTTTTGCGGGAAAATTTCCAATCTATACATCCTCAATCATGGTAGTACAACAAACACTAGAAATGATAAAAATTACATCCAGATCCGTAGACCACCTAGCGACGACTACAAGCACTGAAGCGAGCTGAAGGTGCGCCGCTGTCATCGCCCCTTCCTCGCTGGAGCCGGGCAAACCTTGTTGTAGTAGACAGTCGGGAAGTCGTTGTGCTAAGGCCATATAGAACCAACGCACCAGAACAACAACCGCCACAGATGAAGAGTGTAGATCAAAAGGATCCAACCTGAAAACACACGAACAAAGACGAACGACAAACAAATCTGAGCAAATTCACCAAAGACAGATCCGCCGGAGACACACCTCCACACGCCCACCAGTGATGCTAGACGCATCACTGGAAGGGAGACTAGGCAGGGAGAACTTTACTCCATCTTCAGGGAGCCGCCGCCATCTCGCCTTCCTGAGCAGGACACAAACCCTAACAAAGCTAAAAAATATATCTAAAAACAGAGCCCTCCCACCATCAAGGGGTGAGATCCACTCCGCCTACATGGTCCTAAGGCCACCGGAGACAGGACTGACCGGCGTCGGCGCCAACGGGAGGTAGAGTATCCTAACTGTTTGGAGGCGGCGGCTGGCTTGGTCAGGAGGTCTATGTCTGGGCGCGTATACTTTTTATCCGCGACTACAGTTATGGCCTGATTTATGCAAGTGAGGAAACAAATTAGAGGAAGCAACATCTGTGGAAGCAGTTACAGAGCAGCAACAAATCAGCGATGGGAAGCGCCTAAATCTCTTGCATGACTTCGTTTTGATTACTAAATCGGATGTCGTCCTGCTTCTCATCCAACGGCCATCTACTGGTCTGATACTTGCACACTATCAGTAGTCTGATGCCTAACGTGTCCCTCCATTCTGGGTTTTCCCATAAGACGAGAATATGGGTGGCACCGGGGAGGGCGACTAATTTGCACTAATTGTGCTGATCAATGTTTATATACATTCAGTATCACAGAATTTAGTCCAACACTACAAAAAAATGACTGCACTTTGAAAACATAGATATGAAATGTCATAATCTTTTTTTCTAAATGAAGGCAATTTTGCCTCATAAATTAATTAAGCAGAAACATATGCAAGCTATAAGCGTAAGGGACAAAACATGACATATGAACCCTAGCGAGAACCCCTCGACCAAGATATCGGACACTACAAAAATCACCACGACAACCAAACCCATGATGATCTTCAAGAGACTAAGGTCATCCATCAAGCAGGCACACAGACGCCTTCCCTATAGCGCCACTTAATCAATCTTTGGATTGAATAAAGCTGACCAAACAACCTTGATCTGCATTGTGTAACCAGCATAGGGAACGACTGTGCGCCCACCAGCATAGGGAACGACTGTGCGCCCTTCGCCATACACAAGAGGCGTGAAGACGAAGGATGACTTTGTGTGCAAGTCACCACCGTCACCATCCCACGTCTCAACTGTAATCACCAAAGAATCCCCTACCGACACCGACACGACGCGACGCGAGAGCTCTAGCACACCATCGTCCCCGACTGTGATCGCCGCGCCAGATGCGTTGCTGTCGAACAACACCACCTCCTCCGGGATCTTGGTTGTGCGTGCGTGTATATCGAGATCTTCCTATACAGTCCGTCGTCAACAACAGGACGATCCTTTTTCTGGTTTCCGTCCTTGGTAGAATTCTTCAGGATCCGGATCTCGACGGTGGACTCGATAGCGCCCCAGACCACCATGTAGCGCAGCTCGACGGCGCCGAGCGGCGACGAGAGGCTGTCGGAGATGTGGGTGTGCTGGTTCATGTGTCTGTTGTACACTTGTACTCCATCATGTCTCGGATGAACTCTATGTCATCCTCGACACGACCCGTCTTTAGCTTGAGGTTAAAGTCGAAGAAGAGGAAACCAAAAACCACGAGGCCGCGGGTTGGACCTGTCAGCAACAATGGCTCGCCCTGCGAGGTGATGAGCTGGGGGTCGTCGCGCTCGCGGTGGAAGAGGCGGATCCCCTCATCGTCGAGGGCGTCTCTCACAACGACGGAGCCGTACAGGCTGAGGGGGAAGCTGGCAACGCCGGAGCTGGTCACCTTGATGGAGAGGACGTTGGCCGATCGCTCGAGGGGTGCCCCGATGGCGTCGGTGTGGCGACCGGGCTGAAGCGGCGACTCCTCCTCCGTGTCGAAGTCGATCGGCGGGGAGAAGAACTGGTAGTCCACACGGCCTCCGTGATTCACATCATGTCCTTCCAGTCGAGCGGAGAGGAAATTGGCGTGGATTTTGGAGGATGGTGGTGGTTGCTCAGCTTTGTCTCCGGGCTCCCACAGGAGGAGCACCTCGTCCTCGGTCTCCGCCTGCATCTTCAGCTTCGCCATTGGCACACCTGACAAGTCCGCCACCATGGATTTGAGCTCGAACGTCTCCATGTGAAAAGGGGTCACAAGGCCACCAACGGCAGCTGCCACGGCCACCGCCGTGTCGTTCCTCAAAACGGGCATATTTGGACCCGCCGGCAGCTGGAGGCTGGGTTCTTGATCCTCCTCGACACCATCATCGTTCGGGGCAATCTGCTCGGCCTCCTCTCCCGCCATGATGTCCTTCACGATCTGATCGACGCTCGAGTCCACGAGCGTCCGGCGGTCGCCGTCCACTGCCGTCTTCTCCTCGAAGAGCCGGAGGCGCTCTACTTCAGCCTGTCAGCTCCAGCAAGGTCTCGCTCCGTCGAGAACAAAGCTCTTTGGACGGACTGTTCCAAAGGCCAAGCTTCTCGACGATTTCCTCCAGGTAGGTCCGCCAGCCTCGGATCTCCGCCAGCAGCTGCACCTTGCCGTGGATGCTCTCGTCGAGGAGGAAGGCATGCCCCGGGGCGACGCCGGCCGGCCGCTCGTCTGCCTCGCGGACGCGGTCGCAGAGGGCGTCTGTGGTACACCTTATCCACGACATGAAGCTTTCGTTGCCGCTGGCGGTCGCCATTAATACCTTCTCTCGGCGGTAATGATCAACCGCGAGTTTTCGGGGATTGTTCAGCGCGAGCACCACCTTTTATATTGATCATCAGAATCGGTCGGTACGAGTCCCAACCCAGTACTACCAAACACGATGCCGACTCCAAGTCTTAAAGAAAAAAGAGGGCAGCGTCTTTTTTTGGCAGGGGTCTTATAATTTATTTTTTAATCCTGTGTAAGCGGCCGCACAAATCATTATATAGTACTCCGACATGTACCTCATACTACAACTGGAGTTAATTTTGCGTGGTGACATAGTTAAAACAGGATTATTTTTTTGACATGTTGTAATCAATTAAGTTTTCTATATATTCCTGCAAAAAATGTTTTCTATATGTTTCTTGCTCAATATTAAACGGATAAATGACTAAGAGCATCTACAACAGCCGACAGCAAATTCGAGCCCTCAAACGCATGTGGACACACCCAGTTACACCTGTCGTAGTGATCGGTCACACCTTAAATTTGCTCCACTGCAACCGGATATCTCATACTTAAACCTTAAATCCATACAAACAATCCAAAAGAGAAAAATCTACCGCCATCTCCGCCGCTTGGGCGACCACAAACTCTGCCATGGCGCCCTCCATGATGAAGCCCGCGGCCGGCACCAGCTCTTCCTTCGGCTGCTCCGCGTCGTCCTCCTCCAGACACACCGCGTCCTCCTCTTCGGATCCGCCACCTCCATAGGAACCGACTGCTGCTTCTCTTCCTCCTCCTCCGTCTCTGGTGAGTCCGGAGGCAGCGATGCGGGTGGCCCGCCTCGCCCGAATCTCCTCATGAATCTCGAACTGGCGCTCCGAAGTTAGCATAGCATATGCCATCTTCTTTTGTTGGGCCATGGCAAAGCCGGACTGCGAGGGAAGAGTGAGGCGGAGAGGGAGAGAGGTGGATGGGCTTAGGCTGGCAGCGCAGAGAGGGAGGAGTGGATGTGGCTAGGGCTGAGGGATGCCATCCGGCTTAAATAGCCAGACTTTAGCCTTTGGACGACGAGCCGGGGTGGCGCCACGCGTCGTCCACACCCCATTGGAGGAGATGCCCGTCGGTTTTCCGGGTGTTTCCCTGTGGGACCCAGACATCAGTCCAAGTGGCGGACGCGCCTGGTCGTCCCCCATATCCATCCTAGATTGAGATGGATATGAAGGGTGTCGGTTAGCCCGGGCGCTTGAGGTGCCCGTCTGAGTCACATTTGTTGACCGACCCTTGACCGTGCCATCCGTCCGGCCATTTGAGAGGGGTTTGAGGCGCCCGGATCAGATGCTCTAACAACGGCTCCCCAGCCAAGGTTTCACCGCCGCATGCTGCATTTGATCGTCTGAGATCCTGCAGTCAAGCATCGTGCACCGCGAGGCCCGACTTGCTTCAGCACGTAGGTATGGTCCCCATACCATAGCTTTCCTCTCCTTTTCTCTCCTTCGACGTGGCCCCAGCAATTCCCCTTTTTTGTGCTCTGGCGAGCTCGCGCGTGAGCCCGCGCCACTGCACATCCAAATCCCGACGAGATCTGATGACCCACAAGTATAGGGGATCAATCGTAGTCCTTTCGATAAGTAAGAGTGTCGAACCCGACGAGGATTAGAAGGAAATGACAAGTGGTTTTCAGCAAGGTATTTTCTGCAAGCACTGGAATAGTCGGTAACAGGCAATTTGATAGCAAGATAATTTGTAACGGACAAGTAACGGTAACAGTAAATAAAGTGCAGCAAGGTAGCCCAATCCTTTTGTGGCAAAGGACATGCCAAAACGGTCTCTTATAATAAGCAAACTGTTCTTGAGGGCACACGGGAATTTCATCTAGTCACTTCCATCATGTTGGTTTGATTCGAGTTCGCTACTTTGATAATTTGATATGTGGGTGGACCGGTGCCTGGGTGTCGTTCTGTTGGTGAATGCGGTAATTTCAAAAAAAATCCTACGATCACGCAAGATCTATCTAGGAGATGCATATCAATGAGAGGGGAGAGTGTGTCCATGTACCCTCGTAGACCGAAAGCAGAAGCATTATGACAACGCGGTTATTGTAGTCGTACGTCTTCATGATCCGACCAATCCTAGCACCGAAGATACGGCACCTTCGCGATCTGCACACGTTCAGCTCGGTGACGTCCCATGAACTCTAGATCCAGCTGAGGTCGAGGGAGAGTTTCGTCAGCACGACGGCGTGGTGACGGTGATGATGAAGTTACCGGCGCATGGCTTCGCCTAAGCACTACGACGATATGACCGAGGTGGAAATCTGTAGAGGGGGCACCGCACACGGCTAAACAATCAACTTGTGTATCTAGGGTGCCCCCTGCCCCCGTATATAAAGGAGGAGAGGGGAGGCCGCCCGGCCCTCCTTGGGCGTGCTCCCAAGAGGGGAATCCTACTAGGACTCCAAGTCGTAGTAGGTTTCCACCTAAAGGGAGAGAGGGGTAAGGAAGGAAGAGGGGGGAGGAAAGGGGGGCGCCCCCCCCTTCCCTTGTCCTATTCGGACTCAGAGGGGCGGCTAGCCCCTCCTTGCCCTTCCTCTTCTCCCACTAAGGCCCATCAAGGCCCGTTAGTTCCCAGGGGTTCCGTAACCTCCCAAGCACTCCAGTTTTATCCAAAACTTCTCCGAAACACTTCCAGTGTCCGAATATAGTCGTCCAATATATCAATCCTTATGTCTCGACTATTTTGAGACTCCTCGTCATGTCCGTGATCACATCCGGGACTCCGAACAATCTTCAGTATATCATATCACATAAACTCATAATACCAATCGTCATCGAACGTTAAGCGTGCGGACCCTACGGGTTCGAGAACTATGTAGACATGACCGAGACACGTCTTCGATCAATAACCAATAGCAGAACCTGGATGCTCATATTGGTTCCTACATATTCTACGGAGATCTTAATCGGTCAAACCGCATAACAACATATGTTTTTCCCTTTGTCATCGGTATGTTACTTGCCCGATATTTGATCGTCGGTATCATCATACCTAGCTCAATCTTGTTACCGGCAAGTCTCTTTACTCCTTCCGTAATACTTCATCCCGCAACTAACTCATTAGTCACAATGCTTGCAAGGCTTATAGTAATGAGTATTACCGAGAGGGCCCAGAGATACCTCTCCGAAACACGGAGTGACAAATCCTAATCTCGATATATGCCAACCCATCAAACACCTTCGAAGACACCTGTAGAGCACCTTCATAATCACCCATTTACATTGTGACATTTGGTAGCACACAAAGTGTTCCTCCGGTATTCGGGAGTTGCATAATCTCATAGTCTAAGGAACTTGTATAAGTCATGAAGAAAGTAGTACCAATGAAACTGACACGATCATAATGCTAAGCTAACGGATGGGTCATGTCCATCACATCATTCTCCTAATGATGTGATCCCTGCTCATCAAATGACAACACATGTCTATGGTTAGGAAACATAACCATCTTTGATTAACGAGATAGTCAAGTAGAGGCATACTAGGGACTATAAGTTTTGTCTATGTATTCACACATGTACTAAGTTTCCTAATACAATTCTAGCATGAATAATAAACATTTATCATGAATTAAGGAAATAAATAAAAACTTTATTACTGCCTCTAGGGCATATTTCCTTCAGTCTCCCACTTGCACTAGATTCATTAATCTAGATTACATAGTAATGCTTCTAACACCCATGGAGCTTTGGTGCTGATCATGTTTTGCTCGTGGAAGAGGCTTAGTCAACAGGTCTGCAACATTCAGATCCATGTGTATCTTGCAAATCTCTATGTCCCCTTCCGACACTTGATGGTGGATGGAATTGAAGCGTCTCTAGATGTGCTTGGTTCTCTTGTGAAATCTGGATTCCTTTGCCAAGGCAATTGCACCAGTATTGTCACAAAAGATTTTCATTGTACCCGATGCGCTAGGTATGACACCTAGATCGGATATGAACTCCTTCATCCAAACTCCTTCATTCACGCTCGGAAGCAAGAATGTACTCCGCTTCACACGTAGATCCCGCCATACGATGCTCTCGCTTTGGAACTGCACCAACCGACAGCTCCTCCATTCAATAAAATACGATTCGGTTTGTGACTTAGAGTCATCCGGATCAAGGTCAAACCTTGCATCGACGTAACCATTTACGACGCAGGCTCTTTTGACCTCCGTAAACGAGAAACATATCCTTAGTCCTTTTAGGTATTTCAGATGTTTTTGATCATTGTCTAGTGCTCCACTCCGGATTACTTTGGTACCTCCCTGCTATGCTTATAGCAAGACATACATCAGTCTGGTACACAGCATTGCATACATGATAGAACCTATGGTCAAGGATAGGGAATGACTTACATTTTCTCTCTATCTTCTGCAGTGGTCGGGCATTTAGTCTGACTCAACTTCACACCTTGTAACACAGGCAAGAACCCTTTCTTTGCACTACAAAAAAAAGACACATCCGTGACATTTTGGGCCGAACGAAACTTTTTTATGTCATACTTATGACACTTCTATGATGATAATTGTGACAAAACCCGGTGTCATCATAGATGTGGTGGGCTCCTACTTCTATGACAAAAAATCATGACAGAAAATGGGCTTTTCATCCTGGGCTGGCCGGAGACGCAGCTGCATGACATTCTTTGGGCCGTCCATGACGGAAAAAAACCGTGGTAGAAGCGAGGGCGAGGAAAATTATGCGAAGTTCCTGCTACGGTGGGTGGTCGGGGCCGAGCGATGCATCGCTTTCTCGTGCCATACGCACGCGGTCCGAGGCGTTGGGCTCTAATCGAACCCAAGCGAGGCGCCGCTTAACTCGAACCCGGAAGCGACAGACCGCAGTTACGCAAGCTATCAACCCGAGTGATCGGCGATTCCTTCGCCATCTGTTGTTGGATCAAGCCGATCGATGCCGGATCTGGATGAACAATGTGCGCTGGGGGTTTGATGAACAAAGGAGCGTTCTTTGGGGGTTTGGATGAACAGCTTCCGGTGGGGGTGGATGAACAGACCCGTGGTGCTGCCTCTGGATAAACAGGACCCCGATCGATCGGTAGCCGTTGGGGCTGGATGAATAGGACCCCGTGGAGGGCTGGATGAACAGGATGACCCCATGGAGGGCTGGGTTGAACAAAGAGCTGTGGAGGGCTGGATGAACAATAGCCCGTGGGAGTGGTGGTTGAACAGAGCCCGTGGAGAGGGCTGGCTGAACAAGAGTCTGTGGAGTAGCGCATGGAGGCTGGATGAACAGGAGCCCGTGGATGAACAGTCGCACGTGGAGGCTGGAGGAGGTCGACGGTGGATGAACAGTAGCCCGTGGAGGCTGGAGGAGGTCGACGGTGGAGATGAACAATATCCCGTGGAGTCCTATTTTGCGGTACGCCACACCCCTCCTGATGAACAGGACCCCCGTTTCGACTGTAGTGCTCCAACGCAAGTCCGTTTCCTCCATTTTGCGGTACACCACACCCCTCCCGATCAACAGGACCTGCTGTTTACCGTGAGGAGGTCCAATGGCGATGTTTCCTCCGCTTTGGCGGTACGCTGCACCCTCCCGGCGAACAGATCCCGTGCTGAACGTGGCCGTCGAACACAAGGCCGCTTTCTCCATTCTCATGCAGACGCCAGCCTCGCTTTATCGGGCTGTTCCGCCCAAGCCCTCCCGATGAACACGATGACGCTGCCTGCTCGACCCACCGGGTTGGCTCCCCATGAACACGACGACGTCGTTGTTTCTCCGTTCAGGCCCAGCCATGTACACGATCCATGGCCGTACGTATGCGCGAGTAGGCGTTCGATACCCCGCCCATATGTACGTGCATGGCCATATTTACTTTCTTGCACCCTGGCCGTTGTACATACGTGTACATGCTACGTGCACGCTTATTATTTATTATCGCTCACGCTTACATCGACCAAAGATGTATGTACACGTTCACGACTGCATATGACAACGCCACGCACGCTTTGACCAGGTGGGTCCCGACCGCCGTGCACTTCATGCGTATAAGATGTAGCCGTGGGTCCCCAGCAATGTGAAGCGAATCATTTTTTTTCCCGTAATATAGATGCACTTCCTTGCGTGCGAAGATGTAGCTGGTGGGTCCCAGTAGTCAGGGGGGAACTTTTTTTCACGAAATACGGTGGCCCATCCGGTGGGTCCCTGATGTCAGGTGGAGGAATAATTAGTTTGCGCATAATAAGGAGGCACTTCCTTGCGGCCTCCACGGACCCAGCTGTCAGCCTCTCCACGTATAGTACTCTTCCGATGGAAGTCGTTCCTTGACCATGTTGACCACGTCGCGCCAAGAGCACCAGGGCAGTGGACGACAGCGAGGCCTAGGAAGGGGACGACGCGAGTTGAGGGAAGACGCAGCAGCGGTGAAGCCCGCATGAGAGGAGTAAGAGGGTTCACTGGTTAGGGCTGCGGTGTGAGGCCGCCCGTCGCCCGGCCTGGCCAGCGGTGGGAATAGTAGGGGCGGTGAGGCCTCTATGGCAGCACAAGCGGCCACAGGAGGCAGGAGCATGCGACACGACCGGCGCTGCTTTGGGCGGCTGGAGCAAGAAGACCAGAGGTTGAAGAAGCACTACGGCCGTTGGATGGACATCGTACGGTCACTGGAGCTAGAATCTGAAGAAAATATGCCCTAGAGGCAATAATAAAGTTATTATTTATTTCCTTAATTCATGATAAATGTTTATTATTCATGCTAGAATTGTATTAACCGGAAACTTAGTACATGTGTGAATACATAGAAAAAACCTATAGTCCCTAGTATGCCTCTACTAGACTAGCTCGTTAATCAAAGATGGTTAAGTTTCCTAACCATAGACATGTGTTGTCATTTGATGAACGGGATCACATCATTAGGAGAATGATGCAGTGGACATGACCCATCCGTTAGCTTAGCATTATGATCGTGTTAGTTTCATTGCTACTGCTTTCTTCATGACTTATACAAGTTCCTCAGACTATGAAATTATGCAACTCCCGAATATCGGAGGAACAATTTGTGTGCTACCAAACGTCACAACGTGAAATGGGTGATTATAAAGGTGCTCTACAGGTGCCTCCAGAAGGTGTTTGTTGGGTTGGCATAGATCGAGATTAGGATTTGTCACTCCGGAAGTTTTGAGAGGTATCTCTAGGCCCTCTCGGTAATACTCATCACTATAAGCCTTGCAAGCATTGTGATTAATGAGTTAGTTGCGGATGAAGTATCACGTATCAAGTAAAGAGACTTGCCGGTAACGAGATTGAACTAGTTATTGAGATACCGATTTATCGAATCTCTGCAAGTAACATACCGATGACAAAGGGAACAACGTATGTTGTTATGCGGTTCGACCGATAAAGATCTTCAGAGAATATGTAGGAACCAATATGAGCATCCAGGTTCCGCTATTGGTTATTGACCAGAGACGTGTCTCGGTCATGTCTACATAGTTCTCGAACCCGTAGGGTCCGCACGCTTAAAGTTCGGTGATAATCGGTATTATGAGTTTATGTGTTTTGATGTACCGAAGATAGTTCGGAGTCCCGGATGTGATCACGGACATGACGTGGAGTCTCGAAATGGTCGAGACATAAAGATTGATATATTGGACAATTATATTCGGACACCGGATGAGTTCCGGGGGTCACCAGATATTTATCGGAGTGCCAGAGGGTTATCGGAACCCAGGGGGAACTAATGGGCCAACATGGGCCTTAGGGGAGAGAGCGGAGAGGGCCTCGGGCTGGCCGCGCCCCTCCCCCCTTGGGAGTCCGGCTGACAAGGAGGGGGCAGCGCCTCTTCCTCCTCTCTCCCTCTCCTTCCTTCCCCTTCCTCCTTCCTAGTTGGACTAGGAAAGGGGAGTCCTACTCTCACTAGGAGGAGGACTCCCCCTCTCCTTGGTGCGCCCCAAGGGTGGCCGGCCTCCCCCTTGCTCCTTTATATACGGGGGCAGGGGGCACCCTAGAATACACAAGTTGACATTGTTTAGCCCTGTGCGGTGCCCCCTCCACAGTTACACACCTCGGTCATATCGTCGTAGTGCTTAGGCTGCCGCCAGCGTGTCAGGTAACTTCATCATCACCATCATCATCACACCGTCAGGTCTTGTGAAACTCTCCCTCGCCCGAATCGATCAAGAGTACGAGGGACGACCCAGAGCTGAATGTGTGCTGATCGCAGAGGTGCCGTACGTTCGGTGCTAAGATCGGTCGGATCGTGAAGACGTACGACTACATCAACCGCGTTGTCATAATGCTTCAGCTTTCGGTCTACGAGGGTACATGGACACACTCTCCCCTCTTGTTGCTATGCATCATCATGATCTTGCATGTGCGTAGGAATTTTTTTGAAATTACTACATTCCCCAAAAGTGGTATCAGAGCCAGGGTTATACGGATGTATGCGGTCCAATGGAACGAGCTCTGACTTGTTGGAAATAATACATACCGATGTATGCGGTCCAATGAGTATTGATGCTCGTGGCGGGTATCGTTATTTTCTTACCTTCACAGATGATTTGAGAAGATATGGTTATATCTACTTAATGAAGCATAAGTCCTCAAACATTTGAAAAGTTCAATGAATTTCATAATAAAGTGGAAAATCATCGTAACAAGAAAATAAAGTTTCTACGATCTGATCGTGGAGGAGAATATTTGAGTTTTGAGTTTGGTCTTCATTTGAAACAACATGGGATAGTTTCACAATTAACGCCACCGAACACCACAATGAAATGGTGTGTCCGAACGTCAGAACTGCATTTTATTAGATTTGGTGCGATCTATGATGTCTCTTCTTGATTTACCGCTATCGCTTTGGGGTTATGCTTTAGAGACGGCTGCATTCACTTTAAATAGGGCACCATCAAAATCCGTTGAGATGACGCCTTATGAACTGTGGTTTGGCAAGAAACCAAAGTTGTTGTTTCTTAAACTTTGGGGCTGCGATGCTTATGTGAAAAAGCATCAACCTGATAAACTCGAACCCAAATCGGAGAAGTGCGTCTTCATAGGATACCCAAAGGAAACTGTTGGGTACACCTTCTATCACAGATCCAAAGGCAAAATCTTTGTTGCTAAGAATGGATCCTTTCTAGAGAAGGAGTTTCTCTCGAAAGAAGTGAGTGGGAGGAAAGTAGAACTTGATGAGGTTATTGTACCTGCTCCCTTATTGGAAAGTAGTCATCGTAGAAATCTGTTCCTGCGATTCCTACACCAATTAGTGAGGAAGCTAATGATGATGATCATGAAGCTTCAGACCAAGTTACTACCGAACCTCGTAGGTCTTCCAGAGTAAGATCTGCACCAGAGTGGTATGGTAATCCTATTCTGGAAGTCATGTTACTAGACCATGATGAACCTACGAACTATGAGGAAGCGATGATGAGCCCAGATTCCGCAAAATGTCTTGAGGCCATGAAATCTGAGATGGGATCCATGTATGAGAACAAAGTGTGGACTTTGGTGGACTTGCCTGATGATCGGCAAGCCATAGAAAATAAATGGATCTTTAAGAAGAAGACCGACGCAGACGGTAATGTTACTGTTTACAAAGCTCGACTTGTTGCGAAAGGTTTTTGACAAGTTCAAGGAGTTGACTACGATGAGACTTTCTCACCCGTAGCGATGCTTAAGTCTGTCCGAATCATGTTAGCAATTGCTGCATTTTACGATTATGAAATTTGGCAGATGGATGTCAAAACTGCATTCTTGAATGGATTTCTAGAAGAAGAGGTTGTATATGATGCAACCAGAAGGTTTTGTCGATCCAAAGGGTGCTAGCAAAGTGTGCAAGCTCCAGCGATCCATTTATGGACTGGTGCAAGCCTCTCGGAGTTGGAATAAATGTTTTGATAGTGTGATCAAAGCATATGGTTTTATACAGACTTTTGGAGAAGCCTGTATTTACAGGAAAGTGAGTGGGAGCTCTTTAGCATTTCTGATCTTATATGTAGAAAACATATTGTTGATTGGAAATGATATAGAATTTCTGGATAGCATAAAGGGATACCTGAATAAGAGTGTTTCTATGAAAAGACCTTGGAGAAGCTGCTTGCATATTGGGCATCAAGATCTATAGAGATAGATCAAGACGCTTAATTGGACTTTCACAAAGCACATACCTTGATAAAGTTTTGAAGAAGTTCAAAATGGATCAGTCAAAGAAAGGGTTCTTGCCTGTGTTACAAGGCGTGAAGTTGAGTCAGACTCAAAGCCCGACCACCGCATAAGATAGAGAGAAAACGAAGGTCATTCCCTATGCTTCAACATAGGTTCTATCATGTATGCAATGTTGTGTACCAGACCTGATGTATGTCTTGCTATAAGCATAGCAGGGAGGTACCAAACTAATCCCGGAATGGAGCACTAGACAGCGGTCAAGAACATCCTGAAATACCTGAAAAGGACTAAGGATATGTTTCTCGTTTACGGAGGTGAAAAAGAGCTCGTCGTAAATGGTTATGTCGATGCAAGGTTTGACACTGATCTGGATGACTCTAAGTCGCAAACCGGATACGTATTTTATTGAATGGAGGAGGTATCGGTTAGTGCGGTTCCAAGCGAGCATCGTGGCGGGATCTACGTGTGAAGCGGAGTACATTGCTGCTTCAAGTAGCGAATGAAGGAGTTTGGATGAAGGAGTTCATATCTGATCTAGGTGTCATACCTAGCGATCGGGTCCAATGAAAATCTTTTGTGACAATATCGTGCAATTGCCTTGGCAAAGGAATCCAGATTTCATAAGAGAACCAAGCACATCAAGAGACGCTTCAATTCCATCCGTCATCAAGTGTCGGAAGGGACATAGAGATTTGCAAGATACACACGGATCTCAATGTTGCACCCGCTGACTAAGCCTCTTCCACGAGCAAAATATGATCAGCAACAAAGCTCCATGGGTGTTAGAATCATTACTATGTAATCTAGATTATTGACTCTAGTTCAAGTGGGAAACTGAAGGAAATATGCCCTAGAGGCAATAATAAAGTTATTACTTATTTCCTTAATTCATGATAAATGTTTATTATTCATGCTAGAATTGTATTAACCGGAAACTTAGTACATGTGTGAATACATAGACAAAACCTATAGTCCCTAGTATGCCTCTACTAGACTAGCTCGTTAATCAAAGATGGTTAAGTTTCCTAACCATAGACATGTGTTGTCATTTGATGAACGGGATCACATCATTAGGAGAATGATGCAGTGGACATGACCCATCCGTTAGCTTAGCATTATGATCGTGTTAGTTTCATTGCTACTGCTTTCTTCATGACTTATACAAGTTCCTCAGACTATGAAATTATGCAACTCCCGAATATCGGAGGAACAATTTGTGTGCTACCAAACGTCACAACGTAAATGGGTGATTATAAAGGTGCTCTACAGGTGCCTCCGAAGGTGTTTGTTGGGTTGGCATAGATCGAGATTAGGATTTGTCACTCCGAGTTTCGGAGAGGTATCTCTAGGCCCTCTCGGTAATACTCATCACTATAAGCCTTGCAAGCATTGTGATTAATGAGTTAGTTGCGGGATGAAGTATCACAGAACAAGTAAAGAGACTTGCCGGTAACGAGATTGAACTAGTTATTGAGATACCGACGATCGAATCTCGGGCAAGTAACATACCGATGACAAAGGGAACAACGTATGTTGTTATGCGGTTTGACCGATAAAGATCTTCATAGAATATGTAGGAACCAATATGAGCATCCAGGTTCCGCTATTGGTTATTGACCGGAGACGTGTCTCGGTCATGTCTACATAGTTCTCGAACCCGTAGGGTCCGCACGCTTAAAGTTCGGTGACGATCAGTATTATGAGTTTATGTGTTTTGATGTACCTAAGATAGTTCGGAGTCCCGTATGTGATCACGGACATGATGAGGAGTCTCGAAATGGTCGAGACATAAAGATTGATATATTGGACGACTATATTCGGACACCGGATGAGTTCCGGGGGTCACTGGATATTTAGCGGAGTGCCTGAGGGTTATAGGAACCCCCGGGGGAACTAATGGGCCAACATGGGCCTTATGGGAGAGAGAGGAGAGGGCCTAGGGCTGGCCGCGCCCCCTCCCCCCCTTGGGAGTCCGAATTGGACAAGGAGGGGGGCAGCGCCCCCTCTTTCCTCCCTCTCTCCCTCTCCTTCCTTCCCCCTTCCTCCTTCCTAGTTGGACTAGGAAAGGGGAGTCCTACTCCCACTAGGAGGAGGACTCCCCCCTCTACTTGGCGCGCCCCAATGGTGGCCGGCCTCCCCCTTGCTCCTTTATATACTGGGGCAGGGGGGCACCCTAGAATACATAAGTTGACATTGTTTAGCCGTGTGTGGTGCCCCCCTCCACAGTTACACAGCTCGGTCATATCATCGTTGTGCTTAGGCCAAGCCCTGCACCGATAACTTCATCATCACCGTCATCACGCCATCATGCTGACGAAACTCTCCCTCGGCCTCAACTGGATCAAGAGTACGAGGGACGTCCCCGAGCTGAACGTGTGCTGATCACGAAGGTGCCCTACGTTCAGTGCTAAGATCGGTCGGATCGTGAATACGTACGACTACATCAACCACGTTGTCATAACGCTTCCGCTTTCGGTCTACGAGGGTACGTGGACACACTCTCCCCTCTCGTTGCTATGCATCACCATGATCTTGCGTGTGCGTAGGGAATTTTTTGAAATTACTACGTTCCCCAACAGTATCGTTCATATTGACTAAGTTGACAAAGCCCTCCGTCCCCGTCAACTTAGTAGGCCCACAAGTCAGCCTCCCACCAAGGTGGGTCCTAGCTAGCAGGGGAGTATTCATTTTTTTCTCATGTAATAAGGAGGCACTTCCGTGTGTCCGAAATGACAGTGGGGGAACATTTTTTTCACGAAATACGGTGGCCCGTACGGTGGGTCCCAGCAGTCAGGGGGGAAACGTTTTTTCGTGAAATACAGTGGCTCGTCCGGTGGGTCCCTGCTATCAGGTGGAGGAATAATTATTTTGCGCGTAATAAGGAGGCACTTCCTTGCGACCGTCGTGGACCCAGCTATCAGCCTCTCCACGCATGATTTCTTCCGATGGAAGTCGCTCTTGACCACGCTGACCACGCCGCACCGAGAGCACCAGGCGGTGGACGGCGGCGAGGCCTAGGAAGGGGACAACACGGAGCCGGGAAGACGCGGTCATGGAAGCCCGCGAGAGAGGAGTACGAGGTTCGCTGGTTCGGCTATGGTGTGAGGCTGCCGTCTGCAGGCTCGGCCAGCCGGTGGGAATAGTAGGGGGCGGTGAGGCCTCCGCGGCAGCACAGCCGGCCACAGGAGGCAGGAGCATGCGGCACGACCGACGATGCTTTGGGCGGCTGGAGCAAAAAGACCAGAGGTTGAGGAAGCACTATGCCCGTTGGATGGACATCGTACGGTCACTGGAGCTAGAATGGTTCATATTGGCTAAGTTGACAAAGCCCTCCGTCCCGCCAACTTAGTAGGCCCATTAAGTCAGCCTCCCACCAAGGTGGGTCCCAGCTAGCAAGGGAGTATTCATTTTTTGTGCGTAATAAGGAGGCACTTCCGGTGGGTCCGAGCTAACAATGGGGAATGTTTTTTCGTGAAATACAAAGGGTCTGGTCCGTGGGTCCCAGCAATGATGGGGAAACGTTTCATTTAAATACGGTGACCCGTCCGTGGGTCCCCTACCGTCAGTGGAGGAATAATTATTTTGCGCGTAATAAGGAGGCACTTCCTTGCGGCCGCCGTGGACCCAGCTGTCAGCCTCTCCACGTACAATACTCTTCCGATGGAAGTCGGTCGTTAACCACATTGACCACGCCACCGAGAGCACCACGGCGATGGACGACGGCGAGGCCTAGGAAGGGGACGACGCCGAGCTGTGGAAGACGCCAGTTGGATCCCCGCACGGAGAGGAGTATGAGGGTTCATCGTTCACCATGCAGTGAGGCTGCCGTCACCGCAGAATAACGAGGGTGTGGGTGAGTGGAGGGATGGCCCGCCAGCGGTGGGAGTAGTAGGGGCGGTGAGGCCTCCGCAGAAGACTGTTGGCCACGGGAGGCAAGAGCAAAGGCACGATCAAGCGCCGCTTGACGGGCCGGAGCAAGAAAACCAAAGGTTGAAGAAGCACTATGGCCGTTGGATGGACATCATAAGGTCACTGGAGCTAGAATTGTTCATATTGACTAAGTTGACAAAGCCCTCCATCCCGGTCAACTTAGTAGGCCCACAAGTCAGCCACCCACTATGGTGAGTCCCAGCTAGCAGGGGGTATTCAATTTTTGTGCGTAATAAGGAGGCACTTCCTTGCGTGCGAAGATACAGCTGGTGGGTCCGACTTGTCAGTGGGGGGAACGTTTTTTCACGAAATACAGAGGCCCTTCCGTGGGTCCTAGTCGTCGGTGGAGGAATCATTATTTTATGCCGTAATAAGGAGGCATTTCCTTTGCGTGCAGCCAGGACCCAATGTCGCCTCTCCACATACAAATCCACTTCCGATGGATGTCGCTCATTGACCACGCTGACCAGGCCACACCGAGAACACCAGTATGTGGATGACGACGAGGCCTAGGAAGGAACGACACGGTGGCGGTGGAAGACTCGGCAGCTTGTTTCCCACGGAGGGGAGTACGAGGGTTTATCGTCTGCCCGCCATCCCCAGAGAATAACAAAGCATGTGGGTGAGTAGAGGGATGGCTAGGCCAGCGATGGGAGTCTGATGGGGGCGGTGAGGCCTGCTGGCAGCGGCTTATAGCGGCAGCGGGAGGAGGGAGCAGCAGTCCGCCGGTGCTTGTTTGAGCAAATGGAGCAGAAGAGTAGAGATCAAGAAGACGACAATCGTTGGATGGACATCCAACAATCACCGCTCTCGTGTGTTGATTTGTTGACCACGGCGTTGCGTGTGCATTAACCTTTTTTTCTAGAAAAGCATACGCGTCAACCTGTAGTAGGCGCACAAGTTAGCCTCAAATCTGTGGAAAATAGCATACAACCCATCTGCCATTATTTCTAATAATGTACAGCCCATTTGCTAATTCTTAAGAAATTTTTTGGAGCCCATCTTCTTTTTGTTAGCATTACACACCATATTGTGGCCACGGTTAAAAAGTATACAAAATTTTGCATATTTCGGTGTGGTCAACTGTTTTAATCCCAAATATCAATTCACATTCAAACTATTTTGAAAATAATTTATATAAATATAAAATCCAAATAATTGTCCACGCATAAAAATCAATGGAATTTAAAATCTTGTAATGAAAAAAATTGAAACTAATTACCGGTTTGATGTTTTTTTAAAAATGTACAGCCCATTTCTAGGCAAACCGAATGAAACTCTCCTCGTCTTGAAAGTTTTGCAGCCCAGCAGGGCTAATAAAGCAAGTATGCCTCGTTTGGGTATTTCTTAAAAAAAATAGAACTGGGCTAGCCATTTTCAGCAACAAAAAAACACAACTGTTGGGGAACGTTGCAGAAAATAAAAATTTTCCTACGGTTTCACCAAGATCCATCTATGAGTTCATCTAGCAACAAGTGATAGGAGTGCATCTACATACCTTTGTAGATTTATGTATGGAAGCGCTCAAGAGAACGGGGTTGAGGGAGTCGTTCTCGTCATGATCCAAATCACCGAGATCCTAGCACCGAATCTGACGGCACCTCCACGCTCAACACACGTGCACGGTCAAGATGACGCCTCCTCCTTCTTGATCCAAAGAAGGGGGAAGGAGAGGTTGATGAAGATCCAAAGAAGACGACGGGCGTGGTGGTGGATGCAGCAGGTTCCCAGTGGCTTCGCCAAGCAACTGCGAGAGGGAGAGGTGTAGCAGGGGAGAGGGAGGCGCCAGGTGTTGTTTGCGGCTGCCCTCCCACCCCCCTCTTTATATAGGGACCCCAGGGGGGGCGCCGGCCCTAGGAGATGGGATCTCCTAGGGGGGCGGCGGCCAAGGGGGGTGGAGTGCCCCCCAAGGCAAGTGGAGGCGCCCCCTCCCCTAGGGTTCCCAACCCTAGGCGCAGAGGGGGGCCCAGGGGCGCACTGCACAACCAGGCTGGTTACCCTCCCACTTCAGCCCATGGGGCCCTCCGAGACAGGTGGCCCCACCGGTGGACCTCGACCCTTCCGGTGGTCCCAGACAATACCGGTGGACCCCAAACTTTCCCGATGGCGGTCAAACTCGACTTCCCATATATAATTCTTTACCTCCGGACCATTCCGAACTCCTCGTGACGTCCGGATCTCATCCGGGACTCAGAACAACTTTTTGTTTGCTGCATACTCATATTCATACAACCCTAGCGCCACCGAACCTTATGTGTAGACCCTACGGGTTCGGGAGACATGTAGACATGACCGGACGGCTCTCGGTCAATAACCAACAGCCGATCTGGATACCCATGTTGGCTCCCACAAGCTCCTCGATGATCTCATCGGATGAACCACGATGTCGAGGATTCAAGCAACCCCGTATACAATTCCCTTTGTCAATCTAAGATGCTACTTGCCCGAGATTCGATCGTCGGTATCCCAATACCTCGCTCAATCTCAAGCACGGCAAGTCACTTTACTCGCACTGTAATGCATGATCCCGTGACTGCAGACACTTGGTCACTTTGAGCTCATTATGATGATGCATTACCGAAAGGGCCCAGAGATACCTCTCCGCCATACACGGAGTGACAAATCCCAGTCTCGATCCGTGTCAACCCAACAGACACTTTCGGAGATACCTGTAGTGCACCTTTATAGTCACCCAGTTACGTTGTTACGTGTGGTACACCCAAAGCACTATTACGGTATCCGGGAGTTACACGATATCATGGTCAAAGGAAAAGACACTTGACATTGGAAAAAGCTCTAGCAAACGAACTACACGATCTTGTGCTATGCTTAGGATTGGGTCTTGTCCATCACATCATTCTCCTAATGATGTGATCCCGTTATCAATGACAACCAATGTCCATAGTCAGGAAACCATGACTATCAGTTGATCAATGAGCTAGTCAAATAGAGGCTCACTAGGGACATGTTGTAGTCTATGTATTCACACGCAGTATTACGATTTCCTGGATAATACAATTATAGCATGAAGAAAAGACAATTATCATGAACAAGGAAATATAATAATAATCCTTTTATTATTGCCTCTAGGGCATATTTCCAACAGTCTCCCAATTGCACTAGAGTCAATAATGTAGTTACATTGTGATGAATTACACACCCATAGAGTTCTGGTGTCGATCATGTTTTGCTCGCGGAAGAGGTTTAGTCAACGGATCTGCGACATTCAGATCCGTATGCACTTTGCAAATTTCTATGTCTCCATCTTGAACATTTTCACAAATGGAGTTGAAGCGACGCTTGATGTGCCTAGTCTTCTTGTGAAACCTGGGCTCCTTGGCAAGTGCAATAGCTCCAGTGTTGTCACGTAAGAGTTTGATCGGCCCCGACGCATTGGGTATGACTCCTAGGTCGGTGATGAACTCCTTCACCCAAATTGCTTCATGCGCTGCCTCCGAGGCTGCCATGTACTCCGCTTCACATGTAGATCCCGCCACAACGCTTCGCTTGCAGTACCGCACTAGCCATCGCTCCACCATTCAACATATACACGTATCCGGTTTGTGACTTAGAGTCATCCATATCTATGTCGAAGCTCGCGTCGAGGTAACCCTTTACGACGAGCTCTTCGTCACCTCCATAAACGAGAAACATGTCCTTAGTCCTTTTCAGGTACTTCAGGATATTCTTGATCATTGTCCAAAGGTTCCTTGCCGGGATTACTTTGGTACCTTCCTACCAAACTTACGGCAAGGTTTACATCGGTCCGGTACACAAGATGGCATACATAATAGATCCTATGGTCGAGGCATAGGGATGACACTCATCTCTTCTATTTCTTCTCGTTGCGTGGTCGGAAATTGAGCCGAGCTCAATTTCACACCTTGTAATACGTGCAAGAACCCTTTCTTGGACTGATCCATTTTGAACTTCTTCAATATCTTATCAAGGTATGTGCTTTGTGAAAGACCTATGAGGCATCTCGATCTATCTCTATAGATCTTGATGCCTAATATATAAGCAGCTTCTCCAAGGTCCTTCATTGAAAAACTCTTGTTCAAGTAGGCCTTAATGCTGTCCAAAAGTTCTATATCATTTCCCATCAAAAGTATGTCATCTACATATAATATGAGAAATGCTACAGAGCTCCCACTCACTTTCTTGTACACGCAGGCTTCTCCATAAGTCTGCATAAACCCAAACGCTTTGATCATCTCATCAAATCGAATGTTCCAACTCCGAGATGCTTGCACCAGCCCATAAATGGATCGCTGGAGCTTGCATACCTTGTTAGCATTCTTAGGGTCGACAAAACCTTCCGGCTGCAACATATACAGTTCTTCCTTAAGATAGCCGTTAAGGAATGCCGTTTTGACGTCCATTTGCCATATCTCATAATCATAGTATGCGGCAATTGCTAACATGATTCGGATGCATTTCAGCTTCGCCACGGAGAGAAAGTCTCATCGTAGTCAACCACTTGAACTTGCCGATAACCCAAATGACAAGTCGAGCTTTATAGATGGTAACATTACCATCCGCCCGCCTTCTTCTTAAAGATCCATTTGTTTTCTATCGCTCACGATCATCGGGCAAGTCTGTCAAAGTCCATACTTTGTTTTCATACATGGATCCTATCTCAGATTAAATGGCTTCAAGCCATTTGTTGGAATCTGGGCCCGCCATCGCTTCTTCATAGTTTGAAGGTTCACCGTTGTCCAACAACATGATTTCCAGGACAGGGTTGCCATACCACGAAGTTCAGTAGCAACTTGATCCGAAGTACCTTGATCATCATCATTAATTTCCTCTCAAGTCGGTGTAGGCACCACAGGAACATTTTCGTGAGCTGCACTACTTTCCGGTTCAAGAGGTAGTACTTCATCGAAGTTCTACTTTCCTCCCACTTACTCCTTTTGAGAGAAACTCTTTTTCCGTAAAGGATCCGCTTCTTGGCAACAAAGATCTTGCCTTCGGATCTAAGGTAGAAGGTATACCTAATGGTTTCCTTAGGGTATCCTATGAAGACGCATTTTTCCGACTTGGGTTCGAGCTTTTCAGGTTGAAGTTTCTTGACATAAGCATCGTGATCCCCAAACTTTTAGAAACGATAGCAGGTTTCTTCCCAAACCATAATTCATACGGTGTCGTCTCAACGGACTTAGACGGTGCCCTATTTAAAGTGAATGTTGCTGTCTCTAGAGCGTATCCCCAAAATGATAGCGGTAAATCAGTAAGAGACATCATAGATCGCACCATATCCAATAGAGTGCGACACGACGTTCGGACACACCGTTCTATTACCGAGGTGTTCTGTGGCGTGAGTTGTGAAACGATTCCACATTTCCTTAAGTGTGTGCCAAATTTGTGACTTAAATATTCTCCTCCACGATCTGATCAGAAGAACTTTATTTTTCGGTCACGTTGATTCTCTACCTCATTCTGAAATTCCTTGAACTTTTCAAAGGTTTCAGACTTGTGTTTCATCAAGTAGACATACCCATATCTACTCAAGTCAACAGTGAGAGTGCGAACATAACGATATCCTCCGCGAGCCTCAACGCTCATTGGACCGCACACATCGGTATGTATGATTTCCAATAAGTTGGTTGCTCGCTCCATTGTTCCGTAGAACGGAGTCTTGGTCATTTTGCCCATGAGGCATGGTTCGCATGTGTCAAATGATTCATAATCGAGAGACTCTAAAAGTCCATCAGCATGGAGCTTCTTCATGCGCTTGACACCAATGTGACCAAGGCGGCAGTAAAACAAGTATGTGGGACTATCGTTATCAACCTTACATCTTTTGGTATTCACATTACGAATATGTGTAACATTACGCTCGAGATTCATTAAGAATAAACCATTGACCATCGGGGCATGACCATAAAACATATCTCTCATATAAATAGAACAACCATTATTCTCGGATTTAAATGAGTAGCCATCTCGTATCAAACGAGATCCAGATACAATGTTCATGCTCAAACTTGGCACTAAATAACAATTATTGAGGTTTAAAACTAATCCCGTAGGGTAAATGTAGAGGTAGCGTGTCGACGGCGATCACATCGACCTTGGAACCATTCCCGACGCCAAGATCGTCACCTCGCCCTTCGCCAGCCTCCGCTTATTCCGCAGCTCCCGTGAGTTACAAATATGAGCAACGGCACCGTATCAAATACCGGGAGTTACTACGAGTAATCGGTAAGGTACACATCAATTACATGTATATCAAATATACCTTTAGTGTTGCCGGCCTTCTTGTCCGCTAAGTATTTGGGGCGATTCCGCTTCTAGTGACCCTTCCTTTGCAATAAAAGCACTCACCTCGTGCTTGGGTCCATTCTTTGACTTCTTCCCGCAAGAATCGGCTTAATCGGGCGGCAACATCCTTGCCATCCTTCTTGAAGTTCTTCTTACCCTTGCCCTTCTTGAACTTAGTGGTTTTATTGACCATCAACACTTGATGTTCCTTCTTGATTTCTACCTCTGCTGATTTCAGCATTGAAAATACTTCAGGAATAGTTTTCACCATCCCCGTGATATTGTAGTTCATCACAAAGCTCTTGTAGCTTGGTGGGAGCGATCAAGGATTCTATCAATGACCGCCTCGTCCGGAGGTTAATGTCCACTGGGACAAAGCGGTTGTGCAACCCAGACATTTTGAGTATGTGCTCACCGACGTAACTATTTTCCTCCATCTTACAACTATAGAACTTGTCGAGACTTCATATCTCTCGACCCGCATGAGCTTGGAAAACCAGTTTCAGCTCCTCGAACATCTCATATGCTCCGTGTTGCTCAAAACGCTTTTGGAGCCCCGGTTCTAAGTCGTAAAGCATGCCGCACCGAACGAGGGAGTAATCATCAAGACGAGATTGCCAAGCGCTCATAACGCCTTGGTTCTACTCGATGGGTGCTTCACCTAGCGGTGCTTCTAGGACATATTGTTTCTTGGCAGCTATGAGGATGATCCTCGTGTTCCGGACCCAAATCCGAGTAGTTGCTGCCATCATCTTTCAGCTTGGTTTTTCTCTAGGAACGCGTTGAAGTTCATGGTGACATGAGCGTTGGCCATTTGATCTACAAGACATTTTGCAAAGATTTTAGACTAATGTTCATGATAATTAAGTTCATCTAATCAAATTATTTAATGAACTCCCACTCAGATTTGACATCCCTCTAGTCATCTAAGTGTTACATGATCCGAAGTCGACTAGGCCGTGTCCGATCATTACGTGAGACGGACTAGTCATCGCCGGTGAACATCTCCATGTTGATCGTATCTTCCATACGACTCATGTTCGACCTTTCGGTCTCTTGTGTTCCGAGGCCATGTCTGTACATGCTAGGCTCATCAAGTTAACCTAAGTGTTTTGCATGTGTAAATCTGTCTTACACCCGTTGTATGTGAACGTTAGAATCTATCACACCCGATCATCACGTGGTGCTTCGAAACGACTAACTTTAGCAACGGCGCACAATTAGGGAGAACACTTTCTTGAAATTATTATAAGGGATCATCTTATTTACTACCGTCGTTCTAAGTAAACAAGATGCATAAACATAATAAACATCACATGCAATTATATAGTAGTGACATGATATGGCCAGTATCATATAGCTCCTTTGATCTCCATCTTCCGGCTCCATGATCATCTTTTCACCGGCATGACACCATGATCTCCATCATCATGATCTCCATCATCGTGTCTCCATGAAGTTGCTCCCCAACTATTACTTCTACTACTATAGCTAACGGTTTAGCAATAAAGCAAAGTAATTACATGGCGTTGAATCAATGACACGCAGGTCATACAATAATTAAGACAACTCCTATGGGTCCTGCCGGTTGTCATACTCATCGACATGCAAGTCGTGATTCCTATTACAAGAACATGATCTCATACATCACAATATATCATTCATCACAACTTTTGGCCATATCACATTGTAAGTGCATCTAGTGCCCCTTAGTGATTTTGGTGTATTGAAGACTTATAGGTTAAGTAACTAATGCGTTTGTGAGTGTACACAGGTCTATAAGTCTATGAGGAGTTTGATATTCACAGAGAAAGTCGACTTTCAAAAATGAAGTTCTTCAACTGAAGACTTATATAATCTGAAGACTTTCTGAAGACTTTGAAAGTGAAGAAATTGGTGTGACCTTGATGATTTGATATTCATTTGAGGAACATGAAGCGTGAAGACTTTTGTTTTCATAGTTTCATTTTCTCTTTCTTGAGTCATAGGAAACACCGTACTGTTAAAGGGGGTCGAGGAAATACTAAGGAAAATTTTCCATTTGATGCTCAACTCAAAATCCTACACCTACCAATTCCTTCGAGTGAAGCTTTTGAAATCTCATACAGTTCACCAATTTCTTCAAGGATGTAGACGAAGCTCTTCCGTCGCCGAGGAATTTGTTCTCGATCGAGGAGTTAGGAATTCGCCAAAGGCGAATTGCCTACACAAAGGAGGAACATGATAGCCCCGAGGAATTTGAGAGTCAAATTTCCGACTGCTGTGTCGTCAAGGCCAGCCTGTCCCAAAATATCTATCCACCTAACGGTCATATCATTGAAGGGCATTTATGTCTTATCATGTCGGGCTGCTCCCTAGGCTATAAATAGCCGCCTCTACAACCACTAGCTGGTTGGCTGCTCCGAGAGAACTTGACACTTGTCATTTGAGAGCAACCCATCCTCCGAGGACTTTGAGCGAAAATCATCAAGTGAGGAAAACCCAAAAGTGAGGAAAACCCAAAACCAAACCCCAACAAACCCAAAGTGATTGAGCATCATCAAGAAATTGATCCTGCGTGGATCCGACGCTTGTTACCTTTGAAGACTGTGCTTCTTCCGCACGGTTAGGCGCCAAGGTCTAGAGCATCCAAGAGGAACTGTGGATTGCCAAGTGACCAAGTCTGTGAAGGTTTGGAAGTCGCCTGAAGACTTACCACGAGTGATTGGATGAGGTCTGCGTGACCTTAGTTCAAGGAGAATACGGTGAGGACTTGGTGTCCTGAGCTGTGTGCTCGATCGGGTGTCCGGATCAGTGTCCTCGAGTTTAAATACTCAAATTAGCTCCAACCAGACGCATAATTGAGACAAAGGCTTGGAACTGGTCTACCAAATCATTGTCTTCACCAACCTAATCGGTTCTATTTCCTCAACCCTTTCATTTCCTCATAACTGTGTTGAGTGTTTGTCATATCTGTTTGAAGACTTTGACTCAAGACTTTCTCAATTTCCTCGCCTCTATTTCTTCACCGCTTGTCTTCGCCTTGTGTTATCCTCGTGATTACGCTTTTCTCGTACTCTGTGATTGTCTTCATTTCATCATGATGACTATGCTTGTAATCTGTCACGCTTTACTTCGAGTACTTATTCCCTCGCAAGTATTTTCTTCATTAAGGAATTTCCTCACCGCAAATTCCTCAAAGAATTCATAAAAATCGCCTATTCACCCCCTCTAGTCGATATAACGCACTTTCAATTGGTATCGAGCAAGGTACTCCTTGTTACGTGTGATTTTGGTTTAACCACCGGAGTTTTAGTTATGTCGACCGCAGTATGATCAAGGTCTCAAATAGGTGTCCAACTTTCGATGGGACGGACTACCCCTCATCGGAAGAACAAAATGCGAATGCATCTTGAAGCAATTGACAATGATCTCTCGTATGTTGTGACAAAAGGTGTTTCCTCACCACACCTTCTCTCGAATGATGCCGATGTGAAGAGATTCAAGCAACTCGATTCTCAAGCGAAGAATATCATATGTGGCCATCCGAGCAAAGGTCAATATGGAAGAGTGAGTGCTTTGGAATCTGCCAAACTCATCCGGGACAGGCTGTCCAAAGTAAATGAAGGTGTTTCAACTCAGCGTGACTCTCGAGTTGATGTTCTTCTAATCTCTTCAACCGCTTCAAAAGACTCGACAACGAAAATGTTCAACAAACCTTCGATCGCCTCACCGACATCTCAAATGAGCTTCAAGCACTGGTGCCACCGACATCACCGACCATGAGGTGGTGAAGAAATTGCTAAGATCGCTGATTCCTCATTTGATACTCCGCACTGATGATACAAGAACGAATGACTACAAGTCTCTTGATCCTGCCGATATCCTTGAAAGGCTAAATACTCACGAGTCCCAGCTTGTCAAAAAGAGAGATCTCTATGGTTCGGCTATGGAAAAACACGTGCCTCAAGGCCAAGGCTGTGTCCGAATCGAGAGTGAAGACTACGGTAGTAGCCTTGGAGATCCCAAGAATTTGGCCAGGAGCTAGCATCGCTCGTGAAGAAATTCCAGAAATTCTCAAGACGTGGTCGCTTTGGAAAATCCTCAAGAAGCAAAGGATTCCTCATCTAGTGACTATAAGAGAAGACTTTGTCACAAATGCAAGAAACCTGGTCACTATATCCAAGATTGTCCTCGATTGGGAAAAGGAATTAAGAAAGAAGAAACACAAGGATTACAGCCTGATGACGTGAAGAAGAAGAAGAAATCATCAAAATCTTCATCATCAAAATCCTCAAAACCTTCTTCTCACAAGAAGAGCAGCTCCAAAAGGCTCGGGCATTCATTGGCAAGGAAATGGACTCTGAAGCTGAATCTGAGGAAAATGAGGAAGAGGAGGAGTCTCAAGAATCCGAACTGGTGTGGCTAGTCCGCTCTTGCTATCGCTTATGTTAGCAAGTCCATCTTCAACACCGGAGAAACCGACTCACCGACAAACCTGATGAGGAAAATGATGACTACACTCCCACCTATTGCTTCATGGCAAAAGGTGCCAAGGTACTCAATTTCACCTCCTCCGAATCCAAAGTGAAAATGAATCGATGAGGATCTCAAGCCCAGCTACTCTAAACTTGCTAAGATTGCTATAAAACAACAAAGGGCTTTTTGAAAAGGTTCAAAACATGCTAGATAAAAGTGATGATATGTTAGGTGAAGAAATGGATCGCACTCAAGCCCCGATCGAAAATCTTCAGAGACTTCAGCCTAGGCTTGACAACCTTCACGGTCATCATAACACTCTCTTATCTGATCATGAGAAACTTTCTTATGAATTTCTTCAAAGAAAGCAAGATCTTGAGAAGCTAAGAGCGAGTTATGAAGATCTTCGTAGGAGCGCCGATTCATTACTTGCTCAACAAATCAGCTTCTCAAGAAGAATTTGTTCCTCCATGCTTAAAGTGCATTGAACGTGAATCGCTAATTCTTCACCGAATGTTCAAATGCTTCAACTGTTACAAATTCTTCACCTGCCTCTGCTATCACTAATTCCTCATCTCGAGGACATTGCTAGTATCACCGACGATCCGAGGATCGAAGGAATTGTACATGACAGCATGTACAAAAGCCTCAAAGGGCATCAGACTCTTTGTGATGTGCTTAAAAGCGAGATCCTCAACAGAACCCTAGGAAAGAGGGTATTTCCTTTGAGAGGAAACTCAATGCTGATGGAACATATTGGAAGCCCGATGCAAGACTCCCAAAACCTCATGGGTTGCTGCAAAGGGACCTCCATTGATCCATCTAACTTATCTAGTTTTACATGTGAATCTCCTCATTCTTCCGATGAGTCATTTGACTCCAACTATAAACTGTTCAAAATCGTAATGGTGAAGTATTTGCTAGATATGTTGGCACTAATCGCAGGAACGGTTCCCCTATGAAGAAAATCTGGGTTCCCAAGAAGTGCTTTGAAAGTCTTCAGTGAATGTCCTCATGACACCACCAAAGGAAGAATAGGAACCCCAGATCAAATTCTTCAGATGGACCTAATTCTTCATATGGATCCAAGTCCTCATACGGACCAAATTCCTCACGTGGATCAAATTCCTCAAAAGGATCAAAGTCCTCATATGATTATTATCGTGCTAACAACTCGCTTTCGCAGGTAGAGCTAAGGGCTATGAATATGTGCATTATTCTTCAAACCAATATGTTCATAAGTCCTCGAAGAATTTCTCCGCTTATTCATATGTTTACCCTAACCCATCTTATGTGAAACGAAATGGTTTGGCCTCTATGCCACCATTCTCGTATGGTGCTCGCAGAATGATGAACTCTTTGCCACCCCTTCAGATGTGGGTGGTGAAGAAAAGAACTAATCTCTTCTGCAGGGTCAGTCTCCAGACGTGCCTTAACGCCCCAAGAATTTGCCGGGGCCTGACAAAATTGCACGAAAGGACGCAGGCTAATCATGATGAAATGAACTTTCATTTCACACGTCCTCATACTGCTTATCTGAATACTGACTGATGAAATTCATCTGATGAACTTGATATCATATTCTTCACTGATGAAGTATATGAGATCGTAAGTTACACTAATTCATCCGCAGGATGATCAACCCAAAGCCACTGAGTGGGTCCTCGATAGTGGATGTACAAATCACATGACTGGTGACAAGAATCTATTGATGGATGCTACCTTATCACCATCACATCTGAAGCATATCATCTTTGCCGACAAAGGCAAAAGTCGTGTATTGGGACTTGGTAAGGTTGCTATCTCTAAGGACATGCACATGGACAAAGTCATGCTTGTTGAGTCTTTAGGATATAACCTCATGTCAGCCTCAATGCTTTGTGATCTTGATATGGTTGTTATCTTTGGCAAGTATCGGTGTGTTGTGATTATGGAAGTTTACAATTCCAAAGTCTTCAAGGCTTTAGGAGAGGAGACTTGTATATTGTTGATTTTTCCACAGACCACAACCAGCCGTGTGTCTACTTGCAAAAGCTTCGTATAAGGCTATGGCATCGACGACTTGGTCACGCAGCATGAGGAATTTGCACACGCCATAAGAAGAAGCATGTCATTGGCATTGAGAATGTCAAATTCCTCAAGGATCACCTATGCGGAGCCCTGTGAAGCTGGAAAAATGACCAAGGCCAAGCATCCAAATAAGACTATCATGACCACTACTCGTCCTTCGAATTGCTTCACATGGACCTCTTTGGTCCCAATCATTATTCAAATTGTCGTTAATGAAGCATCACTATATGGCTTTGTTATTGTTGATGATTACTCTCATACACATGGGTACACATTGTTACTTACAAAATCAAGTGCGTGAAGTCTTCAAGCGATTTTCCTCGAGGGCTTCAACCAACTTTGGTGTGAAGATCAAGCACATCGAAGTGACAATGGAACTGAGTTCAAGAATTCCGGTCTTGATGACTATCTTGATGAACTTGGTATTACTCATGAGTTATCTGCTCCCTATACTCCTCAAAGAAATGGCGCTGTGGAGCGCAAGAATGTAACTCTTGTTGAGATGGCTCGCACTATGCTTGATGAATACAAAACGCCTAGTCGCTTCTCGATTGAAGCAATTGACACGCGTGCCACATCATCAACAGAGTATATCTTCACAAATTCTTCAAAAGACTGCCTATGAACTCCTCACGACATAAGAAACCCAATGTAAGTTATTTCAAAGTCTTGATTGCTAAATGTCGGATTAGAGATCCTCACCACAACTCCAAATTTGCACCGAAAGCACATGAAGGTTTTATGCTTGGTTACGGAAAGGACTCGCACACCTACAAAGTCTTCAACATCGCCCTTCACAAGGTTGTTGAAACTGTAGATGTGCGGTTCGATGAAACTAATGGCTCGCAAAGAGAGCACCTACCTTCTCAGGTTAGATGAACCAAAGACCGAGAAGTCCATCAAGTTCAAGGCAACCGAGGATGTCATTCCTCTTGAAGAATCTGCTGAAGAATTCATTCCTCAGACGCCAAGAACGCCAAGCCGATGCACCTTAAGATAATGCTGAAGAAAATGGTGCCGAGGAAAATGATCAAATTCTCGACGACAACCAGCTCATCCTCGCGTTGCAAAAGAAGTGCAAGTTGACAAGATCATCGATGACATTGAAGCGCCAGTCCTCTCACACGCTCAAAAGCTTCACATTTATCTAACTTTTGTGGGCACTATGCTTTTGTCTCTATCACAGAGCCCACTAAGGTAGATGAAGCATTTCGAGCCGGAGTGGATTCAGGCCATGCAAGAAGAATTACATCAGTTCGAGCTCAACAACGTCTGGGAACCGGGTCAAACGTCCGCATCCTCGCAAGCATAATATCATTGGCACAAAGTGGATCTACCGCAACAAGCAAGATGAAATGGTCTTGTGGTGAGGAATAAGGCACGACTAGTAGCTCAAGGCTACACACAGGTTGAAGGAATTGATTTCGACGAAACTTTTGCACCTGTTGCTAGACTTGAGTCTATTCGCATATTACTCGCCTATGCTAACCATCACAATATCACTTTATATCAAATGGATGTGAAAAGTGCATTCCTCAATGGTAAGCTTGAGGAAGAAGTATATGTTGCTCAACCCCTGTGTTTTGAAGATCCAAAGAATCCTCGACAAAGTCTTCAGACTAAATAAGGCCCTCTATGGCCTCAAGCAAGCCCCCAAGCGTGGTATGATACATTGAAGGAATTCTTCGTGAAGAATGGCTTCACACCCGTTCACTCGACCCTACTCTCTTTACTAAATCCTATGATGGTGAACTGTTTGTGTGCCAAATATATGTTGATGATATTATCTTTGGTCAGATCGACCAACGTTATAGTGATGAATTTGCCTACATGATGAGTGAAGAATATCAAATGTCTATGATGGGAGAGTTGAAATTCTTCTTAGGTCTTCAAATTCACAACAACACAATGGCATATTCATATCTCAGAGAAATACCTCAAAGATGTCCTCAAGAAATTCGGCATGCAAGATTGCAAAGGTGTCAAAATTCCTATGCCCACAAATGGCCATCTATGCAACCGATGAAAATGGTATTGACTTCGATCACAAGGTATACCGCTCCATGATTGGTTCCTTATTGTACTTATGTGCATCTAGGCCAGATATAATGCTTAGTGTTTGCATGTGTGCCCGATTTCAAGCTACACCAAGGAATCACACCATAAGGCTGTGAAGCATATTCTTCGATATTTAGCTCACACACCAACACTAGGATTATGGTACCCCAAGGGCTCTACTTTTGATCTCATTGGATATTCTCGACTCGACTATGCTGGTGATCGTGTGGACCGCAAGTCAACATCTGGTACTTGTCATTTCCTCGGACGATCTTTGGTCTGTTGGTCCTCGAAGAAACAGAACTGCGTATCACTGTCCACTGCGGAAGCTGAATACATTGCTGCTGGCTCGTGTTGTGCTCAATTGCTGTGGATGAAGCAAACTCTCAAGGACTACGGCATCAACGTGAAGAATGTGCCTCTCTATTGTGACAATGAGAGTGCCATCAAGATTGCTCACAACCCAGTTCAGCACTCAAGACAAAGCACATTCAAATTCGCCATCATTTTCTTCGTGATCATGTGTTGAAGGGCGACATCTCCATCAAGCACGTGAAGACTGAAGAACAGCTAGCTGATATCTTCACTAAGCCCTTGGATGAGAAGAGATTTAGCAAGTTGCGGTGTGAGCTAAATATCTTAGAATCTTCGAATGTTCTTTGAAAAGGACACACATCCTAACACTTATGCAAAATTGATGACTTAGATGTGCAACACATGAAGAAACGTTTATCTTCAATCAATGAAGAATAACACTCTTAGTGTGAAGAAATTAATGAAGAATTTGATTCTCGTAACCCTCGACAATTGTACGCCGGTGTCCGAAATCATCATTCTTATACGGTGGGTCACGCCACCACCAAAGTTGAAAATCTTCAATTTGAATTTTTCCTCGCTTTTGAAATTCTTCAGCTTTTTCAAATTCTTCAACTTTGCAAAATCTTCACTATTTCCGCTGCCTTTCTTCATTGGCTATATATATATATATATGGATTTATGTCCTCTACAAAGATTCACTTATGGCTATTTCTTCAAGTCGCTTTTTCGCTAAGTGAATGTGATCGGACCCTTTCCCTCTATGCTATACTCAACCCAATCCATTCACAAATTCTTCATGTGCGTTCTACTTTGAAACTCGCTCAAAATCTTCACCGTGTCCTTGATAAACCTGAAGAAATTAAGTAACGGCACTTTAAAACTAATCTTATCCAAACCTTCGGTTTTGCCATTAAACCGCTCGCATCCCACGATGCATTACTTTATTCACCCACGATCGTATTACGATCTCCACTACACAAAGACGTGGGTGACACATGTCGTGAGAAGGGAAGCGGTCAGGCATGTTCGTCCTAAATCTTGGACGATCCGCTTTTTTCACCGTGTCTATAAATACCCCTCTCTCCTTCCTCACTCTTTTATCAAGCGCCGACCTCTCTCTCCCGCCGAGCTCCTCAAAACCCTAGCGCCGCCACTACTCCATCGTCACGGTGAGGAAAAGCTTCATCGCCTTGACCTCGTCAGCCGACGATACGCTACCGATCATGGAAATCTTCACTCCGCCCGTCGCCGTAGTAGCTGTCTTCCTCTCGCCAAGTTAGGGCGTGGAAGATCTGAACGAACGAACTTCTCAACTGTTCTTCTCAGTTCGTCGTGTTCTTCACTTCGGGTAAATTAAAAGTTACTTTTATTACTCGCTTTGATTCTCAAATTTTCTTCAAATTCTTCAAAGGTGTTTATTCTTCAAATCTTCACACATATGAACACCTCAAATCTCTTGACTCGATTCTCTAAGCTATGATTTTCTTCAAGATTCATCAATTGTGTGGATCTTCGATCTATACAACTCGAACCTAAGACAAAGAACGCTTATTGAAATTCTTCAAGGCTCATCTGGTCAAAATCCTCAAAACTTGTTCTTTTGAAAAACCTTCCGAGAACGCATATGACCTCTCCAAATTCCTCGCACCTATACTCTCTTCACAGTACAAATGTCCGTCTTTGAATCCCTAGGTTCTCATCAACTTAACTCATTTGCAGCGTTCCTCGAAGAAAAACTGCACACTTCTTCAGAGAACTCAATTGTTCAATTTCCTCAATCAAGAAAATGGCGCATTTGTAAGAAGCCGCAGAAGGGAGGAAAGAAACCCGAGGTTATGACAGCGTTTGAAATCCCTCGAGGAAATCTATGCCGACTCATCGCACACCGGATGAAGAAAACAAAAATCAACGCAAGGTGCGTATTCGTAAGATTGAACGGAGATGGGCACGGGAATGGAAGGAATACAGATATGTAACTCCTAAGTACATGAAGAAATTCGCTCTAAATCCTCCATGCCCAAGAGCTCCTTTGGCACCGCCAAATAGCTGATCCCACTAGCGCCAAACGCGTGAGGACTTTCCGATGAATGGGCCAAACGCGAAGCAAAATTGGCAAAGCAAGCAAAGGAAGCAAAGAAGAAATTCAATGAAGATTCTGCTGCCGCTATCGCCATCGAGGTCTCGGTCAAATCGAGGAAATCAATTCAATAGAAGCCTGCTAATAAGCCAAGTGCTTCATGATCTGCGCCCTCTCGGCCACGTTCCTCAGAAGCACCTTCCAAGCAAATTCCTCACACCGCTGCTGTTTCATCAAAGTCCTCAACAGCTCCGTCAAAACCTTCGCCTCGTGCATCCGCTACTTGTCAAAGGACCACTTTGGTTTCTCAATTGCCTCAGCATCTCTCGCAAGTTCCTCACCTGCTCCAACTTCCTCATCCGCCCAAACTCACCAAGACCAAGGCAATCATTGGACGAGGTCCTCGGCCTAGCCCAAAGAAGAAAATGGTTGCATTCCATGTACCATCCGATGTTGAGGCATCTGATGAAGAACTTGCGGAATCATTAGAGACCGTCAAGTAAAGGCCGCTAGAGCCAAAGGAACATCTCGTGCATCGCTATTGGACCCGAAGAAAGTCCTCGACTTTATTGATCTCTCGCACAATGATCCCAATACCCTCTGCACGACCTTCATTTGACACCGGACAAAGTCATATGTTGACTCACTTCATAGCTGAAGAAAAATGGAAGTATGAAAAGGCGAGGGAAATCAAAAAGGCTCAATACAGGAAGGAGAAGTTCCTGAAGAAAAACGTTGTCAAGATGACACCTGAGGAACTTCTCCAAATCCAAACTGAAATTCAAGACCTCAGCAAAAACTTTGATTCCTACTATGCTGATTGGCAAGGAGTCAAGACCAGATTCATCAACTGACGAAGAAATTCACAAATGTTGCTGCCCCAAGGCAACATGAAATTCCTCAGTGGAGCCTCAGCTCCACCCTCAAGAAAATACCGGACTGGCCGATGTCATTCAGCCTGCCGATGAAAATGCTGATTCTGTGGCTGATGATCCCATCCCAGCCGCCGAAGAAACTGCCAGGCACCCACTAGTGGTGCGCTGAAGAAATTGCTCAAGACAGGAAACCGCATCGGTTCCTTCCAAGAAACTGCACCAAATTCCTCAGCTCCTCCCGCGCCAACTCCAACTCCAATTCATCCATCCGCTTCGATGTGAAGAAAACCAAGGCTGCGTAACGAGCCTGCGTGAAGAAAAGGAAAGCATCACCGCGTCAGATTCTTCTACTGCGAAGAAAATGAAGCCAATGACCAACTCACTTGAAAACCCAATTGATGCTATTCCAATTTCCTCCATACCATCAAAGGAAGTTGTTCCTTTTGGAGAAGACTATGAGATCCCAATCGGATCCGATGAAGAACATCAATCTGCTTGCCGTCGGAGAAAATTGATGAAGAAATTGAAGTGGAAGCAATCCCTTCAACCCCAGCTTATTTCCTCATCGACTATGAAATTCCTCAAGCTGGTGCCGAGGAAACTGAAAATGAAGATGTGGATATTGGATGCACCACACCAGTGATCAATGATGACTTTTGGGAAAGTCAAGATCCCAATACTCCTCTCTTCACCCCGATCCAACAAGTTCCTCACTCCCCGCACAAACTGTCCAAATAGACTCAAGAAAATCAACCCATTGGTTCTGTGCATGAAGAAATTCCAGCCGCAAGTGTCGATGAAACCGCTTCTTTGCTAATCCTCGACCGCACAAATTGAGGAACAAGAAATTCCTCAGTCAAGAACCTGAACTTGTGATTCCGGAGGTGGTGATGCAACTCACCGACACCCCTCTGCCCAAGCAAAAGAATCCGTTCTCAACCAAGCAAAAGTTCAAGGTCAAGATTTCTTTGCCGAGCACGTGTTCTTCATCGAATATAATCCTTATGATTCTCGCCGCATTAGGAAGAGGCGCTCGACTGCCAGCCAAGCCAACTTCTATTCCTCGGTGCTTTTTAACAAGGACAAAATCTTCGATCATGCTCATATTCCTCATGTGGATATGGAGTCGCCGCCGAGCTTTGAGCCGATCCTCGGTGTTCTTCACGACGCAGGACTTCTAAACTTCTGACCGATATTTGTGACTGGAATGAAGAGCTAATTCTTCAGTTCTATGCAACCTCGCACATCACCGGAGACGCCAAGACGTAAATTCATGGGTCTTAGATTGGATGACCGAAAATACCCACTATAAGGCACCAAAGAAGTGAATTGCTTCGCCCTACCACTCGATCCCCACGCTTGATGGTGCACGTCGTATCTATGAAGAAAAGAACTTTCAAATCACTATATGCAAGTCTTGATGAAGCCTTTGAAGCCAAGGCAGGCCCCAAGAACCAAATTCCTCGTCAAGGAATTATTATATGTGCCTCGGACAGTCTATCGGATTCGACGAAGACTATGAGTCCTATCAAAGGCCACGACTCGAACGATGAAGAAGTCGCTGGCATCATGAAGAATATGCTTTTCAACATCATCCATGGCGTTCCCGTCAACTTCCATGATTTCTTCATGAGGACTCGCAAACATTGCTATGTCACCATTTGAGCTGAAACCTTATGCGCCTTGGATTATGAGATTCATCGGTCAAGGTCTTCACTCAATTACAAGGCTGACACTTTGAACCACTGCAGCTACTTGCCCCCGATTGAAGTCCTCAAACGGACAATTACCTCAGCTGATGACAAGGGCAAGGCTACTGCTGTGATAGATGAAGGCATTCGTCCATTGGATGGACAGTTTCGCAAAGCATCCTACTCCACCAATGATGACTCTGCCACACATGACTCAGCAGCAAATACCTCAGTCAAGCAAAATCCTCAAGGAACTGCACCCAGGGTGATGACTGATCGTGAATTACTCCTCAGTCTTCATCAGAAGGTTGATCGCAATCATAAGTGGGTCAAACGTCAGTTTGGTACTCTTCTTCACAACATGACCTCAACACACAATGCTGTGAAGAAAAACCACTACTACCTTCATGAAACCTTCAAGCGCACCTGGGCTGTTCTTTCACATGTCTATAGTGAAGAAGAACTGACTTCAATGGGTCTCAAGGAAGACTTTGACTGGTCTGCACCTCCTCCGAAGAAATTCAAGAAAGTCAAAGTTCCTTCCTTGGTGGCCAGCTCCTATTCTTCATCTCGCGACACTGATGAAAATGAAGACTTGGAAGACACTGCTGCTGGTCCTACTTCAACAAACAACCCCGACAATGCTGGCGCTCCATCTTCAACTTGAAATTCTTCAAGAGCGTTAGTCCTCAGTTTCGATCCTTTTGGTCATTCGATGACAAAGGGGGAGAAATTTGAGTTAGTCTTCAAGCGGGTCTAGTTTTTGTCTATATACAGTATTTTATTAAGTTACAACTCTCGATCTTCTGAAACCATATATTGGATCAAGTTGTAATCTTAAACCCGATGGTGCTTTTGATACTTTTGACGATTATGCTCTTACTCTATGCAATCGACATGTAGTTATGCTCGATTCTCGTGAGCTCTTTGAAAATCTTCATAGCAAATCGATTTGGGCTCGATACTCTTTATACATTATTTTGCATGCTCTGAATAACATCAAGCACCATATTTCATCATGCATTTCAAATTCCTCATATTATATGTCAAATGCGTGTATGAATTACAAGATATAGGGGGAGATCTCCATGATTCAATTCTTCAAATGTGCATTGCCTCAAAAGCAAATTCCTCACTATGCACATCTTCGTGGGGAGTTCTTCTATATCTTGCAATCAAATTCCTCATTATCGTATTTACACTTCATATGTTTATCCTCGTTGAAAACTTAACCTATGTTGTCATCAATCACCAAAAAGGGGAGATTGTAAGTGCATCTAGTGCCTTAGTGATTTTGGTGTATTGAAGACTTATAGGTTAAGTAACTAATGCGCTTGTGAGTGTACACAGGTCTATAAGTCTATGAGGAGTTTGATATTCACGAGAGAAAGTCGACCCTAAAAATGAAGTTCTTCAATCAAGACTTTGATAATCAAGACTTTCAAGACTTTGAAAGTGAAGAAATTGGTGTGACCTTGAAGATTTGATATTCATTTGAGGAACATGAAGCGTGAATACTTTTGTTTTCGTAGTTTCATTTTCTCTTTCTTGAGTCATAGGAAACACCGTCGTTAAAGGGGGTCGAGGAAATACTAAGGAAAAATTTCCATTTGATGCTCAACTCAAAATCCTACACCTACCAATTCCTTCGAGTGAAGCTTTTGAAATCTCATACAGTTCAGTCAATTTCTTCAAAGGATGTAGACGAAGCTCTTTCCGTCATTGAGGAATTTGTTCTCGATCGAGGAGTTAGGAATTCGCCAAAGGTAATTGCCTACACAAAGGAGGAACATGATAGCCCCGAGGAATTTGAGAGTCAAATTTCCGATCATTCTTTGTGCTCAGCGCCACCTGTCCCAAAATATCTATCCACCTAACGGTCATATCATTGAAGGGCATTTATGTCTTATCATGTCGGGCTGCTCCCTAGGCTATAAATAGCCGCCCCTACAACCACTAGCTGGTTGGCTGCTCGAGAGAACTTGACACTTGTCATTTGAGAGCAACCCATCCTCCGAGGACTTTGAGCGAAAATCATCAAGTGAGGAAAAACCCAAAAGTGAGGAAAAACCCAAAACCAAACCCCAACAAACCCAAAGTGATTGAGCATCATCAAGAAATTGATCCTGCGTGTATCCGACTCTTGTTACCTTTGAAGACTGTGCTTCTTCCAGACGTTTAGGCGTCAAGGTCTAGAGCATCCAAGAGGAATTGTGGATTGCCGAGTGACCAAGTCTGTGAAGGTTTGGAAGTCGCTCAAGACTTACCACGAGTGATTGGACGAGGTCTGCGTGACCTTAGTTCAAGGAGAATACGGTGAGGACTTGGTGTCCTAAGCTGCGTGCTCGGATCGGGTGTCCGGACTGTGTGTCCTCGAAGTTTAAATACTCACCGCTCCAACTGCATCGCATAACCGATACAAAGCAGCTTGGAACTGGTCTACCAAATCATTGTCTTCACCAACCTAATCGGTTCTATTTCCTCAACCCTTTCATTTCCTCATAACTGTGTTGAGTGTTTGTCATATCTGTGTTTGAAGACTTTGATCAAGACTTTCTCAATTTCCTCGGTTCTATTTCTTCACCGCTTGTCTTCGTCTTGTGTTATCCTGTGATTACGCTTTCTGTACTCTGTGATTGTCTTCATTTCATCATGATGACTATGCTTGTAATCTGTCACGCTTACTTCTGAGTACTTATTCCGCTGCAAGTATTTCTTCATTAAGGAATTTCCTCACCGGCAAATTCCTCAGTGAAGAATTCATAAAAATCGCCTATTCACCCCCCTCTAGTCGATATAACGCACTTTCACACATCAAAAGGTAATTGCTGCAAAAACAAGTTAGACGTCCTCTAATTGTTTGTTGCATCTTTTACGTGGCTGCAATAGGGTTCTAGCAAGAACGTTTTTTACCTACGAAAAAAGCCACAACGTGATTTGTCAACTTCTATTTACCCTTCATAAGGACCCTTTTTCGTTAATCCGCTCCAACTAAAGTGGGAGAGACAGACACCCGCTAGCCACCTTATGCAACTAGTGCATGTCGATCGGTGGAACCTGTCTCATGTAAGCGTGCGTGTAAGGTCGGTCCGGGCGCTTCATCCCACAATACCGCTGAAGCAAAATAAGACTAGTAGCGGCAAGAAAGTTGACAACATCTACGCCCACAACAGATTTGTGTTCTACTCGTGCAATAGAGAACTACACATAGACCTAGCTCATGATGCCACTGTTGGGGAACGTTGCAGAAAATAAAAATTTCCCTACGGTTTCACCAAGATCCATCTATGAGTTCATCTAGCAATGAGTGATAGGAGTGCATCTACATACCTTTGTAGATCGCGTGCGAAGCTGTTCAAGAGAACGGGGTTGAGGAGTCGTTCTCGTCATGATCCAAATCACCGGAGATCCTAGCACCGAACGGACGGCACCTCCACGCTCAACACGTGACGGTCAAGATGACGTCTCCTCCTTCTTGATCCAAAGCAAGGGGAAGGAGAGGTTGATGAAGATCCAGCAGCACGACGGCGTGGTGGTGGATGTAGCAGGGCTCCGGCAGGGCTTCGCCAAGCAACTACGGGAGGGAGAGGTGTAGCAGGGAGGGGAGGGAGGCGCCAGGTGTTGTGTGCGGCTGCCCTCCCACTCCCCCTCTTTATATAGGGACCCCAGGGGGGCGCCGGCCCTAGGAGATGGGATCTCCTAGGGGGGGGCGGCGGCCAAGGGGGTGGAGTGCCCCCCAAGGCAAGTGGAGGCGCCCCCTCCCCTAGGGTTCCCAACCCTAGGCGCAGAGGGGGGCCCAAGGGGGGCGCACCAGACAACCAGGGGCTGGTTACCCTCCCACTTCAGCCCATGGGGCCCTCCGAGACAGGTGGCCCCACCCGGTGGACCCCCGGGACCCTTCCGGTGGTCCCAGACAATACCGGTGGACCCCGAACTTTCCCGATGGTCAAACTCGACTTCCCATATATAATTCTTTACCTCCGGACCATTCCGAACTCCTCGTGACGTCCCGGATCTCATCCGGACTCGAACAACTTTTTGTTTGCTGCATACTCATATTCATACAACCCTAGCGCCACCGAACCTTAAGTGTGTAGACCCTACGGGTTCGGGAGACATGTAGACATGACCGACGGCTCTCACCAATAACCAACAGCGGGATCTGGATACCCATGTTGGCTCCCACAAGCTCCTCGATGATCTCATCGGATGAACCACGATGTCGAGGATTCAAGCAACCCCGTGATACAATTCCCTTTGTCAATCGATGCGTTATTTGCCCGAGATTCGATCGTCGGTATCCCAATACCTCGCTCAATCTCGTTACGGCAAGTCACTTTACTCGCATCAGTAATGCATGATCCCGTGACCAGACACTTGGTCACTTTGAGCTCATTATGATGATGCATTACCGAGTGGGCCCAGAGATATCTCTCCATAATGCGGAGTGACAAATCCCAGTCTCGATCCGTGTCAACCCAACAGACACTTTCGGAGATACCTGTAGTGCACCTTTATAGTCACCCAGTTACGTTGTGACGTTTGGTACACCCAAAGCACTCTTACGTTATCAATGACATCCAATGTCCATAGTCAGGAAACCATGACTATCTATTGATCAATGAGTTAGTCAACTAGAGGCTCACTAGGGACATGTTGTAGTCTATGTATTCACACGTGTATTACGATTTCCGGATAATACAATTATAGCATGAATAAAAGACAATTATCATGAACAAGGAAATATAATAATAATCCTTTTATTATTGCCTCTAGGGCATATTTCCAACAACAACTGGGCTCATGATGTGGTAAACATAAATAAAACCCTCGCTTGATGGGCCACAGCCCCTGCACAGCCCCATTGTTACCTCGATCCGTCGCTAAAACTAGTATAAATAACAACCGCTTGTTCCTCAAAAAGCTACGACCCTCTTTGGGTCCACAGTGTCAAAGCCACTCGTAGTGTAATTCTCTCGTTTATTGACTATGTTGACGATGGCGTGAGCCCGAGATGTCCAACCATTAGGAGGAACCATATTTTTGAGCTTGTAATATAGAGGGCGCCATGACGCTGGTGGGTCCCTACTATCATCCTCTCCACGTACAGTCATCTCCTTGTTCCTCTCGGTTGTTGACGATGTTGACAATGCAAGAGGGCGGCACACCGCGCACGGCGAGCAAACCAAGGCCGCAAGGCGGAGGACGACGGTGAGGCCTCGGATGAAATGAACTGGAGCCGTGGAAGATGCACCGTCCAACGCAGCGAGTGAGGGGAGTACGAGGGTTGACTTGTTCTGCGGGTGCGTGTTGGGGCAAGGCGTCACGGAGAATAACAGGACATGTGGGGGAATAGAGGGAGGGACTGGCCAACGTTGGAGGGTACAGTAGGGCGGCAGAGGCGCAGCAAGCCATGGGTGGCGGGAGCAGGCGGGGCCATCGGGGTGGTTTGGTTTGGGCGGCTGGAGGAAGCAGAAGACAAGAGATAGAAGATACACGACAGATGTTGGATGTCAATCCAACAGCTGGTAGGCAGAATTGTTTGTTGACTGGCTAGTAAGTCGACACCACCTTGGATAGGCTATTTCCTCACGGGTCCCAAATGTCAGAATCCAAATATTTCACGGTCATGCAGCCTTTCCTATGAAAATTTGCAACCCATTTGATGTGCTAGTTCGAAATAAATTTGTGGGTGCTGGTGGGGGCTAATCACTTGGCTTCTGTAATGCACAGTGAGAACAAGCAGCCGGCGAGAGTGATGATATTTCCCTTGGTTGGGATTTGTTACAATATTTCACTCTAAATTAAATGAATGGCAAGCCATTTGCCTTGTTTCAAAGAAAATATGACAGTCACACCCGAGTTGAAAAGGGCAAGAACATCTAACTCCATCTTACAAACTATACAAAAGCACGAGGGTTAATTGTTCATCGTGTTTACACAAAACCCAGGTTGAAAAGGACAACAACATCTAACTCCAAGCAATGTTTTCGGCAATACAAATAAATGGATCGGTCAGTCCATAGAATGAACTTCCGGTCATAAAATTTACTGGATTATGACCCAATATGTTGTAAATAGAAGCCCGACACGTTCGTAAGCTCTTTTGCCCACCGAAACTCCTTTTTGCTCTTCGACATACCCATCCTTCAAAACCATGCTGCTGATAAACTTAAGCCTGATGGACAATAGTAACCTCGCATTCAGCAGAAGAATGTGACAAATCTAGCGTTATTGTCTTCAACCGAATCTCATGAGAAGTGAGAAAATCCCGATGCTTACGAATCCACCGATTGGTTATAAATTTCTTACCCCGTCATGTTGCCTAAATAGACATGAAGATTGAAAACAGTTAAGGTCTAAAAAAGAGTGTCGAAAGAGCAACTACTGAACGGTTAATTCTAGTACACTATATGCGGGCTTCCAATGTGGGTGCAATTATCACCTTTATATACAACTTCTCTAGACATGGAAAGCATTGCAGCAAGCCAATAATCTTGTTCAGATCAAAACTATTCATTTAGATATATAAGATCTTGACAGAATCCAGCACCATTGATAGGCCATCCATGGAGAAACTCTTCATTGAGCATAGAACATAATATTAGTACAAAATGTGTACTCCAAGATGATATATAACTTATGTGCATAAATTAAAATGCAGCTTGTGGTTACAAGTGTAGATGATAATATAAAGTACCTGAATAACTGTGGAGCCAAACACCATATTGAAATGAGCACAGAGATCATGTATTACACCCAAGGTCTCTAGTTTAGGCACAGAGAGGACGGTCATTTGCAACGGTGAATAACTAGAATCAAGGATCAACCTTTGAAGTGAAGGGGCGTCTTGGATGATGAGCTGCCTTTCGTCAAAATAAATTCCAATTCTTACAAGGTTAGGCAACTTTATTTGGAGACAACCGATTCTAACTGTGAAAACAAGCACCAAGCACTCTGTGGCAGGCAACTGGAGTGGATGATGTTGTGCAATGAGGCCTCTGATATACGAACCCTCACAAGTGAAAGTTTCTTGAGAAATGGGAGTCAAAGGTTTAGTACCAGATTGTCTGGTAGGTAGCACAGCGCAAAGGTGGCGGTGTGGAGAGAGGAGGAAAAACGTGAGATGGACATCGATGTTGAGGGTACAAGTACATGGCGTTCGGTATGTGGTATGTGATTTCCAGGGGAATAGTAGAACTCAAGCGGCTGTAGTTCTATGAATTGAGGGGATTTCAGCCAGGCGTCCACCATGCAGGGCATGGTATGCTTGCTCAGGTAGCATGACGGGATGCAGAGGCTTTGAACAGAGCCCTGGTGAGAGGAGATGATGGCTCTGGGGATTTCAAAATCATTGAAGAGAGATAGCTCACGACAGTCGAGATTAAGGGGCACGGCGCGCCATAGAGGGCACCACCGAATTGAGAGGATTTGGGTGCGCTAGCAATCCTTGGTGGGGAGAAGCGAGATGGTCTCCCCAAGGACGGTGTCTGGGAGATCGCTGATGCGGTCCACCCGAGATTCTACAGGTTCCTGATATCCGGTGGGGGCGGGTGCTACGTCTTGAGCTTGCGTTGGTTTTCCTTGAAGAGGAAAGGGTGATGCAGCAATAGTAGCGTAAGTATTTCCCTCAGCTTTTGAGAACCAAGGTATCAATCCAAGAGGAGGCTCCTCAAAAGTCCCACGCACCTACACAAACAAACAAAGAACTCGCAACCAACGCAATAAAGGGGTTGTCAATCCCTTCACGGCCACTTGCGAAATTGAGATCTGATAGAGATAGTATGATAAGATAATTATATTTTTGGTATTTTATAATATAGATTGGAAAAGTAAAGATGCAAATAAAAGTAGATTGAAAGCTTATACGATAAGAGATAGACCCGGGGGCCATAGATTTCACTAGTGGCTTCTCTCAAGATAGCATAAGTATTACGGTTGGTGAACAAATTACTGTCGAGCAATTGATAGAAAAGCGAATAATTATGAGATTATCTAGGCATGATCATGTATATAGGCATCATGTCCGTGACAAGTAGACCGACTCTGCCTCGCATCTACTACTATTACTCCACACATCGACCGCTATCCAAAGATGCATCTAGAGTATTAAGTTCATAAGAACAGTAGTAACGCATTAAGAAATATGACATGACGTAGAGGGATAAACTCATGCAATATGATATAAACCCCATCTTTTTATCCTCGATGGCCACAATACAATACGTGCCTTGCAACCCCTATTGTCACTAGGTAAGGACACCGCAAGATTGAACCCAAAGCTAAGCACTTCTCCCATTGCAAGAAAGATCAATCTAGTTGGCCAAACCAAACTGATAATTCGAAGAGACTTGCAAAGATAACTCAATCATACATAAAAGAATTCAGAGGAGATTCAAATATTTCTCATAGATAAACTTGATCATAAACCCACAATTCATCGGATCTCGACAAACACACCGCAAAAAGAGTAACATCGAATAGATCTCCACAAGAGAGGCGGAGAACATGGTATTGAGATCCAAAAAAAGAGAAGAAGCCATCTAGCTAATAACTATGGACCCGAAGGTCTGTGGTAAACTACTCACAACTCATCGGAGGGGCTATGGTGTTGATGTAGAATCCCTCTATGGTCGATTCCCCCTCCGGCGGAGCGCCGGCGAAGGCTCCAAGATGGGATCTCGCGGATACAGAAGGTTACGATAGTCGAAATTGTTTTTCGTTGGCTCCCTGGATGTTTTCGGGTACGTGGCTATATATAGGAGGAAGAAGTAGGTCGGTGGCCACCCGAGGGGCCCACGAGATAGGGGGGCCCGCCCTCCACCCTCGTGGCCGCCTCGGCTGCTTCTTGGCTTGCACTCCAAGTCCTCTGGATCACGTTTGTTCCAAAAATCACGCTCCCGAAGGTTTCATTCCGTTTGGACTCGCTTTGATATTCCTTTTCTTCAAATACTGAAATAGGCAAAAAAACAGCAATACGGGCTGGGCCTCCGGTTAGTAGGTTAGTCCCAAAATGATATAAATGTGTAAAATAAAGCCCATAAACATCCAAAACGGGTAATATAATAGCATGGAACAATCAAAAATTATAGATACATTGGAGACGTATCAAGCATCCCCAAGCTTAATTCCTGCTCGTCCTCGAGTAGGTAAATGATAAAAGCAGAATTTTTGATGTGGAATGCTACCTAGCATAATTCTCAATGTAGTTTTCTTTATTGTGGCATGAATGTTCAGATCCAAATGATTCAAAATAAAAGTTCATATTGACATAAGAAATAGTAATACTTCAAGCATACTAATAAAAGCAATCATGTCTTCTCAAAATAACATGGCTAAAGAAAGTTCATCCCTACAAAAATCATATAGTTAGGCTATGCTTCATTTTCGTCACACAAAAATGTTCCCAAATTCTACACCCCCGATGACAAGCCAAGAAATTGTTTCGTACTTAAATAATCTCAAACTTTTTCAACTTTCACGCAATACATGAGTGTGAGCCATGGATATAGCACTATGGGTGGAATAGAATATGATGATGGGGATTGTGTGGAGAAGACAAAAAAGGAGAAAGTCTCACATTGACGAGGATAATCAACGGGCTATGGAGATGCCCATCAATTGATGTCAACATGAGGAGTAGGGATTGCCATGCAACGGATGCACTAGAGTTATAAATGTATGAAAGCTCAACAAAAGAAAACTAAGTGGGTGTGCATCCAACTTGCTTGCTCACGAAGACCTACGGCATTTTGAGGAAGCCCATCGTAGGAATATACAAGCCAAGTTCTATAATGGAAAATTCCCACTAGTATATGGAAGTGACAACATATGAGACTCGCTATATGAAGAACATGGTGCTACTTTGAAGCACAAGTGTGGAAAAGCCATAGTAACATTGCCCTTTTTTATTTATTTCCTTTTTTCTCTTTTTCTTCTTTTTTTCTTTTTCCTTCTTTTTTTGGGCCTTTTTTTCTTTGGCCTTTCTTTTTTCTTTTTTCTTTGGCCTTTATTTATTTTTCTTTGGCCTTTCTTTTTTTTTGTCGGGTGGTAGGTGCGACATATGCCAACGGGTGGCTTATCATTGTAGGAGCCAATAAGACATTGCCGGTGCCTGGAAAAGGGATGAGGCGAAGACATGCACGCCGGCGGATCTTACCCAGGTTCGAGGCTCTCCGTGGAGATAACACCCCTAGTCCTGCTCTGCGGGGTCTCCGCATGATCACTAGATCAACAAGTAGCTACAAGAGGCTCCTTGAGCTGTTCGGCGAGAGGAAGAAGAAGGGCAAGGCTAGCTCTCCTCTCCCCTCAATGTGGTGTCTAAAACTATCAGAGTCCAACCCTTTGCATGGGTGCCCTGGGGGGTTTATATAGGCCTACCCCCCAGGGGTACAATGGTAATCCGGCTGGGCATGGGCCCTAGCGTCGATGTCATCTCACGTTAGCCGGCTTCTTCGCCGGCCGGTGGGCCCGCCCGGTGGTGGGTCCCACTACCCGGCTTCTTGGTCGACAGGCAGGTCCCACCGCTTGGGGGCCTTGTCGGGTCTCGTTCGTTGCCTCACTCTTGATGACGAGGGCTTTGTCGAGGTAAGCATGGCTACAGTGCCGCCACCTGGCGGGCTCTCACTGTAGCCTTACCTCGTCTTGTCTCCTTAATGGCGCGCGTACTTCGAGGGAGGGAGTGAGCCGACTGGTGGGAGCCGGCTACATCCCAGGCCGACTAGGGGAGGCGTGGCCGCCGTTGGGTGTCTCTCTGACTGAAGGGGCCCGCTGCTGGGCCGTCTTGACCGACAATTGTCGTGGGTGGCATTGTTGGGGAACGTAGTAATTTCAAAAAAAAATCCTACGCACACGCAAGATCATGGTGATGCATAGCAAGGAGAGGGGAGAGTGTTGTCCATGTACCCTCGTAGACCGAAAGCGGAAGCTTTAGAACAACGCGGTTGATGTAGTCGTACGTCTTCACGGCCCGACCGATCAAGCACCAAAACTTCGGCACCTCCGAGTTCTTGCACACGTTCAGCTCCATGACGTTCCCCGGACTCCGATCCAGCAAAGTGTCGGGGAAGAGTTCCACAAGACGACGGCATGATGATGATTTATCTTGATGTTCTATCACGCAGGGCTTCGCCTAAGCACCGCTACAATATTATCGAGGACTATGGTGGAGGGGGCACCAGACACGGCTAAGAGATCTCAAGGATCAATTGTTGTGTCTAGAGGTGCCCCCCCGCCTGTGATATAAAGGACCAAGAGGGAGGGGGCGGCTCGCCAAGGAGGGCGCCACGGGGAGTCATACTCCCACTGGGAGTAGGACTCCCTTCTTTCCTAGTTGGAATAGGAGAAGGGGGGAAGGAGGAGGGAGAGAGAAAGGAAAGGGGGGGCGCCGCCCCCCTCTCCTTGTCCTATTCGGACTAGGGGGGGAGGGGCGCGCGGCCCAGCCCATGCCTCCTCTCTTCCTCTCCACTAGGGCCCATGTAGGCCCATTAAGCCCCGGGGTTCCGTAACCTCCCTAAGATTCCCGGTAAAATCCGGATTTCAACCGGAACACTTACGATATCCAAATCTAGGCTTCCAATATATCAATCTTCATGTCTCAACCATTTCGAGACTCCTCGTCATGTCTGTAATCACATCCGGGACTCCGAACAAATTCGGTACATCAAAACTCATAAACTCATAATATAACTGTCATCGAAACCTTAAGCGTGTGGACCCTACGGGTTCGAGAACTATGTAGACATGACCTAGAACTGTTTCCGGTCAATAACCAATAGCGGAACCTGGATGCTTATATTGGCTCCTACATATTCTACGAAGATCTTTATCGGTCAAACCGCATAACAACATACGTTGTTCCCTTTGTCATCGGTATGTTACTTGCCCGAGATTCGATCGTCGGTATCTCAATACCTAGTTCAATCTCGTTACCGGCAAGTCTCTTTACTCGTTACATAATGCATCATTCCGTAACTAGCTCATTAGCTACATTGCTTGCAAGGCTTATAGTGATGTGCATTACCGAGAGGGCCCAGAGATACCTCTTCGACAATTGGAGTGACAAAACCTAATCTCGAAATACGCCAACTCAACATGTACCTTTGGAGACACCTGTAGAGCTCCTTTATAATCACCCGATTCGTTGTGACGCTTTGGTAGCACACAAAGTGTTCCTCCGTAAACGGAGTTGCATAATCTCATAGTTATAGGAACTTGTATAAGTCATGAAGAAAGCAATAGCAACATACTAAACGATCAAGTGCTAAGCTAACGGAATGGGTCAAGTCAATCACATCATTCCCCTAATGATATGATCCCGTTAATCAAATGACAACACATGTCTATGGTTAGGAAACATAACCATCTTTGATTAATGAGCTAGTCAAGTAGAGGCATACTAGTGACATTTAAGTTTGTCTATTTATTCACACATGTATCATGTTTCCGGTTAATACAATTCTAGCATGAATAATAAACATTTATCATGATATGAGGAAATAAATAATAACTTTATTATTGCCTCTAGGGCATATTTCCTTCAGTCTCCCACTTGCACTAGAGTCAATAATCTAGATTACACAAGAATGATTCTAACACCCATGGAGTCTTGGTGCTGATCATGTTTTGCTCGTGGAAGAGGCTTAGTCAATGGGTCCGCAACATTCAGATCCGTATGTATCTTGCAAATCTCTATGTCTCCCACCGGACTTGGTCCCGTTTGGAATTGAAGGCCTCTTGATGTGCTTGGTCCTCTTGTGAAATTTGGATTCCTTTGCCAAGGCAATTGCACCAAAGATTGTCACGAAGATCTTCATTGGTCCCGATGCACTAGGTATGACACCTAGGTCGGAAATGAACTCCTTCATCTGACTCCTTCATTTGTTGCTTCCAAGCAGCTATGTACTCCGCTTCGCATGTAGATCCTGCCACGACGCTTTGTTTAGAACTCGCACCAACCGACAGCTCCACCGCTTAATATAAACACGTTTCGGTTTTGCGATTTATAATCGTCCGGATCTGTGTCAAAGCTTGAATCGACGTAACCATTTACGACTAGCTCTTTGTCACCTCCATAAACGAGAAACATATCCTTAGTTCTTTTCAGGTTTTCAGGATATTCTTGACCGCTGTCCAGTGATCCACTCCTGGATTACTTTGGTACCTCCCTGCTAAACTTATTGCTAAGCATACATCAGGTCTGGTACACAGCATTGCATACATGATAGAGCCTATGGCTGAAGCATAGGGAACATCTTTCATTTTTCTCTCTATCTTCTGGTGTGGTCGGGCATTGAGTCTGACTCAACTTCACACCTTGTAATACAGGCAAGAACCCTTTCTTTGCCTGATCCATTCTAAACTTTTTCAAAACTTTATTAAGCTATGTGCTTTGTGAAAGTCCAATTAATCGTCTTGATCTATCTCTATAGATTTTGATGTCCAATATATAAGCAGCTTCACCGAGGTCTTTCATTGAAAAACTTTTATTCAAGTATCTTTTATGATATCCAGAAATTCTATATCATTTGCACTTAAAAATATGTCATCTACATATAATATCAGAAATGCTACAGAGCTCCCACTCACTTTCTTGTAAATACAGGCTTCTCCAAAAGTCTGTATAAAACCATATGCCTTGATCACACTATCAAAGCGTTTATTCCAACTCCAAGAGGCTTGCACCAGTCCATAAATGGATCATTTGGAGCTTGCACACTTTGTTAGCACCTTTTGGATCGACAAAACCTTCCTGTTGCATATCATACAATTCTTCTTCCGTAAATCCATTCAGGAATGCAGTTTTGACATCCATTTGCCATATTTCATAATCATAAAATGCGGAAATTGCTAACATGATTCGGACAGACTTAAGCATCGCTACGGGAGAGAAAGTCTCATCATAGTCAACCCCTTGAACTTGTCGAAAACCTTTTGCAACAAGTCGAGCTTTGTAGACAGTTACATTACCATCGGCGGCCTTCTTATTGAAGATCCATTTATTCTCGATGGCTTGCCGATCATCGTGAAAGCCAACCAAAGTCCATACTTTGTTCTCATACATGGATCCCATCTCAGATTTCATGGTCTCAAGCCATTTTATGGAATCTGGGCTCATCATCGCCTCTCATAGTTCGTAGGTTCGCCATGATCAAGTAACATGACTTCCAGAATAGGATTACCGTACCACTCTGGTGCGGATCTTACTCTGGTAGACCTACGAGGTTTGGTAGTAACTTGATCTGAAATTTCATGATCAATATCATTAGCTTCCTCACTGATTGGTGTAGTTGTCACATGAACCGGTTCTTGTGATGAACTACTTTCTAATAAGGGAGCAGGTACAGTTACCTCATCAAGTTCTACTTTCCTCCCACTCACTTCTTTCGAGAGAAACTCCTTCTCTAGAAAGGATCCGAATTTAGCAACAAAAATCTTGCCCTCCGATCTGTGATAGAAGGTGTACCCAATAGTCTCTTTTGGGTATCCTATGAAGACACATTTCTCCGATTTGGGTTCGAGCTTATCTGGTTGAAGTTTCTTCACATAAGCATCGCAGCCCCAAACTTTAAGAAACGACAACTTTGGTTTCTTGCCAAACCACGGTTCATAAGGCGTCGTCTCAATGGATTTTGATGGTGCCCTATTTAACGTGAATGCGGCTGTCTCTAAAGCATAACCCCAAAACGATAGCGGTAAATCAGTAAGAGACATCATAGATCGTACCATATCTATTAAAGTACGACTACGATGTTCGGACACACCATTCCGTTGTGGTGTTCCGGGTGGCGTGAGTTGCGAAACTATTCCGCATTGCTTCAAATGTAAACCAAACTCGTAACTCAAATATTCTCCTCCACGATCAGACCGTACAAATTTTATTTTCTTGTTATGATGATTTTCCACTTCACTCTGAAATTCTTTGAACTTTTCAAATGTTTCAGATTTGTGTTTCATCAAGTAGATATACCCATATCTGTTTAAATCATCTGTGAAGGTGAGAAAATAATGATACCCGCCGCGAGCCTCAATGTTCATTGGACCACATACATCAGTATGTATGATTTCCAACAAATCAATTTCTCGTTCCATAGTTCCGGAGAACGGCGATTTAGTCATCTTTCCCATGAGGCACGGTTCGTAAGTACCAAGTGATTCATAATCAAGTGATTCCAGAAGTCCATCAGTATGGAGTTTCTTCATGCGCTTTATATCAATATGACCCAAACGGCAGTGCCACAAATAATTTGCACTATCATTATCAACTCTGCATCTTTTGGCTTCAACATTATGAATATGTGTATCACTACTATCGAGATTTAATAAAAATAGACCACTCTTCAAGGGTGCATGGCCATAAAAGATATTACTCATATAAATAGAACAACCATTATTCTCTGATTTAAATCTATAACCGTCTCGCATCAAACAAGATCCAGATATAATGTTCATGCTCAACGCTGGCACCAAATAACAATTATTTAGGTCTAAAACTAATCCCGATGGTAGATGTAGAGGTAGCGTGCCGACCCAGCGATCACATCGACTTTGGAACCATTTCCCACGCCGCATCGTCACCTCGCCCTTAGACAATCTTCGCTAATCTGTAGTCCCTGCTTCGAGTTGCAAATATTAGCAACAGAACCGATATCAAATACCCAGTGCTATCTGCGAGCATTAGTAAGGTACACATCAATAACATGTATATCACATATACCTTTGTTCACCTTTGCCATCCTTCTTATCCGCCAAATACTTGGGGCTTAAGCTTCCAAAGGTCCCAAATTCGCTTGCGGTGAGAAGCACTCAGTCTGGGCTTAGGTCCAGATATGGGTTTCTTCTCTTCAAAGAAAGAACTTGCTTGCTGTTCTTCTTGAAGTTCCCTTCTTCTTCCCTTTACCCTTTTTCTTGAAACTGGTGGTCTTATTGACCATCAACACTTGATGCTCCTTTTTGATTTCGACCTCCATGACCTTTAGCATTGCGAAGAGCTCGAATAGTCTTGTCCATCCCTTGCATATTATAGTTCACCATGAAGCTCTTGTAGCTTGGTGGCGATGATTGAAGAATTACATCAATGACACTATCATCGTGAAGATTAACTCCCGCTTGAATCAAGTGATTATTATACCTGCATATTTTGAGTATATGTTCACCTACGTAACTATTCTCCTCCATCTTACAGCTATAGAACTTATTGGAGACTTCATATCTCTCAATCCGGGCATTTGCTTGAAATATTAACTTCAACTCCTGGAACATCTCATATGCTCCATGACGCTCAAAACGTCGTTGAAGACCCGGTTCTAAGTCGTAAAGCATGGCACACATCGAACTATCGAGTAGTCATCGGCTTTGCTCGCCAGATGTTCTTAACGTCATTAGTTGCATCTGCAGTAGAGGCCTGGCACCGCGGTGCTTCCAGGACGTAATTCTTCCGTGCAAAGAATGAGGATAATCCTCAAGTTACGGACCCGATGCGTAATTGCTACCATCATCTTTCAACTTAGCTTTCTCAAGGAACGCATTAAAATTCAACGGAACAACAGCACGAGCCATCTATCTACAACAAACATAGACAAGCAAAATACTATCAGGTACTAAGTTCATGATAAATTTAAGTTCAATTTAATCATATTACTTAAGAACTCCCACTTAGATAGACATCTCTCTAGTTATCTAAGTGATCACGTGATCCAAATCAACTAAACCATGTCCGATCATCACGTGAGATGGAGTAGTTTCAATGGTGAACATCACTATGTTGATCATATCTACTATATTGTTCACGTTCGACCTTTTGGTCTCCGTGTTCCGAGGCCATATCAGATATGCTAGGCTCGTCAAGTTTAACTCGAGTATTCTGCGTGTGCAACTGTTTTGCACCCGTTGTATTTGAACGTAGAGCCTATCACACCCGATCATCACGTGGTGTCTCAAAGACGAAGAACTTTCGCGAATGGTGCATACTCGGGAGAACACTTCTTGATAATTAGTTAGAGATCATCTTAAAATGCTACCGCCAATCAAAGCAAGATAAGATGCATAAAGGATAAACATCACATGCAATCAATATAAGTGATATGATATGGCCATCATCATCTTGTGCTTGTGATCTCCATCTCTGAAGCACCGTCGTGATCACCATCTTCACCGGCGCGACACCTTGATCTCCATCGTAGCATCGTTCTCGTCTCGCCAATCTTATGCTTCTATGACTATCGCTACCGCTTAGTGATAAAGTAAAGCATTACAGGGCGATTGCATTTCATACAATAAAGCGACAACCATATGGCTCCTGCCAGTTGCCGATAACTCGGTTACAAAACATAATCATCTCATACAATAAAATATAGCATCACGTCTTGACCATATCACATCACAACATGCCCTGCAAAAACAAGTTAGACATCCTCTACTTTGTTGTTGCAAGTTTTACGTGGCTACTATGGGCTGAGCAAGAACCGTTCTTACCTACGCATCAAAACCACAATGATAGTTTGTCAAGTTAGTGCTGTTTTAACCTTCGCAAGGACCGGGCGTATGCCACACTCAGTTCAACTAAAGTTGGAGAAACCGACACCCGCTTAGCCACCTCTCGCGTAAAGCATCGCCGGAGAACCGGTCTCGCGTAAGCGTACGCGTATCGTCGGTCCGGGCCGCTTCATCCAACAATGCCGCCAAACCAAAGTATGACATGCTGATAAGCAGTATGACTTGTATCGCCCACAACTCACTTGTGTTCTACTCGTGCATATAACATCTACGCATAAAACCAGGCTCGGATGCCACTGTTGGGGAACGTAGTAATTTCAAAAAAAGTTCCTAAGCACATGCAAGATCATGTTGAGGCATAGCAACGAGAGGGGAGAGTGTTGTGCACGTACCCCCGTAGACCGAAAGCGAAAGCGTTAGAACAACGCGGTTGATGTAGTCGTACGTCTTCACGGCCCGACTATCGGTGTCAAAACCGGCGGATCTCGGGTAGGGGGTCCCGAACTGTGCGTCTAGGCGGATGGTAACAGGAGACAAGGGACACGATGTTTTTACCCAGGTTCGGGCCCTCTCGATGGAGGTAAAACCCTACTCCGCTTGATTAATATTGATGATATGGGTAGTACAAGAGTAGATCTACCACGAGATCAGAGAGGCTAAACCCTAGAAGCTAGCCTATGGTATGATTGTTGTTCGTCCTACGGACTAAAACCCTCCGGTTTATATAGACACCAGAGAGGGTTAGGGTTACACAGAGTCGGTTACAATGGTAGGAGATCTACATATCCGTATTGCCAAGCTTGCCTTCCACGCCAAGGAAAGTCCCATCCAGACACGGGATGAAGTCTTAAATCTTGCATCTTCATAGTCCAGGAGTCCGGCCAAAGGTTATAGTCCGGCCATCCGGACACCCCCTAATCCAGGACTCCCTCAGTAGTCCCTGAACCAGGCTTCAATGACGACGAGTCCGGGCGTAGCAGATTGTCTTGACATTGCAAGGCGGGTTCTTCTTCCTAATACTTCATAGAAGATTTTGCACACAAGGATAGTGTCCGGCTCTACAAAATAAGTTCCACATACCATCAGAGAGAATAATATTTACACAAATTCAATCTGCTGACGTATTCCGCAGCGTGACATCACACCACTGCCAAGCCTTTATTCGAATCATTTTTACTGTCCCACCTCAGCGCGTTTAGCGAGGCAGTTTCCTTGGCACGTCTTGTCAAACCAGAGATTGTGTCCCCTTATTCCGGGATTCTCATCAATACGGGTGTGGGTAACCCAACCGCGCCATTGATCACGGCGCTTGGGAGATAAGCGAGTTTTACCAGCTGGTGGGGACGATAGCTTCGTCGCCCATATAAGGGGATAAGGATCCACCTTTTCACCCACGCCTTCTTCCTTCTTTGCTCATCCATTTCTCAAGACCAGCTCCAGCGCCCAGGTCCGCACATCTCGCCTCAACCTTCTCCAGCCATGTCCGGAGTGGGAGGCAAGTGGATGGCCTCCTCCATCACGGAGGGGCACATCAAAAAGCTGAGGAAAGCCGGATACTTGTCCAACGACATCGCGCACCGGCTCCTCGGCTGGGCAAGCAGCTCATCCCCACCCCTGTGCCCCATGAGAGGGTGGTGTTCCTCACCCACTTCCTCCATGGACTAGGTTTTCCACTTCACCCATTTGTCTGGGGATCATGTTCTACTACGGCCTGGATTTCCATGATCCGCCCCAATTTGGCCCTCAACATCTCGGCGTTCATCATCGTGTAGGAGGCCTTCCTTCACATCCAGCCCCACTTCGGCTTATGGCTGAAGACCTTCAATGTCAAGCCGAAGGTAGTGGGCGGCCGCCAAGCGGAGTGCGGAGGTGCCATGGTGGGCAAGATGGCCAATGTCCTATGGCTCGAGGGCTCTTTCGTGGAGAACATAAAGGGGTGGCAATCGGGGTGGTTCTACATCACCGAGCCGCGTGACCCTAAATGGGCGACGGTCCCCGAATTCCGATCTGGCTTCCCTACACGGCTCACCTCCTGGAAGGAGACGGGCCTGACGTGGGGTAACTCGGAAGAGCTGACCGGATTGCAAACCTGCGTCCAAAACCTAGTGAACAAGAAGCTCAAGCTTGTCAACATAGTCCAGGTCATGCTCATCCGCCGGATCCTCCCGTGACAACAACGGGCCTTCAGCTTGTGGGAGTTTCATCCGCACAACACCAAACCCGAAAGCGTGCTCTTCGACACTACGTACGAAGATGCCTGGAAGGTGCTGTTCAAGGGCGCCGAGGCTCCCGCATCCGCTACCGAAGTTCGCAGATTCAGCTCGCAGCATCAAGCCAACGAGGTAAGCTATTTTACCCTTTACGGGACACTTGTTTTTCATAGTTTGACTCTATGCAGGATCTAAACTCCCTTACCTTTGACAGGACTGGCAGAAAACGTCCGGGCAGATTGACTGTCCAGCCCCGCTGCCAGAAGACCCAGCGGACGCCCGATTGACGGGGCTGCTGGTTCTGGCACCTCACGTGGTGCCAGAGAAGAAGGCCACGGGAACTCGAAAGAGTGCCCGGCGCCAGGTGGTGTCGGACTCATCGTCCGATGACTCTGAGGCGGACTCCTCCCATGAGGACGAGGAGGAGGAAAAAGAGGCCTTTCAGCCGGGGAGAGAAGAAAAGGAAGGCCGCCCCAATCGGGAGGCCGGAGGGTCCAAGAAGGAAGGACCCTTCCTCCGGACTACTTCCACCAACGCCGACGACGGCGAAGAGGAGGGCCACCGAGGGCCAAGCCCTGGCGAAATCGTAAGTGTCCGGACACCGAGTAACTCATGGCATTCCATTTGTCGCACAGTATCTTCTAACGCCGAATATAACCATGCAGCCCGCCAGAGGACGGGCTCGACGCTTCAGCGAGCGGCCCCCTGGGTTCGTCGGATGTGAATAGCACCTCACTTCCGGCTGCCTCCTCTCCTCGCGCTGCGGATGACGCTGAGGCGGGGTCCCAAAAGGAGGCCAGCCAGGAGGAGGTGGTCCAGGAGGCGCCGCAAGGCAACCTCCCGGACTCCAGGCGCAAAGGGGATAAAACCCCAAAGGGCTCTAAGTCCGGCCCTGGGCCGGACTCCGCACCAGAACCTTCAGTGGTTCCGTAGTCCCGGCAGCGCCCTACGCAAGAAGGGCAAGATTGCGATGCCGGGTGACCTCCGGCCCAACCGAGGCACCGGATAATTTGGCCGGAGGCGCTTAACGGCGCCTCCATCGACGAGGAGCACCGCACTGTTATGAGTGTGGTGATCCGAAAGTTCGATCCGCCAAGAGCGGGCTGACTGAAGCTCTGCCAGCCTTCTAACAAAGCTTTGAGGTATGTATTTAAGATATGTAAAAATATTACCGCATAGACAGTAGCCCCGATGCTTCAGTTTGGTGTTCGGAAAGAAAAGCCGAACTGAGGATCTAAAAGATGTACAGGAGTCTAACATAAGTATGTCAATATGGGAATGCAGAGCTCTTGCTTGACCTCTGCCAAGACCGATCATGGAGGTCAATGCAATGAAGCAGAGCCTCGAGCGGTCCGAGAACGAGCTCGGCCTTGCCAAAAAGCAGCTCGAGGACAAGGAAGGTAAGTAATACCTTATGGAAGTATATAAAAAGATGTGGTTGCGAAAAATGACAGGAATAACGTGAGTATTGCAGGGGCCACGAACGAGGTGGCGACCCTGAAGGAAGCGTTGTCCAAGGCCGAAAGCAATGCGGCCGCGGAGCGCACCGATCGAGAGAAGCAGGAGGCGCGTGTGGCGGAGATGCGGCAAGAGCTCCAGGCTCTCGTGGAAAAGCACGAGAGTTTGGAGCGTGACTCAAAGACTCGAGAGTCCGAGCTCGCCTTGGCCCTTTAGAGCGCCAAATCTGCTAAGGCCGAAGCCCAAAAAGCCCTCCAGGAAATTGAGGCGATGAAGAAGATAGCGGCGGGTAAGGCACTCTTTATGCAAAGCAAGCACGTGAAAGTGAATTATCTGTTAGTTACTCGAATCCGGAGCTCTCCAGGAGCATTCGCAGATCTGCCCCGGAGTGTGTCCGATGCTGCCGCATTCTACCGAGCCAAGGAGGGGATCTCGATGGAGAAGGTGTTACGGCACCGCATGCATCGCTGCTGTATGCGTGTCAAAGCAAGGAGGAGCGGCGACGGACGGGACGGGCCTCGCCCCCGTCCCCGATAAAGTGAAGGGACACCTAAGCCTCGCATTAAATGCGCTTTGTCCTGTAATACCAGCGATAAGCTCATAACGCTGCAGCACTTTCCACCTCCTGTGTGCCATTGTGGTAACCCCTTTCACCTATAAAAGGAGGCCCATGGCGCACTGGAAAAGGATTCGGCTCTTTCGAACCTCGCAGCACCTAGAGCTAGTTCAAGAGCACAAGAACACTAAATACATCCACGAAAGCATGATCGTAGGGTTTTACGCATCTTTGCAGGCCGAACCTGGGTAAATCCCCTTTGTGTTGTCTACTAGTCCCGCTCTTCTCACGATCCCCGCTTCGCAACCGTAGTAGGGATTCGGTGATCCCATAGGTGTCGTTTCCCACCGACATCTTTGGCACGCCAGGTAGGGGGCGCAATTGTGAGAATCTGGTCTAGCAGTTGACCTAGTTGTTCTTCATCGCCATGGCTCCTAAGAAGAAGGCGACCACGGTGATTGGTTCGTCCGGGACCAGGTTGCCAGCACCGGTGCGGACCAGTAGCGGGCCAGTCGCGGAGAGAACCTGTGGCGCGGCCCGCGAACATCCACATCACCTTGGCGGTGCAGGCCTAGCGAGGTGGCGTCGTTCAGCGCCAGTGGCCGAGCCGCCCGGTCGCGAGCTCGAGAGGCGGTCGGGGCCCCGCGGCAACGCAGGGCCCTCGAGGCGCCGCCATCCTGCCAGGCGGTGGCACGGCGACCTCCAAGACACCAACACCGGCGCCCACGGCGCGCTCTTCTCAGGTTGTGCGTGATGAGCAGTGTCACCCTGCCGGTGACCCTGCGCGCCGCCCTGGGAAGAGTCCCGTGCACCCATCATATGATGAGGAGGGCCAGCATGCGCGCCGAGGTGCTGACGGAGGTGGCGAACGACTGCGGGGCCATGACGCAGCTCCTTCTAACGTGGTTAGAAGTTGAGGCGCGTCGCGGTCCACCCAGCTCTCGCCGCACCCACGCCAGTGGAAGCCCTAGCACGCAGCTGCTCCTCGATTTTCCTCCCGCTGCGGAGAAGCTCGACGAATGGAGGGCCACCGTCCGGAGCCTCGTCGGCATCGTCAATAACGATGAGATGCGGCCGGCGAGACCCGTAGGCCGTCGCTCCACCGGGCCACCGCATGCCAGCGGAGACCGTGCTGGAGGCGATGCAGCCACGGTGCACTCCCCTCCTCCATCCCGGCCACCCCGAGCGTCGGTTCGTCGCGACAATGCTCGAGACGACATCTCCATCGCGTCGTACGACCCGCAAACCAACCGCGATCAGCGTCAAGTCCTTTGGGAGCGGGTTCATGAGGACGCCCGGACTACGATCGAGCGCCGGCGTGACGCGCGCCACCAGTCGAACAGGCGGGCAGGGCCTGCTACGGACCACCCAGCGCCGGGAGGCTACGGTGGCCTACCCTACGAGGTGGGTTGTCCGGCTTTCATCCGTGAGCTGCGGCAGTTCTAGTGGCCCTCCCACCGTACGTTCAAGCCTAACGTTGGCGAGAAGTACAACAGCAAGACTCACCCGCTGGAGTTCCTCAGCATCTACACCATCGCGATGCAAGCTGCTGGGGCCCGCGACGATAAGGTGCTTGCGAACTACTTCCTGTTGGCACTCAAGCCTAATGTTATTGTCATGGTTGATGCACTTGCCGGTGGATTCCATCTCTTCTTGGGTGGATCTTTGCCATGAGTTTATTGGCGCCTTTACCGGAGGTCACCAGGCTCGTGGCCAGGCGAGTGATTTACACATCATCCCCCAGAAGGAAGGGGAGAACTTGCGCAAGTACATCCAAAGGTTCAGCCGAGTGTAGTACAACATCCCCGACGTTCATCCGCCGCCGTGATCAATGCATTCCATCAGAATGTGCGCAATCGTAAGATGCGTGAAGAGCTGGCGATGAACAAGGTCAGAGATGTGGCCGAACTTTATGTTTCGCCGATCGGTGCGCTTCGTCTTTGAAGAGGGAAGGAAGTACCCCGACGAAGACGCCGGTGCGGAAACCGACTCCATGGATGACACCGCCACCCCGGCGAAGAAGGGTCGGCGCCGTAACAGGAAGCGCAAGAGCAAAGCCATGCTTGCCGTCGAGGGATCCGACGACACCGGCACCTCCAAGAAGACCAAGGCGAGCGACCCCGTCAAGGAGGTTGTCGGGTGTGCCGCTTGCCGGGCCTTGGCGGCTGCCGATAAGCCAGGGGGCTCCAACAAGCAGTATTGCAAGATCCACCGCACCAAGGACCATGACCTCCAAAACTGCCGGCAGGTAGAACTGCTCGCCGAGAAGCAGAAAGCTGAGTATGAGCGGCGGGACAAGGAGAAAGGCCCAGATGGTGCCGAGGGATCCGGCAAGAAACGTGGCGGCCAAGGAGGCCGCCACGGCAAGGATAATCAGCAGGAGAGGCCGGCTCGAGGCCATGACAAGAAGCAGGAAGACGATGATCATGACGACGACGATGAGTCCGGCGACCACGAGTTTCAGAAAGCCACAGAGGCCATTTGCGTCGATGGTGGCGCCTCGCTGCATACGTCCCACCGCCAACTCAAGCAATGGGCGCGTGAGATCACGACGGTGGAGCCATCGTTCGACGCACGGAAGCCGCTAAAATGGTCCAGCGCGCCCATCATCTTCGACACTGAGGACCACCCTGACCGCACCACTGCGGTCGGGTGCTTGCTGTTGTTGGTTTCACAAACAATCCGCAACCTCAAGGTGACAAAGATGTTGGTTGATGGCGGGGCCGGCCTGAACTTGATCTCGCCTATTGTGGGGCTGCAGATCCCGATGGAGACCTCGAGGAGACGGGACGTTCAAGGGGTTAACACAGGGAGGAGCCAGCCAAAGGAAAGGTCACGCTGCCCGTGACATTCGGAGGCGAAGCTGAACCACAGACGGAAAGGATTGTTTTCGATGTAGCCGAGATCCCTTGCCTTACAACGGGATCCTCACCGCCAGCACTAGCCAAGTTCATGGCGGCTTCACACTACGCCTACAACATGCTGAAGATGCCTGGGCCGATGAACATCTTCACCGTCCCCTCCGACAAGAAAGATGCGTTGATCTGTGCCGACCAACTCTACCGGGAAGCAGTTGCAGCAGCTGCTGCTAAGGCACCTACTCCAGCAAGCGCACCTCTTCGGGGTGTTGCGCTTCCATTGAGAATGTGCCAGAGAGCTCCGCCGGCAAGAGCAAGAAGTCCAGAGCCACGCCACCAGAGACCAAGAAGGTGCCCGTCAAGGAGGAGGGCACAGGAGGAGCTTTTACCATAAGCTCCACCCTCGACGGCAAATAGGAAAGCGAAGCTCACACCTTCCTCGCGGCGAATGTCGATGTGTTTGCATGGCAAGCCTCCGACATCCCCGGCGTTCCCAGGGAGGTGATTGAGCACCACCTTGTTGCCTGTCCTCATGCGCGGCCCGTCAAGTAGAAGGTCAGGAAGCAAGCTCTGGAGAGGCAGGATTTCATCATGGAGGAAATCAGAAAGCTAGAAGTGGCAGGCTTGGTGAGAGGAGTACTCCATCCGACGTGGTTGGCTAATCCGGTAGTAGTGCGCAAGGCAAACGGGAAGTGGAGGTTGTGTATTGATTACACAGACATTAATAAGGCTTGTCCAAAGGATCCCTTCTCGTTACCGCGCATCGACCAGATTGTTGGCTCCACGGCTGGGTGTGACCTGTTATCATTCCTTGACGCCTACTCAGGATACTACCAGATCTTCATGACAAAAGAAGACGAGGAAAAGACAGCATTCATCACCCCATGTGGTATGTGTTGCTTTTTACGGATGCCTTTCGGGTTGAAGAGTGCTAGCTCAACCTTTGCAAGAGCAGTCCAAATTGGTTTTGAGCCCAGCTACATAGAAATATGGAAGCTTATATGGATGACATAGTGGTCAAAACCAAGGACAAAGCGACACTTGTGCAAGATCTGGAGGAAACATTTGCAAACCTGTGCAAGATCAACCTCAAACTGAACCCTGAGAAGTGTGTCTTCGGCGTCCCGTCTGGCAAGCTTCTCGGGTTCTTTGTGTCCCAGCGCGGGATTGAAGCAAACCCAGATAAGATCAAGGCCATCGAGCAGATTGAGGCACCCAAATGGATCAAGGACGTGCGTCGGCTCACTGGCTGCGTTGCTGCCATGAGCCGGTTCATCTCCAAGTCTGCGAAGCGTGCCCTCCCTTTTTTCAAGATCTTGAAGAAGGCAGGGCCAGTGGAGTGGACCCTAGAGGCCGAGGCAGCGCTACAAGATTTGAAGAAATACCTCTCCTCTACCCCAGTGTTGGTTGCGCCCAAACCACAAGAACCGTTGCTGCTTTATCTAGCGGCAACAAATTAGGTGGTTAGCGCTGCACTATTGGCGCAGAGAGAGGTCGATGAGGAGACGGCGGCAGCGGCGGAGTCAACGGTTGGTGGGCCGGAACCCTCCCCGACAGGGCTCGGTCCCAAGAAGATCGAGTCCCCGGCGAGGCTCGATCCCGGCAAGACCGGGCGCCCGGTAGCGGCAGACCCACGCGACCGGGTGAAGAGGCGTAGTAGAAGAAAATGGTACAGCACCGGTGTGCCATTGACTCCCTCTTGCAGGGGGCTAGGTCGAGGTACTCGGGTGTGCAAAAGCTGCTCTTCGACCTCCTTATGGCCGAGGAAGGCTGCGCCATTACTTCTAAGCGCCACGAGATCACGGTGGTCACACTTTCCCATTGCAACGGATCTTGTATAACCCGGATGCAACGGGAGGATCATGGAATGGGCCCCGAGCTGTCAAGTTTTGGTTTGAAGTTCGAAAGTACCTCGACGATTCGTGAGCGAGTCTTGGCGGAGTTTGTTGCGGAATGGACCTCGACGCCCGACGAAGAGGTGCAGGAGACCTTGATGGTGCCTTCTCGCTGCAGGGCGCCGGTGCTGGTGTGCTACTTGTCGCACCCACCGGAGAGCACCTCAAGTATGTCATCTAGATGCACTTCCCCCGGGAGATATCAACCAACAACACCGCCGAGTACGAGGGTTTGCTTGCCGGTCTCAGGATCATGGCAGACCTCGGAGTTAAAAAGCTCATCGTCAGGGGCGACTCACAGCTCGTCGTTAGGCAGATCAACAAAGGTTATCAAAGCCCGTTGATGGAAGCTTACGTAGATGAGGTGAGGAAACTGGAGGAGCGCTTTGACGGTATACAAGCGGAGCATGTCCCTCGGACGGAGAACGACATCGCCGACTACCTGTCAAAGCGCGCTGCCCTCAAGCTACCTGTGGAACCAGGTACTTTTGTGATTAACTCAACCATCCGTTGAGCCGTCGACCGGGCAGAGCAAACAGAGGAAGCTAGGCTCCGGCAAGTACTTCCCCACCGAGCTCCCCGGAGCCGCCGGCAAAGATGTTGTCGTGGATGCCGATCCTGCCGCGGGACAACCGACTCCGGCAGGACCTCAGGTCATGGCCGTGGAGGCGGCCGCTCCCGTGGCAGAAGAGATGCCTTTGGTCCTTGTCGTCGAGCCACAAGCTCCGGTATGGGCGCAGCACACCGTCTGATTCCTTCAAAAAGGAGAGCTTCCTGAGGAGCAGGAAGAGGCAGAAAGTGTAGCCCACCGGTCTGCTCTGTACCAATTCGTTGATGACGTATTGTACAGAAAAAGACCGAATGGGGTGAAATTGAAGTGCATCTCCCAGGAGGAAGGACTAAAGCTGTTGGCAGAGATACAAGGAGGCATATGTGGCTCCCACATAGGGTCGAGGGCCTTTGCCGGCAAGGCTTTCCGGCAAGGTTTCTTCTGGCCCACCGCCCTCCAGGATGGGACGGCACTAGTAACCAAGTGTGAAGCGTGCCAGTTCCATTCGAAGAAGCTCCATCAACCAGCTCAAGCCCTTCAAACTATCCCTCTCTCCTGGCCCTTCTCGGTGCAGGGGCTCGACATATTGGGCCCTTTCCCCGTCTTTGTCGGGGCTTTGAGTACTTGTATGTCGCATCGACAAGTTCACAAAGTGGCCAGAGGTGGAAGCAGTGAGGAAGGTGGCAGTCACGATCAGCCATCAAGTTCTTCAAGGGGCTAGTGTGCCGTTTGGGGGTGCCCAACAGGATCATCACCGACAACAGCACATAGTTCACAAGCCACGCCTTCATGCAATACATTGAGGATCTCGGCAGCAGGGTATGTTTTGCTTCCGTGGCACATCCACGGAGCAACGGCCAAGCGGAGAGAGCAAATGCTGAAGTCCTGCGAGGCTTAAGAACGAAGACTTTTGACAGGCTGCGCAAGAGTGGAAGGCGCTGGATTGATGAGTTCTTTGGCGGTTCTTGGGTCGATCGAGAATGACACCGTCGAGCCACCGCCGGACACCCTTTGCCCTGGTTTACGGGGCAAGCAGTTCTCCCCACAGAACTCATATCACGGGTCACCTCGAGTGCTCGCTTATGATGAGCTTGAGCAAGAGCGATTGCGACAAGATGATGCGACGCTCCTTGAGGAAGATCGTCTCCAGGCGGCTGTGAGAGCAGCATGCTACCAGCAAGCCTTGCGCCGCTACCATAGCCGCAAGGTTCGTGCCCGGAGCTTTGAGGAAGGCGACCTTGTTCTTCGGCACGTTCAGTCGGCCAAGAATTCCAACAAGTTGACGCCTAGGTGGGAAGGCCCTTATCGGGTAACATGAGTCACCAGGCCCGGCGCAGTTCGGCTGGAGACCGAAGATGCCGTTCCAGTGAGCAACTCCTGGAACATCGAGAATCTCCGCAAGTTTTACCCATATAGTAGCAGGCTGCCGGGCCTCCCGGCAAGCCACCCTTTTGTACAAGCCTTGCCGGCAAGGCATGTAACCCTTGTACAAAGCCAGCCACAGGACTCGAGCATAAATAAGCAGGCGGTTTGGCGCTGTAGGTTATAGCATGCATGCTAGGTTGAGTCTCTTCCTTGGTTAGGGTTGATAGTGCTTAGCGGCGGCTAACCCCTAGCTTAGAGGTCGAGTGTGCGTCTCTCTGTTCTTCTCTATCTTCTTTGGTTCGCAGGGCACATAAATATCCTTGCCGAGCTATTCTGGAAGAAAGGGGACGAACTGGCGTCTGAGCCCCGGCAAGCCAAAGTTGCCCGGGGCTGCAGATCCAGATAAGTTCTCTATCCCCCATCATGCATTTCGTTATGGACTGGGATACGTGAAACCCCGTTCTATCTCTGAGCTACCGTGCTCCCCTTTTTTCGGCACCCGAGGATTATCCCCTGGGTCTGAATTTGGTCGGAGCCGCGGCAGCAAAGAAGAGGAACGGGGAGCCTAAGCCCACCTCATCCCTGCCTCCGCCAAGGGCGTGAGAAAGGTCGAGTGAAGTGGGGAGACGGCAAGGCCTGTTGCCGGGCGAAAAACGTTTGTCTTAAAAAGTAACAAGGATTCCCTCCTTGCCGTGGGTTCCACCCGCGAACGAAAATCCCGGCAAACATCCCTTTTTCATTAAGAAACATCCCGTACAGGTACAGTCCATACGAAATGAAAAACATGAACAGGGGGATTACAAGTTCTAAAGTTAACAAAGGCCCGAAGGCTTACAAGACTAAAAAGATATAAGGTGCCCATCATCCCTTTCTTGTCCCTCTCCTCGGGAAATGGAACAAGAAAGCAGAAGGGAAAAAGGGGCGCCTAGGCGAGCTACGAGTGGCAGAAGACACGAAGAGAACATCTCGGTGGCCGTCCAAGGGCTGGATGGTGATGGCGGCGCCGGAGGCGAAGGCTCGAAAACGCAGGCGGCGGGGCGTCAATACGTGGCAGGCGTTGGTGCCCGCGTAATCAACTTGACGGCCTTGCCGCCCGCCTCTTCCTCTTAGCAGCCTCCCTATGCCAGCCGCCCAAGGAGACGACCCGAGAAGTTCAAGGAGCCGGGCGACCACGGATGATGGGGTCGCCGGTGCCGCTCGAGCGGCGCCTCGACGCCTAATCGAGACCACGTCATCCTGCCGCCCGCTAGCCTCGTCGTCGCTGCCGTTGTCTTCCTCGCCACTTTCGCTCGAGGAGGAATCTTGACATCGAAGAGCTCTCCATGCAGCACCTTACGCAAGTCCCAAAGTGCCCGAAGATCTTGATGGAGAGGAGGCCACCCTCCATTAGTTTGAAATGGAGACTGAGCCCCTCCGTCAAGCTGTGGAGCCGAGCGAAGGTCTTCCATCCTCGGTGAAGACACATGACGTGAGGGGCGGGGAACTCGACGTCGGCCCATGTGCTGCTGTTCCCACAACCCCTCATATGCAGCCGCAACACCTGCGGCGGATCCAGCTCCATCTCCCGCGCAAATGGAGTCGGGAGGCGAGAAGGCGACAATGCGCGGTGGCTGGTGTGGTGGCGACGAAGAATTCGCAAGGTTATCCCGGCGTGGCCCTCCATCGGAAGAGGGGCTGCTGGTAGAGGCGAGGCTAATCTGCCGCCTGGATCACTGCTCTCCCTCGAGCACCACGGCCGGCCTCGACCTCGCCCCTCCCCTTCCTCTCTAGCGGCCGGCCCGCCGCCTCGAGCTCTTGAGGAGGAGCGATCGCTGTCTGGCCGAAACCCTCGCCGCCATCGATGAAGCGTCCACCACGCCCCCTACATATAGCGTAAGAAAAGGAAGAAGCAGGAATGGGGAAGGACAGATGGCGAAGGTTTGAGGGGCACCGTTCCTACCGCTCCCCTCTTTATAAAGAGGCAGGGGCGAGGCTCGGCCGCCCCCTCTCGGCCAATCCGGCCCGTTGAAGTGACAGCAAGCAGGGCCGTCAACCGCCCTCCCCGCTCCATTGACGGCGCGTGGGAATCGACCCGCGCGCGCACGACTTCCCACATCCCGCATGCCTGTCATTCGCTCTGCATTATGCATGCAGCGAGCGTGGGCGCTAGGCGGGCGATGGGGACGCGTGGAGCGACGGTTCCCAAGCGAGGGCAGTAAATGGGAGGCGGCCCTACGGTCTCGAAGAGACACGCAAGCCGCCTCTTTAATGTCCACCACAAGGTGATGCCAGCATGCTTCCGTCATGCGCGCGCACAATCCCCATGTCGCGCGTTCAACGCGGGTCGTGGAGAAGCGCAGCGAACGGAGCAGTTACCGCGTTAAATTCGCCCCAACTGCCCACGCACCGTTCTGGGCCTGGCCCAACAACGTGCTACACTTATGTATGGCCCAGGCCCGGGGGCTCCTGTCGGTGTACAAAAGTAGGGGCTCTCCTTTTGACCCCTTTACTTGTGCACGGGCAGTCAGAGCCACCCGCCACAGCCACGCATAATAGGGCAGGAAAGGGAAGCGAAGAGAAGCTGAAGGCACAAGACAAACAAAGCAACAACAAGGACCAAGGCCACAAAGATCGAATGAACGAAGCAGGTTTCCCCGGCAAGGACCCTTGCCGGGGCAGCTCGCCCACACCAGCTGAGTGAGCCACCTTTGAGCCCACCAACGCTAAACAAACGCATTTGGACAAGGCTCGGGAGGCACCTCCGTGGTGGCATGTAGATCTTTGTGAAGACAAAGAATAGTCAAGATCAAATGAGGATGGGAAGGCAACCATCCTCACCGAAGAAACCCAGGATCTTGCCGGGGACGCCTGTGCGCCGCGGCAAGACCCTGCTTAACCACCCGGCAAGGCCCTATAGCGCTAAGCGAAACGCTGTCGAGACCCACGCCAGCCAAGTCTCCGCCGCCGTTTGCATGTAGCTGCTGACCCAACCAGCTGGGCAGGCACCTGCGTGGCAACATGCAGCCCTTCGTGGAGGCCCCACCACCGCGCCACCTCAGCTGCCTGCCTGCCTACATTGCACCGCATGCATCGCTGGCCAAGGCGCATGCCAAAGCAAGGAGAAGCGGCGACGGACGGGACGGGCCTCGCCCCGTCCCCGATAAAGTGAAGGGACACCTAAGCCTTGCATTAAATGCGCTTTGTCCTGTAATACCAGCGATAAGCTCATAGCGCTGTAGCACTTTCCACCTCCTGTGTGCCACTGTGGTAACCCCTTTCACCTATAAAAGGAGGCCCATGGCACACTGGAAAAGGTTTCGGCTCTTTCGAACCTCGCAGCACCTAGAGCTAGTTTAAGAGCTCAAGAACACTAAATACATCCACCAAAGCAGGATCGTAGGGTTTTACGCATCTTTGCGGCCCGAACACTGAGTAAATCCCTTTGTGTTGTCTACTAGTCCCGCTCTTCTCCACGATCCCGCGCCCGCAACCGTAGTAGGGATTCCAGTGATCCCATAGGTGTCGTTTCCCACCGGCAAACAATATGTTTGGTAAAAGCTTTATTTTGACTATAAGCATGAGGAGAATTCACAACGGATTGCAACAAGGAAATACCACCTTCTAAAGAACAATTATCATAATCAAATTCCTTGAAATCCGAGATAGTGGGTTCAATGCTATTTAAAGTCATGACCTCTCCAGCCCCACTTTTACCAAATTAGCATCAAGATCTAAAAACTCCGAATTATTGGGACGCCTTCTGACTAAAGTTGACTCATCTCCGGTCCCATTATTATTAAGATTCATATTGCAAAACAAAAGATCTAATAGGGACACATCAATAACTTTAAGATCTTCATATTATTTTCACGGAAACTAGAAGAACACGCCTTTACAAAGCAATCTTTCTTAGCACGCAATCTAGTGGTTCTTTCCTTGCACTCATCAATGGAAATTCTCATGGCTTTGAGAGACTCATTGATATTATGCTTAGGAGGAGTAGATCTAAGTTTAAGAGAATCAACATCAAGCGAAAGTCTATCATCCTAGCCAAATCATCAACTTTGAGCAATTTTTCTTCAAGCAAGGCATTAAAATTCTTTTGAGAGATCATAAATTCTTTCACACTATTCTCAAAATCACAGGGCATCTTATTAAAATTACCATAAGGATTATTGTAGGAATTTCCATAATTATTAGAGGAATTACTAGGGAATGGTCTAGGACTAAAGTTTCCTCTATAAGCATTCTTTCCAAAACTATTCCTACCAACAAAATTCACATCCATAGATTCATTATTATTCTCAATCAAAGTAGACAAAGTCATATCATTGGGATCAAGAGGAGCATTCTTAGTAGCAAACAATTTCATAAGTTCATCCATCTTTCCACTCAAAACATTAATTTCTTCTATAGCATGAACTTTTTTACTAGTAGATCTTTTCGATTGTGCCATTGAGAATAATTAGCCATAATATTATCAAGAAGTTTTGTAGCATCTCCTAAAGTGATTTCCATAAACGTGCCTCCGGCGGCCGAATCTAAAAGATTTCTAGAAGCAAAGTTCAAACCGGCATACAAATTTTGAATGATCATCCATAAATTCAAACCATGAGTAGGGCAATTGCGAATCATCAATTTCATTCTTTCCCAAGATTTGGCAACATGCTCATGATCTAGTTTTTTAAAATTCATAATATCGTTCCTAAGAGTGATAATCTTAGCGGGAGGAAAATATTTAGAGATAAAAGCATCTTTGCACTTGTTCCAAGAATCAATACTATTTTTAGGCAAAGACGAAAACCAAACTTTAGCACGATCTCTAAGTGAAAGCGGAAATAACTTCAATTTAACAATATCATTATCCATATCTTTCTTCTTTTGCATATCACACAAAACAACAAAGTTGTTTAGATCGGTAGCGGCATCTTCACTAGGAAGGCTGGAGAATTGATCTTTCATAACACGATTCAAAGAAGCGTTATTGATTTCCACGAGACTCAACATAATTAAGAGGAGCAATCGGAGTACTAAGGAAATCATTATTATTGGTATTGGAGAAATCACACAATTTGGTATTATCTTGCGCCATGGCAACAAGTAATCCAACACACAAGCAAGCGAGAAAAAGGCAAGCGAAGAGAGAGGTTGGAAAGAGAGGTGAATAAAGCGGCAAGGGTGAAGTGGGGAGAGGAAAAGCGAGAGGCAAATGGCAAATAATGTAAATGCGAGGGAGATGAGTTTGTGATGGGTACTTGGTATGTCTTGACTTGAGCGAAGACCTCACCCGACAGCAGGCGCGAAATCCTTCTTACTCGTCTTGAGCTTACGTTGGTTTTCCTTGAAGAGGAAAGGGTGATGCAACAATAGTAGCGTAAGTATTTCCATCAGTTTTTGAGAACAAAGGTTTCTATCCAGTAGGAGGCTCCTCAAAGTCCCACGCACCTACACAAACAAACAAAGAACTACTTAACCAACGCCAATAAAGGGGTTGTCAATCCCTTCACGGCCACTTGCAAAAGTGAGATCTGATAGAGATAGTATGATAAGATAAATATATTTTTGGTATTTTATAATATAGATTGGAAAAGTAAAGATGCAAATAAAAGTAGATTGAAAGCTTATATGATAAGAAATAGACCCGGGGGCCATAGGTTTCACTAGTGGCTTCTCTCAAGATAGCATAAAGTATTACGGTAGGTGAACAAATTCTTGTCGAGCAATTGATAGAAAAGCAAATAATTATGAGATTATCTAGGCATGATCATGTATATAGGCATCACGTCCGTGACAAGTAGACCGAGTCTTGCCTGCATCTACTACTATTACTCCACACATCGACCTCTATCTAGCATGCATCTAGAGTATTAAGTTCATAAGAACAGAGTAACACATTAAGAAAGATGACATGATGTAGAGGGATAAACTCATGCAATATGATATAAACCCCATCTTTTTATCCTCGATGGCAACAATACAATACGTGCCTTGCAACCCCTATTGTCACTTGGTAAGGACACCGCAAGATTGAACCCAAAGCTAAGCACTTCTCCCATTGCAAGAAAAGATCAATCTAGTAGGCCAAACCAAACTGATAATTAGGGAGACTTGCAAAGATAACTCAATCATACATAAAAAGAATTCAGAGGAGATTCAAATATTTCTCATAGATAAACTTGATCATAAACCCACAATTCATCGGATCTCGACAAACACACCGCAAAAAGAGTTACATCGAATAGATCAACACAAGAGAGGGGGAGAACATGGTATTGAGATCCAAAAAGAGAGAAGAAGCCATCTAGCTCATAACTATGGACCCGAAGGTCTGTGGTAAACTACTCACAACTCATCGGAGGGGCTATGGTGTTGATGTAGAAGCCCTCCATGGTCGATTCCCCCTCAAACGGGCCAATGGCGAAGGCTCCGGGATGGGATCTCATGGATCTGAGAAGGATTCTGGCGGTGGAAATTGTTTTTCGTTGGCTCCCTGGATGTTTTCGGGGTACGTGGGTATATATAGTAGGACGAAGTAGGTCGGTGGCTGAGGGAGTCCTGGATTAAGGGGTCCTCGGACAGCCGAACTATATACTTTGGCCGGACTGTTGGACTATGAAGATACAAGATTGAAGACTTCGTCCCGTGTCCAGAAGGGGACTCTCCTTTGCGTGGAAGGCAAGCTTGGATATTCGGATATGTAGATTTCCTTCTCTGTAACCGACTCTGTGTAACCCTAGCCTCCTCCGGTGTCTATATAAACCGGAGGGTTTAGTCCGTAGGACAACAACAATCATAATCATAGGCTAGCTTCTAGGGTTTAGCCTCTACGATCTCGTGGTAGATCAACTCTTGTAATACTCATATCATCAAGATCAATCAAGCGGGAAGTAGGGTATTACCTCCATCGAGAGGGCGAACCTGGGTAAAACATCGTGTCCCCTGCCTCCTGTTACCATTAGCCTTAGACGCACAGTTCGGGACCCCCTACCCGAGATCCGCCGGTTTTGACACCGACATTGGTGCTTTCATTGAGAGTTCCACTGTGTCATCGCTGTAAGGCTTGATGGCTCCTTCGACCATCTTCAACGATGCGGTCCAGGGGGAGGTTTTCCTTCCCGGACAGATCTTCGTATTCGGCGGCCGTCTTTGCAGGCCAACTCAGCAGCCATCTGGAGCAGATCGATAGCTACGCCCCTGGCCATCAGGTCAGGTTTGGAAGCTTAAACTATACTGCCGACATCCGCGGAGACTTGATCTTCGACGGATTCAAGCCCATGCCTGGCACGCCGAACGGTCACGACCGGCATGACTTTGATCTACCGTCGGGCAGTATTCGGGAGATCGCGCCTGCAGTGGCACTGGGAATCAATCCGGAGTAGATCGTGCCTTCCGAGGGCGGGTGGATGGACCCCGCCACGGAAGCCGCACACTCATTGGCGTTGGAGCCGAACACTGACGCCACCTCCTGTGAGGGTGGTGTCATCGGACCCTCGGACTCGTCTCTGGCCACAGGATCCGAACCGCGTGCGTCCGTGCCTATCGAATCTGATTGGGCACCGGTCATGGAGTTCACCACCGCGGATATTTTTCAGCACTCACCCTTGGGTGATGTGCTGAACCATTAAAGTCTCTTTCCTTGTTAGGAGATTCTTGGCCGAACTATGTCCGGCTCGAGTGGGGAGCGGACGACGAAGAAATTTTTCTCCCACCCACCACCCACTTTATAGCAACAGTCGATGACTTAACCAACGTGCTTGACTTTGACTCCGAAGACATCGATGATATGGACGACAATGCAGGAGAAGAACAGGAACCACCGCCCATAGGGCGCTGGACTGCCACCTCATCATATGATATTTTACATGGTGGACACCCCTAAAGAAAACAATGGCGACGAGGCAATGGAAGATAACCCCTTGGGGAAGCAATCTAGACACCGGCGTCATCGGCGCCGCTCCAAGCCCCGCCATAGCAAAAATAGCGATACCGGCACAAGAGATAACAATCCGGATGGTGCCGAAGGCGAAGAGAATCCTGCCCAACCAGGCTTTGAGCAGGCCGAGCAAGAGGATGGGCTAGCTACCCTAAAGAACAGGCAACTGATGGAGAATCAGAGGACGATAATTACATGCCTCTCTCCGAAGACGAAGTAAGCCTCGGCGACGAAGAATTCATCGTGCCTGAGGATCCCGTCGAGCAGGAGTGCTTCAAACGCCGGCTTATAGCCATTGCAAAAAACCTGAAGAAAAAGCAGCAGCAGCTTCAAGCTGATCAAGATCTGCTTACTGACAGATGGACCGAGGTCCTGGCTGACAAGGAATACGGACTCGAGCGCCCTAGCAAAAGCTACCCAAAGCGCAGGGTGCTACCTCAACTCGAGGAAGAGGCTTTAAAGACCACGCTACCAGCGCATGATGCGGTTGACCGGCCACCCCGTGGCCGTGACAAAACGGCGTACCATCCTGAAGCCCAGACCGCACCCCGTGGCCAATCAAACAATAACGCTAAGGCCCGGGGCTACACGAAGGACCTGCGAGATGTATTGGAAAACAAAGCAGGACAGTCAAGATTGATCTACGGATCACGCGAGGCGCCACAAGACATAGCGATGACCCAAATCACGCATGGTACAATAAACCAAAGTCTGGCGGGCCGAATACAATAGACGGATTCATTTGAAACACGTCGGGATGTAGCCCGGCATAGGCGCCAAGACACCCCTATGCTTCACTCATGAAGTTATGGATCATGAATTCCCGAAGGGGTTAAACCGTAAATATTGAATCATATGATGGCACAACAGACCCAGCGGTATGGATCAAGATTTTCTTCTCCACATCCACATGGCCCAGCGATAACTTACATGCCATAAAGTACCTACCACTTAAGCTCAAAGGACCGGCTCGGCACTGGCTGAATAGCCTACCAGCAAGCTCCATTGGCAGTTGGGAGGATCTGGAAGACGCGTTCCTCAATAACTTCCAGGGCACTTATGTGCGACCACCGGATGCTGATAACTTAAGTCACATAACACAACAGCCCGGAGAGTCAGCCAGGAAATTCTGGACTCGGTTCCTAACAAAAAAGAACCAAATTGTCGACTGTCCGGATGCCGAAGCCTTAGCTGCCTTCAAGCACAACATCCGCGACGAATGGCTCGCCCGACATCTCGGCCAAGAGAAGCCAAAGTCCATGGCAGCCCTCACGACACTCATGACCCGCTTCTGTGCAGGCGAGGACAGCTGGCTGGCTCGTAGCAACATCACACCCAAAAACTTAGGCGATTGAGACGCCAGGGATAGCAACAGCAAGCCGCGACGGAATAGACACAAGCGTCGCAATAATGGCGACAACACCGAAGACACGGCAGTCAATGCCGGATTCAGAGGCTTTAAATCCGGACAGCGGAAAAAGCCATTCAAAAGAAACAGTCCGAGCTCGTCTAGTTTGGACCGCATACTCGATCGCTCATGTCAAATTCACGGCATCCACGATAAACTAGCCAACCACACCAACAGGGAATGTTGGGTGTTTAAACAGGCCGGCAAGTTGAATGCCGAAAACAAGGAAAAGGGGCTGCATAGCAACGACGACGAGGAGCCCCAACCGCCGAACACGGGAGGACAGAAGAAATTCCCTCCCCAAGTGAAAATAGTGAATATGATACTCATAACCCATATCCCCAAGCGGAACGCAGGCGTGCACTAAGGGACGTCTATGCGATGGAGCCAGTGGCCCCAAAATTCAACCCATGGTCCTCTTGTCCGATCACTTTCGATTGCAGGGACCATCCTACCAGCATCCGTCATGGCGGTTCGGCCGCATTGGTCCTTGACCCCATCATCGACGGATTCCATCTCACACGAGTCCTCATGGGCCGGTGGCAGCAGCCTTTAACCTGCTCTATCGGATCTGATGTGCAAAATGGGCATCGACCCCTCAAGGATCAAGCCCACAAAAACCACCTTCAAGGGTGTCATACCCGATGTGGAGGCCCGTTGTACGGGCTCAATCACATTGGAAGTGGTCTTCGGATCTCCGGACAATTTCCGAAGCGAGGAGTTAATCTTCGACATCGTCCCCTTCCGCAGTGGCTATCATGCACTACTCGGACGAACCGCATTTGCCAAATTCAATGCGGTACCGCATTATGCATACCTCAAGAACAAAATGCTGGGACCTCGCGGGGTTATTATAGTTAATGGAAACACAGAGCGCTCGCTCCGCACGGAGGAGCACACTGCGGCCCTCGCGGCGGAAGTACAAAACAGCCTTCTTAGGCAAACAGCCAACTCGGCGATCAATAACTGATGTCTACTACGCAACCTTCTTCTTGTAGACGTTGTTGGGCCTGCAAGTGCACAGGTTTGTAGGACAGTAGCAAATTTCCCTCAAGTGGATGACCTAAGGTTATCAATCCGTGGGAGGCGTAGGATGAAGATGGTCTCTCTCAAACAACCCTGCAACAAAATAACAAAGAGTCTCTTGTGTCCCCAACACACCCAATACAACGGTAGATTGTATAGGTGCACTAGTTCGTCGAAGAGATGGTGATACAAGTGCAATATGGATGGTAGATATAGGTTTTTGTAATCTGAAATAATAAAAACAGCAAGGTAACAAGTAATAAACATGAGCGTAAACAGTATTTCAATGATAGGAAACAAGGCCTAGGGTTCATACTTTCACTAGTGCAAGTTCTCTCAACAATAATAACATAGATAGATCATATAAAAATCCCTCAACATGCAACAAAGAGTCACTACAAAGCCACTAATAGCGGAGAACAAACGTAGAGATTATGGTAGGGTACGAAACCACCTCAAAGTTATTCTTTCCAATCAATCCGGTGGGCTATTCCTATAAGTGTCACAAACAGCCCTAGAGTTTGTACTAGAATAACACCTTAAGACACAAATCAACCAAAACCCTAATGTCACCTAGATACTCCATTGTCACCTCAAGTATCCGTGGGCATGATTATACGATATGCATCACACAGTCTCAGATTCATCCAACCAACATAAAAAGTACTTCAAAGAGTGCCCCAAAGTTTACTGGGAGAGTCAAGAACGTGTGCCAACCCCTATGCATAGGTTCATGGGTGGAACCCGCAAGTTGGTCACCAAAACATACATCAAGTGGCACGTGATATCCCATTGTCACCACAGAGATAAACACGGCAAGACATACATCAAGTGTTCTCGTAAAAGACTCAATCCGATAAGATAACTTCAAAGGGGAAACTCAATTCATCACAAGAGAGTAGAGGGGGAGAAACATCATAAGATCCAACTACAATAGCAAACCTCGGGATACATCAAGATCGTGCCATAGAGGGAACACGAGAGAGAACATGAGAGAGAGAGAGATCAAACACAAAGCTACTGGTACATACCCTCAGCCCCGAGGGTGAACTACTCCCTCCTGCGTCATGGAGGCGCCGGGATGATGAAGATGGCACCGGTGATGGGTTCCCCTCTAGCAAGGTGTCGGAGCGGGCTCCGAGAGGTTTTGGTGGCTCTGAGAGGCTTCTTGTTGGCGGAACTCCCGATCTAATCTCTTTGTTGGAAGTTTTAGGGTACGTAGGTATATATGGGTGAAAGGAGTACGTCGGTGGAGCTACGGGGGCCCCACGAGGCAGGGGGCGCGCCCGGGGGGTGGGCGCACCCCCCACCCTCGTGAGAACCTCCCGTATTTCCTGACGTGCACTCCAAGTCCATCGGGTGGCTTTCCTTCCAAAAATAACTTCTCCAGTTGATTTCGTTCCGTTTTGACTTCGTGTGATATTCCTTTTCCTCGAAACACTGAAATAGGCATAAAACAGCAAATCTGGGTTGGGCCTCCGGTTAATAGGTTAGTCCCAAAAATAATATAAAAGTGGAAAATAAAGCCCAATATTGCCTAAAACAGTAGATAATATAGGATGGAGCAATCAAAAATTAAGATACATTGGAGACGTATCAATAACCCAGATACTGATGTCTACTACACAACCTTCTTCTTGTAGACGTTGTTGGGCCTGCAAGTGCACAGGTTTGTAGGACAAGATGCAAATTTCCATCAAGTGGATGACCTAAGGTTTATCAATCCATGGGAGGCGTGGGATGAAGATGGTCTCTCTCAAACAACCCTGCAACCAAATAACAAAGAGTCTCTTGTGTCCCCAACACACCCAATACAATGGTAAATTGTATAGGTGCACTAGTTCGGTGAAGAGATGGTGATACAAGTGCAAAATAGATAGTAGATATAGGTTTTTGTAATCTGAAAATATAAAAACAGCAAGGTAACTAATGATAAAAATGAGCGTAAATGGTATTGCAATGCTAGGAAACAAGGCATAGGGTTCATACTTTCGCTAGTGCAAGTTCTCTCAACAATAATAACATAGATAGATCATATAACAATCCCTCAACATGCAACAAAGAGTCACTCCAAAGCCACTAATAGCGGAGAACAAGCGTAGAGATTATGGTAGGTGCTGAAACCACCTCAAAAGTTATCCTTTTTATCGACCTATTCAAGAGTTCGTAGTAAAATAACATAGCGCTATTCTTTCCGCTCGATCCATCATAGAGTTCATACTAGAATAACACCTTAAGACACAAATCAACCAAAACCCTAATGTCACCTAGATACTCCATTGTCACCTCAAGTATCCGTGGGCATGATTATACGATATGCGTCACACAATCTCAAATTCATCCAACCAACACAAAGTACTTCAAAGAGTGCCCCAAAGTTTCTACCGGAGAGTCAAGAAAACGTGTGCCAACCCCTATGCATAGGTTCATGGGCGGAACCCACAAGTTGGTCACCAAAACATACATCAAGTGGCACATGATATCCCATTGTCACCACAGATAAACACAGCAAGACATACATCAAGTGTTCTCAAATCAAAGACTCAATCCGATAAGATAACTTCAAGAGGCAAACACAATTCATCACAAGAGAGTAGAGGGGGAGAAACATCATAGGATCCAACTATAATAGCAAAGCTCGCGATATAGCAAGATCGTGCCATAGAGAGTACACGAGAAAGAGAGATCAAACACATAGCTACTGGTACATACCCTCAGCCCCGAGGGTGAACTACTCCCTCCTCGTCATGGATAGCGTCGGGATGATGAAGATGGCCACCGGTGATGGGTTCCCCCTCGGCGTGGTGCGGAGCGGGCTCCCAGGAGGTTTTGGTGGCTCTGAGAGGCTTGCGGCGGCGGAACTCCCGATCTATCTAGGCGAAAGAAGTCGGTCAGGAGGTGCTCGAGGGGCCCACGAGACAGGGGGGCGCCCAGTAGGGGGGGCGCGCCCCCCTATCTCCTGGCCTCCTCGAGGATCTTCTGACGCGAACTCCAAGTTTCCAGGATCATATTCTTCCCAAAAATAACGCTGCCGAAGGTTTCATTCCGTTTGGACTCCGTTTGATATTCCTTTTCTTCAAAATACTGAAACAGGCAATAAAACAGCAATATGTGCTGGGCCTCAGGTTAATAGGTTAGTCCCAAAAGTAATATAAAAGTGTATAATAAAGCCCGTAATCATTCAAAATAGATAATAAAATAGCATGAATGCTTCATAAATTATAGATACGTTGGAGACGTGACAAGCATCTAAGCTTAATTCCTGCTCGTCCTCGAGTAGGTAAATGATAAAAGAAAGAATTTATGAAGTGTGAATGGTAGAAGGTGCACAAGTTTGATCAATGATAATTTCAATCACCTTTTCTAGCATGATAATATGTCATAACAATATTTCATCTCATAAAACTTATTACGATAAAGTAACAAGCAATTCACATGTCAAAGCATAGACCATAAACTTTCTTGAAAACTAGCAAACTTCGTTCTCAGTCATCAAACAATTGCAATTGATCTTATTTTCAGGAATAGCAAACTTCACATACTCAACTATCATATAGTCTTCTACAATTTCTAACACTCACGCAATACTAATGGTTATGAAGTTTCAACCAGACACTGGGAAAGATAGGGGCTTATAGTGTTGCCTCCCAATGTATTCACCTTTGGGTGATGTCAACAATAATAGTTCATCCTAACTTACATCCAATTGGATATATATATCAGGATCTTCCCAACACAGGTGCTTGCCAAAGGATAAAATGAAAAAGGGAAAGGTGAAGATCACCTTGACTCTTGCATAAAAGTAAAAGACATAAAGTAAAAGATAGGCCCTTCGCAGACCAGGCAGAGGTTTTCATGCGCTTTTAGGGTTGGATGCACAAAATCTTAATGCGAAAGAATGTCACTTTATATTGCCACTTGTATATGGACCTTTATTATGCAGTCCGTCGCTTTTATTGCTTCCATAACAAGATCGTATAAAGCTATTTTCTTCACACCAAAAGATCATACATATTTAAAGAGCAATTTTATTGCTAGCACCGATGACAACTTACTTGAAGGGTCTTACTCAATCCATAGGTAGGTATGGTGGACTCTCATGGCAAAAACTGGGTTTAAGGATATTTGGAAGCACAAGTAGTATCTCTACTTGGTGCAAGGAATTTTGGCTAGCATGAGGGGAAAAGGCAAGCTCAACATGTTTGAATGATCCATGACAATATACTTTAACTGAGATGTGCGAAAACATAACCCATTACGTTGTCTTCCTTGTCCAACATCAACTCTTTAGCATGTCATACTTAATGAGTGCTCCCAATTATAAAAGATGTCTAGGATAGTGTATTTATATGTGAAATCTCTTTTCCTTCAATATTCTTTCATGAATTGTTCAAACCAATACGATGCTTGTTAACCTTCAATAAATTTACAACCTCTACCTCTTAGATGTGAAGTCAATAATCCCCATGCGATAAGCAAATGAGGCATATATAATTTCATATTTATGACATTCAACTCATTCAACCATTTACTCATAGGATATAAGTGAAGCACATGAGTAAATGACAAACTACTCCAAAAAGATATAAGTAAAGATCAATAAGTAGCTAAATAATTATGTAACTATGTGAAGACTCTCTCTCATTAAATAATTTCAGATCTTGGTATTGTATTCAAACAGCAAGCAAAGCAAAATAAAATGACATTGCAAGGATAGCACGACTGATGTGAAGAAGCAAAAACTTAGGCTCAACCGATACTAACCGATAGTTGTTGAAGGAAAAAGGTGGGATGCCTAACGGGGCATCCCCAAGCTTAGATGCTTGAGACTTCGTGAAATATTATCTTGGGGTGCCTTGGGCATCCCCAATCTTGAACTTTTGTGTCTCCTTAATTCCTCTCACATCATGGTTTCTCTTTTTATCAAAAGCTTCATCCACACCAAACTCAACAAGAACTCGTGAGATAGGTTAGTATAAACCAATGCAATACCTTATCATTTTCTACTGTAACAAATCACTAAAATTATTATTCAACATTGCATACTAAATGCCTCTGCATATTTAAAACTCCTATCCTCAAATAGAATAATTAAACAAGCAAACATATGCAAACAATGCAAACATAACAGGAATCTGCCAAAACAGTACAGTCTGTAAAGAATGCAAGAGTATCAATACTTCCCTAACTCCAAAAATTATGAGAGAAAATTCCCACTGTAGTAAATTTATCAGAGCTCATCATTCAAAAGGTTTCATCATTATATCATGCTCTGAATTTTCTAGGGAATTTTTGCAACAGCGGTAAAATTTCTGTTTCCAAACAGCAACATGTATACTAGCAAAATAAGCATGGTAAAGGCTATCCTTGACATTTTTATTGAAACTAAAGATGCAAAACATTATTATAAATAACATCAAGGTAATACTAACAAAAGAAAATGACGCTCCAAGCAAAACACATATCATGTGGCGAATAAAAATATAGCTCCAAGTAAAGTTGCCGATGAACGAAGATTTAAAGAGGGATGCCTTCCGGGCATCCCCAAGCTTAGGCTCTTGGTTGTCCTTGAATATTGCCTTGGGGTGCCTTGGGCATCCCCAATCTTAGTATCTTGCCACTCCTTATTCCATAGTCCATCGAATCTTTACCCAAAACATGAAAACTTCACAACAGAAAACTCAACAGAAAACTCGTAAGCTCCGTTAGTATAAGAAAATAAAACAACCACTTAGGTACTGTAATGAACTCATTCTAAATTCATATTGGTGTAATATATACTGTAATCCAACTTATCTATGGTTCATACCCTCCGTTACTACTCATAGATTCATCAAAATAAGCAACCAACACATAGAAAACAGAATCTGTCAAAAACAGAACAGTCTGTAGTAATCTATATCAAACGTATACTTATGGAACTCCAAAAATCCTACCAAATTAGGAAGTCCTAAGAAATTTTTGTAACAATCCAGAGCAAAAAGAATCAGATCAGAAGCACGTTTCTGTGAATTAAAAAAATAATTTACTGGGTGCAAAAGTTTCTGATTCTCAGCAGGATCAACACAACTATCACCGTAAGCTATCCTAAAGGTCTTACTTGGCACTTTATTGAAACAAAAGCTATAGAACATGATTACTACAGTAGCATAATCATGTGAACACACAAAAATAGTAAGGATAAATATTGGGTTGTCTCCCAACAAGCGCTTTTCTTTAATGCCTTTCTAGCTAGGCATGATGATGACAATGATGCTCACATAAAAGATAAGAATTGAAACATAACGGAGCATCATGAAGCATATGACTAGCACATTTAAGCCTAACCAACTTCCTATGCATAGGGATTTTGTGAGCAAACAACTTATGGGAACAATAATCAACTAGCATAGGAAGGCAAAACAAGCATAAGTTCAAAACTTGAAGCACATAGAGAGGAAACTTGATATTATTGCAATTCCTACAAGCATATGTTCCTCCATCATAATAATTTTCAGTAGCATCATGAATGAATTCAACAATATAACCAGCACCTAAAGCATTCTTTTCATGATCTACAAACATAGAAATTTTACTACTCTCCACATAAGCAAAATTCTTCTCATTTGGAATAGTGGGAGTATCATAAGAGACTTGAACACTAAAAATTGTTTCCACATTTAAAGAGTAATGTTCAGAAAAAGGGTAATCATAATCATGACAAGATTTGTAAATATAATCATCACTACTTTTTATAGCATAAGTTTCATCACAATAATCATCATAAGTAGCAACTTCGTTCTCATCATAATCGATTGAAACCTCTCCCAAGATAGTGGAATCACTAAATAAAGTTGACACTCTTCCAAATCCACTTTCGTATTCATCACAATAAAATTCAACATCCTCCAAAATATTTTGATAACTACTTCCTAAAGTTGACACTCTTCCGAACCCACTTTTATCAATATAATCATCATAAATAGGAGGCATACTATCATCAAAATAAATTTGCTCATCAAAGCTTGGGGGACAAAATATATCATATTAATCAAACATAGCTTCCCCAAGCTTGTGGCTTTGCATATAATTAGCATCATGGATATTCAAGGAATTCATACTAACAACATTGCAATCATGCTCATCATACAAAGATCTAGTACCAAACATTTTAATGCATTCTTCTTCTAGCACTTGAGCACAATTTTCCTTTGCATCATACCCATGAAATATATTAAAAAGATGAAGCGTATGAGACAAACTCAATTTCATTTTTTTGTAATTTTTCTTTTATAAACTAAACTAGTGATAAAACAAGAAACAAAAAGATTCGATTGCAAGATCTAAAGATATACCTTCAAGCACTCACCTCCCGACAGCGGCGCGATAAAGAAGAGCTTAGTTGACGGGGTGTGAGTGCCGCTTACCTAGCCTCCCCGGCAACGGTGCCAGAAAAGAGCTTGGTGTCGACTACAGAACCTTCTTCTTGTAGACGTTGTTGGGCCTGCAAGTGCACAGGTTTGTAGGACAGTAGAAAATTTCCCTCAAGTGGATGACCTAAGGTTTATCAATGCATGGGAGGCGAGGATGAAGATGGTCTCTCTCAAACAACCCTGCAACAAAATAACAAAAGAGTCTCTTGTGTCCCCAACACACCCAATACAATGGTAAATTGTATAGGTGCACTAGTTCGCCGAAAGAGATGGTGATACAAGTGCAAAATAGATAGTAGATATAGGTTTCTGTAATCTAAAAATATAAAAACAGCAAGGTAACTAATGATAAAAGTGAGCGTAAATGGTATTGCAATGCTAGGAAACAAGGCATAGGGTTCATACTTTCGCTAGTGCAAGTTCTCTCAACAATAATAACATAGATAGATAATATAACAATCCCTCAACATGCAAAAAAGAGTCACTCCAAAGCTACTAATAGCGGAGAACAAACATAGAGATTATGGTAGGGTACGAAACCACCTCAAAGTTATCCTTTTTGATCGATCTATTCAAGAGTTCGTAGTAAAATAACATAGAGTTATTCTTTCCGCTCGATCCATCATAGAGTTCATACTAGAATAACACCTTAAGACACAAATCAACCAAAACCCTAATGTCACCTAGATACTCCTTTGTCACCTCAACTATCCGTGGGCATGATTATACGATATGCGTCACACAATCTCAAATTCATCCAACCAACACAAAGTACTTCAAAGAGTGCCCCAAAGTTTCTACCGGAGAGTCAAGAAAACGTGTGCCAATCCCTATGCGTAGGTTCATGGGCGGAACCCGCAAGTTGGTCACCAAAACATACATCAAGTGGCACGTGATATCCCATTGTCACCACAGATAAACACAGCAAGACATACATCAAGTGTTCTCAAATCAAAGACTCAATCCGATAAGATAACTTCAAGAGGCAAACTCAATTCATCACAAGAGAGTAGAGGGGGAGAAACATCATAAGATCCAACTATAATAGCAAAGCTCACGATACACCAAGATTGTGCCATAGAGAGAACACATAGAGAGAGAGAGAGAGAGAGATCAAACACATAGCTACTGGTACATACCCTCACCCGAGGGTGAACTACTCCCTCCTCTCGTCATGGATAGCGCCGGATGATGAAGATGGCCACCAGTGATGGGTTCCCCCCTCCGATAGGGTGCTTGGAACGAGGCTCATGAGAGAGTTTTTGGTGGCTACTGAGGCTTGCGGCGGCGGAACTCCCGATCTATATTCTCCGTGGATGTTTTTAGGCACGTGGGACTATATAGGCGAAAGAAGTCGGTCGGGGAGGTGCTCGAGGGGCCCACGAGACAGGGGTGCACCCAGAGGGGGCGGCGCCCCATATCTCCTGGTCTCCTTGAGGATCTTGACATGAACTCCAAGTTTCGGGATCATATTCTTCCCAAAAATAACGTTGCGAAGGTTTCATTCTGTTTGGACTCTGCTTGATATTCCTTTTCTTTGAAATCTTTGAAGCAGCAATAAAGCGACAATATGAAATATGGGCCTCCGGTTAATAGGTTAGTCCCAAAAGTAATATAAAAGTGTATAATAAAGCCCATAATCATTCAAAACAGATAATAAAATAGCATGAATGCTTCGTAAATTATAGATACGTTGGAGACGTATCAGATACCGTCAAGCCCACCCACCACCCACTTCGTAGCCACTGTTGATGATTTAACCGACATGCTCGACTTCAACTCCGAAGACATCGACGGTATGGACGCCGATGCAGGAGACGACCAAGAACCAGCACCTACGTGGCACTTTGGAAGGCCACCTGCATCGTCACGACATATACATGGTGGACACCCCAAAAAGAAGGGAATGGCGATGGAACAACGGAGGATGACCCTCCAAGAAGCAGCCTAAGCACCAGCTACAACAAGGCCGCTCTAAATCCCGCCAAAGCAAAAACGGTGATTCCGCACAGAGATAATAACACCCCTGGACAGTGTCGAAGACAACCCCTCCGGCAGGATTCAGACGGGAGGATGGAGAAGCCAGCCCTCATGAGAGAGCGGGCAGAGAGGTAGAGGACGATAATTACATGCCTCCCTCCAAGAAGGCGAGGCAAGCCTCGGCGGACAATTTAATTTGTCGTGCCTGAGGATCCTGGCCGAACAAGAGCGTTTCAAACGCAGGCTTATAGCCACGGCGAGCAGCCTCAAGAAAAAACAACAACAGCTTAGAGCTGACTCAAGACTTGCTAGCCGACGGATGGACTGAAGTCCTTGTGGCGAAGAGTCTGAACTTCAACGCCCCTCCAAGAGCTACCCAAAGCGCAGGCTGCTACCCCGATTAGAGGAGGAAGCACCTAAACCTACATCACCGACGCCGCATTACCGACCGGCCAAGCCACCTCGTGGCATGACGAAGAGCCTCTCGGCCCCTCCACTCAAGCCGCACCCGGCGTCGCTCAAAGAATACCAAGGCATGGGGAAACGCGCCCGCACTGCGAGATATATTGGAGGATAGGGCAAAGGCAAACAAGATCGATCTACGGATCACATGGGCGCCCCATGACACGTGATTTACAACCGTCATGCCGGATATGGTAAATCCGGTAGGGCGAACACAATAGACAAAGCTCATTTGAGCTACGTCGTGATATAGCCCAAGATGCAGGCGCCGCACACCCACTATGCTTCACGGATGAAGTAATGGATCATCAAATCCCGAGGGTTTCAAACCCGTAAACATTGAATCATCACGATGGCACAACAGATCCTGCGGTATGGATCGAGGATTATCTTCTTCATATCCACATGGCCCGGTGATGATCTACACGCCATCAAATACCTCCCACTCAAACTTAAAGGACCAGCTCGGCATTGGCTTAACGACTTGCCACAGAGTCAATTGGTTGTTGGGAGGACACGGAAACCGCATTCCTCGACAATTTCCAGGCACCTATGTGCGACCACCGGAAGCCGATGACCTAAGCCACATAATTGAGGAGCGGAGGAATCGGCCGGACAATTCGGACACGGTTCCTAACCAAGAAAAATCAAATATTCGACTATCCCGGGATGCAAGAGGCCCTTGCAGCCTTCAAACATAACATCCGTGACGAGTGGCTTGCCGGCACCTAGGATAGGAAAAAGCCGAAATCTATGGCAGCCCTCACAACAATCATGACCCGCTGCGGGAGAAGACAGCTGGCTAGCTCGTGGTAATAACATGACCAAGAGCCACAGTAACTCGGATACCAAGGACAAGAATGGCGTAATCGCGTTAACAAGCACAAGCGCCCGCATTAACGGGCGACAATGCCGAGGATATGGCAGTTAATGCCGGATTGAGGCTCTAAACCCGGTCGTGAGAAAAAGCCATTTAAAAGAAATACTCCGGCCCGTCCGGTTTGGACCGAATACTCGATCGCTTCGTGCGGATACACAAAGACTTCAAAACTAGCCAATCACACCAACAGGGATTGTTGGGTGTTCAAGCAGGCAGGCAAGTTAAGTGCCGAAAATAGAGACAAGGGGCTGCATAGCAATGACGAGGAGGAGCCCCGGCCGCCGAACAATAGGGGACAGAAAGGCTTCCCCCCACAAGTGCGGACGGTGAACATGATATACGCAACCCACATACCCAAAAGGGAGCGGAAGCATGCACTCAGGGACGTATATGCGTTGGAGCCAGTCGCCCCAAAGTTCAACCCGTGGTCCTCCCGCCCGATCACTTTTGATCGAGGACCACCCCACTAGCATCCGCCATGGCGGATTCGGCCGCATTGGTTCTAGACCCAATTATTGACGGATTTCACCTCACTAGAGTCCTTATGAATGACGGCAATGAGCCTGAACACGCTTTTATCAGATACATGAAAAATGGGCATAGATCCCTCAAGGATTAAACCCACAAAGACGACCTTTAAAGGCGTCATCCCAGGTGTAGAGGCCAACTGTACAGGCTCAGTTACTGTTGGGGATATAACTATTTGTGTAAGCCGCCCAGGAGGGGCCGGGTTACGCAAAGAGGATTCACCAGAAAGAAGCCCAAGACCAAGCATGAAGATGGCGGTTCAATAAAGGGCCTAAGGCCCACAGGCGACTTAAGGCCCGTTGTAATAAACCGCCACAATGGCATGACTTGTATCATAAGGTAGATTTAACTAGTCACCGAGCCGGACATTGTTTATAAGCCGGCCGGGACTCTGTAAGCCGCAGGACGTCGACCCGTGTATATAAGGGGACGACCCGCTGGCGGCTTAGGGCAAGAAACAACCCATCGAGAGCCGGGCATAGCGTATCTCGCTCCCTGGTCATCGAAACATCAAGCAATACCAACCCAACTAGACGTAGGCTTTCCTTCACCGCAAGGGGCCGAACTAGTATAAAACCTCTCGTGTCCCTTTGTCCCGATTAACCCCTTTAAGCTTCCCTGTTGCGATGGCTCCACGACTAAGTCCTTGCACAGACATCTACCGTGACAAATCCACGACGGTTAGGCGCCACCGTGGGGCTAAGCGCACGGTGGATTTGATTTCTTGAAGGGCAGCTTCAAGGGCTCAAGGATCTGTGATGGGCCGGATGACCAAGAGTCGTCAGCGGCAAGATCTACATCGACACCGAAGGCTGGGGCCCGACGCCGACTCAATTGAGTACGGGTACCGGTCCCCTTTGGCGGAATCCACGTCTTCATCGGCCGGATTGGTGAGCCGGGCCTCGAACTGGACAATCCGACCTCGTCGAGACGGCTCAGCGTGCGAGACCCGCCCGACCTCAACCCGTCATGAAGCGTGCCTTCGTGGGCTGTGTCCACGGAGAAGAACTTCCTGAAGGACCTAAAGATGGTGGTGAGACAGCCGTCCCCTCGGATGATGATTCGTCCGCCGGTTCAATAGATTCTTTATATCAATTCCAAGAGGGCATGCTTGGGGGCTGTTCTGATGACTCTAGTACTCCGGACTTCTATGAGCCGCCAAGCTGGGCAGGAGTCTTCATGGCTAGTACTCAACCCGGTCAAAACTCGTGGTACTGCAACAAATAATAACGTCCGGGTCAGAGCAGCAGGCGAGGGAGGCCATGTCGCCCGCCCGCCAAAAAGTCTTGATGGATCTTATGGATAAGTTGACGGCCCTGTTAACCGCCACGGTTATTCCTGCAAATCAAGATGAGCATAACGCGGAGGTGGCAAAGGTGCATGAGGAGATAGCCCGAGCCAAGGAGGCCTTGGCAGCTGAGGACACCAGGTTAGCTACGGAGCGGGCGGCTTTGGACGACGCAGCACAGCTGACTCAATCAGGAGGCTTTCCAGCTTAATTTGAGTCTGAACGCGTCTAATGAGGTCATGAGGAGGAGACATCAGAAAACCCAGTCCCGTTTGCCTCCGGTTTACGATCATCGGAATCTTTTCACTACACCCAGTGCTGGTCCTAGCAACCCACCCGAAGCCAATCAGTTTATGACACCTGGAGCTGGGGGACCGGTTCAGCCCCGAGAGATGGCACCTCCTCACGGGAGTATGGCCCCGCCCCGCTACGTAACAATACCACCAGGTCACTTCTCCAACCCCATGGAGAACTTGATAGCAGCGTCAGCGCGTTTGGCGGCTCTTCCAGTGGACGGTGATAACCCGACAGCGGTGGAGACTCGAAGGGTCAGAGATCTTATTCAGACGGACTTGGCGCAGCAAGAGACCTATTCTTACAGCAGGGACCGGATTCATTCAACTCCTCCGCCCTGGCTAGCACCTCGTCAAAACCGGAGTCCGAGTTACAGCAGGCACATGGAGTCAGAAGCTTTGTCAAGCAACGCCCAGCGTCGTAACCAGCCCGGTGGTTATAACCCGGTGCAAGACCGAATACGTCAGGAGGACGAGCAGGCGGCTCGGCTAGAGGCTCAGCAGGCGGCATATCAAGGTCTCCCAGAATATCCGACGACTTCTGTTGGAGCAGGAGTGGCCACTAGAACCGGTGGTGTCCCTTGTTTGGTGTCGGCTCTGCGGGATGTACGTCTGCCCAAGGATTTCAAGGGACCTCGAAAGGTGCCGAATTACACGGCCGACTTATAGCCCGTGGCATGGATCGAAAGTTACGAGATGGCCATGGAGCTATTGGAGGTCAGCGATGCAGCAATGGCTAAGTACTTCACTATGATATTAGATGGAACGGCCCGGTCTTGGTTAAAGGGTTTGCCGCCCAATTCCATTAGCTCATGGGCGTAGCTAAAGGCCCGGTTTATCCGTAACTTCAAGGACACTTGCAAGCAGACTATGTCAATTGTGGACTTGACCAATTGTAAGTAGGAGGAAGGTGAATCCACAACTCATTGGGTGCGTCGGGTCAAGGAAATAATACACTCATCTCATAAGATGGATGCCGGTTCTGCGGTCCTTATGTTGGAGAAGAATTGTCGCTTGAGTCAAGAGGCAGAAGTCGGGCGCCTTTAAGCATGATTGCAATGATATGGGTACTGATGGCGGCCTTAGTCAAATACGCCGATTCTGATAGTACCAAGGATCCCGCGTCTGATGAGGAAAAGACGGGGAAGGGAAAGAAGAACGGCAATGGAAAAGGTCAGCAGCATAACCCGGCAAGTCAAGGAGGGAACAAGCGTAAGGCGGAGAGTAACCCGGAGTTTGTGGCCAATGCCAATGTACAAGGTAACAACCAGAAACGTAAGGGAAGACCGCCCCCTCAGTCTGGCGGCTCAGGCCCATCTCTTGAGCAGCTTCTCAATGAGCCTTGCCCAAGACACGGCACTCGGGAACGACCCGCCACCCACTTATGGAAAGACTGCGTGATCATGAAGGCTTTAAAGAATTCCAACATGTTTGATGGCAATCACGGATCAGGCGGTGGCTCAGGGGCCGGTGGCTTTCATGGCCCGGGTGGCAGTTCAAGTTCCGGCTTTCAGGGAGGTCAAGGTGGCTATAATCAGCAAAGAACTCCAAATCAAGGGGGACAGCAGCAGCAGCAGTCAGGTTATCAGAGCCATCCAAAGCAGCTTAATGGTGGGCAATACCATGTGTTCACCACTAATTTGTGCAAACGTGACAAGAAGGTTCACAAGAGGGCAGTCAATTCTGTTGAGCTGGTAGTTCCCCGTTATTTGTGGTGGTCAGAACAGCCCATCATCTGGAGCAGGGAAGATCACCCCCTCCGGGTTGATAACCCGGTCAGTTGGCCTTGGTGGTAGCACCTCAGGTTGGTAGATATAAATTCACTAAGGTACTCATGGACGGAGGAAGCAGCATCAATATTCTCTATTATGAGACCTTTTGTAATATGAACAAGGGTGTCCCGATCTTTCGAAAGGTTCTGATAACTCTCGATTTGGTGGAAACTTGACACAACTCGATCCGGCTTCCGAACAACACGTTCTGAACCCCGCAATCGCAGCACCACGTCTCCTCTGGTTATCGACCGGCGACGCATGGTCGACCTCGCCAAGAAGGCTAATCCTTGCCTGCGAATCGAAGAACACAAGCAAGAACAAGAAAGAATGCAACCAAATTGCAGATGTAAGATTAATCTCACGAAGTTGGGGTCTCACAAACCGATGAACGGCAAAACTGTTCTTGACAGAATAATCTAAACAAAACCCGACCCTAACCTAAGCACCGGCGGCTGTAAATATGGTCTAGGGTTAAGCAAGGACCCTCTGGTCACGCCCCTAATTGGGCTCAAAAAGATACATGGCCCAAAGGCCAAAAACGGTGACGTAGCACCGAGACTGATTCTGGGCGTCTTTTGTTTCGATGATTCCCGTTGATTCAGGAGGAATTTGACCATGGGACCAGCGCCATTGGATAGGTTATCTTCTCAGCTATCCGTGCATATACAGAACGTCCAAAACCGAGCCCGTATACGACCTGGACAACCGTTTTAGTGCAGACTGCTCCTGGACTCCGAAACAGACTCGAAGTCAACTTTGTTTGGGGCCTCCACCTTGACTTGGACGCCCTTGCTGATCCTCTCCACCTCCAAGCCCCTCTCCTAGTATCTCCTGGTGCTCTCCATGGTTCCTAATCATAATATAATCATTAGGTAGCAATCTATTCTCAGGAACATATAAAGAAGTGCTTAGGAACGAGCTCACCTCTAAATTCAATTGTCGCGCTCGAGCTCTAGTGATCGGTCCTTGTATTTCCAGTGGAGTTTTGTATGTATCCGAAGGAGTGATGTCCTCATCATCCTCCCCCTCTTGAATTGGAGTCGCCCCTCGACTCAAACTCATCCTCTTCTCCCAAATATGGCCTCAAATCTGAAATGTTAAAGGTGGAACTAACCCCAAACTCGGGAGGCAACTCAAGTTTATATGCATTATCATTTATCTTGGCAAGTATTCTGAAAGGACCATCAGCTCCAGGCATCAACTTAGACTTTCTTAAATCTGGAAACCTATCCTTTCTCAAGTGCAACCAAACCAAATCACCCGGTTCTAGTTTAACTTCTTGTCTACCTTTACTACCAGCAATTCTATACTTTTCATTCATTTTTTCAATATTGTGCTTTGTTGTCTCATGCATTTTCAAGATAAAATCAGCACGTTCTTTGGCATCATTGTGAATCCTCTCACTTGTAGGTAAAGGCAAGATATCAATAGGAGCACGGGGATTGAAACCATACACTACCTGAAAAGGACTTACCTTGGTAGTAGAATGTGTTGCCCGGTTGTAAGCAAACTCCACATGAGGCAAACATTCTTCCCACATCTTCAAATTTTTCTTCAAAACAGCCATCAACATGGTGCCCAGAGTGCGATTCACCACCTCAGTTTGCCCATCAGTTTGTGGGTGACAAGTTGTAGAAAACAACAATTTTGTACCCAACTTGTTCCATAGGGTGCGCCAAAAATGACTCAAGAATTTTGCATCACGATCGGAAACAATAGTAGAAGGCATACCATGCAAACGAACAATCTCTTTGAAAAAGAGTTCAGCAATATAAACATCATCATCACTTTTATGACATAGTATAAAGTGTGCCATCTTAGAAAAACGATCCACCACAACAAAAATACTATCCCTTCCCCTCTTAGTCCTAGGCAATCCTAACACAAAATCCATAGAAATATCTGCCCAAGGAATAGAAGGAACAGGAAGAGGCATGTATAAACCATGTGGATTCAAGCGAGATTTAGCTTTTTGACATGTGGTGCAGCGAGCCACGAACCTCTCAACATCTCTCCTCATCTTTGGCCAAAAGAAATGTGTGGCCAGAACGTCCTCCGTCTTCTTCGCACCGAAATAACCCATCAATCCTCCTCCATGCGCCTCCTGTAACAACAAAGACGAACGGAACCAACTGGAATGCATAGACGGTTAGCTCTAAACAAAAACCCATCGTTATGGACAAATTTATTCCATGTACGCCCCTCTCGACATTGCAGCAAAACATCTTTAAAGTCAGAATCAAGCGCATATTGTTCTTTTATTGACTCAAGTCCAAAAATCCGACAATCAAGTTGAGATAACAAAGTATATCGTCTAGACAAAGCATCAGCAATCACATTATCCTTCCCTTTCTTGTGTTTGATGATATAAGGGAAAGATTCAATAAATTCAACCCACTTAGCATGCCTATGATTCAAAAAAATTTGGGAGCGAAGATACTTAAGCGATTCATGATCAGAATGAATAACAAATTCTTTAGGCCACAAATAATGACTCCATGTTTCTAAAGAACGCACAAGTGCATACAATTCCTTGTCATACGTGGAATAATTCAGAACGGGACCATGCAATTTTTCGCTAAAGTATGCAACGGGTTTACCATCTTGCATCAAAACACCACCAATGCCGACTCCACTAGCATCACATTCTAGCTCAAAAGTCTTACCAAAGTTAGGAAGTTGCAGCAATGGTGCGTGCGTAAGCTTGTCCTTCAAGGTGCCAAAGGACTCCTCTTGTGCCTTCCCCCAATGGAACGCCACACCCTTCTTCGTCAACTCATGCAAAGGTGCAGCAATGGTGCTAAAATCCTTAATGACGGCGGTAAAAACCTGCAAGACCAAGAAAACTCCTCACCTGTGTGATAGCTTGGGGTAGCAGCCATCTTTGGATGGCGTCAATCTTCCTTTCATCCACCTCGATTCCCTGTGGAGTAACAACGTAACAAAGAAAAGAGACTCGGTCCATGCAAAAAATGCACTTCTCAAGGTTACCAAACAAACATGCATCCCTTAAAGCATTAAAAACAGCACGTAAATGGTCCATATGTTCATCCAAAGACTTGCTGTAAATCAAGATATCATCAAAATAAACCACCACAAATCTACCAATAAAATCTCTTAAAACCTCATTCATTAAGCGCATGAAAGTGCTAGGTGCATTTGTCAAGCCAAAAGGCATTACCAGCCACTCATACAACCCAAATTTAGTTTTGAAAGTTGTTTTCCATTCATCTCCAAGTTTCATTCTAATTTGGTGGTAGCCACTACGCAAGTCAATCTTTGTGAAAATTATAGAACCACACAGCTCATCAAGCATGTCGTCTAACCTAGGAATAGGATGACGATACCGAATAGTAATATTATTGATGGCTCTACAATCAGCACACAGACGCCAAGTGCCATCTTTCTTAGGAACCAAAAGTATAGGAACAGCACAAGGACTAAGGCTTTCACGACATACCATACCGCGGTCCAAAAGGTCTTGGACTTGTCGCTGAATTTCCTTGGTCTCCTCGGGGTTGGTTCGATAGGCAGCACGATTTGGCAAAGTTGCACCCGGAATCAAATCAATTTGATGCTCTATCCCTCTCATAGGTGGCAGCCCCGGGGGTATCTCAGTTGGGAAAATGTCCTCAAACTCCTGCAAAAGGTTAGTGACAGCAGGAGACAACGAACTAGCAATATCATCAAGCGAAAACAAAGCTCGTTTGCATATCAAAGCATAGCAAATATCATCATCAGAAATTTTAGCAAGGTCACATTTTGTTGCAAGCATAACACCACCCTTCAATTTAATTCCCTCGGCCTTAGAAATAGGTACAGACTTATCCTTTTTAGGTGGAAAAACAGAATTAGCAACTTGCTGATTTTCAGATTTAGCATCACCCAAACTAGCATCTCTCTCTCTAACAACATGTACAATTTCAGCAGGGGTCAAAGGTACCAAAGTAATTTTCTGCCCTTTATGCATAAAAGTGTATTTGTTACTTCTTCCATGGTGTGTAGCATCATTATCATGTTCCCAAGGCCGACCCAACAAAAGTGAGCAGGCTTGCATAGGTACGACATCACAATCAACAGAATCAGCATAGGCACCAATGGAAAAAGGAACTCTACATGTTTGTGTTACCTTAGCTTTTCCAGAGTCATTTAACCATTGAATATGGTATGGGTGTGGGTGTGGTCGTGTGGTCAAACAAAGCTTCTTGACCAGATCAGAACTCACCAAATTGTTGCAGCTTCCTCCATCAATGATAACACGTGCTCGTCGGTTCTTGATAATGAAGAAAATCTGAAACAAATTGTATGCTAGAAGCTTCTCAGTTGCTGAATTTGTGTGTTGAGCACACGCTGAACAATAATGTTCATGTAGCTCGAAGTATCGGGCGCCCCAAGGACATGACCCTCATCATCGCCGCCGTCGGTGGCGGCATCATCATCATTAGCATCATCCTCCACATCGGAGGTGCTGATATAACCTCCATCTTCGGTTGCCACATATGCCGGCTGACTTGGGCAATCCTTCTGCATATGGCCACGTCCTTGGCAGCGGTGGCACTGAATGCTGGAAGTGCGTCCCGTCGAGGCGACGGACGAAGCACTATTGGCGGGAACCTGCAAAGAATTTTACCGAATATGTAGGACGTGCGTAAGGTGGTGTAGGTGTTGTAGTAACATGACTGGCTGAGGCAGAAGCTTGTTGGTCCGCTGTTAGGGGCACCCGAAAAGAGGATGGCTTAGGCAGCCTCGAAGGAACCGTCGTGCGTGGCGTGTAGGAGGCATGGACGTTGCTCTTGTTCCGCTGCTCACGTCCCTGCAATTCCTTCTCTGCAAGCATAGCAAACTGGAACAACTGGTTGACAGTATGAAATTCTTTATAATCAACAATGTCCTGAACATCACGCCTCAAACCCGAATAAAAACGACAAATAGAATCCTCAAGCCCCTCCACTATACCACAACGCATCAAACCCTTTTGAAGCTCAGCATAGTAATCTTGTACAGATTTTTCTCCTTGTTCTAAACGCTGCAGTTTGTTACGCAAATCTCTATGATACGAAGGAGGAACAAAACGATCACGCATAGCTACCTTAAGTCGTTCCCATGTATCAGGTAAAGCACCCTGTCCAGCTAGCCCATTCCACCAAATAATAGCAAAGTCCTTAAACTCACTAGTAGCTAGTCGAACTCTATGTTGCTCAGGAACAAGGTGGGAATTAAACTTCTGTTCTAACGTCATCTCCCAATCAAGGTAACCCTCGGCATCATAACGACCCAAAAAATTTGGTACTGTTAACTTAATCTTAGCATAAGGATCATCAGGAGCATGATTATTATTACCTTGATGGCGATGTTGATTAACTGTACTACCCATACCTTGAGTGTTACGGCGAAGACGTTGGCGCAATCTTGCTTGTCGTGTAGCTGCTTGATCTATGTTCCCATTAGCATCATACACCGTGTCTTCTGGCATTTGTCCACTGTTGTTGCTGCCGGACACGTCGTCGTTGTTGATTGATAAACGGGTTTCCAACTCGGTAACCTTGTCAGTTAACGTGGATATCCATTTGTCCAACCGCTCGATGTTGTTGCCGAGGTTGAGTTCAATGAGTGCATCAGTAACAGCCTTCTTGATTGCCTCATTCATCCCGTCTTGAACCTTCTCTACGGTAGCTTGTAGTTGCTCTTGGCTGACACATTCCTTGAAATCCTTGGGAGTGCTATCGCCTGTTTTAGGCGGTACCTGCCATTGTAAACACAAAAACAGGAACACGCAGTTGAAGGTTATCCCTATCAACTACTATGCAGTTGCAGTGGTGCCTCTCAACACAAAGAAATGGAAGCGTCTTAACAAGCTCTTACAAGGTTCTTACTAGCAAAGCAAAGGATACCGAAGGCGAATCCGGCGATTGCGAGGGTCAAAAACATGTGCATGTTCGTAAGGTTGTATGTGGAGCTTGAAAGGCACTATATGTGAGTGGAACACAATTCAAAAACAGATAGTAATGCTGAATAAATGTCCAAAAAGCTTGTCCTAGTTGCTGGTCTACTCGTGTTCCTAAACCAAGTGTGATATGGATGACAAGGTAGAAAACAAGTATGAGGCAAAGACAACAACAGACATGAACAAAGGTAAGGACAAGAGCTCAACACAACCCTCAATGCGTAATAATTCTTGCTCCTGCACTTTTTTGATTTTTTGCACCAGCAGTGAAGGTTCAGCTCAATATGATAGACAATGCGGCCTGCAGAAAATCAGAACCCGTCTTTGTACAATTCGTGCTGAAACTATATCGCGCGAACAATCGGTTTTCTTAGCAGAATTTTGCCAATCAAAATTCACCAACCCGGCGAATCGGAATACCAACAGATGTGACCTTTTCTCTCCTTTTTTTGCTTTTTTTTTCTCTCAACTTTTTTTTTTATTTTTCACAATTCACTCTTTGCTCCGAGTCCGTAGGCAAAAGGTATGGCTGTTTCAAGGGGAGCGCTCCGAGGTATGTTTTGGTGGCGGCCGAATTAAAATCGATGGTTGGAAAAACGAGGGTATGGTGGCAGCGGATTGTGGACTGAACTTATGTTGGTGTGTGGTGATCAAGGATGTGTATGTGATGGAAGTAGAACAGGGTGCTTAGACTAGAACACGAACTAAACCAGCAACAAAAACAATACTAGGACACAAACTCAACACTACGAACTCTGAAAAGGAATTATGCAAAAGGCTGAAAATGGTTCTGGGACGGGGAAGAAATATAGCTAATTTGATTTTGGCTTTTTTTGTGGACGATAGGAGAAAGGCGAAATCAAACAAATCAGGGTAAGGGCGAACCTGACGGTAACACCTGAGTCTCTGATTACCACTTAATATGAACAAGGGTGTCCCGATCTTCCGAAAGGTTCTGATAACTCTCGATTTGGTGGAAACTTGACACAACTCGATCCGGCTTCCGAACAACACGTTGTGAACCCCGCAATCGCAGCACCACGTCTCCTCTGGTTATCGACCGGCGATGCACGGTCAACCTCGCCAAGAAGGCTAATCCTTGCCTGCGAATCGAAGAACACAAGCAAGAACAAGAAAGAATGCAACCAAATTGCAGATGTAAGATTAATCTCACGAAGTTGGGGTCTCACAAACCGATGAACGGCAAAACTGTTCTTCACAGAATAAGCTAAGCAAAACCCGACCCTAACCTAAGCACCGGTGGCTGTAAATATGGTCTAGGGTTAAGCAAGGACCCTCTGGTCACGCCCCTAATTGGGCTCAAAAAGATACATGGCCCAAAGGCCAAAAACGGTGGCGTAGCACCGAGACAGATTCTGGGCGTCTTTTGTTTCGATGATTCCCGTTGATTCAGGAGGAATTTGACCATGGGACCAGCGCCATTGGATAGGTTATCTTCTCAGCTCTCCGTGCATATATAGAACGTCCAAAACCGAGCCCGTATGCAACCTGGACAACCGTTTTAGTGCAGACTGCATCTGGACTCCGAAACAGACTCGAAGTCAACTTTGTTTGGGCCTCCACCTTGACTTGGACGCCCTTGCTGATCCTCTCCACCTCCAAGCCCCTCTCCTAGTATCTCCTGGTGCTCTCCATGGTTCCTAATCATAATATAATCATTAGGTAGCAATCTATTCTCAGGAACATATAAAGAAGTGCTTAGGAACGAGCTCACCTCTAAATTCAATTGTCGCGCTCGAGCTCTAGTGATCGGTCCTTGTATTTCCAGTGGAGTTTTGTATGTATCCGAAGGAGTGATGTCCTCATCATTTTGCCACATGGGGTTGACTGATAAGGACTTGAGGACGTCCAACACTGTCTTTCATGGAGTGGTACCTGGTAAATCGGCATATCCAGTTGGTAAGATTGAGCTGGAAGTAGCCTTTGGAGATGAATATGATTCCTGTGGCTGAGAAATTGACGTTTGAGGTAGTCAAAATCAAAAGCCCGTGATCATGCTCTGTTTGGAAGGCCGGCTTATGCCAAGTTCATGGCACGACCGTGTTATGTTTATCTGCAGCTCAAGATGCCGGGTTACAAGGGCACCATTATTATACATGGGAGTCGAAAAGTAGCCTTGGAATGTGAAGAAGGCAATGCGGCTTATGCTGAGTCTATTTGCGCAGAAGAGGAGGTTAAGTTTTATCAAAATAATGTTGACCCGGCGGATATGACCTCTTTAAAGAAGCCAACTACAGAGCAAGACTCGGCATTGAAGTTTAAATCGGCCGCCGAGACAAAGCTGGTTGACTTCACTCCAGGCGACTCTTCCAAGCGATTCAAAGATCGCACCAATTTGGATCCCAAATAGGAAGCGGCGCTCATCGAAGTTCATCCGTGAGAACCGGACATCTTTGCATGGAAACCTTTCCGACATGCCGGTGTCCCGAGAGAACTCGCTGAGCACACTCTTAATATTGATCCGAAGTATAAGCCCGTCAGGCAGTTTCTTCGACGGTTCAATGAGGAAAGACGGAAAGCTATCAGGGAAGAGGTCGCTCGGCTTTTAGTGGCTGGGTTCATCGTGGAAGTTTTTCACCCAGAGTGGTTGGCTAACCCGGTGCTTGTGCTCAAGAAGAACGGCACCTGGCGGATGTGTGTGGATTACACGGACTTAAATAAAGCTTGTCCGGCTGATCCCTTTGCTCTACCCCGTATTGATCAAATCATTGATGCTACGGCGGGTTGCGAGCGTTTGAGCTTTTTGGATGCTTATTCTGGTTATCATCAGATCAAAATGGCAGTTAAGGACCAGGAGATAACGGCTTTTATTACTCCGTTTGGAGCCTTCTGCTATGTATCTATGCCATTTGGGCTCAAGAGTGCTCAGGCGACTTATCGGTAGTGTGTACAGTAATTGTCTCCACAATCAGATTGGGCGCAATGTTCATGCTTATGTAGATGACATTGTGGTGAAGTCCAGAGAGAAGGACACCCTGATATCTGACTTGAAGGAAACCTTTGATAATCTCCGGGTCTATAAGATGATGCTTAACCCGGACAAGTGTATATTTGGTGTACCTGCAGGCAAAATTTTGGGATTCCTCGGTCTCGAACAGGGCATTGAAGCTAACCCGCGAAGATCAAGGCGACATTACCTCCAAGCTAAATCGGCGCAGTATCAATGATGTTCACGATCGCGGGTCGCGTCACGCTTAAGCCGATTCATAAGCGGTTAGGTAAGAAGGCTCTACCACTGTATTAGATGATGAAGAAAACAGAAACTTTTGTCTGGAGTGAGGCTGTTGTGCTGCCTTTGAAGATTTAAAGAGACAATTGGCTGAGCCATCGGTTCTTGCGGCTCCCATTGATAAAGAACCATTGCTGTTATATGTCGCCGCTAACTCACGAGCTGTTAGTGTTGCCATCGTGGTGGAGCGCAAGGAGGCTAGCAAGGAGCATCCAGTTCAACGGCCGGTTTATTACATCAGTGAGGTGCTCATAGAGTCCAAGCAAAGGTATCCACATTGGCAGAAACTTGTTTACGGAGTGTTTATGGCAAGCCGGAAGCTAAAGCAGTACTTCCAAGGTCATCCTATAACTGTGGTAAGTTCTGCCCCCTTGGGAGACATCATCCAGAACAGGGAAGCCACAGGACGAGTCGCCAAGTGGGCTATTGAGCTTGGGCCTCATGGTTTGAAGTACATGCCGCGTACAGCTATTAAGTCTCAAGCTTTGGTGGATTTTATCAATGATTGGACAGAGTTACAGGCACCTGAGGAGAAGCCAGATAACACATATTGGACTATTCACTTCGATGGGTCCAGGCAGTTGGAAGGCTCGGGGGCTGGAGTCGTTTTAACTTCTCCCCGAGGTGACAAATTTTGCTATGTGCTCCGGCTTATGTTTCCCTGTACTAACAATGCAGCTGAGTACGAGGCTTTACTCCATGGTCTCCGGATGGCCAAAGAGATGAATTTGAGCCGGGTAAGGTGTTTGGGCGATTCAGACCTCGTCGCTCAACAGGTGTCAGGCACGTGGGATTCCAAGGATCCCCTTACGGCGGCTTATCGTCGTGAAGTTGATGCGGTGGCCGGGCACTTCAAAGGTTATCAAGTAGAGCACATTGATCGGAGGAAGAATGAGGCGGCTGATGCTTTAAGCCGGCTGGGGTCTCGCCAGAAGCCGTGCCTCCTAACACCTTTCTTGATGTTTTGCATAACCCTTCCGTCCGAAAGTGCCTACAGAGGAAGAACTAGCAAGGCTGCACCCAGAGGCACGGCCGGTGGCGGCTCTCCACGCTATCCTGCATTGGACAGTCCCAGATTTGGCCTATATGACCCGGGGAGAGTTGCACGAGGACGAGACCTTGGCAAGACAAATCATCGTGTGGTCCAAGTCTATGACAATTGTTCATGGCGAAGTTGCATCACCGCTTGGCGTCATCGGGCGTTTCAACGCTATGCGTATCGCTCGGAGAGGGTCAGGAGATACTTTGTGAGATCCATGAAGGAGATTGTGGTCATCATGTCGGCTCAAAATCTCTGGTGGCCAAGGCCTTTCGTCATGGTTTTTATTGGCTGAAGGCTCATGCTGATGCGGAGGATCTGGTCAGCAAATGTGACGGATGTCAAAAATTCTCACGACGAAGTTTCATATGTCTTAGGCTCAAGAATTGAGGATGATTCCAATTACTTGGCCGCTTGCGATGCAGGGGCTTGACATGGTTGGACCTTTCAAAAGGTCTAAGGATAAAAAGACACACCTGTTGGTGGCAGTGGATAAATTCACCAAGTGGGTTGAAGCAGAGCCGATCAGTAAGTGTGATGCAGCCACAGCGGTTCAGTTCATGAAAAAGGTGATCTTTCGTTTTGGCTTTCCACACAGCATTATAACTGATAATGGTACTAATCTCTCCAAGGGTGCCATGGAAGAGTTCTGTCAACAAGAACACATCCGCTCGGGACAAGCCGGGCTGTTGCTCACCCTCAATCTAATGGTCAAGCAGAAAGAGCTAATCAAGAGATCTTGAAGGGTATCAAACCCGGCTCTTAGTTCCCTTACAAATAACTCCGGGTTGTTGGGTGGAGGAGTTACCTTTCCGTGCTATGGAGCATCAACACAACGCCTAATGATCTACAAAGTTATACACCTTTCTTCATGGTGTACGGAGCAGGCGGTTCTGCCAAGTGACATCCTGCATGACTCACCCCGAGTGGCGGCCACGTTGAGGCTGATAATGAAAAAGCTCGCCAAGATGCACTTGACTTGTTGGATGAGGAGCGAGACTTGTCAATAGCCCGCCGGCGATTTACCAAGAAGACTCGCGCCGTTATCACCCTTGGGTTAGAAGCGTAACTTTTCAGAAGGCGATTTAGTGCTCCGCTCATTCAGATCACCTGATATGCACAAGCTATCCCTCCTCGAAGGACCTTTGTGGTCAAGAAAACCTCGAACAACGGGTCATACTACCTCATCGATGCTCGAGAGCATAAAGACTCACGTAAGTCGGAGGAAGAGACCCGCCACCGTGGAACATAGCTCATCTTCGCCCTACTATACTTGAGCCACCGCTCTCGTAATATATATGTTTTTTCTTTTTAGCAATGTATATATTATATAAAGCAATAAAGCAGGACCTCTTTTCTTTCCACCCTCAAAAGTTTATATATCTTCTTTACTGTGTGGTGGAAACAACCAATGTGGAGCGGATCATATCTGAATCCCGGCTTTCCCTTTGGTCCGCTTATGACCACATCTCGAATCTGGCCAAGGTCACTTGGGGGCTTCTGCTCAAACATAGGTCGATTTTCGAACCAAAGAGAACATAGTCACGATACCCAATTGATCGAAGATAACGCCAAACCCACTTGGGGGCTTCTTGATCATATTTGAATCATAGCTTAACCCTTTTGGGTCCTGACGTGGATCGTATTCGAATCAGCGCCATTAAACAACTCTCATGGTCACTTGGGGCTTCCTCTGCTCAAACATAGGTCGATTCGAACCAAAGAGAACATAGCTGTCGATACCCATTTGATCGGCATCGCCAAAGCCACTGGGGGCTATATGATCGTATCCGAATCTTAGCTTAACCCCTTTGGAACGGTTTACTGATCGTATTCGAATCAGAGGCCTTTGAAAATTAAGTTTACTATTCATTTTACTCTATAAGTGTAAATAATATTAAGGGCCAGGTAAACATTTTATGTGCCAACTTTCAGGAGTTAAGTTAACTCTCTATTTTTGGGTCACATAAGCCGGTGAAGTATGTTTCAAATAAGATAGCAGGTATACTATTATGATCATTATCATAAGCCGGCTTTTTATATGATGTTTTGGTTCATACCCGGGTTATCTATATTTTATGTGACCCCGGATGTGATAAGTCGCCAAGGAAATTCTATTTTTGTTTTATACACAGGATAAAGCAAGAAGGATTTGGACATCAAGGAAAAATTAACATAAACTGGAAGTATATAACGATGGCGGCTTACGACAATATTAAGCGCCACAAACATGCGCGAAGGCATGACAAAGTTAAGAGGTTTTTCTACCCTATTACAAGACTCCCCGAGTCTGAATAATGAAGCATCATTTTTTCAAAGTTATAGCGCCAAAGTAGTTACTCCTTTGGTGGGCTTGAAGGTTCCGTTATCCTTCTCCGCCTCTCGTCGATGCTCTGTCACCGGAAGGTTGACGAGGTCCAGTCAATGCCGCTTAAGGCTTCAAATTCACCTTCATCATCTATTAAACCGGCTGGTTCAACTTCAGGAGCAAAGGTATGCTTACTAGTTGGAGGGATCAGGCTGACGTCATCGTAGTGAGGAATTGAAATCCTCCTGCTTCGCCATCATAACCCTACTGATACTTGGTAAGATCAATATCATTCCCAATGATGGTAGCCACAGACGCATTTACTCTCACACAAAGCGGTAAAGTCTAATTCATCGAATACGTAGCTGTCTTCCATCAAACCGATATCCAAGAGCGACGTCTGCCAGGTCTAACTCGAAGCAACGCCTTTGGCCGCTTTTAAGCGGCTATATGGCCCTGCTCGCAGATGCCCGCCTTAGCTCTTGAATCCTTCCGGGGTAGCACGGCAAGCCGCTTTAGCACATCCTGCAGGAGATAGGGAGCATCATTTTTGATAAAGCCACAACGGCCAAAGCATGTTGTGACCCGGTGTATAGCTATTCCACCAGAGTGTACACCGCCTTAAGATTGATCAAAGATATTCTCGCTGAGGTTAGCTCCTGGGCCTCATGTTTATACGTATAAGGTGAGCGGAGATAACAATTGAAATAATCATCAAAGGAACCATTGTGATATTCAAGATTAGATATAGTAACTCATCAAGATTGCTGAGACCATTTGAGATATCTGGCGCTTTAAGCCGGACAGCTCGGATGTTGCTTCTGCAAGTGACGTTTCCGCTGTCTCGGCCCGGGTCACCAGTGAGGCCTTCTCATCAGCCCAGATTTTCTTCCCTGCATCAAAATTCTTCTTCAACTTCTCTTGTTCAGAGATGTTGAATGCAAATTTGGAGTTGGCCTTTTGAAGTTCAAGTTCTTGGGCTGCCAAAGGCTTTCTTGGTCAGCAATTTCTGACTCAAATTGACTTGTGGAGGCTCATGTTGATGCCGGGTTATAATTAAGGTTATGGTAAGATATCATTAAGTCCCAAGCACTTTACAAGTAAAGGTACTTGACACTTGGGGGCTAATGTATGCTGAAGAATTTTTTAATTTATCATGCTGAGTTATGCATATTAAGTCCCAAGCATTTTACAAGTAAAGATACTTGACACTTGGGGGCTAATGTGTATCGCACGTTCAAAATTATCATATTATAACCGGGTTAAATATATTCTCTTCTAAACTGAATGAACTAACAAGAAGCAGATTTCTAAGTCTACAGATATTTATTCATAAGCATGAGACTTGGGGGCTGGTACAAGAAGTAAGATTCAGGAAAATAGTATGAGTTATACCTCAGATTTGTGTTGTATTTGTTTCACCATGTCAATTTCCAGGTCGCGGCTGTTATGCACTTGATTCAGATAGCCTGAGACTATATCACCAATGCTTAAGTGCGTATAATCAGCAATGTCCTGCTTGGCTTTTTGGCGTTCGATAAGTTCTTCCTTGGCAGTACATTTGGCAAGGACGATGAGGGTCGCCTGTTCAACAAACTGGCTTTTCAAAATTTCAACTTCCAGGTCAGTCGTCTTGATCGGGCTAGGAACTTCCAGGTTATCGGAGCTGTTGAGAGTATCTTCGGCAGGCGGGTCAGAGGATGGCGCTGGAATTTCATATGCCGGTTTAGGCGGCGGTTGATGAGTGGAAGTGTCAGGGGCAGCTGTTCCGGAAGTTCCTATCGATTCTTCTTGGTCTTCGGATGGCTTATTCTTTTTGCCCTCTTCTTTGGCTTCACCGCACGTTGTGGACAAAATGTAGAAGGGTGAGTACAAAATATGAGTAAGGTAAAGCATAAGGATAATAAAGGTATATTACCCAGGGGCAGTCTTGAAGGCCGGCATGTTAGATTGCATAGACTCACCGGAGGAAGGAGAGGTATCCTGATAATTGGAGTCATATGAATTGAGAGGTTGACGAATTAAACCCGCCAAAGGGTAAACAGAACATAAATCGGAGATGACCTCAGTCCGACGCTTCCTGCTTACGTCGGGTAAGCCGGAAGAGAGTTCTGCATCCTTGCTAGTCCGGGTCTGCCTCCGGCTTTCAAGCTGTTGTTGCTTCAAAAGAAATTGAGGATCTTGATAAGCTAGAGGATGTGAAAATCTTACTTTCCGGGTCACCCTTCGGATTTTGTGCTTTGGCAAAGGCTCTGAGTCGGAGGAGATTATAGTTACCTCTTCGCCAGGAGCTTGGCTGTTCCCTGTATCCTCCTGAAAGGAGAAAATGTCAATAAAATAATAATAAAGGAGTTAAGAGAATCAGGGATTACCTCTTCATCATCCGAAGAAGAGTCATCCAATTTGAACAAGTCGAAGCGCCGGGTTTCTTCTTCTTTGAAGTTCCCATTTTGGCGGCTTTCCTTTCCGTCTTCTTGGCTTGCCTGGCTTGTTTAGCAGCCTCATGGTCATATTGGACCTTCCAAAAGTTGTCATCAGCCTGTGAAAAAAGATAAGAAATTATGAGTACAAGTAAGGTGTGACAAGGCTAGGAATATTTGTTAAAGTGGATAACTCACTGCAGGGGTCGGGTTCTTCTTGCAGAAAGGTAATAAGCCGAATGCGTTACTAGTCACTGTGCCCTCCTTCAATAGCGACTGGGTTGTAGCTTCCACCACATCATCTGGTAAGTCGTCAGGACTGTGACGCAGTGGATCATCTTTTTCGCCAGTATAAGTACACATTAAACCGGGACGACGGCTTAACGGAAGTACTCGCCAAGCAACCCAAACTCGGACCAGATCAATGCCGTTTAGGCCATTTCCCAAAAGAGCTTTGATCTTTCTGATGGTAGGATTGAGAGGCGTGACGCCAACAAAGAAGTTAGCTTGTCCGCTAGCGGATGGTTGGACTCAAGGCGCAGAGCGCTTGAAGCCGGGCAGAGGGCTCTCGTTAGCCGGGAAGTATCCCGCAATAGAACCACGTCTGATTCCAATCTTTCAGATGACTCCAGCGATTCAACAGAAGGGAAAGATGTCTCCCGCTATTGAATGGAGATACCTGTTAAGTTCGGGAGATCAGGACCGTTGGCGCGTTCGTTCTGCCGATTCAAATAGAAAAGTTCTCTGAACAAAAGCAGATTTGGTTCCTCTCCCAGATACACCTCGCAGAAGACTTGGAGATTACAGATGTTTGACATGGAATTGGGACCAATATCTTGAGGCCTAAGGTCAAAGAAATTCAAAACCTCCTCAAGAATTTTGAGCCGTGAGGGCAAATCCTGGTTCATGTGATTCAGAAAATTATCACCTCCCCTTCTTTGGGTTGAGGCCTTTCTTCAGACGGGTCAGGCACGATAAGACATGACCTCCTTAGGCAGATGGCCGACTTCACAAATTCGCATAGTTTACTCCTCGTGGATCGTGGAGGGACCCAATTGCAGGTCACAGAGTCTTGTCCGCATTAGGTGCCATGACAAAAGTTGAGGCCTATGACAAAATAAGAGGTTCCGGTTCAAATTTGACCCGTAGGCAAATATTTAAAACTAGTCAAAATGGCGGCTTAAGAAGGGGCCTAATGATATATGGATGACTATGCCATAAATATTAAGCCGCCACAGGCGTTAATGAGCGGTTAAACATATTCCATAGAGGCAGTTTTTTACTTCCGGGTGAAACAAACAGGTTTCACAAGTTGTTGTTATTATTTTGGATCAAACAGATGTTCCGAAAAGAAAAATTATCTAGAACTACAACTGGCACAGATGAATTTCAAGGGCTCGAACAGAGCCTCTAAGCGACAGAAAGGGATCTACTTGCAATCGAGTGGTGTAAACAGCTACCGCATTAGGTTTCTACCATATTTTAGATCAAAAATGATGGTGGTGAGCAAATCTACGATGGGGTTCCTGGTGAACGACGAAGAACACCGAAGAACTCGAAAGACCTAATGCGGATCTGAGAAGCAAGGAGGAGGAAACTTACGGATGCAGGATCGCTGCATGAAGGTCGCTATGCTTTTTCTGGTCAAACCAAAGTTGATGCAGCGGCTGAGTTTGTGAAGATGAGGAGATCTACATGACGGCGGCAATGAGCTCGAGCTACAGAGAAGCAAAAGCTGAGAGGAAGAAGACGACGGAAGGAGGAGAATGGGAAGACTTAGGTCATGCCTATTTATAGGGAAGGGATCATTAAGACGGTGCAAGAAACAAGGAGATAAGCATTATTATCCAGCAGGCTGACGCCTCGATTTTCGGAACGGTCAGTAAAAGCAAGGATCCGTTGGAGGATACGATGGAATAAAAAATGGATTTAAGTAAAGATGATGTCATGGCGGGTTAACACGGATCCAAGAGATGACGTCATGGTGGGTTAAAGAAAACCTTCGCACAGTCAGAAGGCTGAAGATTTATTTCTTAAGGTATTTTAAGATTGACATGAACAGGTTCAAATCAATCTCGGGCCTAATGTTGGGGATATAACTATTTGTGTAAGCCGCCCAGAGGGCCGGGTTACGCAAAGAGGATTCACCAGAAGAAGCCCAAGACCAAGCATGAAGATGGCGGTTCAATAAAGGGCCTAAGGCCCACAGCGACTTAAGGCCCGTTGTAATAAAACCGCCACAATGGCATGACTTGTATCATAAGGTAGATTTAACTAGTCACCGAGCGGACATTGTTTATAAGCCGTCGGAACTTCAGAAGTCGCAGGACGTCAATTCGTGTATATAAGGGGACGACCCGCTGGCGGCTTAGGGCAAGAAACAACCCATCGAGAGACGGGCATAGCGTATCTCGCTCCCTGGTCATCGAAACATCAAGCAATACCAACCCAACTAGATGTAGGCTTTCCTTCACCACAAGGGGCCGAACTAGTATAAAACCTCTCGTGTCCTTTGTCCCAATTAACCCCTTTAAGCTTCCTAGTTGCGATGGCTCCATGACTAAGTCCTTGCACGAGGACATCTGCCGTGACAAATCCACAACAGTTACACTTGAGGTGGTCTTCGGATCCCCGGATAATTTCCGAAGCGAGGAGTTAATCTTCGACATAGTCCCGCTCGCAGTTGGCTATCACGCCTTGCATTTTGACGAACCGCATTTGCAAAGTTCAATGCGGTGCCGCACTAAGCATACCTCAAGCTCAAGATGCCGGGCCCTCGAGGAGTCATTACGGTCAATGGAAACACCGAACGCTCTCCGAACCGAGGAGCATACGGCAGCCCTCGCGCGGAAGTACAAAGTAGCCTCTCAAGGCAATTCTCCAGTCCAGCTATTAAACATCCGGACACCGCTGCCGCCGCCTCGGAGTAACCTACAACAAGACCGCCTCGCACGTTCCAAGCAAGCGTAGCAATGCGTGCCCCAACCCCAGCCCTCGCGTAATTGCGAAACCAAGATTACGCTGACATAACTTCCCTCTGGAAATACCATGGGCATAGGGGAGGGCACGACCACAAAGATGCCCAAAATGCGGCTCAACCGCACTAGGGGCTCCCGATTTTGTCATTCTTTTTCTTACTTCCAGGACTCCGCTCTCCCGAAGGCCTGTCCGGCAAGATAATCGCCGAACACACGATGCAACAGCCAGGAGGCGACATACCACGCCGAGTGTCCAGTGATCTCTATAACGAGCAAGATACTTGTTTCACATATCATCCCGCAGCTCGCCTCGAGGGGGACATGTCAAATAGTCCCATCTCTTGCTTATCGCACTATTTGTATCGCTCGCTTTTACCGCAGCCTTTTGAATAAACAATACATAGCTTTTGTCTATTATTGCATTCCTTTTTATCTATATATGTTCATTAATGACACGTTGCACTGCACACTTTCTTTTGTACGGGCCAAATACACCAGGGGCTTAAGTACCCCAGAATATGGTGTGAGAAGTCCTAACACTCTCATGAGTGCGGCACCCGAACTTATAGCATTATATGCATCGGCTCCGAATCATGTCTTGGGTCAATAGTTGGGTTTGCCTTGGCTCCCATGTTTTGGTACCTTACATTCCGTTATATCGGCTAAGGTAGCGTTAGGAGAACCACTACGATTGTGCCCTGCTGAGCTGGGCTAAGCACCTAGTGGAGAAAGCTAAAACTGACCGTCATGATAGGGCGAGAGCTGGTCAGCCGTCGAGAGGTTTTCGAGTCCCTAAAGACTTATGCCGCTTAGGAGCGAGGAGTCGGCTTTGTCCGCCTAGGCGTGGATAGCGCCCGAACTCAGTCTTCCTAATACTAGAGCTTACAAATTTAAAATTATAGAATTCTATGGCTAAGTGAGAGTGTTCAAGCATTATAGTCCCATTGCCTTGTTCGTTGTGTTGAGTGCCTCCTCGAAGGACCCAAGAATGGGAAAAAGAGCGCTCAAGTTTATCCCGAACACCCCAAAGACTTCGTGGCATGGGGCAGTAGTCTATTTAACTACGCCATCTCTCAAATTTAATAAACGGCCGCACAGAAGGTAATATTTTAAGTTCAAAAGCATTGCTTAGCGCATATGAACAAGTTTTCAGCGTACAGGATCACAAATGTGAGTTTACTCAAAAATTACATCTTTGGAGCATTCATCCGCTATGAGGCGGGCACCCTTCAGGACGACCTCATAATACATCTCGGCTTGCGATGCTCCTTGCCCGTGGTGGTCCGTCCGTCACAAGCTTCTCGGCGTCCATCTTGCCCAGTGCACTTTAGCATCGGGCAAGGGCCTCTGAGCACCTTCGATGCATACGGAGCACTTGACGACTTCAAGCCATGGACAGGCGTCCACCAGCCGCCTCACCAGCCCGAAGTAGCTCCCAGGCATGGCCTCCCCAGGCCACAGCCGGACTATGAGGCCCTTCATGGCCTGTTCGGCCACCTTATGGAGCTCGACCAGCTGCTTCAGCTGGTCGCTCAAGGGCACCAGTGTCCGCCTCAAGATATCGAGACTGTAACACCTTCTCCGCCGAGCTCCCTCCTCGGCCCGGTGCGGTGGCGGCATCCGGACCTGCATGGGCAGATCTACGAATGCTCCTGGAGAGCTCCGGACTCGGGTAAGTAACAAGTAATTCACTTTCACGTGCTTGCTTTGCATAAAGAATGCCTTACCCGCCGCTATCTTCTTCATCGCCTCAATCTCCTGGAGGGCTTTTTGGGCTTCGGCCTTGGCATATTTGGCGCTCTCAAGGGCAGAGGCAAGCTCAGACTCTCGAGTCTTTGAGTCAAGCTCCAAACTCTCATGTTTTTTCATGAGAGCCTGGAGCTCTTGCTGCACCTCTGCCACCCGCGCCTCCTGCTTTTCTCGGCCGATATGCTCCACGGCGCATTTTCTTCGGCCTTGGACAGCGCTTCCTTCGTGGTTGCCACAGGTTGTGGCCCTGTAATACTCACGTTGGTCCTGTCATTTTTGCAACCACATCTTTCTTATATACTTACATAAGGTATTACTTACCTTCCTTGTCCTCGAGCTACTTCTTGGCAAGGCCGAGCTCGTTCTCGGACCGCCGAGGCTCTGCTTCAATGCATCGACCTTCGCAGTCAAGGCAGAGGTCGGCCGGCGCCTGCATTCCCATATTGACATACTTATGTTAGACTCCTGCGTATATCTTTTTGATCCTCGGTTACGCTTTTCTTTCCTAACACCAAACTGAGCATCGAGGCTACCGTCTATGTAATATTTTTACATATCTTAAACACATACCTCAAAGCCTGTTAGAAGGCTCAAGACAGCTTCGATCAGCCCACTCTTAGCGATCGAACCTTCTGGATCACCGTACTCATAATAGTGTGGTGCTCTGCGTCGATGGAGGCGCCGTTAAGCACCTCCAGGACATTATCCGTGCCTCCAGCTGGGCGGAGGTCACCGCGTCGTAGAGGGCTTGCCCTTCTTGCTAGGGGCGCTGCCGGACTCGGAACCCTTGAAGGTTCGGTGCGATGTCCGCCCGAGGTCTGGACTTAGAGCCCTTGAGGTTTTATCCCCTTTTGCGCTGAGTCCGGAGGTCGCCTTGCGGCGCCTCAGACCACCTCCTCCTGGCTTGGACTCCTTTTGGGACTCCACCTCGACATCGTCCGTAGGGGCGAGGAAATGTAGATCGAGTGAAAGACTATTCACATCCGATTTAACCCAGGAGCCGCTGACGAAGCGTCGAGCCCGGCCTTGGGCGGACTGCATGATTGTATTCGCCGAGAAAATCTTGTGCAATAAAGGAACGCCATGAGTTATTCCTGTATCCGAATACTTACGATTTTGCCAGGGGCTTGGCCCTGGATGGCCACTCCTCTTCGCCGTCGACGGCATTGGTGAAGTAGTCCGGAGGAAGGGTCCTTCCCTTCTTGGACCCTCCGGCCCCCCTCCCTAGTTGGGGCGGCCCTCCTTTTCTTCTCTCCCCCCGTTGGAGGGGGAGAGGCCTCTTCTTCCTCCTCCTCGTCTTCATGGGAGGAGTGCGCCTCGGAGTCATCGGACGATGAATCCGACGCCATCTGCGCCGGAACTCTTCGAGTTCCGTGGCCTTCTTCTCCGCACCACGTGAGGTGCCGGAACCAGCAACCCGAATCAGCGGGCGTCCGCTGGTCTTCTGGCAAAGGAGCCGGACAATCGATCTGTCCGCCTTCTTCTACCGATCTGTCAAAGGAACGGGAGCTTAGATCCCGCACAGAGTCAAACTATGAAAAACAGGTATCCCGTAAGAGGTAAAACAGCTTACCGCGTTGGCTTGATGCTGCGCGCTGAATCCGCGATCCTCGGTAGCGGATGCAGGAGCCTCGGTGCCCTTGAATAGCGCCTTCCAGGCATCTTCGTACGTTGTGTCGAAGAGCCCACTCAGAGTTTGGTGCTGGGCCGGATCGAACTCCCCACAAATCGAAAGCCCGTCGTTGACACGGGAGGATCCGGCGGATGAGCATGACCTGGACTACGTTGACAAGTTTAACCTTCTTGTCCACCAGGTTTTGGACGCAGGTTTTGAGTCCGGTCAGCTCTTCTGAATTACCCCACGACAGGCCCTTCTCTTTCCAGGAAGTGAGCCGTGTGGGGATGCCAGATTGGAATTCGGGGGCTGCTGCCCATTCAGGGTCACGCGGCTCGGTGATGTAGAACCACCCCGATTGCCACCCTTTGATGGTTTCCACGAAGGAGCCCTCGAGCCATATAACGTTGGGCATCTTGCCCACCATGGCGCCTCAAGACTCCCGCTTGTCGGCCGCCCACTACCTTCGGCTTGACATTGCAGGTCTTGACCACAAGCGAAGTGGGGCTTGATGCGGAGGAAAGCCTCACTTACCTGACGATAACGCCAAGATGTTGAGGATGAAGTTTGGGGCCGATCATGGAAATCCAGGCCGTAGTAGAACATGAGCCCCGGACAAATGGGTGAAGTGGGAAACCTAGTCCATGGAGGAAATGGGTGAGGAACACCACCCTCTCATGGGGCCTGGGGTGGGATGAGTTGCCCCTTTATCGGGGAGCGGTCTGCGCGATGTCGTTGGACAAGTATCCGCTTTCCTCGGCTTCTTGATGTGTCCCTCCGTAACGGAGGAGGCCATCCACCGCCTCCCGCCTCCCGGGACAAGGCTGGAGAAGGTTGAGGTGGGAAGTGCGGACTTGGGCGCCGGAGCTCGAAAAGTCTTGTGAAAATGGATAAGCAAAGGAGGAAGAAGGCGTAGATGAAAAAGGTGGATCCTTATCCCCTTATATGGGCGGACGAAACTATGTGCCCCCACCAGCCTGGTAAAACTCGCTTATCTCCCAAGCACCCTGATTAATGGCACGGTTGGGTTAGCCACGCCCGTATTGATGAGAATCCCGGAATAAGGGGACACGATCTTTGCTTTGACAAGACGTGCCAAGGAAACCGCCTCGCCAAGTGCGCTGAGGTGGGACAGTAAAAACGATTCGAATAAAGGCTTGGCCGTTGTGTGATGTCACACTGCAGAATACGTCAGCAGATTGGATTTGTGTAAATATTATTCTCTCTACGGTGGTATGTGGAACTTCTTTTGTAGAGCTGAACACTATCCTTGTGTTCAAAATCTTCTATGAAGTATTTGGAGGAGGAACCCGCCTTGCAATGTCGAAGACAATCTGGCTGCCGGACTGCCGCGTCATTGAAGCCTGGTTCGGGGCTCTTGAGGAGTCCTGGATTAGGGGTGTCCGGATAGCCGGGACTATAACCTTTGGCCGGACTCACGGACTATGAAGATACAAGATTGAAGACTTCGTCCCGTGTCCGGATGAGACTTTCCTTGGCGTGGAAGGCAAGCTTGGCGATATGAATATGTAGATCTCCTCCCATTTGTAACCGACTACAGTGTAACCCCTAGCCCTCTCCGGTGTCTATATAAACCGGAGGGTTTTAGTCCGAGGGATCTAACAACAATCATACCATAGGCTAGCTTCTAGGGTTTAGCCTCTCTCGATCTCGTGGTAGATCTACTCTTGTACTACCCATATCATCAATATTAATCAAGCAGGAGTAGGGTTTTACCTCCATCGAGAGGGCCCGAATCTGGGTAAAAACATCGTGTCCCTTGTCTCCTGTTACCATCCGCCTAGATGCATAGTTCGGGCCCCCTACCCGAGATCCGCTGGTTTTGACACCGACAATCGCAGTTAGTAATATTATCTTGCTCTGTCCCATACTTTCTAGCTTCCTCCTAATAAGACTCACATTCTTTTTTCAATAGATGAGGTTCAAGTTGGATCCAAAAGATGATGCAACTAAACAAGCATGCACTCATGTTTTTCAGGTCTACTCATGCTGACAAAGGTCGGTACCAATTTTAGAAAATCTCACTTTGAAGGCAAGGCTAAGAATGAAATCGCCCAAACATCTCTAGTGGAATATATTACAAATGAAGAATGGACAACCCTCGTTAAACACCGGGTCCGATTCAAAGTATCGGGTAGGCTATATGTATTTGATCGCACCACATATTGAACTTGTATTTATGTATGTGCCTTTACAAGTGTATCTTCTTCTAGGCTAACTATTTGAAGAACAAGACCAACCGTTCTAAAGTGAAATTCCAACAGACAACAGATCTCGTAGCTATATTGCACAATCTGCGAGGCTCTTGTAAATAGCTGCTACTTCCTTCTTTTTTCTATGCGATATTATCGTATCTATATTGACTTGTTCCAAATACAGAGGAAAGCCCGTGCGGACCAAAAAGAACCTGAACCGAATGCAGTGCAAATATCCAAGGATTGCCACACCAGCAAGATGAAGGGCATGAGCACACTAGTTCAAGCCGCTGTTGTAAGTCCTTACTCCTCCTGCCTTTGAACTGATTGGTACTGTGATGTGTTCATTTAACTACTTGGTTTGCAGCCAATGTTAGTTACTCTGCTCACTTTTATACATAGTTGTATTAACGTATCATTTCACCTTACATGGTTTAAAAGAGATGAAGGATATTCTTTTGGTCTTGATCTGTAATCTAGTTGTTATGTTCACGCATACATTAATGATAAAATAGCCTATTTGTTTTATATCTGTTTGCCCATGATATGAATGATGTCATACTATGTTCATCCTACTTTAAACCATGTCTCTTTATCCTTAGATGTCAATCAATGTGAGGAAATAGACAATACAATAGGCATGCTACATGGACATATGTTCTGAAAGTGATTTTATTATGTAGTTGGCACTACAATACATGCTAATGTATTATAGTAGTTCACCAAAATAAGTGATGTATAAACGTGTAACCTACTTTGTTTGTTTTTGTCTCATTAGTAACTTATCTGGTACACTAATCTACAAGTTCAAACTTTCAGGAAGCTATGAAACAAATGATTGAACAGCCACAACCACCTGAACGTGATTTAGGCTACCACAGCACAATGTCACCTCTTGCTGCAGGCGTTAGTATCTCTCCACTAACGATTGCAAAAAGCACCTTCCCGCATAATTACGGGTTGGTTGTCAAGGTAGCTGTCGATTGTCAAAACCGGCGGATCTCGGGTAGGGGGTCCCGAATCAGGCGTCTAGGCGGATGGTAACAGGAGACAAGGGACACGATGTTTTTACCTAGGTTCGGGCCCTCTCGATGGAGGTAAAACCCTACTCCTGCTTGATTAATATTGATGATATGGGTAGTGTCGTGGTTTTGTCACGGCAGATGTCCTCATGAAAGGACTTAGTCGTGGAGCCATCGCTACGGTTTAACTTGAAGGGGTTAAAGCGGACGCAAAGACACAGAGTTATACTAGTTCGGCCCCTTCGATGAAGGTAAAAGCCTACGCCTAGTTGTGATGGGATTGATGTGGTCTCGGCGACTAGGAGCCGAATAAGCTTCTCCTAGGCCTCGAATTGTTGTCCTTGAACCGTCCCCGGTCGTCCCCTTATATACATGGGTGACGCTTGTCGGTTCGTAGAGTCCCAATCTCCTGTTCATACACATCCGGGTTGGTCTCTCCTATTCCTAACTTATGATACAAGTTTACATACCGGGCCGGTTTATAGCTACAAGGTGCTAAACCGACTACGTGCCTTGGGCCCTTATTCTCATGCCTCTCGGCTTCTGCATCGCTGATCTCATCGATGAAGTTAACCCGCCCTGTGATAGGCCGGTTTACGCCAAAGAGTAATATCCCCAACATTAGGCCCTGCATTGATTTGAACAGGTTCATGTCAATCCTTGATAAAAATCTTCATCCGCAAATACTTTCTTGAAATTGTTGAACCGTAGTGACGCCACCTTCTCCAGTTGCTGTAAACCGGCATGACGTCTTCATTTAAAGACAACATTCATGATGTCTTCTTTATTTAACAGATCCGCAATAATCGAGGCGACAGCTCCGCTTCCCAGATTCGCGGTCCTTGATTCCCGCGCCTAACACAGGTGTCTCGCCTTATAAATAGGACCGAAAGGTCATTCCCTTTCTTCCCTTCGTCCTCTTTCTCTTCGTCTTCCTCGCGCCACTCACCTCGGAGCTCCGCCGCCGCCGTCGATCTCTGCCTCGTCTCGGGCCGCTGCATCACCCTGAACGCACTAGAGAGATGCGGCACCTCCTCCACATCTCCTCGACTCAGGTAAGCCTTTAGCTCCCCTTGACCTAGATCCGTTCTAGGGTTTCCTGTTTCTTGTCGTGCTCCATGAACTGCTCATGTTCTGCCTCGACTTCTGCTAGTTCTTTGTGACAGCTTGCTCTGATTAGCGATGAGTTTTAGTATCCTTTGTAGCCTTGTGCCTATACCTATAGATCTTACATATTATCTTCGGTTCATGGTATGAAAACTGTTCGCTTTTCTTCCTTCTTTTCCGATTTGGCTCGGATCCTTTATTGTAAAGAAGTCTCGTGAAACCTGCTTCTACATACTTAACCATCTGCAACCTTTAGTTGCTTTCAATGTTTAGACCAGGCGGTTTAACTTGTCATAGAGAAAAATTAACCAAACCGGTATACACCATTAGTCCCCTTGTTGAACCGCCAAAACTCCTTAACCAAATTCTGTCGTTTCGTAGAACTCCGGTTTAGATGTATTTGTCTCCGATTCAGCACGGTACACCGGTTCTCTTTTTGTCCCAACATATTCCTTGAACCGGATATCTTTTCTTTTTTAGATGGCCAAGCAAGTGTACGAATGCAACCGGGCGCCTTCCCGTCACCAAACTCAGTTAAACAACCTTGTCTTGTTGGCGCTTTAAGCAAAGAAAATGATATCCATTGGAGGGTTCACGGCAACGAATGTCCACCCACACCTCAGAGGGGAAATTGTAGTATTCGCAGATCACTTAGCCCGGGCTTTAACCCGCCTCGGTTCAAAATTTTACCGGATGTGCTAGCCAACTTTCAACTCCGTCCGCAAGATACAGCCCCAATTACATTACCAATATTTGTCACTTCCAAGTGCTCTGTGAAGCATACTTTCAAGAAGAACCCACGGTTGAATTGTTTAGAGACTGCTTTCATCTAAACCGCCACATTTAATTCACCGACGGGACCAACACATGAATTAGGTGGTGTGGCGATTCAAAAGAGGAAGGAAGTCACTTATCCTCATGTCAAACTGCACAGCCACCCCAAGGAATGGAATCACACATGGTTTTATTGCCGAGACACCTCACCGCTAATGAGAATCCTTTGCCCGGTTTTCGCCCCGAGCGACTCAAGAATGCACATCCCTTCCCGCAAAGGTTAATCGCCAAAGGAGAGAAGTAACTATGCTCCTCAACTCTCTAAGCTCAGAGCCTTCATGGCCAATGGTCTTACTGGATTGATCTCAAGACGCTGCTGGATATCATGGAGCATATTGCCCCTCTCCGCCTCCCACGGTTTAATGTGCGAGTACTCGCGAGGTCAATGATCCCCTCGCACATTAATATTCAGCTCACCGATGATGAGGTCAACTGAAGCAGTGAAGAAAATGCTGAATGAACTGAACATCTTCGTGCCCGAACCGGTGCTGCTTCCGCTCACGTGCTACCAACAAGCCACCCTCCGTAAGACTTCCGACTAATCTTTCTTTGAATATATTATCGTTGTTTTGGGCATGACTTTTAACCTCACCGCTGCTCAATCAGGTGATGACCCATTCGAGCAAGAAACGTCCCCAAGAGAAACCGGAGAAGCCCGACAAACCGGAGAAACCAAACCGCAAAAGACCAAAAGCCGCCAAGAGAACTGCTTATAAAAGAAGAACCACTCAGATCTTCTCGATCCGCCGCGGATGATGATGTGAGTAATCCGGACCTTGAGGTAGAACTTGATTCACTTGGCTTACTTTTCCTCGCCTAATTAACAATAATACTTGTCGGGATGAACTCGAAGCCGTGATTGGCGATGATGTAGAGGTAATTATTCTCTCCTCCGATTCAAGTCCTTTGCCTTCATTAAAAATCCGTCGGGCAAACCGGACCAAATTTCTTTTGAAGACTCAACAACATGAAGCTCGCCGCACAATTCGGCACAGCGGCCAGGTAGTTACCTCCGCCGGTTTACCAAACAGTCCGGTTCGAAAAATTCGTTCAGAGGTCTCTAATTTGCTTGTCGGTGCTTATCCTAAAGCGGGCTGTGTTCGTCAACCCCTTAATCCATCTGACTCCGATTATCGTGTCACTTCCCACTCTTCATCTCGGGCGAAATATCACCACTACTCACCGCCACCGCTTAAAACGGGCTTGGGTAAGTCATACACTTTATATTATCTAGTGCATCCTTTCATAACATACGCTATATTTGACTGTTATTGTGCTTTTCCAGGGCTAAACCGAGGCCAAGCAAAAAGGCTCGTCTCGATAAGACGGTTGACGAAGAGATCGCTTCTGAACCGGAAAGCACCCGAATCCTGAAGTGGCTATTTGTGAAGATACGCCTAACGACTCCACCATTGCATGATGACATTCTTGTTCTTTGAGGATAGGCATATTGATTCCTCCGTCTTCTGCTGATCAGCCCGAGGCCCGACCCGGATTGAGAAACCCACTACCAATCCGTCCTGCCGATAAAACGACTGCTCCTCGTCAAACCGGCGTTAGCAAGGACGATGATGTTGTAATCACCGGTTTTGGCCATAAAGGAACCGGGTAACCCGTCGCTTTAGCCAAACATTCTGCCAAGGAAGAATCCGCCGCCATGAGCAAGGGCAAGTGGGATGTTGATCACGGCAACTTACGCCGCTACGAGCCCCCAAGACCTTCATGTCAAGTTATTTGAACCGGTGTTTACTAGCCGTCATTACGAAGTTGGCCTGGTGAAAATGATGAAGGAAAAATTTGAGGTAACCTCCATGTTTCTTTCTACTAGAATGTTTCAATTGTTGTTAGCTCTCCTAGCCCCCAAGGGCCGGTTTAACTGTAATATAGTTAAACCGGGACTGTAATCCATAGCATCGCATTAGAACATGTTCGATCAAATAGCCATTAGCCCCCAAGTGCCAAGTTGAATACTTGTATTAAGCTTGGGACTTTATGATTCCGTTGGTAGATGATGATCAAATATGCATTAGCCCCCAAGTGCCAAGTGTATAACCGGTTATGCACTTCGGGACTTAGAATTTGCTCTTGTGTCGTTGCAGAAGCGTAAATATGTCAACAAGGCGCATAAATCAATGATCTGCAAGAGAATCTCGAAGACCCAAAGCAAGCGTAAAACTTCTAAAGCCAAAGATGAATCGAAACCGCCTTGACCACAATGGAGCAGCTCAAGGAATGGTTCAAGTCTGAGCCGGGCCGGTCAGGATCTTGAGAAGGCCGCTTTAACAAAAGGGCTGAAAATGTCAAGCTGCCCTTAAACCGTGGTGGAGGAGTCACCAGCGTGAAGCGACAAGTGCACGCCATGATCAAGGGCTATCTTTGGTAAGCTTTGCTTGACTTCTGTAATAACTTGGGCTGTATTATGATAAATCCGGGTTTGTGATTGCTCTTGTATTGTCATAGGCACATGTATTGGTCACTTGGGATCGGATGTGCGGATGAAATTGAAAGTTGTCTATACTCTAGTAGAGCAGTTGTACACCGGGCGCAATAATCATCTCCACCGCATCCCACAACAATCCGCACCTCCTTGATCCAAGACACTCTTAGGAGGCTGTCCATGCTCCCCGCCCGGATTGAAGAGCTGAAAAAATCTGCTGCTCGAACCGGTGCCATTAACGCTTTAATCCGGGCCAAAGCATGGGTGCGATTTCGATCCTGTGGAGGCAGCCTGTGGCTATCCCTAGTTTGAAGGAGGACGGTTCAGAGTTCAACGAGAACGATCATGGGCGATAAACGGGCGGTCGCCTCGGCTTGCCAACTAGTTGAAGAGGCAAATCTGTCACATTATCAAGCTCAATATGACGATCGTAACAAGCGAGTGGCTGCACCTGCTCCTGAATCGGAGAACCCGATCCCCCAAACCGTAAGCACACCTATGCTCTCGATATTGAACCATCTCGCTACCGATCCATGAAGAAGCTGTCTTCAAGCTTTAATGGAATCGACTGGACTACTGTTGACTTCCAGCTGGTGGGCAGAGATGAAGAAGCTGAAGCGGCACAGGACGACCCGCAACCATCAGGCCGGGGCGGCGAGCAAGTATGAACCGAAAGCCGGTTTAAATAGTTGCTTCACTATTTTCTGCAAAAAACAATGATCTTATTTGGGCACCATGTTGCCTTGTAATAGGATAGCCAATACTCTTGCCTTGAATATGCCGTCGTGCATAGGTATCGATACCTGTCCGTGAATGATCGATATTTTAATATATATCGCCGGTCAAATACAAAATCGTAAACCGCCACGGCGGTTTGTACCGCCATTGATTTGGCTTGTGATATTCATATATATATGAAATGAAATATGGAGGTATACAATAAAAATTGTGATACAAAATACCTGCCATCGCTGGGCATAAAGTTGGTTTAACCAATCTTGAAGCGGAGGTTGTATAAACCCTTACTATCAAAGGAGAGAACAGCTCCTGTATTTATAATGCTGGTTTACAGTGTAAACCGTGCCGGGTCATGACGAGCCCTCTGTTACTCCATAATGGGATGTTAACAGAACAAACCGAACCGTAAAACAAACTCCAGATTAAAAATGAACCGAATTTCGGTCAAATGATAGTTCGAACCGGTTTAAAAATGTTGTCGGTTTAAGAAACACAACAAAAATCATGAAAGCAAAGGCAAAGATAAACCGCTTTGCAAAAAGAGAGCTTTATCGAGCCGATCAGATGGTGTTACCATTGTCGGACACGATCAAGCTCCCTACAAAGGTGTAGCTATGATTCAAGTCAGCCAGTCCCCAACTCAAACCGTGGCATTATGCCGATCAAGTGGCGTGGCAATGGTTCGGGTTCGACCAAGCCCCCAAGTGACTCTATGGCCTTAGGGCCGATCAAGAGGCGTGGATCGGTTCAGACTTGACCATGTCCCTAAGTGATCTGGTGGCTTTACGCCTATCAAAGGTGTTGCATTGGTCCCGGACACGACCAAGCCCCCAAGTGATACCACAAAGCTTTGAAAAGCAAACTCAAAGGGGTAAACCGAGGCCGCTTTTAAGACGTAACAACTCCATGTAACCACGCATGATGTAACGTAACGTATACCCGCTTTAGCCGAGGCTCTGGTTTATTACTTTATTCATAATATATACACTTGTCATAATATGTACATAAGTAGAGCCGATGGCTCGTATAATAAGGTCAAGATGAGCTATGTTCCACGGCTGTTGGTCTCCTCCTCCGACGTCATGTGAGTCTTTATGCTCTCGAATATCGATCAGATAGTATGACCCGTCGTGCAGATTCTTGGTCGACCACGAAAGGTCCCTCCCAAGGTGGGGATAACTTGTGCATATCGCCTGGTCTTGGATGAGCCAAGCACCAAATCTCCTTCTTGAAAAGTTCTGGTTACGACCCAAATGACTATGGTAACGATGAAGATCCCTGTTGGTAAACCGCCGAGCGAGCAGCTGCTATGTCCCGCTCTTCATCCAACCGATCCAAAGCGTCCTGCTGCGCTGCCGTCGTTGTCCGGCTTCAACATAAGCTGCCACACGAGGTGAGTCATAGCGACGGATGTCATCGGGGAGAACCGCCTCGCTCCATAGACCATAAAGAACGGTGTGTATCCCGTGGATCTGTAGGGCGAGTGTTGATACTCCATAACACGTATGGTAATTCTTCCACCCAACAACCCGGCGTCCTCTGCAAAGGGACCATAAGCCGGGGCTTGATGCCTCTTAAGATCTCTTGATTAGCTCTTTCCGCTTGACCATTGGACTGTGGGTGTGCTACTGAAGAAACATCTAGCCGGATGTGCTCACGTTCGCAGAACTCTTTCATGGCACCTTTGGACAAATTGGTACCATTATCTGTGATGATACTGTGTGGAAAGCCAAACCGGAAAATCACCTTTTTGATGAACTGAACTGCCGTAGCCGCGTCACACTTGCTAACTGGTTCTGCCTCCACCCACTTTGTAAATTTGTCAACCGCCACCAGGAGGTGGGTCTTTTTGTCCTTGGACCTTTTGAAAGGTCCAACCATATCCAGCCCCCAAGTCGCAAACGGCCAAGTAATCGGAATCATCCTCAATTCTTGGGCCGGTACATGAGCACGTCTGGAAAACTTTTGGCAACCATCACAACATCTGACTAGATCTTCCGCATCGGCATGGGCAATCAACCAATAAAAACCGTGGCGGAATGCTTTAGCCACCAAGGATTTTGAACCGCGTGGTGACCACAATCTCCTTCGTGGATCTCACGCCAATATTTCATAGCCTTCCTCGGGGACACCACAGCGTTGAAACGCCTCGATACGCTGCAATGATGCAATTCATCATTAATAATAGTCATAGACTTAGACCGGCTGGACTATTTGTCGCCAACGCCTCATCTTCCGTAACTCGCCCGGTTCATGTATCATGCAAGATAAGGGCGTCTAATCCGGAATGACGCGAAGGGCCGCCACCAATTGAGCCTCCGGATCAGGAATAGCCAAATCCGCTTCACCGTGGAGCTTGACCGATGGGTTATAATAAAGACGTCGAGAAAAACATTGGGTGGGACCGGTTTACGTTGAGAGCCCAACCGGCTTAAGGCGTCCGCCGCTTCATTCTTCCGACGGTCCACGTGGTCCACCTGATAGCCCTTGAAATGACCCGCGACGGTATCCACCTCACGACGATATGCAGCCATGAGCGGGACCTTGGAATCCCAAGTGCCGGACACTTGTTGCGCCACTAGGTCCGAGTCACCGAAGCACTTAACCCGGCTTAAATTCATCTCCTTAGCCATCCGGAGACCATGGAGCAAGGCTTCATACTCAGCTGCATTGTTAGTACAAGGGAACATTAAGCGAAGAACGTAATAAAACTTGTCACCTCGTGGGAAGTTAGTACGACTCCACTCCCGAGCTCCTCCAATTGCCCGGATCCATCAAAGTGGATGGTCCAATATGTGTGATCCGCTTTTCTTCAAAGCGCTCGCAACTCTGTCCAATCATTAATGAAATCTACAAGCGGCTTGAGATTTTACCGCCGTCCGAGGCATGTATTTTAGATCGTATGCCCAAGCTCTATAGCCCATTTAGCAATCCGCCGATTAAACTTCGGTTTTGTATGATATCGCCTAAGGGAGCAGAATCGACCACCGTGATGGGGTGCCCTTGGAAATATTGCTTCAGCTTCCGCCAGCCATAAAAACCCCATACACTAGCTTCTACCAATGCGGATACCTTTGCTTAGATTCAATAAGTACTTCAATATATAATAAACCGGACATTGAACCGGATGTTCCTTCCTGCCTCCTTCCGCTCTACCACAATGGCCACGCTTAACCGCCCACAGCATTAGCAAATGACATATAGCGAAGTGGCTCCTTGTCAATGGGAGCGGTGAGCACAGCGGGTTGGCCAATTGCCTCTTTAAGTCCTCCAACGCTTCATCAGCACTTGGACTCCGCATACAAGCGATCTGTCTTCTTGACATCTGGTACAAAGGATGGCCTTCTCTCCGAGGCGGTCGATAAACCCGGCTCAACGCGCAATCCGCCTCAAACGCCGACATCATTAATGCACTTCGTTTAGCCAGGGAAGTAATAGCCGTGATCTTCTCCGGATTAGCTTCGATTCCCCGTTGGATACGAAAACCCAATAACTTGCTCGCTGAACACCAAAAACACATTTGGCCGGGTTGAGCATCATCTTGTAAACCCGCAGGTTGTCAAAGGTTTCCTTCAAATCATCAATCGCTGTCTCCTTCTCCCTTGACTTAACCACAATATCGTCTACATAGGCGCGTACATTACGGGCCGATCTGTTTATGCAGGCAATTTCAGACACAGGCGTTGATAAGTAGCTTGGGCGCTCTTGAGCCCAAAAGGCATAGACACATAGCGTAAGGCTCCAAAGGGGGTGATAAACGTTGTTTTCTCCTGGTCCTTAATCGCCATCTTGATCCGATGATACCCAGAATATGCATCCAAAAACTCAACGCTCACAACCCGCAGTGGCATCAATAATCTGGTCAATGCGGGGAGGGCAAAAGGATCTGCGGACAAGCCTTGTTAAGATCCTGTGTAATCCACACACATGCGCCACGCGTCGCTTTTTCTTAAGAACCAGACCGGATTAGCAAGCCATTCGGGATGGAAAACTTCAACGATGAAACCAGCTGCTAAGAGCCTAGCCACCTCCTCTCCGATGGCCTTTGCGCTTTCTTCGTTAAACCGGCGGAGAAACCGCTTTCACCGGTTTGTACTTGGGATCAACATTAAGAGTGTGCTCAATGAGTTCCCTCGGTACACCCGGCATGTCAAGGCTTCCAGCAAAAATGTCCCGATTCTCACGGATGAACTCGATGAGCGCCGCTTTCCTATTTCGGATCCAGGTTGGTACCGATGCTGAATCTGCTTGGACGAATCGCCAGCACGAAGTCAACAAGCTTAGTCTCGCTGCCGATTTGAATTTCAGGGCGGATCATGCTCTGTGGTTGGCTTCTTCAATGGAGTCATGTCCGCCGGATCAACATTGTCCTTATAATACTTCAGCTCTCGGTGGCACAAACCCGACTCTGCATAAGCTGCGCCGCCTTCCTCACATTCCAAAGCGATCTTATGCGGCTCCCATGAACCGTTATTGTCCCCTTGTGACCCGGCATCTTGAGCTGCAGATAAATATAACAAGGCCGTGCCATGAATTTGGCATAAGCCGGCCGCCCAAATAGGACGTGATATGGACTTTGTGTTTTTACCACTTCAAACGTCAATGTTTCCGATCTAGAATCATATTCATCTCCGAAGGCCACTTCCAGAGCTATCTTACCAACCGGATATGCTGACTTGCTGTGCACCACCCCATGGAACACTGTATTGGACGGTTTGAGATGTTTATCCGTTAACCCCATACGACCGGAAAGTCTCATAGTACAGGATGTTAATACTGCTCCCTCCGGTCCATGAGTACTTTGGTGAATTTATAACCTCCCCACCTGAGGTGCCACTACCAGGGCTAGCTGACCCGGATTGTCCACCCGAGGAGGATGATCCTCTCTACTCCATACAATGGGCTGCTCTGACCAGCGTAGGTAGTGAGGCACGGCCGGTTCAACAATGTTGACTACCCGCTTCTGAAGCTTCCGGTCTCGCTTATCTAAACCGGTGGTGAAGACATGGTACTGCCCACTATTAAACTGCTTTGGGTGGCTCTGATAACCCGATTCTGTATTGCTGGTTGTAACCTCCTTGGTTATTCTCGATTATTTTGATTACTATGTCCGCTCGACGTACCATTAAATCTGAACCGAATTTCCTCCACCGAAACCCGACCCGGATCCTGAACACCGCCGCTGTAACCTTTGATCATACCGAAAGCGTTGGAATTCTTGAACTCCTCGCATGATATAGCAATCCTTCCGGAGGTGGTTTGCTGGCATCTCCGTCGTCCCGTGCTTCGGACGGGGCTGATTCAATAAATAGTTCAAGCAGTCCGGATTGGGATTAGGCGCCCGCTTCGATTCGTTGCTTACCTTCGCGCCGCTGGCCCTTGTCCTGCTAGCGTTGGTGTTAACTGAAGTCCGTGTTACCATTCGCTTACGCTTGCCTCCACCATTACCTCCGCCAATGATGTTGCTGGCCCTTGGAGCTGCTGTTCTTCTTTCCTTCCTGTCTCATCATCGTCCGACTCGGGATCCTTGGTACTATCGTAATCAGCATACTTCACTAAAGCGCCCATGAGAGTGCCCATGTCATTACAAAACCGCTTCATGCGCCCCAACTTCAACTTTAAAGGCGTGAACCGCAATTACCCTCCGTGGTTATGATCGCAGAGTCCGCGCTGATCCGGTCCGATGAGTGCAGAATTTCAAACGCGCGCACTCCAACGGGTTGTTGACTCCCCTTCCTCGACACAAGCCGCCAAGTCCACTACGGACATGGGCTGTTTACATGTATCTTTGAAATTCTGGATAAACCGGTTCGCAGCTGGGCCCATGAACCGATAGAATTGGGTGGTAAGCTCTTCAACCAAGTACGGGCCGTGCCTTCGAGCATCATGGTGAAGTACTTTGCACACGCTGACCTCGCCCACATCCAAAGCATCTCCATGGCCATTTCATAGCTTTCTATCCATGCTTCCGAGCTAAATCGGCAGTAATTCGCACCTTACGTGGACCTTTGAAGTCTTTGGGCAAGCGACATTGCGTAAAAGCGGGCGCAGGCAAGGTACCCCAAAGAACTAGAGGAAAGCCCAGGCTCGATCGACACGGTTGGACGACCGGCGAGGCTGATATGCTTGGTGTCAGGTCGCTAACTCGGCCTCCTGCGTGCTCGGGCCCGGTCCACTACCTCCTGGCATTATCAACACCACCTGTCGGGTGGTTGCCACGGGCGCACCATGCCGCTTCATTACTTGATACCGCCGGTTCATCCACGTGCACTGCTATAGCTCCGGCTTGGGCGGGGGTAGAGTGGAATCGGTCGCGAAGTGTGTGTGAGTATGCTTCCTGTTGAAGTAAGGCTGTTCTAAGGAGTTCCTTAACCCAAGGCGTCTCTACTCGCTGCGGCGAATCACCTTCAACCGCAATAGCTTCCAATCGCGCCGCCATGCAACAAGGTTATCCATCGGATTGGAGTAGTGGCCCGGGAGGTGTTTGCACGGCCCGAGGCAATAATCGGGCGTTATGACGAGGCAGATCTATCAAACGAGGTTGAACCGGCGCAGCCATCCTGTGCGCCCGTCCGGTTTAGTCTGGTCAAGGATTACTGGTTCCCGCTCCGGTGTTGAAAAGGTCTCTTCCTCTCGAAACCTGAAGGCAAACGGGATTTATATTTCCTCTTCATGACTTCATGCGATATGCTCGATCCAACATGAGCCTATAAGCTGCGCATCTAAAGCGGCCCGTTCGCCATCATCAAGGCGTCGCACTGCTAGATCCGCCTTGGCCCGGGCAATTTGTTCCTTCACTCTTGCAATCTCTGCATTGTGAGCATCCTGATCCGCCGGGTTAGCTTCGCTATGAGCGCAGCCAACACATCGAACAGATCTGATAAAACTTGAGCCGGGCGGGCGACGGGCCTCTCGCCCGGCAGCCGTCGCCCGCCGCTGAACCGCCATCGCCGCCAGCATAGCCGTTGAAGAATGAAGCGCTGCTTGTGTACCAGCCATGAATATTCCAACCGGTTGGGTGGTAGATCGGAGGGTCCGGAATATCATCACCATCGGAACAGCCCCTAATCCGCCATCTTGTAGCTGATACAGAGATTCGGTCTCTCCGGTTGACGATCCGTCGTCGTCGAGCAAACGACCGCTTTCAAGACCGGACTGATCCGCCCTCATAACTTCCTCCGTGGATAACTCCCACAAAGGCACGCCACGGCCGGGTTTAGCTTGGGCAGATTTCAAATGCTGAGCCGTCTTCGACGAGGTCGGTGCAGATGTCCAGCCAGCCCTGGTTCTCCGATCTTGCCGATGAAAACGTGGATGCCACCAAAGGGGACCCAGATCCGTATTCGATTGAACCGGCCTCGGGGCCCCATCCTGCGTCGTCGATGTAGAGCTTGCCGCGACGACTCTTGGTCATCCGGCCCACGGCATAGCCTTCGAGTCCTTCGAACTTGCCCTCCAAGATCATCAAACCATCGTGCGATAGCCCCACGGTGGGCGCCAACTGTCATGGTTTTGTCACGGCAGATGTCCTCATGAAAGGACTTAGTCGTGGAGCCATCGCTACGGTTTAACTTGAAGGGTTTAAAGCGGACGCAAAGACACAGAGTTATACTAGTTCGGCCCCTTCGATGAAGGTAAAAGCCTACGCCTAGTTGTGATGGGATTGATGTGGTCTCGATGACTAGGGAGCGAATAAGCTTCTCCTAGGCCTCGAATTGTTGTCCTTGAACCGTCCCGGGTCGTCCCCTTATATACATGGGTGACGCCTGTCGGTTCAGAGAGTCCCAATCTCCGGTTCATACACATCCGGGTTGGTCTCTCCCTATTCCTAACTTATGATACAAGTTTACATACCGGCCGGTTTATAGCTACAAGGTGCTAAACCGACTACAGGCATTGGGCCCTTATTCTCATGCCTCTCGGGCTTCTACACTGTTGATCTACTGATGAAGTTAACCCGGCCCAGATAGGCCGGTTTACGCCCAGTAGTAATATCCCCAACAGGTAGTACAAGAGTAGATCTACCACGAGATCAGAGAGGCTAAACCCTAGAAGCTAGCCTATGGTATGATTGTTGTTCGTCCTACGGACTAAAACCCTCCGGCTTATATAGACCCCGGGAGAGGGCTAGGGTTACACAGAGTCGGTTACTATGGTAGGAGATCTACATATCCGTATCGCCAAGCTTGCCTTCCACGCCAAGGAAAGTCCCATCCCAGGACACACGGGGCGTAAGTCTTCAATCTTGTATCTTCATAGTCCAGAGTCCGCCAAAGGTTATAGTTCGCTATCCGGACACCCCTAATCGAGGACTCCTCAAGAGTAGCCCCGAACTAGGCTTCAATGACGATGAGTCCGGTAGCAGAATTTGTCTTGACATTGCAAGGAGGGTTCTTCTCCAAATTCCATATACCTGTTGAATAGTGTCCTGCTCGGTGAATGTTGCGCTCCGGCTTCCACGCCCAATAATGGCCATCTTCCACGTGTCAAAGCGAATGCGGAAAAGCCAGTGGTGTTTTTACATTACCCCCTAGCTGCGCGCAAATGAGCTGCCTATAAAAAGAGACGAGGATTTAGATCCGAATCACACCATCTTCCCTTCGCGAAAGCATTCATCGGAGCGCATCCCGATGTAGATCCATTCCATCACGGCTACCGACGCAGCTCCTCCTCTCGCCCTCCCAGCCCTCAGCCTGGAGGTTGGGAGAGATGTTCCGTCCCGCACAGCAAGCTAGTGACGCTCCAAACCAAGGGATTCCTTCCCCCAGCCTTCATGGTCCCGGTTTGAGCCGGACTTGCCACCTATAATGGCGGAGAGCAAGCGGAGAGCGTCCCCAGTCCCTCCAACGGAGAGCGGGTATGCCTTGTCCCTTATCTGATATGAGGGCTCGGATTTCCAATTCATCCGTTTCTCCCTGAGTTCTACGGTTCTCTGACCTCAGTTGCACAACCTTACGCCTGCCTCCATTTTGCATATTGCGGGCTTCGTAGCCCTTTGCGAGCTGTTTTTGGGCATCGAGGCTCATTTCGCCGGTGGAAGAAGCTGCTTCGCCTTGTGCCCCGCTTCTTAGGAGGGGTCGATTATCCAAGTGGCGGAGCGAACTCAGCGCATCGCCGACTGGATATCTATCCGGAACCCCAAAGAAGGCGTCCAAGACTGGGCTGTCGGTGTCAAACCATGGATCTCGGGTAGGGGTCCCGAACTGTCGTCTAGGCGGATGGTAACAGGAGACAAGGGACATGATGTTTTTACCTGTGTTCGGCCCTCTCGATGGAGGTAAAACCCTACTCTGCTTGATTAATATTGATGATATGGGTAGTACAAGAGTAGATCTACAACGAGATCGAGAGGCTAAACCCTAGAAGCTAGCCTATGGTATGATTGTTGTTTGTCCCATTGGACTAAACCCTCCCGTTTATATAGACACCTTTGGAGAGGGCTAGGGTTACATGTAGTCGGGTTACAAATGGGAGGAGATCTACATATCCAGACGCCAAGCTTGCCTTCCACGCCAAGGAAAGTCCCATCCGGACATGGGATGAAGTCTTCAATCTTGTATCTTCATAGTCCAGAGTCCGCCAAAGGTTATAGTCCGCCATCCGGACACCCCTAATCCAGGACTCCTCGAGAGTCCCCTGAACCCAGGCTTCAATGGCAGACAGTCCGGGTCATGCGCAGATTGTCTTCGGCATTGCAACGCGGGTTCCTCCTCCGAATACTTCATAGAAGATTTTTGAACACAAGGATAGTGTCCGCTCTGCAAAATAAGTTCCACATACCACCGTAGAGAGAATAATATTTACACAAATCCAATCTGGCCGACGTATTCCGCACAAGTGACATCACACCACAGCCCAAGCCTTTATTCGAATCGTTTCTTTGTCCCACCTCGGTGCACTTAGCGAGGCGGTTTCTTGGCACGTCTTGTCGAAGGCAGAGATCATGTCCCCTTATTCCGGATTCTCATCAATACGGGCGCAGTAACCCAACCGCCGCCATTAATCACGGCGCTTGGGAGATAAGCGAGTTTTACCAGGCTGGTGGGGGCACATAGTTTCGTCCGCCCATATAAGGGGATAAGGATCCACCTTTTTCATCTACGCCTTCTTCCTCCTTTGCTTATCCATTTTCGCGCACTCGAGCTCCAGCGCCCAAGTCCGCACTTCCCACCTCAACCTTCTCCAGCCATGTCCGGGGCGGGAAGCAAGTGGATGGTCTCCTCCGTCACGGAGGGACATATCAAGAAGCTGAGGAAAGCCGGATACTTGTCCAATTACATCGCGCACCGGCTTCCCGACAAGGGGCAGCTCATCCCCACCCCCAGGCCCCATGAGAGGGTGGTGTTCCTCACCCATTTCCTCCATGGACTAGGTTTCCCGCTTCACCCATTTGTCCGGGGGCTCATGTTCTACTACGGTCTGGATTTCCACGATCCGCCCCGAACTTCATCCTCAACATCTCGGCGTTCATCGTCAGGTGCGAGGCCTTCCTCGCATCCAGCCCCACTTGACTTATGGTCAAGACCTTCAATGTCAAGCCGAAGGTAGTGGGCGGCCGCCAAGCAGTCTTGGAGTGGAGGTGCCATGGTGGGCAAGATGCCCAACGCCCCTATGGCTCGAGGGCTCCTTCGTAGAGACCATAAAGGGGTGGCGATCGGGGTGGTTCTACATCACCGAGCAGCGTGACCCTGAATGGGCTATGCACTTCGACCCGATTCCGTCGACATCCCCACATGGCTCACCTCCACGGAAAGAGATGGGCCTGTCATGGGAAGTAATTCGAAGAGCCGACCGACTCCAAACCTGCGTCCAAAACCTGGTGAGCAAGAAGCTCAAACTCGTCAACGTAGTCCGGGTCATGCTCATCCGTCGGATCCTCCCGTGCCAACAACGGGCTTTCAGCTTGTGGGAGTTTGATCCGGCACAGCACCGAACCCTGAGCAGGCTCTTCGACACTACGTATGAAGATGCCTGGAAGGTGTTGTTCAAGGGCGCCGAGGCTCCCGCATCCGCTACCAAGGATCGCGGATTCAGCGCGCAGCATCAAGCCAACGCGGTAAGCTATTTTACCCTTTACGGGATACTTGTTTTTCATAGTTTGACTTTATGTGGGATCTAAACTCCCTTACCTTTGACAGGATTGGCAGAAGACGTCCGGGCAGATTGATTTGTCAGCTCCTTGCCCGAAGATTCCAGCGGACGCCCACTTGGCGGGGCTCTTTGGTTCCGCACCTTACGTGGTGCCGGAGATGAAGGCCAAGAAGAAGGCCACGGGAACTCGAAAGAGTTCCCGGCGCCTGGTGGAGTCGGACTCATCGTCTGATGACTCCGAGGCGGACTCCTCCCGCTAAAACGAGGAGGAGGAAAGAGAGGTCTCTCCCCCAGCGGGGGGAGAGAAGAAAAGGAAGGCCGCCCCAACTGGGGGGCGGAGGGTCCAAGAAGGGAAAGACCCTTCCTCCGGACTACTCCACCAACGCCCATTTACGGCGAAGAGGAGTGGCCATCCAGGCCAAGCCCTCGCAAAATCGTAAGTATCCGGATACCGAATAACTCATGGCGTTCCTTTATTGCACAGTATCTTGACGCCCTTGAATATAATCATGCAGTCCACCCAAGGCCGGGCTCGGCGCTTGGCCGGCTCCCCTGGGTTCGTCGGATGTGAATAGCACTTCACTTCCGGCCGCCTCCTCTCCTCATGCTGCGGATGATGCCGAGGTGGAGTTCCAAAAGGGTCCAAGCCGGGAGGAGGTGGTCTGGAGCCGCCGCCAAGGCGACCTCCCGGACTCGAGGCGCAAGGGACAAAACCCCAAGGGCTCCAAGTCCGGCCCTAGGCGGACACCGTCTGAACCTTCAAGTGGTTCCAGAGTCCCAAGAAAGCGCCTCTAGTAAGAAGGGCAAGCCTCGGACGCGGTGACCTCCGGCCCAACCGGAGGCACTTGGGATAATCAGTGGAGGTGCTTAACGGCGCCTCCATCGACGAGGAGCACCGCACTATTATGAGTGTGGTGATCCAGAAGGTTCAGTCCGCCAAGAGCTGGCTGACTGAAGCCTGTGCCAGCCTTCTAACAGGCTTTGAGGTATGTATTTAAAATATGTGAAAAGTATTACCACATAGACAGTAGCCCCTGATGCTCAGTTTGGCGTTCGGAAAGAAAAGCCGAACTGAGGATCAAAAAGATATACGCAGGAGTCTAACATAAGTATGTCAATATGGGAACGCATGAGCTGCAGGACCTCTGCCAAGACCGATCATGCGGAGGTCGATGCACTGAAGCAGAGCCTCGAGCGGTCCGAGAACGAGCTCGGCCTTGCCAAGAAGCAGCTCGAGGACAAGGAAGGTAAGTAATACCTTATGTAAGTATACAAAAAAGATGTGGTTGCAAAAAATGACAGGACCAACGTGAGTATTACAGGGGCCACAACCCAGGTGGCAACCCTGGAGAAAGCGATGTCCGAGGCCGAAGAAAATGCGGCCGTGGAGCGCATCGAGCGAGAAAAGAAGGAGGCGCGAGTGGCGGAGGTGGAGCAAGAGCTCCAGGCTCTCGTGAAAAAACACGAGAGTTTGGAGCTTGACTCAAAGACTCGAGAGTCCGAGCTTGCCTCTGCCCTTGAGAGCGCCAAATCTGCCAAGGCCGAAGCCCAAAAAGCCCTCCAGGAAATTGAGGCGATGAAGAAGATAGCGGCGGGTAAGGCATTCTTTATGCAAAGCAAGCACGTGAAAGTGAATTACTTGTTACTTACCCGAATCCGGAGCTCTCCAGGAGCGTTCGTAGATCTACCCCGCAGTGTGTCCGACGCTGCCGCCTGCTACCGGGCCGAGGAGGGGAGCTCGACGGAGAAGGTGTTCTGGTCTCAGTATGCTGAGGCCGGACACCCGGTGCCCTTGAGCGACCAGCTGAAGCAGCTAGTCGAGCTCCATAAGGTGGCCGAACAGGCCATGAAGGGTCTCATAGTCCGGCTGTGGCACAGGAGGCCATGCACAGGAGCTACCGGGCTGGTGAGGTGGTGGTGGATGCCTGTCCATGGCTTGAAGTCATCAAGCGCTCCGTATGCATCGAAGGTCCCCGTAGGGCCCTTGCCCGTGCTAAAGTGCACTGGGGCAAGATGGATGCTGAGAAGCTTGTGACGGACGGACCACTGTCGGGCAAGGAGCATCGCAATCCCGAGATGTATTATGAGGGCGTCCTGAAGGGTGCCCGCCTTATAGCGGATGAATGCTCCAAAGATGTAATTTTTGAGTAAACCGCATTTGTGATCCTGTCTGCTGAAAACTTGTTCATATCGCTTAAGCAACGCTTTTGAATTTAAAATATTACCTTATGTGCGGCCGTTTATTAAATTTGAGAGATGGCAAGTCGTCGGCTTCTGCCCCATGCCACGAAAGTCTTTGGGGTGTTCGGGATAAACTTGAGCGCTCTTTTTCCCATTCTTGGGTCCTTCGAGGGAGGCGCTCAACACAGCGAACAAGGCAATTGGACTATAATGCTTGAACACTCTCACTTAGCCATAGAATTATATAATTTTAAATTTCGGCGAAGCCCCTAGTATTCGGAAGACCGAGTTCGGGGCGCTATCCACGCCTAGGCCGGACAAAGCCGACTCCTCGCTCTAAGCGGCATAAGTCTTTAGGGACTCGAAACCTCTCGAACAGCGACCAGCTCTCGCCCTATCATGACGGTCAGTTTTAGCTTTCTCCACTGAGGTGCTTAGCCCAGCTCAACCGGGGCACAATCGAAGTGGTTCTCCCAGCGCTACTGTAACACCCCGGATGTAACTTTCCCTATTTGTAACTCCAACTCTTGCCATTTTCGGCATTGTGATATGATATTCCCTCCGTGGTTGGGTTTTTCTTCATTTTGCATTTTGTCCATGTCATGCACCTCATATCATGTCATCATGTGCATCGCATTCGCATACGTGTTCGTCCTCATGATTCCGAGCATTTTTCCCGTTGTCCGTTTTGCAATCCCAAGCACTCCTATGTCCCCTACGCTCCCCTCTTGTCTCTTTTCGTGAGCGGGTGTCAAACGTTCTCGGAATGGACCGAGGCTTGCCAAGTGGCCTTGGTACACCACCGGTAGACCACCTGTCAAGTTTCGTGCCATTTGGAGGTCGTTTGATACTCCAACGGTTAACCGCATAACCGCAAAGGCCTCTTTTGGGTTGCAGCCCAACACCCCTTCAAAACAGCCCAATAACCCATCTAAGTCACTTCCATGTCCATCGTCGTTCGATCACGATCGTGTGGGCGAAAACCGCACCTCATTTGGAGCTTCCTAACTCCTTCTACCTATAAAAACACCTCCTCACGAAATTAGGATCAACTCCACCCCTAACCCTAGCCCCTCTCTCAAGGCGCCCGGACGCATCCGGACCGGGCCGGACACGTCCGCCCGCCGCCGCCAATCGAGAGGCCATTACGTGGGCGTGCCCACTTCGCCGTCGGCCCTTGAGGCAGCGAAACCCTCATGACCCCTCGCCGCCCGCCTTCCGCCTCCTTGCCGCCCGTGCGCCCGGCCTCCGCCTTCGTCCTCGGCCGCGCCGCCGCCCGGCCTCCGCCGCCGCCCTCAGCCACGCCGCGCCTCACGCCAGCCGCTTTCGACCTCCGCGCCCGCCCGCCGAATCGCCGCCCGCCCGCCGCGTCGCCTCCGCCAGTGCCAGATCCGGCCGTCCTCCTCCCTCCTCCGGCGACTTCCCCCCTGCTCCGGCGAGATCCCGCTCGCCTCGGTTCGCGCGCTCGATCCAACGAACCCTAGATCGGTGAAGGTTGACCTCCGAAATCCTCCAAGTCATTTTTTTCAGTAATTTCGTTGTCATGTTCATCACATCATAACTCTGTGCATGTAGCTCCGTTTCGTGCGGGTAATATGTCAAATTGTTCGCCTCGACGAGTACATCGTTTCATCTCATTGCATCATTTTCATTTGAGCACATCTTGTTGCTCGAAATGCTGTTGGAAGAGGGCTATGTGATGTTAGTTTCAGATTCTTATCAGAACATGCATTTTTGTTATTTTTGCCATGATTGATGTGTGCATCCTATGAACTTGAGTCCTACATGTGTTTTGTGATATGCCATGCCATCTTTACAGGGGTGTATGCCATGTATTTTTATGATCTCTGTGGTGACTAGCACAAGCATGCAAACTAGGCTTCATGATGTTGCTGATTTCAGCCCCTGTTCTGCTGATATTTTTATGCCATGTAAACTTGATGCTACAGAGAGATCCATGCTTATTTTGAGATACTTCAGTAAGGATGTTTTGAACATATGGTTATTATCTATCCATCCATGCCCTTGTTTACAATTATGGAGTGCCATAGCTTGAGCCAATCGAGCTCTACTTTTGCTATAAAATGTTTCCTGGCAGATTGTTTACATGTTATTCAATTTTGCCAAGGTTGTTGTAGTTGATCCGTGTATGCAATGATGTTGTTCTTGCCATGTATAGCTTCTATGACATGTATTCATGATGGATGCATGCTTAGTTTATCATGAAATGCTCTGTAGTGAGTGCATCGAGCTCGTGAAGATGCCTTCATAATTCTGTCAATGTCATGCCCTGTTTGCTGAATCTGTTAACGAAACTTGCTATATTGACATGGGTGCTATTACATTTTCTGATCCCTTTTGGCTCTTGGTCAGTAAGGGACTTTTGTTCAACGCCTTGAGTAGATTCGTGTCACGCCATATTTTGCTATGTCTTTTTCATATAGCAGGTTGTTTGCTTGCTCTAAACATGCCTTCCTGATGTTAATTTCTGGCATGTTGGTATTTTCTCCGTCTGTCAAGCTGATATATTTTGCACTTTTGCCATGCTTGTTTGGACCTGTTATGGTGTGCTTTAGCCGTAGCTCAGTGTTCATCTTTTGTCAAGCATCTTGAGTAGATCACTGCCATATGCTTTGTTGATACGTTTGGATGCAGTAGCTTAATTTCTTGTTGCTTGCTATGTGGTATCATGCTGTTAATGGCAGGTTTGTGTCATTCTTGTTTTGCTTGTCATTTGCAAACCGTGCATCCGATTCGGTGATCTTTTATCGATTTCAACCGAAATCATCTCACCTTTCCAGCGGCATACTTGGTTTGCCAAGTTGATGCCTTGTTCATCATTTTCCTTCCGGAGCACGCATACGCATTGCATCTCACATCTCGCATATCATGCCATGTATTGCATCATGTTGTTTGTGTATCGCCCGTGATTTATTGTGGTTCCATTGTTTGTGTTCTTGCTTTGGGTAGAGCCAGGAGACGAAATGCGTGAACGAGGAACCTGTTGAGAACGCTTACGAGGATCAAGCTTTCGACAACTACGAGAACCTTGCGTGCAAGATGACCATACCCTCGAAATCACTTCTATCTTTGCTTGCTAGATGCTCGCTCTTTTGCTATGCCTATGCTACGTTACCTACCACTTGCTATATCATGCCACCCATATCGCCATGTCAAACCTCTAACCATCCTTTCCCAGCAAACCGTTGATTGGCTATGTTACCGCTTTGCTCAGCCCCTCTTATAGTGTTGCTAGTTGCAGGTGAAGATGAAGTTTGTTCCTTGTTGGAACATGGATATTTTGGGATATCACAATATCTCTTATTTAATTAATGCATCTATATACTTAGTAAAGGGTGGAAGGCTCGGCCTTATGCCTGGTGTTTTGTTCCACTCTTGCCACCCTAGTTTCCGGCCATATACCGTGTTATGTTCCTTGATTTCGCGTTCCTTACACGGTTGGGTGATTTATGGGACCCCCTTGACAGTTCGCTTTGAATAAAACTCCTCCAGATGGGAATTTGTTAATGTCCGGTTGTAGAAAACCCGAAGTTGACCTTAATTAAAATACATCAACCGCGTGTGTAACCGTGATGGTCTCTTCTCGGCGGAGTCCGGAAGTGAACACGATGTTGGAGTTATGTTTGACGTGGCAGTTTCAGGATCACTTCTTGATCACTTCTAGCTTCACGACGTGCCTTGCTTCTCTTCTCGCTTCTCTCTTGCGTATGTAGCCACCATATATGCTAGTAAACTGCTGCAGCTCCACCTCACAACTCTGTCCTACCTATAAGCTTAAATAGTCTTGATCTCAAGTGTGAGATTGCTGAGTCCCCGTGACTCACAGATTCTACCAAAACAGTTGCAGGTGCCGGCGATGCGGTCTGGGATGATGACGCAACCGAGCTCAAGTGGGAGTTCGACGAGGAACGTGGTGCGTTACTATGTGTCTTTTCTGATGATCAAGAGTGGAGCTCAGTTGGGACGATCGGGGATCCGTAGAATTTGGGGTAGTCTTCTTTTATTTTGGTTCCGTAGTCGGACCTTGAGTGTAATCTGGATGATGGATGTTTATTTATGTATTGTGTGAAGTGGCATTTGTAAGCCAACTATGTATCTTTTTCCTTATTTATTACATGGGTTGTGTGAAGATTACCTCACTTGCGACATTGCTTTCAATGCGGTTATGCCTCTAAGTCGTGCTTGACACGTGGGAGATATAGCCGCGCCGAGGGTGTTACAGCCTACCTTAGCCGATATAACGGAACGTAAGGTACCAAAACATGGGAGCCGAGCAAACCCAACTATTGACCCAAGACATGATTCGAGCCGATGCATATAATGCTATAAGTTTGGGGTGCCACTTTTCATTGAGAGTGTTCGGACTTCTCACACCATATTCTGGGGTACTTAAGCCCCTGGTGTATTTGGCCGTACCAAAGTGTATGGGTGCAACATGTCATTAATGAACATATATAGATAAAAAAGGGAATGCAATAACAGACAAAAGCTATGTATTGTTTATTCGAAAAGGCTGCGGTAAAAGCGAGCGATACAAATAGTGCGATAAGCAAGAGATGGGACTATTTGACATGTCCCCCCTCGAGGCGAGCCTGCGGGATGATATGTGAAACAAGTATACCGCTTCGTTATAGAGACCACTGGACACTCGGCGTAGCTGTCTGCCTCCCTGGCTATTGCATCGTGTGTTCGGCGATTGTACTGCCGGACAGGCCTTCCGGAGAGCGGAGTCCTGAAAGTAAGAAAAAAGAATGACAAAATCGGGAGCCCTTAGTGCGGTTGAGCCGCATTTTGGGCATGCGTGGTCGTGCCCTCCCCTATGCCCATGGTATTTCCAGGGCGTAGTTATGTACGCCAGTAGTACTAGTTTCGCAATTACGCGAGGGCTGGGGTTGGGGCCACATTGCTACGCTTGCTCGGAGCGTGCAGCGGTCTTGTTGTAGGTTACTCCGGCGCGCTTGACGGTGTCCGGACGTTTAATAGCCGGACTGGAGAATTGCCTTGAGAGGCTACTTTGTACTTCTGCCGCGAGGGCCACCGTATGCTCCTCAGTTCGGAGAGAGCGTTCGGTGTTTCCATTGACCGTAATGACTCCTCGAGGGCATGGCATCTTGAGTTTGAGGTATGCGTAGTGCGGCACCGCATTGAACTTTGCAAATGCGGTTCGTCCGAGCAGTGCGTGATAGCCGCTGCGGAACGGAACTATGTCGAAGATTAACTCCTTGATTGGGAAATTATCCGGGGATCCAAAGACCACCTCAAGTGTAATTGAGCCTGTACAGTTGGCCTCTACACCTGGTATGATGCCTTTAAAGGTCGTCTTTGTGGGTTTAATCCTTGAGGGATCTATGCCCATTTTTCGCACTGTATCCTGATTGAGCAAGGACAACGCCTTGGTGGCCATTACGGTCGATTATCCCGTACTGCTTCCGGCCTCACAAGTAACCAAGACCGAAGTCCCAGTAATTATAAAATGATCCATCCGTGCTTATTTTTTATCACCATATACCAATGGTGTTTTTGCAGGGGAAGTCCTTGAGGCGGAAGGCCGAGCCTGCGGTGGCTAGCCAACAAGGGGCAGCAAGGCCCAGTAGGCTGAAAAGAAGTGCGGTCCGGACTGAGACGCCGGCACAACCGTATGGCGTGCCATCTTATTCCCAGGTTTTATTCCCTCAGGGCATAATAACGCTCGTGCTCTCTTCAGGAAAAAGAGTGCTCGCCAGACTATATCCGGAGAGGTTGCCAATCGCGCCACCACTAGCCCGGGCTCAAGGCGGGTCCGGAAGCAGGGCGAACCACGAGGCGCGCCGGATGCTCCTCCGGCGAGAGGATGCGGATGGGCTGTCTGCCACCAATTCCGAGGTGGAGAGCGCCATGAACCACAAAGCGTCATGGGACAGTTCTTCGTGGCGCTTGTTTCTCCTCCAGGCATTGGATGCCTTCAATTCAGGAGATGCGTACCTCCGTGCAGCTCAAAATGGTCTAGCTGAGCCACGGATCAGTATGTTAAAGACATACGGGTGAGAAAATTTGATGGTTATATATGTCAGTAGCCCCCGAGACTTGAAACAGTTAGAATAACTGATTTAAGGATCATTTGTTATGCAGGATCTTACAAAAAAGAATACCCAACTGTCCCAGGAGTTGGAAGAGTGCAAAGCCCAACTTGAGGCCGCACTAGCCGTGGCAGGGGAGGCCAAGGAGACTCCCTCTGGTAATATACGCTTCGAAAGATAAGTATGTTGTGAAGTGCGGCGTGTGTGCAAATCTGACAATATCATTGCAGATGGCGCCGGAGTAGATCCGGACAAGCAACAACTCTTGCGCCGGTTAAAGGCTGGTGAGATCGTGCTTACGAGGGTGAGGCAGGAGAAGAATAATCTCCAAGATGCCAACACCCAGCTGGGCGAGGAACTAAAGGATGTTCGTGCCCAGCTGTCGGACTCCGTGAAGGAGAATCGAGGGCTTCGACGCGGCATTTTTAGTAAGTGCTTGAGCGAACTTTGAAAAAGAGTTTGGCAAGGAAGTCGACTAACGAGTTATGTCCGTAGGTATGCTCACGAATGTCGTCCTGCGGAGGAAATGCCGGTTCTCACAGGCGACCTTCTTCGAGCTCGTCTGTTTGCACGAACAAGTTCGGGCAGTGATGAAAGCGTCGCCTGTGCCTTGTGGCTATCTGTCTCCATGCCCAAGGCCTTGGAGAGCTTGCGAGAGAGGCTTAAGGGGCGGCGGCGCTTCCGATTATGGAAGATATCGGCCTGCCGTCAAGGTGCCGAGGAGGCACAGGCCATGGTGAAGACGCGGTACACGGTTGCTGACCCAAACCACATGGCCGAGGTCGGACCTGTGGGGGCGATGGGAAGGAGATCCCTGTGAAGCTTAATTATGCGGCCAAGTAGAGTTGGCTGCCAAATATTCCCAGCAGATCAGTAAACTAGACAACTTTGTTGGATGGTAGTCAAAATGTAATTTAAGATGACATGTAAAAATGCCTTCTAGCCGGATTGTAGATCGTTTGTCATGGCGGACCTTTTCGCCCGACCTCGGGACCCGATAGTCCGGAGTGTGTCCGAATACCCTCTCGGTTATATAAGAACCGGGGCATGCATGGAGACCAGGCGTAGGGGTCATTAGTGCTTGAACAGACAAGTGCCCAACTAGTTATGTTATATTACATGGTTAGCAAGAAACATCTTCCAGGGAGAATAGTTCCGTTAGGGGTTCCTTTCCCTGGGAGGCATGCCCTAAAGTGCATGTCCGGACTGCGAAAAAAGCAGGAAAGCATCCGGGGGCAGGTAAATAAACAAGTGAGAAATCATCTTTTAGTTCACCGACCGAATATTCCCTTAAGAATGCTAGCTTTCGGCTTCACCCAGTCCAAGGTACACATCCGGCTGACCCGACAGTAACAATCGCAGAGGTGCTCCTTTACCGCCTAGCCGAACAATCGGGAGCGTAGGGTAAGCACAGGAGCCGAGCAACCCTTTTGGCCAAAACTTAAGTCATATCGATGCATATAATGGTGAATAAAAGGTACATGCGGAAGTGTGACACATGTGTTGGGCGTGAAGCACATATAAATAAGCTTCTGTTAAAGAAGCCCCAGGTATAATGGCTAGCGGATAAGCGCGTCGGTTAATCATCTTGAACAAAGCGCGAACAAGCCCTTAAGGCTGTAAGGGAAAGGAGGAGAAGTTGAGAAATATAAGGCAGGTTAATGTGTAAAAATGAGACAGAGGAAGGAGACGAACACAGAGTCCGAGCTAGGCGTAGAATCTTCTTGAGGAGGCGGGCTGCGTTCCATGGGTTTGGCTCGAGTCGGTTATCCGATGCATCTCGCAGACGATGCGCTCCACCAACAGGACTTGGTCAATAATAAAGGGACCTTCCCATTTGGGCTTGAGTTTGTCCTTTTCTTGTCCGTGAGGCGTAGAACTAACTCGCCAACATTGTAAGTTTTGGCCCGTACTTCTGCTGCTTTGATATCTTGAGCTGCTGTTGATAGAATGCGGAACGGGCTTTTGCCACATCACGCTCCTCCTCCAAGGCGTCCAAACTGTCCTGTCGATCGAGTTTGGCTTCTCTTTCTTCGTACATGCGCACGCGAGGTGAGTCATGAATTATGTCGCACGGCAGAACCGCCTCTGCACCGTATACCATAAAGAATGGTGTGAATCCGGTGGTGCGATTCGGCGTGGTCCGCAGCCCCCAGAGCACGGAGTCGAGCTCCTCTACCCAAAGGCGTGTTAGATTCCTTGAGGGACCGCACTAATCTGGGTTTGATGCCGCTCATGATTAGACCATTTGCTCGCTCGACTTGACCGTTAGTTTGTGGGTGATAGACTGAAGCATAGTCGAGCTTGATGCCCATGTTTTGCACGGAGTTTGACCTCGTCGGCCGTAAAGTTTGTGCCATTATCAATGATGATCTTGTGGGGGACGCCAACGTGTGTTACGACCCGGATATGAAGTCTATCACCGGTCCGGATTCGCCGTCTTAACGGGCTTGGCCTCTATCCATTTGGTGAATTTATCCACCATGACCAGTAGGTATTTTTGCTTGTGGGTTCCTCCTTTAAGGGGTCCAACCATGTCAAGCCCCCAGACCGCGAAGGGCTAGGTGATGGGTATAGTTTGGAGGGCGGTGGGTGGCATATGGCTTTGGTTAGCAAAGAGCTGGCAACCGACGCATCGTTGGACTAAGTCCTGAGCATCTGCCCGGGCCGTCGGCCAATAAAATCATGTCTGGAAGGCCTTGCTTACAAGGGCCCGGGCTCTGGCGTGGTGCCCGCCGAGTCGGCATGAATTTCAGCGGAAGATTCCGCCCTTCCTCTTGAGATACACCTTTGAAGGACTACGGTGGTGCTTTTCTTATAAAGCTCTCCCTCATGGACTTTATAGGCTTTAGATCGCCCGCACTATGCGTAGCGCCTCGTTTTGGTCCTCGGAAGTTCCTGCCTGGTTAGGTAGGCTAGGAATGGATTACATCACCTGGCAATGACTGCCATTATTACGTGGGTTGAAGGTGTTACTTCGTTGGCAGAGCCTCCCGTTGTGTCAGAATGTTCGGTGTCGGGCAGTGTGGTTGGGTCCGGTCTTTTATTTCCGGACTCCCCTTCCCATAATACGGATGGCTTGAACAGCCTCTCCAAGAAGATATTGGGGGGGACGGCATCGCGCTTTGCGCCAATGCGTGCCAAGACGTCTATTTGCTGATTGTTTTCGGGCTATATGGTGAAATTGAGCCCCTCGAACCGAGCTGACATTTTTAGGACGGCGTTGCGATAAGCTGCCATTTTCGGATCCTTGGCATCAAAGTCTCCATTTATTTGGGATATCGCGGTTGAATCGCGCACCTCTAGGCGTTGGATGCCCATGGAGACCGCCATCCGGAGACCATGTAGAAGGGCCTCGTATTCGGCTGCATTGTTGGAGTCCGTATACATTATCTCGAGTCACGTGTCGAATTGTATCTCCTGTTGGGGACGTCGAGCAGCGCCACCCCAAGACCGACCAACATTTTGGAGCCGTGAAATGCATGATCCGATTGGAATATGTATGCGTACTCTTTAGGGAGTTATTTCATGATCCATTCGGCGGCAATCGGCAAAACTTGCGACTTAATAGCTCGCCTTGGCTTATAGGTTATGTCGAGCAGGAGCTCAATGGCCCATTTGGCAATCAGACCCCGTCGCGTCATGATTGTTTATAATATCGTTAAGAGGTATTTGGAGGCTCTTGTTGCGAACACTCTTGAAAGTAGTGTCGCAGCCTTCTGGATGCCATGAACACCGCGTCGCTATCTTTTGATAATGCGGTAATGCTGCGACTTGCATGGAGTGAGGACGGTGGACACGTAGTAAACTGGCTTTTGAAGGGAATTTGTGTCAAAATGCATTTCTCGTTCGACGACGAAGCACTGCGCTTTACAACTTGATAAGTTGCCGCAATGTATAATAGCATTGGTTTCGCGATGTTAAGCGCGCCAGACCGAGTTTGTTGCCAATATGGCTTTTTATTTCCTCGAGTCGGCCGTGGCGGCATCCGCCCACTCGAAGTGTTGATGCGCCCGGAGGAGGCGATAAAGGGGTAATGCCTTTTCTCCCCAAAGCCCGGGGAGATAAAGCGGCTTAGAGCCGCCACGCATCCGTCAATTTTTGTATTTGTTTGAGGTCCTTTGGGATATCCAATTGTGACAGAGCTCGGATCTTGGCTGGGTTTGCTTCAATTCCTCTACGGATACAATGAAGCCCAAGAGCTTTCCGGTGATGCCTTGAAAATGCATTTTTCCGGGTTAAGATTGATGTCATATGTTCGGAGGTTATCGAATGTGAGCCTCAAGTCGTCTACTAGAGTTTAGACATGCTTGGTTTTGACGACCACGTCATCTACGTATGCCTCCACTGTTTTGCCGATCTGGTTTGCGGACATGTACGAATCATGCGGCGATATGTTGCGCCGGCGTTTTGAGCCCGAAGGGCATTGTGTTGAAGCGAATGGGCCGTATGGGGTGATGAATGTCGTTGCGGCTTGTTCTGGCTCTGCCATCTTAATTTGATGGTAGCCGTAGTATGCGTCGAGGAAACACAATGAATCGTGTCCTGCGGTAGCGTCGAAAATTTGATCGATGCGGGGAGGAAGGGATCCTTTGGGCAAGCCTTGTTGAGGTCCTTGAAATCGGCGCGACAGCGCCAGGATTTGTCCTTCTTTGGTACCATCACCGGTTTGCTAGCCGGTCCGGGATGTTTTATATCTCGAGATGAATCCGGCCTCCGATGGTTGGCTAGCTCCTCTCCCATGGCTTGTCTCTTAGGTTCGGAGAAACACCAAAGAGCCTGCTTGGTAGCTTGAATCCTTTTAGGATATTTAAGGTACGTGCTCGGCCGGCCCGGCATGGGATTCTGGCATGTCTCGAAGGGTGCCGAGCAAAAATGTCCCAATTTTCGCAGTAGGAATTCTCGTGGTCTTGGCGTCTACATCGTGGTTTAATTGCGCCCGATGGAGGCCGTTTTTGTAGGGTCCGTTGGATGGACTTGGAATTTGACTATTTAAATCCGCCCGGTTTAAAGGAGGTGGACTTGGATCTTTATCGAGTATCATGTCGTCCCTGTTCACCGTGGAGCGCAATGGCGCGATCGATTACCTCGGCCGCTAGGGCTTTGGATAGTGCCTCAAGGGCTAGTCTGGTGTCTTATTTTCGGCGCCGAGTGCTATGTCCGGTCACTAGCAAGAGTGATGATTCCGTTGGGCCCGCATTTTGAGCTTCATGTACCCGTAATGGGTATAGCTTGAAAAATTGTGAATGCCTCTCGCCCTAATAGAGCATGGTATCCGCTGGCCAGGGGCCACTTGGAACGTAACCTCCTCGGACACTGTAATTATCCGGCGTGCGAACACCACATCCAGTGTGATTTTTCCTCTGACAAAGACGCTTCCCGGTGGGGATTATTCCTCTAAAGGTTGTGCTGCTTCGCTCAATGCGGCTCCAGTCTATTTCCATTTTTGAAGGGTTTCCTCATAAATGAGGTTTAATCCGCTGCCCTTGTCCATGAGTACCTTGGTAAGGCGAAAGCCGTCCACTATTGGATCGAGGACCAATGCGGCTAGTGCTCGGGCTGTTCGAATTTAGGTTCATCACCGGCATTAAAGGTAATAGCCGTGTCACTCCATGGGTTTATCGTTGCTACTTGGTAGACTTGACAAAATTTGGCCGGAGTGTTTGTTTCGCATATTATTTGATGCGAAAGTCTCAAGACTGTTAATACCGTCTTTGGTATCCACTGAAATTTGGTGCTCTGTGGATTACGGGTTAGAAGCTCTTCGCCACTTTTGGCCACCTGCCGGAGTATCCAACATGCTCTAAGGCTATGAGTTGGTGTGGCGCCCATTGTACTATGAATTTTATAGGTCCATTGAGCCATCCCTCCAGTACGGTTCCATGCCCTATAGAGGGTTTTTGCTTTTTGGTGTTTAACCCAGGTGCCTGGCGATAATGCACCCTTTTATTTCGGACTGGGGTTGTATTCAGGGCCGGATTGTCCCAAAATTTGATTTCGGTTTTCCAGGCGCTTTCCATCGCACAGTACTTTCGTACTATGGACGCCAAGTCAGTGAGCGATGTAATTTCCACGGCGACTTATGGCGTTGAGGATTCGTTGCCGTACAATTATTGCAGAAGAATGAAATTGCATCCTCCTCGCGGCGATCCTTTATCCTGTTCATGACGAGGAGGAATCGGCGATAATGGTGTCTTGTTCTGCGGGCTCTTGCCGAATTTGGGATAGATTGCTTATGTTTGGGTGGGCGGGTGGAATTAAATCCGAACCTCGCCCAATTTAAGACTCGAGGCCAAGGAGTTTCCGAACTCGAAGCTTGGGTTCTTGGATGTCGTCAATGAATCTAGCCCGCTGCGACTTTAGGTTCGGGGCTTGAGTGGCGTCCTCCCCTCCGCGGGTATCCTGCTTGGAGGATCGAATCCGGACATAACTAGTCCTTAAGATAGATGAAGGCTTGCCGCATTGTTCCTCCACCACTGCAACGTGATGGGTGACACGGGGCGATTAATCTCTCTCGGATCGGGTTTAGGCCCAATCTGATCGTAGTCTGTAGCGACTCGCAGGGCGGCAATGCGATCCAAGAGCTTGTTTAAGGAAGAGAGCTCCATCGGATCTAACTGCTCGGCGAGTTCTGAGTTGACGTGAAGATTGCTTTCGATGACCCGAGAAGTCATCGTCAGCGCGGCGGGCCGAGCAGGCGGTCATAAGAAAACCGCCTAGCCGGAGAGTTTGGCCGATAGCCAAAGCTCCTTTAGCAACAGTGACGTCTTTAAAGACAGGATAAGGCATCCTTCCTGATGGCAACGACACAAATAAACTCTCAATGAAAGCACCAATGTCGATTGTCAAAACCGGCGGATCTCGGGTAGGGGGTCCCAACTGTGTGTCTAGGCGGATGGTAACAGGAGACAAGGGACACAATGTTTTTACCGGTTCGGGCCCTCTCGATGGAGGTAAAACCCTACTCACCGCTTGATTAATATTGATGATATGGGTAGTACAAGAGTAGATCTACCACACGAGATCGAGAGGCTAAACCCTAGAAGCTAGCCTATGGTATGATTGTTGTTAGATCCTCACGAACTAAAACCCTCCGGTTTATATAGACACCTTGGAGAGGGATAGGGTTACACAGTAGTCGGTTACAATGGGAGGAGATCTACATATCCGTATCGCCAAGCTTGCCTTCCACGCCAAGGAAAGTCCCATCCGGACACGGGACAAAGTCTTCAATCTTGTATCTTCATAGTCCAGGAGTCTGGCCAAAGGTTATAGTTCGGCTATCCGGACACCCCCTAATCCAGGACTGCCTCAGTAACCTCGTCCAAATCGCCTACTGAACAAAATCTTCCGGCTAGACAGAGTGATATATCTGTGCTCCAGACACAAATCCAATCCCTAATGGATGTCATTTCGGAAACAAGAATAGTGGTTGACAAATGTCGTCAAGATATGAATGGTTTTGAAACCATACTATCAAACATTCGCTTCGTTGTTCAAGAGCAATGGCGGAAAAAGGTGAAGATTGTGCTGCTCCATCAGATTCTACAGCCTGAAACATTAGCACTCAGGTCAAATGATTTGTGCTTCTATACATCCGATGGTGCTTTTATCTACAAGGGCCCCGTAAACTTTATGCCAACATGCCTTTTATTGTATGGTTGGAATTTATTTTGTTGTGATACGGCATTTATGATGCTGCCAAAGGCTGCAGTAATTACGATGCTATTTTTGTATAGTGTAGGTTTATCTTAGTAATGTATTCGGGCCGAAAGCTTCATAGGAGCCCAACATGCCAACATTCATCGGGCCCATTCCAATTGGGCTAAAAACAATTATGGGCCGACATTTGCATGTAGCCCACTAAAAATATCTAGGCCTGAATCAGCATAAGCTTTCATATTTTTTACAGTGAGCTTTTGTGCCCATGGCGGGCCTTTAACAGGCTAAACATAATTTGGGCCCTCAGTAACAATAGGCCGTTTAGAGATGTAAATATCTCGAGCCCATAAAAACATGGGCCTTTAATAGGCCGAAAGTGAGATTGGGCCCTGATTGTGCCAAATAACCCACTGATCTTAGCAGGCTAAAATGGTGGCCCATTTACGATGCGGATCTTTCACAGGCCGAAATTCGGACGGGTCGTAAATGCGCCGACCTATACACGGGCCTTTAACAGACCGGAAGTTCAGTCGGGCTAGATTAGCGTCATTTTTATATGGGCTGATAATGGGCCCGATGTGATGTTGGGCCACATATGGCCCATGGATTTCGTTCGACGTTAACAGTCCGAAAATGACAACAGATCGAAAGTGGCCCAAATCTATAATGGGCCTCTAACAGGCCGACCGTCAGACATCGCCGAATATGATCCAAATCCTTCACGGTCATTTATGGGCCGAAAGTTTCAATGGCATGTAAATGGGCCCAAATGAAGCATGACCTTTAACAGGTCGGAAATACACCGGGCCGTAATTCGGCCCAAATACTTAGCGGACTGTTAACGGGCCAGAAGTGACCATGGGCCGCGATGATGACAAGTTTAGGACAGGCCATTGACGGTAGATTTGACACACTAACCGTCACAGACCTTAAATGAGAATGTTGGGCCTTTAGCTAAGCGAGGCCCATTATGGTCTGGAAAATCTTGTGGGCCTTTTAGTCGGGCCGCCCATTGTGATCTGCTAAATCTTGTGGGCCTTTAGCTGGGCCGGCCCATTATGGTCTGCCAAATCTTGTGGGCCTTTAGCTGGGCCAGCCCATTATGGTCCGCTAAATCTTGTGGGCCTTTAGTTGGACCGGCCCATTTAAACTTTATGGGCCACTTTTGGGCCCGTCCACGTGTCAACATATCATAGGCCCATCTCGACTGTTGGATGAGTGACATATCTGCCCTTAGCGAGGCTGACGCGTGGTTTCGTCGGCCAATGAGAATTTTACACGTGGAAAATCGGCATTGGTCGTGGCTGTTAGCGGGTTATCAGATCCAAAACCAGACCTTGTAGCTTAACGGTGCTAAACAGCGTCCCGTTACGGTGGATGCCACGTGTTAGTCACCCTTGATGAAAGCACTTCTATGACGCGCGATTTATCGTCATGGAAGTGGACACTTCCGTGATGACAATTTTGGTAATGTCATGGAACACTTCTACGACAGCACATGTATGACTATGTTGATTCTGTCATAAAATCGTCATGGATGTACATGCATGACAAAAAACATGACCTACTGTGACAAACACGTATCATCACGGAAGTGTATTTTTTTGTAGTGTTGACTGATCCATTTTTAACTTCTTCAAAACTTTATCAAGGTATGTGCTTTGTGAAAGTCCAATTAAGCGTCTTGATCATCTCTGTAGATCTTGATGCCCAATATGTAAGCAGCTTCTCCAAGGTCTTTCATAGAAAAACTCTTATTCAGGTATCCCTTTATACTATCTAGAAATTCTATATCATTTCCAATCAACAATATGTCATCTACATATAAGATTAGAAATGCTACAAAGCTCCTACTCACTTTCTTGTAAATCCAGGCCTCTCCAAAAGTTTGTATAAAACCATATGCTTTGATCACACTATCAAAGCGTTTATTCCAACTCTGAGAGGCTTGCACCAGTCCTTAAATGGATCGTTGGAGCTTGCACACTTTGTTAGTACCCTTTGGATCAACAAAACCTTACGGTTGCATCATATACAACTCTTCTTCCGTAAATCCATTCAGGAATGCAGTTTTGACATCCATTTGCCAAATTTCATAATCATAAAATGCAGCAATTGCTAACATGATTCGGACAGACTTAAGCATCGCTACGGGTGAGAAAGTCTCATCGTAGTCAACTCATTGAACTTGTCGAAAACCTTCCGCAACAAGTCGAGCTTTGTAAACAGTAACATTACCGTCTGCATCAGTCTTCTTCTTAAAGATCCATTTATTTTCTATGGCTTGCCGATCATCAGGCAAGTCCACCGAAGTCCATACTTTGTTCTCATACATGGATCCCATCTCAGATTTTGATGACCCACAAGTGTAGGGGATCTATTGTAGTCCTTTCGATAAGTAAGAGTGTTGAACCCAACGAGGAGCAGAAGGAAATGACAAGCGGTTTTCAGTAAGGTATTCTCTGCAAGCACTGAAATTATCGATAACAGATAGTTTTGTGATAAGGTAATTCGTAACGGGTAACAAGTAACAAAAGTAAATAAGGCGCAGCAAGGTGGCTCAATCCTTTTTGTAGCAAAGGACAAGCCTGGATAAATTCTTATATGAAGGAAAACGCTCCCGAGGACACATGGGAATTATCTTCAAGCTAGTTTTCATCATGCTCATATGATTCGCGTTCGTTACTTTGATAATCTAATAGGGTGGACCGGTGCTTGGGTACTACCCTTTCTTGGACAAGCATCCCACTTATGAGTAACCCCTATTGCAAGCATCTGTAACTACAAAAGAAGTATTAAGGTAAACCTAATCATAGCATGAAACATGTGGATCCAAATCAGCCCCTTACGAAGCAACTCATAAACTAGGGTTCAAGCTTCTGTCACTCTAGCAACCCATCATCTACTTATTACTTCCCAATGCCTTCCTCTAGGCCCAAACAATGGTGAAGTGTCATGTAGTCGACGTCCACATAACACCACTAGAGGACAGACAACATACATCTCATCAAAATATCGAACGAATACCAAATTCACATGACTACTTATAGCAAGAGTTCTCCCATGTCCTCAGAAACAAACGTAACTACTCATAAATCATATTCATGTTCATAATCAGAGGGGTATGAATATGCATATAGGATCTGAACATATGATCTTCCACCGAATAAACCAACTACCATCAACTACAAGGAGTAATCAACACTACTAGCAACCCACAGTGTACCAATCACGAGGCTTTGAGACAAAGATCGGATACAAGAGATGAACTAGGGTTTGAAAGGAGATGGTGCTTTGGTGAAGATGTTGATGGAGATTGACCCCCACGATGAGAGGATCGATGGTGATGACGATGGTGACAATTTCCCCCTCTGGAGGGATGTTTCCTCGGCAGTAACAGCTCATGGGAGCTCTAGATTGGATTCATACCTCGTGGCGGCGGTGTTTCTTCCGAGAGCTTGCTTATGATTTTTTCGGGTAAAAGACATCATATAGCGGAAGATGGGCACGGAGGCTGCCGAGGGCCCACGAGGCAGGGCGCCCCCCACCGTGGACGGTGGGTGGCCCCTCTAGTATTTCCTTTGCTCTGTATTTTTATTAATTCCAAAAATAACTTCCGTGGAGTTTCAGGACTTTTGGAGTTGTGCGTAATAGGTCTCTAATATTTGCTCCTTTTCCAACCTGTAATTCCAGGCCGGCATTCTCCCTCTTCATGTAAACCTTGTAAAATAAGAGAGAATAGGCATAAGTATTGTGACATAACGATGTAATAACAGCCCATAATGCAATAAATATCAATATCAAAGCATGATGCAAAATGGACGTATCAACTCCCCCAAGCTTAGACCTTGCTTGTCCTCAAGCGGAAGCCACTATCGGAAAATATGTCCACATGTTTAGAGATAGAGGTGTCGATAAAATAAAATACGGACATGAGGGCATCATGATCATTCTTATAACAGCAACATATATAAATCTTGTCATATGATTTCTTATACTAAAGTAATAATCTATTCACAATGTCAAGTATGAATCGTAAACTTCATTGAAAACTAACAAACTATAATCTCGGTCATTGAAGCAATTTGCAATTTATCATTACATCGGAAAGAGTCAATATAAGAGCTTTTCGGCAAGTCCACATACTCAACTATCATTTAGTCTTTCACAATTGCTAACACTCATGCAATACTTATGGGTATGAAGTTTTAATCGGACCACAGAGAAAGATAGGGGCTTATAGTGTCATTTTGCCTCCCAACCTTTTACCTCAAGGGTAATGTCAACAATAATAGTTCATGCTAACTTACATCCAATTGGATATATATATATCAGGATCTTTCCAACACAATGTGCTTGCCAAAGGATAAAATGTAAAAAGGAAAGGTGAAGATCACCATGACCCTTGTATGAAGGTATAAGACAAAAATAAAAGGTAGGCCCTTCGTAGAGGGGAGCAGAGGTTGTCATGTGCTTTTATGGTTGGATGCACGAAATCTTAATGCAAAAGAACGTCACTTTAAATTGCCACTTGTGATATGGACCTTTATTATGCGATGCAATAAGCTTTTATTGCTTCCATATCACAAGATCGTATAAAGCTTATTTTCTCCACACTAATAAGTCATACATATTTAGAGAGCAATTTTTATTGCAATACAACAATGACAATTTACACGAAGGATCTTACTCAATCCATAGGTAGGTATGGTGGACTCTCATATGGCAAACACAGGTTTAAGGGTATTCAGAAGCACAAGTAGGATCTCTCCTTGGTGCAAAAAATTTGGCTAGCATGAGGGGGAAAGACAAGCCCAACATGTTGGATGATCCATGACAATATACTTTATTTCGGATATAAGAAAACATAACCCATTATGTTGTCTTCCTTGTCCAACATCAACTCTTTAGCATGTCATATTTTAATGAGTGCTCACAATCATAAAAGATGTCCAAGATAGTATATTTATATGTGAAAACCGCTCTTTCCTTATTACTACCTATTAATTGCAACAATGACCAAAACTATTTTTGTCAACCCTCAACAACTTTTATTCATCATACTCTTTATATGTGAAGTTATTACTCTCCATAAGATCAATCTGATCTCTTTATTTCTTTTTGTTCTTTCTTTTCTTTTATTCGCTCACAATCATAGCAAGATAATCAAGCCCTTGACTCAAAACTAATCTTTATTATATATAGCTCACGGACTCGATTACATAGAAGGATCATAAAGCAAAACTCAAAACTAGATCATTCTAAAACTTTATTCTACTAGATCAAGATATTACCAAAAGGATCAAACTAAGAAAAATGGTAAAGATAGGAGTGTGATGGTGATACGATACCGGGGCACCTCCCCCAAGCTTGGCAGTTGCCAAGGGGAGTGCCCATACCCATGTGATTATGTCTCATTCTTCGGAGGTGGTGATGTGATATTCTTGGCGATGATGTGAGGGAGTCCTGGACTAAGGGATCCTCGGATAGCCGGACTATATACTTTGGCCGAACTGTTGGGCTATGAAGATACAAGATAGAAGACTTCGTCCTCACTATAAAAAAATACACTTTCGTGATGATACATGTTTGTCACAGTAGGTCGCGTTTTCTGTCATGCATGTACATCCATGACGATTTTATGACAGAATCAAGATAGTCATACCTGTCTTTGTCAGAGAAGTGTTCCATGACATTACCAAAATTATCATCACGGAAGTGTCGACTTCCATGACGATAAATCGCTGCGTCACGGAAGTGCTTTTCGTCAAGGGTGACCGACACGTGGCACCCACCGTAACGGAACACGGTTAAGCTTATCGGGTCGATTTTGGATCCGATAACCCGTTAACGGCTTCGGACCAATGGGGATTTTCCACGTGTAAAATCGGCATTGGTGGAGGAAACACGATGTCGGCTCATCGTTGGGACAGATGTCATCCACTCATTGAATGAGGCGCCTATGATACATCGACCGTGGCACGGCCCAACGGAGGCCCATTCTGTGAAAAAGGCCGCCCGTTTGACTTGGTCAAAAGGTATGGCGGGCGGCCCATGGAAAGCTTTGTTAACGGCCTGTTCGCATATAGCCCATTTACGACCCGCTAACCCAAGGCCCGTTCGCCCTATCCGAATTAGGCCCATTAGCGTCATCCGGGCCATCCAATATGATTCGACCCGTTTTCGCCTGGGCCCATGTATGGCCCATGACGTCTTTCGCCCATATGAGGCCCTTTGTAACTCTTGGCCCATTAATCTGACCGTTGTGAAAGCGGCCCGCAGTGAACGATGTATCACTTTATACCCATTAACGACCCGTGGTGGCGGCCCGTAATGAGCAAAGGTATCACATTATACCCATTAACGACCCGTTATTCCGCTTGGGCCGTTTCCACCCATGTTATCTTTCGGCCTTCTCGAGCCCATTTATTCTTGGGCTCATTTCCGGCATTCGTTTACTTACGGCTCGTTCGCTCATTTTTTCGCTTGTGGGCTAAATTCAGCCCGAGTTATAGTCGGCCGTTTGTGGCCCGTTAATACGTTGGGCCGTTTTCATAATGTCATCAAATACGGCCGATTAATGACGGCCTGTTATGGTCGGCCCATGAACAGACGATTCCAACTCTAGCCCGTTTACGGCCATAATGCGGTCTGTTATTGGCCCATGTTTGGCCAATCGATCAGACGCCCCTAATAAGGCCCATAGATGATACGGCCCGTACAAGGCCCATTGTGTCTACGCCCGTATAAGGCCCATTGTTTCTACGACACGTAGAAGGCCCATTGTTTCTGACTACCGTGGGAGGGAAATGGTAACTCAAGAAATATGTAGCCCATGGTTATTGTCGGTGTCAAACCGGCGGATCTCGAGTAGGGGTCTGAGCGTGCGTCTAAGACTAATGGTAACGGGAGGCGGGGACACAATGTTTACCTGTGTTCTGCCCTCTCAATGGAGGTAATACCCTACTTCACCTTGATTGATCTTGATGATATGAATATTACAAGAGTTGATCTACCACGAGATCGTAGAGGCTAAACCCTAGAAGCTAGCCTATGATTATGATTGTCCTTGTCTCTACGGACTAAACCCTCCGGTTTATATAGACACCGAGGGGGCTAGGGTTACACGGAGTCGGGTTCTGTAGAAGGAGATCTACATATCCGAATTGCCAAGCTTGCCTTCCACGCAAAGGAGAGTCCCACCCGGACACGGGACGAAGTCTTCAATCTTGTATCTTCATAGTCCAACAGTCCGGCACAAGTACATAGTATGGCTGTCCGAGGACCCCCTAATCCAGGACTCCCTCAATGGCCACCGGTGATGGATCCCCCCTCCGGCAGGGTGCTGGAACAGGGTCCCGATTGTTTTTCATGGCTAAAGAGGCTTGCCCTGGCGGAACTCCCGATCTAGGTTATGTTCTAGAAGTTTGGGGATATATAAGAGGTGTTGGCGTCGGGAACAAGTGGGGGTCTCAGTCAACCACAAGATAGGGGTGCCCTCTGTCTTGTGGTTGGCTCGAGACTCTTTGGCCCAACTCCGATGCTCGGTGGGCTTAAATGCGGTACAAAAATAATCACCATAAATTTTAAACTCGTCTGGACTCCGTTTGAGCTAGAGATAGCACGTACCTACATCTGGGTTGTTCCTAGTATTAGGCTGGTCCTCGATTCTGCATGATCCATGGCCGTTTATGGTGCACCAAGATTGAGAGCTGAGACACTCTCGTGCATGCATTGGGAGGAGATCGACCGGCCTAGGGTGTTGAAGCAATAAGGCAATTGGTGGCAGCGTGTGATGATGAGTACGAAGAAGAATATAAGTGCAAGGATTTCCATGGTGGCGGCAGTAGTCTTTGTGACGATGAGGATCCGGAAGAACAGAATTGCTAGGATTTCCATGACGGTTGGCGGCAGCTTGTGATGATGAGGAGCTGGATGGCGGTGGCGATGCGGCGTGAGGGCCTCGTTATTAGGGTTAAGCGAATAGCAGCGATCTATTTTTTATATGATAGCAGGTATTTTTTTGACGGGGAAATATTTGGAGCCTTATTCAACAATCGAAGCCCCTGCAGAATCTACAAGGAGGCTAGTTACAATGATACCAGGGGCAGAGTCAAACCAACATTCTGTTACATCCAGTGTGCTTGCATGTCTAGCACATAGGTGAGCAGGGTAGTTGGCTGTTCTCGAAATATATTGAGTATAGAAAGACTTAAAACTAGTAGGGTGCTCCAATATTTCGGACAGGATGGGCGCCACATCAGTCCTGTCATCATGACGCGAGTTCCAGACATTAACGACCTCTAGGCAGTCGGATTCTATCACGACTTTCTCGTAGCCCCCGAGCTTAGCAAATATGACACCGCCCGGATGCTAGGGTTTGAGGAGATAAGGGGTCGGTAATCCCCGATAAGGTTTACACCATGCAGCTCTGAAAGTGGAGTGGGATCGAGCAACTCCTCCCTCCTCCTCTTTGAGCTTCAATGCAACACTTGCCATCGGTGTTTATCTTGATCTCCCCTCCTCGGGTGGCCTCCATCCATGGCCCTAAGCAACCGAGCCTGAGCCTTTGGTAGATCAAGCAAAGCTAAAGTATCTCTGGTCATTTTCATGGATCAGTATTGGGTGAGACCACCTTTATCATGAGTTAAATTATTTCTTGACGTCCAAAAAGCCCACATGATCGTCACCAGCTTAACTCGATCGGTGTCAGAGAAATTGGGATCACAAGTGATATCCTTTGACCATGTTAGAGGATGTAGATCAGGTCGTTTTACCCCAAGCCAAACCGGGCTTGAGTCCAAAACCCTCTCGCATGGGAACAATTCAACAATGCATGCATCATGTCCTCATCTTCATGCTGACATATTTTGCACTGGCTCGATGTTTCTATATGTCGATATTTTAGTGTGGATTCTACTAGAAGGATACCTCGTAAAACCCTCCACCAAAAAACTCTCACTTTTGGCAGAACCTTCGATTTCCATAATGTGGTCCATAGCTGTTTTTCTATCGCTGATGCTTCGACTACCGTCCCTTCCTCTAGAGCCGGTTGCTCGTTACGAGTCATGAGGCCTTGGTAAGCTGACTTGACGATATATGAACCAGATTTCTCAAAAGCCCATGCCGAATATCATCACCACCGCCAATCCTTAGGGGATGTTCGAATGGCGTCTGCATCGGGTGGTATGAAGTTATCTCGGATTACTTGATCTTTCGAGCCAAGTTTCAAAATCAATAAGATCGGACACTTCTTTGTAGCTGCGCGTACCAATGTGAGCAATCGGAGTCATAGTTCTGGTATCAGGGATCCATTTGTCCTCCCAGATAGAAATGGTCGTGCCGCTTCCAATGCGCTTGAGCAGGCCCAATTTCCAAGCTTCCCTGCCCGCGATTATAGCCCACCACACAGCTGAAGAAAACTTAGGTGCAGTGGCTTACATGAAATCACAGGAGTGGAAATATCTGCCTTTTAAGACCTGCGAACATAGAGAGTTGGGATTAAATCATCAGCGCCACCCATGCTTGCCGAGTAGTGCTAGATTAAAGAGTTGCAAGTCTTTGAATCCCATCCTCCTTTAATTTTGGTGCAACCAGCGAATCCCAAGATAGCCAATGTAAAGACCGGCGATGAAGGTTCTTGCTCCACCAGTATTTGGCCATAAGCGAGGCCAACTTCTTACACACTTTTTTCGTTAGGCTGCAAGCAAGACATCTTGTATGTGGGGATTGATTGGCCATCTTGCTTTAATTCGACTTCCTTCCAACAGCATGAAATAAGTCTCTCTACTCCACCTTGGAGTTTTGACCGAATCCTCTCCCGATGTGGTCGAAAGTGCCTCCGATGAATTCGACCCAACAGCCGTTGGAAGGCCGAGGTAGCGTTCACCAAAAGCTTCCACTGAAATCTGCAACGTTTGCTTTAGTAAAAGCCTTGTAGGATCAGGAGTGTTTGGGCTAAAAAATATTGCACTTTTTTCTTTATTCACTGCTTGACCAGAACACTCCGCATAGATACGAAGAATATCATTCAAACGATAAGCACTCTGCACCTTAGCTTGCAGGAAGATCAGGCTATCGTCCACAAAAAGTAAGTGATTGATCCAAGGACATCTATAGCTAACCCGTATGCCTCAGTCGATATAAGCCCTCCATAGAAATTCAGCGGTGAAGTGAGGCCCTCGGCACAAAGCAAAAACAAGTAAGGTGATACGGGGTCACCCGACGGAACCCCGAGAGGGAGAGAAGAAAAGAAGAAGCTCGCCATTTACTCGAACAACAAACCGCACCGAAATTACGCACTTCATAATGAGACGAACAAAATCCAATCCAAACCCCAACTTTAGCATAATCGCCGAGGTAGTGCCACTCGGCGCGATCATAGGCTTTCATCATATCTAACTTAATAGCACAAGCGACATTTCCTCCCTTCTTCCTTCTCTTCATGGCATGCACGCTTTCATACTGTGATTAAGACATTATGCGTGATCGATTGGTCCGGGACGAATGCACTTTCTGCTTTCTGCTCAATAATATCATCCATTGGCCATATGATAGCAGGTAGCAGCGATCTCTTGTCACATGGGAGAGATATGTACGTGAAAAACACATATAAGGAAATGTATACGTGAAAAACTATTTAGTGGCATTGGTGGGTAATTTCTTTCTATATCTAATGGTTGTTATTTTCTTGTATATTATTAAATTGACGATCGGATGCTTCTGATTTTTATTGGATTTTCTATTAAATTTCTTTTTTCTAGTTAACCGGTCAAGTACTTTTTATATATAAATAGATTACAAGTGAAGTGGACTTCAATTATTATGCAATTGTGGTGTGTTATATTGTCTCTACATGAGAAATTTAACTCCAGCAAAATATTTCAAATGCCCGCGGTAACGCACGGGCACTCTACTAGTATATATAGATACCATAGTTCTTCCTGTTTAAGATTAAATTATCACTATAAAGTATTCGAATACCGCATGTTATGTTACTAAACAAAACTTATGTGAAATATATCCAACACGTTTGTCTCCAAGTATCTGGGTAGTTAGCGTTGCATCATGAAAGATAAATGGAGTTTATGCACGTGTTGCCATGGTTTTGAAAAGGAAAATCATAACGTACAAGTGAATGAGAATTCTTTTAGAAGAAAAATAACTCAGGGGAATTAAAGTATGGAAAAGTCTAGAACGGATGAAAAATGTTTGTGATGCGAAGTTTGTGCATGTTGTGCACTTGTAATTCATAAAGTAAAGAAAAGAAATGATAATTCATCTAGAAGGAAAAAGTTTAGATGATTATAGTATGGAAGATTCTAGAACAAAAGAGAAGTGATCGTATTTTGAGGTTTGTGCATATTGGGCACTACGAATCATAAATTAAAAAAACGGTATTTGATTTATAAAATTTTGTTTTTAAATATTTGAAGTATGAAATATTATAGAACAAAGGAGAAGTGCATATGTTTTCAGATTTATGCACATTTGTGCATTGTGAATCATCAAGTAAAAAAGAATAGTACAAAGTTGAGTCACTTTTTTTTGAGACAAAGGGAGTATATGATTAGAAGAAAAAAGTTCAGGTAATTAAAGCCGGAAAGTGAGGTGTTTGTGTTTTTAGATTTGCGTATTGTGAATAATAGACTAGAAAAAGAATGATATTTGATTTGGAAGAAATCAATTTAGATAACTAAAGTATGCAAGATTCCGGAACAAACAAGAAGTGTTTGTGTCTTGAGATTTGTGCACCGTGAATCACAAAGTAAAATGAATGGTACTCCTCCAATTTATATTACTTGTCGCACTAAAGTTGCGACAAGTAGCATGGATGAGAGGAGTATTTGATTTAGAAACAAACTTAGATAATTAAAGCATGAAAGATTGTAGAATAAACAAAAAGTGCCTATGCTTCGAGGTTTGTGCATTGTGTCCGATGAAGTCAAGATGACATCCAACTGCCAATAGTGCTCAAAATTGCCTTTTTTGCCATCGGATTAGCTTCATGTGACGGCCAATGTTGGAAATGTGTCCTTACACTATATAGCGGTATAGTTAAGCCAAGACATTCAACTCGAAAAGAAAAAAAGATAAGCCATGCCATTCTCTTTAGTCTAATTGCTCTAGTGGATTATGTAGGTTAACTCATATTCCAAGCGTAATAGCCTCAAACACTGGATTTATCGTGCAAAACTGTAATTCAAAGAAAGGTATAATAATAACACGAAAAAAATAGGACGCCGATATCCACCACACGTGTGGCATCTAGGGGTATGTGCCTTGCACGTCTACGTGTGGGATCGACATACTTGCCCCGCCCCTTTAAAGGACGTTAGTGCACTCCAGTCATAGCCCACACATCCGGTGTCTGCGCAATCATCCACATGTCCGGCGGCGACCCCACGGCCCGCACGACCTCTGTTGGCCCGTCGTCCCTCTTCGCCTGCGAGCCACAATAGCCATCGGCCATCGTCTCTGACCTCCGGATCGGCGAATCTCCCCTACCTTCGTCTTCCTTCTCTACGTGCCATGGCAACTGGATCGGATCGCTAGCACCACCCCTCCCCATCGATGGAAAACACGGCAACGAGCTCACAGAAAAGGTAAGAAAACACATCGTCCTCCTACCTCCTCCTTCCACCCACTCTCTTCCACCCCACCCCCCAATAATTGCCCATGTAGATGGCGATTGGATCGACAATCGCATGGCAAACATACCACAGACGATCTAGATTTGTCTTGCATGGCTTTACAAATCACATGAATCTGGCTGTTCATGTGTATTCTCCTTTGTCCTCCAACGAACATAAAGTTGCCATGTTGTATCGAGATCTGATCTAAGCATTTAGGTTGCGATTACTACCAGCGGGTGCTCGAAAAAGTATGTTTAGAATTCACTAAGAGTTGGCAAAAAGCGATGGAAATGTTGAAAACAGTTCTAAGCAAAGGCGAGCAGTATTTTTTGGGAGGCACGTATGTAGGGAAAAAAATAGGTGCCACCTATATATGTTGTTGGTTGCGATCATATTATGTTGTTGGTTGCCATCATGTTATGTTGTCAGTTGCCATCATGATATGTTGTTAGTAGCCGCCAATTCAACATGGGGGTTGCCATCCAGATTGTAGAAAAGAGAATAAATATGCATGCCCTATCAATGTAAATGCACGGCTACAAATGTTTCCTACTTGGCAATCTGTAATAGTTGTTTATGCCAGAATTTTGATAAGATTGCCGTGTTTCCTTTTATGTGGAAACATAAAAATGGAATTCGAATAATAATGTGTTCTTATTCATGCAAAGGTCTGAAAACACAAGTGGGAGGCAGAAAAAATGAATCATGAATAAGGGACTGATCCTTGGTTTTATGGAAGGCCGCAAGCGCCCCCTTGGGATGCAATAGAGTACAATCAACTCATTTCCGCAGGACCATTGCTGCCACTACTAGAGCAATACACGAGCATAGGTACGATGCATGGTAAAAAAGGGACAGTTGACAAGTTTGTGGACTTGAAAATGGCATTCTACTTATGTACTACAATGAAAATGTTCGCAGGTTCTTATGACACAACCACACAGGCAGAGATACCATGGCAAGTTGCAACCCAGGGGCTACTCGCTGATAGATATGCGGAGACCAACTTCAAGTAGCAAATGTGGCAAATCAAGGTAACGCAAGAAAATAGCATGTTGATGTGGCGAAAAAACTTGCAAGGATGGAAAGACTTATGAGTATTTTGACAAAACACAGGACCATCGTGCAACACATTGCAACCGGATACCTGCCATCAACGTCTTACACAGGTGAGACATATGAAATGAACTTGCGGAAAGTGTATCAGAAAAGGAAACTAGATGAGCTTGGTGTTTATGTCTGTGAAGAAAATGAAAAGGTTGACATTGGCATTTGTAGATGATGAAATCAGATAAAATGATGGGAAGAGCACACTCAAGCTTCGGCAAATCAGATTTGCCATCTATGGACAATCGCATCTGTCAAATTAAAATGTATGCTTGTCAGTTGCCATGCACGAACAACCTGCAGTTGCCGTGTCTAAACAAGCTGCAATTGCCATGATCGAACAAACGCTGATTGCCATGTGTGAACAACTACAGTTTCCATGAGTGAATAACTACATATGCCATGTTTTAACAACTACGGTTGCAAAGCCCGACCCAAGCAATTGGTCAATGCTTATCAACTGTAGTAGGCTTGCATGATGGACTATGTTTGCCATGATTTCAAAGCTAAACTTCCACGTGATGCGTCGTGGAAAAAAATGAGATTGAACATGTTTTCATAAAAAATAAGAAATATGGCATCCATTCTTATGATATACATTGACATGATTGCAGTTTCTTATGGTACAACCACACTAGCAGAGGTTTCGTGGCAAGATGCACCATTGCAGGCCATCAGTAATGCAGATACAACACACCAACTTGAAGTGGCACACCAACTTCGATTGGCACATGTGGCCCAACAAGGCACTTTGTGAACCAGGAAAACTCGTGCGTTTGCTTTGTGGAAAAGCATTGGGAAATTGCACTTGACATGGTGGTGGTGGCAACTACAGTTGCCACCAAGTGAATACGTCCATTAGTCATCTATGATCATCTGGATTTGCCAATTACTCTATATGTATTTGCCATATGAGATTATCTGCATTTGCCTTGTAGGCTCATATCTAGAATGCCTTTGATGTTAAGATGTTGATTGACATGACTTGGTAGTTGCAGATGCCATATTATGTAAATAGTAGCTGCCATGGTACGGAGAACTGCAGCTTGTCATGCATGGCCAAATGCGGATGCTTAAAGACTCTGCATATATGCATGATGTCATGCCAAAAAAAGATGGGTTACTGATTGCCATGATTTCAAAGTTGCACATTCCAACAATTTATACATGTAACTTGTACAACTGCAGTTGTGTACCATATTTCGAGATCGATTGCCATGAACAATCGGATGGAGCTGCCATATTTCATTTCAATGAATATTTCGTTCAAGGAATACTGCTATTACATGTACCGATTTTGTAGAAGCTTCAACAAAAGTCAACAACGGTCAGAACATCTACTGCGGGTACCTCAGAGCACATGAAAGGGGCGTTCCACGAGCCAGTCACCGGTACTACCAGAAACAATGCGGAATCAGTGTCAGAACTAGCAATCGTTGCAGCAATGACGACAAGCACGCCTCTGCTGAAAAATGCATGACATATGCTCGTAAGCAAAACTAAGCAACTGACAACAAAAGAGGACTTGAGGAAAAGGCATGCAAAAACAATGCCATGTTGCGTATATGAATTTTGCCACCTCCCCGAACACAATTTAGCAAAAACTGAAACGCGGATGATTGAATAAACAAGCTAAGCGGCAAAATTTGGGTTCAATCAAGTTGCCATGTTCTAAAAAATATCTATGTTGCCATGTTTGCTAAAAAGCAAAATATGTGAAGTAAAGTCTTAGTGTGTGAAAGTAGGCAATTGCCATCTCATTGAACAAGAATAGCAGAGAAAAATAACAACTAAAACAGGTGTAACAAAATGGCAATGAAAAAAAGGTTTATGTCGGATGAGGGAGTTGCCATCCAGCAGATTGAATTTGCCATGTTGGCAATAAACAACATGGAAATCGAGGCACAGTGGAACAACCCACTGCCATTATCCAACATATAATGTGGCAACTGATACATTGACTTAATAAAAAGGGAGATGCCATCTAGGAGATTCAAGTTGCCATGTTAGCAGAAAACAAAGTGGCAACTAAAGCAGTATAGTGGAACACCCAACTGCCATTGTCCAACATAGGACATGGCAACTGACATAGTTGATTCAGAAAATTAGTTTCCATCTAGCGGGATAGATGTAGATAAATAAGTGAATTGAAATTGCCATGTCTGACATTATCCCACACGTCACAATTTCAACTTGCCACGTTAGCAGAAAACAAAGTGGCAACTAAGGCAGTATAGTGGAACACCCAACTGCCATTGTACAACAAAAAATGTGGCAACTCACACCTTGGTATCATAAATAGGAGTTGCCATCTAATAAATTCAGGATGCCATGTTAGCAGTAAACAGAGTGGCAACTAAGGAAGTATATTGGAATACACAAACTGTCGTTATCCTACATAGGACATGGCAACTGACACGGTTGATTCGGAGAATTAGTTGCCATCTATTAGGATACGTGTAGATAAACAAGTGCATTGAAATTGCCATGACTGCATTATCCTACACATCAAAATGCATCTAACTAGATCTAGGGTTCAAAACCAACTATCAGACCCATGAGTTCGACTACAACATCGCCCCTAAAACGGTGAAAATCGTAGCCTAAGAGACCATCGGTGTTAATGTATATATGGCATATGATCGTATGTGTATCATATCCCGATCGTATAGCGTTTGTAGTGATTCTAGGATCCTGTAGATTGATCCCATAGAGATTTACCTTCTTTGTACAAGTTGTAATGCTAACCATATATTGAATGGAATGCCAAGAGGCAATATACGGCAAAACACATTCCATCTCTTCCAACTTGGTAACCGAGCCGATCCCATCTTCTCGCCATGGCGGCACCACCGCCGGGCGCGCTCGTCACCACCACCGCCCGGCCCGATCGTCTCCGGTCCAACCGCTTCCATGCCGTCGCTGCCGGCCTCATCACCGTCCGGCTCACCCGCGTTAATTTTTGTTTTGGAAGGCGCAGTTATCCCAAACCTCACCGGCGCCAGCCTCTTGACTATCTCGACGGGTCTGTCCTCGCCGCCATCGAAGAAGACGACATCGTCAGGCACCGGGCGATGCCGCCACTCGGCGCCCAACCCCGGTACGAGCTCGGCGGAGGACCGACCAAAGCCGTGTTTGCTGGCGCTTCTTGTCCCTCCATGACGGAGGAGGTGCTTGCCCGGATGACGCGAGCAACTTCCACGGCAACCGTCTGGTCCGCCCTCGGCGCCATGTTCGCCGCCCAGAACCGGGCCGGTGTCGCCAACCGCCGCAGCGGTATGTGAGCGAAGAAAAACGACATGTCCGCGGCGAGTTCTTCCACAAGATGATCGGGCTATCTTGCGGACGCTGGGCTGCCACCGTCGGCGAGGTATCTTGTCGATGGCGAGATCATTGGGCACATCATCGGGGGCTGGGGCGAGTACGACCCGCTCATGACAACGCTCTCTGTCTTCACCGGCCAAGTGAGCCTCTCCGATTTCTATTCTTACCTTCTCAGTTTTGAAGCCCGTCAAGAACGACGCTGCGAACAGCCGCCATTTTTCATCCGCCAACAACGCCATGCGCCATGGCAATGGCAATGGGTCACATGATGCTAGCCGCAACAGCCATGGGAGTAGGAATGGCAGCCACAATGGTGGCAATGGTGGCCGCTATGGCAACGGCGGCAACCGCGGCAATGACCATCATGGCAACAACGGTGGACGCCACAACGGCGGCGGTGGCGGCCGAAACCGTCGCCCACCCCGGTGCCAGATATGCCGCCTGGAGGGGCACTACGCCACCGACTGCCGTGATCGCTACAATCACGCCTACCAGTCGGACAAGCATCGTAGCGGCAACATGGTGACATACGGTCACCGCGACAACAACTGGTACCTTGATACCGGTGCCACCGACCACCTCACCAACAACCTAGATCGTTTGACGATGCACGGCGCCTTCTGATGGGAAGGATCAAGTTCAAGTCGCATAAGCGGTGCGGGTTTGGAAATTTCTCACATTGGTCATACTAAACTAGCTGGCTCACGTGATACCATCCATCTTAATAATGTGTTGCATGTTCACGAGATTCACAAACACCTTCTTTCTTCTACCGTCTTGTTTCGGATAACCGAGTGTTTGTGGAATTTCACAAATATTTCTTTTTTGTGAAGGACAAAATCATGAGGAGGGTCCTTCTTCACGGTAGAAGTCGACATTGTCTCTACCCAATTCCGTATGGTCGGCCATCATCGTCATCTTCACATCGAGCGTTTTCCGGAGTTAAGTCTTCATCGAGTCAGTGGCATCATCGCTTGGGTCACCCTTCAAATAATGTAGTTGAGTCTGTCGTTCGGTCAAATAAACTCCCTTGTTCGTCGAGTCATGATACTTTTGTTTATGATGCTTATCAACGCGCTAAAAGTCATCAATTACCTTACAATAATTCTTCCCATGTTTCAACACAACCACTTGAGCTTATTCATACCGATGTGTGGGGGGCCTGCCCTCGCCTCCTCTGGAGGTTTTAAATTTTATGTTAGCTTCATTGATGACTTTAGCCGTTTTACCTGGATTTATCTTCTCAAACATAAATCTGATGTCGAACAAGTTTTCTACAATTTTCAGGCCCATGTCGAATGACTCCTCAACACAAAAATTCGTGCGGTTCAATCCGATTGGGGAGGCGAATACCATCGCTTGCATAAATTTTTTCAGTGTGTTGGTATCTCTCATCGCATATCATGTCAACGCACATCCCAACAAAACGGTATTGCTGAACGAAAACACCGTCACCTGGTTGAAACCGGGCTTGCTCTCCTAGCTCACTCCAATCTTCCTTTGCGTTACTGGGATGAAGCTTTTCTCACCGCCGGACCCTTCACAATATGCCACCACTCACGCCTCCTTAACATCACTCTCGATTACTCTTTTCTTCGTGTCTTCGGTGTGCATGTTGGCCTAGTCTTCGCAGAATATAATTCCGGAAACTTGAGTTCCGCTCCAAGATGTGTGTTTTTCTCGGATATAGTCCGTTTCATAAAGGGTATAAGTGTCTTGACAAGTCCACTAGTCGCATCTATATCTCGCGAGATGTTGTCTTCGATGAAAAAGTTTTTCCTTTTGCGACTAGTGTGTGTCCTGATTTGTCTCTCTTAAATCCCCCTGTGACGACTTTTCCTTCCGATGAGCCAGTAGTTCAGGATGCTAATGTGATGGACTACGATCTGTCTTTTTTGTTTCCTGAATCTTATCCTGCAGGTGCAGCAGCGCAGCCCTCCTCCACGATCGGCACGACCGGCGCGAACGACGTGCATGCTACACTGCCATGCGCCCAGCCAGCCTGCGCCACGCGACAGACAGATGGCTCAGCCGCGCTCCGTCACCATCGGTTCTTTGGGTCTTCGAGTCCGTTGGTGCTTCCTCGCTGCATGGGCGGATGTGGCTCAAATGCACCCTAACCGACGCCACGCACCATCGACGCGGCGCCAAGCGGCAATAGGCGAAGCCACGCCGCTTCCGAACGCGCATGAAGCGTCCCACATCCGACGCGCCCTCGCTTGACGCATCTGCTCGCATGCATGTGCATGCAGATGCGACCGAAGAAGTCGGCGGCAGTTCCTTCGTCATCGCCGCGTCCACTTTGTTCCTTCGTTGCCGCCGCCACTCCGGCCGCATCACCGCCGGAGCGTACTCGCACACGCTCCCAGAACAACATCCGACGTCCCAAGATTCTCACAGACGGTACCGTCCGCTACAATCCATATCGACGCGGTTTCAGTGCTATTGTCTCCGTTCGACTACGCGCCGGCAAGCCCTTGATGATCCTGCTTGGACAAATGCCATGCGCGCGAGAGTTTTCGCTTCTTCGATTACCGAGACATGGACGCTTGTGCCTCGGCCCCGGCACCAACGTCGTCGGTATGTAAGTGGATTTTTAAACTCAAGGAACGGTCGGATGGCTCTCTTGATAAGTACAAAGCTCGACTAGTTGCTCGTGGGTTTACTTTCGGCAATATGGTGTTGATTATGTTGCCACTTTTAGTCCGGTTGTTAAACCGCCACTGCTCGGCTTGTGCTATCCCTTGCTGTTTCACAAGGCCGGTGTTTGCGTCGATTGATGTCGATAATGCATTTCTTCATGGTCTGCTTGGCGAGGATGTGTACATGCAAGCAGCCCGGGGTTTGAGGATTCTCGGTATCCAAATCATGTTTGCAAGCTTCTGAAGTCTATTTATGGACTCAAACAGTCACCACGGGCTTGGTACTCCCGTCTCGATTTGCTGCACCAACTTGGTTTTCATTCATCCAAGGTGACACCTCCCTCTTTATTTTTCGACAAGGAGTTGTGGTCATTTACATGTTGGTATATGTTGACGATATTGTTATTATTTGGCTCCTCGCCTCTGCGATGGATCGCTTGCTTCGCACTTTGGCTGGGTCTTTTTCCCATCAAAGATCTTGGTCGTCTTTCTTACTTCCTTGGGATTGAGGCCACCTACAATCCAGTGGGGAATGGTGTTGTCTCAATAAAGTACGCCGATGATCTTCTTCATCGTGCTCATATGGAGAATTGCAAGGAGGTCTCTACTCCCATGTCGGGCCACCGATAAGTTGGCGTGAATCTTGGTACTCCCCTCACGGATGATGATGCCTTCCGCTATCGCAGATATGGTTGGAGGACCGCAGATTCTTACTCTTACACGTTCGGATATTTCATTTCTTTGTCGACAACAAGGTGTGCCAATATTTGGCCAAACCCACTAATGTGCACTTTGGGGAGGCGGTCAAGCGCATATTGAGGTACATTAAAGGTACTCTGCCTTTGGACTCTCCATTCGCCGGTCAAGCTCCACACTTCTTAGTGTCTTTCACGGATGTTATTTGGGCGGGGATGTGTTGATGATGACGCTCTCTGGGAGGTTTTGTGGTTTTCCTTGGCCCTAATTTGATTTCATGGAGTGCTCGAAAGCAACCCTTTGTTTCACGATCTAGTACCGAGGCGGAGTACAAAGGCGCTTGCCAATGGCACAAAGTCACTTGGGTACAAAGCGTAGCTTAGGAACTGGAGTGTTCCTACCACGACCACCGGTGTTATGGTGTGATAATTTGGGTGCCACCTATTTGAGTGCAAATCCGATTATTTCACGCGAGGACAAAGCATATTGAGGTGGATTTCCACTTTGTGAGAGAAAAGGTGGCGCAAGGAGCTTTGGATGTTCGTTTTGTGTCCTCTGGTGATCAAGTGGCGAGATGCCTTCACTAAACCTGCTACAAAAGATCATGTTGGAGAAATTACGACGCAATCTCAACCTTGTGGCGGTTGAGATTGAGGGGAATGTTAATGTATATATGGCATATGATCGTATGTGTATCATATCCACGATCAGATAAGCGTTTGTAGTGATTCTAGGATCCTGTAGATTGATCCCATGGAGATTTTACCTTGCTGTACAAGTTGTAATGCTAACCATATATTGAATGGAATGCCAAGAGGCAATATACGGCAAAACACATTCCATCTCTTCCAACTATCAAAACTAACAAAAACACATTAGAAATTGCTATCACATATAATCATAGGAATCTAATCTCTCATAGACAGAGAGATAGTTGCCGAAACAGGCGAAACCTCATGGCGACAGGACTAAGCAATGCCGGCCTAAATGGCACACACGCGACTCCGCCACCGACGGGGACACTAGAGCGCCGCGAATCAGCCTGAATCTCGAAAGGGCTCGAGAAGGATGTGACCAGGGAGGAAAGGAGAGAGATTGGACGAGTAGAAAGCTTCGAGAGCCTTACCTACTCGATGTGGCTGCTCCGGCGACGATGCTCCGGTCCGGTGAACACCAGCGGCGACCGCAAATACCCACTACTCTTCCATGGCCGCCATTGCCTCCCTCTCATTTGCTTCCTCCCTATCGAATGAAAGCGCTGCCTGGGGGATGGGAAGAAATGAAGGGGTGGGAGAAAGCTATGGCCGAGGGAAAATGGGCGGGGACGTGGGGCGGTGAATAGGATTCATGCGCGGGCGTCGGTAGCGATGGCGATTCCACCGCCGTCCGACTTTCGCAGCGACCACTCCGAGCAAGGCAGGCGTGCAGGCGAAGTGCTTAACTCCCACACACGCTCCCCTGCCTACGTGCCACACAAAAACTGCTAGAAAGGCGCAAGGATTCGTGCAAAAATGGTTAGACGAGGATCCATGCATGTGGGCGAGTTGTCAGACACCCACATGTGTGGCGTTATTTTTTTTGAAAAAATATGGTGAGACCCACATGCCGTCTCCCGGTTTATTTACCTCTATTTGGAGCGACGAGGCAGACTCCGTCGTGGCGGGCGACCGTGCCACGCGACGAGGCCTGCCCACCTAGGGGCACCGTCTCGAAAATTTGCTGACTTTCCCTCCCAAACCCCGAACCCAAAATCCCCAGTTTCCCTCTCCCCTCCAAATCTTCCCCGGCAAGGCGCCGCCTCTCCAAGTCTCTCTCCAACCTCCGCACGACCGCAGACTGCAGCAATCCCCCGAACCCTCGCCCCCCCTCCGATCCAGGCACCCCCCCCCCCCCACCACACGGCCCTGACCGCCCGCCATGGCCTCCCCCGCCGGCGACGACGACTTCGACGACCACGACCTCTTCGCCGGCGTCCGCTTCTTCCTCGTCGGCTTCGACAGCGTCTCCGAGTCCCAGGTGCGCGCCCCGCCCCGCCCGCCCCTTCTCTTCCCACTTCCCCCCCGCGCGCCCGGCCCTTTTTCTGTCGGACGCTAACCTCCGTTGCCGCCTTTCCTGCAGTACCGGTCGGAGATGGTGCGGCGCGGCGGCGCCGACGCCGGGCGGCTCGGCGGCGGGTGCACCCACGTCGTCGCCTGCGGCCGCGTCTACGTGAGTCTCGCATACCACGGCTCTCCCGCTTCTTGTTTCTTCGCGGTGGCTTTCTTGGGGATCTGGGACCGATTTGGGCTCTGCGTGTGCAGGACGACCCCGTGTGCGCGGCGGCGCGGGCGCAAGGGAACAAGGTCGTCAGCGAGCTCTGGGTGGACGATAGCCTCGACCGGGGTTTTCTCGCCGACGCCGACAGGGTCCGTTACCTTGCTAGTAATATATCGGCCACACCTCTGTCACTGGTTTAGTTTCCTGATGAAGCAGTTTTTTTTTCTCTGCCAGGTTATTTATTGGCCAACGAAAGATTTGAACGGAATACCAGGCAGTGACTCGCTGCAGATTTGCTTGACGGGGTACCAAAGGAATGACCGTGAAGATATAATGGTAACGGCTTGCCGCCTGTATCCTCATATCTCCTAGTCAAAACTCTGAAACATGAGTTATGTCAACCTTTAGTTGATTCCCTTTAAACATAACACATCAAGGTGGAGTTTTTGTCGCACCGTGTTGTTCCCTTTTGACTTATAAATCCCGTTCTAGAGCTTCCTTTCAAATTCATAGCATCATGGCCGATGATCTGTAAGGTATTTCCATCATTGCAGTACCAATTTAAGTGGAAGTGCATGTAACATTGAGCACACATGCTTCAGAATTGAATTTTGTTCTTGTTGGGTCAGCTCAACCCAAAAGAACTGTGTCACACTCATGATTAACTATACAATACACTAGCCTCACGTTTCTGATTTCTTTGTAGTATTCAAGGAGTTGAGTGACTGCTTTAGATGGTGAAATGTTAACTACTCTATTTAGTTCATTTGACCATAACATATAACCCAATTGCTTTTCTTTTTTTCTATAGCAAATAGTTCCTATTTGGTTTGTACCCATCACATGGGTGTCATATATTTAGTCTTGAGGATAATTTTGTTTACCTCTCCTTATGCTGATGCCACAGTACCTTGTTTTTGTGGAATTTGTTGGTAGATTCTTGATATGTAGTCGAGTTCATGGATTTTGTGGTTCACCAGTTATATCTGTTGACTTATAATGTTCCTTTTCCATTCTAAATGCAGAAAATGGTCTCTTTGATGGGCGCGCAATTCTCCAAGCCTTTGTTAGGACATGTAGTCACTCATCTTGTGTGCTATAAATTTGAAGGTTTGTTGCTTTTAGCAGCCAGTCAGTGCCATAAATATGCATATATAAGTCATTTGTGTTTTGTTGCTTTTCCCTCCACGCACTTTCATTGCTGTTGGTTTTCGGTAGTGACCATACATTTGTGAGAGCTGGCATGAAAACTTTATTTCTTACTGTTATTTGTGGCTCTTTGTTTTGGATATGATGCTTATAATTTTGTTGCTAGAACTAACTCTATGTACCACTAAGAATCTTATACCCAAAATTGGTATCTTGGTGTCACATATATTCCTCAAGTTAAGTCATCAGATTAGTATTTTGGGTGAACTAGTTGGAGTATAAATCTCAATATGATATCTTGAGTTCAAGACTTAGCTAGCCAATTTAATAAAAATAATATCAGCCACTCTGGTTCACGTTTTAGGCCAGAGGAGCCGTATGAAGTGCAAATGTTGAGTAAGAATTTTTATGCCATTTGGTGGTTGAACACTACTTGAACGCATAGATGGCATCATACTGTCAGTATTTGCTTTTCTTGTCTTTATGTGAGCCATATAAAAGTAATCTCATGATCATAGACGACCTTTGATATGTGTGGTGTACAAAATATGATGCCCGCATGCTCCTGATCTTTCCTTTTCCAGTTTGGTTTCTTCCTTTTCTGTTTTTGGTCCTTGTAGTTTGAACTGTTGGTTTGTGATAATAGAAACCGGAGATGAAGATCTTTATATAGTGATTTATGATGAGCATGAAAAGTTGTGAGATTTGGTAAAAAGTGTGCCAGCGTATCTTGGGAAGAAAAGTTACTCTTTGTATCGTTTAGAAACCCGCTGATGAAACATAGGCTTCTCAGTAACTTAAAATAAATCGTATCGAATGTCTGTTTTGGATCATTTCTTTGTGCATGAATATATCATGACGCGAGAAATTGTTATATGCTCCTTGATTGTGACATCTTGGTTTTTCAAATGAACCAGGTGAGAAGTATGAGCTTGCCAAAAGGCTGGGGATCAAGCTTGCTAATCATTGGTGGTTGGAAGATTGGTACTGCACATAAGCTTTTCTTTATAATAATCGTAACTATAAAGCTCACATGTTAAATATAGTTATATTATTGATTTTTTTCCTTTGCAGCTTAAAGTCATGGGAAATTCTTCCAGTAGATGATTATAACAAGAGGCAAGTAAAAGTACAGTTGCATACTTCTTTTGTTGTATCCATATTCTGATTTAATCTTCTCACTATAATGCTTGCTAGGGAAATTAATTCTGTCTATTTATTTATTCAGTAGCTGGGAACTAGAGATAATGGGGGTGCAAGCCAAGGATTCAGAAGATGAAGTAGAAGATGATCGAAAGCCATTCAACAACAGATCTGGAGTTAAGCACACTCCCAACCCAAAAAACAGCATAGGAACTTCTCACAATCCTGAGGTTGATGTACCTATTATTCCCAATGATAATCAAAATATGGCTGTGGATAGACATCTGAACACTCCAGGTCAGATCAGAAATGAAAAAAGTGTCGTTAACAATACACATGATATCGCAGCTCAAGGCACTCCTAACATTAGTAGGTTGGCAAGTTCTGATAACACTGATAGTGGTGCTCCCGTTCAAACTCCTCCTGTTATCAGTGGCAATAGAGAGGAAGTTGCAGTAAGAAATTTGAACAGTCCAAATCAGGTCCAGCCGGCAGAATACAAATATGTTGGTACAGACATTGCAACTGGTGCATTTGGGACCCCAAGCTCAAGCAGGATGACAGCTAACCATCATTCCCATTCCCCAGATGAGACCCTCACGGTACCAAAGAACATAGCAACTCCTATAGCAATGAATGCAGGTGCCCACAGTGCTAGCATGGAGGTTGATGGATCAGTGGTTAACAATGGCAATGCAGAAGTTTCTGAATCAGGGATTGAAAACGATTCCTCACCAGTATGCTGGTGTGACCTCTAAAAGGGCTCCAGTAGTACCACAACAGAAAAACAAACAACACCACTGAAGAAGGTTCCACTTAGCAGAGTGGCGAGTGCCCTTGCTAAGAAGCAACAGAGTGTTCCCTCTAAGTTAAATGATGCACATGTAGGATCCAATTTGGAGTTGACTAAGGTGACTTCTCAGGAAAATATCGAGACCCATTCCTCAGATGAAACCCTGATGGTACAAACGAACATAGCAACTCCTAGGGCAAAAGAACCCAGGTGCCAAGAGGCCCCACGGTGCTGACATGGAGGTTGATGGTTCAGTGGTTGACAATGGCAAGGCAGTAATTTCTGAATCAGAGACTGACAAACGATTCCTCACCAGCATGCTGGTGCGACCTCTGAAAAGGGCACCAGTAGTGCAAGTGCAACAGAAAGAAAAGCGAAGTCCCCAAAGAAGGCTCCAGTTGGTGGAATGAGAAGAAGTGCTCTTGCGAAGAGGCAACAGGGTGTTCACACTAAGACAAATGATGCACAGGTAGGATCTGATTTGGAGTTGGGTAAGGTGACTACTCAGGAAAATATCGAGATCCATTTCTCAAGTGAGGCTCTCATGGTACCACAGAACATAGCAACTCCTAAAGCAAAGAATGCAGGTGCCAAGAGGCCCGTGGTGCTAGCATGGAGGCTGATGTATCAGTGGTTGGCAATGGTAAGGCAGTAGTTTCTGAATCAGAGACTGGCAAAATGATTCCTCGCCCGCATGCTGGTGCAACCTCTGAAAAGGACACCAGTAGTGCAAGTGCAACAGAAAGAAAGACAACACCTCCAAAGAAGGTTCCAGTTGGTGGAGCGAGAAGAAGTGCCCTTGCAAAGAGACAACAGAGTGTTCACACTGAGTTAAATGATGCACATGTAGAATCTGATTTGGAGTTGAGTAAGGTGATTGCTCAGGAAAATATCGAGACAGACCCTAAGAGGTTTTGTAGCGGCGCAAATGATGATGAACATGGAAGAAAGTCACCCAAGAAGTTGCCTAATACAAGAGTGAAAAATACAGTTGTTAAGAAGTCTCGAAAATCTGACACCAGCACGACCATTGAACCACCAGTTGATAAAGCTGAAACAGTCCCTGCAGAGTCACTGTTTGATGACTTGTTTCCTTCAGAAAATGTTAAAGATGACCCCAAAAGCTTTCAAGCAGTGCAAGTGTGGATGGCTGTGGCACAGTTTCCCCTGAGAACATATTGAGAACTAGAGTTAGGAAAGTGGTTGCCAAGAGGAAAATAAAAAATGTGGAAGACAAGTCAGGCAGCAAGCATTGCAAAATTGGTAGTAGCATTGTATCTGCAGCTAAAACATTCTCATCAAAGAGAATGGAAAGTGAATGCAATATTGAGAAAGCAACTGCTGACAAAGACTCCCTGAAGGGCAATAATGATGGTATGAGAGATGTATCTGAATTGTCTCGCGAAGATACTGTCACAGTAGACAAGTCAGAAGGAATGCACAATTCCAAGTTGAGAAGTAGTGGAAGAAATAAAGCTCCTGCTTCGGAGCATGACAATGATAACCAACAAGACCATGGTGATCTCAGTTCTAAAACCAGTTGTGGAAATGGTGGTTTGAATTCCAAATTTGCTTTGAAGTCAAAGAAGAACAAAACAGATATGCTTGACAAGCATGGAGGGATAGACAAGTCAGAAGGAATGCACACTTCTAAGGTGAGATGCAGTAAAAGAAATCAAGCTCCTGCTTCTGACCATGACAACGATAACCGACAAGACCATAGTAGCAAAGATACTGTCACTGTAGACAAGTCAGAAGGAACTCGCAATTCTAAGTTGAGATCTAGTGCAAGAAATAAAGCTCCTGCTTCAGAACATGACAATGAGAACCAGCAACACCATGGTGGCAAAGATACTGTCACCGTAGACAAGTCAGAAGTACTGCACAATTCTAAGTTGAGAAGTAGGGAAGAAATAAAGCTCCTGCTTCAGACCATGACACTGAGAACCGACAAGACCATGGTGGCAAAGATACTGTCACCAGAGACAAGTCAGAAGGAATACACAATTCTAAGCTGAGATCTAGTGCAAGAAATAAAACTCCTTCAGACCATGACAATGAAAACCGACAAAACCATGATCTGAATTCCAAATTTGCCTTGGAATCCAATTGTGGAAATGGTGATCTGAATTCCAAATTTGCCTTGGAATCAATGAAGAACAACACAGATGTTCTTGACAAGCATGGAGGGATAGAAGGAAATGGAGCCGGAACCTTGATCACATTGGACCCTGCATGCTTTATTTTAAGTGGACATCGTCATCAGAGAAAAGATTATCGGTCAATACTTAGACGCCTGAAGGGACGAGTTTGCAGGGATTCACATCATTGGTCATATCAAGCAACACATTTTATTGCCCCTAACCCCCTCAGGCGAACTGAGAAGTTCTTTGCAGCAGCTGCTGCAGGCAGGTACAAACTGTGATCTAGATCCGCAGGACCTTAAATTTTGCAGTATAGTTAATAGTTTCTTATTGGCTTATTTTATAGCCCCTCATCAATGAGACCAGAAAGAAAATAATATACTTTTTAATTGGACAAATAGAAATGTTTGCCAAATATGTACGTGACTTGCATTTTGTCTTACCTACTTACTAATCTTGCTAAAGTCTGCCATGTTCACAAATCTAAATGTTAGCTCTTTTCTCCCGAAATAGGTGGATCCTCAAGAGTGATTACTTGACCTCTTGCAATGAGGCTGGCAAGTTATTGGCTGAAGAGCCGTTTGAATGGTCTGGTACGGGCCTCAATGAGGGTGAAACGATTAGCTTCGAAGCTCCCAGGAAATGGCGTGTTCTAAGGCAGCAGATGGGTCATGGTGCCTTCTATGGAATGCAGATAGTCATCTATGGACAACTCATTGCTCCATCACTGGTGAGTCTTGCTTGTCAATCAACTTACCTGCCAAAATGATCAGTGATAAAGTATTTCTGACAAAGCAATGCATGCATTGTGAGCTTATCTAGCACCTGCATATTTGGAGGTTCCATGGTTCTTTATCCCCAGTTCATCTTAAAACTTCCTGTTCTTCCCTGCCAGGATACGGTGAAGCGCCTTGCGCGGTGCGTGCAGGCGATGGCAACATCCTAGCAACCGCACCGCCATACACTAAGTTCCTGAACTCCGGCGTCGACTTTGCCGTGATCTCAGCGGGCATGCCCAGCGCAGACGCATGGGTCCAAGAGTTCATCCGTCATGACATCCCCTGCGTCAGCGCCGACTATCTGGTCGAGTACGTCTGCAAGCCTGGCTACCCCCTGGACACGCACGTCCTCTTCAAGACGAACCGTCTGGCCAACAAGTCCCTGGACAAGCTGCTGAAGAGTCAGCAGGAGGTGGCCACGGATAACCTGGAAGCTTCAGAGGACGACGGCGACGATGACCTGAGCTGTGCAGCCTGCGGGAGCACGGGCCGGGCAGAGGTGATGCTGATCTGCGGCAGCGAGGACGGCACGGTCGGCTGCGGGGCCGGCATGCACATCGACTGCTGCGACCCTCCCCTGGACCGCGTCCCGGACGACGACTGGCTGTGCCCCAAGTGCGAGGCGCCCAAGGCCCAGAAGAAACCCCGAGCGGCGCGGCGGGCAAGTCGAGAGGATCATCCAAGCAGCGGAGGTGATTCTGGTTCTCTCGTCTCGTGTAGTACACTCCCTGTTTTATCGAACACAGACAGAATAAATAGTGTATAACAGTTAGCACCAGTGTAATGTAAGCTTTGATATCGACAGAAATGCCGCCTCAGCATTTCTCTTGTAATAGTTGCTCTTTTTCCATCCACAGCTGTTTTCACTTGGCTTTTATCAGTGTGCAGTGATAGTGATTATGATTTGCTGTAAAACCTTCCGAACCGAGGAGTGTCTCCTGCAACTTCCATTTCATTTTTTTTTGGTGTATGCGACTTTCATTCAATTTCCCTCTGTTCATAAATATAAGATGTTCTGGATATTTCAATATGGACTATATACATACTGAAATGGATGAAATAAACACACTTAAACGCGTCAAAAATAAACACACTTAAACGTGTCAAAAATAAACACACTTAAGCATGTCTATAATGGTTGATGATATAATAGCAATATCGAGGGACCTCTACATGGAACATCATGAGCGGGTGATGTCCTTCTCTCATGACTCATGATCCATGAATGCAGAGAGGTTTCAAAGTGGAAGTTGCGGTCCTACTCCTACCTTGCTTCACAATCGGAGAAACGTACTTTGGTATCTTCCGAACGAAGGTCGGTTTTTAATTCTAACAGCTCTATTTCCCGACTCTTATATTTCTGCGCCTGGTGATACAAAGCAACAGATGATGCGAAAAGCTCATTTGGTGCACGGCGTCCAGTGCTATGCATATCCTCACCCTCCGGTAGCATGTGGATCAACATCACGCATTAATTGCCAAATGTATAGCATCTAGTTGTTTCTTATCCACTAGTCTGTATTGGGTCGTATTGCATCCACATTGGTCCTGGATCCCTCCTCCATTAGCCGCAGATGTTCCCAGAGCCAGCACCAATATAGGCAGCATTTCAGAACAGGTTGCAACTTGTACCCATAGTTGGCACAGGTCGAACCATTCTAATTCATTAGTTGTAACTCTCATAGCACGTGATAAACCATTTTATGTTGTCTGTAGACCGTTTTGGTAAGGACGAATGATACTTACCACTCGTTGCCACCCATGCCGATGACGGCGATGTTCCACCTGCACTTGCTCATGATCTAATTTATCAGAAACCGACATCATCAATATATTGAGTTTATCCCCAATACGGTTGCCCGCCCCCGATGGTATCAATTCTGCCCCGATGGCCAGCCGCACCCTAGCGGACTCAACGCCACCAAGATTCTCGGCATAACAATCTGGTCGGCTACCTACCAACCAGCTATCACAAAGAACTAAAATACGGATTATTTTTTTGCCAATAACATTCGGCCATCTGCGACCTAAGATTATCGTTGTCATGAAATTAATTTGGCTGATGACATTTTTGCTCTCAATACAGTCACATAATTCATAGGAGCTACGGAATGCAACACATGTGGAGGACGGCAGGTTCAACTCCATGTAATCAATTAAGTATCATCGAGATCGTTCAACATTCTCGTTTTCTCGAATTCACTATTTTATTATGGTATGATGTCGTTTTGTATAATGAAATATACGAATTTATTTTTCCATCTCGTGGGCTAGCTTATTTTCTTTTGTTGTTTTGCCTTGCTAACACCATTATTAAGTTATATATACCACCTTGCTTCTTTTTTAACCCACTAGGTTTCCTAGCTAAAAACGAGGACACGAATTTCTGCCGTGCTTATGAAAAAGTAAGACCTTTTGTTTATAATTGTTATGCTAGTTATGTCAGAATAATATTATTCGGAATGTAATCAACCTTTTTAGGTCCAAATCCGTTATGCCTTTGTACTATCCGACCATCTTGATTTCCTAGATATCACCAACGGAACGGGCTGAATTTTTTTCATCATTTGATCCCATTCTAATTTATTAGTTGTAACTCTCATAGCACTTGATAAACCATTTTATGTTGTTTGTAGACCGTTTTGGTAAGAACGAATGATACTCACCACTCGTTGCCACCCATGCCGATGACGGCGATGTTCCACCAGCACTATACCCTTTATATAAAAATGAAATTAGCACCTTGTAATGTGTCATGTTCAGTATTTGTTTAATATTGTATATGCATTCATATAACCACATCTTCCTTTAGTAGGTTGACAATTCCTTTTTGTAGGGTTTTTTTACGTTATATATGTAATATATAAAATGCCTCAGTAATGTATAATCGACCGACCAAAAATAAATGTAACTAGCGAATCCCCATTCATCATGTGGCCGATCGTTTGAAAGAGATAACCACCACAATCCTATCAATTATATAATCTATTGTTATCTAATGCAAAGAGGTTTCCTTGGATAGAGGTTTTCCGGTCACCGTAATTGTTAGCAAGCGTCTTTTCCAAACCCTAATTTGCCACACACGTGGAGGTAAATAGTGTGCAAACCGCACAATTCAGTATCAAAGACCGAAAAAAATACCTACTACACGCCAGCATCCATCCAATAACCAACCAAACTGTTTATCCCCTCTCGCACATTTCGACCTATAACAGGAGTTCCCAATATGCCGTTCCAACTTAATCATTATTATTTAATAAATTTATATTTCCATTTCACCTTCTAATAAACTTTAGCAATTTATTTGGCAACATACTTCCAGAAAACACCAATATAATTTTTGCATTGTTAAACTCTGATAAAAAACTATTTCAGATACTTTACTAAACAATATAGTACCACAGAACTTATAAATTTTGAAGACAGATAGGATGCCAGAACACAAGATGAGTTAAAGTCACGAGCTGTAACCACGCTCACTAAATGATCTACCTATCACAATAATTGCAAGCTACAGTTTCTTAATCCTCTTTGTGCCATGGCTGTCCACCTCTTCGTCCTCACCAGTCCGGTCGCAACGTTTCCCTAGCACGCCTCCCACTACAGAGCACGCGCAGCTGGATGCAGCGTCGCCATCAGACAGCACCTCTTCAACCACTCCAAACAGCGGGTCAAAGTCAGCGAATCCCTCGACCACGCCTCTAGCTATGCGGCCATAGGTGTAACCGGCAGCAGCCTTTCCATTGGCAGGATTTTCTTCCATCATTTTGCATTCAGGCAGCTGGTCATAATAAAAACAGATATAAATATTATTACGACTAAATTTTTCTGAAGATGGATGGAACAGATACCTTATCTGACAGTACATCATGGCGAGAGAGCAGAGACTCTGCTTCCACGCCGCACCCTACATCAAGATAGCACTGACAGAAAAGTAGCGTAAGTTAATCTACTCCCCAACAAATCGGAAAAACAATTTTCTAGATGTGTAAATTAATTTGTGAACAACATGGTCTGGCGAAGAAACCTGTATACGGCCATTTATGGAAGCAGATGATACTGTTGAACAAATTTCTACATCAGTAGAATCAGTTGCTTTCATTTTGAAATACCTCACCGGCTGCTTTGATAAGAAGAAGTTCATAAAACTTCAGGAGAAGAAAATATCAATGAAGAAAGATTGATGTACAATTTCTCTAACATGTCTGATCTTTCCAGCTGAACCTATGAAGCCACCCATGGCCGAAGTGTTAGCTCACTGCAGCAGCAGATAGATTTGATGTTTGGATGGAATGCTTCTAAGGATACAAAATTCCACTATCCCCACTGTCTGCTTATATAGGTAGAGAGTTTATCAACTCACCACACTTGCTCCAGAGTGTTTGAAATCATTTGAACTTCAAAATATTGGCCAAGAGAAAAGGTAGACCAGACACAATACATTTATAAATGCACGCCCAGCCAGTGCAAGCAAGAGTTGAAACCGCGAGCTGGCCCTCTGGTTGATCGTCCGGATGAATTTATTGCCTAAGGTGACGATGGATAGTACGCCTCGCACCGGCTCGAGGTGTCAACTCCAAGAGCGGGCCCGTTTGTGCCCAAACACGCCAGCCATAGAAAAGTCGAGTGCCTGCGTAAGCTCGCATGGCATGGACCAAGAGAAATTTTAAGCAAGTACACAGGCTAGCACGGCGCATCGAATGCGCCGGAGACACTGACGAGATCTATGGACGGCGATTCCCGTCACTATTCATTCGACACGCACGCCACTGTCTGCTGCAACTCCTCGCAGTGGCAGGCCATCTTCTCGCCCCCCCGCCCTCATCAACAGTAGCAAATCCGCTCCAGTTGTCACACGCACCTGTACGTGTGCATGTGCGTCCATTTTGTGGCGTATGGAAATAAAACAAAAGAAAAAAAACAGAAAAATGATGTTACAAAATCGCTTCAGTACAATTACAACACTCAATTAAGTTCCTATAGACAACTTAATTATCGGCTGTAGTTATTGAGATTTATTTGATAACTAAAGGCCCTACTTGTTTATAAATTAAAAAATTGGGCAATTTTTTTTTAGTAAAACCATATAACAAGAATAACATATAGCATTATTAAAAAAATTGTACGACAGAGGGATAGTATTGTTTGTCACAAATTACATTACATAATTTTCAAATTGATTGGTGAACCAGCACAAAATCAAACTATCCTATGTGCCTTCCCTCAGTTGTTCCGTCTGCGTCTCCAACACACCACAATTAGAACCTTTAGGTTCCTTCCTCGGAGCCTTAGGCATATCACCACGTTCTGGACAAGTTGTACTCTTGTGCCCCTCTCCTCGGCAAATCTTGTAAAAACGTGTGCGTTTCACTGCCTGTTCGTACGGTGCTTTCTCTCTGTTGTTTGTTGGACGCCCTGCCGAACGCTTCCTCTCCGGTGCTTTGCTGAATGTCGACCCTTCATCATTGTTATCAAGCTGTGCCATCACGCTGTCGTTTTCCTCCACCAATGCCCTTGCAGCAGCTTCTTTATCGGCCACCCCCATCCCATCTCTTGTTATGCAGAGCGGCTGTAGTTTTTCACTAGCTTGATGCAACAGTAACATCGCAGCATTGTATGACTCCACATTTGCATCTCCTAGATGCACAAAAGCCAAAGCAGCATGATACAACTTCGAGTGTCTATACGTGTTTGCTTTTGGACGGCCATTGTCATTTTGGTACCTAACCAGTTCTTACGGCGTAATGTCTCGCATCCCGAGTCCACCTTTTTCAAGATATGCTTCTTCGGTATCTCCGAAACCCGCATGTCTAGCATCACCGGCAAGATCAATTTTTTTAATAACAAGTCATTGAAGTCAATATTTATTTAATACATTGGCAGGACCCTATATTTATTCACGTGAGTGAAGTAATGCTGACCTTAATAGCGTGAGGGCATAACAAGCCCGCATATTCAAAAAAGCCGCACTCGCACACAAACTCCGTCATGTCGGCATCAACGGTAACTATGAAAACAACTTTGCACCAACCGTTCCTTTTCTCAGCTTCAACATGGCTCACAATATATTTCCTCCGATGCTCCACCTCCTCCGTGACAAAAGACCCAGCCTTGTACAAAGACTCACCGAATTGCTCAAACATGCTTCGTGTATACACCTTGCTTGCATGACGTTCCAATGGCCAATTCCCCTTCAGGACCACACCTGACTATTTATCCAGTCAACAGAATTTATTCAGTGAAAAACAGTTATATAAAAAACATGTAATCTGTTTGCATGAAAAAAACATTATATATACCGAAGTTTCACTTACAATTGCAGTTCGTTTCTCTTGATAGCTTTCTTCCGAATCTCTATCAAACAATATCTTCTCGAATTGTTTAACAAAAAGATGCATAGGACATCCTGGCGGGACATACCCCTTCAACAAATGATTTGCACTTTCACTTCGTTGTGTGCTTGTCATCTTTGCACAAAACACACCCATGAAGTAAGGTTTCGCCCACTTATGCCTGACCTCAAAAAATTGAGTTAGGAACGGATGTTTCTGCAAACCGTATTTTGCTAACATTTCAGCCCACCCGTTCTCAAATTCCTCTTTAGTTAAAACATGATGCACCAACATTTCAAAGTCTTTCTTGAACTCTGATTTCTTCCCATAAAGAACACCCAAGCTTTCTTTCGCTTTCTTTAGCACATGCCACTTGCACCAACGGTGAGTTGTATTCGGTAGTTCATCAATTATAGCCAACTCCATTGCTGGCCTGGTCTCAATCATGTGTATGAAATAAATGATTGAAACTATAGATACTTCTATGAAAAGAGACGTGCCTTTAAAAAATGATTTTAATAGGTAGTACTTACTACCAACATTGTAACCGGGGGTTTGCCACCAACCATCCGCACAAACTCCTTGAACACCCATTTGAAACTTTCCACCGTCTCGTCCCTCATTAACACACCACCAAAAATAATGCTTTGAAAATGATTGTTCACACCAACAAACAAACCAAAAGGCATGTCATACAAGTTAGTTCTATAGGTGGTGTCAAATGTAATTGCATCCCCAAAATATCTATACTGGTCTATGCCTCGTCCAGGAACCCACATCAGTGTCTTAACCCTAGACTCTTCGTCTACCTGGACATTGTATGTAAAGTCAGGATCAGCAGCTTTCAAGTCCTGTAGCAGGGTTGTTGTTTTGGTTGCATCATGATCAGATTGGTCTCTGCTAAGCTTACCACATAGGGTCCTCAATGATCTTTTGGTGAAGGGTACATTTTCCAACGTACCGAAGTAGCTTCCAACAATACTATAAACTTTGCTCATGCTTACATTGTTTTCTCGTAACTGCTTCACCAAGTCTCTAGTGTGTATATCAATGTACCTGTGCAACTTCCAGTGCAGCTTCTGCCCGCATGTAATAGACAAAGGGTGGTTATGCTTGCTGTGGTGCTCACTGATATACCAACCATTGTCAGCAGAACGCAGGAGACGAATCTTTGCATCGCAACCACACCTGGTGGACCTACTATTCTCCTTTGTTGGTACGCCCTACATTAAAACGCGGTGCATATTCATTTTTGGCCATCAGATAATAACAATATATAAAAAATAGCGAAGCCGCAGTTCTTACCGCACAACCGCATACGAGCTCCTGCATGCATTTCGCGCGTTTCACATTTAGACGGCTTCTAGCAAAACGTATCCCAAAACCAATCTCCCACGAATATAAATTATAAAATTCGAATGCCTCGTTCAACGAATCGAATGATAACCCAATCTTAGGGTTTATGACAACGCCTTCCTTCTTTTCTGCAAATCCCCGGATTGTCAGCTCCAGTGCACTCTTTCTGTCTGCGCTCCATTCTCTCTCGTTGTCTCCATCAGATAATCTAACCCTGAATATTTTTTTTCATAATTAATCCAGTCAAACATAAACCAGTGTAACGTAAACGAATATAAAAAATCAAAACGGCCTTTTTTGTCTTAGTTTTCACAATTATGGCATATGACCAAATGAACGGCCGTTTTATCTAAGTTTCCGCAATGCTGGCAACACATTGGCCCATAAAACAGGGCCCATGTCCTTCAGCCTTTATGCAGAGTAAAATTGGCCCACAAAGGCCATGGCCCAGCTAATTGCTTGCATGTACAAAATTTACAAGCGCTTCGAACGCGGTGTCACTAGTTCAATTAATTTTTAAAAGAGAACTAGTCAAGTTTGCCTGCAAATTACATTTGCCGACAAATATAAACTAGCACATTTTTTGAACCATTTGAAGCATTTGGAAAATTGTTTAATCATGGATTTTGCATGCTGTAAAACCACGGACATGATTTTTTAATCAGATGGAAGGAAATGTTACTTCCGAATAAAATTATCAGAGGAAACTTCGGCGATGTCAATTAATACTAATTAACACTTCCATGTCATATTTGTTAATATTTAGCACATCATACCGATATCATTCAACGCAAAATTTGTAAATAATTTAAAGCATAGTTATCAAGCAAACCTTCATTTCCACTTTGACGTTGTCTTTCCACAAGCATCATTTGCAAGCGGCTCGCACGAACCAGCTTCTACACTCTGAGCACCAAAAACAGAATCAACTGGTCCCCGGTCGATCGATCTCTCCTCAAGATCTTGCCCATTAGTCAGTCGGATCAAGAGGGAAAACATCCTTTGCGTGATCCCTCCTCTTCTCGGACAAGCTCGCAAACCCTCGATGAGCCTGAAGAACAGTACGATTGAGACGGAAGAACAACACGATCTCTTGACGCCGCCCCAGAGAATTCAGGAATCAAACTGTTGGTAGATCTAAAAGTATGGAAAATAACAACAGTTAGAACTAAGTCGAGGATCCAAATTTGCTTAAGATTACAACCAAAACAACCTTAGTTGCCCATCCATGTCGCATTTAACTCCATAGCGCAAGGATGCAAAATGGCAGATCTGGAACGATGAGAGAAGACTTGGTAGCTTTAGCTTGGGTGGTCAACTATCACGCCCTGGCTGGCTAATGTTGGCTCGTCATTATGGCTGGCCTTACAGACAACTTGATGCACTCGACTTGCTCGGGCACAACTTTTGCGTCGTAACTCCCCCATGGTCATGCAAAATTGGACCTGTTTGAAATCGCCGGAGGAGAAAGATTTCTAGAACATGTGCTATAGTATTCGTGAAGTAGCACTTTTCGATATCTTGGACCGTAACAAGATCAATAGCTACCGCGAGGAAGTAGTATATGTTCCACGTATTGATCTATATTATAGGCTGTAGTTCCTTGGCCCATCACGACGCATGCATCTCGACGGCGTGGATTAAGTGCGCCAATGACGCTGCAGCGAAAGTGCGCTCATGAATGATGGCCATTTAAGGGAGAGTGAGACTGGCAAGGATGTCACCCAAACCGAGAAAGTTGACACTCCTTCGATTCATAATAAGTGTCAGAGTTTTAGTTCAAATTTGAAGCCATAGTCAAATTTGAACAAGAGTATGTAGTATCGGACCTTGTCGTTGTTTGCAGCGTCCATTGCTATGGTGCCGCCGGCGGAAGCTTCGACAAAGGTCGAAAGGGCCATGGCCCATCCCTAGGTTGGAGCAATTCTTTTTACATGAAGTCCAACCCACAATAATACATTGATTTTTTTAATTTGATAGCACTTTTTGTACTATCCGGCCCGCCCAACATTTAGCTCTGCCACTGCATGGTGCTGTGAAGGCCTATGCTGAAGATGGATGATACCCTGTTTATCTTCTCTGACTCCATTGTTGTGAGTAGTAGCAGAGCTAGGGTGGGTAGGGTCGCTCACATAGCCTATATATAATAGGAAAAAATAAAATTAAAATATATTAAGTTGAGAACCATACAAACAAATAAATCTATGAACCAGTTCCATGGTTGAATAATCTCGTGGCCATTATGATGGATTCACCACTGGTTGGGAGGTAGCGCATCAGTTCTTACCGGTATGTGACAACCCACATTGACGATGGTTCTACTACATGTAACACGCCATTTGTGAGGTCCACAAAGTTGATGTCCTGATGCCTCCTCAAAGCTTGGGCTGATGGATTTGCATCATTCCCCTCAGACGTCGGTGGCTTTTGAGCGGCGTTCGATGACAAGCACATGGACTTTGAAGGGTTTCAATATAACTTCTTGTAGAGGCAATTTTTCGTCTTACGTCACAATAATAGTCTATTTTAAAACTTTGCAATAACAAATTTTATTTTTTTCTTACACAAGGCATAGCCTAGTGGTGGAAGGGGGCTGATGCCTTCCCACCCATCCAAGTTCAAGGCATGATACTTGTAATCTGGTTTGTTGCACCAATTATACTATAGGGGCCTCCTTTACGATCTTTCTATCAATAAATAAATAAATAACAAAATCATTTTTTTAGTGATATATGGTGCATTTGGTGAATTGGAGAAGGATGCAGGAACATGCATGGTTGTCCGGACTCGGATGGGGATCTTGTTCTTGCGTCATGTAAACACATGCCAAGATGTGACGACCCCCTTGAAGCTGAACTCATGACGGTGAAGGAAGGTGTGCTTTATGCACGCAAGTATGCTGCAGGTCCGTTTATCCTCCAAACAGACCGTTCCAATGTGATAAAATTGTTGAAGGATATAAAGCCGGATAGGTCTTGGCTACGCCATCTCGTACAAGAGTTGAAATACTTGGTCTTCGAAGAGCGGGAGATGATTCTCATGAAGGTTGATAGAAATCAAAATAAGGTTGCAGATTTCCTGGCTAAATTTTCGCGCTCGAAGCATATAACCGATTTGTGGTTACAGGATGCCCCGAGAATCTCCTAATCCTTTTGGCTATGGATTGTAAACCTATTTGTTTATCAATAAAACTCCCGGTGTTTGATAGAAAATGATTGACTCCTGATGATCCTTGCTGACAATTCCTCTAACTCTAGAAGCATGATTATTCTTTTGATTTGGAAATTCCGACCGATATTACCCCTTGGTCAAAAAGGAGTGATATTACCCGCAATAAAGATGCTACACCGACGAATTGGCAGTTCATTAATAACGCTTAAAAATACTCATCTAGGAGATAATTAAGAGGAAGATGCCGATGTTTGATATTATTGCAATACCTGTGCATCCTTTTGTCACCTGAGTACATCGTGGCCACCATCGTCGTGTGACAAGACTTGTTTATCTGTTGATGATCCTTTTCATCGCCCGACAGAACAACGACAACATGTATGATCTTGAGAAGGCATGACGGAAGTGTTTTCTTCGTCGCTTTCAGGTTCTTATTCCATTGCAACGATGCACTTGAGGCGGAGATCCATGTTTTAATCCAAGGCAATGCGTTTGCAGTCCAACATACAGATCTTCTGGTTATTATTCAATCAAACTCATCGTGAGCTCTTTCGGTTCTCACTTCCGTTTCTCTCGACCGTTCTCCTTACGTTCAGTTGGCTTCGGAGATTAAAGCCTTTTTGGTTGATAGAGATTTGACAAGATATATCTTCACTGTCAAAAAAAGAAAAGAAAGACAAGATATAGTTCCATGTATCGCGGAAATCTTGCCTCTTGATCGTAACTCTAAAATTATGGAATAAAATCCCTTTCTCCTCGCAAGAAAAGGAAAAAGAAAGTCCATGCACATAGTTTTATTTTAGGTAAAAAACAACACGAATAGAAGAGACCAACAGAGGCACCGAATGAACCAAACCAACCACCTCTTTTCCCACGGCGGCCCCACCCCTCTCCGCCTCCAGTCAGTCTCCGTCCTTCCAGAAGGCCGCCGGAGTAGACGTGCTCCGGCCACTCCCCCCTTCAGATCCCGCCGCCGCGCCCCGGCCCCCATTGCCGCGGGGTTGCACCGGTAAGCCGTGGCCCGCCCTGCATATTTACACCCCGGGATACGTAGATGGGAGGATCGCGGATTTGTTTCCAGGGGAGCCCGTCGAGGCGACGACCGAGGTCAGCGGCACCGAATGCGCGCTGCGCCGTCGCCCGGCGCAGCCCTCGTAGGCGCCTTCGCCGTCGTTTACCGTGCACCAGTTTGGTGGTGATTAGGCAAGGTCCGAGAATCGCTGTGGAGCCGCGGGGAATCCGCCGCGGGGATTGGATTCGGGTCCTGCCTTTTTGGCTTCGTTCCTTGCTTTTACTGGGTCACTCGGAGGGGAGTTGCGTCGGCTCTTGTAGTCGCTGATTCACAGTTGCCGGCTGCTGCTTGTTTTGAATTCTCAATTGATGTTCCCAGGTTTGGTGCGCTGGATTTGTTGGGACTGGTACCTAAAGGCAATAATGTAACAGCCCCCCCAACTCGGGACCATAACTGATTTTGCACTTTATATATGGTTATTAAGGATGCTAATGGAACAGTCCCAAGCAGAGAAACCCAGCAGAGGACATCAATCATTTCATGTTTCAGTTTACAGGATTCCATTAGAAACCAATTTGAGTCCGTGTAAAACCGTAAAATACGCCAAAAATTATTTACTAAGAAAATATTTATAATAAGCACGTGGTCTGATAATATGCCCAATATAACTCATCACTCCCATGTTCTTCATTGTCAACCAAAGAGGAAGTTACCAGTATCCATACTTCCAAATTTCATAGTAAATTTTATGGAATTTACCCTAAATGGCCTTTTGTTTTTATGTTATGTTAGGTTATCGTATCCAATTATTAATTTGTTCCACCCTTTCTTTAAAAATCATGCTTATCATTTATAGTTGACTGGTACTTTATTATCCTGCAGGACTTGCTTTTATCATATGACCGGCAAAATGTCCCCTCAGTGATATCCAGGCATGATTTGGGTACTATTCATAATGCAGTTGGCTTCTCATGGCACCCGAGATGACGAAGGAATGCAGCTGGTGCCCCGTTGTGATCAGGAAGAAGTGTCAGATTCGCAGGAGATATTTTCACAATCTGACACCGCAGGAAGCTCCACCGAGTATCTGGGCTCATGTGAAATCAAGCCATTAATTGTTGAGGATGAAAATCACAATATCGATGAGAGTGAAGAAACCCATCTTGTCATTCAAGACTTTCCACAATGCCGGATTTGCCTTGATAATGAAGGTCCACACTACACTATGACCTGAAATACCCTTTTCTTAGATAACACCTTAAGGGCTTTTATATATCTTGTTATATTTTATATCAAGTCTGTGTTTACCATGTTGCATTTCTGCTGCAAGCAGGTGATGACTTAATTGCACCATGCAACTGCAAGGGCACGCAAAAGTATGTCCACAGGTCCTGTCTTGATAACTGGAGATCAACAAAGGTATTGATTCACGAGCATTTCATCATTTACACCACACTTGTACAGTGTAGACGCTCAAGTGCTCAATCATCCTGAAATCCACCCAAAACACCTGACATGCTAACACGCAATATCGTTACATTATTCTCGTTCTGACCTAGTTTCTTTGTTACACATCACCCAGGAAGGTTTTGCATTTTCACATTGCACTGAGTGTCGGGCAGCATTCTTACTTCGTGCAAATGTTCCTCCAGATCGATGGTGGCTAAGGCTCAAGTTTCAACTTCTGGTTGCTAGAGATCACACATTGATCTTTTTCATTGTACAACTGGTAAGATGTTCACACCTTGTATTAGTGCCATGAACTCATTTTCTTACCAAGTTGATTGTTTTGTTACCAAGTTGATTTATTTTCTTTTTGCCTGATAGGTTGTTGTTTTATTGGGTATGCTGGTATACAGATTTTATGGAGATGAGCTGCGAGAAATGTTTGGCTATGAACAACATCCTTATGCTTTTTATGCATTGGCAAGTAAGCTCAATTTTCTTAGTGATGTCTACTATCCTTGCGCATGTTACAAAATATCTTCCTCTATAATTCAAGAATTTTCTTGATTTGCCATTTACCTAAAATGTCGAATGAGAACTAACTTATGCCTTTTATTAGTACTGGATTTCTTCCTATTCAGTGCTGTCAATATGGTTTGGCATGTAGTACTTTAAAACAAGCCACTTCATTATTTGCTTCTTTCATTTTTAATTTTGTAGCCAGTATTGAGCTATATGGTGTTGAAATGATCTTATGCTTGCACAATCTCTTATCTATTTCTGTATCTATGAGGATATAGATAATCATCGTGTAATTTATGGTCCCAGCAACACCTTTGGTCCTTTGAGTTCAAAGTTCAAACATAACCCAAATAGTATTTCATATAGGATGAGGCATGGTTATCTAAGTGTGGTTTGTGCTTTGGGCAAGCATGGAAAGACCTGTCATATGGATTTGTTTTCATAGTTGAGATGATCGTCTAGACTAGTTCTCGAATTGTAGACAAACATCTCTGATAGAGAGAAGTGCACATGCTCAGTGGGAGCTACTCCCTCCGTCCCAAAATATAAGAGCGTTTTTTACACTAGTGTAGTGTCAAAAACGCTCTTATATTATGGGACGGAGGGAGTACATGATAACTCATGTTTGTACTTTGGCTCCAAAGATATGTAAATTGTAAAGACAACACAGGCTTGATGAGAATGTAATGACATTTGTCTATCTGCTTTTGGCATTTAGCGTAGCATTTTGTGATTGTACAAGTATTTGCATTGCCTGTGCTGTATATGAAACACTTGCTCAGATTGTTTCCTAATATTTATAATAATTTCTCAAACTGCAGTACTGGCTGTTATTTTGGTTGGTTTACTATATGGATTCTTCATAGCTATTATATGTGGACAGAGGATCACTGAACGGCACTACCATGTTCTTGCAAAGCAAGAGTTAACCAAGGTTGGTGAAAGAAAGAAAAACAGAAACATCAAGTTTGTTGATTGATCTCCATCCCAAGAAGTGCATTTCCTGATTAATAATCTGTTTCTGTAACTGATTAATGAACTGTTAGTTGCGCCACCAAGTACTCTCGTCACCAACAGTCCAATTTGTTGCGAAAATCTGAATGCCAGTTTCAACATAGAGTGTCCCAATTGGTTCTGTATCATGGTTGAGGTTTCCCGTGTTGTCTTTGCATGATCCCAGTGGGCTATACTAGAGCATGAAGTCCCATGTGAGATGAATTTTTTTTGGTGTTTCTTGTTAGTTACACGTGCCTTTGTTTTCTTTCTTATCTTGGCAAAGAATAGCTTCTTAGCAGTACAACTTTCAAAATTATAGCACCCTCTCTTTCTTATGATAAACTTGTGCTAAACGATTTGCTTATACTGTGATGTTCTTCTTATGGCAGGAGTATATCGTAGAGGATCTTGAAGGAGCTGATCCAGTGGCAGACCTTGATCCTAGCCATGTCACGGAGCTGAGGACGCTGGGGCTCTACTGAGCATAGCCGCATATAGCATCAGGTTGGCAGTTTAAGTTGCTGTTGATTTACAGCATTCTCTTAGTCGTTATGGGTGCAATCTCTACTCGTCTAGAAATCACTCTTCGCAGCTTGTAGAAGTATATGTAACAGCTCGTACAAAACGCTGTAACAAACATCCCCTTCCACGGTTCAAATTTCATAATGGCCATTCCATTAATCACACAAAAGATGCCCCTTTTCTCTATCACTTCGTAAGCAGCTACCGGGTTTCCATATCCCTTCCAGACCGCAAGGCCTCCAGAAATCCTGCGCTCTGGTCGCTCCGTGCTGCGTCGCCGTGTAATTTCGTTTGGGCTGAGCTGGGTGGTTCCTCCAATCAAATGGCAACGCCACTCTATGCATGGACCCCATCCATCCATCTCTCCTTTTTCTTTTGTCCCTAAGGTTCTGATCCCTCTCTCTAGATCTTTCTGGTATCCCCTCGGTTTCTTCCTCGCACTCACTTCGATTTGCTTGGTGGCGCCTGTCATCACCCCTATTTTGCCTGGCCGGGCGAAGGAAAATTCTGCTGCGCCATTGTTGTGCTGGAGGCCGGTCAGCACTGCCATCATAGGTGAGAAATGTCACTGTCTCCCCGGCCTACCATTTCCTCAATTTAGAAGAAGGATCAGTACACGTGTGTTTGGTAGAGTGCATGAGCTCAAGAGTTCGCTCCTCGACCCACCTCTGGGTGTTTGGTAGCCTGCACGGGGCCTCCTCAACATGCATGAGCTCAGCCCAAATACCCTCTTAGCATGCACGAAGAGAGAACACCCCATGCATGAGCGAAGCGAGCGACAACGTGTTTCAAAAAATGTTCAGAATTTCTAAAAAATAATTTAAATTTTCGGAAAATGTCCAGAATGCCAAAAATTGTTCAAATTTTTGAAAAATGTCCAGATTTTCAAAATTTGTTAAAATTTTCGGAAAATGTCCAAATTTTCAAAATTTGTTAAGATTTTAAAAAATGTTCATATTTTAAAATTTGTGTCAATTTTTTATAAACTTTAGAATTTCAAAAAATGTTTAAATTTCCAAAAATCTTATTTTTTTCCATGTTAAAAAAACTGTTCACGGTTTTGAAAAGTTTTGTTCACTTATTTGAAAATACTGGTTGCTACAGTGCCGACCGACATGTCTAAACAGATGCAAGCTGCCAAACAGAGTCTTAACCATGTCTCAGCACATACACTGCTACCAAACAACAACAAATGCATGTACTCAGCATGTCTACACTGAGCATGTATCGAGGAGAGCAACCACACTATGTTGTGAATGCTACTAAACACACGCGCGTGGGCGTTCTGTTGTTCTTGTTGGTCTTTCGTGCTTGACCGACGAGTGATAGATAAGGTTTTCACTGTTTTGTATTACTACCCTTTTTTTTGTGAGCGGTACTCCTATCTATTAGCCAGGCCTATTTTTGTGTCCGTATTACAACTAAAGTGGGCTCATGACAAAGGGCCCAGTAACTCGTCTGGGCTGCGTATTGGGCTTCCGTAACGCCATCTCGGCTTCCAGGGGGTCCGCAATCCACACGACCACGCTGGAGAAAACTAGGGCGGGCCCAGTAGCTGGGCCTTTTTCCTTAGGAATTTAGACCTAAAGTGGGCCCAGTGGCTCGTGTGACCGGCCTATTGGGTTGGGCTTTGATAACGCCAGCCCGGCTTTCCGGGTCCGCAAGAAACTAGGGTTAAAGGTCACCACTATATAATCCGCCACATACCCTCCCCTTCCAACACCGCAAGCCGCCGCCGTGACGGCTCGCCTCGCCGCAAGATGTGTTCCCTCGCTCGCCGCAAGATGTGTTCGCTCGCCGCCGCCGGCTCGTTCCTTCTTCCCCGAGCTTCCCCTCGCTTTTCGATCAAAAATATTCGATCTTTCTTTCTTTGGGGCCTGTGATGTGAACAATTTGTCCGTACCATCTGACATCTCTGATGATCCACATTTGCTAATGTATCTCTGAGGCCCCCCTTCTGGTTTTTTCTCGTCTGGTTTTGGTTTCGATCTTGATTTTTTTACCTATCGATCTCTGTTTGGTCTGTCGCGCAGCCGTGGAAAGGCAACAAATTAGAGTCTCTGATGCGCTGAACTCCATAGCGACCTCGGTGCTGTACGTTGCCCAGAGCGACCCCGGCGATAGTTATCATGCGTGCGCCGTCTTCTCGTGCGGCATGCGCATCCCTATCCCCTACATCTCCCGCGTTCGTACGAATGAATCTTTGTTTTTTTAGAACTTCCGAGGCAAACAAATTAGAGTCTCTGATGCGCTAAACTCTGTAGCGACTTCGGTGCTATACGTTGCCGAGAGCGATTTTGGAACGAGGTATCATGCGTTCGACGGCTCACGTCCGGCGCGCGCATCCCTATGTTCCACAATCTTCGCCTTTTTAACCACAAAACTGAAAACATGTGGGAAACATTCTTTGTTTTTTTAAGTTGCGCTTTCCTGTTTTACTAACATTTTTGTGCTTGTGTTTGGAATCAGTCCGTTATGTCCACTATACGAACTCTCCGAAGATGTATGGTCTAATTTCAGGACTGCATGACAACAATGAAAATGAGTGAGTGAACATAAATGCTTGCATTATCTTCAACAAATAGAAGATTAAGAGAACTTCAATTCAAACGAAAGCAGTGTCTTAAGGGAATTACAGACCCTTGATACAGTTCAAAAACCACAACATCAACAGCCAGGAAAATCTATTGCAATCAGCAGCACATCAGAAACTGAGATTTAATAGAATCTGTGCCAGAATGGTTGATGTTCTGTTTTTCTTCAGTTTAAGCTGGGCTGGAAAGTGGGCAGAGCCCTTTCGTCTCTATAGGACAAACAATGCAACCCAAATGCTTGCCAAGCAAGTTTCATGTTTTACTTGAGAGCAGGCAACTCTTGGTTATACATAGTAGCAGTTCACTATGGGATAAAGGCGAGAATCCACCTGTTTCTATACCATATCTTACATGCTCATGATCAAACGTCTGTAGCAAACAGGAAACAGGTTGAACTGCTTTTCCCCTGAATTAGAAGCATCAGATAATATTGAAGGTGAAATATGACATTTTTTCTCTTGATATGTACATCTCAGACATTATAAGGCTGGAGCTATGCTGGAGCTTAGCCACCCACAGAAACAACGCTAAAGCACGAGTTCCCTTCTTTCATAGTTGCCGATTTAAGAGCATCAATCTACTTTTTTTTGGGGCCGGTGATGTCAACAATTTGTCCGTACCATCTGACATCTCTGATGATCCACATTTGCTAATGTATCTCTGAGGCCCCCCTTTCTGGTTATTTCTCATTTGGTTTTAGTTTTGATCTCTGAGGACCCTCGTAGTCGATTTATATCTCTGATTTAACAATGAAGGAAGGCAACAAATTAGAGTCTCTGATGCGCTAAACTCTGTAGCGACTTCGGTGCCGTACGTTGCCGAGAATGACCCTGGCGATAGTTATCATGCATGACTCGACTTCTTGTATGGGCCTGTGCATCCCGATCACCTTCTTCAGTATGACTTCGAGGCCACAAATTGGAGTCTCTGATACGCTAAACTCGTAGCGTCGTGCTATATGTTGCCGAGAGTGATTTTGGAACGAGTTTTCATGTGGGCGCCTTTACTGGCTACACAGCACTGGTGCCTTTGGGCCACCGAAGAACAACAATCCAATATTCAAGTATGTTGAACTAACTAATGCAGTATCAATAGTGTTAGTGAGGTGCTTTAACCTTATTGCGCAAAGGCATTATTAGATAACGTATCTAGTTTTGAACTAAGAAAGGGGAAAGAAGGGGCCCACGCCAGCAGTCTTTGGCGACTGGCCAGACGCGAAAGGCTGCCTGCCATTACCGGCAAGCGCCAGATTTGGCCGCAAGAGCGCCACCGGGCGAAGCTCTTCCTGCGTGGTCGGCGCGATCGGAAGGCCGTGGAATTTCAAACCCTGCTCTCCCCATGTTCCAGAGGACGATTCTCACGGGGCCCGCTCTCGCCAAGGCCGATCCAATGCCTTGTCGGGATCTTGCCTTTTGAGCTGTGTCCCACACTCCAAATTTCATGGCGCCAGAGGGATTAGAGAGGCCAGATCGTCACGCCTTTGTCGGGCAAAGTGGCATCTTCCCACTTTGCTTCGCTGGCCTGTGGAGCCGCCATCGACCGGTTCGCCGCCTTCGCCCCACACCGGGCGATTTCAATGAGAGGGCACACCGGTTCTCGCCCACTCGCTTCGGGCGCACGTGCTGCAGGCCTCCCTTAGTTGCCGATGGCGGCCAAATGGAGCCACGCCTCGATGCCGAGCCCACGTCTTCCACATCGCTGCCGCTGGGCTAGCGGTCACCGTCCGCCACCGGATTGGTGGACGCGGTATCAATCCAACCCTTATGCGCCCTCGGTTTTTCACGCCAACGCCGATCGCCGCCGTCATTTCGTCAGCCGCCAATTTCACGCTCTCCGCGGAGCGGTTCGCAGACGCCGCCAATCATGATGCGACGATCTCGCGAGCGACCACGCCGCAGTTCGACGCCGGCGAAGTTTCTTGCCGCCATGAAGCACATCGCTGTGTCGCCGCCTACTCCTCGGAAAGAGGCCACGCCGCTTCTTTAACCGCTTCTAGGCGAGGCCGTTCGTGGTTGCCGCCACGATCGCGGTGGCGCCGCCGACGGCAGAATCTGAGGCCCATGTGCGATCCCGCGCACCACAGGGATTGCGGCATCAACCGTAAGATCACAAATAGCTGAGATGAAAGCCTCACGACGACATGTTCATGGGCGCCGATCCCCATGTTCTGCGTTTCAAGGCCATCGCCGCCTCGTCGACCGGGAGATCCCAAAGATGCTTCACGCCCTCAAGACGCGGTAGGCCGCCATGTGCTAGACTGCCAAGACGCCACCGTCGACCCTTTGCTCATGGATCACGGACTTAAGATCCTGTTTGAACGCCATGACTCAACTTGCGCCCGCCAAGACCGCCATCCGCTCTTTGTTGGGCACCACCGGCGCCGTATTGTATGCCTACAGAAACTAAAATGGCTTTGATCTACTCGTCCCATCGTGCTTGACATCCTCGGCTCCGAAGTTCGACGACTACACGCATTCCTCACCGATGGCACATGAGGCGGCATCCTCCTCGCCGAAGAGCGGTCGTCTCGGCCTCCGACCCCTGCCACCGTAACGCAGCTCACGCGAAAGTGTCCGTGGCTTCCGGACGCCGTGGTGGTCGACGACGGCCCACGGATCGCAGATGACGCCGATAAAATCCTCGCTCCTTCAGAGCTGCGCGACATCCGCGGCGGCATGCCCCGGTCCGTGGATGCTCGCGGTGATTTCAATCTCATATACCGCGACGAGGACAAAAACATGGGTGGCTCAGACGCGCGCATGACGGGGCGATTTCGCCGCCATCAACGACCTCGCCCTAAAGGAGATCTACCTCAATGGGTGTCGCTCACTTGGTCGAACGAGCAATCGCCACCCACGATGGTGCACCGGACCGCTTACGTGCACCTCGGATTGGGAAGATGCGCGACGGCGAATGTCACCTCCGATGCCTTGCTTCGGTGGTGCTCTGGATCACCGCCCATTGCGTTGGATTGCTCTCCCATGCCGCCGGCTCACAAACGCTTCCACTTCGAGGACTATCGCTCCGGCCGGACGGCTTCCACGACACTGCGTGGCACGCGGCTCGGTGCACGACGACGACCCCTTTCGGGCCGGGTCAAACGCCTTCCAGCCATCAAGGCTACCGCTTCGAGTTGGAGCGCCAAGTCCACGCCAACATTCGAACAAGTCGGGCCTTATCCCGCGAAATGATCTTGCGCTTCGACAAGTTGGAGAGGTCGAAGCGCCTCGCCTCCGGAGGAGTGGTTGGCGCAAATGCCTCAAGCTCACCTATCTTGGCATGGCCTCCATGGAGTGCACGATCGCTAGGCAGGCGCCGCATCGCGTCTCTCAAAGACGGCGACGCTAACACGAAGTTTTTTCCACCGCAATGCTCCTTCCGCCGGCAGAAAAACCGTGTGCCTGTACTTGTGGTGGAATGGCAGTGCTCTCGCCACGAGGAGATGGCAAACGCTTTCATGCATTTCGACGGCTTCTTTACCGCCGTTGGCTGACCGAACGCATGTTGGACCTTTCGACTCATCGCCCCTAGTGACCGAAAAGTGCGTTATATCGACTAGAGGGGTGAATAGGCGATTTTATGAATTCTTCACCGAGGAATTTGTCCGGTGAGGAAATTCCTTAGCGAAGAACTAGTTGCGCGAATAAGTACTCGTAAGTAAGCATAGCAGAATACATGCATGGTCATCATGAAGAAATGAAGACAATCAAATAGTACAGAAGCGTAAACACAGGATAGCACAAGATGAAGACAAACAGATCAAGAAATTGAACCGAGGAAATTGAGAAAGTCTTCAACAAAGTCTTCAAACACAGATATGAACAAACAAGCTAACACAAGAATGAGGAAATGAATAGGTTGAGGAAATGGAACCGCTTAGGTTGGTGAAGACAATGATTTGGTAGACTCAGCCCAATCATTGCCCTGCCAGTACGTCTGGTTGAGCGGGCCGAGTATTTAAACACGAGGACACAGCCCGGACACCCAGCCTCTCGAGCACGCAGCTCGGGACACCAAGTCCTCACCAGATTCTCCTTGAACTAAGGTCACATGCACTCGCCCAATCACTCGTGGTAAGTCTTCAGCGACTTCCAAACCTTCACAGACTTGGTCACTCTACGATCCACAATTCCTCTTGGATGCTCTAGACCATGACGCCTAAATCCGTCTGGAATAAGCACAGTCTTCAAAGGTAATAAGCGCCGGATCCACGCAGATCAATTTCTTCAAGGATGCTCAATCACTTTGGGTTTGTAGGTGTTTGGGTTTGGGTTTTTCCTCACTCGATGATTTTCGCTCAAAGTACCTTTCGGAGGATGGGTTGCTCTCAAATGACAAGTGTCAACTTCTCTCGGAGCAAACCAACCAAATAGTGGTTGTAGGGCGGCTATTTATAGCCTAGGGAGCATTTCGACATGATAAGACATAAATGCCCTTCAATGATATGACCGTTAGGTGGATAGATATTTTGGGACAACCGGGCGCCAAGAAGACAAGAATTCACGGAAATTGACTCTCAAATTCCTCGTGGCTATCATGTTCCTCATCGTAGGCAATCCAAGATCAAGCGAATTCCTAACTCCTCGGTCAGAACAAAATCCTCGTGACTGTAAGAACTTCATCTCACATCGATGAAATTGACTGAATCGTATGAGATTTCCAAAGGCTTCACTCGAAGGGATTGGTAGGTGTAGGATTTTGAGTTGAGCATCACATGGAAATTTTTCCTTAGTATTTCCTCGACCCCCTTTAACAGTACGGTGTTTCCTATGACTCAAGAAAGAGAAAAACGAAACTATGAAAACAAAAGTCTTCAAGGCTTCATGTTCCTCAAATGAATACCAAGTCTTCAAGGTCACACCAATTTCTCACTTTCAAAGTCTTCGTAAAGTCTTCAGACTATCAAAGTCTTCAACAAGAACTTCATTTTTAGGGTCGACTTTCTCTGTAAATATGAAACTCCTCATAGACTTATAGACCTCGTGTACACTTATAAACACATTAGTCCCTTAACCTATAAGTCTTCAATACACCAAAATCACTAAGGCACTAGATGCACTTACAATCTCCCCTTTTGGTGATTGATGACAATATAGGTTAAGTTTTCAACGAGGATAAACATATGATGTGTAAATACTGATTTTGAGGAATTTGATTGCAAGATATAGAAGAACTCCCCCACGAAGATGTGCATAGTGAGGAATTTGCTTTGAGGCAATGCACACTTGAAGATTTGAATCATGGAGATCTCCCCTATATCTTGTAATTCATACACGCATTTGATATATAATATGAAGAATTTGAAATGCATGATGAAATATGGTGCTCGATGAAATTCAAAGATGCGTGCAATAATATTAATGAGGAATAAGCATGCCGAAAAATGCATCCAAAGTATCGTGAGCCGGCAACAAAAGTATCGGCAAGACCATCGGGTTTAAGATTACAACTCGATCCAATAAAGTTTCGGAAGAATGAGAGTTGTAACCTAGCGAAAAAAAATGATATAAGCCCATATAATAGACCCGCTTGAAGACTAACTCAAATTTCTCCCTTTGTCATCAAATGACCAAAAGGATCGAACCGAGGACTAACGCCTCAAGATTATCAAGTTGATGGAGGAGCGCCAAAGATTGCTCGGGTCAGCTTGTTGTAGTAGGGCTCGCCGCAGTTGTCGCTCTAAATCTTCATTTTCATCGTTGTCGCTACGATGAAGAATAAGAACTGCCACCAATGGAGGAATCTTGACCCTCTTGAATTTCTTCTACGGAGGTGCGCATCAACAAATTCTTCCTTGAGACCCATCGTCTCCGCTTCTTCAAATATTATAGACATGAGAAAGAACAGCCCAAAGCGGTTGAATGTTTCATGAAGGTAGTAATCTTGGTTTTTCTTCACCGCATTGTGTGTTGAGGTCATGTTGTGAAGAATTGCACCAAACCGACGCTTGACCCATTTGTGATTGCCATCAACCTTCCGATGAAGACCGAGGAGTAACTCACGATCACCATCATCCCGGTGCCGTAGCTTGAGGATTTTGCTTAATGAGGTATTTATGCGGCAGAGTCATGTGTGGCGTAGTCATCATTGGTGGAGTAAGATGTCAGCTTTACTGAATTGACCATCCAATGGACGAATGCCTTCATCTATCACAAGCAATGACCTTGCCTTTGTCATCACCGAGGAAACCGTCTGCTTGAGGACTTCAATAGGAGGCAAGTAGTCAGCAGTGGTTCGTAGTATCGCCTTTGTAGTTGAGTGAAGACCTTGCCCTAATGAATCTCATAATCCAAGGCGCATAAGGCTTCAGCTCAAATGGTGACATAGCAATGTTCGCCAGAGTCCTCATGAAGAAATCATAGAAGTTATTGGGAACTCCATGAATGATGTTGAAAAGCATATTCTTCATGATGCCAACGACTTCTTCATCATTTGAGTCGTGGCCTTTGATAGGACTCATTGTCTTCGTCGAATCCGATAGACAAATCCGAGGCACATAGAGTAATTCCTTAACGAGGAATTTGGTTACGTGGGGCCTGCCACAGCTTCAATGAGCTTCATTAGCACTTGCATATAGTGATTTGTCAATTCAGGTCATTGTATATGCAACGTCTTGTTGTCAAGGGAAGGACCGAGAGGAAGGACACGAAGCAATTCGATTCACAGGTGCCTTGTAGTGAGTGTTTTCGCACATCCACCCAACACCCATGAGTTCACATTTTCGTAGTTACGTGATGTGCGGCACACGTAGAATCGAAGAATGAGTTCTTCATTCCAATCACGTATGTCGGTCAGAAATTGTAAGTCCCGCATCGTGAAGAACACTAAGGACCGGCTCAAAGCACTAAGCAGAGATTCCATGTCCACATGAGGAATATGTGCATGATCGAAGATTTTGTCCTTGTTGAATAGCACGTAGGAATAGAAATTTGCTTGGTGGCGGTCGTAAACGCCTCTTCCTTATGCGAACAGAGTCATAGGGATTGTAATCAGTGAAGAAAAGATGCTCGCCATAGAAGTCTTCAGCCTTGAACTTCTGCTTTGTTGAGAATGGATTCTTTGGCTTTGGCAAAGGAGTGTCGCGAGTTGCATCACGACCTATGGAATCACAATCTCGTGTTTTTTCAGCCGAGGAATTTTTGGTTCTTTTTCAAAAGTGCCCGAGGATCAAGAGCAAAGAAGAAGTTCTCCAAAGACTAGCGGCCGGAATTTCTTCATGCACGAGCCCAGTTGAACTGTTGGTGCAGGGACCGAGGAATTTGTTGAATCGGGGTGAAGAGTGGTGAATTAGGATGCCGACTATCCCGTAAGTCATCATCCATTACCGGGCGCTTGTGCTTCCAATGTCCACATCTTCATCTTCAATTTCCTCAACACCAGCCTCATCAGCATTGAACTGAGGCATAGGTGAGGAAATGATTGGCGTTGAGGGGATAGCTACCACCTCAATTTCTTCATCAATCTGCTCTGACGAAGCAGCAGAATGATTCTCTTCATCAGATCCACTTGGGATCACATAGTCTTCACCAAAAGGAACAAGGTCCTTTGATGGAATTGATGAAATAGGAACAACATCAATTGGATTTTCAAAGGAGCTGGTCATGGGCTTCATTTTCTTCGCAGTAGAAGAATTTGACGCACCGATGCCTTCCTTTTCTTCACTGCAGATCGCTCTCGCAGCCTTGGTCTTCTTCTGCACATCCGATGCGTATGGATGGATTGGAGTAGGTGTTGGTGCGGAGGAGCCGAGGAATCGAATGAATTTCTTCAGCGCAATCGATGCAAATTGCCTCGATCTCTTCGCTTTCTTCAGCGCACCACTAGTGGATGCCCCGGCAATTTCTTCAAAGGGTCGGAATGGGATCATCAGCCTCGAACTAGCATTTTCTTCAAAGCCTGAACTTCATCGGTGGTGGCATGTTCTTCATTTACCGAGCCGAGGCTTCACTGAGGACTTTCATGTGCGTTAGGCAAAGAACATCGGTGAAATTCTTCGTCAGTTGACGAATCGACCTTGGCTCCTCGCCAATCAGCATACTAAGTATCAAAGTCTTTCTTTGAGGTCTTGAATTTCATCGAACCTTGAGAAGTTCCTCAGAGTCATCTTGACAACATTTTTCTTCGTGAGCTTCTCCTTTCAGACAGTGCTTTCTTGATCCGCCTCGCCTTCTCGAATTTCCATTTCTCTTCAACATGAAATGGGTCAAGATGTGACTTTGACCAGACTTAGATGAAAATCAGCATAGGAGTGTTAGGGTCCTTGTGCCGTAGATCAATGTAGTCTAGGATCTTCTTCTATCCAAAAGCGAGGGCACAACCGTGCCTTTGGCTCTAGCGGCCTTTGCTTGTCGATCCTCGATGATTTCGCAAGTTCATCATCGAGGCTTCATCATCGATGGCACATGGAATGCGACTGCTTCTTCTTCGGACTTGGCCGAGGACCTCGCCCAGCGCTTGCTTTGGTCTTCAACAGCAAGGGACCAGATGAGGAAACTGCGGTGAAGAACTTGGCCGAGACACCAGAGGCAATCGAGAAACCAGCAGTCCTTTGACATGAAGCCGATGCAGAGGAGTCAAGACTTTGATGGAGCAGAGTAGCATGAGGAGTTTGCCGTGAGGGCATTCTTGAGGAAGTTGGCCGTGAGGGCGCCAAGCTGGTGAAGCACTTGGCTTACGAAAGCGAGCTTCTTTGGCATAGATTTTCTCGCTTTAACAGAGGCCTCGATGGCGATGGCAAGGGCGTAATCCTCATTGAATTTCTTTATCGCTTCCTTGGCTTGTTTTGCCAATTTAGCTTGGCGCTTAGCCCATTCATCGTGAAAGTCCTCACCACGCTTGATGTCATGGGATCGGCCATTTGGCCAGTGCCAATGGAGCTCTTGGGCATGGAGGATTGAGTGCGAATTTCTTCATGTATTTTGGAGTCACATATCCAGACTCCTCCATTCCCGTGCCCATCTTCGCTCAATCCTCCTAATGCGCACCTTATGCGCTGATTTTTGTTTTCTTTGCCAAATTTGGCTTCATCAGTGTGCAATAGTCGCATATATATCCTCGGGGATTTCAAACGCGGTCATGACCTCGTGTTTCTTTCCTCCTTCTCGTGGTTTCTTACCATCCGCCATGTTCTTCAAATTGAGGAATTTGAACAATTGAGTTCTCTCAAGAAGTGTGCAGTTTTTCTTCGAGGAATGCCGCAAATGAGTTAAGTTGATGAGAACCTAGTGATTCAAAGAAGCAGACATTTGTACCGTGGAACGAGTATAGTTGCGAGGAATTTGGAGAGGTCATATGCGTTCTCAGAAGGTTTTTCAAAAAGAACAAGTTTTGAGGATTTTGACCAGATGTGCCTTGAAGAATTTCACTAAGCGTTCTTTGTCTTAGGTTCCAGAGTTGTATAGATCGAGGATCCACACAATTGAGGAATAGTGAAGAAAAATCATCGCTTAGAGAAACGAAACAAGAGCATATGATGTGTGAGGTGTTCATATGTGTGAAGATTTGAAGAATAAACACCTTTGAAGATTTTCAGGAAAGCTTGAGAATCAAAGCGAGTAATAAAAGTAACTTTTAATTACCCGAAGTGAAGAACACGACGAACTAAGAAGAACAAATGGGTAGTTTGTCAGGTTAGATCTTCCTTGCCCTAACTTGGCAGAGGAAGACAGATACTACAAGCAAGTGAGTGAGGACTTCCGCGAATCGGGCGCGCGAAAGTACGACGGGCGACGAAGTTCGAGGCAAGGAGCTTCACGGGCGACGATGGAGTAGCGGTGGCGCTTAGGGTTTGAGGAGCTCGAGCGAGAGAGAGAACGGTCGAGGGGTAAAAAGAAGTGAGGAAGGGAGAGGGTATTTATAGACACGGTGAAAAACTGTTACTTCAAGATTTTGGACGAACGTGTTTCGCTTCTTTCTCCTTCGCTTGACATGTGTCACCCACGCATCGAAAAGTGGAGATCGTGTTGGATTGTGGGTGAATAGATAAGTCTATCGTAGGAAGCGGAGCAGTTTGAGCGGCAAACCGAAAGTTTGGATAAAATCAGTTTTAAAATTTCGCTCGCAATTTCTTCACCGACACAAAGAAGATTTTGAACGAGTTTCAAATAGAACGCACATGAAGAATTTGTGAACAGATTGGTTTGAGTATAGCATAGAGGGGAAGGGTCCGATCACATTCACTTAGCAGAAAAACGCAACATGAAGAAATAGCCATAAGTGAATGTTGTAGAGGACATAAACTCATATATATATATATGACCAATGAAGAAAGACGACGGAAACAGTGAAGATTTTGCAAAGTCGAAGAGTTTGAAAAATCAAGAATTTCAGAATCGAGGAAAAATTCAAATTTGAAGATTTTCAACTTTGGTGGTGGCGTGACCCAATCAGATAAGAATGATGATTTCGCATAACCGCTGCATAATTGTCGAGGGTTCGAGAATCAAATTCTTCATTAATTTCTTCACACTTAGAGTGTTATTCTTCATTGATTGAAGATAAACGCTTTCTTCATGTGTTGCACATCTAAGTCATCAATTTTGCATAAGTGTCGGATGTGTGTCATTTTCAAAAACATTCAAGATTCTAAGATATTTAGCTCACACCGCAACTTGCTAAATCTCTTCTCATCCAAGGGCTTAGTGAAGATATCCGCTAGTCGTTCTTCGCCTTCACGTGCTTTCGATGGAGATGTCGCTTCTTCAACACATGATCACGAAGAAAATGATGACGATTTTGAATGTGCTTTGTCTTCGAAAGTCTTTGAATCGGGTTGTGAGCAATCTTGATGGCACTCTCATTGTCACAAAGAGAGGCACATTCTTCACGTTGATGCCGTAGTCCACGAGAGTTTGCTTCATCCACAAAGAATTGAGCACAACACGAGCTGCCAGCCGATGTATTCAGCTTCCGTAGTAGACGGTGATACGCAGCTTCTGCTTTCTTCGAGGACCAATGCACTCAAAGATCGTCCGAGGAAATGACAAGTGCCGATGTCGACTTGCGGTCCACACGATCACCAAAGATAGTCGAGTCGAATATCCAATGAGATCAAAAGCAGAGCCCTTGGGATACCATAATCCTAGTGTTGGTGTGTGAGCTAGATATCGAAGAATATGTTTCACACCCTTATGGTGTGATTCCTTCTTGCAGCTTGAAATCGGGCACACATGCAAACACTAAGCATTATATCCGCCTAGATGCACATAAGTACAATAAAGAACCAATCATGGAGCGGTATACCTTGTGATCGAAGTCAATACCATTTTCATCAAGGCATAGATGGCCATTTGTGGGCATAGAAATTTTGACGCCTTTGCAATCTTGCATGCCGAATTTCCTCGTAACATCTTTGAGGTATTTCTCCGAGATATGAATATGCCATTTCATTGCCGATTTAATTTGAAGACCTAAGAAGAATTTCAACTTTCCCATCATAGACATTTGATATTCTTCACTCATCATATAGGCAAATTCATCACTATAACGTTGGTCGACATGCCAAAGATAATATCATCAACGTATATTTGGCACACAAACAGCTTCACCATCATAAGATTTAGTAAAAAGAGTAGGGTCGAGTGAACTGGTGTGAAACCATTCTTCACGAAGAATTCCTTCAATGTATCATACCACGCTTGAGGGGCTTGCTTGAGGCCATATAGAGCCTTGTTGAGTCTAAAGACTTTGTCGATTCTTTGGATCTTCAAAACACAGGGGTTGAGCAACATATACTTCTTCCTCAAGCTTACCATTGAGGAATGCACTTTTCACATCCATTTGATATAAAATGATATCATGATGGTTAGCATAAGCAAGTAATATGCGAATAGCCTCAAGTCTAGCAACAGTGCAAAAGTTTCATCGAAATCAGTTCCTTCAACTCTGTGTAGCCTTGAGCTACAAGTCGTGCCTTATTCCTCACCACAAGGCCATTTTCATCTTGCTTGTCATGCGGTAGATCCACTTTGTGCCAATGATATTATGCTTGCGAGGATCTCGGACGTTTGACCGCCTCCAGACTTTGTTGAGCTCGAATCGATGTAATTCTTCTTGCATGGCCCGAATCCACTCCGGCCCAGAAATGCTTCATCTACCTTAGCGGGCTCTGTGATAGAGACAAAAGCATAGTGCCCACAAAAGTTAGATAAATGTGAAGCTTTTGAGCGTGTGAGAGGACTCGCGCTTCAATGTCATCGATGATCTTGTCAACTTGTACTTCTTTTGCAACGCGAGGATGAGCCGGTCGACGCCGAGGTATTTGATCATTTTCCTCAAAGCATCATTTTCTTCAAGATTATCTTCAGTGCATCACTCGACGTTCTTCACAGATCGAATGAATTCTTTAGCAGATTCTTCAAGAGGGAATGACATCCTCGATTGCCTTGAACTTGATAGACTCCTCAGTCTTTGGTTCGTCTAAGATGTAAGGTAGGTGCTCTCTCTTTGCGAGCCATTAGTTTCATCGAATCAAGACATCTACGCTTCAACAACCTTGTGAAGGGCGATGTTGAAGACCTCAGAGGTGTCGAGTCCTTTCCGTAACCAAGCATAAAACCTTCATGTGCTTTCGGTGCAAATTTAGCATTGTGATGAGGATTTCTAATCCAACATTTAACAATCAAGACTTTGAAATAACTCACATTGGGTTTCTTGTCGCTGAGGAGTTCATAGGCGCTTTCTTGAAGAATTTGTGAAGATATACTGTTGATGATGTGGCACGCAGATCAATTGCATCAATCCGTAAACGATAAGCATGCTTTTGTATTCATCAAGCATAGTGCGAGCCATCTCAACGAGAGTTCTGCTTTTGGCGCTCCATGACGCCCATTCTCATTGAGGAGTATAAGGAGCGAGATAACTCATGAGTAATACCAAGTTCATCAAGATAGTCATCAAGACCAGAATTCTTGAACTCAGCCCATTGTCACTCTTGATGTGCTTGATCTTCACACCAAAGTTGGTTGAAGCCCTCGAGGAAAATCGTTTGAAGACTTCCTCGCACTTCATGTTTGTAAGTAACAATGTGTACCCATGTGTAACGAGAGTAATCATCAACAATGACAAAACCATATAGTGATGCATCATTAGAGACACACGAGTAATGGTTAGGTCCAAAGAGGTCCATGTGAAGCAATTCAAATGGACGGTAGTGGTCATGATAGTCTTCGCCGGATGCTTGGCCTTGGTCATTTTTTCCAGCCTTCACAGCACCACATAAGTGATCCTTGAGGAATTTGACATTCTCAATGCCAATGACATGCTTCTTCTTCATGAAAGGCAGTGCAAATTCCTCATGCCTCGCGTGACTAAGTCGTCGATGCCATAGCCAATATACTCTCAAGCTTTTGCAAGTAGACATACGGCTGGTTGTGGTCCTGTGGAGAAATCAACAATATACAAGTCTCCTCTCCTAAAGCCTTTGAAGACTTTGGAATGATCAGCTTCCATAACCACAACACAACGATACTTGCCAAAGACAACAACCATATCAAGATCACAAAGCATTGAGATCGACATGAGGTTGTATCCTAAGGACTCAACAAGCATGACTTTGTCCATGTGTATGTCCTTAGAGATTGCAACCTTACCAAGACCCAATACCGACTTTTGCCTTTGTCAAAGAAGATGATATGTTTTATGTGACGGTGATAAAGGAGCATCCATCAATAGATTTTTATCACCAGTCATGTGATTTGTACATCCACTATCGAGGACCCACTCAGTGGCTTTGGGTTGATCATCCTGCAGATGAATTAGTGTAACTTACGATCTCATATACTTCATCGCTGAAGAATATGATATCATGATCATCGATGAATTTCATCAAGCAAAGAAAGCAAATATAGCAAGAGGAGGACGTGTGAAATGAATGTTCATTTCATCATGATTAGCCTCAAGGCCCTTTCGTGCAAGTTTGTCGTGTCCCCAAAGAAATTCTTCTCAAAGCGTTAAAGCACATCCGGAGACCTGACCCTTCGTAAGAGATTAGTTCTTTTTCTTCACCACCCACATCTCAAGGGGTGGCAAAGAGTTCATCACTCATGAAAGCACCATAAGAGAATGGTGGCATAGAAGCCAAACCATTTCGCTTCACATAAGAGGGGTTAGGGTAAGCATATGAATAAGCAGAGAAATTCTTCGAGGACTTATGAACATAATGGTTTGAAGAATAATGCACATATTCATAGCCCTTAGCTCTACCCTGCGAAACAGAGTTGTTAGCACGATGATAATTAAGGATGGCAATGGGTAGGGTATGGGCAGAGCAGAGCAATACCATACCCATACCCATATAGTCAGTGGGTACAAAATTCTACACATACCCGTACCCATGGGTATGAGACTTACCCATACCCATACCCGACGGTACCCATACCCATTGGGTACCCAACGGTAGAACATATAGTACACAAGTTGTTCACAATTTTATGCTCATTGATAGCACATTTGACCAAAAAAATCAATCATCTCGGCTCAATAACAAAAGTGATGAGTAAATGGCATATATCAAAATTTAGAAATCACAACATACTCTTAATTCATTAGGAGTAGACGCGTCACATGACAAATTAATGACTAACTCAAGACAACTTAACATTAGTTCACAAACGCAAGGTGGTATGGGTATACCCATGGATCCAAGGTTATACCCGTATTCTACCCATGACTTAATGGGTAGGGTATGGGTAGTACCCATGGGTATAAAAGTGTGCCCATACCCTGCCCATGCGGGTACGGTACCCGCAGGTACTCGTACCCATGGGTAAAATTGCCATCCTTAATGATAATCATATGAGGACTTTGATCCTTTTGAGGAATTTGATCCACGTGAGGAATTTGGTCCGTATGAGGACTTGGATCCATATGAAGAATTTTGTCCATATGAAGAATTTGATCTGGGTTCCTATTCTTCACAAAGTGGTGTCATGAGGACATTCACCGAAGACTTTCAAGGCATTTCTTGGGAACCCAGATTTTCTTCATAGGGGAACCGTTCTCGCAGCTTAGTGCCAACATATCTAGCAAATACTTCACCATTCCGATTTTTGAACAGTTTATAGTTGGAGTCAAATGACTCATCGTGAGGAATGAGGAGATTCACATGTAAAGCCAGATAAGTTAGATGGATCAATCGAGGTCCCTTTGCAAAGAACCCATGAGGTTTTGGTGTACCGCCAAAGCTTCCAATATGTTCCATCAAGATTGAGTTTCCTCTCAAAGGCAATACCCTCTTTTCTAGGGTTTACTGCTGAGGATCTGCTTTTTAAGCACATCACAAAGAGTCTCGATGCCCTTTGAGGCTTTTGTACATGCTCTGTCATGTACAATTCCTTCAAATTTCGCATTGTCAAGGATACTAGCAATGTCCTCGATGAGGAATTAGTGATAGCGTGAGCAGTGAAGAATTTGTAACAGTTGAAGCATTTGAACATTCAGTGAAGAATTAGCAGATTCACGCTCAATGCACTTTAAGCATGGAGGAACAAATTCTTCGAGAAGTGCTGATTTGTTGAGCAAGTAATGAATCACGCTCCTTCAAGATCTTCATAACTCACTCTTAGCTTCTCAAGATCTTGCTTTCTTTGAAGAAATTCATAAGAAAGTTTTTCATGATCGCATAAGAGAGTGTTATGATGACCTTGAAGGTTATCAAACCTAGACCAAGTCTCTCAAGATTTTCAATCGGGGCTTTAGTGCGATCCATTTCTTCACCCAACATATCATCACTTTTGTCTAGCATGTTTTGAACCTTTTCAAAAGCCCTTTGTTGTGTTACGTTAATCTTAGCAAGTTTAGAGTAGCTGGGCTTGAGATCCTCATCGATTCATCTTCACTAGATTCGTGAGGAGGTATATTTGAGTACCTTGGCACCCTTTGCCATGAAGCAATAGGTGGAGAGTAGTCATCACTATCTTCATCACTTTGTTGGTGAGGTCATTTTCTTCAGAGTTGAAGATGGACTTGTCGACGAAAGCGAGCGAGAGCTAAACTCGCCACACCGCACTCAGATTCTTCCGATGCCTCCTCTTCCTCACGTTCCTCAGATTCAGCTTCAGAGTCCATTTCCTTGCCAATGAATGCCCGAGCCTTCTTGGAGCTGCTCTTTTTGTGAGATGAAGACTTCGAGGATTTTGATGATTTCTTCTTCTTCTTGGCATCATCAGAACTGTAATCCTTGTATTTCTTCTTCTTCAATCCTTTTCCCACTGAGGACAATCTTGAATGTAGTGACCAGGTTTCTTGCATTTGTGGCAAAGTCTTCTCTTATAGTCACTGGATGAGGAATCACTGCTTCTTGAGGATTTTCCAAAGCGACCACGTCTTGAGAACTTCGAATTTCTTCACGAGCAAAGGTTAGCCTCGCTTAATTCTTCAGGATCTCCAAGGCTACTATCGAGTCTTCACACTCAGATTCGCATACGACCTTGGCCTTCGTGAGCACGTGGTTTGCCATAGCTCGAACCATAGAGATCTCTCTTTTGACAAGTCGAACTCATGAGTATTTAGCCTTCGAGGATATCAGCAGGATCAAGAGCCTTGTAGTCACCCGTTCTTGTATCATCGCTGTGAGTGTCAAATGAGGAATCAAGCGATCTCAACAATTTCTTCACCACCTCATGGTCGGTGATGTCAGTGGCTCCAAGTGCTTGAAGCTCATTTGAGATGTCAGTGAGGCGATTGAAGGTTTGTTGAACATTTTCGTTGTCGAGTCTTTTGAAGCGGTTGAAGAGATTACGAAGAACATCAACTCGAGAGTCACGCTGAGTTGAGACTCCTTCATTTACTTTGGACACCTATCCCATAAGCTTAGCAGCTTCCAAAGCACTCACTCTTCCATACCGCCCTTTACTCGGATGGCCACATATGATATTCTTCGCTTGAGAATCGAGTTGCTTGAATCTCTTCACATCAAGAGAGTTCGGTGAGGGTGTGACAAAGGGAACACCATTTTCCACAACATACCGTAGATCGTTGTCAATTGCCTCAAGATGCATTCGCATCTTGTTCTTCCAATAAGGGGTAGTCCGCTCCATCGAAGGTAGGACACCCAAACCGAGACCTTGATCATACTGCGGTCGACATAACTAAAACTCCGTGGTTAAACTAAAATCACACGTAACAAGGGAGTACCTTGCTCGATACCAATTGAAAGTGCTATATCGACTAGAGGGGGGTGAATAGGCGATTTTATGAATTCTTCACTAAGGAATTTGCGGTGAGGAAATTCCTTAGCGAAGAACTAGTTGCAAATGAATAAGTACTCAAGTAAGCATAGCAGAATACATGCATGGTCATCATGATGAAATGAGGACTATCAAAGAGTACAGAAAGGGTAAACACAGGATAGCACAAGATGAAGACAAATAGACTGAATAAATTGAACTGAGGAAATTGAGAAAGTCTTCAGTCAAAGTCTTCAAACACAGATATGAACAAACAGCTAACACAGTAATGAGGAAATGAATAGGTTGAGGAAATGGAACCAGTTAGGTTGGTGAAGACAATGATTTGGTAGACCAGTTCCAAGCTAACTGTCTCGGTTATGCGTCTGGGTTGGAAGCCGGTGAGTATTTAAACACGAGGACACAAGTCCGGACACCGATCTCGAAAGCACGCAGCCTCAGACACCAAGTCCTCACCGTATTCTCCTTGAACTAAGGTCACATGCATCTCGTCCAATCACTTTCGTGGTAAGTCTTCAGCCGACTTACAAACCTTCACAGACTTGGTCACTCGGCGATCCACAATTCCTCTTGGATGCTCTAGACCATGACGCCTAACCGTCTGGAAGAAGCACAGTCTTCAAAGGTAACAAGCGCCGGATCCACGCAGGATCAATTTCTTCATGATGCTCAATCACTTTGGGTTTGTAGGTGTTTGGGTTTGGGTTTTCCTCACTCGATGATTTTCGCTCAAAGTCCTCGGAGGATGGGTTGCTCTCAAATGACAAGTGTCAAGTTCTCTCGGAGCGACCCAACCAAATTTAGTGGTTGTAGGGGGCGCTATTTATAGCCTAGGGAGCAGCCCGACATGATAAGACATAAATGCCCTTCAATGATATGACCGTTAGGTGGATAGATATTTTGGGACGGTGGCGCTTTGGCAAGACAAAGATCGGAAATTTGACTCTCAAATTCCTCGTGGCTATCATGTTCCTCATCGTAGGCAATCCGCATTTGGCGAATTCCTAACTCCTCGGTCGAGAACAAAATCCTCGTGACCGGAAGAACTTCGTCTCACATCGATGAAATTGATCGAATCAGTATGAGATTTCCAAAGGCTTCACTCGAAGGGATTGGTAGGTGTAGGATTTTGAGTTGAGCATCACATGGAAATTTTTCCTTAGTATTTCCTCGACCCCTTTAACAAGACGGTGTTTCCTATGACTCAAGAAAGAGAAAAACGAAACTATGAAAACAAAAGTCTTCGCGCTTCATGTTCCTCAAATGAATACCAAGTCTTCAAGGTCACACCAATTTCTCACTTTCAAAGTCTTCAGAAAGTCTTCAGACTATCAAAGTCTTCAGTCGAAGAACTTCATTTTTAGGGGTCGACTTTCTCTCAGAATATCAAACTCCTCATAGACTTATAGACCTGTGTACACTTATAAACACATTAGTCCCTTAACCTATAAGTCTTCAATACACCAAAATCACTAAGGGGCACTAGATGCACTTACAGTGACCTCGAATGACTCGATGCGCCCTTCTGTCAGGAGGAGATTTGGGAGGCAGTCAAGCGGATGGCGGCGTGCAAAGCGCCCGGGCCGGACGGCTTCACCGCGGAGTTCCTGCGCGCTTGCTGGAGCATCATCCCGGCAGATGTCCGACGCTTTCGAGCTGCTCTACACACTGCGAGGGCGTGGGTTCAGCAAGCTCAACCAAGCGCTGCTGACCTTGTGCCCAAACGCGCAGATGCCCACAAGCTCGGCGACTATCGACCGATATGCCTCATCCACATCGTGGCCAAGATCTTCGCGAAGGTCCTGTCCTTGCGCCTAGCTCCCAAGCTCGACACCCTTGTCAGCCGCAACCAAAACGCTTTCATCGCCGGGCGGAGTCTCCACGACAACTGCATTCTCGCCCCAAGAATCCCTCAGATGTCGTGCATCAATCGGGCGCGCCCAGATCATGCTCAAGCTCGATCTCACGCTGCGTGCCTTCAACTCCATCTCTCGCCCTTCCTCTTCGAGGTATCTGCGCCAAGATGGATTTGGGGATGATTCGTAGAGTGGCCGGCCATATTGTCGCCCTCGGCGAGCACCGCGTCATGCTCAACGGTGTTCGGCCCGCCAATCTGGCATCGCCCTTGATGCGAGACAGGCGATTCCACCTCCCCGCAACTCTTCGTGCTCGCAGCGGACACACTTGGGAGGTCGATGCGTCAGCGCCCTCGACGGGCATCACTCCGGCCAGACCGCACGTACGCCATCCCGGCAATCTCTCTCTGCCGACGACGTGATGCTCTTTTGCCATGCTAATGCCGAGGAGATTTCCGCCGTCAAAGGCATCCTCGACGTGTTCGGCATGGCGTCCGGCTCGGTGAACTATACAAAGAGCTCACCACGGTGATACACGGCGATGAGAGTCGACGACGGGCTGTTGAGCTGCTTTCGGGTGCCCGGTCGTGACCTGCCGGTCACCTATCTAGGCATTCCGCTCACCATCCGCCGCCCTCCGCCGCCCAACAACCCCCTCGTCGACGCGGTGGCCGGCCGGCCTTCATGGAAGGCATGGCTAATGAACAAGGCCGACGGCCGGCACTTTCGTCTAAGTCGGTCCTCGGGCCGATCCCGATTCATCACCGCTCGCACTCTTGCCACCGAAGAAAACCCTTAAGCAGCTCGAGAAGATCCAACGTGGGTTCCTTTGGGCGGCCGAGCCGATGCCCACGGTGGCTATCGCCACGTGAATCGGCGCCGGTCTGCCGCCTGCCGATTATGGCGGCCTTGGCGTCCGAGACTCGAGCGCACGGGGCTCGTTACGATCACTATTGCTATGGCTCACAAGACGGACATCGAGCGAGCATGGCATGGGCCGGACTCGCAATTCACTTCGGAGGAGCGCGACTCTTTTTACGCCTACGACCATGGCCATTGGGGACGGTAGGACCTCCATGTTCGGGAGGATCGCTGCTCGGCGGCCAATCCGTCTGCAACCTTGCGCCCATGCTCTTCAAAGGCATCCCCAAGCATCGCCGGAAATCGCGAATCGTGGGCGAGGCCTTGGACGGCAATCGTTAGGCGCTGGATATTCAAGGTCTGCTCGGCCTTCCGTAGATTGGTGAGTACCGCAGCTATGGCACTTGGTGCAACAGTCGAGCTGTCCAACGCCACGGACAAGTTGCTTTGAGCTGGATCGCCAATGGCGCATACTCTGCCCGATCCTGCCACGGGCAACGCTTGAGAGCAACGGGCTGCCACTCTTGGAAGCTCATTTGGAGGAGCTGGCACCACCCAAAGTGAAGTTCTTCCACCGGCCGGCATGCCAGACCGCGGCCGATCATGGAGCGACTTGCCCGCCGTGGCTCGCAAAGACTACCCGCGGTGCCTCCTGTGTGACCAAGAACCGGAGACGATCGACACTTGATGCTCACATGCCCTTTCACCAAGCAGACATGGCATGAAGTCCTATCCTCGCTACGCTTGCCGGGCCGCCGCCGAAAAGCACGACGACTTCGCTCATGGATCTGGTGGCTGCGTGCGAAGGAGTCCACGCCGCCAACACTACGCAAGGCTCTGAAATCCGTAGCGCTCTTAGTACCATGGATGCTCTGGAAGCATAGGAATGCGTGCGTGTTTGACCATGTTAGCCCATCGCTCAATGAGTTAGTCGACAAGATCAAGGACGAGGCCCGATGTTGGGCAAAGGCCGGAGCTCAAGGGCTCGTGGTCGCTTTTGCCATCACCCTGGGACGTCCACTGAGCCAACGCTGGCTTTGTAAACCTGCCTCCTAGGAGGATGTAAATTCCCTCTCTTTCCAATGCAATGAAACGCAAAAGCCATTTGCGTTTTCTCGAAAAAAGTATGGGATCTACCATGCACAAAACGATCCTTGAAGAACTCTGGATGTACATACTACCTAAGGGCTCGATGTCCAATCCTTTGAAGGCAACTTAGACTTTACTCCATATGTTTCAAAATATTGAAGTTCTAGGTTTGTCCTAAGTCAAATTTCTTTAAGTTTGGCCATGTATATACAAAAATATAGACATCTACAACATCAAATAAAGATAGTATGAAAATATATTTTATGAGGAATGTAATGAAACTAATTTTGTTTTGTAGATGTTGTTATATTTTTTGTTAGACTTGGACAAACTTTGTTTGACTTAGGACAAACTAGAACTACATTTTTTTGGAACGGAGGGAGTAGAAACTGTTCTATGGACTACCAAAAGGTTAAATATACATTGGACTTGATTAGTACTGTTGACTGGATATATGCCACTGCAATTTTGGTCAACTGAAGACGCCATTACAATTTTACACTTTGGGGATATGCCAATACAATTCATCCACCCTCCTCTATATAGAGGATGGAATAATTGTAATGTCATTTTTCCAAAGTGCAAAGTTGTAATCGCATTTTTACAATTCACCAAAGTTGCCATGGTATATCCAGTTAATCCTTATTATTATCCTCTAGAGTCTAAAGCACAATGTACTACGGCACTACTCTTGATTCACATACATATTTTGGATCATCTGCTTGTTGGTTCCTGGAATTAGAGGCGTCAGAGAACTAAAGGGGAAATAGTATCTCTTTTTCAACTTGATCCAGAAATGAGAAAACATGGTTATTTTCATCAATGCAACAATAGTATAATTTTGCAAACATTTTAGGTTCAGTTCTTTTTTGCTGGAGCTTCTCCAGAAATGGTTGTAAGATGTGTTTCTTGGCTTGCTTCCTTCTCTTTCATGAGCTCCCTCCCGAGTATTGATATAACTTTGGGGCCTGGGATGTGAATAATTTGTCCGTAGCATATATCTTTGATGAAACCATGAGTTGGTTTTGAGATCTTATGGGTTTCAGCTCTTGCCTACCCCAACTAAAGGCTTAGTTGTTGTTGTTGTATTCACATTTGCTAATGTATCTCTGAGGTCTGTCGTTGTTTCTTATCTGTTTTGGTTTTCATTTTGCCACACATTCTTTTGATTGCCGTAGTTGATCTCTGTTTCTGCTGCGTTTATCCCTGTAGCGACTTCAGCGCTGTACGTTGCTGACAGCGAGCCCGGTGATAGTTATCAGTTATCATGCATGCTCCATCTTTTTCTACGTCCTCTGCATTCCTATCCCCAACACCTCCTGCAGTATGAATGTAAGAACTGTGAGGCAGCAAATTAGAGTCTCAGATGCGCTAAATTCTGTAGAGCCTTCGGTGCTGTACTCTGCTTAGTAAGTTCATGACCGTGTTCAGGTCCAATCCTTTGCATATCCATGACCGTGTTGCTGTCTGCATGCAAACACTGGAAATGAGTGACTGATAAAAATAAATGTCTGCATTGTTCTTTCCTTGTAAAAAGATGAAGGAAACTTATACTGTAGAAGCTAATTTTGGGACTACCAAATGGTCTAATATACCTTGGACTGTAGCAACATCCTCTAACTATTCACTCACATACATATTGAGGATCATCCACCTGTTGCAAACTGCAAACAACTTAAATGTTGGTTCCCAGAATTAGAGGCATAAAAGAATAGTAAAGGTGAATTATGAGCTCGACTTGATCCAGAAACGAGAAAAGACTGTTATTTGCATCAATCCAACAGTAGTACGATTTCTTAAACATTTTATTGACATAGTTTTCTTGATGAAAAAATGAGAACATATGAAGTACTTGACACCTATCAAAAGCTTCAGCTATTGCAAGCCATCTCATCTGAGTTCATGAGGCCCTGAAGATCAAGCAGACAAGTGGTCTAGAGTAGAACAACCAACCAGCAGTTCAGCTACCCTAACCCAGTTGTTAGACTGTCATTTAATGCCTTGCCTTGTCATTTTGTTTCAGCTCTTTGCCGCAATTTAGGCTGCAGACCGCAGAGCCATCATCCTGTAGATACCTGGTCATCTTGTTTCCTACCTGAACCTCCAATAGTCTTACTATTCTCTCTTAATTGATTAAGCTGAACTCCTGCCACTATTCTTGATACAAGAAGGAAAATGTAATTAGTTGACGTTGATTATTGAGGCAACTGAGTTGCGATGTGAAGTCACGCGAAGTAAGGAGTTTGAACTTTAAAATTACAATCTTGCCCATATGAGTTGTCTTACCTGAATCAAACTTTCTATTTTCATTGCCTCCTTTTGAAGCCAAGAATATATGCTCCATCTTTTTGTATGCTTATAGACATAGACTTCTTGCATATATCTTTCTGAAAGTAACAGAATATATGGGGAGATATTACTTTGTCCACTAACCAAGCATCTCCCTCTTAGCAGCTAACTTCTTACCAGTTTGTTTGATGGTCTAATTATTGGTGCTCCATTAGTTTGTCTTCATTTTTACTTTCCACCTCCCATCAATTTCTTTGATTTCCCAAATGACATCCTCCAAATTTTTGTATTTCCCCGGTATTGGTATATTTTCTACCAATTTCCCTCCAAATTAATATGATATTTGTATTTGCTTGAGACAACATGAAATTGGAGTTTAAATTCTTTTCTGTAGACAATTCATTCTTCCAGCCTACTGCCGGTAATGGATCAATAATGATTATTCTCCTAGGTTGGCAACCAGGATACCAGAGTGAAAGTGACATGGGAATTTATGCTGGTTGGGGTGCAAAAGAATGCACTCAACTCCCGTTGATGCACCAAGCTTCATGTTTTGGAGGGGTACCTCTTGCTCATGGTGTCCTTGTTCGTGTATTGATGGAGAGAGTTTGATGTACAAGTGTGAGTTACGTGCAATAGCTTGTGGCCCTTTACAGAGTAGGATGCCCCTTGGCGCTGTGACAAAAGCAGGGGCAGACTTGTTCTTGGCTTTGTATGTTGTGGGATCTCTGACTGTAGGTTCTACCAGTGGAGGTTGTCCCATGGGCCAACTAAAGTTGGGTCCCTGGGAAGATGGACCTCTCCTTGGGCCATAAGGGGGGTTTCTTCCCTCCGAGGCCACCAACAAGGGGATCTTCTTGGAGGTGGTAGGTGGGCCTCTTCTATCGCCCCCTCTGTAGGAGATGCCAGGGACCTATTAGAGGTGTAAGGAGGCAACCTGCTGTGGATCGTCCTCACCTCATTATTTGCATAAGACTTCTTGAAAACAGTACATCCTCATGCATGCATGACCATGTGAGGTTATCATCCTCGAACTCCTGAAGTGTGGAGATGATTTGACAATGTAAAAATGTTCTTTCGATGTGTCCTCTCCAGCCTACTGTTACTAAGTCCTAACTGTTACCTTCTGTCTTAGAAAAATGGCAAGTACATGAACAAAGGTCCCCACTTTTCATCTAATAAGGCAATATGATCACACTATGAGTGCCAGTTCTTGTTTGCTAACCGTTTTTAAAACTCTTAGTCATTAACAGAAGCCATCCTGACAATGACCTGAAACATCTGATGACGTGTATATGAAGGATATTCGATGTTGCGAGTGGTAGACATTATGTACATGTTCTCTTGATTCACCTCATTTTTTTGTGATGCAAGAAATTGCGTGCACTACCTGTATACAAAGTCTGATGGCAACAACTCAAACAATGATACGAGTAGCCTTCATAATATTAGGCATGTCATTATTTTCCAGTTCAGGACCCTTCATATTTTTTCTTTTTTATGAACAAAAATGTAAGCGAGCATAGCTTTGGTAATCTGAGTTATGAAGTCATGACTCATCAGCTGTAACACTTTCGGACAAATGGAACACATCAAATAGGGGAATTTACGGACAACTAGAATAGAACACATGTTCGAGAATTTGAATAGAACACATCCAGAAGGTGTGAGACTGCTGACTCCCTCATCAGTAGCAGCTATTTCCAGTTACGCTGTGTCATGGTCATGGGTCGGTGCCATTATTGTGTCTAGAGAAGTCATCTAATGTTCTTGAGATGATTTATCTATGCATCTGATGACCGAGCATATCATTTCCCTGTGATCCAACACAAGGCACTATCTTCTGGACAGCTGTTTAAGCATGGGCATAGTTGGTGAAGCTACCAAAAATGTGTTGGGGTGATAGTTCAGGAATCAGCTCTGTCCCAAGCCTGTTTACCACAAGTTCATCTCTTGAAGCCCTGAATTGCCCTCATGATTAAGTTGCGGGGAGATTACTAGCACCAGTTACACCGCCTCACCACCTGGGGACCTCTCCCCATTGTGACTGTTTTATCCATCTAGTATATCATAGTACAAAGTTTCATGGCTAAGTAAACCATGAGAATAATTAACTTACTGAAAACTGTAATGCCTAGAGATTATGTAAGCTAAAGCATACCATAGTTGAAATTATATTTGTGAATAACCTCCAATATTTTTTTCCAGGTAAACAGCAATGATGAAATGGGGAAACCAGCCTACTTCAGCATAACTTGGAAGGCTGATGTTGCATGAATATTATCACACTTTCATCACGGGGAATGAAAAATGGGCCTTTATGTGGCGCATATGTGTATATTTTCAAAAAGAAAACAGGTCGTTCCTTTCTAGCCACCAAATAGAATTCATGTTTCTTTTTTGTTTCATGTAGGGTAGTTTGCTCTCAAAATAGGAGAATAAGGTGAGTTGCCTTCCACACATTCTCAACAGGGAGGTTGCAGAAATGCTAGGATGCTATGCTGAATGTACTTTTTTTGTTAGATACATTTCTTTCGTTTCCTTTTCCAGGTTCGTAATAAAATGTAACATTTAAAGTTGGAAATTTGTTCTCTATTGTGCATATGTTGCAACTCTGTGCTTGGCTATGCTTCATCCTTCGATTATTTTCATCAAATTTATGAACCAATTGATATCTCTGAAGGTGTACACAAGTTTGTACGCCTAGCATCCCTGTTCAGAAAATGAACTAGAGGTTTATGTCGTATTGCTTGAACTGTCTGCACCATCATAATTTGCACTGCACATGCTGCTCTTGTACTGGAGGATCTTTTTAATTGTTTCTTCCATTTCTATTTTTCTATGATTGCTAGTACCTTGGGACTTGTGATGCGCTACTGAAATCAAGGACACGCACATATGGCAGTATGTGCCTTGCTGCTGAACTGTTAATAATGCAACAAACACCTGAAGGTGGCGATCATTAGCAAACCAGCATGTGCAAGGGCAGTCAAGGTTCTAAATTTCTAGTGTATGGTTGAAATGTCCTGGTTTTTGGAAGTTCTTGCGAGTGATACTATTATAGTTTTAGCATTATTAAATATCATAATGTCAAGCGAAACTGATCTTGTTTGCACACGAAGCTCTATGCTAAGTGTGAATGACCCTATGGCATTGCGTGAACTTGATCATCATGCCTTTCCAGTCTTTGCTTTCTAATTGTTTTGCTGTCACCATATTCATTGCATGAACTGGATTATTAGAGAGAGAGAGAACATCCGTGAATTGTTGATCATATTTTCCTGGGTTCAAAATCTGTGTTCACGTGGGGTTACAAAAATATCTTCGCAAAAGAAGAAGGGTTAGGCCTTGTTTGAATTGAGTGTAATTTCTGTGTGCTCCCTGGTATTTAGCTACCTTATCTATTTTTCTTGGTTGGGTGATTGGAGAAGCAACACACTTTTTTAATATAGTGCGAGGAGCAACAATTTTTTTGACTACTAGTAATCTCTCATATTTGGTCAACTTCACAGGTCACAGCCTTGCCATAGGTTCCTTTCTTTTTTGTTGAAACGGATGCCATAGGGTTCCTTCACTTAGTTGCACTTGACAAATTAATTATTTGGTTTCTTCCATCAACGCGTGTGCACTGCGAAGCAATGGTAAAACCATTTTAATGTAAGATGAGGGTAGCAAGTGCCAATAACACAAGCAACCATGTGTGCTCAATTTGGCAATTAAACATGGCCGAATTATTTGATATTTATTTCTGATTGGCCTAAACTACTAGTTGCTGGATGGGACGCCAATGTGGATGGTGACACACGACAATGACGGTGACGTTGCTGGAAGGAAGGAGTCCCAGTAGGCAGTTAGTTGTCCAGTGAGTGGCAAGGAGTCCCATTGGAATTCTCCTTGATTAGGTGAGAAGTCGTCCCTATTTTTGGATGTTAATTAATAAATATGCATGCATTGGGCTGCTGTTTGTTGCATGCCTGATGTTATGAAAATGACAGAAGCAACTATCAGACGCTTCCAAGTGAGGAAAAAGCTACCTAAATCAAGTTTGGTCGGCGGCTCAGCTGTTCTCCAGTTGAATTTCTGTTGAATGAAGCTAATTGTTGCCGTGGAATGAACTAGTTTCGAAAGTTCTATATTTCTAGTGCATGAGTGAAGGGAACTGGATCTTTGAAAGTTCTTGCTAACAGAACTACTCCCTCTGTTCGGAAATAAGTGTCGTGGTTTTTGTTCAAATTTGAACTACAACCATGTTATTTCCGAAAGAGGGAGTACTTTTAGTTTTAGCATTATTAAATATATATCATAATGTCAGGTGAAAATGGCCCTCTTTCCATGCAGAGAGCTATATTGGCAAGTGTGAATGACCCTATGGCACTGGATGAACTTGATCCTGATGCCCTGCCAGTCTTTGCTTTCTATTTATCTTTTTTGCTTTCATCGCATGCAACTGGCTTTTTAGAGAGAGCATCCGTGAATTGTTTAGCATATATAATAAATATCCTGGATTTTGTTTGGTAAAGGGGCCCTCAGGAGTCGATCAAAGCTATCCTGGGTTCAGAATCGGTGTTCACCAGAGGTATCAAATATCTTCGCAAAATAAGAGTTAGCCCCTGCTTGGCTTGAGTGTAATTTTTGTGTGCTACCCGGTATCTAGCTATCTTGTCTAGTTTTTTTTTTCTTGGTTGGGTGATAGGAGAAGCAACATGTGTTTTTATTTATTAGAGGAGCAACACAATTGTTGACCCCAGTTTCTTATAGTTGGTCAACCGCGCAGCCTCACCATAGAGCTCCTTGACCTTATTGCACTAGAACAAATTAATTATGCGGGTTCTACCATCAACACATGCACATCAATGAAAAAAAACTATTTTAATGCAAGATGAGGGTAGCAACATCCAAGAACACAAGCAACCATGTGTGTTTAATTCGGCAACTAACCATGGCCTATTTTTGTGTGATATTTATTTCTGATGGCCTGAATTACCAGTTGCTGGATGGAACGCCGATGTGGATGGTGGCGCACCACGACGAACGGCGATGTTCCAGTAGGCAGTCAGTTGCAAGGAGTCCCATTGGAACTCTCCTTGATTAGGTGAGAAGTCATCCCTACATTTGGATGTTAATTAATAAATGTGCATGCCACTGCTGTTATGAAAATGACACAAGCAGCTATCAGGCGCTTCTAAGTGAGGAAAAAGCCACCTAAATTATGTCTGGTCGGCGGCCCTGCCGTTCTCCAGTTGAATTTCTGTTGAATTCACTGGTTGTTGATGTGTCCAGGATTTGCTAAACTAGGAAATACCTTGACGTATCAGAGAGATGGAAAACAACATCCACCGGTGCGCCAATGACACACATTGGCCCTGGCTGGATCCCACATACCATTTTTCACCAGCATTATGTTTGTGCCTTCTCTTTTTGTGTGTGTTGGTACTCTGAATTTCTCCAAAATTAGATCAGTGGCTCTACAGTGACAATAGTCCCGCGACCCTGATTGCGATGGAATGGCAAGTTTCATTTCAGGAGAGCTAGACATGATGATATATTTTCAGATTGCAATCTGGTAGGTATGATCTTCACCAGTTAGCCACTTCAGTTCAGTCACTACATTGTGAGCACCTGAAGGCTTCTCTCTAATATTGCTGTCAAGCACTGTAGCTTAACAGCTGCCCCTTGCAATTACTCGCACTCCATCTGCTTAATAATGCAGAGAGAGACAGGGGCGCGCAATGGAATCAAATGGTGGTGGTTAGTTAGTGTTCCACTAATGACATTGCAAACAAGACTTGTCTTCCTAAGCATTTTTTTGTGATTCCTAGCTCAGATGAGCAAGAGAAGGTATCATTTGCCTCCTTTCTTGCAAGAATTTGTTAAGAATGCAAAAGGGTAAAAGGTTTATGGAAAGGCTTGGGGTGCAAGGATCCCATCAAGGGCGGGAAAGTGCATTTTTACAATCTGATAGCGATGCTTTAATCCTCCCTTCTGAAGTAAGGCAATTGCTGCTTTACCAGACTGTCAAAGAGGCTACTGCATTAAGCAAATGGCAGTCACATCACATCCATCAGATGCCTAGAAGCTTCATCAAGCTCTCAAAAAGGGCGGGTTAATCGTGCTAATTAGCGCTAAACAACACGCAACCGCCTTCGTCGTCGAGCCGGGAGAAATCCCCTCCGCGTTCCGAACGGGGCCTAACCTTTTCACATTCAAAAAGGTCGCCGAGAAAAGGTAATTTTTATGCCCTTAGCCACACAATAATGTGAAAGTCCCCTTCTGTAAATCCTGGCTTGGACTTTACATCCAGGCATCCAGCCAGTCAGCACATTCTCATTGGCTGTGGAGGGAGAACAGTCAGTCCCTGTTGGCTTACTGTTCCAGGAAAAACCCTATCCCTGCCTTTCACCTTCCATGAATGCACATTGCAAGCATTCCCATGGCAATGTAACAGCCTGCTTTTGACAACTTTGATTGCTCCCCCTAGAACATTACAAAACCCTGGCCTTCACTACAGATGCAGTGACCATGACAGGCTCTTTCACCGTCCATTGTGGCAATAATGCCTGCCTTTTTCACATCTCGTTTTCTCGGCATGGCGCGTGAAAACATTATACTCCCTCCGTCCCACAATATAAGATCGTTTTTCAAGCTACTACTAGTGTGAAAAAATGAGGGTAAGAACTAACAATGTGCATAAGTGGAGAGTTGTAGGGCTGCTTTACAGAGCAAGGGCAGTGTCTGTTCTTGTGTGTGTGCAAGATGTGGTGCATCTAGCAACATAAGCGAAGAGGAAATGTGTGTGACTGTGTACAATTATTTGGTTTTATCTTTTCCATTTGCAGAAAAGGTATTCCAAGAACAACATTAAAGCCGGGCGGCCACGCATATTTCCCTGTGGCTGATGGCTACCTCCAGCAATGGAAATGGAAGGGAAGGCAGACAAGTGCAATCGGATTCTTGCCAATTGTCTATGCAATTCTCAGGTAAGAAAAGAATCAGATGGTCCAAAGATTTCGAATTTTCAATACTCGCTGCGGCTTTATGCTCTTCGGTGGAAATGTCCTCGAAAATTCATGGCAATTCGGCATCTGGTGCTGCTACGCGTGAGAATGGAGGACGATGCTTGTTTAGTAAAAGCATGGTTCATAATCATACCAGGTTCTTCATGAACATGTTTCATGGACAGTGCTTGTTCATGAAATCTGGAATCTGTTACAATCCATCCGATGTTGACCTATACGCTTTCAGAGATGTGATTCTATTGAAATCTCTGAACCAAGAAACATAATCTCCACTTGCATTTGCATCTTGTACAATTTATAAAAAAAAAGAAGCTAAATCAATTTCTCCAATTAGCAATGACTGAATCTGATCTGGGGCTCCATGCACCTTGCACTGTGCAACTACTGATGGAGCAATGTGGCTGAACATGAGCACAGCAGCCTTTGTCCCCACCGACCACATGGGCTTAAGGAACACAGAAAGCAGGTTAGTGCATGCATTAGCCCATATGCAGCTGCTCATAACCACTATTCAATTGAGCACAAGTACAAACCGGCCGAGGTTTAATTTAAGAGGGGCAGATCCTTAGTCTTGGTTTCTGCAAGAAGGAATCAAAAGAACACTTGTTTAATTTCCGTGCACGATCGGTAGATCGCGTCTGCGATGCCCACCATGCTTTTGGTAAGATCTGAATTACATCTCAAACTGTTAGGAAATTCTCTTCTTTGATGTGAAATAGTCTTTGGCCACATTTAGGGTGCTTCGAATGATAAAATTACGCTCTTTATTCTCTGGAGAATTGTTTAGGGTGGCCTTTTGTTCCAATATAGTTCTGCTTTTTATTCACCTTCTTCGGATGATAAGATCTGAATTACATTTCCACTGTTAAGGAATTCTCTTCTTTGGTATGAAATAGTTGTTGGCCACATTTGGCGTGCTTCGAATGATAAAATTCTGCTCTTTATTCTCTGGGAGAATTATTTAGGGTGGCCTTTGTTCCAATATAGTTATGCTTTTTAGTCACCTCTTTTTATAATTAGTAAAGTGTTTATTCTGTCTAACCTTTGCATCTCCCATAAAGGATATTTCTGGTCTTGTTTATGGTTAAGGACTACTCACTTTGTATGAGAGAATTTATTGGCTAATATATAAAGCTGCAAACCTGCCATACATCAAAACAATAATCTGAAATTCCATAACCTCTAATTAAGGCACTAATTGATTGTAGCTTATGGAGCCTTGTCAAGCTCCAAGGGACATTATGTCTCATCTAACCACATGCACAGGCTGCTGTCTCACTAATTCCATGTATAATGCATGAGCCAAACTTTGGACTCAGGTGACACTATGATCCAAAAGCCACAATCAATGGCAAACAAGATCCCTTTTCCTCTCATTTTTTCTTCTCTTTCCTCCTGTTAGATCTTCATGTTCACAAATTATCAAGAGGTGACAGATGTACACCAGCAGAACAACCTCACAATAATAAAGATACATTGGAGAAAAATATGTACTTTCTCTCTTCTCCACACACACATACAAAAAAGCAGAGAACACCTTGGACGCAACAGCTCATGTTAAAAGTACAACTAAGCACTCTAGCTCTGTTGAGTGCCTCAAGATTCTTGAGAGGCGCCACCAAGAAAACCAAGGTCCATGGCGCTTTTCCCTCGAGGTGCATTGCCCGATATGCCTTGCATTTCTCTTTTCTGCTGAGTTTTGCTGCTGCAAGCAACGTCTGCTTTTTAAAGCTGTAATGTGCAAATTATGTGTTTGCACATCATGCAGCCAGATCAGGCAGAAGGATGGCCCGGGTGATTCACTTGACCAAGGAAAAGGAAAATTTGGCGTTTGTGTGATTTAAAAATTGCACTGTCAATTCAAACCAATCATGCTCATATAGTCATATACACACCAGGATGTGGCTCTAGTTGCATTTTTTTGTCATGGCCAGGAGCAACTGAGCAAGAAACCCCTCAATGCATCCACACCTGGAGCATCAGGTTGCTTCCACTGATGGTAACTCCCAAGACACTCAAACATGTAAAAATATTTTCCTTGTGTGTTCTGAAATCTCCGGCGATGATCGTCGCCTGCCTCCCGGGACCGGACCGGAGGGGGCGGCGGCTGACCGGAGATGGAGAATATTCCGGGTTGTTCTCGCCTAGTATTCTCTTGCTCTGTGGAATTGTGGATGGAGAGGAAGAAACTAGAAAGGTGGTGGCTGGCTGAGGGGGAAGTGAGTGACCACCATGGCCGTCCTTGATTCCCGGCCATTTGCAGCATGGATGGCCTCTGCAAATCTCCACTGTGCGGGAGGGCCGGCTCTACTCTACTCCACTCCACTCCCATGAATGCAGCTAAGCTACCTCCAGGCCCAGTGCACCAAATTGCTCATCTCTTGCAGCCAGTGGTCCTCCATTGGCACCCCATATGTGTGCAAGCATGTGTGTGTGCACTGGTACAAGTGCTAACCAAAGTTACACAAGGGATGCAAGACCAAGATGCAGATCACATCCTGCGGTGGCAGCTGCTGATCCTGGCACTCCTGTTAGGATCATGCATCCATGCATGCATGCATGAGATTCATGTGTGTGTGATAGCTAGCAGAAGGATCATCATCAATCAGGCTGCTGCTGCATGTGGTTTGGTGGGTAGGTACCAGTACCAGTACCAGTACCATACCCAAGAAGATATCATGTGAGCTGGAGCCAGATGAAAAATGCATGGTTTCGAGTCCATTTTCATCATTTTCTGAAGGAAAAGGAGAATGGGTTTGAGGTGAAATATCATCAGTGAGTGAGCTAGCTAGCTATGCCATGAGAGGCTACTGGCAGTGGTAGTGCTGCTGCCATTTAGTTTTGCAGAGACGGAGATGCAGTAGTAGTACATGCATGCACTGTGCCTGTGTACAACAGAGTTGGTCCATGCGTGCATGACAACCAGGAAAAAGTGCCCTGTGGTACAATCAGAATTCTCGGGAATCAATAGTGGAGGGGAACATAGAGGGTAAATTGGAGAATCTCTTTCTGTGTGCATGCACAACCGTCCACCTGTTGGTGCTGTGTACTGAGAAAATTCTGAGAAATATTATCAAAATTGGTGAATGAAAAAAAAAGATCTGGGCCAGTTGTTTTTATTCTGTTATGAATATATTCCAGTCACAAAAGACTGGCTGCTATCACTCTCTGGTTATTCCCTTCCCACTCTACCTTGTGTGGGTGGAATATCATGAGGATTTTCAGAACATTGTGCATTGATTGGCATCACATGAATGTACTATCACTAGCTGTGAAAAATGTGAAGCTAGTTCTTTTTTAAATGAAAATGTGAAGCTAGTTTAAGCCAGGCAGAGCAAGATAATTAGTGGCATTATTTACCAGAGCACGTCACAATTCAAAGACAGAAGAAAAAAAGTTGCTCCAAGGTAGCAGAAATAAGACATTCATGGCAGTAAAAGTCACTTTGGCAGAGCACATCACAATTCAGAGTCAGAGAAGGAAAAACCTGCTCCAAAGTAGCAGAAATAAGAGAAATACATTCATGACAGTAAAAAAGGAAATCATGAGATGATGAGTAAGTAAGTAGAGTAATTATATATGGCACTTGCTTTGTCTGAACAACAGCACAGCACAGGGAGAGAGAGCCTACTGCTTCTTCCTTCTTACATAGGGGGATCACATGATGGTGATGCATGCATGCTAAGCTTAAGAACCATCATGCATCACTTGGTAAACACACCAGTTCAGATTACACGATAATTAACTAGGCGCCGTAACTAATTTACCCAGCAGCTAGCTTAATTAGGTGCAGTAAAAACTCCACGGCTATCCAGTTTTTGTAGTGGTAATTAACCTGAAACACCAGAAGCATCAGGAAAAAAGATGGATGGTCTCTTTGTTGCGCTCGCTCTTGTGCTGCTGCCATGGCCGTGGCGTGGGTGCTAGCTTTGCAGGGCTGGGAACATGAACATCTCGGGGGAGGATCTGAAGAGGAAGTCCTCGAATGACGCGCCGTCGAAGCCGAGCGGGTCGGCGGTGGTGGCGGTGGCGGCCGCGGCGACGGTGAGCGCGACGGCGGCGGCGGTGTTGTTGTTGGCGCTCATGCAGGCGATGATGTCGTTGAGCGAGTGGAGGCGCGCGGCGAGCTCGGCGGCCTGGGTGCGGAGGACGGCGTTCTCGGCGTCGACGGCCTGGAGGCCCCGCGCGGTGAGCCCGAGCGCGGCGGCGACGTGCGCGTTCTCGCGGCGCAGGTGCGCCGCCTGCGCGGCGAGGTCGTCGAGGTGGCGCTGCTTGCGCATCCGCGAGCGGCGCGCCGACTCCCGGTTGGAGAGCATCCGCTTGGCCCGGCGCTGCTCCATGAGCGCCCGCATCTCCTCCTCCGTGCCCGACGCGGCCGCCATCGCCCTGGCCGCCGCCGTCGACAGCGAGCCCGTGCTCCCGCTCCCGCTCCCGCTGGAGGACGCCATCACCTCACCACCAAGCAAGCAGGCAAGCGAGCGCTCCCTGCTTTCCTTTGTTGTTGCAAGAACCAAAGATGGATCGACTGATTACCAGCTACGGACTGACTCTAGAGAGGCGACGAGAGAGAGAGTAAGCGAGTGTGTGGGACGAGGGGAGCTTGAAGGGATGAGCAGGAGGGCTAAAGGAGGAGGAGGGAGAGGAGGAGGAGTGCGGCGGGGGCGAGTAGTTTATGAGAAGACATAGAACCAGTAGAGGAAGACGACGGAGAAGGACTGGACGAGGTGGGTTCGGCGCCGGAGTGTGGAGTTGATCATAAACCCGGAGAGTAGGATCTCGCTGATCACCGGCGACATCGGGGGACTCTGAGGCGGACCCGGGGAAGCATGTGCGCTCCGCTTTCTTGGGTTCCTCCGGGAGGAAGAGAAGCAACCAACCAAGCTAGGCGGCAATGGAGGAGACCGAGACCGACCTCTCTCTTCCTGCTTGCTTCCCTTCCTCTCACTCACTCTCTCTCTCTCTCTCTAGATGGACTCTGTCTCGCTGAGTTGCAGAGGAGGGAGGAAGAAGAGTGGAAGGAGGAGGAGGGGGTGTTGGGGCAGGGAGCGGGAGGGATTTATAGAGCCGGCCGGTGGCTCGGGGTGGAAGAACGGGAATACGATTCCGCTGGGGGGAGGGTGGGAATGGGAATCCGATCGATGGGCAGGCAGCAGCAGTGCAGAGCACAGCAGAGAGCGAGCATGCAGGAATGGCTGAATGAGCGCGGGGAGCGCAGGCGGGCAGGGCGGTCGCACGTGCGGGCGGTCGGAGTGGATCCGAGGCTGAAGCAGCCCGGCTGGAAATCACGTTGACGTCACTCACGCGCCCATGCCGCCGTACGGCGCAGGTGCAGGCGCCTTCACTTCACTTGGCTCGACGCCACTGCTGTAGCTCGGGTAGCCGGTAGGCCCCGTGGGGTGACTGGCGGATGCGTCTAGAGGAGGCCTTGGTGTCAAAACTCTCTAACTTGACAGACCGCGCCGGCGCGGGCGCCTCTCTGTATCACGAGAAGACGCGCCGAAAGCCGGCCGGCGGTGAAAAGTGAAAACCGTGCTACCCAGCCGGCCCGGCGGTAGTTCAAAAGCGGAGAGAATCTGGCTCTACCGCGGCCGCCCGCCATTGATCCGCCCTTCCGCCGCCTCTGTCTGGGCTCCGAGGCGCACGTCTTTCGCAGCATCAATTGCAAGCGCAGAATGTAGATGGTACTAGTATTCAAGATGACTGGCGCGCGGGCCTACGATTTGAATCACGGGCGGTGCTAGTCTAGCAACGGACCAGGTGGCGATTCCAAAATTTCGCGAGGCTCGTCGTTTTTTTTTCCCGTTCTAGGACCTCTTTTGATTCGTGGGAATCTGGAAAACTGCAGGAATAAGAGAAACACATAAAACTGTTGCCAGCCAAGGCATTTTCCCGATACTTTTACCGAAAAAGGCTTTCGCTTTTATATATAAGAAATAAAGATAATAGAAATTGAGTCGGTATAATGAATAAATTAAGATATTTCGCTAATGGAGGAGAGAGAAGAGGAGAGAGAAGGTGGCGGGCTCTTGGTGAAGAGCCACTTCAAAGACGCTTCCTGAGCATTTTGTGAGAATGATAGGTGGGCCACATAATAAAAAAGTAGTACACTCTATTGATCTACTATTATACATGTTGGCTATAAGATGGGCTATAGATGGCATGCCATCGGCTTATAGCCAGCAGCTGGCTATACTATTAACCATGCTCTAAAGCAAACCGTCACAGAGCATACAATCAGAGTCAAGTCCACACACACCCACCCAAGGCTCATGACAAAGTACATAGGTTCTGCTGAGGGCACAACTCAACAAGCCCAGAAAATTAAAAAAGAAAACATAACACGCCGGCTGAAGCCTCTAGTCCGATCCGGCCAAGTGGCGGTGGAGGCGGCGCGACAAAGTGACGGCCATCGAAAGCGGAGGTCATGGCGATGAAGGCCGAGATGACGTCATGTCCGGGGCTAAGCTGCCGCCAAAGCCGCAAGAAACCCGAGAGTTTGAAGAGAGCGCCAAGAGTCTGTCAAGGGGAGTACATCAATCACAAGCTTATTGCGACTACCCGTAGGGTCTAAGCGAGAACCCCAACCTCAAGCCACCTAATGTGGCAAGAGGTCGCACGGGACAACTGGAGTTCGGCAAATAAGTCCGGGAAATTGGTGTGGCACCAATTTCCACCGACCACCTCTCGAGAGCAGCTCCAAAGGAACTGGGCGGAAATGCAGGAGAAGAAAATGTGGTTCGAGTCTTCGGGAACACCACACAGCGGACATATGTTACGATTCCGCCATTGCGCTTATGACCTCCACCCCGGACGGGACCCGACCGCTGAATCCATTGCCACATGAAGATACGAATCTTCAGGGGACGCGGATGGACCAAACCATCGACAGGGAAGGGGCGGAGGATGGGGCAATGGCCGTGTATAGCGACTTCAGGAGAATCGCCCGACGGCTCAAGGCGCCAACGCACCAGGTCAGGGCCACCATCCACCAAAGGCTCATGGAGAGCAACACAGTCAAGCAACTCACGCCAAGCGGCGGATTCCGCGGGCCCAAAAGGCCGTCGAAAAGCAAGGCGCCCTAAGTCAAGAAGGGCCCTATCAACATAGATCGTGGGGTCGACGGAGATAGAGAAGAGGACGGGGAAGCGGGCCGCAAAGGGAGTGTCCCCGGCCCAGCGATCAAACCAGAAGAGCGTCGAGAGACCGGATCCTACCGAGATGGAGGTCCCTATGCGGAGGACCGGGAGAAGCTGGACAATAGACTGCCAGAACTGAGAGCCGCCCGATTTACCGCGTATGCTAGCGTTGTCCACGCAGGTATTTGTTCCGGATAATGTCAAGCCAGAGGCCACCGTGACCTTGCGAGATGCGCCAAAGCCAACGGGAGAGAAGGGCAATATTCATCCTTTTAGAGCACATAATGCCCAGGCCACCTTGCTCCCTGGGTTTGCAAATGTCGTGCCACCGACCATATGGTACTTCGCCATTATTGTCTCCACTTAGTAAAAGCGGATCGATCTTGACGATCTCCTTGTGGAGAGACTCGTGGAGGCCGAGAAGCTCATAAGAAACAAGAGGAGGCCGAGAGGGATGAGTTGATGAGAATAGTCCGGGCGGCCTTGGACAGCCACCTCCCCTGCCAGGGCTCACATCGAGTTTGGAGCTTGGCCACAGAGGGGCGCAAGTCCGCGACGGAGAGCCGCGAGTCACTAATGGGCGTCCCCAGGTAGGTAGTGGGGAAGGAGCCCAGGCGGCAATTAAGTCTGTTGGCGATGGCCATAGACTCGGAGGGGGAGTATCCCATCACCATAACATCACTCTTGTCGAAGTTGATCTTGAGGCCCGACATCTGTTGGAAGCAGAGAAGGAGGAACTTGAGGTTGGCGATGTCCGCCCGAGCCTTCACCATGATGATAGTGTCACAAAGATATTGGAGGATGGAAATCCCAGAGCCACTAGAAAGGTGGGGAGTAACCCCACGAATGTGGCCAGCGGCTTTTGCCTTATCCAGGATGGAGGCAAGCGCGTCTACGACCATATTGAACAGGAATGGGGAGAAATGGTCGCCTTGACAAACCCCACAAAGGGTGGGGAAGAAAGGACCAATCTCGTCGTTGATGTTCATAGCCGTGCGACCGCAAGAGACCATTTGCATGACTCTAGTGATCCACCGGTCATCGAAGCCCTTTCGAAGAAGGACTTCCCGGAGAAAGGACCAGCTAACCGTATCGTACGCCTTGTGGAAATCAATCTTCAGAAAAACCGCCTTGAGGCGTTTGACGCGGACTTCATGAAGAACTTCATGAAGGACAAGGACCCCATCCAGGATGTACCGGCCTTTAATGAAGGCCGACTGGTTAGGGTGAGTCACCCGGTCAGCCAGCAGGGTCACCCTATTGGCCAGGATCCGAAAGATCACATTAATCACCGTGATCGGGCGAAATCAAGTGATGTCCAAGCCCGTGGACCTTGGGGATGAGAGAGATGATCCCGTAATTGAGGCGCCCAAGATCAATGGAGCCAACATAGAACTCATCGAAGATGGCCATGACCTTTGGTTTAATCACGTTCGAGAAGGCCTGGAAAAATTTGACCGGGAGGCCATCCGGTCCCGGCGCCGAGGAAGAATTCATGCCCTTGATGGCCTCCCAAACCTCCTGCTCAGAGAAGGGGGCCGTCAGGGCCGCATTCTCCGAGGTAGACACCAACTGGGGACCAGCCCAACAATCGGGGGCGAGAGATATGCCACTCCTAGGAGCGGCAGAGAATAAGGACCTATAGAAACCGTCAACATGGGCCCGGATGTCGCGCGGGTCCTAAAGGAGAGTCTCACCATCCCATAAGAGGAGGATGGTGTTGCGCCTACGGCGGCCGTTGGCGATGGCCTGGAAGTATGCCGTATTCGCATCTCCCTTCAAGACCCATTTCTGCGCGCCCCGAAGGCGCCAATAGGCCTCCTCATCGGTGTAGATCACGGAGAGCTGGTCTTCAAGGTCATACCGGGAAAGCCACTCATCCGGAGAGAGACCCACCGCGTGAGCCCGGAGGTCGAGAGCCCGAATCGCGGATAACAACACCTTCTTACGCTCCCTAACGTCTCGACCCAAATTCGCACCCCAACCCTTCATGAACTACCTGCCGCATTTCGCACAGAAGTGCCACGCGTCAATGGCCGAAGGAGGCCGGGGGTGGGGGTGGGCCCGAGCCTCGATCCACCGAGCGCAGACGGCGTCGGTAAACCCAGCCTGGGAGAGCCAGAAAGTCTCAAAACTTAAACGAGGGGTGATCGGCGGACGCTCGTCCGCGGAGGAGAGAAGCAGGGGGACATGATCCGAGCCAATCCGCGTGATGGCGCGGAGGGAGGCTAGGGGACAGCGGAGGTCCCAATCCGGGGACACTAAGACCCTATCCAAGACAGCCTGGGTCGGGGAGGCTTGCCGATTGGTCCAGGTGAACCGGGAACCAATCCTATCGATCTCCCGGAGGGCGAGGTCAGCAATGAAGTCATTAAACATTTGCATCCGCACAAAGCAGACATTATCATTGCTCTTGTCTTCCAGCACGCGCAGGAGGTTAAAATCGCCGCCCACTACCACAGGAAGGGAGGCAGCATAGATCTTCCGGTGAAGCTCCTCAAGGAAGGCGGCCGACCTACTATGGTCGGCAGGCCCATAGACGATGATGACCTCCCACTTGAAGTTGAGAGATCTCTCGAACAACTCCATGCTGACGAAGAATTCTCCCCGATCCATGCTGCCCACCTGAAAGGATGCCACCCGAGTGACCTGCGCTCCCACTAGAAGGGAGCCAATGCCACGCAAAGAGGTGGGAGCTCAGACAGTCAAGCTCAGGGAGCGAGAAATCGAGACGCATGGTTTCTTGAACGGCTACTATGTCGATGTGTTCCTCTCGCATGTAATCCACTAATTGGCGGCGTCGACCATCATGGCCGAAATCGCGGATGTTCCAAAATAGAGCCCGCATTAAGGTGCCATTGGGGGGCTGCTTGACCCCATGACACGAGAGGCGCTTTGCGCACGGAGAGCCGCCATGCGGGAATGAGTGCGACCACGGATCTCCTCCCCAACCGCAGGGGGGAGGAGCCGTCAGCCGCAGCGCGGGCGGAGCGGGGGGACACTCCAACCGCAGGGGGGCCGGAGGCAAGAGGAGAGCCGCACGGGCCTCCGCGAGTCTCCCATCAAGAATCTCGCGAGCTCTGATAGCCGCGATCTGGGCTAAAGGGGGGCCAGCTTCCCCTCTAAAAATGATCGCGGAGTCGGAGGCCACCTTAGCGAGGTTGCCTAGAGGAATGGACTCAAGCGCAGAGAAGGAACAGGACGAAGGTAGGGGAACTAAGGCGACTGCTCTGTGTTACGAAAGAAGCTGTAGCCTCGCTTCACGGGGATGGGCAAGCCGGGCCGCCTCGTGGTGAGCAAGATCTGGCCACGCGCCCGACGGGAAGCGATCACCGAGGAGGAGGCCGAGCGGCCGGGGCGGGCGTAGGCGGCGGAGCGGGGGGGAGGGGGCTGGGCAGCCATGGGAGTGGATATCCTAGCCTCCCCCTCCCCTGGCAGAGTCGCCACAGGAAAGGCCCGAAGAGCGGGCCCGGAGCAGCCGGGGAGGGGCGGAGCTGGAGACGATGGCGCGGAGGGCTGGAGCATCGGCATAGAGAGGGCCTCGGGACCCGCAGCAGGGGCAGCCCGCGGGGGCGGCGAGGGAGGCGGCGCCTCATGCCAAGAAGGGGAGGCGACGGCGGGGGGTGGCGAGGCCGGAGGGGGGAGGTCCACCACAGGAGGCGACATCCCCACCAAGGGCGCCACCGGAGCATCCGGGAGCGGGCGGTGGGGCCGGCCCGCCTAGACCCAAGCGGCGGGGGGAGGCGAGGAGGGGGAGCGCGGGGAGGAGGCCGGGCAGACAACCAGCCCCACACTGGAGATGTCGCTCCCCTCGGAGGACGACGCCGCAGAGACCGGAGGCCCGCCAAGGAGCAGCAGGCCGGGCGCTGCCTGGCGGCCTCGGCTTCGTGGCAGGAGGAGGAGGGGGGCGAAGGGGACGGGGAGCGGGAGTCCTCCGACGCCCCATCCTCGTCCGAGCGGTGGGAGCGGGAGCGGTGGCGGCCGTGGTAATCCCCACCGGTCCCCGGGTTGCCGCCGGGGGGACCGACGTCGAAGGAGCGGGGGCGGCCAACGTGGTTGGGGGGCTCGGGGGCGATCCTGAGGTCGAAGCCCTGGTCGTTGAAGAAAACGCGGACGGAGGTGTGAAGCTTGGAGGAGTCGAGGCACTTGACCTTTACCCGGACCTCCTCCTCCTTGCGCAGGGAGAGCTCATCAACCGCCACCACCTTGCCCAAGAGACGGGACATCCGGCGGATGACGGGCTCGGACCACGCAATGTCGGGGAGGCTGGATATAAGGATCCAAGCAAGAGTCGAGAACAGCCACGGCTCAAGGCCGAGGATCGCTCGAGATCTCGACAACCACCGGTTGAGAGCGAGAGTGATCCGCCACTACGCTGTCACAGAGTCAGAGTCGATTTTGAGTCGGGGAAGACGACGGAGAAGATGTGGCCGGCGGTGGGGGTGACCACCCAGTCCCACTGGCGACGGTAGAGATGGTTGAGCTCCGCCTCGATCATCTCCGGGGATGCCACCCCATCGATGACTGTGACGACAGCCTGGAGGAAGGGAGATGGCGGGGGGGCGTCGGGGACCTCGAGGTGGAAGAATCCCAACCCCTCGATCCCGTGCCCGTACATCATGAGCTCCGGAGCACCATCGGTCTATCCGCACAGGAGAGCGGGGTGGCTGTGGTCCTGCAGAGGTAGCAAGACTGGGATTGACATGCTTGACTTGCGAATGTCCCCTCACCCCGCAGTTGAAGCAGGGAGGGCGAGGAAGACCCGAGATGGGTCCGGGTGTGGTGGAGGAACCCGGAACCGAGGAAGGGGGCACGGGCGGAGCGTCGCGAACACCCCGCCGCTTCTTCTTGGACGGTCTTGAACGACCATGCAAGCGGCACCACTACTGTGGGCAGGGCCGGCACCGGCCACGGGGCGGGCGGCGTGAGGAGGCACATAGCGTGGGTGCCGAGTCGGGAGGATCCCATCCCGGGACGGGGGGAGGGGGCTGGGCCACTGGATCGGGAGGGGGAGGGAGAACGCCCACGGCGAGGCGGAGGCGAAGGGGATCTCCGGCGAGACCGCCAATCCCCCGAGGCGGCCGGCCGAGGCGACCGGGACCGGGCCCGGTCATCCCGCCGCGCGGGCGAACGACATCCCTCCCGGAGCTCGCGGAGCTCCCGCCGGAGCTCCTCCTCACGCCGGAGGGCGTCCGGAGAGGGGCGGGAGCTCTCGCGCTGGAGCTCACCCGCCTTCCGCTTGGCGCGGGGTGCGCCCTCCTCCCAGTCGCGAGGCATGGGGGGCGCGGGAGGGGAAGGCGAGGAAGGAGGGCTGGGCCGGACGGGCGACTGGGGAGCGGAGAGCGCAGCCGGAGCCGCGGGAGATGCGTCGGGAGGAGGCCGGGGGAGGACGAGGAGGCGGCGCAGGAGGCGGTGGACGAGGGAGACCGCACGGGAGCCACACCCCAGAAGAACAGCCCGCAGTGGGCCTAGGGCAGGAGTTGCCCACCTGCCCGGGCCGGTCCGTGGAGAGGTGGGGGGGGGAGCAGGCTGGCCACATCCAGGCTGGCCGACCGAGGTGGGGCAGGCCCAAGAGCCCGCTCCTCACTCGATCCACGCGACGGGAGTGCGGGCGCCGAGGGGAACCCTACTAGGCGGCCACTGCCACCACTCACCGTGGCGCAGGGCCACGAAAGCTAGGATCACGGAGACCACTGGTCGGGTCTCAACCTGGAGACCCGAGGTCCCAAAGTGCGCGATGAATGGCCGGAATGGGGAGGAGCGGAGGGCCGGAGCCGGGGGAAGGGGGCGGGAGGAGAAGAGCGACGAGGGGGAGGGGGAGGCCGGCGCCGGGTTGTAAGTGCATCTAGTGCCACCCCTAGTTGGTTTTGGAGTATTGACGACAAATGTGGTTGAGGGACTAATGCGTTTGTGAGAATTGCAGGATAACGCAGGTAGTGTCCCTCATTGATTCGGTTTACCTCACCGGAGATGACCCCTAAAAATGTATGAAGACATTGAAGACAATGGTGGTATGTGAAGATATTCACATTGAAGACTATGACATGAGAAGACATTGAGTGAAGACTATGGAGCGCCAAGACCGTGGTCGCTTTTGCTGTTTCCTTTTCTTCTTTGTTGAGTCATAGGAACCACCCCGTCTTTATTAAGTGGGGTCCAAGTGATCATAGTCGTAATGATCAAGTGATGCTCAACCTAAATCTTATGTCTTCGAGCCGAAGACAATGAGAGCAAAACTTATCCAGAAATGGGATGAGTCACTTTTGCTTGTAGCCCAAGTAAAGTTGCCGTGTGTGTTTGAAATCGACCGCTGGAACACGTGTCGGCCTTTAGTGACCTGTGGTCATTTCTTGACATAACAGGTCGGGTTGCCTAGTGGCTATAAATAGCCCACCCCTACACCATAAATTGGTGGTCGTCAGAGTTAGTGCACGACTTTTGTCGCTTGAGAGCAACCCACCTCGAAGCCTTTGAGAGAGAGAAACTTGCGTGGACAAAGCCCAAACACCTGTGAGCCAAAGAGTGTTAGGCATCATCAAGTCTTTCTTGTCTGTGGTGACCTCAAGACTTATTACACTTGAGGACCTGTGAATCCTCCAAATTGGTTAGGGCGTCAAGGCTCGAGCATCCAAGAGTCATTGTGGATTGCCGGTGAACGCAATTGTGGAAGGTTCTAAGTCTACCTTGAAGACTTACCAGAGTGATTGGACGAGGACCGTGTGTGTCCTTAGCTCAAGGGGAATAAGGTGAAGACGCCGGGTCTTCTCGAAAGTTGAATCTCAGCCTCCCTAACCAGACGCATAGCTTGTCACAAAGAATCGAACCGGTCCAACAAATCGCGGTCATCAACAAGCTTAATCGGTTCTATCCTCTCCTCTCTTTACTTAGAGTTTGTCTTCGTGAAGTCATTGCCCATCTATCATACCTATTTGACTTCATTGTTTGACAACTTTTATTGATTGGCTTCATACTATCTTCCATCCCGATCCTTACTACCTAGCTGCTATTAGTCTTGTACTTTCACGTTATTGCATACTTGACTATCGCTTGCTTGTTGTAGTTTACCTTCCACGCATATCAATTTGGTCATTTCTATTGTTTGTCTTCAAACATCCGTGTTTTAAAGACTTTCATAAAAATCGCTTATTCACCCCCTCTAGTCGATAACTAGCACTTTCAATTGGTATCGAGCAAGGTACTCCCTTGTTCTCGTGTGATTCGTTTAACCACCGGAGTTTTAGCTATGTCGATCGCAGGATAATCAAAGTCTCCGCTGCTTGCCCAAAGGTTCGATGGAACTGACTATCCCCATCGAAGAATAAGATGCGCATGCATCTTGAAGCCATTGATGTCGCACTGTATGTCGTCAAGAATGGCGCTCCCAAACCGTGAAGGTGTCACCCTCGCTAATGTCAAGAAGTTCATTCAATCGACTCAACCGCAAAGAACATCATCTATGGTCATCTCACCAAAGGGCGTATGGCCGCCCGAAAGTGCTCGAAACGCCAAAGCTAGTCCGGGATCAAGCTATCCAAGGTCAACGGAAAGGCGCCTCAACCCGTAGAGATCAAAGGATCCGTGTTCTTCGCAACCTCTTCAACCACTTCAAGAGAAACGACAATGAGAATGTCCAGCTCACGCTTGATCGCCTCACGACATCACAAATGAGCTTCATGCTCTCGGCACGCCACCGAGATCACCAAGCATGAAATCGCTAAGACAATACTAAGATCACTTGACAGCTCCTTTGACATCCTTGCCCTCATGATACAAGAACGCCTCGACTTCAAGACACTCGATCCGTCTGATATACTTGAGAGGCTCAACACACATGAGTTCCAAATTTTCCGAGAAAAGAGATATCTATGGCCCCAACTATGGCCGAACTCGCGCTTTGATGGCAAAAGTTGTTTCCTCATCCAAGAAGAATCAGCCGCGGTTCCGACGATCCTCAAGACATTGGAAAGGAACTTGCCATGCTTGTGAAGAAGTTCCAAGTTCACTAGGAAGAAAGGCTTCGTAAAGTCTTCACGATCCAAATTTCAAGAAATGATGAAGCTTCCACTCATGACTACAAGAAGAGAACTCATTACAAGTGCAAGAAAACCGGACACTATATCTCCGAAAGTGTCCACAAAGTGGGACAATGAGAAGAAGAAGAAGAAGAGCAAGGAATATGATTCTCGATGACAAGAAGAAGAAGAAATCTTCAAAGTCTTCTTCCAAGTCCTCATCAAAGTCTTCATCTCATAAGAAGAGCTCATCCGCAAGGCTCGCGCTTTTGTTGGCAAAAGAAATGGATTCCGGAGGAGGAGTCCGCTTCTCGAGGAGGTGGAGGTGGAGTCTCAAGAGGAGTCCAACCCTGGCGCTGTAAGTCCGGGCTTTAGCCACAGCCTATGTTGCCAAGTCCATCTTCAACACTCAAGACAATGACTTCCACACCAACGCTCAAGTTGATGACAAGGACGACCTGCTCCCACTCATCGCTTCATGGCACGTGGTGCCAAGGTAAAATCACGTGATGCTTACTTTCAAACATCAAGTGAAGATGACTCGATTGTGAATCCAAGCCCAGCTACAAAACACTTGCTAAAATTGCAACTCGAACAACAAAAGGCTATGGAACATATTCAAAAACTGTTAGACAAAAGCGATGACCTCGTTGGACGCCGAAATGACACGTTTCACAGTCCTTAGTTGAAGACATAAAAATCTTCATACTAAGTACCAAGAACTTGAAAGTCTTCATGAAACGCTCTCAACCACTCATGAAAAGCTCTCCTATGATTATCTTCAAAGGAAGCAAGAGCTTGAGAAATTGAGAGCGGCTCATGAAGATCTTCAAAAAGAGAATGAGTCACTTCGCTCAACGGTCGCCCCGCCGGGATGGATTTGAACCACCATGTCTAAAATGCATTGAGCGTGATAACGCTACCTCTGCTGCTGAATGTTCCACTGCTGCCATCGTTGCATTGTCTTCAACTACCGATGTGGTAACTAACCCTCCGCCGAGGATACCACTACTATTGTCGATGAAAATGCTAGGTTGAAGACATTGCTTGAAACAGGGATGTATAAAAGTCTCGAAGGGCATCGACACTTCTATGGATGTCCTCAAAAGCGTATTCTCGAACCGAAACCCTAGGAAAGAGGGTGTTGGGTCTAGAGGAAAATGAATGTTGATGGTTCCTCTTGAAGCCCGAAAGCAAAGATCCCAAAACCACATGGGTTGTCGCAAAGGACCTTCAAAGGATCCACCACCTTATCTGGATTTACTTGTGCTAACCCTATTATCATTGATGAATCCTTTGATGCAAACTATAAGCTATTCAAGAATCGTAATGGTGAAGTGTTTGCCGTATATTGGTACTAACTGCAGGAATGGACCTCCTATGAAGAAGATCCGGCTCCCCAAAAGCTGTCTTGAAAATCTTCCCGTGAATGTCATCATGACACCCCTCGAAGAAGACAAACCCTGCACTAAAGGCATCATATGGTCCAAAGGCTTCATATGCATGTGAGGACTCACCCGAGTCACCCTAACGCCAATGTTTTGCGTGGAAACCGCACTCAAACTTATGCATATGAGCGCAGGTCTTCAAAACCGCTATGTTCATAAAACTAAGAACTTTTCTCGCTTATTCATATGAGTATCATTCATCTCCTGCAAGGCTATTTGCTAGGGCTCCAAAGTCAAGTTCTCGACATGTCGACTTAGACTCATTGCTTCTAAGCCACCCTCGAAGATGTGGGTGGTTAAGAAGAGTTAACTCTCTTTGCGGTGAAAGGGTCTCCAAATTAAAAAATCAAAGGCGTCGATGTCATTGGTCGGGGACCTAAAACATCTTGTAGGGCACAAGATCAAATGCCCAAATGGTCTCACTATGTATTTTGTTCCTAATCGATTGCCATTCATCCTATCACCCCTAATCTTGATTTAAGCTTCAATAATCCACTTGCTCGTCAAATGTTTATGCTTCACAATGCTCTTGGTGAAGCCTATCCCCTAACTGCATCAGTAGGGTATGACACCACATGCTTCGTAATGGATTATGGACAAGTGGATGCACTAATCACATGACCGTGATCAAGTCTTCTCATGGGCTCAACCTTACGTCCATCGTATAAGAGTCACATCACATTTGACCTTGGTAAAAGCAAGGTATTGGGTCTAGGTAGAGTTGCAATCTCAAGGGATCAACACATGGATAAAGTGATGCTTGTTGAATCCCTTGGTTTCAACTTGATGTCTGCCTCAATGCTTTGTGACTTGAACATGATTGTGATATTCGGAAAATATCGCTGCTTTGTACTAATGGAATCGACAAGTCTCTAGTCTTTGAAGGATATAGAAAAGATGATCTATACATGGTAGATTTTTCAAATGGACCACAAATTTTGCCGTATGTCTTCTTACAAAAGCTTCTGCATCGCCGGGCTCGCATCGGAGGTCAGGGGCATGTCGGGCATGAGGAACTTACACACACTCGCCAAGAAGAAGCATGTCATAGGCATAGAAGATGTCAAGTTCAAGAAGGATCATTTGTGTGGTGCTCAAGGAGCTGGAAAGATGACTAGGCAAAGCACCCTCGAAGACAATCATGACGCATATCTCAACCCTTCGAGATGTTACACATGGACTTATTTGGCCCTACTCACTACTCTACCTTCACAACAACTGCTTGTCTCTATGGCTTCGGCCATTGTCGATTTACTACTCAAGATACACATGGGTGCACATAATTCTCTACAAGTCTGAAGTACAAGATGTCTTCAGACGCTTCGCCAATCGAGCAATGAACAATTATGGCGTCAAGATCAAGAACATCAGAAGTGACAACGGCACTGAATTCAAGAACACCGGACTTGATCTTTATTTGGATACAATGGGAATCACTCATGAGTTTTCTGCTCCATACACACCTCAAAGAAATGGCATCGTGGAGCGAAAAGAATGTAACCCTCATTGAGATGGCTCGAACAATGCTCGGATTTGAAGTACAAGACACCAAGAAAGTTCCGCCCGAAGCCATTGATACAGCTTGTCACGCCATCAACCGTGTTTATATCCATAAGCTTCCGAACAAAACTTCCTATGAGCTCCTTATCGACAAGAAGCCAAATGTCGCCTACTTCGTAGTATTTGGGGCTAAGTGCCGGATCAAGGATCCCCATCACAAGTCAAAATTTGAACCCAAAGCTCACGAAGGCTTCATGCTCGGTTACGGAAAGGACTCGTCGAAACAAGGACGGCGATTTGATGAAACCAATGGTTCACAAAGAGAGCTGCTGCCAACGCACTCAGATGAAGCTTCACCCAAATAATCTATCAAGCTAATGGGAACTGGTGAAATCATGCCTTCAAGCACAGCACGAAGAGGAACTTATCATTTCGCACCTAACCAACTCGAAGACAATGCTCACCAAGACAATCCTTCCAATGATGACAAGTTGATCAAGCAAGAGCAAAGTCTTCGCCCGCCCATCCTCGAAAGGTAAAATGAAGTACAGATTGAGAAGATAATCAATAGCATCAATGCACCGGGTCCGCTTACTCGCTCCAAGAGCAACACAGCTAGCAAATTTCTGTAAGCACTTTACTTTTGTGTCAATATCGTAAACCAAGAAAGTTGTCAAGTTTTATGGAACCGTAATGGATACAAGCTATGCAAGAAGAACTTCAATAGTTCAAGCTAAATAATGTTTGGGAACTTGTCAAGCGCCCCGACCTCGCGTAAAGCATAACATTATTGGCACCAAATGGATATATCGAAACAAGCAAGATGAGCATGGTCAAGTCCTCGTAAACAAAGCATGGCTTGTGGCTCAAGGATATACTCAAGTTCAAGGAATTGACTTTGATGAAACATTTGCTCCTCGTAGCTAGGCTTGAAGCCATTCGCATACTACTAGCCTATGCTAACCACCACAATATCTTTGCTATATCAAATGGATGTGAAGAGTGCATTTCTCAACGGCAAGATTGAAGAAGAAGTATATGTCGCCAACCACCGGCTTTGGAGATCCAAAACATCCTCGATATGGTGTACAAGCTAAATAAAGCATCAGATGGCCTCAAACAAGCTCCTCGCTACCGGGTATGATACAATCAAAGACTTCCAAGAGCAAAGGCTTCAAACCTGGATCCCTTGATCCCACACTCTTCACGAAGACATATGATGGTGAACCGCTTGTATGCCAAATATATGTGGATGACATTATCTTCTACCGCACCAAACCAAGTATAGTGATGAATTTGCATACATGATGCAAGAACAATATCGGATGTCCATGATGGGAGAGCTCAAGTTCTTCCTTGGTCTTCAAATTCACAAGAAAGGAATGGCATATTTATATCTCAAGAAAAATACCTCCAAGATTGTTTGAAGAAGTTTGGAATGCAAGAATGCAAAGGATACACGACGCCAATGCCAGCCAAACACCATCTGGGTCCCGACGACAATGGTAAAGAGTTCGATCAAAAGGTATACCGCCCATGATTGGTTCCTTACTTTACCTATGTGCATCTAGGCCAGATATTATGCTTAGTGTTTGCATGTGTGCTCGATTCCAAGCGGCACCAAAAGAATCGCATCACTTAGCCGTAAGCGAATTCTTCGATATTTGGCTCACACCCCAACACTAGGATTATGGTATCCAAAGGGCTCAAAATTTGATTTGGTTGGATTTTCGGATGTCGATTATGCTTTGGTGACAAGGTGGATTGCAAGTCTACATCGTGCACATGTCACTTTCGGGACGATCACTTGTCTGTTGGTCTTCAAAGAAGCGTAATCGTATCACTCTCAACCTGAATCTGAATACATTGCTGTTGGATCTTGTCAGTGTTTCACTTCTATGGATGAAGCAAACTCTCAAGGACTATGGCATCAATCAAAACAAGTACCTCTCTTCGCGACAACGAAAGCGCCATCAACATTGCCAACAATCCAGTTCAACACTCGAAGACAAAGCACATTGAGATTCGCCATCATTTTCTCGTGGATCATGTCATGAAGAAAGATATTGACACCATTCACGCCAACATCAAGAGCAAATCGCGTATATCTTCACGAAGCCCTTGGATGAGAAAAGGTTTTGCAAGTTACGGTGAGCTGAATATCTTGGAATCCTCAAATGTCCTCGTGATCAAGCACACATCCTAACACTTATGCATATTGATGACTTAGATGCGCAACACACTAAGTAACGATATCTTCAATCAATGAAGACTTACATTCGAGTGTGAATACATTAACGTGGAATTTGACTTCGAGCGCCATTTATAATTGTGCGCCGTGGTTCTGGTCTAATATTTCCTATACTGTGGATAACGCCACCACCAAATTTCTTTGTTTGAAGTGTTTCACTCATGGCGTTATTTCTACAATATCTTCGCATTTGATTTGTCTTCAACTTCAACCTATCCTCCTGATTTTCTTCACTATGTTGATTTGGTTGCTGACTGATATATATATATATATATAGTTCTGTCCTCTACAACATTCACTTATAGCTATGTCTTCAAGTTGAATCTTCTGAACTAAGTGAATGTGATCGGACCCCAAATCTCTCTATGCTTCCTATCTCAAACTCTATCTGGCCCAAATCATATGCATTCTATTGAAATCGTTCGAATGTCTTCTCTGCGTCCTTGTCGCCAGGTATAAGACACGAGAGAGACAAACTTTAAGTCCTGTTTTAAATGATTCATCCATTCGTTGAAATCCGGAGAAGCCGGAACGACCATCCGACAAACTCCGGAGTGCGTGGGGAACGTGGGACATCTCATTGCATGTTGCATGCTTGCCACGCGGTCCTCGAGATGTGAACTCGCCAGGGCACTCAGCAGCATCATACCTGCGTCACACACCGCTTATAAATACATGTCCTCGCGGTAAAGAAAAATTTTCTTCCACCTCTCCACCTCGTCAAAACCCTAGCGCCACCGCTTAGCTCTCGACGACGCCGGCGACGAAGCGCTTTAGTCGCCGCGATTTCTCCGACGTTGCCCTCACGCCCGGCCCGCGAACATCGCTATCTCCGCTGCCGCCAGAGGTGTCCTCCGTCGCCAAGTTAGGGTACGGTGGACTGAATCGCCGGGCTTCCTCTTCTTCCCTGCCTAGCGCTTCTTCGAGTGGTAAATATAACTCCATTTTTACCATCTTTTTGATCTTCAAGATTCATCCTACTCGCCAAAATTGGTTTCGCCCATACTATGTTAGATCTATTCTGCTCAGATCTCAGACGCCTAGTATATTCACTTAAGCTTCACAACTAGTTAGATTCCTCACTTGTACTTATTCACGGATTCGCATAAATCGAACCAACTCCCAGCCAGATAAGTGAATGTCTTCGCATCATGAGGTCAATGTCTTCAAACTGATTTATCTTTCAAAATCTTCTCGAGAATGCATATGACCTCTTCCCCTTCCTCGCATCTCTAATGCTGTCACAGTGTACATGTCCGTGGAGAATCCCTTGGTTCTCATAGTCTGCATTCGCTTGCGTAATTCTTGCAAAGACCAACTTAATTCTCCCGAAGCCGGCCTCGTCATGGCTCAAAGAACGCAAAGCCCTTGAAGCCTCTATACGTATTGAAGCCATTCAGTTTGAAATTCATGGCTACAGACAAATCAGTCATGAAGGGCGGCTACAGACAAATAATGGGAAACCTCAAAGGATCTCTTTGATGACCTCTCGCAGAACTTTACAATACAGATCCTCGAAGAGTCTTATGCTCAACAGAAGACACTAATCCAATGGATTCGATGCTATTGGGCTGAACAATGGTTCAAGTACAAGTTCGTCACCAAGGAATATGCTTTGAGAAGAGTGCTATCAAAAGCCCTTGGGGTGATATTCTCTTCAGAGGCCTTCCACCCAAGAATGTATTGAAGCTATTGCACAAGGTTTCTATCCTTGTATGGTCCGGTGGACCTCAAATTTCGAGAATGCCGACTCCAACGCCATTGCTGCGTGTCGTGATTTATAATCTCTTCAAAGCGCAACTTCCAAAGACGCAAAGGCTTCGCAAAGGAAAACAAGAAGTCATTGGGATTAGACTTCAACCCCGTCCCTCCGCTTCCTGCGGCCGATGGCTCACGTGACGTCAACCCAATGTCATCGGTCCCTTTTCAAACCTTGATGGCCTCATCTCTTACATCTTGGTCCAAGGTGCCAAAGTGGATCACTCGATGACGATGCTGATTCTCGATGAAATCCCAGCCTCCGCTCCCGCTTCCCGCCTCCAAAGCCGCAGGCTAAGCAAAAGAAAGTCAAGGCTTCAAAGTCACTGCTCCTCCAAAAGCTTCACGTGTGAAGCCAGCCATCGCACCTCTTGAAGCCCGATTAATGGGTCACGAAGATCAATCTCAGATCTCCAAGAAGACGGAGAAGAAAAGAAAATTGTCAAGAACACCGAATTGACCTCGACTCATGCCGCCATTTTGCGCCAAGAGCACATTGATCTGCTCTAGTGATGAAGATCTTGGCAGATGATGCCCTTGAGCAACCGATCAAGAGCAAGGAAGAAGCAGATCTTCAATAATTTGCCTCTCTTTGATGTGGCATTCATCCATAACTTCATTGATGAGTGGTTTGACACACCAAATCTCAGCTTTGATGATCTCGCAACTTCAATTGGCCTCAGCGCCACCTTCAATGGCGCCATTGCTTCGAAGCTAGCTCTTGCTCAGCCGGATTGTTGAACTGAAGCACAAGATTGACTATGAGAAGGCTCGGGCCTAAGAAGCATATGGCCAAGCTTCAGCGCAAGACGTCAAAACTTCAAGGTCATGCTGCACGCACCTCAAGGAAACCTTTTCTCAAGAAGCGTGAAGAAGCCGTGAGGATCTCGCGAGCGCATGAAGGCTCGGGCCGACAAGTGTGTGCTTGCCTACAATGAGGCCGAGAAGCGCAGCACTTGGCCGCCCCGGCATTGACCCCTGTAATGGCTGCAAAGCAAAAGAAGTCTTCAATCGACCAAGCCGCACCTTCCAGTGTGTGAAGAGCCCCGCATAGTCTTCCCAAGCAGCATGACTGCTCGGCCAAAGGTCCGGCCAACCGCTTTCGGTCAGAAGAAAACGAGGGCTGCCGAGGTCAAGCCGTAAAAAGGAAACATCCCTGAAGCCTCCGAGCATCGCTTCCCTCCAAGAAGAAGCTCAAGACCAAGAAGAATCGGGCTGCTCCTACAGAGCCCTTGGTTGTTGAACCTATTTCTATGGTTCGCCCTGACTATGCTATCCAAGAACGACGGATGATAGTTCATGAGCCCCGCTCCCACAGAGGCTCATGAAGTCAAGACATTCCAAAGAATTGACCCCATCGCTTTGAAGACATTGGTCCCCAAGACAATGTTGAAGATGATGACGTTTCTTCCTCGGATCGAGACCAAACTGGTATCATCGCCTGTTCGACGTGAGCAGCGAACTCATCAAGATTGGTCGCCCTCTCGACGCCAATTGCTCGTGGATGCATCGTGGGCTGATCACCCACAGCAACAAGAAGACTCCCCTAGTACTCCCCAACAACAAGTCACTCCCCAACAACAAGATAAGAGGAAGATTTTGAGACCCAACCAACTCCATCTCCAAAGGCGTCGCCAACATTTCGCAGGCTTCGCAAAGGACAAAGGCCTCAAGCCCCTCTTTCGAAAGCTGCTCCGTAAGGGAAGAGCACCACCAACCTGTCAGACGTCAAGTGTTTTCGTGGCCACTCCAACCGTGGAATGTCTCTCGAGCTCGGAAGCTAAAGCTGCCGAAGACAATCCGGTACCATCGTACCGATGAACCTCAAGAAGAAGCAGATCGTGTCCCTACACCCCCGGCCATTGAAGAAGTTATTCCCGATATCAACGCGTTGGACCGACCCTCCAGCCTTCTCAAGTGGAGGTTGAAAACATTGAGGCTGCCACTCACTAACACTAATGAAGCCACCGACGTTGTCATGGCTGAAATGAATGCGGCACCTGCACTAACCGGCTCATGAAGCCAATGAGGCAATCGCCTCAAGCGCCTATTGCGCAGCCTGAAGCCCTCGGGCCAGAAGCCATCGCCCCTGCTCCGCCACCAAGGCCTCATACAATTGAGCAAGCATACAACTATGGTCACTAATCACCGTCCGATGGCACATTACGGTCCCTTCGCCTCATGCCTCGGGTCCTCAATTCGACTATCACATTGCGCGATAGGCCTCGTGTCCGTAAACCAAAGCTAAGACTTCCACGGTTCCCAGGCATTGCCACATCTACTGGCTCATTCAATGCCAATGGTTTCAAGGCCCACAACACTTTCTTTGATAGAGCAAAGAACCCCTATACAAGGCTAAGGATATCATCTGATCGCTTCTGGAGTTATCAACAACGAAGCTATTACTCAGCCGTGTTCTCGTATGATCAAGGTCGCATTTTCCCTCATATGCGCCGACACCGAAGCCATTGCCGGGACTTCCGTGCTTAGAAGAAGCACTTGATTGCTTTCGTGATGCAGGTCTTCTTGGTTTCAGAATGCATAAAGAGCAATCGGAATGAAGAACTTGTGCTTCAATTCTATGCTACCCTCCACATCCGTGGCTACTACAGAGACACGAAGACATGGGTTCTCGAGTGGATGACAGGAAATGTTCATCATGAAGCCAAAGCTCTTGACATCATTGAGCTCACAGTGCCTACCCACTCCCGTGAGAGCTGTTTGAACTCGATGTCAACTCCATCGCGATGCCTTGGAGAGCATATTTCATAAAACCGTAACCCGACATGAGTCAAATTTTGAGTATGATGAAGCCATCGCCACATGACGCTGAATACCCTTAGCACTTCTTTGTTGATGACCTTGAGTATCCGCCTCGCATAATATATCACATCATCAAAGTAACTCTATGGCTACCAAAGGGCATTCATCGCCTGCAAAACTGAAGGAGCAATGAAGACATTGGTCTTCTACATCCTCAATGGCATCAGCTTCAACACGCAAGAATTCTTCATCCGACAATTGGTCGCATCTGGATCCGACCTCTTCTGGACCGAAATTCTATGCTCCATGGGTCATGCGCCTCATCAAGCAACACTGCCATCAACTATCAACCATCCGCCGCAATCATGTAATCTTCCTACCAGAGGTTGATATGTCTCGCTGAAGCCATATACCTCAACTCGGCAAACGCCTCTTTGTCTTCGTATCTTTGAACATCAAAGCTTCACTCAGCCTATGGAAGGAGTCCAAGCCGCCACGCAGCGTGTCTATCCGATGCGGCTGGAAATATTCGTCGCCTCATCGTGCATCAACCGAAGCCACTAGGAGCACGATTGGCCAAAAGGCCTCGAAAGCTCTCGAGTCCTCAATGATCGAGAACTTCTTGTGGTGCTGCATCAAAAGCAAGATAAGCATCACTCCTGGCTCAAGCGTCAAATGCAAAGCCTCTTGGTGGATGTCAATCGCATTCTCAACCTTGCCACCAAGAATGCTTTTGTCACTCACGAGACCTGTTAGCGCTCATGGAAGAGTTTGACTCGCTTTCGTCAAGCGAGATCTTCAAGACGATGGCTTCACCGGAACGCTTCAAGTTTGACTCCACTCCTCCACGGAATGCAGTCCCACGATTTAACTCCATCTCTTGAAGACTCTCGACTATTCTTCCTCCGCCAAGAATCGCCAATGCCAGAGTGATCGGCGATGAAGCCGATTCAACTTCACCGCCTTACTTCGCGACGCATCGACATCGCACCAAGCTCGTCTGCACCGCCAACCAACAACGACAACCCTGCTGCATCATCTACTTCTGAAGAGAACGAGTAGATGCTCTATGTCTTCAAACCTTTTTGGTCATTACTGACAAAAGGGGGAGAAGCATATGAGTTGATAGTCTTCAAGCCGGTTCATAAGGGTGGTTGCACTATATTTTGCCTAGTGGTTACAACTCTCGCTTTTGATAAATTTGGTTCTTTGAGTTGTAACAATAAACCTCGATGGTCGCCTACCACTTATTTGCCTTTACTCGTGCGATGATACATTCCGCATGTGCGTATTTGATAACTTCCGCATCTTAGATCATTCTCACAGATGTCCATTTTCATTATGCATGTCATTCTCTTAGTTATATCACTTCATGCATGATGAATTATCTTCATAAGTTGAAGAGGATCTCCACAAGTACAACCTGCCATGTGCATTTGCATTCCAAAAGCAAACTACTTATATGCACATCTTCAGGGGTAGCCTTTGCCTCTTATGAAGACAATTCCCTATCCTTTACAATTTCACATATTTTATCCCCGTTGAAAAGTTCAACCAGTTTGTCATCAATCACCGAAAAGGGGGAGATTGTAAGTGCATCTAGTGCCACCCCTAGTTGGTTTTGGAGTATTGACGACAAATGTGGTTGAGGGACTAATGCGTTTGTGAGAATTGCGGGATAACGCAGTAGTGTCCCTCATTGATTCGGTTTACCTAACGGAGATGACCCCTAAAATGTATGAAGACATTGAAGACAATGGTGGTATGTGAAGATATTCACATTGAAGACTATGACATGAGAAGACTTAGAGTGAAGACTATGGAGCGCCTTGAAAATTGTCGCTTCATTGCTTCCTTTCCTTCTTTGTTGAGTCATAGGAACCACCGTCTTTGTTAAGTGGGGTCCAAGTGATCATAGTCGTAATGACCAAGTGATGCTCAACCCAAATCTTATGTCTTCGAGCGAAGACAATGAGAGCAAAACTTATCCAGAGCTGGATGAGTCGCTTTGCTTGCAGCCCAAGTAAAGTTGCCGTGTGTGTTTGAAATCGACCGTTGGAACACGTGTCGGTTCCTTAGTGACCCAGGGTCATTTCGGACATAACAGGTCGGGTTGCCTAGTGGCTATAAATAGCCCACCCCTACACCATAAATTGGTGGCTGCTCGTGAGTTAGTGCACGGCTTTTGTCGCTTTGAGAGCAACCCACCTCGAAACCTTTGAGAGAGAGAAATCCTTCATGAGGATAAAGCCCTGCACACCCAGAGCCAAAGAGTGTTAGGCATCATCAAGTCTTTCTTGTCTGTGTGACCAAGACTTATTACACTTGAGGACTGTGAATCCTCCAAATTGTTAGGGCGTCGCATTCCGGCATCCAAGAGTCATTGTGGATTGCAGGGTGAACGCAACCTCAGTGAAGGTTCTAAGTCTACCTTGAAGACTTACCAGAGTGATTGGGCGAGGACTGTGTGTCCTTAGCTCAAGGGAATAAGGTGAAGACGCGGTCTTCCGAAAGTTGAATCTCAGCTCCCTAACTGCACGTCATACGTTGTCACAAAGAATCGAACCGGTCCAACAAATCTCGTGGTCATCAACAAGCGTCGGGTTCTATCCTCTCCTCTCTTTACTTAGAGTTTGTCTTCGTGAAGTCATTGCCCATCTATCATACCTATTTGACTTCATTGCTTGACAACTTTTATTGATTGGCTTCATACTATCTTCCATCCTAATCCTTACTACCTAGCTGCTATTAGTCTTGTACTTTCAATGCTATTGCATACTTGACTATGGTTTGCTTGTTGTAGTTTACCTTCCGCTGCATATCAATTTGGTCATTTCTATTGTTTGTCTTTGAAACATCCGTGTTTTGAAGACTTTCATAAAAATCGCCTATTCACCCCCCTCTAGTCGATAACTAGCACTTTCACGGGTCTCCACCGCTGGGCGGCGCCAGGAGGAGCGGGGCGCCCTGGTCGGAGCGGCCGGCCACGCCTACACGCTCAAGGCTGGCTGGGCGAGAAGCCCTACTAGCCAAGGCCACGCTTTGAGCGCCTCCGCCTGGCCGGAGCCTGGGAGCCGACGGGCGGGACGGCGGGCAGCCACCGCTGGGCAGCGTTCTCCGTGGGGCTGAGCCGCTGGCCAAGTAGGCAGAGAGGCACGGGCAAGTGAGAGGAGGGCGAGGGGCAGGGGGAAGCGAGGGGAACGACTTATCTCAAGACAATCCGCCCAAGCCGTGGAACCGAGGTGCTGGGACGGAGGCGGAGGGAGCGCCCGGCGAGGGGGGCGGCGCCGGAGCCGCGCCGGCGGGGGCAGCCCGAGAGGGGGAGGAAGACAGCTCCGGCGGTGGGTCGACGGGAGCGGCGGAATCGCCAGGGGAGTCGCCAGAGCATGCGGTCTCCATCTCTTCTCGTATCCCTGCCTTTAAATTTGCTTAGCCAGCCACTCTGATTTGTTTAACAAGTGCATATGAAACAGTGAACATATAATCGAGAGTCTAAGCCATAACTGCCTTGCAGTTTGGAGTAAGTTTGGTGGCTATGTTCCAGATGCAATGGGGTCGCTGGTGCTTACTCCCTCCCGGTATTTTTAGGGGAAGAAAGGCGTCGGCTGAGCCCAATAGAAGGCTCGAGCGTAGTCCGGCCTTGAATTAACAAAGCCATCAATCTACCGGGGTTACAAAGACACCACAATATAGAGAAAATGGAAATAGTGCGGAACGTAGATGCAAGGTGCTAAGAGGAACAAGTCAGAGGCAACAACAAACACCGTTGCCATCTGATGGATTATGGATGGGCTTAGGCCCATATAAGACAATGATCCCTGGTTAATCTCTAATGCCCATGCATATGTACGTCAAGTGGTAGGAAGTGTAGAACCATATTGCTACAGTAAGAAGAGTGAGACCTCTTTATAAGGGCTGCTGCATCACTTGCTATTGGGAGGTTGGGAATAGGAGCTGTACACGCGCGCTCCTCCTCCTCCGCCGCCACTCCTCACCTCGTCACGATGCGCGCGCGCCGCGGGTTGCGGGAATGAGCCGAGCCGAAGCTTATTTTTGCCGCTCGGGAATGGTTAATTAAGTTCGCGGACTCGGTCGTGGGCCTGGCCCAGGCCATCTACCTGACGACCTATATAAGAAGGCGCTGGCCAGTGGAGTGAACCCTTACTCAGTTCACTCACTCCCTCTTGTACAACCCTAGCCGTCATCTCATCGCTCCTCTCACTGCCTTGCCTCCGGCGATCCCATCCCGACGATCAAGGTGGACGGTTGGTCGGGAGAGCGGTGCTCTCCCAACCCCGCTCGTTCGAGATCCCGCCGCCGGAGAACGCCAATAAGGTTTTTGGGGAGCGCCTCGACGCCGATCGCTTCCCGATCCGTCCCCGTCTTCGTCCGCCTCTGCTTCCACTACTTCCTCTACATCGACTCCATGGCTGATGACGAAGTCGCCAAGAAGAAGGCCTTGGCTGATGCCGAGGTTGCTGCTACCGCCGCCGCGTTGGCCTGGCCAACCGAAGGGTATGACTCGTTCATCCCCTGTTTGCTTGTTCATGTGCTAGCCGTATATATGTTGTTCATAGATGGTTCGGTTCTATGTACTATACGTGCTCACATGCTTAGGTATCGGTATGAGATACAAACCGTATTTGCCATGTTTACTGTCTACTCGTGGATTAGATTAATCGAGAAAGTGCTAATATTTCCAACAATCCAAAAACCTTATTATAGGCACTTTTCGACTCATGGCTTCGCCGCTACTCTGAAACCGGAAAAGTTTCTTTGGAACGCATTTTAAGCGCTATGCACGAGGACCACCGTGGCTCAGAACAATGAACATGTTCTGGGTTAGTGGCGTGTCTCCCACGGTAGCGATTGCTCCTGAACAGGAGAATGCGTTTAGGGAGGCAACCACCATCTTTCTGGGAGCCATTCTTACTGTGATCGGAGACAAGCTTGTGGACGCATATCTCCATATGCGTGTTGCCAAGAATTTGTGGGATGCGCTTGAAGCTAAATTCGGCGCAACCGATGTTGGAAGCGAGTTGTATGCTATGGAGTAGTTCCATGATTACAAAATGGTTGATAACAGTTCTGTATTGGATCAGGCCCATGAGATACAATGCATCACTAAGGAGCTGGAGCTCCTGAAGTGTGAGTTAACCGGACAAGTTTGTCGCTGGTTGCATTATTGCAAAACTCCCTCCTCTGGATGGAGGAACTTTGCTACTTCTCTCAAGCACTTGAGACGTGAATTCTCTGTTGAGGATGTCATTGGTCATCTAAGTGTTGAGCAGAACTCGAGAGCAAAGGACTCACACGTGAAAGGGGTAGAACTCTAGCGCCAATATGTTGTAGAAGAACTCCCACAAGTTCAAGGGAAAGAACTTTGTCCAGCAGAATACTACCTTCAGGAAGAAGGGTAAGAAGAAAAACAAGAAGGATGAGGGCTGCTTTACTTGTGGTTCGGTTGAACATTGGGCCAACAAGTGCCCAAACAAGTATAAGAAGTCGTGATGTGACACCAAGTCTGTCAATGTCACTTTGAGCAACAATGATGGGGCATCCGGGTATGGTAATCTGTTTACCCGTACTTTCGGTTTTGTCGATCCACCGATTGGTGGGTTGACACTGGGGCTAATATTCATGTGTGTGCTGATGTATCTTTGTTTTCTTCTTACCAGGTCGCACGAGATTGTTCCGTCCTGATTGGGAACGGCTTGCATGCTTTTGTTCATGGTGTTGGCACGGTAGATCTGAAGTTTACTTCGGGGAAGATCGTGCAGCTGAAGAACGTGCAGCATGTCCCTGCCATCAAGAAGAATCTCGTTAGTGGCTCCCTTCTATGTAAATAAGGGTTTAAGTTAGTATTTGAGTCTAACAAAGTAGTTGTATCTCGTTATGCACTATTTGTTGGAAAAGGATATGATTGTGGTGGTTTGTTCCGCCTTTCCCTGGAGGATTTCTGTAATACTTTCAGATCTCTGTGAGATGAATGGTGTGTTGACTAAAGGTGGAAAGAAATACTTCATGACTTTGATTGATGATTCCACTAGATTCCGTTATGTGTATTTGTTAAATACAAAGGATGAGGCTCTACACTACTTTAAAATCTATAAGGCTGAAGTTGAGAACCAACTTGAGAAGAAAATAAAACGAGTCCGGTCTGATCGTGGTGGAGAGTACTTTTCTAGTGAGTTTGATTTATTCTATGCGGAACATGGTATTATTCATGAGAGGACGCCTCCCTATTCACCCCGAGTCCAAAAGCGGGTTGCCGAACAGAAAAACCGTACTCTAACTGATTTGGCTAACGCCATGTTAGATATATCGGGTTTATCCAAGGCATGGTGGGGGGAGGCTATATTGACATCATGTCATGTCCTGAATACAGTTCCCGCAAAGGATAATGAGACTACTCCCTGTGAGCAATGGGAAAATAAAAGAACTACACTCTCTTAAGACTTGGGGCTCAAGTTTAGCGAAAGTCAATGTGCCGATCCCCAAAATGTAAGCTTGGTCCAAGACCGTGGATCACGTTAATTTGGGCTACGCTAAGAATAGCGTTGGTTATAGATTTCTAGTAGTGAAATCTGAGGTACCTGACCAGAAGGTCGGTACAATTATGGAGTCTAAGGATGCTACATTCTTTGAGGATATTTTCCCCATGAGAGATATAAAAAGCACTTCTAGACTGGAATCTGATGAGACTCCTGAACCTGCCATTCCGATGGAATACTATGAACACAAAAGTGATGAAAGTTCCACGGAGGATGATGAGGAAGCTCCTGTTAGGAGCAAGAGACAAAGGACAACAAAGTCTTTTGGTGATGATTTCCTCGTGTACCTTGTGGATGATGACACTCTTAGTTCCATTTCAGAAGCTTATGCATCTTCGGATGCTGACTACTGGAAAGGATGCGATCCGTAGCGAGATGGATTCCATCATGGCTAACGGGACATGGGAGATCACTGATCGTCCTTATGGTTGCCAACCATTGGGATGTAAGTGGGTGTTCAAGAGGAAGCTTAGGCCCGATGGTACCGTTGAGAAGTACAAGGCTAGGGCTTGTGGCCAAGGGTTATACCCGTAAAGAAGAAGAGGATTTCTTCGATACTTACTCACCTGTAGCTAGACCGACAACCATTCGAAAGTGCTGCTACGCTTTGGCTGCCTCGCATGGTCTTCTCTCTCTGCTCATCAGATGGATGTTAAGACGGCTTTCCTAACAGAGAGCTAGACGAGGAAATTTACATGCAATAGCCGGATGGCTTTGTAGTAAATGGTCAGGAAAGAAAGGTGTCTAAGCTAGTGAAATCTTTGTATGGCCTGAAACAAGCGCCTAAGTAATGGCATGAGAAGTTTAATACAACTTTGATGATCTCTGGCTTTGTTGTAAACAAAGTTCGACAAATGTGTATACTATCGCTATGGTGGGGGCGTAAGGAGTTATTTCAGGTCTCAGATGTCGATGACATACTGATATTTGGGACCCACCTCAAAGTCATTGAGGAGGTCAAGGATTTTCTATCTCATAACTTTGAGATGTAAGACCTAGGCGTGGCTGATGTTATCTTGAACGTCAAGCTACTAAGAAATACTGAGGGTGGAATTACACTTTTGCAATCCCACTATGTTGAGAAGATTTTGAGCCGTTTTGGATATTCGGACTGCAAACCTTCTGCAACACCATATGATCCTAGCGTGCGAATTTGAAAGTTTGAAGGCACGACTGTAGATCAATTGAGATATTCTCAAGTGGTTGGTTCACTCATGTACCTAGCTTGTGCTACTCGCCCTGACATCTCATTTGTTGTGTGCAAACTGAGCCAGTTTGTTTCCAATCCGGGAGATGTGCATTGGCATGTCGTTGAGCGAGTGATGCGCTATTTGCAAGGTAATCGTGGAACTACAAGATTCACTAATTCGGGTACCCGACGGTACTTGAGGGGTATAGTGATTCTAACTGGATATCTCGATGTCGATGAGATGAAAGCCACAAGTGGATATGTCTTCACACTTGGTGGTGGTGTTGTTTCTGGAAGTCTTGCAAGCGTATCGATCTTAACCAGATCGACTATGGAAGCGTAACTCACACCATTAGACACATCATGCGCGTCAAGGTATCGGTTTTCGAGAGCTTTTGATGGATTTGCTGGTGGTTGATAAACCAGTCCTGGCTGTCCTTATGAACTGTGACAATCAAACAGTGATTGCCAAGGCTAAGAGTTCAAAGGACAACTTGAAATCCACAAAGCACATAAGAGGAAGATTAAAATCTGTCAGAAAATCAAGAAACTCCAGAGTAATAGCGTTGGATTATATCCAGACGGCTAAGAATCGCGTGCATCTTTTATTTAAAGGGCTATCACAGATTGTGATAGAAAATGTATCGAGGGAGATGGGTATGAGACCCACGTAAGTTGCCATGGGGGTAATCCAACCTATGTGATCGGAGATCCCGTGAATTAGGACCTGCGAAAACAATCCAGCGGTCAACTGAGGAGAGTATCCTTAATTAACCCAATCCGTTGGAGATGCAATAATACTCTCGCTCAGAAGGCAGTCGACTTTTGTCTTAATGTGTTCCAAAGCTTATGTAAGCAAGATGCTAACCTACAGAGCATTCTATGGAGGAACACACCTATGTGAGCCCGACTGCTGGTCACAGTCTATGAGATTGGGTGATCTCTAGGAAGCTCATGAGAAGGTACAGAGTATGACTAATTAATAAGCTCCACCCGTGGGGTTTAGCCTTCGGCAGCCACGATCACCGACAATTAGGCGTAAACTTCTACACGCAAAACTGACAATTCAAGTCATAGTCCATTGTTTAGTTGTGAAGAAGTCTAATCCTATTGCTCTAGGTGGAAGTTCAACTTAACGGTCTCCACTGAAAATTCTGGTATATCAAACATTGTTTGGAACATCTGACAAACTTATGTGCCTCGAGATCTGGTGGGGATATAACTACTAAGTGTAAACCGCCCTGAAGGGGCCGGGTTACCCTCATCCATGATCAGGGCCCACGAGGAAGGAGAAGAGAAGAAGAAGAGAAAGGGGCTCTGTAGACCGGCTGTCTATGATTCCGGCGCAGCTTGAAGAGTTGAAACGGTCCGCGGCTTGGCCGGCACTTCATCGCTCGATTTCGCGCCAAGGCGTGGATAGCAGGATCTTGACCGGCCGATATAGCCAAGGGTTTCCCAGTACAAGAAGAAAACGGTGAAGCCTTTGATAATAACGCTCTGAAACGAGTAACAAAGGAGATGCGTCCCATTTACCGGCGAAAGTCAACGGTAGCAGGTTAACCCGGGCGGTTTATCGCTCTTTTATGACGCAAACAACAAGCGGGTGGAGTTTGTCATTCCAGTATGCGTAGCCTTGTTCCTCCAATCCAGACGCACACTTATGCCCCCGACGTTGATCCGCTGAGCTTATAAGTGAAGAGGCTGTCTTTCGAGCCTTAACCCGGATTGACTGGTCTACCAATGACTTCCGGCTTTGGGATATGAAGAGGAAGAAGTTGAACCGACGCCAACGCCTCTTCCTCACGCCAACCCGGGCGAGGAAGCTTAATCCGTCGAGCCGGTGATGCATCGGGTTGCTGGGCCATAACGCCATGCGAATCACTTTGGGCCTTGGAAGGCTTTGTAATAGAATAGCTAGCACTTTGTTCTTGAACATGCCTTTATGCCCTCCGTCTCAGAACTTTTATGCTTTGATACTTTGGTTTGAAGTACCTTCAATGTATTTTGCCCGCAATCACAAATTAAATAAACCGCCCGGCTTAAGTGCCTCTAGTCGGGTTTGTGATGCCTACATATTTACATAAGAAAATATCGAGGTATATGATCAAAACTTTGTGATACAAAAAATACCTGCTAAATACGGGCATGCAGCTTGGCTTAGCCAATCTTTGAGGCGGAGGTTGTATAAACCATTACCGTCAAAGGAGAACAACTCTGCGTGTATAATACCGGTTTACCACGTGTAAAACCGTGTCGGTCATGACAAGCCCTCATTACTCCATAATGGGATGTTTAACGAGAAAAATCAAACCGGAAAAATCGCCGGATTAAGAAGGCAAACAAAAGTCAAATAACCGATATGCAAACCATATGGAAGCAAAGGCAATGATAAAAACCGCTTGCAAGAAGAGGCTTTGTTGAGCTTTGATCGATGGTGTTACCATGGTCACGTGACGAAGCTCCCTATAAGGTGTAGCGATGGTTCAAGTCAGCCCGTGTCCCCAATCAAATCGTGGCATTATGCCGATCAAGTGGCATTGCAATGGTTCGGGTTCGACCATGCCCCCAAGTGATTCTATGGCCTTAGGCCGACCAAGAGGCGTGATCGGTTCGGGACGTGACCATGTCCCCAAGTGATCTGGTGGCTTTCGCCCGTCAAAAGGTGTTGCATTGGTTCTTGACACTACCAAGCCCCCAAGTGATTTAAAACTTCGAAAAGCAAGACCAAGGTTAAACCGAGGCAGCTTCCCGACAACATCTCCATGTACCCAAACCGGACTTTTTACGTAACAGATACCCGCTTTAGCCGAGGATCCGGTTTATTGCTTTTATTCATAATATATACATTGTCTTAATATGTACATAAGTGGAGCCGATGGCTCGTATAATAAGGTCAAGATGAGCTATGTTCCACGGCTGTTGGTCTCCTCTTACGACGTGCGTGAGTCTTTTTCGCTCTCAACATCAATCGATAGTATGACCCGTTGTGCAGATTCTTGTCGACCACAAAGGCCCTTCCCAAAGCGGGGATAGTTTGTGCATGTCCGTTCGGTCTTGAATGAGCCAAGTACCAAGTCTCCTTCTGAAAGGTTACGGTTTTAACTCACGATCAGGATACCGACGGAGATCCTGCTGGTAAATCGCCGAACGAGCAGCCGCCATATCTCGCTCTTCATCCAGTCGATCCAAAGCGTCCTGCCGTGCTGCCTCGCTATCTGCCTCAACATAAGCTGCCACACGAGGTGAGTCATGACGGATATCGCTGGGAAGGACCGCCTCCGCTCCATAGACCATAAAGAACGGTGTATCCAAGGATCTCTGTTAGGGGGTAGTATTGATACTCCATATCACAGATGGTAGCTCTTCTACCCAACAACCCGGCGTCCTCTCGTAAAGGGACCATAAGCCGGGCTTGATACCTCTCAAGATCTCCCCGATTAGCCTCGTTACTCGCTGACCGTTGGACTCCGGTGGGCCACCGAGAAACATCAAGTCGGATGTGCTCACGCCGCCAGAAACTCCTTCATGGCACCTTTGGATAAATTGGTGCCATTATCGGTGATGATATCGTGTGGAAATCCAAACCGAAGATCACCCTTTTCATGAACTGAACCGCCGCGGGTCGCATCACACTTGCTAATGTGCTCTACCTCGACCCACTTTGTAAATTTGTCAAGCTGCGACCCGACAAGTCACGCGTTTTTCTTGTCCTTGGACCTTTTAAAGGTCCCACCATGTCCAAATTTCCCCAAGTCGCAAACGGCCAAGTAATTGGAATCATCCTCAATTCCGAGCCGGTATGTGCATCGTCTAGAAAACTTCGCAACCATCACATCGCTTGACCGCATCCTCCGCATCGGCATGGGCGGTCAACCAATAAAAACCATGGCGAACGCTTTGGCCACCAAAGATTTTGAACCGGCGTGGTGACCACGATACCCCTTCATGGATCTCTCGCAATATCTCACATCCTTCCTCCGGGGACACACAACGCCGAACGCCTCATCACACATCGCAATGATGCAACTTCGCCATTAATAATGGTCATAGACTTAGACCGCCGAACTACCCGTCGGGCCAACGCCTCATCCTTCCGTAACTCGCCCCGGTCGAGATATGCCAAATAAGGGAGCATCCAATCCGGAATGACATGCAAGGTTGCCACCAATCGAGCCTCCGGATCGTGGATAGCCAAATCTACTTCATCAGAAGCTTGATCGACGGATTGTGCAAGACATCAAGGAAGACATTGGCGGGACCGTTTATGCGTTGAGAACCCAGCCGGCTTAATGCATCCGCCGCTTCGTTTCTTCCGACGATCCACATGGTCCACCGATATCCTTTAAAGTGACCTCGCAACAAGATCCACCTCCCGACGATATGCAGCCATGAGTGGATCTTTGGAATCCCAAGTACACTGATACTTGCTGGGCCACCAAGTCCGAGTCACCAAAGCTTTTAACCCGGCTGAGGTTCATCTCCTTAGCCATCCGGAGGCCATGGAGCAAAGCTTCATACTCAGCTGCATTGTTAGTGCAAGGGAACATTAAGCGGAGAACGTAACAAAACTTGTCACCTCGCGGGGAAGTTAATACGACTCCAGCCCCGAGCCCTCCAATTGCTGGACCCATCAAAGTGGATGGTCCAATAGGTATGATCCGCTTTTCTTCAAAGCGCTTGCAACTCCGGCCCAATCATTAATGAAATCCACAAGTGCTCGAGATTTTATCGTCTCGAGGCACATACCTTAAACCGCGGCGGCCCCAGCTTCTATAGCCCACTTAGCAATCCGCCAGTCGCCTCCGGTTACAGAGTGATGTCACCCAAGGAGCCGAACTGACCACCGTGATGGGGTGCCCCGAAATATTGCTTTAGCTTCCGACTTGCCATAAAACCCCATATACCAGCTTACGCCAATGTGGGTATCTCTCGCTTAGACTCAATGAGGACCTCGCCGATGTAATAAACCGCCGTTGAACCGGATACTCCTTCCCGCCTCCTTCCGCTCCACCACGATCACCACGCTTAATCGCCCTGGCATTAGCAAAGCAACATATAACAACAGCGGCTCTTTGTCAATGGGAGCGGCGAACCGGCGGGTTGGCTAATCGCCGCTTCAAATCCTCCAATGCTTCATCAATGGCTGAACTCCGGATAAACCGATCCATCTTCTTCAAAGATCTCGTACAAAGGAATGGCCTTCTCGCCTAGGCGGCCGATAAACCGGCTTAGCGCAGCAATCCGCCTGCCAAACGCTGGACATCATTGATGCACTTCGCTTAGCCAAGGAGGTGATAGCCGTAATTTTTCCGGATTAGCTTCGATACCCGTTGGACACGAGAAAGCCCAATAACTTGCTGCCGAACACCAAAGACGCATTTGGCGGGTTGAGCATCATCTTGTACACCCGTAAGTTGTCAAAAGTTTCCTTTAAATCCTCAATCAACGCTTCCTTCTGCCTTGACTTCACCACGATATCATCCACATAAGCGCAATGCTACGGCCGATCTGTTTCGCAGGTAAGCAATTTCAGATGCAACGCCGATAAGTTGCTTGGGCGCTCTTGAGCCCAAAAGGCATAGATACATAGCGTAAGGCTCCAAAAGGGGTGATAAACGCCGCCTTTCTCCTGGTCCTTAACCGCCATCTTAATCTGTGATAACCGAATACGATCCAAAAAGCTCAAACGCTCACAACCCGCCGTAGCATCAATAATCTGGTCAATGCGGGGGAGGGCGAAAGGAACTGCTGGCCCAGCTTTCTTCAGAACTGGGTAATCCACACACATGCGCCAGGTGCCATTCTTCTTACGGACCAACACCGGATAAGCACGCCACTCTGGATGAAAGACTTCAACAATAAACCCCGCCGCTAAGAGCCTAGCAACCTCCTCTCCAATGGCCTTTGCGCCTTTCCTCATTAAACCGCGAAGAAACTGCTTTACCGGGTCTGTACTTGGGGTCAACATTAAGAGTGTGCTCAATGAAGTTCCCTCGGTACACCTGGCATGTCGAAGGCTTCCATGCAAAATGTCCCGATTCTCACGGATGAACTCGATGAGCGCCGCTTCCTATTTAGGATCCAAGTTGGCAATCGATGGTGAACTGCTTGGACGAATCGCCGCACAAAATCAATAAGCTTAGTCTCACCGCCAACTTAAACTTCAAATCGGATCGTGCTCTGTAGTTGGCTTCTTCAACGGGTCATATCTCACGGATCAACATTGTCTTTATAGTACTTTAACTCTTCGGTGGCACAAACCGACTCTGCATAAGCCGCATCACCTTCCTCGCATTCCAACGCAATCCGCGGCTCCGTGCACCGTTATCGTCCCTTTGTGACCCGGCATCTTCAAATTTGCAAATAAACATAACAAGGCCGTTGCCATAAACTTAGATAAGCCGCCGCCCAACAGGGCGTGGTAAGGGCTTTGATTTTCACCACCTCAAACGCGAACGCTTCCGATCCGAGTCATGCTCATCTCCAAAGGCTACTTCCAGCTATCTTACCGACTGGTATGCCGACTTGCGGGCACCACGCCGTGGAAACACTCTTTAATCGACGGCTCGAGATGCTTATCCGCCAACCCCATACGCCGGAAGGTCTCGTAATACGTCTGAGGATGTTGATGCTGCTCCCTCCATCCATGAGTACTTTGGTAAACTTGTATCCTCCCACCCGAGGTGCCACCACTAGGGCTAGCTGACCCTGGATTGTAAACCCGGGGAGGATGATCCTCTCGCCCATACGATAGGCTGCTCGACCAAAGACAGTGTAATGCGCGCAGCCGTTCAATCGACACCGACCGCCCGCTCAAGTTTTCGGGTCTCGCCTCGTCCAAGCTGGTGGTAAAGACGTGGTAATCGCCCACTGCTCAACTGCTGGATTACTTTGGTAACCCGATCGCCGCTGTTGTTGATGGTAACCCTTTGGTTCTGATTGCTCTGACATTACTCGACGCCTTGCCCGCCGGATTACCGCCAACCCTGGACCGAATTTCTCCGCCAGAATCTCGGCGGACCACTCAACCGCCGCTGGCCCTTGATCATACCGGAAGCGTTAGAATTTTGAACTCCTGCATAATATAACAATCCTTCCAGAGGTGGTTCACGGTGCCTCCTTCGTCCCATGCTTCGGACAAGGTTGATTCAATAGGTAATTCAGTGATCCGGATTATGACCTTGTGCACCGCCTGCTTTATCGGCTTCCCCTTGCGCTACCGACCCTTGTCCTGCGTTGGTGTTGGCTACGAAGCCCATGTTACCGCTTGCCTTACGCTTGTTTCCTCCATTACCCGCCACCTGATCCTGCCGGCCTCGAGTCGCTGCTCGCTTTCCCTTCCCTATTCCGTCATACTCCTCGCACTGGGATCCTTGGTACTATCGTAATCAGCATACTTTACCAAAACGCCCATGAGAGTGCCCATGTCATTGCAAAACGCTTCATGCGGCCCAGCTTCAACTTTAATGGTTTGAACCGCAATTGGCTGCCAAGGTTAAGATCGCGGAATCGTGGTTGATCCGTCCGAAGAATGTAAAACTTCCAAACGCGCGCACCCAATGGGTTGTGGATTCTCCTCCGCCGACACAAGCCGCCAAATCCACCACGTACATGGGCTGTTTACAGGTGTCTTTGAAATTTTGAATGAACCGGTCCGCAATCGGGTCCATGAACTGATCGAAGTTGGTGGCAAGTTCTTCAACCAAGCACGGGCCGTACCTTCCAACATCATGGTAAAATACTTCGCACACGCAGCTTCATCTACCTCCAAAGCATCTCCATGGCCATCTCGTAGCTTTCTATCCACGCTCGAGCCAAATCGGCAAGATAATTGGGCACCTTTGCGTGGCCCTTTGAAGTCCTTGGGCAAGCGTGACATTGCGAAAGCGGGACGAGGCAAAGGCACCCCCAAAGAGCCAGACGCGGACCCCGGTTCAAAGACGGTCGGCCGAACCGCGCGAGTTGAGGATCCTCATGTCGCGGCTGCTAACTCGCCTCCCCACGCGTTCTGGCCCGTCCACCACCACTTGAGCGTCTTCGTGGCCACCACCGAAGTTATCGCCATTTAGGCGGACTGGCCACGCATTGCTTGACACGGCCGGTTCATCTGCTGCCGGGCTATAACTCCGCCTCAAGGGGTGGAGTGGATCCGACCTCGATCGTATGAATATGCTTCCTCGCCGAGCCAGGGCGTCCCGAGGAGCTCTTTGGCCCGGCGTGTTTCTACCGCCGCGGTGAATCGCCTTTCGACGACCGCTTCCAACCGCAAGCTGCTGCCGCCGCAGCCGCAACAAGGTTATCCATCGGGTTGGAGTAGTGACCAGGAGGTGTCTGCACAGTCTGGGGCGCACCGGCATGATGGCGAGGCAGATCTATCACACGGGGCTGAGCCGGCGCGCCCGTCCCAGGTGCTTCCGGCCGGTTCAACACCGGGCGGCGGATTATCGGTTCTCGCCTCGGGTATTGAAGAGGTCTCTCCTCGAAAATCGAAGGCAAGCGGATGCATGCTTTCTTTTCATGACTTCATGTGATGCGCTCGATCCAAAGATGAGCCTATAAGCTCATGCATCCAAAGCGGCCCTGCTCCGCCGCTTATCCTTACGCCCGCCACGGTCATAGATCCGCTTTAGCCGCAGCGATTTGTTCCTTCACCTTTGCGATCTCTGCGTTGTGCGTAGGTCTTGATCCGCCGGATTGGCCTCTCGCCATGAGCACAGCCAATGCGTCGAATAGCTCGAGATAAAACACGAGCCGGTGAGCGCCACAGGGCCTCCTTCCCCGGCTGCCATCACTGCTGAACCGGGCGTAATTCTAGGCGCCTGTGGTCGAAGAGTGAAGCATCGCTTGTGTACCGCCATGAAGATTCCAACCCGTTGGGTAGATCAAAGGGTCCGAATACTCTCACCGTCGGAACAGCTCCCGATCCGCCATCTTGCAGCTGAGTACAGAGACTGGTCTCTACCGGTGACGACTTCGTCACCGAGTAGACAACGGTTTCGCCGCCGGATGCTGATCGCCCTCATAGTCTCCATGGACGACTCCCACGAAGCACGCTTGATAGCCGGTTTAGCCAGTATGGATTCTTTTTTCGCCACGAGCCGTCTCGACGAGGTCGGTGCAGATGTCCGCCCAGCCCTGGCTCGCCCGATCTTGCCGATGAACACGTGTATGCCCCCAAAGGGGACCCGGTACCCAGACTCAATCGAAAGCCGGCCTCGGGGCCCCAAATCTTGCTCGTCGATGTAGAGTTTGCCACATGGCGACTCTTAGTCATCCGCCCACAGCATAGCCTTTCGAAGTCCTTCGAGCTTGCCCTCTAAGATCATCAAACTGTCGCGCTGCGATAGCCCCACGGTGGCGCCTAAACCGTCAGGAATTGTCACGGCAGATGTCCTCATGAAAGGACTTAGTCGTGAGGGCCATCGTGACGGGTTAACCTAGAGGGGTTAAAGCGGACACAAAGACACGGGAGTTATACTAGTTCGCCCCTTCTTGAAGGTAAAAGCCTACGCCTAGTTGTGATGGGATTGATGTGATTTCGGCAACTAGGGAGCAATAGCTTCGCCTAAGCCTCGAATTGTCTCTCTCTAACCCGCCCGGGTCGTCCCCTTATATACACGGGTTGACGCCTCGGCTGGTCTCATGTAGTCCCGATCCGCTCATACAAGTGTCCCGCCCGGTCTCTTCTCTCTTATCTTACAACTCAAGTTACAAGACTAAGGCGGTTTATATGAATGGATCCTAATCCGCCTCTATGCTTTGGGCCTCCTCCGTGGGCCCTGATCATGGATGAGGGTAACCCGGCCCCTTCAGGGCGGTTTACACTTAGTAGTTATATCCCCAACAGGATTGATGGATTATGGATGGGCTTAGGCCCATATAAGACAACAATCCCTGGTTAATATCTAAGGCCCATGCATGTGTACGGCAAGTGGTGGGAAGTGTGGGAAGTTTAGTACCACATCGCTACAAAGAAGAAGAGTGAGACCTCTTTATAAGGGCTGCTCCATCACTTGCTATTGGGAGCTTGGGAATAGGAGCTGTACATGCGCGCTCCTCCTCCTCCTCCACCGCCTGCCTCGCCTCGCCACGCCTCGCCTCGTCACAGCCTTGCTGCACAGGTTCTTGAGGAATGAGCCGAGCCAAGCTTATTTTGTCGCCAGAATGGTTAATTAATTGTTAATTAATTAACGAAGTCGCTACTTTAAGCGCCATCGTCCCGAGACGTTGGACCGTGGGCTGTTCATGACTTCAGTCGTGAGCCTGGCTCAAGCCCATCTACCTGACGGCCTATATAAGAGGGCATTGGCCAGTGGAGTGAAACCTAACTCAGTTCACTCACTCCCTCTCGTACAACCCTAGCCGTCATCTACTGTTCCTCTCACTATGCTGCCTCCAGTGATCCCATCCCGACGACCGCGTGCACGGTTGGTCGGGAGAGCAGGTGCCTCCGGAACCCCGCTGCTCGTGATCCCGCCCCGGGAGAACGTCAATAAGGTTTTTGGGGAGCGTCTCGATGCGATCGCTCCCGATCCGCCCCCGTCTTCGTCTTTCTGCTTCCACTACTTCCTCTACATCGACTCCATGGTCGACGCATTTAAGTCGCCAAGAAGAAGGCCTTGGCTGATGCCGAGGTCATTGCTACCGCCGCCATTGGCCTAGCCAACCAAGGGTATGGCTCGTTCATCCCCTGTTTGCTTGTTCATGTGCTAGCCATATATATGCTGTTCATAGATGGTTCGGTTCTATGTACTGTACGTGCTCACATGCTTAGGTATCGGTATGAGATGCATACCGTATTTGCCATGTTTACTATCTACTCGTGGATTAGATTAATCGAGAAAGTGCTAATATTTCCAACACTATCAACCATCGCTACGCCAAAACCAACTAAACTAACGAAGGCCTTCGGAGGAGGGCAACACCGACATGTGTATCGTGTCACCGACTACATCCAAAGAGTCGACATGAGTAACACTTGGCCTTGTCTCCGTGGACCTTAGGGCCACGACACTTTCACCTGTGTTTGACGGTGCCACACCAAGGCGACGAGAGAGCTTCCCACTAGAACCTAGACCAAGACGCCCAAGCTACCAAAGGGGAACAAGAGAAGCGCACTCCACAAGCACAGTGTAACCGACCACAAGAACACCATTGCCGGCAAATGACAAGACAAAAGTCAGTTGAGAGTTGTTGGTCGGGGTCAAGAACCATGGAGAAGGCCGCAGAAGGGGACAACTCGATGCGGAGCATCCCAAGGTCATCCCCATGTACCTACCTACGCCTCCCACCCAGAGACCACTTGGACTAATGACAAGAGCTTGAGCAAAGGCTACTCGAAGATAAAGGTGAACTTGCTCCTCTCTGAACTGCCACTTACTACATGTGAGACATGGCCACTACCTCAAGCGGAAACACTATGCATGATCAGGTACTTGGAGTAAGGCCATGGAGCAGCTACACCCAATGGACAAGACGGCGAGGACACCAAGTACAAGGAGCGAGAAGAAGAGCAGCCTGAAAGTCCCACTACCTATTGATGATAGTTTTCCTGATGAGCAGTTAGCTGCAATAAATGTTGCTCATAATACTCCTTGGTATGCTGACTATGCTAATTAAATTGTTGCTAAATATTTACCACCTAACTTTACTTACCAACAAAAAAAATTCTTCTATGATTTAAGACACTACTTTTGGGATGACCCACATCTTTACAAAGAAGGGGTAGATGGTATTATTAGATGTTGTGTACCTGAGCATGAACAGGGACAAATCCTACGGAAATGTCACTCCAAAGCTTACGGAGGGCATCATGCGGGAGATAGAAATGCTCACAAGGTATTGCAATCTGGATTTTATTGGCCTACTCTCTTCAAGGATGCCCGTAAGTTCGTCTTATCTTGTGACGAATGTCAAAGAATAGGTAATATCGGTAAGCATCAAGAAATGCCTATGAATTATTCACTTGTTGTTAAACCATTTGATGTTTGGGGATTTGATTACATGGTATCTTTTCCTTCCTCTAATGGGTATACACATATTTTGGTTGCTGTTGATTATGTTACTAAATGGGTAGAAGCTATTCCAACCAGTAGTGCTGATCACAACACCTCTATTAAAATGCGTAAGGAATTTATTTTCCCAAGGTTTGGAGTCCCTAGATATTTTAATGACTGATAGTGGTTCACACTTTATTCATGGTGCTTTCTGTAAAATGCTTGACAAGTATGGTGTTAACCATAGAATTGCATCACCCTATCATCCTCGGTCTAGTGGTCAAGTTGAACCTAGCAATAGAGAAATAAAATTAATTTTACAAAAGACTGTCAATAGGTCCGGAAGAATTGGTCTAAGAAATTAGATGATGCACTTTGGGCTTATAAACAACATATAAAAAATCCTACGGGTATGTCTCCTTATAAAATGGTTTATGGAAAAGCTTGTCATTTGCCTCTTGAGTTAGAACATAAAGCATATTGGGCAATCAAAGAACTCAATTATGATTTCAAACTTGCCCGGTGAAAAGAGGTTATTTGATATTAGCTCATTAGATGAATGGAGAACCCAAGCTTATGAAAATGCAAAATTATTCAAAGAAAAAGTTAAACGATGGCATGACAAGAGAATCCAAAAGCGTGAGTTTGAAGTCGGAGAATATTCTTTGTACAACTCTCGCTTCAGATTCTTTGTAGAAAACTCCTCTCAAAATGGGAAGGCCCATATGTTATCGAGGAGGTTTATCGGTCGAGCCATCAAAATAAATAATGTCAAGGTACTAACCCGAAGGTTGTCAATGGGCAACGAATAAAACATTATATCTCGTGCACGCCCATCAATGTTGAAAGTAATATTATCCAAACTTTGACACCGGAAGAACACATAAAAGAGTCCTTCCGAACACCTCGAATCGTGAAAATAAGGAGGTACGTGATACGGTAAGTAAACGGACTCCGAAAAATCTGCAAAAATATTTTTTGTTAGTTTTGGAGTATTTAGAAAAATAGGAAAATAAGAAACTTCCAGGAAGCGTACCCTGATGGGCACAAGACACCAGGGCGCGCTGCCCAGGTGGGTTGTGCCCACCCGGGACACCTTCCGGACTCCGTTTTTCTACAGTTTGCTTGTTCCCCAAGATAAAAAATCCTTATATACTCCCCGAACCTGTTGACCACCGTATCACGCGAAGAAATCCTCTGTTCTCTTTTCTAGCTGTTTTCGGTCAGATCTATCAAGCCAGGCATCATGTCTTCCTCCTCCTCCAACAAAATGGAAGAAGATGCTTGGTTGATGAAGATCGAGCTGAAGAGGGAGGATCCCACGTACGCCGTCAAGAGAGACAAGGGCAAGGAGGCTACTGTAGATCCACCCTCGATGGCAGAACAAGCACTGCCGGCCGAGGAGGAGGAAGAAGATATCCTTAAGCTTTACCTTGCTCATCTTACCCCTACTGAGATTGAAGCCTTTCACATCATTGAAACAGTTTGCGTGCAAAATAAATATCTCACTCGCGAAAATATTCTGCATCAAGAGCATATCATCCATCTCCGGAGCGTCATCCGTCGATTGGAGAATCTCTTGATCCTTAAGGACAAGATATCTTCATCACCACCACCATCTTCTTCACCACCAAAGGAAAACTGAGTATCGGGTATGGGCACTCCTCTTAGCTTTCGCCAAGCTTGGGGGAGGTGCCCCGGTATCGTATCATCCCCACTATCCTTTTACATGTACTTATTTTAGTTTGATCTTTTGCTTTAGATGAATAAAAGTTTAGTTCGATCCTTTCTTCTTTGACAGTTTGCTTAGTGATCTATCCTTGTAATCGTGTGCAAGATATATAATAAAGTTTAGTTTGAGTTTTTGCTTTCTTTACTTTCTTGTTGTAATCAAAAGAAAGGAAATAAACAAAAGGAAAGGAAATAAACAAAAGAAAGGAAATAAATCAAGAAGATCATATACTAATCTTATGGTAGGTGATGACACCACATAGGGAAAAGTATAAGTAGAGAATTTTATTAGAGATTGACAAACATAGCATTAATTAGTGAATGATGCAACTCATGAAAGAATTAATAAGGCAAGAGAAGATTCACATATAAATATACTATCCTAGAAATCTTTTGTGATTGTGAGCCCCCATCAAAATATTATATGCCAAAATTGTTGACGTTGGACAAGGAAGACAACTTAATAATTTATGTTTGTTCATATTCACATAGAAGTCATATTGTCATAAATCCTTTAACATGTGGTGCTTGCCCCTATCTTTGCTAGCCAAAAATTCCGCACTAAGTAGAGATACTACTTGTGCATCCAAAAACCCTTAAACCCAAATCTTATTTTCAAGTGTTCACCATACCTACCTAGGATTGAGCAAGATCCCTCAAGTAAGTTGCCATCAGTGCAAAAAGGCAATAAGAATTGCTTCTAAATATGTGAGATCATTTAGTGTAAGGGAAAATAGAGCGTTGCACAAACTTGTGATGGTGAAGAATAAAAGCGACAGACTGCATAATAAAGGTCGCTATCACAAGGGGCAATGCAATGTGACATTCGTTTGCACCAAGGGGTTGAGCATAAAAACAAATAAGCGCATGGCAACATCTCCTTCCCTCTGCAAAGGGCCTATCTTTTACTTTTATGTATTTACTTTTATGCAAAGAGTCAAAGTTTTCTCTCTATTCCTTTTTATTTTCTCCTTTGGCAAGCATCATGTGGTGAGGAAAGATCTAGGCACATATTTCCAGTTGAATATGGGTAACTTGAGTTATTATTGTTGACATCACCCTTGAGGTGAATACGTTGGGAGGCGAAACTATAAGCCCCTATCTTCTTATGTGTCCGGTTGAAACGTTTTGCTCATGTGTATGCGGTGAGTGTTAGCAATCATAGAAGACTATATGATGGTTGAGTATGTGGGCTTGCCTAAAGGCTCCGATACGTGACCCTTCCTGAAAAAATGATGAATTGCAGTTGCAAAGTTGACTGAGAACATAGTTTGTTGGTTTCCAATAGAGTTTTTGCTTTATACTTAGATTGTGTGATGAACTGTTAATTATTCATGAGAAGTATATGATAAAAGTTCTATGATGAAAGCCTTATGTTTAATTTTGTTGCTGTTATAATAATGAACATGATGCTTCTATGTCCGTAATTTGTTTTTATCGACATCTCTCTCTCTAAGCATGTGGACATGTTTTTCGATTTCGGTTTTCGCTTGAGGACAAGCGAGGTCTAAGCTTGGGGGAGTTGATACGTCCATTTTGCATCATGTTTTCCTACTGTTATTACTGATGTTTTTATCCATAATAATGCCTTTTGCAGTAATTCTAATGCCTTTTCTCTCATAATATGCAAGGTATACACAAAGAGGGAGAATTCCGGCAACTGGAAATCTGGACCTGGAAAAGCTACGCCAGGCCACCTATTCCGCACAACCCCAAACAAGTTGAAACTTCACGGAGATTTTTTATCAAATATATGATGAATATTGGAGCAAATAACTACCAGAGGGGGCCCGCCAGGTGGGCACAACCCACCTGGGCGCGCCAGGGAGCCCAGGCGCGCCCTCGTGGGTTGTGCTCACCCAGGCCCACCTCCGGTGCCCATCTTCTGGTATATAAGTCATTTTGACCTAGAAAAATAAGGGAGGACTTCGGGATCGGAGCGCCGCCGTCTTGAGGCGGAACTTGGGCAGGAGCACTTTGCCCTCTGGCAGAAAGTGATTCCGTCGGGGAACTTCCTCCCGGGAGAGGGAAATCAACGTCATCAACATCACCAACAACTCTCACATCTAGGGGAGGGCTATATCAATCAACATCTTCAACACCACAATCTCATCTCAAACCCTCGTACATCTCTTGGGTTCAATCTTGTTAACTGAACTACAGAGTGGTGCTTGTGGGTGACTAGTAGTGTTGATTACATCTTGTAGTTGATTACTATATGGTTTATTTGGTGGAAGATTATATGTTCAGATCCAATATGCTATTTAATACCCTCTGATCTTGGAGCATGATTATCATTTGTGAGTAGTTACTTTTGTTCTTGAGGTCATGGGAGAAGTCATGTTGCAAGTAATCATGTGAACTTGATATGTGTTTGATATTTTGATAGTATGTATGTTGTGATTCCCTTAGTGGTGTCATGTGAACGCCGACTACATGACACTTCACCATATTTGGGCCTAAGGGAATGCATTGTGGAGTAGCAATTAGATGATGGGTTGCGAGAGTGATGTAAGCTTAAACCCTAGTTTACGCGCTATTCCGTAAAGGACCGATTGGATCCAAAAGTTTAATGCTATGGTTAGAATTTATTCTTAATACTTTTCTCGTGAGTTGCGGATGCTTGCGGAGGGTTAATCATAAGTAGGAGGTTTGTTCAAGTAAGAATAGCACCTAAGCACCGGTCCACCCACATATCAAATTATCAAAGTAGCGAACACAAATTGAACTAACATGGTGAAAGTGACTAGATGAAATTCCCATGTACCCTCAAGAACGCTTTGCTTATCATAAGAGACCGTTTTGGCCTGTCCTGTTGGGGAATGCAGTATTTCAAAAAATTTACCTACGATCACGCAAGATCTATCTAGGAGATGCATAGCAACGAGAGGGGAGAGTGTGTCCACGCACTCGTAGAATCAAAGCCGGAAGCGTTTAGTAACGCGGTTGATATAGTCAAACGTCTTCGCGATCCAACCGATCCGAGTACCAAACGTACGGCACCTCTGCGTTCAGCACACGTTCAACTCGATGACGTCCCTCCAACTCTTGATCCAGTTGAGGCCGAGGGAGAGTTCCGTCAGCACGACGGCGTGGCAACGGTGATGATGAAGTTACCGGCGCAGGGCTTCGCCTAAGCACTACGACGATATGACCGAGGTGTGTAACTGTGGAGGGGGGCACTGCACACGGCTAAGACAATTGATCTTGTGTGTTCTAGGGTGCCCCCTGCCCCCATATATAAAGGAGGGGAGGGGGAGGCCGGCCGGCCCCTGTAGGGCGCACCAGGAGAGAGGAGTCCTACTAGGACTCCAAGTCCTAGTAGGATTCCACCGGAGGAAGGGGGAAGAAGGAAGGAGAGGGAGAAGGAAAGGGGCGCCATTTCCCTAGTCCAATTCGACCCAACACTACAAAAAAGACACATCCGTGACATTTTGGGCCAATCTAAAATCTTTTCTCGTCATACTTATGGCACTTCTATGGACGATAATTGTGACAAAACCCAGTATCATCATAGATGTGACGGGTCCTACTTCTATGACAAAAATCATGACACAAAATGGGCTTTTCGTCACTGGCGGGCGGAGACGCAGCTGCATGACATTCTTTGGGCCATCCATGACGGAAAAACCGTGGTAGAAGCGAGGGCGCTGAAAATATCGGGAGTCCCCTTACGGTGGGTGGTCGGGTCGAAGCGATGCGCGTTTCTCTTATGCACGTCTGCTGCGTGTGCGAGGCGTTGGGCTCTAACTGAACCCGGCGATTACCGAGGCTACGTTCATCGAACCCAAGCGATCGATCAATGGTCATTAACTAAACCCGATCGAGTGATTCCTTCGCCATCGCTGCTAATCAAGCTGATCAATGCTGCCTCTGGATGAACAAAGTGAACGTTGGGGGGTGTTTGGATGAACAGCCTCCTGGGGGTGGATGAACAGACCCGTGGCGTTGCCTCTGGATGAACAAGAAGCATTCTTTGGGGGTTCGGATGAACAGCTTCGGTGGGGTGGATGAACAGACCCCGATCGTTCGAGCCGGTTGGGGCTGGATGAACAAGACCCGTGGAGGGCGGGATGAACAGGACCACCCCGTGGAGGGCAGGATGAACAGAGACGATGGAGGGTCTGGATGAATGTGAGCCCATGGAGGGGTGGTTGAACAGGAGTCCGTGGAGAGCGCTGGTTGAACAGTAGCCGGTGGAGTAGCGCGCGGTGGAGGCTTGATGAACAGGAGCCCATGGATGAACAGTCGCAGGTGGAGGCTGGAGGAGGTCGACGGTGGATGAACAAGAGTCTGTGGAGGCCGGAGGGGGTCGACGGTGGAGATGAACAAGTATCCCGTGGAGTCCCGCTTTTGCGGTACGCCACACCTCCCGATGAACAGGAGCCCGTTCCGACCGTGGCGCTCCAACACAAGTCGGTTTCCTCCGTTTGCGGTATGCCACACCCTCCCGATCAACTGGACCCCGTTTCGGCCGTGAGGAGGTCCGTTTCCTCCGCTTTTTCTACATGAGACCCCTCCGGCGAATGAACAGGATCCCATTGTGAACATGGCCGTCGAACACAAGGCCGTTTCCTCCGTTCTTCGATGCACGCCAGCCTCGCTTCCATCGGCTGTTCCGCCCAAGCCCTCCCGATGAACACGACGACGCATTCTCGTTTCGACCCAGCCCGGTTGGCTCCCCATGAACACGGCAGCGACTGTTTCGCTTTCGCTCGACCCAGCCATGTAAACGAGCCCGGCCGTACGTGATGCGCCGGTAGGCGTTGAGACCCTGCCCGTATGTACATACGCGTGACCGTATTTTCTTTCTTGCATCGCGGCGTTGTATGCATTACATGTACATGCTACGTCGCGCCTCTACTACGACACGTCGCGGCGCCTCTACATCGACCGGTAATACGCATTAATGCGTTCGCGACCAGAATGACAACGCCGACGCTTGACCCGAGTGGGTCTCGACCGCCGTGCACTTCCTTGCTGCGAAGATGTAGCTGGTGGGTCCCAGCAGTCAAGTGGGCGAATCATTTTTTTTTGCCCGGACGCACTTCCTTGCATGCGAAGGTAGCTGGTGGGTCCCAGCAGTCAGGGGGAAACGTTTTTTTTTCACGAAATACGGTGGCCCGTCCGATGGGTCCCTGTTGTCAGGTGGAGGAATAATTAGTTTGCGTGTAATAGGGAGACACTTCCTTGCTGCGGCCGTGGACCCAGCCATCAGCCTCTCCACGTATAGTACTCTTCCGATGGAAGTCGTTCCTTGACCACGTTGACCACGCCACGCCGAGAGCACCAGGGCGGTGGACGACGGCGAGGCCTAGCAAGGGGACGACGCGGAGCCAAGGAAGAAGCGGAAGTGGAAGCCCGCGCGAGAGGAGTAACGAGGGTTCACCGTTCGGCCGGTGTGTGAGGTCGCCGCCGCAGGGCCCTCGCCAGTGGTGCGAATAGTAGGGGCGGTGAGGCCTCCGCGGCAAGACAACCGACCACGGGAGGCAGGAGCATGCGCCACGACCAAGGCCGCTTTGGGCGGCTAAAGCAACAAGACCAGAGGTTGAAGAAGCACTACGGCCGCTGGATGGACATTGTCACGGTCACCGAGCTAGAATCGTTCATATTGACTAAGTTGACAAAGCACTCCGTCCCCATCAACTTAGTAGGCCCACAAGTCAGCCTCCCACCAAGGTGGGTCCCAACTAGCAGGGGGAGTATTCATTTGTTTGTGCGTAATAAGGAGGCACTTCCTTGCGTGCGAAGATATAGCTGGTGGGTCCGACCATCGATTAGGTGGGAATGTTTTTTCAAGCAAAATACGTAGGCCCTTCCGGTAGGTCCCAAATTGTCGTGTGGAGGAATCATTATTTTTACGTGTAATAAGGAGGCATTTCCTTGCGTGCGGCCGTGGACCCAGTGTCGGTGCTACCTCTTGAGCATCAAGCGTTGGATTTCCTTGAAGAGGAAAGGATGATGCAAAGAAAGTAGCGTAAGTATTTCCCTCAGCTTTTGAGAACCAAGGTATCGCCCAAAGAGGAGGCTATGCGCGAGTCCCTCGTACCTACACAAAGCAAATAACTCCTCGCAACCAACGCGAATAGGGGTTGTCAATCCCTTCACAGTCACTTACGAGAGTGAGATCTGATAGATAATATTTTTGGTATTTTCGATATAAAGATGCAAAGTAAAATAAAAAGCAAAGGCAATAATAAAGTGATGGAAGATTAATATGATGGAGATAGACCCCGGGGCCATAGATTTCACTAGTGGCTCATAAGTATTTTACGGTGGGTGAACGACCATCGCTGAGCAATTGATGAATTGAGCATAGTTATGAGAATATCTAGGTATGATCATGTATATAGGCATCACGTCCGAGACAAGTAGACCGACTCCTGCCTCATCTACTACTATTACTCCACTCATCGACCGCTATCCAAAGATGCATCTAGAGTATTAAGTTCAAGAAAACAGAGTAACGCTTTAAGCAAGATAACATGATGTAGAGGGATAAATTCATGCAATATGATAAAAACCCATCTTATTATCCTCGATGGCAACAATACAATACGCGTGCCTTGCTGCCCCTACTATCACTTTGGGAAAGGACACCGCAAGATTGAACCCAAAGCTAAGCACTTCTCGCATTGCAAGAAAAACCAATCTAGTAGGCCAAACCAAACCGATAATTCAAGAGACTAGCAAAGATAACCAATCATACATAAAAGAATTCGTAAAAGATTCAAAATGTTCATAGATAATCTTGATCATAAACCCACAATTCATCGATCTCAACAAACACACCACAAAAAGAAGATTACATCGAATAGATCTCCACGAGAGAGGGGAGAACATTGTATTGAGATCCAAAAGAGAGAAGAAGCCATCTAGCTACTAACCATGGACCCAAGGTCAAGTAAACTACTCACACTTCATCGGAGAGGCTATGGTGATGATGTAGAAGCCCTCCGTGGTGGATTCCTTCCCATGCCGGAGCTCGAGCAGCCCCAAGATGGGATCTCGTGGAGTAGAAAGTTGCGGCGGTGGAATTAGGTTTTGGCTCAGATTCCGATCGTTTGGGGCACGTGAGGTATATATAGGAGGAAGAAGTATCGTCGGTGGAGCAAGGTGGGGCCCACGAGGGTGGAGGGCGCCTCACCCTCGTGCCCACCTCAAAGCTTCCTTGACTTAGGGTCCAAGTCTCACGGATCACGTTCGTGAGAAAATCACGTTCCCGAAGGTTTCATTCCGTTTGGACTCCGTTTGATATTCCGTTTCGCAAAACTACAAATAGGCAAAAACAGCAATTACGGGCTGGGCCTTCGGTTAATAGGTTAGTCCCAAAAATAATATAAAAATGGAAAATAAAGCCCAATAATGTCCAAAACAGTAGATAATATAGCATGGAGCAATCAAAAATTATAGATACGTTGGAGACGTATTAGTCAGCCTCTCCATGCACAGTCTACTTCGATGGTGTCATTCGTTGACCACGTTGACCACTCCGCCACGAGCGCATCCAAGGTGGTGGATTATACGAGGCCCTGGACAACAACGAGCCGGGAGATGGGAAGACGCGGGAGTAGAGTGCATAAGCGGAGAGGTGTCACGAGGGTTAATCGTTCTCAAAAGTGTGGTTTGGCGATCGGTGGAGAAGAACGAGGAGGTGTGGAGGGTGGAGGGATGGCCTGGCCAACGGTGGAGAAGCGCTTCACAAATGAGCGTGCTAAGCAGAGCTGCTAGCAGCAGGAGGCGGAGCAGTGGTCGGCATACTGGAGGAAGAAGACGAGAGATTGAAGATGGATGCGGTCGTTGGATGTAAATCCAACGGCTAACGATGTCGTAATCATTTGTTGACTAAGTTGACAACGACTTGCATTGGCTTCGCCTATTGGCCCACATTTCAGCCTCCAAAAATGTGGCACGTATTCAACACATTGTTTTTCGTAATTTACAGATCTTCTTTTTATGGGTAGAATTTACGATCCATTTGATCTTTCTTTTGCATTACAGTCCATTAGCTGGGCTGGGTGAACAAATAATGTAGCGTCCATGCGACCCATTTATGTTTTTCCTAAAAAATTACAGGCCATTTGCACTTTCTCAAAATACACGATTTTGCTGGGCTGATTCTAATTATAATGTTGGCGTATGCATCAATGTTATCAAAAAATAAACAGGGATGAGCATTTTGTTATATATATATATATATATATATATATATATATATATATATATATATATATATATATATATATATATAATAAATGATTTATTATTACATTGGTCCTTAAATCTTACCAAGCTTTTGTACACAACCACCAGGATTTTCGTTGCCAAAAAAATTCCAGGATTTTATTGTTAAGAATTTTTTTTATAAGTTAACAAGATGTGGGATATTGTTTTCTTACATATGTAAGTATCTGTTAAATATATGATGACAATAATAATAATATATAATAACATATAAAATAATTTAAATGTATATAATATAGTTAGAAGGGAAACATAAGTTGGACCAGGCGTTCCTATTCTTATATAGAAAAATAGAGTAGACCTCTGCGTTTTCTTCAAAAAAAATACATAAATAGGGCTGCCGATGTTTTAGGAAAAATAAAACCTCGTATGGGAGGTCCATGGGCTGGTCGATACATGACGGCCCTCAAGAAAATACAAACAACCTTATGGACCTCCCATCCGAGGTCGTGGGTTGCGCATGTTAAAAACGAAAGCCTAGACGGGGCAGCTGTTCCGCCCAGGTTCGATTCCACCTGTGCAGAGAAAATATCTCCAAATTTTTTACCTCTGCCTTTATTGACATGTGGGTCCCAATTTTCATCTACGCACACCACGTCCTACACTTGTCAAAACTTCGTCCCTCGTTTTCTCTGTTTTTCGCACACTCAACATTGTGAGGGCATTTTGAAAATAGCATATCTTTTTGACTGTGCATCATATGAAGATGTGATATGCATGAATGTTGATCAGCATGATGTTAATCGTCGGGTAGTTCCAGTTTCGACCATGAATAAAACTTCCAGCATGATGTTAACACTGTTTGAAAAGGCCGTGTTAATATAAATGCTCTGCCTCTGAAAGTTGCAGTTTCTTATCTGAAATTGAACTTCGAGTTTCTTATCTGAAACTGAAACTGAAACTTGCAGTTTCTTCTCTGAGAATCACATTGTCTGCACTTTTATACTCCTATGAAACTACATTTTTTAAGTGCTAAAAATAGATCTCTAGAATTCATAAAATACTTCATATGCTCAATAATGCAAATCTGAAATTCAAAAGACATTCATATCTGAAAGTACTCTCAAAATACACAACACAAAACACAATTCACAACCTGCAAATACTAACAACCCTAAGCTCCTCCCCGACAATTCACAACCTGCCCGACTATTGGTCCGGGGGCAAATCCCTCCTATTCCTCGGCGGCAGTACCGCCCGTGAGACGATGTGAACGGGCGAGGAGAAGATGGCGGGAAGCGTGCCGGGCCAACTGCTTTTCTCCTCTTGCAGCTTGGGTTCGGTCGACGAAGACTCCACCATTTCGCTCGCACGCCACCCTCACAAACGACACCTGTAGATGCTCGATCCTTCAACCTCGTGGATGCTCCATCCGGGATCGATACTTCCACCACCGCTCCCTCACGATCGGATTCGGTGAATCTGTTGCTCCATGGCCCGGAGGATCAGCTCTATGTACTCCCATGCGACTCTCCGGGAGTATCGCCGCTTTTCGCTCACAGGTGATATTTGGCCATGGATGTCGCCCGTCGCCGCTAGTTGGTCCTTGTTGTCAAACCAAGGCTATATCTCCAACATCCTAGCTAGTTTCACAGGGTCGCCGTCTGCGATCCTCACGTGTCGGTTGTACTCCTCCATCGATCTACTTCTCCACAACACCTTCACTACTTTGTGGTGGTTTTGAATGGAAGAGGAGAGGAGCAGCGCTGGTTTTGGTTTAGAACGGAGAGGAGCGACGCTGGTTTTGGATTGGAACATGAGAGGAGGCGGTAGTTTTGAAATGGAAGAGGAGAGGAGCGGCTGGATTTAGATTGGAGCAGGAGAGGAGCGGTGGTTTAAGAGGAGAAGAGCGGAAGAGCGGCGCTGGTCTTGGAAGTATTTTTTTGTTTTATGCATTTTGGGTCAAAGTTTGACCACGTCATCGTATTTGACAAGCAAAATGTGAATGCATGTCACCAAAAATTGTATCGCTTTGGTTCAGATTCTGAATGTACTTTCAAATTATATTATTTTTGCAACGTATAACATATATTTTATTTATAAAAATCATGGTCAATTATGACCCGTAATAAAAGGGAGACTAGTTAATGTGGGGTCGCTTTCTTAATTGAAGGGTAAATTGATTTTGATCCAAATCCTAACCGACCCTCTCTTCCAATCCTAAATCGCTGCCAGACGCTCCTCTCCCTCTTCTCCATTGCAAAACCACCTCCTCTCCTTTCCATCATCTCCATTTCAAAACCACCGCCTCGCCTCCCTCTTCTCCATTGCAAAACCACCTCCTCTCTCCTCGGACGAGGATCCCCTGACGTAGCCCATCCTGCCATTGAGACACTGACACATGGGTCCCACCAAGCGCGGGGCCCACCTGTCAGCGATCGAAAGGCAGGGACCCGCTCCTCTCCATCATCTCCATTCCAAAACCACCGTCTCGCCTCTCCCTCTTCTCTATTGCAAGACCACCGGCTCTCCTCCCATCTTCCAAAGCTAGCACCGGACCACTCAGAAGGACATCTATGGAGGGGATGCAGCAGCGAATCTGGCAGATCGCCGGCGGCGAATCTGGCAGATCGCCGGCGGCGACCAGGCAAAGTTAGCCAGGTTGAAGGAGATCCTTGGTTTGACAATGAGTGGGAGATTTCGAGGACGGTGAGGGCCATGTGGCAATGTATGCGAAAGAGCGAGACGACGACGATGAGGGCGGCGATGTACTCCTCGGCGGCAGTCACGCCGCAGTCCTTCGAGTTCATCGAGTATCTCCTCTGGGCGATGGAGCAGACAGATTCGCCCGAGGCGAAAGTCAGGCGGAGGTGGTGGGCGTACAGGTCGAAGGTCGAGCACCCAGAGGATAACGAATCGATTGAGTACGGTGTGCCGTTCATGAGGGTGCAGAGCTAGCCGGAGCCACAGGAGTATTCGTTCTCCCACCGCAAGAGGAGGCCGGATGGCGCGACGTCGCTTCCCCGCCGTTCTCCATGGTTCCCTTAACGCTCGAATCGTTTCAACAGCGTCGCTAGGGTTTAAGGTAAGCTTCGCACTAACCTAATCTGCCATCTGCTCATGCTTACAATCAGTGTGACAACTAATAAAAAACATGCTTACAATCAGTCTCCGAGTACTACGCCAATCACCCTAAAATAGCTCTGGACCTTTGGGTCAAAGTTGTGACACTGTGTACAAATAAAGAAAAATAGATTGGTGCTTCTTTCATAAAATAGTACACCCCTAGAAAACTGCCAATATAAGCTACTAATATTTTTTTAAGTCTAAGCTACTAGTATTTGGTTAGAGGATTTGCTGCCGAGAAAGATCCATCCACAGTGAGCGCCACCTATCCCACTGATGGTGGTGGATGCCAATGCTTAGATGGAGCAGGGTTGGTGTCGGTAATTTTTACTTGGCACATAGCACTCTGCATATATGCCGGTTCCATCCGTACATTTGTGCAGTTCCACCAAAATGCAGCTGAATAACCCAGTTTGCACAGATAATGAAAAGGCGTGATTACATTATAGTGGCACTAGTTGATGAAACATACACTAATAAATGTAAGAAAATATTACATCATCTTTGAAATCGACCCAAGTCTCCCGATACACCTTCTGCGTTGATGAACATCGATTGTACAAAGATAGTACAAGGAGGGGCCTTGAGACATTCAAATCTCTATTTTTGTGCAGATCAACTAAAATTAAGCACCCCTGGGTTTATGGAAACGCTTAAACATTAACAATGGGACTAGTTGATGAAACATACCTTAATAAAAAGAAGCACTTTCTTTATCTACATTGGAAATGAAATGATAGAGAGGACACTCGCTCTATTTTAACTATATTATTACTTCATTTTATCAGTGACACTAGGGTCGAGCAGCTGGCAAACGAGGTGTACCGTCTGTCATGAGGATGAAGGCCGGGTGCTTAGGCGGGATCTTGAAGTTGGCTCTTTCAGTCCCTATCTTCCCCTGATGTTTACGTGGTAGCATTTGGGTTGTAATCCAAACTTGGTCGAGCTGGTCTTTGCGTCCCCTACTGCCTAGTGTTGGGGAGCGTGGCAGAAATTCAAAATTTTCTCACGAAGTCACCAAGATCTATCTATGGAGAAACTAGCAATGAGAGAGAGGGAGTGCATCTACATACCCTTGTAGATCGCTAAGCGGAAGCGTTCAAGAGAACGAGGTTGAAGGAGTCAGACTCATCGTGATCCAAATCACCGGAGATCCTAGTGCCGAACGGACGACACCTCCGCGTTCAACACACGTACAGCCCGGGGACGTCTCCTCCTTCTTGATCCAGCAAGGGGAGAGGAGAAGTTGGGGGAGAGCTCCAGCAGCACGACGGCTTGGTGGTGGAGCTTGCAGTTCTCCGGCAGGGCTTCGCCAAGCACTACTATGGAGGAGGAGGTGTTGGGGAGGGAGAGGGCTGCGCCAGGGGCAAGGTTGAAGCTCCCATGCGCCTCCCACTATATATAGGGGTGGAGGGGCTGGTTTCTTGCCCTCCAAGTCCATTGGGGCGTTGGCAAAGGTGGGAGGAAAGAAATCCCATCATTTCCTTCCCCACCGATTGTTATCCCCCCTTTTTAGGGATCTTGATCTTATCCCTTCGAGATATGATCTTATTCCTTCTAAGGGGGGATATTGGTGCGCCTTGACCAAGGGTGTGGGGCCTTGCCCCCACTACCCACGTTCATGTGGGTCCCCCCATGCTGGTGGGCCCCACTCCGGAACCTTCTAGATCCTTCCGTTACAATACCGAAAAAATCCCGAACATTTTCCGATGGCCAAAATAGGACTTCCCATATATAATCTTTACCTCCGGACCATTCCGGAACTCCTCATGACGTCCGGGATCTCATCCGGACTCGAACAACATTCGATAACTGCACACCAATTCCCATAACAACTCTAGCGTCCACCGAACCTTAAGTGTATAGACCCTACGGGTTCGGGAACCATCTTGAACATGACCGAGACACCTCTCCGCCAATAACCAATAGCGGATCTGGATACCCATATTGGCTCCCACATGTTCCACGATGATCTCATCGGATGAACCACGATGTCGGGATTCGATCAATCCCGTATTCAATTCCCTTTGTCTAGCGGTATTGTACTTGCCCGAGATTCGATCGTCGGTATCCCGATACCTTGTTCAATCTCGCACCGCAAGTCTCTTTACTCGTTCCGTAACACATCATCCCGTGATCAACCCCTTGGTCACATTGTGCACATTATAATGATGTCCTACCGAGTGGGCCCAGAGATACCTCTCCGTCAACCGGAGTGACAAATCCCAGTCTCGATTCGTGCCAACCCAATGACACTTTTCGGAGATACCGTAATGCACCTTTATAGCCACCCGATTCGTTGTGACGCTTTGGTACACCCAAAGCATTCCCTACGGTATCCGTGGAGTTGCACAATCTCATGGTCTAAGGAAATGATACTTGACATCGTAAAAGCTTTAGCATACGAACCACGATCTTTGTGCTAGGCTTAGGATTGGGTCTTGTCCATCACATCATTCTCCTAATGATGTGATCCCGTTATCAATGACATCCAATGTCCATGGTCGTGAACCGTAACCATCTATTGATTAACGAGCTAGTCAACTAGAGGCTTACTAGGGACATGGTGTTGTCTATGTACCCACACATGTATCTGAGTTTCCTTTCAATACAATTATAGCATGGATAATAAACGATTATCATGAACAAGGAAATATACTAATAACTAATTTATTATTTCCTCTAGGGCATATTTCCAACAGTCTCCCACTTGCACTAGAGTCAATAATCTAGTTCACATCGCCATGTGATTAACACTCACAGGTCACATCGCCATGTGACTAACATCCAAAGAGTTTACTAGTGTCACTAAACTAGTTCAAATCATCATGTGATTAAGACTCAATGAGTTACGGGGTTTGATCATGTTTTGCTTGTGAGAGAGGTTTTAGTCAACGGGTCCGCAACATTCGGATCCGTATGTATTTTGCAAATCTCTATGTCATATTGTAAATGCTGCTTCCACGCTCCACTTGGAGCTCTTCCAAATGGTTGCTCCACTATACGTATCCGGTTTGCTACTCAGAGTCACTCGGGTCGGTGTTAAAGCTTGCATCGACGTAACCCGTTACGCCGAACTCTTTATCACCTCCATAATCGAGAAACATGTCCTTATTTACTCCAAGGACAACTTTGGTCATTGTCCAATGATCCATTCCTGGATCATTCTTGTACCTATTTGACTGACTCATGGCAAGGCACACTTCCGTGCGGTACACAAAGATAGCATACTATAGAGCCTACGCTGAAACATAGGGGAACGCACTTCGCCCTTTCTCTCTCTTCTTCGCCCGTGGGTCGAGCTTTTAAGTCTTAACTTCATACCTTACAACTCGTGCAAGAACTCCTTCTTTGGTGATCCATCTTGAACACCTGCAAGATCATGTCAAGGTATGTGCTCATTTGAAAGTACCATTTAAGCGTTTTGATCTATCCTCATAGATCTTGATGCTCAATGTTCAAGCAGCTTAATCCAGGTTTTCTATTGAAAAAACTTTTCAAATAACCCTATATGCTTTCCAGAAATTCTACATCATTTCGATCAACAATATGTCAACAAAGATATACTCATCGGAAATTCTATAGTGCTCCCACTCACTTCTTTGGAAATACAAGTTTCTCATAAACTTTGTATAAACGCATAAAATCTTTGATCATCTCATCAAAGCGTATATTCCAACTCCGAGATGCTTACTCCAGTCCTTAGAAGGACTGCCGAGCTTTACACACTTGTTAGCATCTTTTCAGATTGACAAAACCTTCCGGTTGTATCACACACAACCTTTCCTCAAGAATATCGCCGAGGAAACAATGTTTTGATTCTCCTATACGCAAGATTTCATAAATCATGCAAAGAATTGCTAATATAATTCCAATAGACTCTTAGCATCGCTACGAATGAGAAAGTCTCATCGCAGCCAACTCCTTGAACTTGTCGGAAAACATCTTAACGACAAGTCGAGCTTTCTTAATGGTGACACTTACCATCATTGTCCGCCTTCTTCTAAAATCCATCTGCATGCCCAACAGCCTTTACGACCATCAAGTAGTTCTTCCAAAGTCTACACTTTGTTTTCATACATGGATCCTCTCTCGGATTTTATGGCCTCAAGCCATTTGTCGGAATCCGGGCCCACCATCGCTTCTCCATAGCTCGTAGGTTCATTGTTGTCTAGCAACATGACCTCCAAGACAGGATTACCGTACCACTCCCAAGCAAAGACGCGCCCTTGTCGCCCCACGAGGTTCGGTAGTGACTTGATCCAAGTTTCATGATCACTATCATAAGCTTCTACTTCAATTGGTGTAGGTGCCACAGAACAACTTCCTGTGCCCTGCTACACACTAGTTGAATTGATGGTTCAATAACCTCATCAAGTCTCCACCATCCTCCCACTCAATTCTTTCGAGAGAAACTTTTTCTCGAGAAAGGACCCGTTTCTAGAAACAATCACTTTTGCTTCCAGATCTGAAATAGGAGGTATACCCAACTGTTTTGGGTGTCCTATGAAGATGTATTTATCCGCTTTGGGTTCGAGCTCATCAGGATGAAACTTTTCATATAAGCGACGCAGCCCCAAACTTTCAAGAAACGAAAGCTTAGGTTTCTCTAAACCATAGTTCTTACGGTGTCATCTCAACGGAACTATGTGGTGCCCTATTAAAGTGAATGTGGTTGTCTCTAATGCCTAACCCATGAACGATAGTGGTAATTCGATAAGAGACATCATGGTATGCCCCATATCCAATAGGGTGCATCTATGATGTTCGACACACCATCACACTATGGTGTTCCGTGTGTTCGTTGTGAAACAATTTCCACAATGTCTCAATTTTGTACCAAACTCGCAACTCAGATATCCATCTCTATGATCACATCACGGACATTTTATCCTCTTGTCACGAAGATCTTCATCTTCACTGAAATTACTTGAACCTTTCAATAATTCAGTCTTGTGTTTCATCAAGTAAATATACTCAACATCTACTCAAATCATCTGTGAAGTAAGAACATAACGATATTCACTGCATGCCTCGGCAAAGACTCATTTGACCGCACACATCAAAATGTGTTACTTCCAACAAGTTGCTATCTTGTTCCATCTTCTTGAAACGAGGCTTTTCACTATCTTGCCTATGTGGTATGATTTGCATATCTCAAGTGATTCAAAATTAAGTGAGTCCAAACGATCCATCTCAGCATGGAGTTTCTTCATGCGTATACACCAATAGACATGGTTCGACATGTCTCAAACTTTTCAAAAAGCGAGTGAGTCCAAAGATCCATCAACATGGAGCTTCTTCATACGCTTTATACCAATATGACTTACATGGCGATTGCCACAAGCAGGTGGTACTATCATTACTATCTTATATCTTTTGGCATGAACATGTGTATCACTACGATCGAGATTCAATAAACCATTCCTTTTAGGTGCAAGACCATTGAAGGTATTATTCAAATAAACAAAGTAACCATTATTCTCCTTAAATGAATAACCGTATTGCGATAGACATAACCAATCATGTCTATGCTCAAGGCAAACACCAAATAACAATATTCAGGTTTAGCACCAATCTCGATGGTAGAGGGAGCGTGCGATGCTTGATCACATCAACCTTGGAAACACTTCCAACAGATATCGACAGCTCACCTTTAGCTAGTCTCCGCTTATTCCAGAGGCTGTTATTTCGAGTTACTAACACTTAGCAACCGAACCGGTATCTAATACCCTGGTGCTACTAGGAGTACTAGTAAAGTACACATTAACATAATGTATATCCAATATACTTCTATCGACCTTGCACCGCCTTCTCATCCGCCAAGTATCCGGTGGTTACCTTCAAATTGTCCGCTCCTCTCATTACTGAAGCACTTAGTCTCGGTTTGGGTTCAACCTGGGTTTCTTCAACTGAGCAAAGAATCGATTTGCCATTTCATGAAGTACCCTTCTTGCCCTTGCCCTTCTTGAAACTAGTGGTTTCACTAACCATCAACAATTGATGCTCCTTCTTGATTTCTACATTCGCGTGTCGAACATTGCGAATAGCTCAAGGATCATCATATCTATCCCCGATATGTTATAGTTCATCACGAAGCTCTAGCAGCTTGGTGGCAATGTCTTTGGAGAAACATCACTATCTCATCTGGAAGATCAACTCCAACTCGATTCAAGTGATTGTTGCACTCGGACAATCTGAGCACAAGCTCAACGATTGAGATTTTCTCCCTTAGTTTGCAGGCTAAGAAAATCGTCGGAGGTCTTATACCTCTTGACGTGGGCACGAGCTTGAAAACCCAATTTCAGCCCTCGAAACATCTCATATGTTACGCAACGTTTCGAAATCGTCTTCGGTGCCTCAACTCTAAACCGTTTAACTGAACTATCACGTAGTTATCAAGACGTGTATGTCGATGTTCGCAACATCCACGCAGAACGGCGTTCGAGGTTCAAAGACACCGAGCGGTGCATTAAGGACATAAGCCTTCTCGTCTCGCATAATTGCTAACGCCAACTTTCAACTATATTTTCTCTAGGAACATATCTAAAACAAGAGAACTAAAGCGCGAGCTATGACATAATTTGCAAAGGGGTTTTTGACAATGTTCGTGATAATTAAGTTCATCTAATGAACTCCCACTCAGATAGACATCCCTCTTAGTCATCTAAGTGATTACATGATCCGAGTCAACTAGGCCGTGTCCGATCATCACGTGAGACGGACTAGACATCATCGGTGAACATCTTCATGTTGATCGTATCCACCATACGACTCATGCTCGACCTTTCTGTCTCTTGTGTTCCGAGGCCATGTCCAGACATGCTAGGCTCCGCCAAGTCAACCTAAGTGTTTCAAGTGTAAATCTGGCTTACACCCGTTGTATGTGAACGTAAGAATCTATCACACCCGATCATCACGTGGTGCTTCAAACGACGAACTTTCGCAACGGGTGCACAGATAGGGGAACACTTTCTTGAAATTTTAAAGAGCGATCATCTTATTTACTCACGTCGTCTAAGCAAATAAGATGCATAAACATGATAAACATCACATGCAATCAAATAGTGACATGATATGGCCAATATCATTTTGCTCCTTTTGATCTCCATCTTCGGGGCTCCATGATCATCATCGTCACTGGCATGACACCATGATCTCCATCATCGTGTCTTCATGAAGTTGTCTCGCCAACTATTACTTCTACTACTATGGCTACCGGTTAGCAATAAAGTAAAGTAATTACATGGCGTTGTTTAATGACACGCAGGTCATACAATATATTAAGACAACTCCTATGGTTCTCCGGTTGTCATACTCATCGGCATGCAAGTCGTGATTCCTATTACAAGAACATGATCAATCTCATACATCACATATCATTCATCACATTCTTCTTGGCCATATCACATCACATAGCATACCCTCGCAAAAACAAGTTAGACGCCCTCTAATTGTTGTTTGCATGTTTTACGTGGCTGCTACGGGTTTCTAGCAAGAACGTTTCTTACCTACGCAAAACCACAACATGATATGCCAATTGCTATTTACCCTTCATAAGGACCCTTTTCATCGAATCTGTTCCGACTAAAGTGGGAGAGACTGGCACCCGCTTAGCCACCTTGTGCACCAAGTGCATGTCACCGGTGGAACCTGTCTCACGTAAGTGTACGTGTAAGGTCGGTCCGGGCCGCTTCATCCCACAATACCATCGAAACAAGATTGGACTAGTAACGGTAAGCATATTGAACAAAATCAACGCCCACAACTACTTTATGTTCTACTCGGGCAAAGAATCTACGCAATAGACCTAGCTCTGAAACCACTATTGGGGAACGTAGCAGAAATTCAAAATTTTCCTACGAGTCACCAAGATCTATCTATGGAGAAACTAGCAACGAGAGAGAGGGGACTGCATCTACATACCCTTGTAGATCGCTAAGCTAGCGTTCAAGAGAACGGGGTTGAAGGAGTCGTACTCATCGTGATCCAAATCATCAGAGATCCTAGTGCCGAATCTGACGGCACCTCCGTGTTCAACACACGTACAGCCGGGGACGTCTCCTCCTTCTTGATCCAGCAAAGGGAGAGGAGAAGTTGAGGAGAGCTCGGCAAAGACGATGGCGTGGTGGTGGAGCTTGCGCCTCCCACAGGCTTCGCCAAGCACTACTATGGAGGAGGAGGTGTTGGGAGGGAGAGGGCTGCGCCAGGGCAAGGTTGAAGCTCCCATGCGCCTCCCCACTATATATAGGGGTGGAGGGGGCTGGTTTCTTGCCTTCCAAGTCCATTGGGGCGTTGGCAAAGGTGGGAGGAAAGAAATCCCATCATTTCCTTCCCCACCGATTGTTATCCCCCCTTTTTAGGGATCTTGATCTTATCCCTTCGAGATATGATCTTATTCCTTCTAAGGGGGGATCTTGGTGCGCCTTGACCAGGGGTGTGGGGCCTTGCCCCCATCGCCCATCGTTCATGTGGGTCCCCCATGCTGGTGGGCCCCACTCCGGAACCTTCTAGATCCTTCCCGGTACAATACCGAAAAATCCCGAACATTTTCGGGTGGTCAAAATAGGACTTCCCATATATAAATCTTTACCTCCGGACCATTTCGGAACTCCTCGTGACGTCCGGGATCTATCCGGGACTCCGAACAACATTCGGTAACTGCACACCAATTCCCATAACAACTCTAGCGTGTAGACCCTACGGGTTCGGGAACCATGCAGACATGACCGAGACACCTCTCCGGCCAATAACCAATAGCGGGATCTGGATACCCATATTGGCTCCCACATGTTCCACGATGATCTCATCGGATGAACCACGATGTCAGGGATTCGATCAATCCCGTATTCAATTCCCTTTGTCTAGCGGTATTGTACTTGCCCGAGATTCGATCGTGGTATCCCGATACCTTGTTCAATCTCGTTACCGCAAGTCTCTTTACTCGTTCCGTAACACATCATCCCATGATCAACCCCTTGGTCACATTCTGCACATTATAATGATGTCCTACCGAGTGGGCCCAGAGATACCTCTTCGTCAACCGGAGTGACAAATCCCAGTCTCGATTCGTGCCAACCCAACAGACACTTTCGGAGATACCTGTAATGCACCTTTATAGCCACCCGATTCGTTGTGGACGCTTTGCTACACCCAAAGCATTCCCTACGGTATCCGGGGAGTTGCACAATCTCATGGTCTAAGGAAATGATACTTGACATTAGAAAAGCTTTGCATACTGAACTATGATCTTTGTGCTAGGCTTAGGATTGGGTCTTGTCCATCACATCATTCTCCTAATGATGTGATCCCGTTATCAATGACATCCAATGTCCATGGTCGTGAAACCGTAACCATCTATTGATTAACGAGCTAGTCAACTAGAGGCTTACTAGGGACATGGTGTTGTCTATGTACCCACACATGTATCCTCGAAGTTTCCTTTCAATACAATTATAGCATGGATAATAAACGATTATCATGAACAAGGAAATATACTAATAACTAATTTATTATTGCCTCTAGGGCATATTTCCAACACCTAGCTTATGTGGCAAACTTGTCTCCTGCTAGTACTCAGTCCGTTCTAGTAGTAGTTGCATAACTGCCCGTTTACACCGAGATGTTGCTCGGATAATGGTTCTCTATGGTTGGGTTTCTTTAATGAAATCGAGGGAACACCTCTTTTCAAGATATATATATATATATATATATATATATATATATATATATATATATATATATATATATATATATATATATATATATATATATATAATGTATAAAGTGGCACTAGCGGTGCCAAAACATTGCCTCAAATTAATAGTGCCACTAGATTAAGGTGCAAAATAATAACATTGCTGCTTTACCATGGTAGTGCCAAAACAGTAGCACAAGAGCAGGATCAACATGCAGGATCTTTGGCAAACAGTCAGACCAACATGGATGGTTCAATTCATGGGACCTTTTGGTGCAGTTCACCTAAAATGAAGCAATGTCCCATGAGCTAGCAGCTTCTTCTTCTTTTTTTAAGAAAAGGGCTCCAGCCCCGGTTCCATTTCCATCAGAAAACGAAACACACAGAGCTTCTTCTTCATTAGTTGCAATAAAATTGAGGAACATCAAGGTTGGTCGTGAAGCTCCTGGAATGTTCAACTACAATTTGGATATCATTTGTGCAGTTCAACTAAAATCAAGCGTGAAATGTATATCTCTGTTTGCACAAAAAAGGTGGAAAGGAGGGTGACTAACAAGTGATGAAACATGCATCAAATTAAAAAAGCATGTTCCTTATCTGAATGTCAATCGTACAAGGACAGGAGCAATTTCTAGCTGCATCGCTAGATATTAGTGTGGGCATTAGGATTAACTATGACAACCGTTAAATACGACATTACTTTAATGGTGCCATTGCTTCATTTTACCAGCAACATTACATTAACAAATTGCTACAAGGTAGTTTTATTTGGGCACGGAGAGTAGGCGGACTAGGATAGTTGCATCTCTAACTAAAAAGAAGCAACTTATCTTAATGGGAAATTTAGCGGGACATGAAAAAAGTGCCATTGATTCATATTCTTTGGAGGCATTACATTGAAAACAACATTGGTTTAACGTGTCCTTACTTTTTAACAAAGGCGACTACTACATTTTTACCAAAGTGGCATTACATAAGAGCGGCTCGGGGCAACAAACATCGAAGAGGATATCTGGTTGGTCCCATTTTTGTTCGGTATATAGCCACCTTATAATCGTGTGAGGCTAGCAAATCTAGTGCTGGACTTACTCTGTTGACTTGTCCCCCAGTCCCCACTTTCTTTCCTTTCTCAACCAATAGATCGGGTTTATATTGAGTTTGTACTGCGTTCCCTTTATTTCCCTATTAGACCTAGAGAACAGTTGGATAGCCGCCTCGCTACTTTTCGCCTTCCCCATTATTTCCTCTTCGAACAAGTCCTAGATTCAGGTAACAAATCTTCCCCACCCCCACCCCCTTTCTTCCTTGTTTGAACCAAGTACTACTAGATTCGAGTGCATGAACTAGTTTTACCTCTTAACAAAGAAAAAATTAGGTGGTTTTGAACAGCCAATCGATCCTATCTACACGAGGGGCCTGAGAAATAGTAAAAGATACAAATGCAGCGACGTCAGGAGCTCGGGAAGTAGAGCAAGGCCGGTTTCGAAGGAAGTTATACCCGAGGGTCGTCGGGATGTCGCTAGGTGGGCGGCGGGAGGCCGGATCTGCCCACACTACATCAGCGAGGAAGAAGGGGTGGGAGGCCCTCCCTCGCCAGCGATGCTTGGGAGAGAACGGCAAGGCACACTGATCGGGATGCACCGGCAGTGGGTAAGAGCCGTCGCCAAGGACGACCGCGTGAACGTTGCACCTTCTCACCTTCCCCGGCGGAGAGGGTCCGGCTGGATCTGTGACCAGTGGTGAGTAGAGAGAGAGAGAGAGAGAGAGAGAGAGAGAGAGAGAGAGAGAGAGAGAGAGAGAGAGAGAGAGAGAGAGAGAGAGAGAGAGAGAGTGTGTCCACCGTCGTGTTTAGATCTCGAGAGGACGAGAGGTGGGAAGAGAGCAACACTAGCAAGCAAGCGGAGGCTCCGCCTATATAGTGGAGTACTAGTTTTCTTTTGTCTACCGGCCGGAGCCAGCTTGACCTCGGCAATGACTGCCGAGAAGTCTTCATGCACGTGCCTCGAGGCGCAGCTTGTCGCTATTTTGATCTCGCGCGGATTATAATATATAACACGAAAAAATGCCACATGACAAGAAATCATAACCTCACCGCCCAAAGGAGACAAGATGAATCCCGACGGACAAACTAGACGAGGATCAAAGCTCAAATTAAAGATAAACTCAGAGAAAAGGGGTCCGTCGATAGTAGTCTTCGTGCATGTGCCCCAATGACTAGCCCAACTCGCTTGTCGCTGTTTAACCCTCGCAGTGATCCGAAGCACATGACACCTAATTTTGCGAGATGACAAGAAACGCTTTTTTAGATTTTTCACCGTAACTACAGCCCCTGTACAACACAACCTGCACGATATGTAGACGATAGCCAATCCAGCGTGTTCGCCGAAGTCTGGTCACATGCATGGACGAACTGATCTTTCGTGTCTTGCATGGATCGTCCAGGTACCAAGGTGGAGTATGTGCTTCTATTAACTCAGCTGACTTGCGGGGCCGGGGAGTGTGCCTATAGTCAGTTCTCAATTGCGGTCCCACATGTGTGTGCAAACGCAATATGACGTGCGTTCCATTCGGAGAGCGGTGTGCTGCATCGACCGACTGCCTCAGTGGTGCGACGAATGCGACGCAGGCGTCTGTATACTCCGTACATGTGTACCGCCCGTTTTCTTGAGGCTTTGCTCCATGGCGCAATCCATGGATACAAAATTAGTATACTGGACTATTTAAAAGTCGAGGGTAGGGCTTTTCCCGCGCGGTAGGCGGGGCAGTTCCGCCTAGTCGGTTCGACAGAGACGCGAGAAGATGAGGGAGTAGGCTGCTACAAATGTAGGGCTGTGTGATTTGACAGTGAGTTACTACTGGACAGGTGGGGCCCGGTGATTTGACTTGCCATTATCATTTTAACTACGGCGCTACGACCGGCTTGAGTCTCCCGATTCCTGACCACCTCCATACAGGTGCCTCTCCCAATGCTCCACCATGTAGAGGCTGGCTCTTGCTTGAGAGCCCACTCCTCCACTTTTTCCTTGCCTCTTTCCCCACATATGCAAAATGCCATGTAAAGCGGGCTTATAGCCCACCATTGTACTTGATCCTACAGTAAGCTAAGCCTGCCACATAGGCATAAAGTCCGATGTGGCAAGTTAATTAAGAAGAGAGAGACTAGTTTGGTGACCCTGTGAAGAAATGGTGCTAAGCATGTGTACCTAGATGATAGACTAGTTTGGTGGTAGGCGCGACCATGATACAAGACTCTTTGGCAGCCTTGGATCTGAGATCGAAGCAGTCGCATGCTAAGTTGCCGAAAATTTGCAGAATAACCCTCCAGGATAGGATATTCACCCATAGGTCTAGAATCACGCCATGCAACCGTTCGATCTCAGATCCAAGGGCTATCAGAAGCCCGTATCATGGGAGAATGGGAAGCTTCTTATCACCTGTAATTTTCCCGACGCTTGACATGACATCGAAAGCCATTTAATTGGGCGTCGAGTAGACATGACATCTAATTGGGCCCCCATAGTACTATGCATGAATCCATTTTATCCACCGGGCAAGCCACTACCCTACCATTCGCACGCCCCACTTGACATTTTTACAATCAATAAACTGCTCCTAGTCGTCTCGTCCTTTCACATTACGGCAGTTCCACTAATCCTAACCCTCTTCCCAAATCCATGGCGTCCCAAATCTCCATGATCGGCGGTGAGTACAAGGTTAGAACCATCACCGACGATGAGTTCGACATCATCTACACCCGTTCTTCCGCAACGGTGAAAGAATGCCTTGCTCGCTTCAAACACATGTTCGAAAACTCAAATGATGAGTGGGTCTTTGGGCTAGATGTTGAGTACACCACAATCCTAGGAAGCGACAAGAAACTAAAGGAGGCAGAGAAGAAGAAGCCCGCCGTGATCCAGGTTTGCGTGCATGACTTATGCTTGGTCTACCACATATGCCATGTCGACGTTGAGTGCGAGGAATTTAAGAAGTTCCTCAAGGGCGGCCGAGTCAAATTAAGCTATCGTGGACTTTAGGAACGACAAGGAAATTCTGGCCTGATAGGCCTCAGTAGGCGTAACCCTTCGACCTCCGTATGAAGGGCTGGTGCCCTCCCTTGATCAGCCTTCAATGCCGACCTGGCAGGAGCCATGGTTCATCCTTCGTGACGGTGAACTAGAGAAACCTCCGTACACGCTTTCATCGTCATGCATGGCAGTGGAATGTACTAGATATGGACCACATCCACTACGCTGCAATGGATGGCTACCTTTGTTTCAATATCTACAAGGGTTGGATGAAGAGCAAGAGCCAAGTGTGCAGTTCAAGCAAAGTATCGCCCAAGAGGAGGAGGGACAAGGATGAAGTCGAGGACGTGGACGAGGACTCCGAGTAAGGTGGCAGTGTTGTTGCTCATGGTGGTTCTAATGCAGTGTCTACCGGATTAGTTGCTTAGTTTAATTTCCGTGTGCTTAGTTTTATTTGAGGGGTGTGTTGTCGAGCCACCAGCAGAACTATGTTATGTTTCTTCTCGTTATATTTCGTACATTTCATCTTTTAGTTGGTATAGTACTACCACTGCTTTCTTGACATTATATACGTACAATATATATGGCCAACATCATATAGCCAGCAGTTTAGTTGTCAAAGAATTTCAGGGTGCTTAGTATTGTCAAAGAATTCCAGGGTGCTTAGTTTTATTTGAAGGGTGTGTTGTGCTGGACACCATTAACTTATCATTGTGAGAACCGGCTTATTTTTGTCATGTAACATGGTCAACGGGATTTGACGTGAAAATAACAATGTTTAATGGCATTTCTGAGCAAACATCTAACTTAACGATGGCATTTTTTAGATATCTAATTGCATTTTTTAGGAGGCATCTCATGGATCGATGGCATTTTTTGAGTAGCTGTAACTTCTAATGGCAAAACTGAGTAGTGATACACAACTAGTGGCATAAATAATAAGAATCCAAGAATTAAATAGGGCTAATTTCTTTGTTTCTTTATTTCTTTATACCTTTGTCTGCGAAACAATATCTGGCTGCCTACCGCTTGATTTTCTTTACAAGAGGCAACATAGAACTATATGAGTGCCCTGTTAAATTTTGGAATTATTCTCGGTCTGCTTTGGCCTTCTTTATACATTAATTGAGTTTCGTCATTTAATGTGCATAATTCAAATTTGAACTACAAGCACATGCTCCCGTGCACCAAAGTTGATTGAAAAATCACATGTGTGTCCTCGGGTGAATTTCTAGGTCCCATGCAAGAAATGTGAATGAAATTCAACCATCTGGGCATCGTGGTTCGGCCGAGAACATTGAGAAGCTTGGTTTTAAAATTCTTGTAAATCCAAAACACGCCTGAAAATCATGAAACTTGGCATGGTGTCATGTCAAGGTACTACCATGCTGTGGTAAAAAATGCGCATTAGGAACAAGTTTTGGTATAAGTTTCTTGCAAAACCGAGCTTCTCTCAAGAAGGCTCGTGGTTACGAGAGGGAACGTGTCACCTTTGTGTGCATAATTTAAATTTTAAATAGAAGCACATGCTCCAAAGGCACCAAAGCTGGTTGAAAAATCACATGTGTGTCCTCGGGTAAATTTCTAGGTCCCATGCCGTAAATGGGAATGAAATTCAAACATCTGGGCATCGTGGTTCGCCGAGAACATTGAGAAGCTTGGTTTTAAAATTCTTGTAAATCCAAAACACGCCTGAAAATCATGAAACTTGGCATGGTCTCATGTCATGGTACTACCATGCTGTGGTAAAAAAATTACAGAATAGAAACAAGTTTTGGTATAAGTTTCTTGCAAGCCGGAGCTTCTCTCAAGAAGGCTCGTGGTTCTAAGAGGGAATGTGTCACCTTTTTGTGCATAATTCAAATTTTAAATACAAGCACATGCTCCAGTGCACCAAAGCTGGTTGAAAAATCACATGTGTGTCCTCGGTAAATTTCTAGGTCCCATGCCGTAAATGGGAATGAAATTCAAAGATCCAAGGCGTCATGGCTCGGCCGGAAACATTGAGAAACTTGGTTTTTAATTCCTGTAAATCTGAAACACGCATGAAAATCATGAAACTTGGCTTGGTGCCATGACATGGCACCAACATGTCAGGGTAATTTTGCTGTCCGATTTATATAGGCGCACACATTAACAATCAACAAAGTCATTTTGGAACAAGTGCTGTCACGTTACAATTGGAAAAACAAGTATTATTGAAACCGTGGGCGTTCTATTTACCATTTACGTGCCGCCACGCGTCCCCTTTTTTATTAGCTAGGAGGCGCCTGCGTGGTAGCTATTTGAGTCTACGGGAGGCGTGCGATCAGACCCCTGCGCGTGCTTATCGGGAGGAGAGCCCTTTGACCTCCATCTGCCGTCCACCTCTGTCCCAAGGTACCATTAATGGCGCCCGAGCCTCTGTTTAATGGCGTGGCAATGTCTCACTCGACTGAGATTTAAGAGAGAAAAAAGAAAATCTGAAAAGAAAATTTTGCAGGGATCTTGATGTAAGATCCGATTTAACCTATATAGCATCTATGCGACTTATAGCAAGACCGGTGAATATATATAAGGACGACGAGAGTGGATAATAATTGTATTACATAATTAGGAAGATAATTTAAAAGCCACATGTGGCTACGCTCAAATACACAAGGGCAAAAGAAGAAGGAAGACGATACAACGATCTGGCTCGCTGATCTCTACTTTCTTTATGCGCTGCAGGTCGCGAAGACTAGTTCTCGCGTGGCGATGATCTCTTTCATCGCTTCATGTCCTTAATATGCTGCTTGGCAAGCATCCATGGATTCCTCCACCAGCCTGCTGCGCTGGCGCGGAGCATGGCATTCTCGCCCATAAGTTTCTTGATGATGACGCCTGCCCTTCCGCAACACGGCAGCGGTCTCCTCCTCCTGCTTCGCCCTTCCGCGATCTTCGCCCTCGCAGGTCGCGCCGCCCGGAGCCGCATTGCCCTCCCGAAGTTGCCGATGACGCCGGTAGCCTGCCCCGCATCCTCGCCCAGCCGGAGATCTGATCCATCTGGCTATGGACTATCGCATGCATGCGCCTGTAAGAGTCCTCGCCTGCCCGCGAGAAATTTTCCCAGGCCGCCGCAGCATGGCGGGACCTCCCTGCTGCTTTGGTGGCGCGGCGGGACATCTTTGCTGCATCCGCAGCATGGCCGGACCAGTCTGCTACATCAACGGCGCGGCGGGACCTCCGTGCTGCTTCGGCGGCGCGGCGGGACCTCTGTGCTGCTACTGCTGGCCGACATGTCGGCCGCCATGCGCGTAGGCGGGACATCTCTCGTGCTTCCTCTTCCATGCTCACCTCTCCTCGGTGGAAATCTCGACCCGTAACTCACGCCGCTATGGCTTGATTGTTGTTTTTGTGGACGAGGAGTTGAGGAGGAATGTGCAGTCATCTTAGCATAGTAGTATTTATAACCGAGTACTACTAATACACCCCTAGGTGGGAAACCGTTTAGGTTATGATCGGTGTGAACAGGTTTGCAATTAAATATAGCGTGGTAGTAGTAGTAATTTGGAATGTGACGAGACGCGCTCAAGATTTATTGACGGTTCTAGTTTCGAAGTGCGGCACTATTCCCGGATGGCGTAACGTCGGCACGTTTTCTCGGCCGTGGTGTAGCATGCCATGGTACTACTAGTTCTTTTTCTACAGATGTGTACGTGCAAAAACTGGCACTGTCGGATACATATCTTACGCTTGGCGTTCGACAGGAATAGCCTCGGGGCGAGCTATAGACTAGTCTTTTTTTCAGACGCATTACACCTATCTCTTGGGACTTCTCGCACGCACCATCACTGCTCCCTAGGTCGATGCCACCCACATACAGTTGTACTCTGAGAAGAGGTGCATGCACGCACTCGTCCTCTCTCACACACACATCTGTAGCTACGAATTGTAGTGTTCTCAACCATCCGATTGGCTCTATCATAGGTTTCACGTTGCTCCTTGGCCTTGAGATTGAGATGTTTTAAACGCGGAGGCTAAGATGGAGGCGTGAGGTTTAGGTTAATGTGCGGGCCGCACATGGCACCAACATGACACAAGCTTCGTCTGCCTGGTGCGCATGCAATCGGGTGAGTTGTCCAAGTATAGACACAACCAGGCCCTCATTGGTATCCGCGTCTCGACTTTGGCTGGTCATAGTGGAGAGTAACACAGACCAGTTACTAGTCTATGTTACTAGTACCTTCATAGTGGGTAGTGTCATATAGCAGTACGTAGTAGTATATGTTGGGGAACGTAGCAATTTCAAAAAAATTCCTACGCACACGCAAGATCATGGCGATGCATAGCAACGAGAGGGGGAGAGTGTTGTCCACATACCCTCGTAGACCGAAAGCGGAAGCGTTAGCACAATGCGGTTGATGTAGTCGTACGTCTTCACGATCCGACCGATCAAGTACCGAACGTACGGCACCTCCGAGTTTAGCACAGGTTCAGCTCGATGACATCCCTTGAACTCCGATCCAGCCGAGTGTTGAGGGAGAATTTCGTCAGCACGACGGCGTGGTGACGATGTTGATGTTCTACCGACGCAGGGCTTCGCCTAAGCACCGCCACAAGATATCGAGGTGGACTATGGTGGAGGGGGCACCGCACACCGGCTAAGAGATCAAACAGATCAATTGTTGTGTCTATGGGATGCCCCCTGCCCCCGTATATAAAGGAGCAAGGGGGGAGACGGCCGGCCTAGGAGGAGGGCGTGCCAAGGGGGGAGTCCTACTCCCACCGGGAGTAGGACTCCTCCTTTCCTTGTTGGAGTAGGAGAGAAGGAAAGAGGGGGAGATGGAGAAGGAAAAGGGGGCCGCACCCCTTGTCCAATTCGGACCAGAGGGGGGCGCGCGCCTCCTTCCTTTTGGCCTCTTTCCTTTATTCCCGTATGGCCCAATAAGGCCCATATACTCCCCGGCGAATTCTCAGAATCCTCCTGCATACATCAAAAATACCCGAATCACTCGGAACCTTTCCGAAGTCTGAATATAGTCATCCAATATATCAATCTTTACGTCTCGACCATTTCGAGACTCCTCGTCATGTCCCCGGTCTCATCCGGGACTCGGAACTCCTTTGGTACATCAAAACTCATAAACTCATAATATAACCATCATCAAACTTTAAGCGTGCGGACCCTACGGGTTTGAGAACTATGTAGACATGACCGAGACACATCTCCGGTCAATAACCAATAGTGGAACCTGGATGCTCATATTGGCTCCCACATATTCTACGAAGATCTTCATCGGTCAAACCGCATAACAACATACGTTGTTCCCTTTGTCATCGGTATGTTACTTGCCCGAGATTCGATTGTCGGTATCTCAATACCTAGTTCAATCTCGTTACCGGCAAGTCTCTTTACTCATTCCATAATACATCATCCCGCAACTAACTCATTAGTTGCAATGCTTGCAAGGCTTAAGTGATGTGCATTATCGAGTGGGCCCAGAGATACCTCTTCGACAATCGGAGTGACAAATCCTAATCTCGAAATACGCCAACCCAACAAGTACATTCGGAGACACCTGTAGAGCACCTTTATAATCACCCAGTTATGTTGTGACGTTTGGTAGCACACAAAGTGTTCCTCCGGTAAACGGGAGTTGCATAGTCTCATAGCCATAGGAACATGATAAGTCATCAAGAAAGCAATAGCAACATACTAAACGATCAAGTTCTAAGCTAACAGAATGGGTCAAGTCAATCACATCATTCTCCTAATGATGTGATCCTGTTAATCAAATGACAACTCATGTCTATGGTTAGGAAACATAACCATCTTTGATTAACGAGCTAGTCAAGTAGAGGCATACTAGTGACACTCTGTTTGTCTATGTATTCACACATGTATTATGTTTCCTTAATACAATTCTAGCATGAATAACAAACATTTATCATGATATAAGGAAATAAATAATAACTTTATTATTGCCTCTAGGGCATATTTCCTTCATCTCCCACTTGCACTAGAGTCAATAATCTAGTTCACATCGCCATGTGATTTAACATCAATAGTTCACATCTTTATGTGGTTAACACCCATAGTTCTCATCGACATGTGACCAACACCCAAAGTGTTTACTAGAGTCGGTAATCTAGTTCACATCGCTATGTGATTAACACCCAAAGAGTACTAAGGTGTGACCATGTTTTGCTTGTGAGATAATTTTAGTCAATGGGTCTGTCACATTCAGATCCGTATGTATTTTGCAAATTTATATGTCTACAATGTTCTGCACGAAGCTACTCTAGCTAATTGCTCCCACTTTCAATATGTATCTAGACCGAGACTTAGAGTCATCTAGATTAGTGTCAAAACTTGCATCGACGTAACCCTTACTTACCTAACCTTTGTCACTTCCACAATCGAGAAACATATCCTTATTCCACTACGGATAATTTTTGACCGTTGTCCATTGATCTACTCCTAGATCACTATTGCACTCCCTTGCCAAACTTAGTGGTAGGGTATGCAATAGATCCGTACACAGCATGGCATACTTTATTGAACCTATGGTCGAGGCATAGGGAATGACTTTCATTCTCTTTCTATCTTCTCGCCGTGGTCGGGTTTTGAGTCTTACTCAATCTCACACCTTGTAACACAGCAAGAACTCTTTCTTTGACTGTTCCATTTTGAACTACTTCAAAATCTTGTCAAGGTATGTACTCATTGAAAAACTTATCAAGCTTCTTGATCTATCTCTATAGATCTTGATGCTCAATATGTAAGCAGCTTCGCCGAGGTCTTTCTTTGAAAACTCCTTTCAAATACTCCTTTATGCTTTTCGTAAAATTCTACATTATTTCCGATCAACAATATGTCATTCACATATACTTATCAGAAAGGTTGTAGTGCTCCCACTCACTTTCTTGTAAATACAGGCTTCACCGTAAGTCTGTATAAAACTATATGCTTTGATTAACTTATCAAAGCTTATATTCCAACTCTGAGATGCTTGCACCAGTCCATAGATGGATCGTTGGAGCTTGCATATTTTGTTAGCACCTTAAGGATTGACAAAACCTTCTGGTTGCATCATATACAACTCTTCTTTAATAAATCCATTAAGGAATGCAGTTTTGTTTATCCATTTGCCGATTTCATTAAATGCGGCAATTACTAACATGATTCTGACAGACTTAAGCATAGATAATGGTGAGAAACTCTCATCGTAGTCAACACCTTGAACTTGTCGAAAACCTTTTATGCATAATTCTAGCTTTGTAGATAATAACACTACTATCACGTCTGCCTTCCTCTTGAAGATCCATTTAATCTCAATGGCTCGCTAATCATTGGGCAAGTCAATCAAAGTCCATACTTTGTTCTCATCCATGGATCTCATCTCAGATTTCATGGCCTCAAGCCATTTCGCGGAATCTGGGCTCATCATTGCTTCCTCATAGTTCGTAGGGTTTGTCATGGTCAAGTAACATGACCTCCGTAACAGGATTACCGTACCACTCAAAAGCGGATCTCACTCTGGTTTACCTACGAGGTTCGGTAGTAACTTGATCCGGGTTACATGATCATCATCATTAGCTTCCTCACTAATTGGTGTAGTAGTCACGGTGAACAGATTTCGTGATGAACTACTTTCCAATAAGGGAGCAGGAACAAGCTACCTCATCAAGTTCTACTTTCCTCCCACTCACTTCTTTCGAGAGAAACTCCTTCTCCGGAAAGGATCCATTCTCAGCAACGAATATCTTGCCTTCGGATCTATGACAGAAGGTGTACCCAACATTTTCTTTTGGGTATCCTATGAAGACGCACTTCTCCGATTTGGGTTCGAGCTTATCAGGTTGAAACTTTTTCAAATAAGCATTGCAACCTCAAACTTTAAGAAACGACAGCTTAGGTTTCTTGCCAAACCATAGTTCATACGGTGTCGTCTCAACGGATTTAGATGGTGCCCTATTTAACGTGAATGTAGCTGTCTCTAATGCATAACCCCAAAACGATAGTGGTAAATGGTAAGAGACATCATAGACCGCACCATATCTAATAAAGTACGGTTACGATGTTCGGACACACCATTACACTATGGTGTTCCAGGTGGTGTGAGTAGTGAAACTATTTCACATTGTTTTAACTGAAGGACAAACTCGTAACTCAAATATTTTACTTCTGCGATCATATCATAGAAACTTTTATTTTTGTTACGATGATTCTCCACTTCACTCTGAACTTCTTTGAACATTTCAAATGTTTCAGACTTGTGTTTCATCCAGTAGATATACTCATATCTGCTCAAATTATCTGTGAAGATCGTAAAATAATGACACACCGCCATGAGCCTCAATATTCATCGGACCACATACATCGGTATGTATGATTTCCAATAAATCTGCTGCTTTCGCTCCATTGTTCCGAGAACTGAGTCTTAGTCATCTTGCCCATGAGGCATGGTTCGCAAGCATCAAGTGATTCATAATCAAGTGATTCCAAAATCCCATCAAAGCATGGAGTTTCTTCATGCGCTTTACACCAATATGACCTAAACGGCAAGGCCAAAATAAGTTGCACTATCATTATTAACTTTGCATCTTTTGGCTTCAATATTATGAATATGTATCACTACGATCGAGATCCAACAAACCATTTTCGTTGGTGTGTATGACCATAGAAGGTTTTTATTCATGTAAAATGTAACAACAATTGTTCTCTAACTTAAATGAATAACCGTATTGCAATAAACATGATCAAATCATATTCATGCTCAACGCAAACACCAAATAACACTTATTTAGGTTCAATACTAATCCCGAAAGTATAGGGAGTCTGCGATGATGATCATATCAATCTTGGAACCACTTCCAACGCACATCGTCACTTCACCCTTAACTAGTCTCTCATTATTCTCGCAACTCCTGCTTTCGAAGTTACTAATCTTAGCAACCGAACTAGTATCAAATAATCGAGGGGTTGCTATAAACACTAGTAAAGTACACATCAATAACATGTATATCAAATATACCTTTGTTCACTTTGCCATCCTTCTTATCCGCCAAATACTTGGGCAGTTCCGCTTCCAAAGGACTAGTTCCTTTGAAGTAGAAGCACCTGGGTCTCGTGCTTAGGGTCCAGACTTGGCTTCTCCACTTGAGCAAGCAACTCGCTTGCCGTTCTTCTTGAAGTTCCCTTCTTCCCTTTGCCCTTTTCTTTGAAACTAGTGGTCTTGTCAACCATCAACACTTGATGTTTTTCTTGATTTCTACCTTCGTCTATTTCAGCATCACGAAGAGCTTGGGAATCATTTCTGTTATCCCTTGCATATTATAGTTCATCACGAGGTTCTAGTAACTTGGTGATAGTGACTAGAGAACTCTGTCAATCACTATCTTATCTGGAAGATTAACTCCCACTTGATTCAAGTGATTGTAGTACCTGCATAATCTGAGCACATGCTCACCGCTTGAGCTATTCCTCCATCTTTTTAGCTATAGAACTTGTTGGAGACTTCATTTCTCTCAACTCGGTATTTGCTTGAAATATTAACTTCAACTCCTGGAACATCTCATATGGTCCATGACATTCAAAACGTCTTTGAAGTCCCGATTCTAAGCCGTTAAGCATGGCGCACTAAACTATAAAGTAGTCATCATATTGAGCTAGCCAAATGTTCATAACGTCTGCATCTACTCCTGCAATAGGTCTGTCACCTAGCGGTGCATCCAGGACATAATTCTTCTGTGCAGCAATGAGATTTATCCTCAGATCACGGACCAAGTCCGCATCATTGCTAGTAACATTTTTCAACTTATTTTTCTCTAGGAACATATCAAAATATAAACGGGGAACTAAACGCGAGCTATTGATCTACAACATAGATATGCTAATACTACCAGGACTAAGTTCATGATAAATTTAAGTTCAATTAATCATATTACTTAAGAACTCCCACTTAGACAGACATCTCTCTAATTATCTAAGTGATTACGTGATCCAAATCAACTAAACCATGCCCGATCATCACGTGAGATGGAGTAGTTTCAATGGTGAACATCACTATGTTGATCATATCTACTATATGATTCACGCTCGACCTTTTGGTCTCAGTGTTCCGAGGCCTTATCTGCATATTCTAGGCTCGTCAAGTTTAACCTTGAGTATTCTCAAGTGTGCAAAACTGGCTTGCACCCGTTGTAGATGGACGAGAGCTTATCACACCGATCATCACGTGGTGTCCGGGCACGACGAACTTTGGCAACGGTGCATACTCAGGAGAACACTTTTATCTTGAAATTTAGTGAGAGATCATCTTATAATGCTACCGTCAATCAAAGCAAGATAAGATGCATAAAAGATAAACATCACATGCAATCAATATAAGTGATATGATACGGCCATCATCATCTTGTGCTTGTGATCTCCATCTCCGAAGCACCTCCATGATCACCATGGTCACCGGCACGACACCTTGATCTCCATCGTAGCATCGTTGTCGTCTCGCCAATCTTATGCTTTTACGACTATCGCTACCGCTTAGTGATAAAGTAAGCATTACAGGGCGATTCATTGCATACATAAAGCGACAACCATATGGCTCCTGCCAGTTGTCGATAACTTGGTTACAAAACATGATCATCTCATACAATAAATTTTAGCATCATGTCTTGACCATATCACATCACAACATGCCCTGCAAAAACAAGTTAGACGTCTTCTACTTTGTTGTTGCAAGTTTTACGTGGCTGCTACGGGCTTAGCAAGAACCGTTCTTACCTACGCATCAAAACCACAACGATAGTTTGTCAAGTTGGTGCTGTTTTAACCTTCGCAAGGACCGAGCATAGCCACACTCGGTTCAACTAAAGTAAGAGAGACAGACACCCGCCGGTCACATTTAAGTAACGAGTGCTCGCATAGCGGTGAAACCAGTCTCCGCGTGAAGCGCGTCTGGCGTGCAATGTCGGTCCGGCCGCTTCATCTCACAATACCGCCGAACCAAAGTATGACATGCCGTAAGCAAGATGACTTATATCGCCCACAACTCACTTGTGTTCTACTCGTGCATATGACATCTACGCATAAAACCAGGCTCGGATGCCACCGTTGGGGAACGTGGTAATTTCAAAAATTTCCCACGCACACGCAAGATCATGGTGATGCATAGCAACGAGAGGGGAGAGTGTTGTCCACGTACCCTCGTGAGACCGAAAGTGGAAGCGTTAGCACAACGCGGTTGATGTAGTCGACGTCTTCACGATCCGACCGATCAAGTACCGAGCAACGTGACGACACCTCCGAAGTTCAGCACATGTTCAGCTCGATGACGTCCCTCGAACTCCGATCCAGCCGAGTATTGAGGGAGAATTTCGTCAGCACGACGGCGTGGTGACGATGTTGATGTTCTACCGACGCAGGGCTTCGCCTAAGCACCGCTACAGTATTATCGAGGTGGACTATGGTGGAGGGGGGCACCGCACATGGCTAAGAGATCAAACAGATCAATTGTTGTGTCTATGGGGTGCCCCCTGCCCCCGTATATAAAGGAGCAAGGGGGGAGGCGGCCGGCCTAGGAGGAGGGCGCGCCAAGGGGGAGTCCTACTCCCACCGGGAGTAGGACTCCTCCTTTCCTTGTTGGAGTAGGAGAGAAGGAAAGAGGAGGAGAGGGAGAAGGAAAAGGGGGTTGCACCCCTTGTCCAATTCGGACCAGAGTGGGGCGCGGGCCTCCTTCCTTTTGGCCTCTCTCCTCTATTCCCGTATGGCCCAATAAGGCCCATATACTCCCCGGCGAATTCCTCAGAACTCTCCCAGAGACTCAAAAATACCCGAATCACTCAAACCTTTCCAAGTCCGAATATAGTCGTCAAATATATCAATCTTCACGTCTCGACCATTTCGAGACTCCTCGTCATGTCCCCGATCTCATCCGGGACTCCGAACTCCTTTGGTACATCAAAACTCATAAACTCATAATATAACCGTCATCGAACTTTAAGCGTGCGGACCCTACGGGTTCGAGAACTATGTAGACATGACCGAGACACATCTCCGGTCATTAACCAATAGCGGAACCTGGATGCTCATATTGGCTCCCACATATTCTATGAAGATCTTTATCGGTCAAACCGCATAACAACATACGTTGTCCCTTTTGTCATCGGTATGTTACTTGCCCGAGATTTGATCGCTTGCAGTATCTCAATACCTAGTTCAATGTCGCTATCGGCAAGTCTCTTTTACTCGTCCGTAATACACCATCTCGCAACTAACTCATTAGTTGCAATGCTTGCAAGGCTTAAGTGATGCATTACACGAAAGTGGGCCCAGTAGATACCTCTCCAACAATCGGAGTGACAAATCCTAATCTCGAAATACGCCAACCCAACAAGTACCTTCGAGACACCTGTAGAGCACCTTTATAATCACCCAGCATGCCAGGACGCTTTGGTAGCACACAAAGTGTTCCTCCCAGAACGGAGTTGCATAATCTCATAGTCATAGGAACATGTATAAGTCATGAAGAAAGCAATAGCAACGTACTAAACGATCAAGTGTAAGCTAACGGAATGGGTCAAGTCAATCACATCATGCTCCTAATGATGTGATCCCGTTAATCAAATGACAACTCATGTCTATGGTTAGGAAACATAACCATCTTTGATTAACGAGCTAGTCAAGTAGAGGCATACTAGTGACACTCTGTTTGTGTATGTATTCACACATGTATTATGTTTCCGGTTAATACAATTCTAGCATGAATAATAAACATTTATCATGATATAAGGAAATAAATAATAACTTTATTATTGCCTCTAGGGCATATTTCCTTCAGTATATGCATAGTTTTGCTCCATGGCGCAATCCATCGATACTACTACTGTACAAATGTATACATTTTTTAAAAGGCTAGAGGGCGGGGCAGTCTAGCTTGGTCCTTTTCACGAGAGGCGAGGGCCTTTGTGATTTGATGGCTCATTACTGCTGGAAGGCTGAAAGGACCACGATGTCGCCTAGAGGGGGGGCGGGTGAATAGGCGTTTTAAAATCTTTTACGGATTTGGCTATATCCTAATGCGGAAATAAACTAAGCGGATACTTTTCAAGCACAAATACTAAATATACTAGGCTCACTAAGTGCACCAACAACTTAGCATAAACAAGATGAGAACAACGAGGATATGAGTAAGCACAAGTAAGTCACACAAACTTACTCAAAGGTATATCACGTGATATGGAAATGAATAATACACACAACCACAAGTAAGCAATACAAGCTTACACAAATTGTAGCACAATATATGGAATTGAATGATACAAGCAAACTCAAGTAAGTTACACAAACTTGCTTGAGCAATATCACAATATATGGAAGTTTATAACACAAGTTAGCAATTCACACTAATCACAATGTATATCAATAGTAGCAAGTATGAATTATGAATATGAAGTGTAGGCCTAAATAATCTCTACAAGGAAATGGCCAACACAATATAATCAACCAGCACAATATAATGAGGACAACAAGATATAGTGAATGCATGGTCAAATGACCAAAGTAAACCACAAGTAAGGAGTTAGGGTTAGGGATAACCAAAGTCACGGAGACGAGGATGTATCCCTATGTTCACTTCATTGGAGGGAAGCTAGTCACCGTTAGAGAGGTGGATGTTACCAAGAAGGCACACCAACGCCACGAAGGCTCACCCTATTCTCCTTGAGATATCACCACGAAGGTGATTCCCAACCACTAGTGGTAGACCTTGAGGCGGCCTCCAAACCTTCACAAACTTTCCGGGGGTCAAATCACAAGTTGATTCCTCACCGGAAAGCACTCCTACCGCCTAGGAGTCTCCAACCTCCAAGAGTAACAAGATCAAGGGGGAAATGCTCAAGACTTGCTAAAATCACAAATTGCTTTGGTCAAAAGAGAGAGGAGGAGAGGGTGTATGCTTGGATGAAATCTTTCTCAAGAACTCTCACAAATCTCTTCGGGGTCTAGCACGAGAAGGCTCAAATCCCTCTCTCTCAAATCCCACCAAAAGAAACTAATGCTATGTAGGGATGGAAGAGGAGAGGAACAATGGAGGAGGTCAACAAATGAACCCTAGATCCATGGGATAGTTTTCCCCCAAATGGATTGGAGTTTTGAGGCTTGGGGGAGGAGGATAGAGCTCAAAAGAATGGGGGAATCTCAGATCCAAAAGCACTCACTCGATGGGGAAGAAGGGTCCCTTATATAGTGTCCCACCAAATCTGCCCACATGCAGAAAAGCACAGCCTGTAACTTGGGCAAGCGCGGAACTTCCGGGCCCCCTATTGGACACATATGTGCAAACTATCTGGTTAGCCCGGAACTTGGCCCGGAATCTACCCGAAACTTCTGGCCCCCGGAAGTTCCGGGAGGCCCGGAACTTCCAGGCTCCCTTTGGACCAGATATGTGCAAACTCTCTGGTTAACCCGGAACTTTCCCCGGAACTTGCCCGGAACTTCCGGCCCCGCAGAAAACAGCCAGCATACCGAAAGTAAAACATGCATAACTTTTTTCATACGAACTCCGATTTTGATGATCTTGGGCTCGTTTGAAGCTATGGAAAACCCCAGGTCCTCACATAGATAACCATCCAAGATCAACCAAAAAGGAGGATGCCAAATATGCAAAGGTGTTATCATATATTTGGGAAACCTATTTGGCTTTGGATTTTGTTTGGTATATAGGATAGGAGTGGAATTGTGCAGACAAGATGTTGACTTGAGCAAATCCATCACGAACCCCTTTGATCCCCTCGTAATAGTGTGGGATCCCTATAACTCAATAATCATAAAAGAGCTACACTACATAGCTATCGAGAATCCATTCTTGAGTGTATATGTTTCTTCGGTGGTCATCACTCCACAACACTAACATCAAAGGAACTAATACCTTTGACTCGAGCCTTTCACTTGAGCTTGATGTTGATGTTTCTTCTTGGCTCAAGTTGAAGGCAAGACATTGGTGAAGTCTTCAAGTAGCTCCCCCATACACAATGTGGGAAGCTTTGCTTTGTATCCATCTTCACGTGTCCATCATGTGATCATCCACAAGCTTCAAGCATGTAATCCTTCAGGATGGTTATCTTGAACTTGCCCTTGTCAACCATGATCATCAACACTTGATGCCATCCTCTCATGGATACTTGAAATCTCTCTCTCGATGCGAGCCCATGAGAATCACCTAACCCTCAAAAACATAGACAACACATAGTATGGTTAGTACACAAAGTGCAATTGACAATTGCTTATCATACCACAAGATCCTATGTGGTGCATCGTCCGCGCTCGTGTGTTGACCATTTAGTGTTCGATCTTTGAGCTTCCTCTTGTTTAACCGATATCTCTACTCCCTATTTAATCTTGACGACTTGAAGGGTATATTGAATGCTTCACTTAAATAGCTTGCTTGAATACTTGATTAATCATGACTCAACACATGAGTTCATTATGATCATATCCTAGAATTCATCATTCAAATCATCCTTTTAGGATCTTGATCCATTGTGGCTCAAAACCATAGCTCTATGCAGGTAATCCTTCAAATACTCCAATGAACTCCATTTTGATCATCTCGATGTAATTATTGCTTCAAAGGAGTTGTCTTCCATTATTCTTCAATCATTTTCCAATGGGACTAACCTTCAAATGTATATCTCAATGTAAACATTAGTCCATAAGTATTGTCATTTAATTACCAAAACCACACATGGGGACTTACATGTACTTTCAAAGGCGGGGCCTTGTGATTTGACTGCTCGTATAAATGTGCCGACGACCTAAGGAGGAGCAAAGAACCGTGCGGTATACTCAAGTTTTCCACTGGAGTACGATGGAGGAGCACGAAACACGGCAGCCCAGTGCCATATCCTCTACTCTCTACTCTTATTATATATTACTAGCAAGATGCATTGTTCTATTGGCGATAAAGAATGATCTAATTTTCTAGGTATCTCATTTTTAGCATTGTTCAATTCCTGCCTCGCAGAGAAGGTGACACGTGTGGCGAAACACCCGAAGCAAAATAAGAAACACATGAGCAAAAGAAGGAGGATTATCACCCCCAAAAAAGAAGGAAGACGCCTTTTACACAAGTCTGGGCGCTGCTCTCACTACATGAAGGGTTGGCCGTCATGAGTCGTGAATCGCTTCTTCATCGCCTCCACGACCTCCATATCCTTGCGCTTCTCCTCCGCCATCTTCATCATTGTGTCCATGACGCGGGATTTGTCGAGGCGAGCCTTCATCATCTGTTCCACGGCCGCATTACATACCTTGACAGCAGCCGGGTGCTCGATGCGGAACTTCGCCAACTCCTCCTTCTGTTCCATGAAGAGGGCCTGCAACATCTTCATCGAGGAACTACTATTCTCATGCAGCTTCTACCAGCCGGCGTTCTCCTCCTTCGCCAGGTCGAAGCTCGTGGCGTAGCTTCGCGTTGTCCTCCTGAAGTTGCAGGATTTTGCCGGTCGCCTTCTTCTCCGAGGCAATGCTCTTCTTCAGCAGCATCACCAAGCCGGCGGTCAACTCCCCCTGCTCATTGAGCTCAGCGGGCATGTCATCGAGGCTCTCCTTCAGCAGCTCCACCAAGCCATGGATGAACTCCTTCTGCTTATTGAGGTGCTTATTGAGCTGATCGGGCATGCCGTCGAGGGATAACGACTCCAGCACCGCTAGCTCGGCATGTTTGCCTCCACGTCTAGTGTAACATCCCAAATTTTCAATTTGGAATGTTATACATTAGGTCATCGTGCATATCATATTTTCTCGCATTTTTCCGATCCTAGAAAATTTCACGCAACTCAAGGACCCTCGGAGAGAGTTGGAAGTTTCATTATTTTCATATTTGGGATTTCTCAAATTCTGAAAATAAAGGATCATTGGATTTATTTAATTATCTTCATAAAGTTTTTCCTATAAAAAAATTAAGAGAGGGAATAATATGACTTTCCCAACATTTAAGAAAAACGAAGGTATTATAAATAAATCAAATTTGACTTTTGGAAGATTTATTTTGCTTAGGCAAAAAAATGAGCATTTCAAAATTTATGCATGTTTGCCGTTTTTTAAAGTTCATTTTGTTCGACTCATTTTTAGGAGTCGGGGAAAATTTATTTTATTAAATTCGGAGTTCATTTGGTATTTTTTTAATTGCTTGGTTTAATTTAAAAAAAATACAGGCTTCTGGCCAAGGCTGCCCAAATTGAGCCGCGCCCGGCCCAGGCCCGCCCGCCTCCCTCCTCTCCTCACAAGACGCTCGCTCGAAGGGAGCCGCCCGCCGCCGCCCGCCTCGAGTCCGCCTCCGCCTGCCTCGGTTGCTTCTCCCAAGCCGGCCACCCCCTTCCAAATCTGTTGCCGCCCCTCTCTCTCACCCACCGGAGCCAACTTCCGAGCTCACTTGAGCTGGCCCGCTGTGGACGCCATGCCTCCTCGCCCGTTCCCGAGTCTGCCGACCTCGACCTCGCCGCCCCTCCGACCCCGCCCGGAGCCGACGAGCCGCCGGAGGTAGCCGCCGCCCCGCTCCGTTCCGATCCAGTTTTCCCTAAAAACCGATCCGGTTTTTAAAAAAAAAAAGATGTTCAGTTTTTTTAAAAAAAAAACCTAGATTGGTTTTATTTGTTTTCGGTTTTCTTAATTAACGAACGTTCACCGAACTGTTCGTTTCAATGAATGTGTTCGGTGGATTAGTTCTGCTAATCTAACGTCCGCTATTTAAACCGTTAAATGCGTTTTCTTTTAATCGGATTTAATCCGTTATTTTTTCTCGATTCGATTTCGATCCGATTTTCAAATCTGTTTTATTTCTTGCTCGTTTATCGGAATCAGGTGATTCAAGCGCTGAGTTTCATTCTGAAACCGCCGTTCGACTAACCTACTTTCACAGAGTTTTGCTACTGTTAAATTTTGACCTAGTTTCAGATTGCTAAACCGAGACGTTCTCTCTCGAGTTTCGACGCTCGATGCTTTATTTGATTCGATTCTTTTCGCAACTGTGGTTCTTAAGTTGAACTATCTGGTTAGATCTTTTATTCGAGATTTCCTGTGCATTAGACGCAGTACTTATTGTATGCTTGTTGTTTGTCTGCGTTAGATCACCCGGAGTGCGCCGCTTGTTACTTCGAATCTCTAGGTTTCATGGATCATCGACAAGGCAAGTAACACTTGATCATACCTTTTCTACTACCCAGCTTTATTGCATTAGTTCAAACCTCAAACACTTGCATGTTTAGGATCTAATTAAATTGTGGGTTTGGGAAGTAGATTTGAGGTAGTACCTATTACCTGTTTGACTTATGAAACCTTTGGGAGTTACTTCTACGTTTGCTTATTACGCCATGCTATGCTAGTAGACGTGGATTGGGTGAGTGAATATCCATGACAGATGTGAGATTGTTAATTAATGTTTTATCTAAGGTGGCAACCTAAACGCACATCTGGGTGGATTGAGGCACCTGTTTTCAAGCAGGACTTGCCTGTTTTTTTTTTGGGACCGCCACCCAGGCTCAAAGGGATCATAAGATAATTCATACTAGTAACTTACGTGTGCAGCCACAAGCCACTATGGGCTCTGGCGTAGTTGACTAAGTTGTGCGAACTCTTACGGGTAGGCTAGCTGATGTAGGGGATGTAGGTTGGTACGGTCTACCCACATGTAAGGTGCTAGCGCTTCTGAAAGACTATGTCTCGGTCATCCGTTTCTCAAACACCATGCAAAGGCGAGAACCAAGCGGAGGCGATCGAGTCTTGTGGGGAAAAGTGCGCAAACCTCTGCAGAGTGTATAAACTAATCATGATTAGCCGTGTCCCCGGTTATGGACGTTTTGAGTATCGAGCACTTGAATATCATGTGAATCTCAACATGTTACTCTAATTAATATTGTTGGGTTTTTAATGAGTACTTTTAATTGGGATTGAGGATGCTGTCAACCATTCTCAATGTTTAACAACCACCATGATAGTTAAACAAAATTATTCCTTTGCTATAGGGAAAAATTGGCTTTTCGCAAAAATGTAACCGTAGAGCCTTACCACCAGCCAAATATGCATGTAGTATAGGCTTGTTGCTTCAATACTCTCTATGTGTTACATTGCCAAGATATTCCATGTGGCCGACCCGTTTCATGCTGCAACTTTCATGTTGCAGACTTTTCGACGCATTTAGTAAGGTGTTTAGGTCGTGGTTCTATACTCAGTGATGCCGATGGAGTTGATGGACTCACTTATCTTCCAAGCCTTCCGCTGTTATCGTTATTAGATGGCCTTAAGCCATACTTATTGTAATAGTCCTCTTCTGGACAATCGATGTAATAAGTGTGTGATTGCTACTCTGCTATAAATCCTTCTCGGCATCGTGGAGTCGGCATCTTGATCGAGGATGACACCGAGCACAGAGACTTGATCCATTTGGGTCTGGTCGCCACAGAGAATGGTATCGAGCACACGCCGTATGAGGACACGACCACTAAGTTAAAGCCATAGATCACTACTCTCCTCTCATTTTCTAACTCCTCATCTTTTCTACTCTTTAGGATGAAGGACGCCAAGATCAAGTACACCCAACCGATGAAGGCACACCTTTTGGATTTCACTTGAAGGAAGTTACCAAGTACACGAACATTGGACTACCAAGTTTCACCGACTTTCAACGCCACTCTGCCTGAAGAGGAGCGCTGGAAGATTCAAGCTCACGTTCCGAGAAGGACATTCGCCCCAATCACCAAGCCTATAGATAGTGTTTTCAGTGCACCAACTTGGAGTCTGGGAAAGAGCATGGCAGCTCATATCACCATGGGACGCATTGGAGAAGTTTATCAAGAAGACCTCAAGGACACCATCTACCAGATTTGCGGACGCCGAGATGACAAATGGGACATAGTCAAGACCAAGAAGGATAGATCCATTGCAGCTTTTATCCAGAGTTAAACCAGACATTCGACGCCTGTGGAGAACCGGGGAGCAAAGCTATGATATGATGGAGTTGCAGAATGCAAAGGGAAGGATCATCGAACTGGAAGAAGAACTAAAGACTACACGCAAGGACTACATGGACGAGATCGTAGCTCTGGCAAGACACAATAACGATCTTAAGTATGAGATCGAAGAACTCAAGAAGAAGTTGGCACTCAGGAATGAAGACCAGTATGTCGGTTGTCCAAGCGACTACATCAACATCGACGACCCCGATTCGGATCCAAGTGAACCCGATTTTGAAGACGGTTCGAGTGGTACATCATGGAGTCTTCCACCGGTTCATATTAGTATAAGTCACCCACATATTAGTAGTATTTCCCTCCATGTAAACATTGTAGTACACGCACTTTTGCGATAGTTAGATCGTTGTAAGCCCTTGTTTGATTGAATGAAGTGATTTTGTGTGCATTTGCTCATGTGCATTTGGGTAGTGTTTTCCCCTTAGACCCCATTCTATTCTAAATTTCTCTTCTTTTCTAAACCCCTCAGATGCCTCCGAGACGCGACCCGGATTTGTTTTCCGCCAGAGATCACCCAACCGATTCAAGCGGTGAACACCCTGATTCAAACATTGCTGCAGTAACCGTGGCAACAACAACAACAACAACAACCCACCACCACCCCTGCGATCATTTGACTCGTTTCCTTAGACTAAATCCGCGGTGTATTCCAAAGAGCACCGAGCCGATTGTAGCAGATGATTGGCTCCGCAAGATAGGAAGGGAGTTGACCACCGCAGATGCACAGATGGAGAAAGAGTGAAGTTTGCAGCACATTAGCTTGAAGGACCCGCAGACATGGTGGGAGAATTTCACAGCCACTTATCCCGTAGGACACTGCCACATGGGATCGGTTTCAACAAGCTTTTGCAGACCGCTTCATGTTTCAGCAGGAGCCATGGCCATGAAGAAGCGTGAGTTTGCAACTTACGCCAAGGAGGAAGGATCATGGCCAAGACGTGGATGACTTTAGCAAATTAGCACGTTATGCCCCGGATGACGTTGCTACCGGATGCAGCCTAAACAAGAGAAGTTTCTAGAAGGACCGAATGATGAGTTCAAGATGCCGTTGATGGTAGCAAGTTTCAACAACTATCGAGTTGGTAGACCGAGCCCTCATGATTGAAGGAAAGCAAAGACAAATTGAGAACTGCAAGCGGAAGTATGGACAAGGGAAGTATAACTCGAGCTCATCGAAGCCTCGTTATACCCCTAAATCGAGTTCGATTTGACATACCCATGGAGGAAGTAGTTCGCACAACCATAATGGCCACAAGAATGGTAATGGGAATCGAGGAAGCAATGGTCGTAACCGACTACACCAACAACCCCAGCCAAGAAAGACTTGAGTCATGTCACCTGTTACAAGTGTTCCAAGCCGGACATTATGCAAATGGTATCCGAGAAGGCGAATGGAAATGGCAATGGAAGCTCGAAAGAAGCCCAACCCTTTCAACAGGGACAGGTGAACCACATTGATGTGGAGGAGGTTGAAGATCAGCCCGATGCAAGAATTGGTAAGTTTTTGGTTAAGTCATTTATCGCAGCTTGTTCTTTTCGATCTTGGTGCATCACATTCATACATATCAAGGGATTTGTGGATAAGTACAAGTTACCAACCCAAGCCCTTAGGTCACCCATGCTAGTAACCTCACCCGAGCAGAAAGTACATGGCTAGTAAATGGTGTGATCGATTGCCATTAAGGATTGGACACTATGTTTTCCCCTCGCACCTAATAGTTCGGAATCCCAAGTATTGGATGTGATATTAGGAATGGATTGGTTATCAAAGTATGGAGGAAACATTGATTGCTCCACTAGATCAATTTTGCTCACCACACCGGAAGGAAGAAGGATTAAGTATGTATCACGCACGAGCCGAGGAGAGCACAAATAAATTGCTTATCGTGAGTGGTGCAGGAAGAAGTACCGATGGTGAAGGATTTTCCGATGTATTTCCTAAGAGTTGCCAGAATGCCACCGGATAGAGACATTGAGTTTTTGATTGAACTATTGCCGTGAACAGGCCCGATATCGAAACGACCATACGAGGATGCCAGCCACAGGATTTGGCGTAAATCAAGAAGCGTATTAAGGAGCTATTGGATAAAGGTTATATACGCCCAAGCTCTTTCACCTTGGGGATCACCCGCTTTGTTAGTGGAGAAGAAGGATGGATCTTTGAGAATGGTTGTTGATTATCGTGAATTGAATGCAAGAACCATCAAGAACAAGTACCCACTACCTATGATAAATGATCTGTTTGATCGCTTGCAAGGAGCTAAGGTGTTTTCCAAGATCGACTTATGATCGTGGTACCATCGATTGAAGATTCGGGAGCAAGACATACCCAAGACAGCATTTACCACGAGATATGGATCAGATGAGTATACCGTTATGTCATTTGACTGACTAACGACCAGCCTATTTCATGAACCTCGATGAACAAAGTGTTTATGGAGTTTTTGGATAAGTTCGTCGTGGTGTTCATTGATGACATTTTGATTTTCTCGAAGAATGAAGAGGAAACGCAAGGAACATTTGCGTATTGGTTTTGGAGAAGCTAAGAGAACACAGTTGTATGCCAAATTCAGCAAATGTGAGTTTTGGCTAAAGGAAGTTGGATTTCTTGGACATGTTATATCCTGGAGAAGGAATAGCAGCTGACCCCACAAAGGTTGAGACCGTAATCAAATGGGAAGCACCAACGGCGATTGGAGAGATTCGAGTTTCCTTGGACTCGCAGGATACTACCGAAGATTCATTGAAAATTTCTCAAGGATTGCAAAGCCTATGACTGAATTGTTGAAGAAGGATAACAAATTCATATGGACAGAGGACTGTGAGGCAAGTTTTCAGAGTTGAAGAAAAGACTGGTTACCTCACCGGTTTTGATATTGCCGCATCGCACTAAGGATTATGAGGTGTATTGCGACGCTTCACGCCGAGGACTTGGAGCAGTGCTTATGCAGTGAAGGAAGAGTTGTTTCAGACGCTTCACGACAACTTAAGCCCCATGAGTTGAATTATGCCACTCATGACTTGGAGTTAGCAGCCGTTGTATGCCTTGAAGACGTGGAGACATTTTTCTCATTGGAAATCATTGTGAAGTATATACGGATCACAAGAGTTTGAAATACATCTTCACACGTAAGGAATTAAATCTCGCATGTGAGGAGATGGTTAGAACTTATCAAGGATTATGATATGAGATTGCATTATCACCCTAAGAAGGCTAATGTCGTAGCAGACGCATTGAGCCGTAAGAGCCACGTCAATACCCTAATGATGGGAGGAATACCCAATGAGTTAGCCGAGGACCTTCGAGAGCTATGTTTGGAAATAGTTCCAAGAGGCTATGTAGCAGCATTGGAAATTCAGTCGACACTGATGGACAAAATCAGAGAAGCCCAAAAGGCAGATAAGGAAGTTGCATCTATAAAGGAGAAAATGAGCAAAGGAAAAGCTAAAGGATTTCGTGAGGATGAGCACGATACCCTATGGTTTGAAGACCGTGTTTATGTGCCCAATGACCCCGAGATCAGGAAGTTGATTTTACAAGAAGCCCATGATTCACCTTATTCGATTCACCCAGGGAATACCAAGATGTATTTGGATTTGAAGAATACTTTCTGGTGGACCGGAATGAAGAAGGATATTGCAGAGTATGTAGCAGTTTGTGACGTATGTCAGAAAGTAAAGGCAGAGCATCAGAAACCAGCAGGGTTGTTACAACCATTGCCGATACCCGAATGGAAGTGGGATAAATTAGGCATGGATTTCATCACAGGATTGCCAAAGACTCGTTCAGGGTATGACTCGATTTGGGTTATAGTCGACCGTTTGACCAAGGTAGCTCATTTCATTCCAGTCAAGACTACCTATAGCGATTGCTAAGTTGGCAAAGATATACATGACCAGAATTGTGTGTTTGCACGGAGTTCGAGGAGCATCGTACGATGCAGGAACCCAGTTTACCTCGAAATTTTGGAACCAGCTTGCACGAAACATTGGGAACTAGATTGGAATTCAAAGACTTTCCACCCACGTAATCGATGGACGTACCGAGAGAGTCAATCAGATTTTGGAGGACATGCCGAGAGCTTGTGCACTAGACTATGGATCTAGCTGGGATGATAATTTGTCAGATGCAGAATTTTTCCTACAACAACAGCTACCAAACCAGCTTGAAGATGGCACCTTCGAGGCTCAGATGGAAGAAGGTGCAGGACACCGTTGTCATGGGATCTAAACTGAGATCGCCGCTTGTTTGGACCAGATTTGATTAAGGAGTCCAACAGAAAGTTAAGTTGATTCGAGATGTGCTCAAGGTAGCCCTACCTGCATGTAAGAGCTATGTCGATTCAAAGCACAAAGCGATTGAGTATGAAGTTGGAGATGTAATATATCTTAGAGTATCCCCGCCGAGGAGTTAAGCGTTTTGGAGTTAAAGGAAAGTTAGCACCCGTTTCGTTGGACCGTATAAGATTTTGCAACGCATGGGAGAAGTTGCTTATAAGTTGGAATTGCCGTAAGGACCTGCTGGGAGTTCATGATGTATTCCATGTTTCTCGATTGAAGAAATGTCACCCTAGATAGCAGAGGTACCGTTAAGAGACACAGTACACCGAAGCAATTCAGTTGAAGGATGACTTGACATATGAGGAAAAACCGTTAAGATTCTCGATTATGCCAAAGCAGAGTTACCCGCAAAGAAGGTTATCAAGTTTTGCAAAGTTCGGTGGAGCCACCACACCGAGGATGAAGCCACCGGGAAAGAGAAGAAGTTTTGCTCAAGGACCACCCTCACCTATTTTCTAGTTAACCCGAATCTCGAGGGCTAGATTCATCTTAAGGGAAGTAGGTTTGTAACATCCCAAATTTTCAATTTGGAATGTTATACATTAGGTCATCGTGCATATCATATTTTGTCGCATTTTTCCGATCCTAGAAAATTTCACGCAACTCAAGGACCCTCGGAGAGAGTTGGAAGTTTCATTATTTTCATATTTGGGATTTCTCAAATTTTGAAAATAAAGGATCATTGGATTTATTTAATTATCTTCATAAAGTTTTTCCTATAAAAAAATTAAGAGAGGGAATAATATGACTTTCCCAACATTTAAGAAAAACGAAGGTATTATAAATAAATCAAATTTGACTTTTGGAAGATTTATTTTGCTTAGGCAAAAAAATGAGCATTTTAAAAATTTATGCATGTTTGCCGTTTTTTAAAGTTCATTTTGTTCGACTCATTTTTAGGAGTCGGGGAAAATTTATTTTATTAAATTCGGAGTTCATTTGGTATTTTTTTTAATTCGTTTGGTTTAATTTAAAAAAAAACAGCCCACAGGCCAAGGCCCACCACCAAGCCATGCCCAGCGCCCCCAGCCCGCCTCCCTCCTCTCCCTCAAGACGCTCGCTCGAAGGGAGCCCGCCGCCGCCGCCGCCCCGCCGCCCGAGTCCGCCTCCCGGCCTCGGTTGCCTCCCCAAGCCGCCGCCACCCCCCCTTCCGAATACGCCGCCCCCCCCTCTCTCTCACCCACCGGAGCTCAACCCGAAGCTCACTGAGCCCCGCCGCGCCGTTCCCCCGTCGCCGAGCCCGCCGACCTCGCCGCCCCTCCGAGCCCGCCGACCCTCGGCCTCACGCCGGAGCCCATGACGAGCCGCCGGAGGTAGCCGCCGCCCCGCTCCGTTCCGATCCGATTTTCCCTAAAAACCGATCCGGTTTTTTTTTTTAAAAAGATGTTCGGTTTTTTTTTAAAAAAAAACCTAGATTGGTTTTATTTGTTTTCGGTTTTCTTAATTAACGAACGTTCACCGAACCGTTCGTTTCAATGAATGTGTTCGTTGGATTAGTTCTGTTAATCTAACGTCCGCTATTTAAACCGTTCGTCGCTTTCTTTTTAATCGGATTTAATCCGCTATTTTTTCCGATTCGATTTCGATCCGATTTTCAAATCTGTTTTATTTCTTGCTCGCTTATCGAATCGTGATTCAAGCGCCTCGAGTTTCGTTCTGAAAACCGCCGTTCCGACTAACCTACTTTTCACAGAGTTTTGCTACTGTAAAATTTTGACCTAGTTTCAGATTGCTAAACCGAGACGCGTTCTCTCTCGAAGTTTGACGTTCGATGCTTTATTTGGTTCGATTCTTTCGCAACCTGTGGTTCTTAAGTTGAACTATCTGGTTAGATCTTTTATTCGAGATTTCCTGTGCATTAGACGAGTACTTATTGTATGCTTGTTGTTTGTCTGCGTTAGATCACCCTTGAGTGCGCCCGCTTGTTACTTCGAATCTCTAGGTTTCGCGGATCATCAGCAAGGCAAGTAACACTTGATCATACCTTTTCTACTACCCAGTTTTATTGCATTAGTTCAAACCCTCAAACACTTGCATGTTTAGGATCTAATTAAATTGTGGGTTTGGGAAGTAGATTTGAGGTAGTACCTATTACCTGTTTGACTTATGAAACCTTTGGGAGTTACTTCTACGTTTGCTTATTACGCCATGCTATGCTAGTAGACGTGGATTGGGTGAGTGAATATCCATGACAGATGTGAGATTGTTAATTAATGGTTTATCTAAGGTGGATTGAGGCACCTGTTTTCAAGCAGGACTTGCCTGTTTTTTTTTGGGACCGCCACCCAGGCTCAAAGGGATCATAAGATAATTCATACTAGTAACTTACGTGTGCAGCCACAAGCCACTATGGGCTCTGGCGTAGTTGACTAAGTTGTGCGAACTCTTACGGGTAGGCTAGCTGATGTAGGGGATGTAGGTTGGTACGGTCTACCCACATGTAAGGTGCTAAGCGCTTACGAAGACTATGTCTCGGTCATCCGCTTCTCAAACACCATGCGGTCACGAGAACCAAGCGGAGGCGATCGAGCCTTGTGGGGAAAAGTGCATAAACCTCTGCAGAGTGTATAAACTAATCATGATTAGCCGTGTCCCCGGTTATGGACGTTTTTGAGTATCTAGCACTTGAATATCATGTGAATCTCAACATGTTACTCTAATTAATATTGTTGGGTTTTTAATGAGTACTTTTAATTGGGATTGAGGATGCTGTCAACCATTCTCAATGTTTAACAACCACCATGATAGTTAAACAAAATTATTCCTTTGCTATAGGGAAAAATTGGCTTTTCGCAAAAATGTAACCGTAGAGCCTTACCACCAGCCAAATATGCATGTAGTATAGGCTTGTTGCTTCAATACTCTCTATGTGTTACATTGCCAGCATATTCCATGTGCTGACCCGTTTTCGGGCTGCAACTTTCATGTTGCGCACTTTTTCGCATTTACAGTAAGGTGTTTAGGTCGTGGTTCTATACTCGATGATGCCGATGGAGTTGATGGACTCACTTATCTTCCAAGCCTTCCGCTGTTATCGTTATTAGATGGCCTTAAGCCATACTTATTGTAATAGTCCTCTTCTCGACAATCGATGTAATAAGTGTGTGATTGCTACTCGCTATAAATCCTTCAAGTATGCGTGTGGTGTCAAGACATCGATCCAGGGATGACACCTGAGCACAGATACTTGATCCATTTGGGTCTGGTCGCTACATCTAGGGCGCTCCTGGGAGCCATCGCCTTCCCGTGAGAGATCTTTCGAGGTCTCTGCGTGGCGGCGAGCCCTCTCTTTTTTTTCTGCAGCCTTGGTTGCCGCTCCCTTGTTACGAGTAGTTCTCGACCTAGAGCTCTGCACACCGGCCATGGCGAGGACGGACGAAGAAGCATGACTTATGAGGAGGAAGGTAGAGTAATTTTCGGTTAGGTAGTTCCCCTTTTTATAGCCTAAGTACTAGCACTAGTACTAAAACCTGCATAGTGGGAACACGTTCAGGTTTGGTACGTACTGGTAGGTGTGAGCAGGCTTGCACTTAATTGTAGCACTAGTACTTTCGGATGTGATGGGAACAAGGTAAAGATTAACTGATGGTTTTTGGTTTTGAGGCCCGAAACGGCTCCCGATGAGTTTAGTGGAATATAAATTTCAAGTAGACTGCACTTCTCATATGCGTAAATATTATGTTATTGTCAAAAATTGGCACAAAATACGAACGAGACCAATGGAAGTACTACTAGCAACCCATGATTTAACTACTCGCATGCGCGCAGTGGAGTAGTAATGTCTTTCTTCCGCCCTCACATCCACTCAATTTGCATGCGCTTATATTAATTGACCATCAATGAAGTGAAGGACTTTACACGCGCCAAATTATCACATGGGGTGGATCTTGGTACAAAATTGTGTCCGCCTGTACCCGCATGTGCGTCGCGAGGGAATGAGTGCGTGCGTGGCGGCGTGCACATCTTCACTTCGTGCATGTACCGCCAGTGCGGCTCAGGGAGGACGAGTACATTCTTATGGAACCAGCAGCACGTCACTGTGATCAATCCACACAAGGATGTTGCGACAACGCCTCCACATGTGCCACGTGCCCACGTGGCTTCATGAACTGTAAGAGAGACACTGTGTAGCGTGCCATTGTGTTTTGCACCTAGTTGAAGTACTAGTAAGGTACACGTGCATTGCACGCGTCAGATTTTGCAAACAAATTACGAATAAATACCACATTGTAGCATGTAAGCTCTGAGTCATATATGCCTGATGTAGACCTTCGTTTAATTCTTATAGTTCATCTCATTCAAAATCAATTAGTTTTTATAAAAAACCTAGGGCCTCTTTGATTCATAGGATTTCCAAAACGCGAATAGGAAGAACATGGGATTAGAGTGGAATGTCATCTTGAATCCTACAGGATGGTACGCAGTGTTTGATTGTGCATAGAAAAACGCAGAATTCTTTCAAAGAGGTTTGAGTGGATGGGATGTTTCCTATGAAATCTAGTGCAAACGAATCATATGGAAAAATTCCTATGGTTTACAATCCTCTGAATCAAACAACCAAGATAGGAAAAATTCCTAAGGATTAGAATCCTCCAAAATTCCTTCGAGAATCCTTTGAATCAAATAAGCCCTTAATCTATTTTATGATTCATGGAATTGTGCATTGTAAAGCATAAAGTACAAACAAAGAATGGCAATTCAACTAGAAAAAAGTTTTGGGCAGTTACGATACGGAAGATTCTAGAACAAAGGAGAACCACTTCTATTTTGAGATTTGTGCATTATGCTTAAGTTCAACCATGGAGTCTGCTAGATTGTACATGTGGCAAAATCCGGTGGGGGCTAGAAGATGGTGCGAGGGGCTGAGTGGAGGGAGACTATGAAGGAGTGCACAACTGCGAGATCGATATTTAGAGAGAGGGGGCGAGAACGTGCGCTGTTGCGCGCAGTGGCGGAGCCATGAAAAATGTCCCATGAGCTAGGGGGCCAAGCATTGCTAATCCTTTACGAGGAGGGCCAATTCATCAACTTAAACCATTTTTACCAGCAATTGTCTAATGATCACATTCATATTAGCCTCGATATATAGTGATGTTAGGGGGCAGGGCCCTTGCTGCCTGTCTTGGCCACAGCGCTTCTGAGAGATGAAGCGTAAGGCATGGATGATGAGAGGGGGGCGTTGGATATATAATTAATGTGGGTGTATTAACTATATATGTAATCCTATATAGAGAGGTATAGATTGATCTATGTGGATGTGGGAAAGAGGGTGAGACCTCACTAGATATATAGATTGATCGGTTTATGTGGAAAACTATGAAAGACCTAGCTACACACACACACACATAGAGGAACATCGATCGCTGCGCATGCACGTCAGAGATAAAGAATGCCCGACATGATGGAGAGGGGGATGTGTGTGTGTGTGTGCCTTCATGGGAGACTAACCTGAAGAAAAAGATTGCATGTGCGAGATGGATAATGCCGACTGGTAGTGTGTGTGCGTGCATGCACGAGAGAAAGTTAGTGGTACAATTATAAAGAGAAGACCAATGTGTGGGTGTAAAAGACTAGGTGAGGTCATAATCAATGTAAAGTTGAATTCAAATATTTGAATAAGAGATCATGATGTTTGAAACCCATGCATGCATGAATATAACAAAGATCTGCACGGTGTGGTTTGGAAACGAGCATGTTGCAATGTATACACATTGAACAAGGTCAGATTGGTTTGAATTTGAGATACCGATGGCGTACATCGCTTTGGCCACATTGCATCTGTGCATGGACAAACTATTCTAATTGGAGATGATGGGTGGCTTTCGCATCACATATCTATATCTATACCCCTATATATATATATTATATATATTATATATTTTTATATAGTGTGCAGATAAATTTAACTTTGAAAGATGGTCGTTGGATGAGGCCAATCCGATGGTGCAGAGCTGGCAAATTTGAGCACTACTGGCTGTTGGATATCATCTAGATTCCACCAGATTTTGCCACATGTACAATCTAGAAGACTCTATGGTTGAACTTAAGCATAATGCACAAACCTCAAAACACAAGCACTTCTTCTTTGTTCTAGAATCCTCCATATCGAGAATTGCCCAAATGTTTTTCTACATGATTTGTTTTACTTTATGCCTTACAACGCACAATTCCATGAATCTTAAAATAGATTAGCTTTCTTATAAAAACTAGATGATTTTGAATGAAATGAACTATATGAATTAAATGAACATCTACATCATGCATATATGACTCAAAGCTTACATGCTATAATGTGGTATTTATTCATAATTTGGTTGCCAAATCTCATGCGTGCAATGCACGTGTACCTTACTAGTCTAAATGGTGTTTGTGTGTGTGTTGTGCGTGTTAAACACATTGTACGCACTAAATTGTGATCTCCGTTATATTCATGCATGCATGGGTCTCCAATGTGTGGGTGTAAAAGACTAGGTGAGGTCATTTAGTAGTATATCATACTAGTCTAAATTGTCTTTTTTTCTTTTGGGTACACGTTAAGCTTGTTCTCCCGAAATTTCAAGCCGCGCCTTGTTATGCCTAAATTTCAAGCTAAGCGTCTCGCTCATCGTGGCCGGGAAACTCCGCCTCTTCAACTCGCGCCTTTGTTAGCCCGAAATATTTAAGATATATCTTTGTCTCGTTGTGCTCGGACAACTCCCTCTATCTCAACCCGCGCCTTGCTATTCCAAAATTACAACGCGTATGAAAACTCCCACCTCCCGTGAAATCCCGACACGCCGAAATGCCCGTGATACCCCTCGAACCGAAAGAACCGCCTCAAATCGGTGGGGTACTTTCAGAATTTACCCCACATTTTTGACAAGCGCGTCCCTAAGCCATGGTTCCCCACTCCCATCCCATCCGCCCACCCATTCGTACACCAAGGCCGGAAAAACCCGCGAAGCCCCACACCCTCCTCCGTCCGACATCCAGCCGGAGCCTCTTCCCCGACGATGTCGTCTATAGCAACACCTCGACGTCCCTCATCCACCGTACCAGATGAGGATCCGTCGTCGATCTGGTCGTCCCGCCGGTTCAGCCACCCCATCCTCCACCTCCAAGGAGCTGCCCCGACGTTCCCCTAGTCTTTCGCCACCTCCATTCCCACACCACCGTCTTCACCTACACCACCGGAAGAGCATCAGCATCACCGTTTCCTCAGATGAAGCTGCGGCCTAATCGGCGCCACCAAAGAGGTTGTACACTAATCGCCGCATTTTCTTATTGATTCGATCTCACCGTGCTGCCGGCGCTCGGTCCCGAGCTGACACGCCGCGGCTCCATCCACCGCGGTGTCGCCGGCCACTTCCTCCACGGGGTCGCTCCCTCGGCGGCGACGTACACATCAGTAGGAGCTGCTGCTGCTTAGCTTCGCCAAGCTCGCTTCGCTTCCGCTCTTGCTCTCCCCGCTCGGGTCTGCTTGCTCACTTGCTGTTGTTGCTCTTGCTTGACGCCATCTGATTTAGCTACACTTCACGACTAAATCGACTTTTGGGTCGATCAATTTTCAGGTGGGGGGCTCTCCGAGTTAAGGAAGAACCACCAGCAGGGAGGGGGGCTCACGAGAAGTACCCCACTATCTATCTTAGGGTTCAGGGTGGGGCGGTGGTGGGGCGGTGGCGTGGGGATCGCCAGAGAAAAAGCTCGGCACGGGGGGTGGGGGGTGCTAGAGGGATGGCCAGGGCGGCGGCGGACCGACGGCGGGGAGTGTTTTCGGGGCGGGCGGGGCGGCTGTTTGGCCGGTGGTGGCTGGCGGCTCAAGGGGGTGGAGGTTGAAGATGAACTACATGCCCTTTATTTCATATCCAACGGCTGCAAAATCGACTGACCAGAGATGAAAAGGTCAATCGACTGACGTGTAGCCTCACCTCTAGTGCGTTCAGTTTTGACAAGAAAATTCGGTTTGACGGAAAATTCAGTTTCGACGCTTAAGTTCAGTTTCGACAGCTAAATTTAGTTTCAACAGTTAAGTTCAGAGATGAGCGGCTGATGTATACATCTAGCACTTTGTGGTTATGTATTTTACGTCATCTATTGGAGATGCTATTAGAACTCCACTCAGGTTAACGTTGTCTCTCTTGTCCTGCTTCAGCCTCGACGTCGTACAACTCACCAGAGCTGCTCCAACGACGAAACCCTCCATCATAGCGGAGCAGTACCTCGGGCTCCATCTCCAGACGCCTAAGAACTTCTTCCCCTCCTCCGACAGCCAAGTCAGCCGGAGCATCCTCACCGGCTAACCCAATCACGCTGAGATCGACATGGCTTCGCCAAAGAGGTTGTACACTTCTTGTGGTTTGACTTAATCTCACCATACTTCTTTGCATCCTATGATCTTCCAATTCTTGTGAACCAAACACCCAGTTGGCAAAAATCATGTATTTAAATTCCTCTGCTTTGCGTGTGCATTCCTATCCTATTCCTATCTATTTCCTATCCCTGCATTGTTAGAATCCTCAAACTCAAACAAGCCCTTACACAATTACTTGTTACATGATATGTGTCAAAGTAAACCTTGTGTGGTTTGTCCTGCTCTATGATCTTTGTGTTCCATCGCAGCTCACCGCTCCAACGATGGAAGGGTTCACCATAGCAGGATCCGCTCTACAGACTGCCTTTCGCCGCCTCAGATCTTCTTCCTTGTACGCAGCCACGACAATGCATTACCATCATCAATCGAAAGCAGATTACCTTGAGGACTACACGCAAGAGAGGTCGACTCTTCCGGCTCGCCACGTTATGAATCACTTAATATGATGACATGCTACTTTATCGTCGTGTTCACCTATTAGACTCCGACTCAGGTCCAAACTTATGCTGAAACTTGAGTTTTTAAATGGTTGTGGGGTACATATTGGGGCAGCAATCAGCATTATCTGTCTACTATCTGGTTAATCTCGGGTGTCTACTATGAGTTTAATGTTGGGTGCAAAGAAACATTAAAGGAGCCATTATCTGTATTTTTTAACTAAAGCTATTATCCGCACGCTATCATTGGTTTTGGGTCTATCCACGCTTGCTACCATCACTGGATTTATGCATTCACTCCTTACATACTCTCACTATGTTTTATTCCTATGCATGTCAGTTATTGTACACAATGGAACTGAACATGTAGAGCAAAAGAGACGAGCCTTGCGTGGCAATAAAATTTCACGCAGACGTCGCTCCATGGTGGGCGCAAAGGCAGCCCCCCTCCACTTCGGATCATAATCAAGAGGAAGAGAACTGTTCTGAGGGGGATTCAGAAGCAGAAGACCACTCCTATTTACCCCATGAGGTCTTCGCTCTAAATTGGCATGCTGATGTTGGTTATATCATGCATATGGTGCCTTGCATTGCTTACTTTATACATCAAATATGTCAACTGCTTTGTTTAGACATGCTTTGTGTGAATGCCATCTGTTTAGTTTATTCATCGCTTATGTGAATTATGCAATGCCATCTTGTTTAGCCAGGCATCATATATGTGAATTTTGCAATGACATCCTGCTTAGCCACCATCTTATATGTGAATTATATCAGGCCATCCTTTTTTTCGTTATGTATTACATTTGTCAACAATGTTAGTGCATTCAACTACTCTTCGTATGCATCAGCCATTTGACACGGTGATGGAAAATTCTGGAGTGAAAACAAGGTCTTCGGAGCAGACTATGCTATCTGACGAAGCGCATATCTCGCTGGTTACGGATAGCTCCTCAGAGGAGGATTCAGAGACAGATGACCAGTCCTATTTCCCCCCGATGTGTATGCTCTAATTAACTTGACAGGGTTATGTTGCTCATATCGTGCGTATGGTGTCTTGCATTGCAATGTCATTTGATTAGTTTAGACATGCTTTGTGTGAATGCCACATGTTTAGTGTCTAATTACCATATATGTGGATTATGCATTGCCATCTTGTTGCAAGACATTATATATGTGAATTATGCAATGCTATCTTGTTGCAAAGGCATTATATATGTGAATTATGCAATGCCATCTGCTGTTGAGCCAATCATCATGTATGTGAATTATATCATGCTATCATTTTTTGTATTACGTGTTCCATTTGTCGACAACGCTTATATATTCACCTACTCTTCCTATGCATCAGCCATTTGAAGCGGTGATGGAAGTATCCGGAGTGAAAACAAGGTATTCAGAGCGATAGTGCTACCTGTTGAAGCGTACATCTTGTCGATACAGAGAGCTCCTCGGAGGAGGATTCGAGACTAATGACCAGTCCTATTTCCCCCACGAGGTCTATGCTCAAACTTGGCGAGGTTATATTACCCATGTCATGCATGTTGTCTTGCATTGCTTAGTTTTTACATCATATATGGATTTCCATCTGCTTACTTGCTTACTATATAAATCATATATTTGAATTATATCATGCCATCATGTTTACATACACAACATCTATCTGAATTATGGCATGGCAACCCATTTAATAAAGACATCATATAGTTATATCATCTCATCTTGTTTAGTGTTTACAGTCGTCATATTTTGAATTATGTCATTCTATCCGGGAATTATATCATGCTATCATGTTTAGGCGGCATATATGTGAATTATGGCATGCCAACCTATTTAATAAACACATGATATAGTTATATCATGTCATCATGTTTACATAGTCATCATATTTTGAACTATGTCTTTCCATCTTTTTTAGTTAGCCATCCTAATGTGAAATTGTATCATGCTATCCTGTTTAGTTAGCCATCATATATGTGAAATTGTGTCATGCTATCCTGCTTTGGTTAGACAACATAAATGTGAATTATTTCATGCCCTCTTTTATTCCCACTATCCATTGCACTGCTCATCATAGAATGTCTGTACATTCAATTACTTTTCTTGTTTATCACCCATTTGAATTGGAGAGGGTGATGGCAGATTCTAAGGGAGTAACAACACGGTCTTCGTAAAAGATAGTGCTACCAGTTGATGCAGATATAACCACAGTTGTACTTGCCCAAGAACCAGCCCCACCACACATAACCCGGACTCTTGCAGACTGTACCCCTACCCGGTTGGATAGAAAACCAGCTACACCCCTTCTAACCCCAACCCTAGCAGATAGTAACCCAGTTCAGCTTGACACATCACCGTCTCCACCACAGGCACCCAAACAGGAGTAGTTAGTAAGAGAACTGCAGTGCCCAAAGCACGAGGACCACCACTCGAATCCCAACTCAACGCTAAAGGAGAAGAAGAATTGTTCTCGTGTCAGGTTCAGTAGCTATGGTTCATACTCCTTTGCTCTTGCATCACTGTATTTACTCAGACCAACTATTTTCAAATTTGAAGGATGGAATTGAAACTCCAATGGCGCAACAGGTATGTTTTAAACTTGTTTCTTTAATTGGTTTATTGTTGTAACTTGCTCTATATTGATTTCAGTTTGAATTGAATAAACAGTTATGTTCTCATGTTATGCACATTACAAGTGTCTCTATAGTTTCCCACACTTATATTCTGTCTATTCTGCTTTGTCTTGAACAAATATTATTTGAACTGTGTCTCTATCTTGATTTGGCAACAAAAACTAGAATGATATAGACCATAAATTGACCATGGTACATAGATATTTGTTTGTTTCATGCTGTTATCCTATGCACTTTACTACTGAAATGATTTACCAAAATGAGTTTCATATACAACATGGTAAACCTGTGATGTGTCTGCTTGTTTCTCTTTTAGAATGCGGACAAAAAATTGGAGAACAGTACCCGTTTTGCAATGGTGAAGGAAGTAATGCAGATAAGGTTCAAGATAGTGAGACATCCCTGTTGGTCTCCAAGAAAGCTGATAAAAACTACCTTGACGACAGTGAGAGAACCCGGAAGTCCTGTCTTGATGTAGTGTTCGAAAGCATCGCCACTACCACGGGCACAAGCTCTTCGAACTTCGCTGCTGAATTAGTTTGTCTTCTTGAGTCTCGACTTCAAGTTGAAAGACATCGATCGGATGTGTTATGTGAAGCCGAAGGACCGAGGAAGTCCCCCGCAGAATTCGGGGATGCATACTTTCTGGTGCAACAAGAAGCGCTTAGAGGATTTAAGCGCCAAACAAGAGAAAGTTAATAAGCTTGCTAAGCATCTTGCCAAAGATTATGGGTACCTGTGATATTGTTTCTCGAGATCTTCAAGTGGTTTCAGTTCTGGACATGTTTTGCTCATGCATTTATTTGCACTGGTCACCAACTTTGACAACTAGTGTATATGATATGTCGCTTTGTTCCTATATTTGCACCGTGGCAAACTTTGATGCCCAGTGGATGTAATATGTGTAATAGTCGTGATAGCCTAGCGTAAGTTGCTTGGTTATTTATTTCCTTGTTGTCTTGTTTATTTGTTTGCTTGTAGTCAGTGTTGTTCTTTTTCCGCGGTTTGCTAGTGGCTGAAATAACCTATTTTTAAAACTAGGCCACAATAACCATGGGCTACATATTTACTGTAATGACACTCGGCCTTCTACGGGCCGTAGAAAAGATGGGCCTTCTACAGGGCGTAGAAACAATGGGCCTTCTACGGGCCGTATCATCAATGGGCATTCTACGGGCCGTATTATCAACGGGCCTTCTACGGGCCATATGATCGATTGGCCAAACATGGGCCAATAACATACTGCTTTATGGCCGTAAACGGGCTAGAGTTGGAATCATCTGTTCATGGGCCGACCATAACGGGCCGTCGTTAATCAGCCGTATTTGATGACTGATAATCCCCAAGTGCAAGGAATCATCGTAGCACTTTCCAAAGGTGGAAGTGATAAGTATGGAGTGTTGAACCCACAAGGAGCTAAAGGTAAAATCAATATTCTCTCAAGCCCTATCTCACATCGATACGACTCTACGTGCAATCGAACGCTTACTTCCAACTAGAAACGAGAAATAAAACTACGTTGTGGGTATGAAGAGGATAACTTTGCATGGTATCGGAGAGCTAAAACATAAAAGTAGGTGCTGTTATCAAAAAGTTAGAATATATTACTAAATAATATAAATAGCGAGTGTGGAATAATGGTGGATCGGTAAAAGCGGAATTATCCTAGGCAATTGTTAACAAGACCGGTAATCACTATTGCGGTTTCATATGAGGGAGAGGCATAAGCTAACATACTTTCTCTACTTGGATCATATGCACTTATGATTGGAACTCTAGCAAGCATCCGCAACTACTAAAGATCATTAAGGTAAAACCCAACCATAGCATTAAAGCATCAAGTCCTCTTTATTCCCATACGCAACAATCCCTCTTACTCGGGTTTGTGCTTCTCACTCACCAACCCACTATAAGCGAATCATGAACGTATTGCAACACCCTACAGCGGGAACCCCTCACGCTTGCGCGACACGGAGGGCACCATAGGACAGCACCAAAGTAAAACATACAACTCATACCAATCTAGATCATCAATCAACCCAAAGACAAAAGATATCTACTCAAAACATCATAGGATGGCAACACATCATTGGATCATAATATGTGGCATAAAGCACCATGTTCAAGTAGGGATTACAGCGGGGTGCGGGAGAGTGGACCGCGTAAAAGAGATGAGGATGGTGATGATGATGGTGATGTTGATGAAGACGATCACCGTGGCGATGATTCCCCACCCGATGGCACTCCGGTGCCACCAAGAGAGAGGAGGAGAGGTTCTCCCCCTTGTGCTTCCTCCTCCATGGCCTCCACCCTCTGGTCCTTGGCCTTCATGATGATGATGGCCCCTCCGGGATACTCCTCCATGGCCACTGGTGATGAGGGGCCCCTCCGGCAGGGTGCCAGAGAGGGCCTAGATTGATTTCTCGTGGTTACAGAGGCTTGCGGCGGCGGAACTCCCGATCTAGGTTAATTTTTCGAGGTTTCTGTATTTATAGGAATTTTTTGTGGCGGTCTCACGTCAAGGAGGTGCCCGAGGTGTCCACGAGGCTGGCCCGCGCACCTGGGGGGTGGGGGCGCCCCGCACCCTCGTGGGCACCTCGGGACTCTCCTGGCCCAACTCTTTTACTCCGAGATCTTTTGGTCCATAAAAAATCATCAAAAATTGGCTCGTCAATTGGACTCCGTTTGGTATTCCTTTTCTGCAAAACTCTAAAACAAGGAGAAAACAGAAACTGGCACTGGGCTCTAGGTTAATAGGTTAGTCCCAAAAATCATATAAAAGTGTATAATAAAGCCCATTAAACATCCAAGATAGATAATATAACAGCATGAATACTTCATAAATTATAGATACGTTGGAGACGACAAGATCCCCAAGCTTAATTCCTGCTCGTCCTCGAGTAGGTAAATGATAAAAAGAAATAATTTATGAAGTATGAATGCTAGCAAGTGCTTAAGTTTGATCAATGATAATTCCAATCACTTTTTCTAGCATCATTATATGTCATAACAATAGCTCATCTCATAAAACTTTTCATGATCAAGTAACAATCTATTCACAATGTCAAGTATGGTTCGTAAACTTCATTGAGAACTAACAAACTATAATCTCAGTCATTGAAGCAATTGCAATTTATCATAACATCAGAAAGAGTCATCAATAGAGCTTTTCAAAGAAGTTCACATACTCAACTATCTTGTAGTCTTCTATAATTGCTAACACTCACGAAATACTTGTGGTTATGGAGTTTCAAATTTTATTAATCGAGAAAGATAGGGGCTTATTGTATTGCCTCCCAACGTATTCACCTTTAGGTGATGTCAACAATAATAGCCCATGCTAACTTTCATCCAATTGGATATATATATCATGATCTTTCAAACACGAAGAGCTTGCCAAAGGATAAAATGAAAAATGGAAAGGTGAAGATCACCTTGATTCAAGCATAAAGTAAAACATAAAGTAAAAGATAGGCCCTTCGCAAAGGGAAGCAGAGGTTGTCATGCGCTTTTAGGGTTGGATGCACAAAATCTTAATGCGAAAGAACGTCACTTTATATTGCCCCTTGTGATATGAACCTTTATTATGCAGTCCGTCGCTTTTATTTCTTCCACATCACAAGACCGTATAAACCTTATTTCCTCCACACCAATCAATCATACATATTTAGAGAGCAATTTTTATTGCTTGCACCGATGACAACTTACTTGAGGGATCTTACTCAATCCATAGGTAGATATGGTGGACTCTCATGGCAAAACTGGTTTAAGGGTTTTGGGAAGCACAAGTAGTATCTCTACTTGGTGCAAAGAATTTGGCTAGCATGAGGGGGAAAGCCAAGCTCAACATGTTCGGAAGGTCAACGACAATATACTTTAACTGAGATGTGAGAAAACATAAACCATTACGTTGTCTTCCTTGTCCAACGTCAACTCTTTTAGCATGTCATACTTAATGAGTGCTCCTAATCATAAAAGGTGTCCAAGATAATATATTTATATGTGAACCTCTCTTTCCTTATTACTTCCTATTAATTGCAACGATGACCAAAACTATGTTTGTCAACACTCAACAACTTTTATGCCTCATACTCTTTATATGTGAAGTCATTACTCTCCAAGTTATAAGCATATGAAACATATATAAATTCAGATTTATGACATTCAATTCATTCAAACATTTACTCATAGGATAGACATGAAGCATGTGAGCAAATGACAAACTACTCCAAAAGATATGAGTGAACAACACCGAGTAGTAAAATTATTAACTAGCCATGGGAGGATTCTTTTTCATTCAATATTTCAGATCCAATGACTTTATTCAAATGATGACCCACAAGTATAGGGGATCTATCGTAGTCCTTTCGATAAGTAAGAGTGTCGAACCCAACGAGGAGCAGAAGGAAATGATAAGCAGTTTTCAAAGAAGGTATTCTCTCGCAAGTACTGAAATAAGTGGTAACAAGATAGTTTTGTAATAAGATAAATTGTAACGAGCAACAAGTAACAAGAGTAAATAAAGTGCAGCAAGGTGGCCCAATCCTTTTGTAGCAAAGGACAAGCCTGGACAAACTCTTATTATAGGAAAAGCGCCCGAGGACACATGGGAATATCGTCAAGCTAGTTTTCATCACGCTCATATGATTCGCGTTCGGTACTTTGATAATTTGATATGTGGGTGGACTGGTGCTTGGGTGCTGTTCTTACTTGAACAAGCATCCCACTTATGATTAACCTCTATTGCAAGCATCCGCAACTACAACAAAAGTATTAAGGTAAACCTAACCATAGCATGAAACATATGGATCCAAATCAGCCCCTTACGAAGCAACGCATAAACTAGGGTTTAAGCTCATCACTCTAGCAACCCATCATCTACTTATTACTTCCCAATGCCTTCCTCTAGGCCCAAATAATGGTGAAGTGTTATGTAGTCGACGTTCACATAACACCACTAGAGGCTAGACAACATACATCTCATGAAAATATAGAACGAATACCAAATTCACATGACTACTAATAGCAAGACTTCTCCCTTGTCCTCAGGAACAAACGTAACTACTCACAAAGCATATTCATGTTCATAATCAGAGGGGTAATAATATACATAAAGGATCTGGACATATGATCTTCCACCAAATAAACCAAATAGTGTCAACTACAAGGAGTAATCAACACTACTAGCAACCTACTAGCACCAATCACGGACTTAGAGACAAGAATTGGATACAAGAGATGAACTAGGGTTTGGAGATGAGATGGTGCTGGTGAAGATGTTGATGGAGATTGCCCTCTCCGATGAGAGGAGCGTTGGTGATGATGATGACGATGATTTCCCCTCCGGGAGGGAAGTGTCCCCTAAGTAACAGCCTCTGCTGGAGCCCTAGATTGGTTCCACCAAGGTTCCGCCTCGTGGCGGCGGAGTCTCGTCCCAAAGGTTGCTTAATGTTTTTCTCATCAAAAGACTTCATATAGGAGAAGATGGGCGCTTGAGAGCCACCGGGGGCCCACGAGGTAGGGGCGCGCCTGGGGGCGCCCACCGTGAGCGGGTGGTGTGGGCCCCGGCCTTTATATTTGGCGACGATTTTTCTTTATTTATTTTAAGATATTCCGTGGAGTTTCAGGACTTTTGAGTTGCATGTAATAGGTCTCCAATATTTGCTCCTTTTCCAGCCCGTAATTCTGCCTATTTCATTCTCCCTCTTCATGTAAACCTTGTAAAATAAGAGAGAATAGCCATAAGTATTATGACATAACGTGAAATAACAGCCCATAATGCGATAAATATCGATATAAAAGCATGATGCAAAATGGACGATCAACTCCCCAAGCTTAGACCCCGCTTGTCCTCAAGCAAAAAGCCGATAACAATAAATATGTCCTCATGTTTGGAGGTAGAGGCGCCGATAAAAATAAAATACGGACATGAAGGCATCATGATTATTCTCATAACAGCAACATATATAGATTTTGTCATATGATTACTTATGTTCAAGTGATGATCTTTTCACAATGCGAAAGTATGAATCGAAACCTTATTGAGCACCAACAAACTATAACCTCACCATTGAAGCAATTGCAATTTATCATAACATCGGAAAGAGTCTATGTCGAGCTTAAAAGCAAGTCCACATACTCAACTATCACTTAGTCCTTCATAATTGTTAACACTCACGCAATACTTGTGGTTGCAATTTTAGTCGGACATAGAGAAAGATAGGGCTTATTGTAGCGACCAGGACCGAATGGATCAAGTCTTCGTGCTCGTGTGTCATCCCGGATCAAGAATGCTGACACCACACAAGCATTTCAAGGATTTATAGCAGAGTAGCAATCACACACTTATTACATCGATTGTCCGTAAGAGGACTTATTACAATAAATATGGCTTAAGGCCATCTAATAACGAATACAGCGGAAGACTTGGAAGATAAGTGAGTCCATCAACTCCATCGGCATCACTTGAGTATAGAACCACGACCTAAACACCTTACTGTCGTTCTAAAAAGTCTCTGCAACATGAAAGTTGCAGCCAAAACGGGTCAAGACATGGAATATGCTGGCAATGTAACACATAGAGAGCAATGAAACAACAAGCCTATACTACATGCATGTATGGCTGGTGGTAAGGCTCTATGGTTACAGTTTTGCATAAAGCTAGTTTTTCCCTACAACAAAGGAATAATTTTATTTAACTATCATGGTGGTTGTTAAACATTGAGAATGGTTGACAACATCCTCAATCCCAATTAAAAAGTACTCATTAAAACCCAACAATATTAATTAGAAGTAACATGTTGAGATTCACATGATATTCAAATACTAGATACTCAAGATTTGTCCATAACCGGGGACACGGCTAATCATGATTAGTTTGTACACTCTGCAGAGGTTTGGCACTTTTCCCCACAAGACTTGATCGCCTCCGCTTGGTTTCTCGCCTTGACCGCGGTGTTTGAGAGACGGATGACCGAGACACGCTTCTTTCGTAAGCGCTTAGCCCTTACGATGGGTGGACCGTACACCTACATCCCCTACATCTACTAGTCCACCGCTATAAGAGTTCGCACGACTTAGTCAACTATGCCAGAGCCCATAGTGGCTTGTGGCTGCACAACGTAAGTTACTAGTATGAATTATCTTATGATCCCTTTGAGCCCGGGTGGCGGTCCCAAAAAACAGGCAAGTCCTCGCTTGAAAACAGGTGCCTCAATCCACCCAGATGTGTGTTTAAGTTGCCACCTTAGATAAACCATTAATTATCAATCTCACATCTGTCATGGATATTCACTCACCCAATCCACGCCTACTAGCATAGCATAGCATAATAAGCAAACGTGAGAGTAACTCCCAAAGGTTTCATAAGTAAAACAGTAATAGGTACTACCTCAATCTACTTCCTGCACTCCACAATTTAATTAGATCCTAGTCATGCAAGAGTTTGAGGATTGATCTAATGCACAAAAACTAGGTATGAGAAAGTATGATCAAAGTGTTACTTGCCTTGGTTGACGATCCATGAAACCTAGAGACTCAAGTAACAAGCGGCGACCTCGGGTGATCTAACGCATAAACAACAAGCATATAATAAGTACTCATCTAATGCACAGGAAATCTCGAATAAAATATCTAATAATAAAGTTCAACTTAATAACCCTGGTTGCAAAATAATCGAATCAAATAAAGCATCGAAAGTCGAAACTCGAGAGAGAACGACTCGGTTTAGCAATCTGAAACTGAGTCAAAATTTTACAGTAGCAAAACTCTGTGTAAGTAGGTTAGTTTGAACGACGGTTTCAGAACGAAACTCCAGCGCTTGAATCACCTGATTCCGATAAACGAGCGAGAAATTAAACAGATTTGAAAATCGAATCGTAAATCAAAATCAGAAAATAACGGATTAATTCCGATTAAAAGAAAAACGATTTAACAGATTAAATAACGGACGTTCGTTATCGTAACTAATCCAACGAACACGTTCATTGAAACGAACGGGTCGGTGAACGCTCATTAAATAAGAAAACCGAAAAAATAAAACCATCTAGGGTTTTGAAAAAAACCGAACATCACAAAAAAACTGGATCGGGTTTTTCTAAAAACCGGATCGGGCGGGTGGCGGCGCTACCTCCTGAGGCTTCGGGCTCCGGGCGGCGAGGGGCGGCGAGGGCGGGCGAGGTGCTCGGCCGGTCGGGAGACGGGCGGCGGGCGTCCTCGGCGGCGGGGCTCGGGTCGGGGCAAGGCGGGCGGCGCGGTGAGGAGGAGAGGGGCTCGGGTTTTATAGGAGGGGGTGCCGGGTGGCTTGGGGGAGGGCAAGCCGGGGAGGAGGAGGAGTCCTCCTCGGACTTCGCCAAGGCGGGCGTTGGCCAAGATGCCTGGCCAAGGCTGAGGGAGAGAGGGAGGTGGGCCGGGGCGGCTGGGCCGGCTGGGCCTTGGCCCAGGCGGGGGCGCGGCGCAGTTTTTTTTTAAACAAAAACTAAACGGATTAAAAAAAATACCAAACGAACTCCGAATTTAACAAAATTAATTTTCCCCGACTCCTAAAAATGAGTCGAACAAAATGAACTTTTAAAACGGGCAAGTATGCATATTTTTTTTAAAATGCTCATTTTTGCCTAAAGCAAATAAATCTTCCAAAAGCCAAATTTGATTTATTTATAATATCTTCATTTTTCCTAAATGTTGGGAAAGTCATATTATTCCTCTCTTAATTTTCTTATCGGAAAAACTTGATGAAGATAATTAAATAAATCCAATGATCCTATTTTCAAAATTTGAGAAATCCCAAATATGAAAATAATGAAATCTCCAACTTCTCCGAGGGTCCTTGAGTTGCGTGAAATTTTCTAGGATCGGAAAATGCGAGAAAAATATGATATGCATGATGACCTAATGTATAACATTCCAAATTGAAAATTTGGGATGTTACAAACCTACCCCCTTAAGATGAATCTCGCCCTCGAGATTCGGGTTGGCTAGAAAATAGGTGAGGGTGGTCCTTAAGCAAAACTTCCTTTCTTTCCTGTGTGGCTTCATCCTCGGTGTGGTGGCTCCAATCGAACTTTGCAAAACTTGATAACTTTGCTGCGGGTAACTCTCTTTGGCATAATCGAGAATCTTAACCGGTTTTCCTCATATGTTAAATCATCCTTCAACTGAATTTCTTCAAGCGGCACCGTATCTCTTAACGGTACCTCTGCTATCTCGGGTGACATTTCTTCAATCGAGAGACATGGAATACATCATGAACTCCCGATAGTCCTTCAGCAATTCCAACTTATAAGCAACTTCTCCCATGCGTTGCAAAATCTTATATGGTCCAACGAAACGGGTGCTAACTTTCCTTTAACTCCAAAACGCTTAACTCCTCAAGCGGGATACTCTAAGATATACTCTGCTCCAACTTCATACTCAATTGCTTTGGCGCTTTGAATTGGCATAGCTCTTTTGTCCGGACTGGCTACCTTGAGCCTTTCGCGAATCAACTTAACCTTCGCCGGATTCCTTAATCAAATCTGGTCCAAACAACTGACGATTCTCGCCATTCGTCCCATGACAACGGTGTCCTGCACCTTCTTCCCTACAGAGCCTCGGAAGGTGCCATCTTCAAGCTGGTTTGGTAACTGTTGTTGTAGGAAAATTCTGCATACGGCAAATTATCATCCCAGCTAGATCCATAATCTAGTGCACAAGCTCTCAAAGATATCCTCCAAAAATCTGATTGACTCTCTCGGTCATCCATCGGTCTGTGGGTGGAAAGCTGTACTGAATTCCAATCTAGTCCCCAATGTTTCGTGCAACTGGTTCCAAAATTTCGAGGTAAACTGGGTTCCTCTGTCTGATACGATGCTCCTCGGAACTCCGTGTAAACACACAATTCTGGTCATGTATATCTTTGCCAACTTAGCACTGCTATAGGTAGTCTTTACTGGAATGAAATGAGCTACCTTCGTCAAGCGATCGACTATAACCCAAATCGAATCATAGCCTGAACGAGTCTTTGGCAATCCTGTGATGAAATCCATGCCTAATTTATCCCACTTCCATTCGGGTATCGGCAATGGTTGTAACAATCCTTCTTTGACCACGATGCTCGCTTTTACTCTTTGACATACATCGCAAAACTGCTACATACTCCGCAATATCTTTCTTCATTCCGTCCACCGAAAGTATCCTTCAAATCCAAATACATCTTGGTATTTCGGTGAATCGAATAGGGTGAATCATGGGCTTCTTGCAAAATCAACTTCCCGATCTCCGGGTCATTGGGCACATAAACACGGTCTTCAAACCATAGGGTATCGTGGTTCATCCTCACGAAATCCTTTAGCCTTTCCTTTGCCCATTTTCTCCTTTATAGAGGCAACTTCCTTGTCTGCCTTTTGGGCTTCTCTCGATTTTATCCATCGTTGTCGATCGAATCTCCAATGTCGCTACATAGCCTCTCGGAACTATTTCCAAACATAGGTCTCAAGGTCTTCGGCTAACTCATTGGGTATTCCTCCCATCATTAGGGTATTGACGTGGCTCTTACGGCTCAATGCGTCTGCTACGACATTAGCCTTTCCGGGGTGATAATGCAATCTCATATCATAATCCTTAATAAGTTCCAACCATCTCCTCTGTCTGAGATTCAGTTCCTTCTGTGTGAAGATGTACTTCAAACTCTTGTGATCCGTATATACTTCACAATGATTACCAATGAGAAAATGTCTCCATGTCTTCAATGCATGCACAACGGCTGCTAACTGCAAATCATGAGTGGCATAATTCAACTCATGGGGCTTAAGTTGTCGTGAAGCGTCATTTAAACAACTCTTCCTTCCTCGCATAAGCACTTTGCTCAAGGAGTCCTCGGCGTGAAGCGTCGCAATACACCTCAAAATCCTTAGTCCGATCTCGGCAATATCAAAACTGGTGAGGTAACCAATCTTTTCTTCAACTCACGAAAACTTGCCTCACAGCCCTCATCCATATGAATTTGTTATCCTTCTTCAACAATTCAGTCATAGGCTTTGCAATCCTTGAGAAATTCTCAATGAATCTTCGGTAGTATCCTGCGAGTCCAAGGAAACTCCGATCTCTCCAACCTGTCGTTGGTGCTTCCCATTTGGTTACGGTCTCAACCTTTGTGGGGTCAATCGCTATTCCTTCTCCGAATATAACATGTCCGAGAAATCCAACTTCCTTTAGCCAAAACTCACATTTGCTGAACTTGGCATATAACTCGATGTTCTCTTAGCTTCTCCAACCAATCTCAAATGTTCCTTGTGTTCCTCTTCATTCTTCGAGAAAATCAAAATGTCATCAATGAACACCACGACGAACTTATCCAAAAACTCCATAAACACTTTATTCATCAGGTTCATGAAATAGGTCAAGCGTTAGTCAGTCCAAATGACATAACGGTATACTCGTCATGATCCATATCTCGTGGTAAATGCTGTCTTGGGTATGTCTTGCTCCCGAATCTTCAACTGATGGTACCCTGATCGCAAGTCGATCTTGGAAAACACCTTAGCTCCTTGCAAGCGATCAAACAGATCATTTATCATTGGTAGTGGGTACTTGTTCTTGATTGTTACTGCATTCAATTCACGATAATCAACAACCATTCTCAAAGATCCATCCTTCTTCTCCACTAACAAAACGGGTGATCCCCAAGGTGAAGAACTTGGGCGATATAACCTTTATCCAACAGCTCCTTAATCAGCTTCTTGATTTACGCCAAATCTTGTGCGGGCATCCTGTATGGTCGTTTTGATATCGGGCCTGTTCACGGCAAAGCTCAATCAAAAACTCAATGTCTCTATCCGGTGGCATTCCTGGCAACTCTTCCGCAAATACATCCGGAAAATCCTTCACCACTGGTACTTCTTCCTGCACAACTCCTGATAAGCAGTTTGCTTGCACTCTCCTCGGCTCGTGCCGAGATATGTACTTGATCCTTCTTCCTTCTGGAGTGGTGAGCAAAATCGTCTTACTTGCGCAATCGATGTTTCCTCCATACATCGACAGCCAATCCATACCTAGAATCACATCAAATCCTTGGGATTCCAAAATGATCAAATCTGTCGAACTCATGCCTTCCTATACTTAGTGGCACTTGAAAACATCCTTGTCTCGGCCATATACTCCGCCTCTGGTGAGCTTACTAGCATAGGGGTTTTTAGAGTCCGAGTAGGTAGGCTATACTTTTCTACAAATCCCCTTGATATGTATGAATGCGATGCACCAAGATCGAAAAGAACAATCGCGCAAAGAAATGACTTAGCCAAAACTTACCGACATCGCATCGGGCTGATCTTCAACCTCCTCCACATCAATGTGGTTCACCTGTCCCCTGTTGAAAGGGTTGGGCTTCTTTCCAGAGCTTCCATTGCCATTTCCATTCTGGCCTTCTGGACAGTCATTTGCATAATGTCCGGGCTTGGAACACTTGTAACAGGTGACATGACTCAGGTCTTTCTTGGTCGGGTTGTTGGTGTAGTCCGTTCTCGACCATTGCTTCCTCCATTCCCATTACCATTCTTGTGGCCATTATGGTTGTGCGAACTACTTCCTCCATGGGTATGCCAAACCGAACTCCCCGCTTAGGGGTATAACGGGCTTCATTTGGGCTCCAGAGTTGTACTTCCCTTGCCCATACTTCCTCTTGCGGTTCTCAATTTGTCAGCCGCTTTCCTTCAATCATAAGGGCACGGTCTACCAACTCCACGGTAGTTGTTGAAACTTGCTACCATTAACGGCATGTCAACTCATCATTCACCCTTCCGTAAACTTCTCCCGCTTAGCTGCATCTCAGTAGCAACGCTATCCGGGGCATAACGTGCTAACTTACTAAAATCATCTACGACCTTGCCAACAATTCTTCCTCCTTGGCGAAGTTGCGAAACTCACGCTTCTTCATGGCCATAGCTCCTGCTGAAACATGAGCAAGGCGAAAAGCTTGTTGAAACCGATCCCATGTGACAGGTGTCACAGGGTAAGTGGCTGTAAAATTCTCCCACCATGCTTTGGTGCGGGTCCGCTGTCGATGTGCAAAGCAAACTTCACTCTTTCTCCATCTGTGCATCCCGCAGCGGTCAACTCCCTTCCTATCTTACGGAGCCAATCATCTCGCTACAATCGGCTCGGTGCTATCGGAATACACCGCGGATTTAGTCTAAGGAAACGAGTCAAATGATCCGCAGTGGTGGTGGTGGTGGGTTGTTGTTGTTGTTGTTGCCCTGGTTACGCACCAATGTTTGAATCGTGGTATTCTCGCTGAATCAGCTTGGGTGATCTCTCAAGGGAAAACGAATCCGGGTCGCGTCTCGGAGGCATCTGATGGGTTTAGAAAAGAAGAGAAATTTAGAATAGAATGAGGTCTAAGGGGAATCACTACCCAAATGCACATGAGCAACTGCACACAAAATCACTTCATTCAATCAAACAAGGGCTTACAACGATCTAACTATCGCAAAAGTGCGTGTACTGTAATGTTTACATGGAGGTAATACTACTAATATGTGGGGGACTTCTACTAATTTGAACCGGTGGAAGACTCCATGATGTCTGCTCCAGCTTCGTCTTCAAAGTCGGGTTCACTTGGATCCGAATCGGTGTCGTCGATGTCGATGTAGTCGCTTGGACAATCGACATACTGGTCTTCATTCCTGAGCGCCAACTTCTTCTTGAGTTCTTCAATCTCGTACTTAAGATCGTTATTGTGTCTTGCCAGAGCTACGATCTCGTCCATGTAGTCCTTGCATGTAGACTTTAGTTCTTCTTCAAGTTCAATGATCCTTCCCTTTGCATTCTGCAACTCCAACATATCATCGCATATCTGGTTCTCCTGACGTCGAATGTGCTGGTTTAACTCCTGGATAAAAGCTGCAATGGATCTATCCTTCTTGGTGCTGACTATGTCCCATTTGTCATCTCGGCGTCCGCAAATCTGGTAGATAGTGTCCTTGAGGTCTTCTTGATAAACTTCTCCAATGCGTCCCATGGTAATGTGAGCTGCCATGCTCCTTCCTGCACTCCATGTTGGTGCGCTGAAAACACTATCTATAGGCTTGGTGATTGGGGCGAATGTCCTTCCTGAACGTGAGCTTGAATCTTCCAAATACCCTCTTCGTGCGTAGTGGCGTTGAAAGTTCCGGTGAAACTTGGTAGTCCAATGTTCGTACTTGGTAACTTCCTTCAAGTGAAATCCAAAAGGTGTGCCTTCATCCGGTTGGGTGTACTTGATCTTCGCGTCCTTCATCCTAAAGAGTAGAAAAGATGAGGAGTTAGAAAATGAGAAGAGAGTAGTGATCTATGGCTTTAACTTAGTGGTCGTGTCTCATACAACGTGTACTCGATACCATCTCTCAGAGTACCCGGACCGAATGGATCAAGTCTACGTGCTCAGGTGTCATCCTCTGGATCAAGAATGCCGACACCACACAAAGATTTCAAGGATTTATAGCAGTAGTAGCAATCACACACTTATTACATCGATTGTCCGTAAGAGGACTTATTACAATAAATATGGCTTAAGGCCATCTAATAACGAATACAAATGGAAGACTTGGAAGATAAGTGAGTCCATCAACTCCATCGGCATCACCGAGTATAGAACCACGACCTAAACACCTTACTGTCATTCTGAAAAGTCTGCAACATGAAAGTTGCAGCCCGAAAACGGGTCAGCACATGGAATATGCTGGCAATGTAACACATAGAGAGCAATGAAACAACAAGCCTATACTACATGCATATATGGCTGGTGGTAAGGCTCTATGGTTACAGTTTTGCATAAAGCTAGTTTTTCCCTACAACAAAGGAATAATTTTATTTAACTATCATGGTGGTTGTTAAACATTGAGAATGGTTGACAGCATCCTCAATCCCAATTAAAAAGTACTCATTAAAACCCAACAATATTAATTAGAAGTAACATGTTGAGATTCACATGATATTCAAATACTAGATACTCAAGATTTGTCCATAACCGGGGACACGGCTAATCATGATTAGTTTGTACACTCTGCAGAGGTTTCATGCACTTTTCCCCCACAAGACTCGATCGCCTCCGCTTGGTTTCTCGTGACCGCACGGTGTTTGAGAGAGATCGGATGACCGAGACACAGTCTTTCGTAAGCGCTTAGCCCTTACGATGGGTGGACCGGTACACCTACATCCCCTACATCTGCTAGTCCACCGCTATAAGAGTTCGCACGACTTAGTCAACTATGCCAGAGCCCATAGTGGCTTGTGGCTGCACACGTAAGTTACTAGTATGAATTATCTTATGATCCCTTTGAGCACAGGTGGCGGTCCCAAAAAAAGGCAAGTCCTGCTTGAAAACAGGTGCCTCAATCCACCCGGATGTGTGTTTAAGTTGCCACCTTAGATAAACCATTAATTATCAATCTCACATCTGTCATGGATATTCACTCACCCAATCCACGCCTACTAGCATAGCATAGCATAATAAGCAAACGAGAGTAACTCCCAAAGGTTTCATAAGTAAAACAGTAATAGGTACTACCTCAATCTACTTCCTGCACCCACAATTTAATTAGATCCTAGTCATGCAAGAGTTTGAGGATTGATCTAATGCACAAAAACTGGGTATGAGAAAGTATGATCAAAGTGTTACTTGCCTTGTCGACGATCCATGAAACCTAGAGACTCAAGTAACAAGCGGCGCACTCCGGGTGATCTAACGCAGACAAAAACAAGCATATAATAAGTACTCATCTAATGCAGAAATCTCGAATAAAAGATCTAACCGGAAAGTTCAACTTAAGAACCACAGTTTGCAAAAGAATCGAATCAAATAAAGCATCGAAAGTCCAAACTCGAGAGAGAAGACTCGGTTTAGCAATCTGAAACTAAGTCAAAATTTTACAGTAGCAAAACTCTGTGTAAGTAGGTTAGTCGGAACGGCGGTTTCGTAACGAAACTCCAGCGCTTGAATCACCTCGATTCCGATAAACGAGCGAGAAATTAAACAGATTTGAAAATCGAATCGTAAATCAAAATCGTAAAATAACGGATTAATTCCGATTAAAAGAAAAACGACGAATGATTAAATAACGGACGTTATTAATGTAACTAATCCAACGAACACGTTCATTGAAACGAACGGGTCGGTGAACGTTCATTAAATAAGAAAACCGAAAAAAATAAAAACCATCTAGGGTTTTGAAAAAAAAACCGAACATCACAAAAAAAAACCGGATCGGGTTTTTCTAAAAAAAACCGGATCGGGCGGGCGGCGGCTACCTCCGGTGGCTTCACGGCTGGGCTCCCAAGGGCTCCGGGGCGGCGAGGTCGGGAGGGGCGGCGAGGGGCGAGGCGGCGAGGTGCTCCTGGCCAAGGGAGAGGCCATGGGCCCCTCACGGCGGGGGCTCTGTCGGGTGAGGCGGGCGCTGGTGAGGAGGAGAGGGGGGCTCCGGGTTTTATAGGAGGGGGTGCCGGTGGCTTGGGAGGGGGCAGCCAGTGTGAGGAGGAGTCCTCCTCGGACTCGCCGGCTGGGCGGCGGCTACAAGACATGCAAGGCCATGAGGGAGAAGGGAGCTGGGTCAAGGCCGGGCCGGGCCTTGGCCCAAAGTGCCAAGTAGTTTTTTTTTTAAAAAAACAAAAACTAAACAGATTAAAAAAAAATACCAAACGAACTCCGAATTTAACAAAATTAATTTTCCCCGACTCCTAAAAATGAGTCGAACAAAATGAACTTTTAAAACGGGCAAGTATGCATATTTTTTTAAAATGCTCATTTTTGCCTAAAGCAAATAAATCTTCCAAAAGCCAAATTTGATTTATTTATAATATCTTCATTTTTCCTAAATGTTGGGAAAGTCATATTATTCCCTCTCTTAATTTTCTTATCGGAAAAACTTGATGAAGATAATTAAATAAATCCAATGATCCTATTTTCAAAATTTGAGAAATCCCAAATATGAAAATAATGAAATCTCCAACTCTCTCCGAGGGTCCTCGAGTTGCGTGAAATTTTCTAGGATCGGAAAATGCGAGAAAAATATGATATGCATGATGACCTAATGTATAACATTCCAAATTGAAAATTTGGGATGTTACACTTATAGTTTTGCCCCACAACCTTTTACCTCAAGGGTAATGTCAACAATAATAATTCATGCTCCCCTACATCCAATTAGATATGTATATCATGTTCTTTCCAACATGCACAGCTTTCCAAAGGATAAAATGAAAAAGGAAAGGTGAAGATCACCGTGACTCTTGCATAAGGTAGAGGATAATAAAAGATAGGCCCTTCGCAGAGGGAAGCAGAGGTTGCCATGCTCTTATAAGGTTGGATGCACAAAATCTCAATGCGAAAGAACGTCACTTTATATTGCCCCTTGTGATATGAACCTTTATTATGTAGTTCGTCGCTTTTATTACTTCCACATCACAAGATCGTATAAAGCTTATTTCTCCCACACCAATCAATCATACATGTTTTGAGCAATTTTTATTGCTTTGCACCGATGACAACTTACTTGAAGGATCTTATTCAATCCATAGGTAGATATGGTGGACTCTCATGGCAAAACTGGTTTAAGGGTATTTGGAAGCACAAGTAGTATCTCTACTTGGTGCTGAGAATTTGGCTAGCATGAGGGGAAAAGGCAAGCTCAACATGTTAGAGGATCCATGACAACATACTTTATCTCAGATATAAGAAAACATAACTCATCACGGTGTCTTCCTTGTCCAACATCAACTCTTTAGCATGTTGTATTTTAATGAGTGCTCCCAATCATAAAAGATGTCAATGATAATATATCTATATGTGAAACCTCTCTTTCCTTATTACTTCCTATTAATTGTAACGATGACCAAAGCTATATTTGCCAACTCCCAACAAATTTTAATCATCATACTCTTTCTATGTGAAGTCATTACTTTCAATAAGATCAATATGAATTCTTTGATTCTTTTTATTCTTTTTCTTTTATTCACCCAAGATCATGGCAAAATAATCAAGCCCTTGACTCAACACTAAACTTTATTATATATAGCTCACGGACTCGATTACGAAGAGGGATCATAAAGCAAAACTTAAAACTAGATCATGCCAAAACTTTATTCTACTAAATCAAGATACTACTAAAAGGATCGAACTAAGAAAAACGGTAAAGATAGGAGTTGTGATGGCGATATGATACCGGGGCACCTCCCCCAAGCTTGGCAGTTGCCAAGGGGAGTGCCCATACCCATGTGATTATTTTATCGGAGGTGATGGAGGTGGTGATGATGACGGTGGATAATCGCACATCGAGCATAATAGCTCCTCCAACTTGCGGATAATGCCCTTGAGCCCAGCAATATGATCCTTCAACAAAAGATTCTCCGTGTGAGATACTTGTTACAGATGCGGCTAACTCAATCATCTTGAAAGCTTCAATCTCTGTTGGAGTGAAAAGGTTAGGTAAAGGTTGAGGGATGTCTTCTTCTTTCACCACCGGAGCTTGAACCTCCATGGCCTTCTTGATCCCTTCTAGTTCCTCTCTTTTCAACTCTATCTTCAATAACCAAGCATCCTTGTCTTCGTTGTTGGAGGAGGGAGAAGTCATGGTGCTCTAAACCTGCAATAGAGACAGCTCGAAACGAAAACAGAGGATATTTGTGTGATACGGGAGTCAAAACCTTCGGGAGAATATATAATGAATTTTTATCGACCAAAATACGTAACGTGCAAGAAAACGGAGTCCGGAGGGCACACGAGGTAGGGGGGGCGCGCCCACCACCCTCGTGGGGCCCTTGTGTCCTTCCCGGACTGCCACTTATTTTTCTACTTTTCTGAATATTCCAAAACTGAGAAATATTGCATTAAAAATTGTTTTGGAGTCGGTTTACTTACCGTACCACATACCTATTCCTTTTCGGAGTCTGAAACGTTCCGGAAAGTGTCCCTTATGTATTCCTCCGGGGTTACGGTTTCAATAACATTGGTTTCAACATTTATAGGATTACCTGAAATATAGTGTTTAATTCTCTGACTATTTACCACCTTCGGATTTGTGCCTTCGAAGTTGTTGATTTTTATAGCACCGGAACGATAGACCTCCTCGATAACATAGGGACCTTCCCATTTAGAGAGAAGTTTTCCTGCAAACAATCTTAGACGAGAGTTGTATAGCAATACATAATCACCTACATTAAACTCACGCTTTTGTATCCTTTTGTCATGCCATCTCTTAACTTTTTCTTTAAACAACTTAGCATTTTCATAAGCTTGGGTTCTCCATTCATCGAGTGAGCTAACATCAAATAACCTTTTCTCACTGGCAAGTTTGAAATCATAGTTGAGCTCTTTAATGGCCCAATATGCCTTATGTTATAGTTCGAGAGGTAAGTGACATGCTTTTCCATAGACCATTTTATACGGAGACATACCCATAGGATTCTTATATGCAATTCTATGGGCCCATAATGCATCATCAAGTTTTTTTGACCAATTCTTTCTAGACCTATTAACAGTCTTTTGCAAAATTAATTTGAGCTCTCTATTGCTCAATTCTACATGACCACTAGACTGTGGGTGATATGGAGATGCAATTCTATGATTAATGTCATATTTAGCAAGCATTTTACGGAAAGCACCATGAATAAAGTGTGAACCACCATCAGTCATTAAATATCTAGGGACTCCAAACCTCGGAAAAATAACTTCCTTAAGCATTTTAATAGAGGTGTTATGATCAGCACTACCAGTTGGAATAGCTTCTACCCACTTAGTAACGTAATCAACAAAGAACTAAAATATGTGTATATCCATTAGAGGCAGGAAAAGGTCCCATATAATCAAAGCCCCAAACATCAAATGGTTCAATAACAAGTGAATAATTCATAGGCATTTCTTGACGTCTACTAATATTACCAATTCTTTGACATTCATCGCAAGACAAAACAAACTTACGGGCATCCTTGAAGAGAGTAGGCCGATAAAAACCAGATTGCAATACCTTATGTGTAGTTCTATCTCCAGCGTGGTGTCCTCCATAAGCTTCGGACTGACACTTGCGTAGGATTTGTTCCTGTTCATGCGCAGGTACACAATGTCTAATAACACCATCTACTCCTTTATAAAGATGTGGGTCATCCCAAAAGTAATGTCGCAAATCATAGAAAAACTTTTTCTTTTGTTGGTATGTGAAGCTAGGTGGTATAAATTTAGCAACAATATAATTAGCATAATCAGCATACCATGGAGTGCTATGAGAAGTGCTTATGACATTTAATTGCTCATCAGGAAAGCTATCATCAATAGGTAGTGGGTCATCAAGAACATTCTCTAACCTAGATAAGTTATCTGCAACGGGGTTCTCAGCTCCTTTTCTATCAACAATATGCAAATCAAATTCTTGTAGCAGGAGAACACATCTAATAAGTCTAGGTTTAGCATCTTTCTTTTCCATAAGATATTTAATAGCAGCATGATCGGTGTGAATAGTTACTTTAGAATCAACAATGTAGGGTCTGAATTTATCACAAGCAAATACAACTGCTAAAAGTTCCTTTTCGGTAGTAGCATAATTTCTTTGAGCATTGTCTAGAGTCTTACTAGCATAATGGATAACATTTAATTTCTTACCAACTCTTTGCCCTAGAACAGCACCTACAGCATAATCACTAGCATCACACATAATTTCAATGGGTAAATTCCAATCAGGTGGCTGAACAACAGGTGCAGAGACTAATGCTTTCTTAAGTATTTCAAATGCTTCTACACAATCATCATCAAAGACAAATGGTACATCTTTTTGTAATAAATTAGTCAGAGGCCGAGAAATTTTGGGAAGTCCTTAATGAACCTCCTATAAAATCCGGCATGACCAAGGAAGCTTCTTATACCTTTGATGTCCTTGGGACATGGCATCTTTTCAATAGCATCAACCTTGGCTTTATCAACTTCAATACCTCTTTCAGAAACTTTGTGCCCCAAGACAATACCTTCATTAACCATAAAGTGGCACTTTTTCCAATTCAAGACAAGATTAGTTTCTTCACATCTCTGCAAAACTCGATCAAGATTGCTCAAGCAATCATCAAAAGAGGATCCATAGACGAAAAAAGTCGTCCATGAAAACCTCACAAATCTTTTCACAAAAGTCAGAGAATATAGCCATCATGCATCTTTGAAAGGTAGCAGGTGCATTACATAGACCAAAAGGCATACATCTATAAGCAAAAGTACCAAAAGGGCATGTAAAAGTAGTCTTTGTTTGATCTTTAGCCGACACAGGTATTTGAGAGGAACCAGAATAACCATCTAGAAAGCAATAATGTGTATGTTTGCATAACCTTTCTAGCATTTGATCAATAAAAGGTAAAGGGTAATGATCTTTCTTAGTAGCTTTATTTAATTTGCGGAAATCAATTACCATCCTATAACATGTGATAATTCTTTGCGGGATTAATTCATCTTTATCATTAGGGACAACAGTAATACCTCCCTTCTTAGGGACACAATGGACATGACTTACCCACTGACTATCGACAGCGGGATAAATTATACCAGCCTCCGTAAGCTTGAGTGTTTCTTTTCTTACCACTTCTTTCATTTTAGGATTCAAACGTCGTTGAGGATCACGAACTGGTTTGGCATCCGCTTCAAATTTATTTTATGTTGACATAGAGTGGGACTAATGCCCTTAAGATCATCAAGAGTATATCCAATAGCGTACGGTGCTTCTTCGTAGTTTTCAATAATCTTTCTTCTTCATGCTCTGAAAGGTTAGCACTAATAATAACAGGATATATTTTCTTTTCATCAAGATAAGCATATTTAAGATTATCAGGCAACGGTTTAAGCTCAAACATAGGATCACCCTTGGGTGGAGGAGGACCCCCTAGGATCTCAACAGGTAGATTGTGTTGCAGAATAGGTTCCTGTTTAAAGAATACTTCATCTATTTCCCTTCTTTCATTCATGAACATATCATTTTCATGGTCTAGCAAATAGTGTTCTAAAGGATCACTAGGAGGTAATGCGGCAATAGAAGCAAGACCAATAATTTCATCCTTACTAGGCAATTCTTCCTCATGATGTTGTTTACTAAATTTAGAGAAATTAAACTCATGAACCATATCATCCAAGCCAATAGTAACAACATTCTTTTTGCAGTCTATCTTAGCATTAACAATATTCAAGAAGGGTCTACCAAATATAATGGGACAAAAGCTATCTTGTGGAGAACTGAGAACAAGAAAATCAGCAGGATATTTAGTTTTCCCACACAAGACTTCAACATCTCTAACAATTCCCTTTGGTGAAATAGTATCTCTATTGGCAAGTTTAATTGTGACATCAATTTCTCTAACTCAAGAGGTGCAATTTCATGCTTAATTTCTTTATATAAATCATAAGGTATAACACTAGCACTAGCACCCATATCACATAAGCCATGATAACAATGATCTCCTATTTTAACAGAAATAACAGGCACGCCTACCACAGGTCTATGTTTATCTTTAGCACAAGGTTTAGCAATTCTAGCAGATTCACCGCAGAATTGAATAACATGCCCATCAATATTATCAGACAAGAGATCTTTAACAATAGCAATATTAGGTTCTACTTTGATTTGCTCAGAGGTGCATAAGTTCTAATATTGCTTTTACGAACTCCTGATTGAAGCTTTAGCATGATCCTTTATTCTAACAGGAAAGGTGGTTTCTCAACATAAGAGGTAGGAACAATAGGATCATTATAAGTGACAGTCTTTTCTTCAACTTTAATAGGTGCAGCTGCTTTTACTTCTATGGGAGGATGATATTTAAACCACTTCTCCTTGGGGAGATCAACATAAGTAGCAAAAAGATTCACGTAAAGAAGCTACTATCTCGAGTCAAGTCCATATTTAGTGCTAAACTTACGGAAAGTATCGGTATCCATAAAAGATTTAACACAATCAAACTTAGGTGTCATACCTGACTCCTTACCTTCGTCGAGGTCCCAATCTTCGAGTTATGCGTTTAATTCCATCCAATAAATTCCATCTGAATTCAATAGTCTTCATCATAAAAGAGCCAAAGACAAGAAGTATCGAGCATGGTGCGATTGTTATCGAAAGCCGAGCATAAAAGTTCAAGAATTGTCACTCTTGAGAGCTCATGATTGGGGCTTGAATATAACATTGATTTAAGCCTCCCCAAGCTTGAGCGATGCTTTCTCCTTCATGAGGCCAAAAATTATATATATAATTGCGATCACGGTGAACAAGATGCATAGGGTAATACTTTTGATGAAATTCCAATTTCAATCTTTTATAGTTCCATGATCTCGTATCATCACATAGCCTATACCATGTCAATGCGTCTCCCTTCAAAGATAAAGGGAAGACCGTCTTCTTAACAACATCATCAGGTATACCTGCAAGCTTAAATAGTCCACAAACTTCATCCACATAGAGTAGTGTTCATCAGGATGCTTTGTTCCATCTCCTGTAAAAGTATTAGCTAGCAGTTTTTCCATCATACCCGAAGGAATTTCAAAAGGAGTTTCATTTTCAATAGGTTCCATTTTTCAACGATGACCAAAACTATGTTTGTCAACACTCAACAACTTTTATGCCTCATACTCTTTATATGTGAAGTCATTACTCTCCAAGTTATAAGCATATGAAACATATATAAATTCAGATTTATGACATTCAGTTCACTCAAACATTTACTCATAGGATAGACATGAAGCATGTGAGCAAATGACAAACTACTCCAAAAGATATGAGTGAACAACACTGAGTAGTAAAATTATTAACTAGCCATCGGAGGATTCTTTTTCATTCAATATTTCAGATCCAATGACTTTATTCAAATGATGACCCACAAGTATAGGGGATCTATCGTAGTCCTTTCGATAAGTAAGAGTGTCGAACCCAACGAGGGGCAGAAGGAAATGATAAGCGGTTTTCAAAGAAGGTATTCTCTACAAGTACTGAAATAAGTGGTAACAGATAGTTTTGTAATAAGATAAATTGTAACGAGCAACAAGTAACAAGAGTAAATAAAGTGCAGCAAGGTGGCCCAATCCTTTTTGTAGCAAAGGACAAGCCTGGACAAACTCTTATTATAGGAAAAGCGCTCCCGAGGACACATGGGAATATCGTCAAGCTAGTTTTCATCACGCTCATATGATTCGCGTTCGGTACTTTGATAATTTGATATGTGGGTGGACGGTGCTTGGGTGCTGTTCTTACTTGAACAAGCATCCCACTTATGATTAACCTCTATTACAAGCATCCGCAACTACAACAAAAGTATTAAGGTAAACCTAACCATAGCATGAAACATATGGATCCAAATCAGCCCCTTACGAAGCAACGCATAAACTAGGGTTTAAGCTTTCATCACTCTAGCAACCCATCATCTACTTATTACTTCCCAATGCCTTTCTCTAGGCCCAAATAATGGTGAAGTGTTATGTAGTCGACGTTCGAGATAACACCACTAGAGGCTAGACAACATACATCTCATCAAAATATCGAACGAATACCAAATTCACATGACTACTAATAGCAAGACTTCTCCCTTGTCCTCAGGAACAAACGTAACTACTGTGACGCCCGGATAATTAAGCTACAGTGGTCCCATGCTAATGGTGCCACGTCACCACTGATTCGCTGCTAGTCTATTGTTAGATCAAAACCGTCCAAAATTTCAAATTCAAAGTTTGGTAAATAATAAAGATTTTCAAACATTAAAATAAAAATGTTCGGGTTGTACTAAATATTACATAGATAAATACGGTATAGTAAACACATTTTTATAAAAGGCCTAAATAATTTAAAATGATTTAAAACAGAAAAGTAAATAATAAAGAAAAGAAATACAAGAGAGAAAAACTAAACTAAAAAAAAACAAAGAGAAAGCCCCCTGGCCAAGTGGCCCACTGGCCTCACGCCGAACGGGCCGCCCATTCCCCTGCTCCTCGGCCTATAGGCCACGCCCGATCGAACCCTAACCCCGACGATCCCCACTCCCCGATCCAGATCGGGATCGGGCGACCACGCCCTTACCCCGACGCCGCCCATCGCCCGCGCCCACCGCCTCCATCCTCCTCGCGACGCCACCTCGCCGCGCCGCACCTCCGGCCTCCTTCGCTCCTCGTGCACCGCGGCCGTCTTCCCGACCTCACGCGTCGCTCCATCCTTAGCCGCCGGCCGTCGCCGGAACCACGTCGCCGCCGCCGGAGGATCACTCGCCGAGCTCCTCCGCCGATCTGGATCGGCACCGAGCCGATCCCGGTGCCCGAGCTCGCCATCATTCGCCGTCACCACGCCGGACCGCCGCCCGCCTCCTCGGCGCCACCTCGCTGCTCCGCTTCTCCACCAACCACCTCGAGCCGCCTCCCCGTCCGGCTCACCGTGAGCCCCAGCGCCCTCCTCTTTTCCTCTCAGTGCTCGGCCTCCTCCCCTAGCTCGTTCGCCACTCACGGCTCGACACCTTCGACCACAATGGTCGCGGCCACGCTCACCTTCACCTCCTCTGTCACGCCCTCAGCTGGCCGCAGGTTGCGTCTTTCTTCTACTCTGGCCGCCTCCCCGACCTCGTTGGCTTGGCGCCCGTCTGCCCGTGGCCATGGTCGGTCATGGTGAGCCTCGGCCTCGGGTGGTGGCCTCGATCGCCCACGCCCCTACGCCCATAGCCCATCGCCCGCTAAGGCTCAGGGCCTTTGACAGATGGAGCCCACGCCCATGTCTTTAAAAAAAATTAAAAATAAATAAATAAATATTAATAGAAATAAATTTAATTAATTAATTTAATTAATTAAGTTAATTAATCCTATTTAATTAATCTAATTAACCTGTTAGTTTAATTAAACTGTAATTAGATTAACCTAAACCCTAATTAACCTAACAGTGTATGACAGGTGGGTCCCACGGGACCCACATGTCAGTTTGACCCAGGTCAACCGCACTGTTGCCTGCTGACATCACACATACGTCATGCTGACGTCATCATTTACTATTCTAGATAATGTTGGATTTAAATAATTAATTAAATTCCAGAAATTAATAAAATCTTTAGAAAATCATATCTTTTAATCCGTAACTCGGATTAAAATATTTTCAACATGAAAGTTGCTCAGAACGACGAGACGATTCCGGATACGCAACCCGTTCGTCCGCCACACCCCCCTAACCTATCGAACTCACAACTTTCCCCCTCCGGCTCCTCTGCCCGAAAACGCGAAACACCGGGAATACTTCCCGGATGTTTCCCCCCTTAACCGGTACCACCTCATACCACGTTAGGGCACACCTAGCACCGCTCATTGTCACGTCACGCATCGTCGTGTTTATGTTTGCATTGTATTCATTGTAGACTACGAGACCGACGCTGCTGCTGCCCAGTTCGACTACGGAGTTGATGACCCCTCTCTTGCCGTAGCAACCAGCAAGCCCCCCTTGATCACCAGATATCGCCTATTCTACTCTATCCTGCTTGCATTAGAGTAGTGTAGCATGTTATCGCTTTCGATTAATCCTATCTTTGCTGCATAGCCTGTCCTTGCTACTACCGTTGTTACCTTTACCGCTATCCTCTTGCCTAGTATAGGATGCTAGTATTTCCATCAACGGCCCTACATTCTTGTCCGTCTGTTTGTGCTATACTATCGGGCTGTGATCACTTGGGAGGTGATCACGGGTATATACTATATACTTTATACATGATACATGTGGTGACTAAAGTCGAATTGACTTGTGGAGCACCCGCGAGTGATTCACGCAGTTGGGGGCTGAAAGGACCTTTGTCCGACGGCTCTCTGTGTGGATCTTTGTGGCGGGCGGCAGGGTAGGTTGAGACCGCCTAGGAGAGAGGTGGGCCTGGCCTGTTTGGCGTCGCGGATACTTAACACGCTTAACGAGATCTTGGTATTTGATCTCGAGTTGGGTCGTTGACCTTATACGCACTAACCGCCACGTGGGACAAGATATGGGCAACCGCGCCGTGGTATCGGTAGAAGCATTTCGTGACGTCGGCGACGCGGCGCGCCCGGATTGGACCGGAACGCCACTAGGCTAGGTCTTCTTTTCGGCCAGCGTCATAGCGTGCAGGTGTGCTAAGGGCGATGGGCCCGGACCCTGGCGCTTAGGTTTAGACCGGCGTCTTGACCTCTGTTGTGCCTAGGTGGGGCTGCGGCGTGTTGATCTTCCGCGGCGGGCATGACCTAGAAAAGTGTGTCCGGCCAAATGGGATCGGCGTGTCGGGCAATGTGGTGCACCCTGCAGGGAAGTTTATCTATTCGAATAGCCGTGATCTTCGATGGGGACGACTTGGAGTTGTACCTTGACCTTATGACAACTAGAACCGGATACTTAATAAAACACACCCTTCCAAGTGCCAGATACAACCGGTGGTCGCTCTCTCTCAGGGCATTGAGGAGGGGATCGCCGGGTAGGAGTATGCTATGCGATGCTACTTGGAGGACTTCAGTCTACTCTCTTCTTCATGTTGCAAGACGGAGGCTACCAGAAGCGTAGTCTTCGACAGGATTAGTTATCCCCTCTTATTCGGGCATTCTGCAGCTCACCCACCGATATGGCCCTTTACACATATCTCCATGCATAGGTAGTGTAGCTCCTTACTTGCAGTACTTTGGATGAGTACTCACGGTTGCCTTGTTCCCCCTTTTCCCTTTCTTTACCCGTTGTTGCGACGCAGACGATGGAGCCAGGAGCAGACGCCACCGTCGATGACGACTACTACACCGGAGGCGCCTACTACTACGCAGCAGCCCGGCGATTTACCCGTGAGTAGTTAGGAGGATCCTGTGCAGGAGGCCCGTGCCTCTTTCGATCAGTATCGATGCTGTGCTAGCCTTCTTAAGGCAAACTTGTTTAACTTATGTCCTACTCAGATATTGTTGCTTCCGCTGACTCGTCTATGATCGAGCACTTGTATTCGAGCCCTCGAGGCCCTCGGCTTGTATTATGATGCTTGTATGACTTATTTATGTTTTAGAGTTGTGTTGTGATATCTTCCCGTGAGTCCCTGATCTTGATCGTACACGTTTGCGTGCATGATTAGTGTACGATTGAATCGGGGGCGTCACAACTACTCACAAAGCATATTCATGTTCATAATCAGAGGGGTAATAATATGCATAAAGGATCTGGACATATGATCTTCCACCAAATAAACCAAATAGTGTCAACTACAAGGAGTAATCAACACTACTAGCAACCTACTAGCACCAATCACGGACTTAGAGACAAGAATTGGATACAAGAGATGAACTAGGGTTTGGAGATGAGATGGTGCTAGTGAAGATGTTGATGGAGATTGCCCTCTCCCGATAAGAGGAGCGTTGGTGATGATGATGACGATGATTTTCCCCTCCCGGAGGGAAGTGTGCCCGGCGGAACAGCTCTGCCGGAGCCCTAGATTGGTTCCGCCAAGGTTCCGCCTCGTGGCGGCGGAGTTTCGTCCCGAAAGGTTGCTTAATGTTTTTTTCTCATCGAAAGACTTCATATAGCAGAAGATGGGCGTCTGAGAGCCACTAGGGGTCCACGAGGTAGGGCGCCCCCACCCTCGTGAGCGAGTGTGGGCCCCTGGCCTTCATCTTTGGCGATGATTTTTCTTTATTTATTTTAAGATATTTCGTGGAGTTTCAGTACTTTTGGAGTTGCATAGAATAGGTCTCCAATATTTGGTCCTTTTCTAGCCCAGAATTCCAGCTGCCGGCATTCTCCCTCTTCATGTAAACCTTGTAAAATAAGAGAGAATAGCCATAAGTATTAGGACATAACGTGAAATAACAGCCCATAATGCGATAAATATCGATATAAAAGCATGATGCAAAATGGACATATCATCAAACAGCAAGCAAAAAAAAGGACATTGCAAGGATAGCACAACTCATGTGAAGAAGCAAAAACTTAGGTTCAACCGATACTAACCGATAGTTGTTGAAGAGAAAAGGTGGGATGCCTACTGGGGCATCCCCAAGCTTAGATGCTTGATACTTCTTGAAATAATGTCTTGGGGTGCCTTGTGCATACCCAAGCTTGAGCTTTTGTGTCTCCTTAATTCCTTTTATACGTCGTTTCCTAAATCTCAAAAGCTTCATACACACCAAACTCAACAAGAACTCGTGAGATAGGTTAGTATAAACCAATGCAAAACCTTATCATTTTCTACTGTAACAAATTACTAAAATTATTATTCAACATTGCATACTAAATGCCTCTGCATAGTTAACACTCCTATCCTCAAATAGAATCATTAAGCAAGCAAACATATGCAAACAATGCAACCATAACAGCAATCTGCCAAAACAGTATAGTCTGTAAAGAATGCAAGATTCATCATACTTCCCTAACTCCAAAAATTATGAAATAAAATTCCCACTGTAGTAAATTTATCATAGCTTATTATGCAAGAGGTTTCAACATTTTAGCACATTCTGAATTTTCTAAGGAATTTTTGCAACAGCGGCAAAATTTCTGTTTTCAAACAGCAACATGTATACTTGCAAAATAAGCATGGTAAAAGGCTATCCTTGACATTTTTATTGAAAATAAAGATGCAAAACATTATTCTACATAACAGAAAGCAAATACTAGCAAAATAAATTGACGCTCCAAGCAAAACACATATCATGTGACGAATAAAAATATAGCTCCGAGTAAGGTATACCGATAGTTTTGAAGACGAAAGAGGGATGCTCTTCGGGGCATCCCCAAGCTTAGGAGCTTGAGTCTTCCTTGAATATTGCCTTGGGGTGCCTTGGGAATACCCAAGCTTAGGGTCTTTCCACTCCTTATTCTCCTCATATCGATATCTCACCCAAAACTTGAAAACTTCAATCACACAAAACTTAACCAAACTTCGTGAGATAGATTAGTATGATAAAGAGCAAACCATTCACTTTGGTACTGTCAAAGACAAGGTTCATAATTGGTCTCACGCAATTCCTACTGTACCATATCATTTCTACAATTTATATTGAGTAATATAAGTCATAGAAACTAGAAAGCAAGCAAACTATGCAATGAAAACAGAATCTGTCAGAAACAGAACAATCTGTAATGATCTGAAAATAACCATACTTCTGCTACTCCAAAAATTATGAAATAAATTGGTGGACGTGAGGAATTTGTCTATTAATCTTCTGCAAAAATAATGAACTCAAGATCACTCTTTTGTAAAAAATGACATCTATTCTCGTGAGCTTGAAGTTTCTGTTTTTACAGCAAGATCACATTAACTATCACCCAAGTCTTTCCAAAGGTCTTACTTGGTACTTTATTGAAACAAAAGCTATAAAACATGATTAATAAAGTATCTTAATCATGTAAACACACAAAAACAGTAAGGGTAAATATTGGGTTGTCTCCCAGCAAGCGCTTTTCTTTAGTGCCTTTTAGCTAGGCATGATGATTTCAATGATGCTCACATAATAGACAAGAATTGAAGCACAAAGAGAGCATCTTGAAGAATATGACTAGCACATTTAAATATAACCTACTTCCTATGCCTAGGGATTTTGTGAGCACACAATTTATAGGAACAAGAATCAACTAGCATAGGAAGGCAAAACAAGTATAACTTCAAAACTTTTAAGCACATAGGGAGGAAACTTGATATTATTGCAACTCCTACAAGCACATATTCCTCCCTCATAATAATTTTCAGTAGCATCATGGATAGCTACTTTGTTCTCATACTCAATCGGAACCTCTTCCGAAATAGTGGGATACTAACTAAAGTTGACACTCTTCCATATCCACTTTCATAAATTTCGTACGAAGATTCAACACCCTCCAAGATAGTGGGATCACTAATTCCTAAAGTTGACACTCTTCCAAACCCACTTTAAATGATACTATTATTCATACTTCAAAGGATATAATTGAAGTTCATGGAGCATTCTACAATTAATATAGACTAACCAAGCTCAAAATGTATAAGTGAAGCACACGAAGCATTCTATAAAACCATACTCAAAAGATTTTAAGTGAAGCACAAAGAGCAATTCTATAAAATCATACTTAAGAGATATAAGTGAAGCTCATGAAGTATTATATAAATCAATGAAGGGCTATCTCATGCTATCATGGTTATTGAAAAAATAAAATACAAAGGACACAAATCATGTGAACAAAACAAAAACCGAGGTATACCGATAATCGTTGAAGAAGAAAGATGGGATGCCAACCGGGGCATCCCCAAGCTTATATGCTTGAGTACCCTTTGAAATATTTACTTGGGGTGCCTTAGGCATCCCCAAGCTTGAACTCTTGCCTCTCTTTATTCTTCTCACATCGGTAACTCCTCGTTCTTCAAACACTTCATTCACAAAAACTTAAACAAAAACTTGTGAGATCCGTTAGTGTAATAAAACAAATCACTACCTTAGGTACTGTAATGAACTCATTATTTATTTATATTGGTGTTAAACCTACTGTATTCCAACTTCTCTATGGTTCATACCCCCGGATACTAGCCATAGATTCATTGAGATAAGCAAACAACACACGCAAAACAGAATCTGTTAAAAACAGAACAGTCTGTAGTAATCTGGAAGTTTGGCAAACTTCTGTAACTCCTAAAATTATGAAATAAATATGAAAATTTGAAACATTTGTACGGAAGTAATGTGAAAAAAGATTCAGACCCATATGACTTTCCAGTAAAAAATGTAAATTCACACACTACAGCCAAAGTTTCTGTATTTGTTCTGCACATAGTAAACAAGCAATCTAATCATCCTAAAACCAAGGCTTGGCACATTATTTTTATAATACAATAAATATATACAAGGATAATTATTTACAGAGAAACTTCCATGAAAAATTATACATTGTTTCCGTGAGCATGAACACGAGTGCTCAAAATTCGACCCTCACTTCTTCAATGCATAACTTTCAATCGCTTCTCTTTTGAAAAACTTTTTAGGCATGAAAGGCAAGTAAATTTTTTCTATTTTCATTTTTAATTTTTTTGTATGTTTCACCCACAACTAAACAGAAACAAAAGAAAAATAAAATCTACTTAGTGAAGAAAGCAAACAAGCACACACAAGAATATCAACCCCACGCTATTGCTCCCCAGACAGCGGCTCCGGAAAAGAGCTTGATAATCCCCAAGTGCAAGGAATCATCGTAGCACTTTCCAAAGGTGGAAGTGATAAGTATGGAGTGTCGAACCCACAAGGAGCTAAAGGTAAGATCAATATTCTCTCAAGCCCTATCTTCCACCGACACGACTCTCACGCGCAATCAACGCTTACTTCCAACTAGAAACGAGAAATAAAACTACGTTGTGGGTATGAAGAGGATAACTTTGCATGGTATCGGAGAGCTAAAACATAAAAGTAGGTGCTGTTATCATAAAGTTAGAATATATTACTAAATAATATAAATAGCAAGTGTGGAATAATGGTGGATCGGTGTGCGGAATTGTCCTAGGCAATTGTTAACAAGACCGGTAATCACTATTGCGGTTTCATATGAGGGAGAGGCATAAGCTAACATACTTTCTCTACTTGGATCATATGCACTTATGATTGGAACTCTAGCAAGCATCAACAAATACTAAAGATCATTAAGGTAAAACCCAACCATAGCATTAAAGCATCAAGTCCTCTTTATTCCCATACGCAACAATCCCTCTTGCTCGGGTTTGTGCTTCTGTTCACTCACCAACCCACTATAAGCGAATCATGAACGTATTGCAACACCCTACAGAGGGAACCCCTCACGCTTGCGCAACACGGAGGGCACCATAGGACAGCACCAAAGTAAAACATACAACTCATACCAATCTAGATCATCAATCAACCCAAAGACAAAAGATATCTACTCAAAACATCATAGGATGGCAACATATCATTGGATCATAATATGCGGCATAAAGCACCATGTTCAAGTAGGGATTACAGCGGGTGCGGGAGAGTGGACCGCATAAAAGAGATGAGGATGGTGATGATGATGGTGATGTTGATGAAGACGATCACCGCGGCGATGATTCCCCTCCCGATGGCACTCCGGTGCCACCAAGAGAGAGGAGGAGAGGTTCTCCCCTTGTGCTTCGGCCCTCCATGGCCTCCACCCTCACGGTCCTTGGCCTTCATGATGATGAAGGCCCTCCGGATACTCCTCCATGGCCACCGGTGATGAGGGCCCCCCTCCGGCAGGGTGCCGAGAGGGCCTAGATTGATTTCTCATGGCTACAGAGGCTTCAAGGCGGCGGAACTCCCGATCTAGGTTAATTTTCCGAGGTTTCTGTATTTATAGGAATTTTTGGCGTCGGTCTCACATCAAGGAGGTGCCCGAGGTGTCCACGAGATAGGCCCACACGCCTGGGGGGGTGGGCGCGCCCCCCACCCTCATGGGCACCTCGGGACTCTCCTGGCCCAACTCTTTTACTCCGAGATCTTCTTTTGGTCCATAAAAAATCATCAAAAATTGGCTCGTCAATTGGACTCCGTTTGGTATTCCTTTTCTGCAAAATTCTAAAACAAGGAGAAAATGTAAACCGCACCGGGCTCTAGGTTAATAGGTTAGTCCCAAAAATCATATAAAAGTGTATAATAAAGCCCATTAAACATCCAAGATAGATAATATAACAGCATGAATACTTCATAAATTATAGATACGTTGGAGACGTATCAATGACGCTATGAAAATGGCCCAATGTATTAACGGGCCACAAACGGGCAGATCAGAATTCACGGGCTGAATTTGGCCCATAAGCGAAAATGACAAGAACGGGCCGTAAGTAAACGAATGTGGAAATGAGCCCAAGAATAAATGGGCCCCGAGAAGGCCGAAAGAAAACATGGGCTGGAAATGGCCCAACGGAATAATGGGTCGTTAATGGGTATAAAGTGATACACTGTTCATTACGGGCCAGTTTCACCACGGGCCATTAATGGGTATAAAGTGATACACGGTTCATTACGGGCCAGTTTTACCACGGGCCGTTAATGGGCCGAGAGTAATAAGGGCCTCATATGGGGCGAAAAGGCGCCATGGGCCATACATGGGCGGAAGTTAAAACGGGCGGAATGATATTGGACGGCCCGGATGACGCCATTAGGCCTAATTCGGTTAGAAGCCGTAAGCAGGCCACTGAGTTGGCGGGTACGTAAATGGGCTATATGCTTGAACAGCCGTTAACGGGCTTCGCGATGGGCCGCCCGCCACCTTTTGACCAAGTCAAACAGGCGCCTTTTCACGTGAATGGGCCTCTCATAGCCGTGCCACGGTCGACGTATCATAGGTGCTTTGTGTCCAATGAGTGGATGACATCTGTCCCCAACGGTGAGCCGACATCGCAGTTTCTCCAACCAATGATGATTTTACACGGAAAATCCCCATTGGTCGGGTCGTTAATGGGTTAACGGATCCAAACCGACCCGATAGCTTAACGGCGTTCGCTACGTTGGATGCCACGTGTCGGTCACCCTTGACGAAAGCACTTCGTGACGCTACGATTTATCGTCATGGAAGTGGACACTTCCGTGATGATAATTTTGGTAATGTCATGGAACACTTCTACGACAGCATAGGTATGACTATCTTGATTCTGTCATAAATTTGTCATGGATGTACATGCATGACAAAAAACGCGACCTACTGTGACAAACACGTATCATCACGGAAGTGTCTTTTTTTGTAGTGCAAGGGGGCGGCCAGCCCCTTTTCGCCCTTCTCTCTCCCCACTAAGGCCCATGAAGGCCCATTAGTTCCCCCGAGGGGTTCCGATGATAACCTTCCGGCACTCCGATAGTTACCCGATACCTCTCGGAACTCATCCGGTGTCCGAATAACATCGTCCAATGTATCAATTCTTATGTCTCGACCATTTCGAGACTCCTCGTCATGTCCGTGATCTTATTCAGGACTCCAAACAAACTTCGGTCATCAGATCACATAACTCATAATACAAATTGTCATCGAACGTTATGCGTGCGGACCCTACGGGTTCGAGAACTACGTAGACATGACCGGGACACATCTCCGGTCAATAACCAATAGTAGAACTTGGATGCTCATATTGGCTCCTACATATTCTACAAAGATCTTTATCGGTCAAACCGCATAACAACATATGTTGTTCCCTTTGTCATCGGTATGTTACTTGCCCGAGATTCGATCGTCGATATCCTCACACCTAGTTCAATCTCGTTACCGGCAAGTCTCTTTACTCGTTCCGTAATGTATCATCCCGTGACTAACTCATTAGTCACATTGCTTGCAAGGCTCATAGTGATGTGCATTATCGAGAGGGCCCAGAGATACCTCTCCGATACACGGAGTGAAAAATCCTAATCTCGATCTATGCCAACTCAACAAACACCAGCCGAAACACCAGTAGAGCATCTTTATAATCACCCGATTACGTTGTGACGTTTGATAGCACACAAGGTGTTCCTCCGGTATTCGGGATTTGCATAATCTCATAGTCTGAGGAACATGTATAAGTCATGAAGAAAGCAATAGCAGAAAAACTAAATGATCATTATGCTAAGCTAATTGATGGGTCTTGTCCATCACATCATTCTCTAATGATGTGATCCCGTTCATCAAATGACAACACATGTCTATGGTCAGGAACCTTAACCATCTTTGTTTAACGAGCTAGTCAAGTAGAGGCGTACTAGGGACACTCTGTTTGTCTATGTATTCACACATGTACCAACTTTCCAGTTAATACAATTCTAGAATGAATAATAAACATTTATCATGATATAAGGAAATATAAATAACAACTTTATTATTGCCTCTTGGGCATATTTCCTTCAGTATCCCATTTGCACTAGAGTCAGTAATATAGATTACATAGTAATGATTCTAACACCCATGGAGTCTTGGTACTGATCATGTTTTACTCGTGAGAGAGGCTTAGTCAATGGGTCTGCAACATTCAGATCTCTTTGTATCTTGCAAATCTCTATGTCTCCCTCCTTGACTTGATCGCGGATGGAATTGAAGCTTCTCTTGATGTGCTTGGTTCTCTTGTGAAATATGGATTCCTTTGCCAAGGCAATTGCACCAGTATTGTCACAAAAGATTTTCATTGGACCCAATGCACTAGGTATTACACCTAGATCGGATATGAACTCCTTCATCCAAACTCCTTCATTTGCTTTGCTTCCGGCAGCTATGTACTCCGCTTCACACGTAGATCCCGCCACGACGCTCTGCTTGGAACTGCACCAACTGACAGCTCCACCATTCAATATAAATATGTATCCGGTTTGTGATTTAGAGTCATCCAGATCAATGTCAAAGCTTGCATCGACGTAACCATTTACGACGAGCTCTTTGTCACCTCCATAAACGAGAAACATATCCTTAGTCCTTTTCAGGTATTTCAGGATGTTCTTGACCGTTGTCCAGTGATCCACTCCTGGATTACTTTGGTACCTCCCTGCTAAACTAATAGCAAGGCACACATCAAGTCTGGTACACAGCATTGCATACATGATAGAACCTATGGCGGAGGCATAGGGAATGACTTTCATTTTCTCTCTATCTTCCGGCAGTTGGTCGGGCATTGAGTCCGACTCAACTTCACACCTTGTAACACGGGCAAGAACCCTTTCTTTGACCGATCCATTTTGAACTTCTTCAAAACTTTATCAAGGTATGTGCTTTGTGAAAGTCCAATTAAGCGTCTTGATCTATATATATAGATCTTGATGCCCAATATGTAAGCAGCTTCACCGAGATCTTTCATTGAAAATTCTTATTCAAGTATCCTTTATGCTATCCAGAAATTCCAGATTATTTCCAATCAACAATATGTCATCCACATATAATATTAGAAATGCTATGCAGCTCCCACTCACTTTGTTGTAAATACTGTGCTTCTCCAAAATTCTCAGATAAAACCATATGCTTTGATCACACTATCAAAGCGTATATTCCAACTCCGAGAGGCTTGCACCAGTCCATAAATGGATCATTGAGCTTACACACTTTGTTAGCACCTTTAGGATCGACAAAACCTTCTGGTTGCATCATATACAACTCTTCTTTAAGATATCCATTAAGGAATGCAGTTTTTGACATCCATTTGCCAAATTTCATAATCTTAAAATGCGGCAATTGAAGGAAATATGCCCTAGAGGAAATAATAAAGTTGTTATTTATATTTCCTTATATCAAGATAAATGTTTATTATTCATGCTAGAATTGTATTAACCGGAAACTTAGTACATGTGTGAATATATAGACAAACTAAGTGTCACTAGTATGCCTCTACTTGACTAGCTCGTTGAATCAAAGATGGTTAAGTTTCCTAGCCATAGACATGAGTTGTCATTTAATTAACGGGTCCGTTAGCTTAGCATTTGATCGTTTAGTATATTGCTATTGCTTTCTTCATGACTTATACATGTTCCTATGACTATGAGATTATGCAACTCCGAATACCGGAGGAACACTTTGTGTGCTACCAAACGTCACAACGTAATCGGGTGATTATAAAGGTGCTCTCATGTGTCTCCGATGGTACTTGTTGAGTTGGCATAGATCGAGATTAGGATTTGTCACTCCGATTGTCGGAGAGGTATCTCTGGGCCCTCTCGGTAACGCACATCACTATAAGCCTTGCAAGCAATGCAACTAATGAGTTAGTTGCAGGATGATGTAATAGGGAACGACTAAAGAGACTTGCCGGTAACGAGATTGAACTAGGTATTGAGATACCGACGATCGAATCTCGGGCAAGTAACATACCGGTGACAAAGGGAACAACGTATGTTGTTATGCGGTTTGACCGATAAAGATCTTCGTAGAATATGTAGGAGCCAATATGAGCATCCAGGTTCCGCTATTTTTTATTGACCGGAAACGAGTCTCGGTCATGTCTACATAGTTCTTGAACCCGTAGGGTCCGCACGCTTAACGTTCGGTGACGATCGGTAATATGAGTTTATGTGTTTTGATGTACCGAAGATAGTTCGGAGTCCCGGATATGATCACGGATATGACGAGGAGTCTCTAAATGGTAGAGACATAAAGATCGATATATTGGATGACTATGTTTGGACTTCGGAAGGGTTCCGGGCAAGTTCGGACAAATACCGGAGTACCGGGGGTTTACCGGAACCCCCCGGGGAGTGTAATGGGCCTATTGGGCCTTAGTAGAGAAGAGGAGGGGCGGCCAGGGCAGGCCGCGCGCCCCCTCCCCCTCTAGTCCGAATTGGACAAGGAGGGGGGGCGGTGCCCCCTTCCCTTCCCCCTCTCTCTCCTCCTTCCCTCTCTCCTACTCCTACTCTTGGAAGGGTTGGAGTCCTACTATCGGTGGGAGTAGGACTCCCCTTGGGGCGCACCTAGGAGGGTCGGCCCCTCCCCCTCCTCCACTCCTTTATATACGGGGGAAGGGGCAGCCCATAGACACACAAGTTGATCATTGATCTCTTAGCCGTGTGTGGTGCCCCCCTCCACCATAATCCACCTCGGTAATATCGTAGCGGTGCTTGGGTGAAGCCCTGCGTCGGTAGCTTCATCATCACCGTCATCACGCCGTCGTACTGACGGAACTCTCCCTCGAAGCTCTACTAGATCGTGAGTTCGTGGGACGTCACCGAGCTGAATGTGTGCAGATCGCGGAGGTGCCGTACGTTCGGTACTAGGATTGGTCGATCATGAAGACATACGACTACATCAACCGCGTTGCCATAACGCTACCGCTTACGTATATGAGGGTACGTGGACAACACTCTCCCCTCTCGTTGCTATGCATCACCATGATCTTGCGTGTGCGTAGGAATTTTTTTGAAATTACTACGTTCCCCAACAGCAATTGCTAACATGATTCGGATAGACTTAAGCATCGCTATGGGTGAGAAAGTCTCATCGTAGTCAACTCCTTGAACTTGTCGAAAACCTTTCGCAACAAGTCGAGCATTGTAGACAGGAACATTACCGTCAGCGTCAGTCTTCTTCTTGAAGATCCTTTATTCTCCATGGCTTGCCGATCATCGGGCAATTCAACCAAAGTCCATACTTTGTTCTCATGCATGGATCCCATCTCAGATTTCATGGCCCCAATCCATTACGCGGAATCTGGGCTCATCATCGCTTCCTCATAGTTCGTAGGTTCATCATGGTCAAGTAACATGACCTCCAGAATAGGATTACCGTATGACTCTGGTGCGGATCGTACTCTGGTTGACCTACGAGGTTCGGTAGTAACTTGATCAGAAGTTTCATGATCATCATCTTTAGCTTGCTCACTAATTGGTATAGGAGTCACTAGAACTAATTTCTGTGATGAACTACTTTCCAATTCGGGAGAAGGTACAATTACCTCATCAAGTTCTACTTTCCTCCCACTTACTTCTTTCGAGAGAAACTCCTTCTTTGGAAAGGATCGATTCTTAGCAACGAATATCTTGCCTTCGGATCTATGATAGAAGGTGTACCCAACTGTCTCCTTTGGGTATCCTATGAAGACACATTTCTCTCGATTTGGGTTCGAGCTTATCGAGTTGAAGCTTTTTCACATAAGCATCGCAGCCCCAAACTTTAAGAAACGACAACTTGGGTTTCTTGCCAAACCACAGTTCATATGTTGTCGTCTCAATGGATCTAGATGGTGCCCTATTTAACGTGAATGCAGCCATCTCTAAAGCATAACCCCAAAATGATAGCGGTAAATCAGTAAGAGACATCATAGATCACACCATATCTAATAAAGTACGGTTACGACGTTCGGACACACCATTACGCTGTGGTGTTCCAGGTGGCGTGAGTTGCGAAACTATTCCACATTGTTTCAAATGAAGACCAAACTCATAACTCAAATATTCACCTCCACGATCAGATCGCAGAAACTTTCTTTTCTTGTTACGATGATTTTCCACTTCACTATGAAATTCTTTAAACTTTTTAAATGTTTCAGACTTATGTTTCATCAAGTAGATATACCCACAACGGCGGAGCTTCGTGGGGGCGAACCTGGGCCATCGCCCCCCCAGCGAAAATGAAAGTTTTTTACTACCCGTATGTATTACATACAGCCCACAGGCCCACCTATCAACTAGTGCTAGTCTACGATGGATATGAACGAATCCAGCCACCGGATCAGGCAGCGACCAAATCTCGAGTCCTTTTCCCCTTTGACTTGCGAGCGCTGATGGCTGAGCGTGGTTGGGGCACCGCCGCACCAACGTCTGGGAGATCGGCAATCGTGGCTTGCCTGGCCAGGGTCTGTGGAGGCGACGCCGGTGGGTGGCCGTCTCCTTCCTCCTCCGCTGTGGGTTCATCCACTGCACTGCTCGGCTGCGGTTGTCGCTCTGACACCAGTAGCGCTCAAATCAAAAGCCGCCTGAGGCCTCGGTGAGCCGTGTGAGCAGACTGTCCTCTCAGATCTCTCTCAATCTCTCCCCGTGGAAATTGTGGAAAGTTGAAATGCTGTGATTCTATAACTCGGTGGAGGAAAATCCTAACTAGGTCGCTCTGCTCATTGATTTTGTCAATTGGATTTATACTGAAATAGAAAATGTCCTTTACAGATTTGGGAATATCCACCTACTGATTACAAATGTATTTTGCAAATGAACCGGATTCTCTACTGATTAGAAATGTATTTTGTAAGCTAACTGGAGAAGATCAATATACTTATAGTTACTTGATATTTGCAATATCTAACTTGTTGTATTCGTATGATTTCGTATTTCTTTTTCCTTTTTTTGAAGCTTTGCCCCTCCAAAGATTTCTTTCAAGCTCCGCCACTGTATACCCATATCTGCTCAAATCATCTATGAAGGTCAGAAAATAACGATACCCGCCGCGAGCCTCAACACTCATTGGATCGCATACATCGGTATGTATTATTTCTAACAAGTCAGTTGCTCGCTCTATTGTTCTAGAGAACGGAGTCTTAGTCATCTTGCCCATGAGGCATGGTTCGCAAGCATCAAGTAATTCCAAAGCCCATCAGCATGGAGTTCCTTCATGCGTTTTATACCAATATGACCTAAACGGCAGTGCCACAAATAAGTTGCACTATCATTATTAACCTTGCATCTTTTGGCTTCAATATTATGAATATGTGTATCACTACTATTGAGATTCAACAAAAATAGACCACTCATCGAGGGTGCATGACCATAAAAGATATTAGTCATATAAATAGAACAACCATTATTCTCTGATTTAAATGAATAACCGTCTCGCATCAAACAAGATCCAGATATAATGTTCATGCTTAACACTGGAACCAAATAACAATTATTCAGGTCTAAAACTAATCCCGACGATAGATGTAGAGGTAGTGTGCCGACCACGATCACATTGACTTTGGAACCATTTCCACGCCAGATCGTCACCTCGCCCTTAGCCAATCTTCTTTTAATCAGAGTCTCTGTTTCGAGTTGCAAATATGAGCAATGTAACCCGATTATCAAATACCCAGGCGCTACTACGAGCATTAGTAAGGTACACATCAATAACATGTATATCAAATATACCTTTCACTTTGCCATCCTTCTTATCCGCCAAATACTTGGGGCAGTTCCGCTTCTAGTGACCAGGCCCTTTGAAGTAGAAGCACTCAGTCTCAGGCTTAGGTCCAGACTTGGGTTTCTTCACTTGAGCAGTAACTTGCTTGCCGTTCTTCTTGAAGTTCCCCTTCTTCCCTTTTCCCTTGTTCTTGAAACTAGTGGTCTTTTAACCATCAACACTTGATGCTCCTTCTTGATTTCTACCTCCGCAGCCTTTAGCATCGCGAAGAGCTCGGGAATTGTCTTATCCATCCCTTGCATAATAGTTCATCACGAAGCTTTTGTAGCTTGGTGGCAGTGATTGAAGAACTCTGTCAATGACACTATCATGAGGAAAATTAACACCTAGTTGAGTCAAGTGGTTGTGGTACCCAGACATTCTGAGTATATGTTCACTGACATAACTATTCTCCTCCAACTTGCAGCTGTAGAACTTATTGGAGACTTCATATCTCTCAATCCGGGCATTTGCTTGAAATATTAACTTCAACTCCTGGAACATCGCATATGCTCCATGACTTTCAAAACGTCGTTGAAGTCCCGATTCTAAGCCGTAAAGCATGGCACACTGAACTATCGATAATGAGGATAATAACCATTAAAATTCAAGGGAACGGTACCACGGGCCATTGATCTACAACAACATAGACATGCAAAATACTATTAGGTACTAAGTTCATGATAACTTAAGTTCAATTAATCATATTACTTAAGAACTCCCACTAATATAGACATCCCTCTAGTCATCTAAATGATCACATGATCCATATCAACTAAACCATGTCCGATCATCAAGCGAGATGGAGTAGCTTTCAATGGTGAACATCACTATGTTGATCATATCTACTATATGATTCACGTTCGACCTTTCGGTCTCAGTGTTCCGAGGCCATATCTACATATGCTAGGCTCGTCAAGTTTAACCCGAGTATTCTGCATGTGCAAAACTTGCTTGCACCTGTTGTATGTGAACGTAGAGCTTATCACACCCGATCATCACGTGGTGTCTCGGCACGACGAACTGTAGCAACGGTGTGCATACTCAGGGAGAACATATGTACCTTGAAATTTAGTGAGGGGTCATCTTATAATGCTAGCGCCGTACTAAGCAAAATAAGATGCATAAAGGATAAACATCACATGCAATCAAAATAAGTGATATGATATGGCAATCATCATCGTGTGCCTTTGATCTCCATCTCCAAAGCACCGTCATGATCACCATCGTCACTGGCTTGACACCTTGATCTCCATCGTAGCATCGTTGTCGTCTCGCCAACTATTGCTTCTACAACTATCTCTACCGCTTAGTGATAAAGTAAAGCAATTACGTGGCGATTGCATTTCATACAATAAAGATAAAACCATATGGCTCCTGCCAGTTGCCGATAACTGTTACAAAACATGATCATCTCATACAACAATTTATATATCATCAAGTCTTGACCATATCACATCACAACAAGCCCTGCAAAAACAAGTTAGACGTCCTCTACTTTGTTGTTGCAAGTTACGTGGCTGCTACGGGCTTCTACCAAGAACCATTCTTCCCTACGCATCAAAACCACAATGATTTTTCGTCAAGTGTGTTGTTTTAACCTTCAACAAGGATCGGGCGTAGTCAAACTTGATTAAACTAAAGTTGGAGAAATAGACACCCGCTAGCCACCTGTGTGTGAAGCACGTCGGTAGAACCAGTCTCATGAACGCGGTCATGTAATGTCGGTCCGGGCCGCTTCGTCCAACAATACCGCCGAGTCAAAGTAAGACGTTGGTGGTAAGCAGTATGACTATTATCGCCCACAACTCATTGTGTTCTACTCGTGCTTATAACATCTACGCATAGACCTGGCTGAGATGCCACTGTTGGGGAACGCAGTATTTCAAAAAAATTACCTACGATCACGCAAGATCTATCTAGGAGATGCATAGCAACGAGAGGGGAGAGTGTGTTCACGTACCCTCGTAGACCGAAAGCGGAAGTGTTTACTAACGCGGTTGATGTAGTCGAATGTCTTCGCGATCCAACCGATCCAAGTACTGAACGTATGACACCTCCGCGTTCAGCACACGTTCAACTTCGATGGCGTCCCTCGAACTCTTGATCCAGCTTGACGCCGAGGAGAGTTCCACAAGACGACGGTGTGGCAACGGTGATGATGAAGTTACCAGCGCAGGGCTTCGCCTAAGCACTACAACGATATGACCGAGGCGTGTAACTGTGGAGGGGGGCACCGCACACGGCTAAGACAATTCATCTTGTGTGCTCTAGGGTGCCCCCTGCTCCCGTATATAAAGGAGGGGAGGGGGAGGCCGGCCGGCCCCTGTAGGGCGCGCCAGGAGAGAGGAGTCCTACTAGGACTCCAAGTCCTAGTAGGATTCCACCTGGAGGAAGGAGGAAGAAGGAAGGGAGAGGAGAGAAGGAAGGAAAGAGGCGCCCGCCTCTTCCCTAGTCCACTCCGGACCCAAGGGGGGGCGGGCTGCACCTTGTGGCCCTTCTCTCTCCCCACAAAGGCCCATGAAGGCCCATTATTTCCCCCGGGGGGTTCCGATAACCCTCCGGCACTTTGATAGTTACCCGGTACCTCTCAGAACTCATCCGGTGTCCGAATAACATCGTCCAATATATCAATCTTTATGTCTCGACCATTTCAAGACTCCTCGTCATGTTCGTGATCTTATCCGGCACTCCGGGCAAACTTCGGTCATCAAATTACATAACTCATAATACAAATCATCATCGAACGTTAAGCGTGCGAACCCTACGGGTTCGAGAACTATGTAGACATGACCGAGACACATCTCCGGTTAATAGCCAATAGCGGAACCTAAATGCTCATATTGGCTCCTACATATTCTATGAAGATTGTCGGTGTCAAAACCGGCGGATCTCGGGTAGGGGGTCCCGAACTAGGCGTCTAGGCGGATGGTAACAGGAGACAAGGGACACGATGTTTTTACCCAGGTTCGGGCCCTCTCGATGGAGGTAAAACCCTACTCCTGCTTGATTAATATTGATGATATGGGTAGTACAAGAGTAGATCTACCACGAGATCAGAGAGGCTAAACCCTAGGAGCTAGCCTATGGTATGATTGTTGTTCCCTTCTACGGACTAAACCCTCCGGTTTATATAGACACCGGAGAGGGCTAGGGTTACACAAAGTCGGTTACAATGGGAGGAGATCTACATATCCGTATTGCCAAGCTTGCCTTCCACGCCAAGGAAAGTCCCATCCGGACACGGGACGAAGTCTTCAATCTTGTATCTTCATAGTCCAGGAGTCCGCCAAAGGCTATAGTCCGGCTATCCTGGACACCCCCTAATCCGGACTCCCTCAAAGAGCCCCGAACCAGGCTTCAATGACAGAGTCCGCGCCAGATTGTCTTCGGCATTGCAAGGCGGGTTCTTCTCCGAATTCCATATACCTGTTGAATAGTGTCTGGCTTCTCGTGAATATTGCGCTCCTTGGCTTCCGCGCCCAATAATGGTCATCTTCCACATGTTAAACGAATGCGAAAAGTCAGGGTGTTTTACATTTACCCCCCTAGCTACACAAATGAGCTGTCTATTAAAGAGACGAGGATTTAGATCCGAATCGCACCATCCTCCCTTCGCGAGTATTAATCGGAGCGCATCCGGCAGAGATCCATTCCATCATGGCCAGTCGACGCTGCTCCTCCTCTCGCCCTCCCAAATTCTTCAAACCGGAGATTAGGAGAGATGTCTCCCAGACAAATGTAGCTAGTGACGCTCCAAGTCAAGGGGTTTCTCCCCCCAGCCTACATGGTCCCGGTTCGAGCCGGGCTTGCCACCTATAATGGTGGAGAGCAAGCGGAGAGCGTCCCCCATCCTTCCAAAGGAGAGCGGGTATGCCTTGCCCCTTATTTGATAAGAGGGCTCGGATTTCCAATTCATCCGTTTCTCCGGGGCTCGGAGTTCTACGGCCTCAGTTGCACAACCTTACGCCTGCCTCCATATTGCATATTGCGGGCTTCGTAGCCCTTTGCGAGCTGTTTTTGGGCATCGAGGCTCATTTCGCGTTGTGGAAGAAACTGTTCTGCCTTGTGCCCCATTCTCAGGAGGGGTCGATATATCAAGTGGGCGGAGCCGAACTATGGCGCATCGCCGGGACCAGATATCTATCTGGAACCCCAAAGAAGGCGTCCAAGACCGGCCCTCGTAATGGTTTTACATAGAAGACATCCCCTGCCGGATCCTATTCGGATCGGCCTCCCTGAGGTCAATAGTGCTCCTATGAAGAAGCGCCTAAGCTGGCATCCACGGAGCCCTCAGGAGGAAAACGACAAGGACGTCCTTTACCTGATGAGCCGGATAAAATTGTTAGCTCATTCCTCCTGACCATGATCGAGGTCATGGCCACACGTATTATGCGGGGGGTGCAGCCGCTTCAGTATAGAGGCCACCCCATGTGGATTTCAACGGGGAGGATGATGCCACCCGCTGCGGCCGTGAGGCCGGATCGGCTGCCGCTCGACGAAGATCTTGTCCGCATTGTACAAGGGAGAAGAGGAGGAATTTCTTCGCGTCAATCCACAAGGCGGATTTTCTATGTACAATCCCCCAAACTGGGTAAGCGGACACTTCTTTTTGCCCATCCATTCCATATTCCCGTGGTTAAGCATCTCATCTTGTGATCCCGACGCAGGAACTGCGCCAGGCCATAAAGGGTATAAACAACCTTCCTCTACAACCCGAGGATCCGAAACGGTCCCTCGATCCGGCCTCCCAAGAGGATCCGGACATATCCGTGGAGTTGATCGACGGGGTATTTTACCAACTGAGCGTCGACAATGCCTTGGTGGCTATTAGAGCCGATTATCCCGGACCGCTCCCGCCTCACGGTAAATCGAGACCAAGTCTCAATACTTCGAGGACGATCCGTCCACGCTTATTTTTGATCACCGCATACCAATGTTGTTTCGCAGGGGAGGATCTCGAGGCGGAGTGCCGAGCCTGCGGCGACTAGCCCACAAGGGACCGCGAGGGCGGGCAGGCTAAAAAGACACGCAGTCCGGGCCGAGGCACCGGCGCAGCAGTAAGGCGCGCCGCCTTATTCCAAGGTATTATTCTTGTGATGCATACTAATGCTCGTGCTCCTTTTAGGAAAAAGAGGGCTCGCCGGACTATATCCGGAGAGGTTGCCAATCGCACCTGCACCAGCCAGGCTCCAAACCCTGGTCCAGAAGCAGAGGCGAACACGAGGCACGCGTCCCCAAGGCCTCCTCCGACAGGAGGATGCGGACAGACTGTCCGCCACCAATTCCAAGGTGGAGAGTGCCATGAATCACAAAGGCGCCCGGGACAGTTCTTCATAACACTTGTTTCTCCCAAGAGGCATTGGATGCCTTCAACTCGGAGATGCGTACCTCAAGCCGCTCAAAATGGTCTAGCCAGAGCTACAGAGCAAGTCATGTGAAAGACATACGGGTGAGAAAAATTTGATAGTTATATATGTCAAGAGTCCCGAGACTTGAAAGCGGTTAGGATAACTTATTTAAGGATCATTTGTTATGTAGGATCTTCTGTAAAAGAATACCCAACTGTCCTGTGAGCTGGAAGAGTGCAAAGCCCAACTTGAGGCCGCACTAGCTGCCATGTAGGGAGAGGCCAAGGAGACCCCCTCCGTAATAGATGCTTCAAAGATAAGTATGTTATGAAGTGCGGCATGTGTGCAAATCGACAATAACATTGCAGATGGCGCCGAGTAGATCCGAAAAGCAACATCTCTTGCGCCGTTAAAGGTCGGCGAGAGCGTGCTTACAAAGGTGAGGCGGGAGAAGAATAATCTCAAGATGCCAACACCCATGGGCGAGGAACTAAAGGATGTTCGTGTGCCCAACCGCCGGACTCCGTTAAGGAGAATCGTGACTTCGGCCGACGCGGCATGTTTAGTAAGTGCTTAAACGAACTTTGAAAAAGAGTTCGGCGAGGAAGTCGACTAATGTAGTTATGTCTCAGAGGTATGCTCACATGTGTCGCCCCGCAGAGGAAATTCCAGTTCTCGGGTGACCTTCTTCTGAGCTCTTACAACTGCATTTAACGAAGTTTGGCGCTTGATGAAAGGCGCCGCCTGTGCCTTGTGGCTATCTGCTCCATGCCCAAGGCCTTGGAGAGCTTGCAGAGGCTTAAGGGAGCGCGGCGCGCTCCGATTATGGAAGATATCGGCCTGCCGTCAAGGCGCCAGGAGGCTCGGGCCATGGTGAAGACGCGGTACACGGTGACCCAAACCACATGGCCGAGGTCGGACTGGGGCCCGTTGGGAAGGAGATCCTCGTGAGTTTAGTGTACGGCCAGGTAGAGCTGGTCATTAATATTCCCAACAGGATCAGTAAACTAGACAGCCTGTTGGATGGTATTGACGAGGAATATACCCATTCAAATTGACTATGTAATTTAAGATGACATGTAAAAATGCCTTCTAGCCGGATTGTAGATCGTTTGTCATGGCGGACCTTTTCGCTTCAACCTCGGGACCCGATAGTCCGGAGTGTGTCCGAATACCCTCTCGGTTATGTAGGAACCGGGGCATGCGTGGAGACCAAAGCGTAGGGGTCATTAGTGCTTGAAATGCATAAGTGCCCAACTAGTTATGTTATATTACATGGTTAGTAAGAAACATCTTCCAGGAGAATAGTTCCGTTAGGGGTTCCTTTCTCGGGAGGCATGCCCTAAAGTGCATGTCCTGACTGCGAAAAAGCGTAAAAGCATCCGGGGCGGATAAATAAACAAGTGAGAAATCATCTTTAGTTCACCGAATCGAATATTCCCTTAAGAACGCTAGCTTTTCGGCTTCACCGGCCCGAGGTACACATCCGCCGACCCGGCAAAGAATAATCGCAGAGGTGCTCCTTTACCGCCTAGCCGAACAATCGGAACGTAGGGGTAAGCATGTGAGCAAGGCAACCCAGCTTGGCCAAAACTTAAGTCATATCGATGCATATAATGGTGAATAAAAGGTACATGCGGAAGTGTGACACATGTGTTGGGCATGAAGCTCAGATATAAATAAGCTTCGTTAAAGAAGCCCCAGTATAATGAGCGGATAAGCGCCACGTCAATTGTCATGCTAACAAAGGCGTGAACGAGCCCTTAAAGGTCAGAAGAGAAAAGGAGGGAGAAGGAGAAATAAAAGACAGCTAATTTGTAAAAAATAGATGAGGAAGGAGACGAACACAGAGTCCGGCGCTAGGCGAGAATCTTCGGAGACGGGCTGCGCTCCATGGGTTCGGCTCGAGTCGGTTATCCGATGCATCTCGCAGACGGCACGCTCCACCGGCCAGACTTGGTCAATAATAAAGGGACCTTCCCATTTGGGCTTGAGTTTGTCCTTTTCTTGTCCGGCGGTGAGAACTAACTCGCCAACATTGTAAGTTTTGGCCCGTACTTCGCTTTGGTATCTTCGAGCCTGCTTGTTGACAAAATGCGAACGGGCTTTTGCCACGCCATGCTCCTCCTCCAAGGCGCCCAAACTGTCCTGTCGATCGAAGTTCGGCTTCTCGTTCTTCGATATGCGCACGCCGAGGTGAGTCATGAATTATGTCGCAGGCGTAACCGCCTGCGCCGTATACCATAAAGAATGATGTGTATCCGGTGGTGCGATTCGCATGGTCCGCAGCCCCAGTACGGAGTCGAGCTCCTCTACCCGGTCGTGTTAGATTCCTTGAGGGACCGCACTAATCTGGGTTTGATGCCGCTCATGATTGGTCCATTTGCTCGCTCGACTTGGACCGTTAGTTTGTGGGTGATAGGATCAAGCATAGTCGAGCTTGATGCCCATGTTTTTGCACCGTAGTTTTACCTCATCGGTCCGTAAAGTTCGTGCCGTTGCACATTGATGATGCTGTGGGGACGCCAGTAACGGTGTAACGACCCTCGATATGAAGTCTATCACCGGTCCGGATTCGGCTGTCTTAACAGGCTTGGCCTCTATCCATTTGGTGAATTTGTCCACCATGACCAAGAGGGTATTTTTGCTTGTGGGTTCCTCCTTTAAGGGGTCCAACCATGTCAAGCCCCTGCACCGCCAAGGGCCGGTGATGGGTATAGTTTGGAGGGCGGTGGGTGGCATATGGCTTTGGTTAGCAAAGAGCTGGCAACCGACGATCGTTGGACTAAGTCCTGAGCATCCGCTGGACCGTCGGCCAATAAAATCCTGTACGGAAGGCCTTGTTACAAGGGGCCCGGATCTATGACATGGTGCCCGCCCGAGTCGGCATGAATTTCAGCCGTAAGATTCCGCCCTTCCTCTTCGAGATACACCTTTGAAGGACTCCGTGGTGCTTTTTCTTATAAAGCTCTCCTCATGGACTTTATAGGCTTTAGATCGCCGCACTATGCAGCGTGCCTCATTTTCGTCCTCGGGGAGTTCCTGCCTGGTCGTAGGCTAGGAATGGTTACATCCACGGGCAATGACCGCCATTATTACGTAATAAGATGTTACTTCGCTGGCGTAGCCTCCTGTTGTGTCGAATGTTCGGTGTCGGCAAAGGCGGTTGGGTCCGGCTGTTATTTCCGGATTCCTTCCCATAATACGGATGGCTTGAACAGCCTTTCCAAGAAGATGTTGGGGGGACTGATCGCGCTTTGCACCAATGCGTGCCAAGACGTCTCGCTGCTGATTGTTTTCCGGGCTATATGGTGAAATTGAGCCCCTCGAACCGAAATGACATTTTTAGGACGGCGTTGCGATAAGCTGCCATTTTCGGATCCTTGGCATCAAAGTCTCCATTTATTTGGGATATCGCGAGGTTCAATCCTCACACCTCTAGGCGTTGAATGCCCATGGAGACCGCCATCCAGAGACCATGTAGAAAGGGCCTCATATTCGGCTGCGTTGTTGGAGTCTCAGATACATTATCTCGAGTACGTGATTGAACTCAGATCTCCTGTTGGGGACGCCGAACGACGCCAAATTTCGCCCAGACCAGCCAACATTTTGGAGCCGTCGAAGTGCATGATCCGGTTGGAATATGTGCCGTACTCTTTAGGGAGTTCGCCACCATTCGCCACGTAAGTCGGCCAAAACTTGCGACTTAATAGCTTCGCCGCGCTTATAGGTTATGTCGAAGGTGAGGAGCTCAATGGCCCATTTGGCAATCCGGCCCGTCGCGTCGCGGTTGTTTATAATATCGTTAAGAGGTACTTCAGAGGCTACTGTTATCAAACACTCTTGAAAGTAGTGTCGCAGCTTCCGAGATGCCATAAATACCGCGTACGCTATCTTTTGATAATGTGGGTACCGCGACTTGCATGGAGTGAGGACAGTAGACACGTAGTAAACCGGATTTTGAAGGGGGAATTTGTGTCCGTCCATTTCTCGTTCGACGACGAGCACTGCGCTTACAACTTGATGGGTTGCCGCAATGTATAATAGCATTGGTTCGCCGATGTTAAGCGCGCCAGACCGGGTTTGTTGCCAATATGGCTTTTATTTCTTCGAGTCCGGGTATGGCGGCATCCGTCCACTCGAAGTGTTCGGTGTGCCGGAGGAGGCGATAAAGGGGTAATGCCTTTTCTCCCAAGCGGGAGATAAAGTGGCTTAGAGCTGCCACGCATCCAGTCAATTTTTGTATTTGTTTGAGGTCCTTTGGGATATCCAATTGTGACAGAGCTCGGATCTTGTCCGGGTTTGCTTCAATTCCTCTACCGGATACAATGAAGCCCAAGAGCTTTCCACCGTACGAAAACGCATTTTTCCGGGTTAAGCTTGATGTCATATGTTCGGAGGTTGTCGAATGTGAGCTTCAAGCCGCCTACTAGAGTTTCGACATGCTTGGTTTTGACGACCACGCCATCTACGTATGCCTCCACCTGCTTTGCCGATCTGGTTTGCCGGCATATGTCCGGAATCATGCTACCGATATGTTGCGCCGGCGCTTTGAGCCCGAAGGGCATTGTGTTGAAGCGTAATGGGCCGTATGGGGTGATGAATGCCGTTGCGGCTTGGTCTGCTCTGCCATCTTAATTTGATGGTAGCCGGAGTATGCGTCGAGGAAACACAATGAATCATGTAAACCCATGGGTAGCGCCGATAATTTGATCGATGCGGGGAGGGGAAGGATCCTTTGGGCAAGCCTTGTTGAGGTCCTTGAAATCGACGCATAGGCGCTGTGATTTGTCCTTCTTTGGTACCATCACCAGGTTTGCTAGCCACCGATGTTTTATATCTCGATGAATCCGCCTCAAAGCGGTTGGCTAGCTCCTTCTCCATGGCTTGTCTCTTAGGTTCGAGAAACGCCAAGGGCCTGCTTGATCGCTTGAATCCTTTTAGGATGTTTAGGGCGTGTTTCGGCCAGCCGGCGTGGGATTTCTGGCATGTCCGAAGGGTGCCAGCAAAATGTCCCAATTTTCGGCGTAGAGAATTCTCGTGGTCGCGGCGTCTACATCGTGGTTTAATTGCATACCGATGGAGGCCGTTTTGTAGGGTTCGTTGGATGGACTTGGAATTTGACTATTTCGGTCTACCTTTGGTTTAAAAGAGGTGGACTTGGATCTTTATCGAGTATCACGCCGTCTCCCTGCTTCACCGTGGAGCGCAGCGTAGTCGGGCCTCGGCAGCCTAGGGCTTTGATAGTGCCTCAAGGGCCAGCGGGCCGTCTTATTTTCGGTAAGGAGTGCTATGTCGGGTCCCTAGCAAGAGTGATGATTCCGCTGGGGCCCGGGAATTTTGAGCTTCATGTACCAGTAATGGGGTATAGCTTGAAAAATTGCAAATGCCTCTCGCCCTAATAGAGCGTGGTATCCGTTGCCGAACGGGGCCACTTGGAACGTGACTTCCTCGGACCAGTAATTATCCAGCATGCCGAACACCACATCCAAAGGTGATTTGTCCCTGTATACGCGCTTCTCGACCGGGGATTATCCCTCTAAAGGTTGTGTTGCTTCGCTCAATGCGGCTCCGCCTATTTCCATTTTTCAAGAGTTTCCTCGTAAATGAGGTTCAATCCACGCCACCGTCCATGAGTACCTTGGTATAGGCGAAATCCCACTACCATTGGATCGAGGACCAATGCGGCCGGTGCTCGGGCTATTCGAATTTAGGTTCATCACCGCATTAAAGGTAATAGCCGTGGTCACCCATGGGTTTGTTGTTGCTACTTGGTAGATTTCGCAAGGCTGCTTGGAGTGTTCGCTTCCACATATTATTTGATGCAAAAGTCTCAAGACTGTTAATACCGTCTTTGGTATCCTTGGGCTGGTGCTCAGGATTACGGAGTTAGAAGCTCTTCGCCACTTCCGCCACCTGCCGGAGTATCCAACATGCTCTAAGGCTATGAGTTGGTGTGGCGCCCTCAGACTATGAATTTTACAGGTCCATTGAGCCATCCCTCCAAGACGGTTCCATGCCCTATAGAGGGCTTTTTGCTTTTTGGTGTTTAACCTGTGTGCTCGGGCGATAATGCACCCTTTTATTTCGGATCGGGTTGTATTCGTGGCGGATTGTCCCAAAATTTTATTTCGGTTTTCCAGCGCTTTCCATCGCACAAGTACTTTTCATACTATGGATGCCAAGTCAAGCGTGTAATTTCACTTGACTTATGGCGTTGAGGATTCCGTTGTCCGTGCAATTATTGCAAAAGAATGAAATTGCATCCTCCTCGCGGCGATCCTTTATCCTGCTCATGACTAGGAGGAATCGCCCAAGAATGGTGTAATCGCTTTCATGGGCTCTTGCCAAATTTGGGATAGATCGCTTATGTTTGGGTGGGCGGCGGAATTAAATCCTAACCTCACCCAATCTGAGACTCGGGGCCAAGGAGTTTCCGAACTCTAAGCTTGGGTTCTTGGATGTTGCCCAATGAATCTAGCCCGCTGCGACTTTAGGTTCAGGCTTGAGTAACGCCCTCCCTTCCGCGGGTATCCGCTTGGAGGGATCAGAATCCGGACATAACTAGTCCTTAAGATAGATGAAGACTTGCCGCATTGTTCCTCCACCACCGCAACGTGATGGGTGGCCTGGGAGAGTTAATCTCTCTCCGGATCGGGTTTAGGCCCAATCTGATCGTAGTCGGTAGCGACTCCTGTATGGCGATGCGATCCAAGAGCTCGTTTAAGGAAGAGAGCTCCATCGATCTAACCGCCGGGCGAGTTCCGAGTTGCCGTGAAGATTGCTTTCGATGACCCGAGAAGTCATCGTCGGCGCGGCGGTCGAAAAGGCGGTCATAAGAAAACCGCCTAGCCGGGGAGTTTGGCCGATAGCCAAATCTCCTTTAGTAACAAAGGTTGCCTTTAAAGACGGGATGAGGCATCCTTCCGATGGCGACGGCAGCGAACTCTCAATGAAAGCACCAATGTCGGTGTCAAAACCGGCGGATCTCGGGTAGGGGGGTCCCGAATCGTATGCGTCGTCCTAGGCGGATGGTAACAGGAGACAAGGGACACGATGTTTTTACCTGTGTTCGCCCTCTCGATGGAGGTAAAACCCTACTCCCGCTTGATTAATATTGATGATATGGGTAGTACAAGAGTAGATCTACCACGAGATCGTAGAGGCTAAACCCTAGAAGCTAGCCTATGGTATGATTGTTGTTCCCTTCACGACTAAACCCTCCGGTTTATATAGACACCGGAGAGGGCTGGGTTACACAAAGTCGGTTACAATGGGAGGAGATCTACATATCCATATTGCCAAGCTTGCCTTCCACGCCAAGGAAAGTCCCATCCGGACACGGGACGAAGTCTTCAATCTTGTATCTTCATAGTCCAGGAGTCCGGCCAAAGGCTGTAGTCCGGCTATCTGGACACCCCCTAATCCGGGACTCCCTCAAAGATCTTTATCGGTCAAACCGCATAACAACATACGTTGTTCGCTTTGTCATCGGTATGTTACTTGTCCGAGATTCGATCGTCGGTATCCTCATACCTAGTTCAATCTCGTTACCGGCAAGTATCTTTACTCGTTCATGCATCATCCCGTGACTAACTCATTAGTCATATTGCTTGCAAGGCTCATAGTGATGCGCATTACCGAGAGGCCCAGAGATACCTCTCCGATACACGGAGTGACAAATCCTAATCTCGATCTATGCCAACTCTACAGACATCATCGGAAACATCTGTAGAGCATCTTTATAATCACCCAGTTATGTTGTGACGTTTGATAGCACATTAAGGTGTTCCTCCGGTATTCGAGTTGCATAATCTCATAGTCTGAGAAACAAGTATAAGTCATGAAGAAAGCGATAGCGTAAAAACTAAACGATCATTATGCTAAGCTAACGGATGGGTCTTGTCCATCACATCATTCTCTAATGATGTGATCCCGCTCATCAAATGACAACACATGTCTATGGTCGTGAAACTTAACCATCTTTTGATTAACGAGCTAGTCAAGTAGAGGCATACTAGGGACACTCTATTTGTCTATGTATTCAACATGTACCAAGTTTCCTGTTAATACAATTCTAGCATGAATAATAAACATTTTATCATGATATAAGGAAATATAAATAACAACTTTATTATTGCCTCTAGAGCATATTTCCTTCATGTCCTTTGCCTCAAAAGGATTGGGCTACCTTGCTGCACTTTTGCTACTACTATCGTTACTTGCTCGTTACAAATTATCTTGCTATCAAACTACTCTACTACTTACAATTTCAGCACTTGCAGACATTACCTTGCTGAAAACACACTTGTCATTTCCTTCTGCTTCTCATTGGGTTTGACACTCTTACTTATCGAAACGAGCTACAATTGGTCCCCTATACTTGTGGGTCATCATCCTACTTGGGGAGCCCCTTGCCCGCCTCCCTCTCCCCACCTATATATATGTGGGGGCACAATAGAACACACATCAATTGTTCCAAGCCGCAGCGGCGCCCCTTCACAGTTTTCTCCTCCGGTCATATTCAGGTAGTGCTTAGGCGAAGCCCTACGCGGATCACTTCACCATCACCGTCACCATGTCGTCGTGCTGAACAAACTCTCCCTCAACACTTTGCTTGATCAAGAGTTCAAGGGACGTTATCGAGCTGAACGTGTGCAGAACTCAGAGGTGTCGTACGTTCGGTGCTTTATCGGTGGGAACGAGAAGAAGTTCGACTACATCAACCGCGTTGTCAAACGCTTCCACTTTCAGTCTACTAGGGTACGTGGACACACTCTCCCCCTCTCGTTGCTATGCATCTCCTAGATAGATCTTGCGTGAGCGTAGGATTTTTTTTGAAATTGCATGCACGTTCCCCAACATAACTCAGCACTGATGAAAATGGCGAAGATTTCAATCAGAAGGTATATGCTCCATCATTGGTTTGCTGCTTTATCTATGTGCATCTAGGCCAGATATTATGCTTAGCGTCTGCATGTGTGCCCGATTCCAAGTGGCACCGAAGGAATCACACCGTTAGGATGTGAAGCGAATTCTTCGATATTTAGCTCACACACCAACACTTGGATTATGGTATCCCAAGGGATCATCTTTTGATCCAGCTGAATTTTCTTATTCTGATTATGCTGGAGATCGTGTGGATCGCAAGTAAACATCAGGCACCTGTCATTTCCTTGGACGATCTCTTGTCTGTTGGTACTCGAAGAAGCGTAATCCACGATCACTTTCCACAGAGAGGCTTCTAGTACATTGTTGTTGGTGCCTGCTGCTCTTAGTTGCTATGGATGAAGCATACCCTCAAGGACTATGGCGTCAACATGAAGAAAATCCCTCTCTACCGCGACAATGAGAGTGCAATTTCTAAAAATCCCTCTGTACCGCGACAATGAGAGTGCAATTTCTAAAAATCTCTCTCTACTAAAATGGTTGTTGGAGCCACTTATGATGAGAACTTACCGGACGACCGGTGGTTACCGAACATCCGGAGGCAAAATAAGCACCAGAAGTTTGATAGGATTACCGCTCGTCCGGTCGTTGATACACTCACAAGGATAGGTGAAGTGTAAATTGGCTAGGTTAATGATTTGTCGGGCGTCTAGTGCCTCAAGAGGTACCGGACATCCGGTAAGTACCGGAAATCCAACGATTTGGCTCTGGTTGAGAACACACCGGATTTCCAGAGAGAGCCGGTGGCCCGATGGCATATGAAGGACCGGACGTCCGAGGAGGACCGGTCTTTTGACAGCTTGGCTCTACATGGGATACTTCTGATTTCGGGTGGAGACCGAAAATCCGTCAATTACGCTCTGTTGAGAAACACCGGATTTCTGGTAAGTACCGAACGGCCGGTGAGACAAAGACCAAAGAGAACGCAACCTAGGGCAAAGAAAGCGGACAATATGGTGGAGTGCCTAGGACTGTATTGTGGGTGTAAGAGTGAAAGAAAGAAAGTATCTGTGGGTTTTGAGCAAGTCTTTCACGAGTACCGATGATCCCCTCTTAATAGTGCGGGATCCCTATACTCAAGAACAAACCGAAAAAGGGTAAGCTATTTGTCTTGTTTCTCCGTTCTTGAGCATTATACACTTAAGTAGTCACGATCCACACATCAATCCTCGGGGACTAAAACATGAGATATACTTGACAAACATGATTAGTCTCATATATGTATATTGTCATCAGCATCAAAATATAATTAAAGGCATGATTGCATTTTTAACGGTGACCTGGTGCTGCGAGACCATGGGGGCGGCAGCTCAACCCAGTTTGGTGCGGACATGGGCGGGTGTAAACCGGTTCATGTTAAAAACATATAATCAAAAGCCACCTAAGCACCAAATTGAGGGTAAGTTGTGTGTGTGAGGGGGATGTTAAATATGGCACAAATGTGAAAAAGGGTATAAATTGAGGATTTTGTCAAAAAGTGGTAATTCCTATCAATGTGGTGAATTTTTAGGGTTAAAATGGAATTAAATCAATTTAAAAAGCTTTCATTTTTTAACTCGGTTTATAGACATATATTTAGGATGAAGCGAGTACTCCACTCTATAGTCTGTCTTAAAATTTCTATATGCACACTTATTCGTGAATGGAGGAAGTAGCTAGTAGTCAGAGTGGAACTCGGCAAGTTCCTTCACAAATCATGACGCATCTGTTTGTTCTTTCTTTTTTTATTTTTACTGAAAGAAAGGTACTAGCATACTTGCTATTTGCGTAGCTCGTCAAACTCTCGGATTTTTCGGCAGCATCTTCTACATAAGTCGAGCTAGAAGTTCCCTCTGCCATTATATCTAACAAAAAAGGCTAAGTTTGAGAAAAAGGGTTTCCCCTCGCTTTGTATTCCAAAATAATCATCCGATACAGCCAATGATAGATGCTGGGGCAGAAATAGCACAAGCGCGCCCAAAAGAAATAAAGAGAAAAAGAAAAGAAACAAATGCCGATAACGGTGGATCGACAAAACAACGGTTTCAAGGATCACCGCCAAGGCCCACCGGAGATCGCCCACCAAGCTCCGAGACTCCGAAGCGTCGGTACTAATCAACACCTCCAAGAAGGGACGCGACGATGGCGACACTGCTATTAACGGTTTCCCCCGGTACACGGCAAGGAGAGAGAACGGGTAGCCCCGACGCCCTCCAGGAAGGTCCGGTGGCACCTTCAAGCGCCAACGCGTCGGTGTCGACCAAGCCAACAGGGATTTCTCCCGATCCCATCCTCCACCTCAGGCACTCCGGAGCTCGCCACCAAACCGACCACCACCCTGCGCCAACACGGACACGAAGCTTCCGCTACTGTCTAACCACGGAACCGCGAAGATGGTCTCGCACAACGTAAGAAGAGGAGCTGGACTAGGGGCAGCACCGTCAAAGATACGGAGGGCCCCGCCTCCACCGTCCATGACGGTAGCCGAACGGACGCCAAAGCAGAGCCTCATCGGGCCCGTGTGGCCCCACAGTCTTGGCCGGGCCCTCGAGGTCCCGGACAGCCCCGCCTGCCAGTTACCGCACGCACGCCGACGCTGGCCGCCTCAGCCCAAGCCGCCTCGGCCTCCCCATACAGAAGCGCCGCATCGCTGGCCGGAAGTCGACCTGCAGGACCCAGATGGGGCCCCACGGCCCAAATTGGCCGGGATGCGCCACCGCCATCTGGAAGACCACCGGAAGCGCCGCCGCCAAGAGGCGGCACCATCGTGGCGTAGCGCCGCCGCTCCGCCACCAGACGCCGGGCCGCCACCACCGAAAGCACCACCGGAGCGCCTTCGCCGCCAAGAGTGCACCACCATCATGCGAACGCCGCAGCCTCCGCCATCAGACGCCGGGCCGCCATCAATGAGCACCGCCGCCCCCACCCCGGGAAGAAGGAGAGCGCGGTAGGATTTACCCACCGCCGCCGACACCACCCTACCGACCAAAGGACGACCGGGCCATGGTGTGTGGCTGACGAGGACTGACGAGAAGGAGGCGATACATGACGCTCGGGCCGCCTTCCAGAGGAGACGGCAGAGGCGGCATGACGGCGAGGGATGGGCGGGAGGCTCAAGTCACGCTTGGCACAATGGCAAGGCGGGCGGAAAGGAGCCGGGCGGCGTCAAGCGGCAAGGAAACCCTAGCTAGAGAAAATTATCTCGTCCACTATGCACCAAAAGGCCAAGTTTTATCATAAGGATTATTGACCGTAGAAGATATCATGTGCTCCACAGCTGTTGATGTTTTTCTTGACCCTACAGCAATCAACATGCATGCAACTCCAAGGCAAACATATTTCACATCACGATCAATCATGCATGCCCCTCTCCTTGAATGGGACGCTACGTACTCACATATGGCCATATGAGCTCAAAAGCCATCCCACAAAAAAAAAGAGCTCAAAAGCCTCAAATCTTCTCACCAAATGGAATAACGAAATTGACCAAGATCCCCACCAGAGATCCACACACAACCCATTTGCTGAGATTAATCTCAGAGGCGGAGAAAGTGCATACGATAAACCGAAAGCAAGCAAATTAAGCGCCCCTGGCAGACGCTGACACTGGGCCCTGCGTGCATGGGGATCCAGATAACTCTTTTCCCCTTCTCTTTTTTCCCTCCTTTTTTCGTAAAATAAAACGGTGAACCTTAGTGCGATGAAACCGAGAAAAAGGGGCAGAAAAGACTGGATGCAGCCACCGATCGATGGCGTCGTTTTTCCCGGGCCATGGCTGCTGCTGGTTCATCAGAGAAGAGATTCAGTACAGTGCAGCCTCCATGCCGCCGTGTTGGAGATCCGATAGCCAAAAGCGTGTATCATGTACCGCCACCTTGCGTAGCTGCATGCAGCTGGCAGCATGTACGTTCGACATTCAGTGCGTTGTCGACCGTCAGTTCGTTTCACCTCAGGACTCAGGAAAATTGTGGATCCGACGCATGTTTTACCTTGTGTTTTTCGGCGGGACCGTAGTCAAAAATTTCACGTTACGATCTAAAAGTACGGTTCATCCGTCGTGCACCGCCAACCTTGTCTTCGTACTGGCAATGCATGCCATATTGAGCTTGCACAGGCCAGGGTTCGTCGTGTTCTGTCTTACACAAAAACGTACATCACCACGTGATATATAAAAAAAACGTACATCACCACGCATGCATGTAACTGGTAGACCAGAGAAGGTGGCCGGGACAACGAAATGTGTTCGAGCCAGATGTTGTGGGTGGGTGATGGGGAGGTGAGATGATGCACTGGATCGACGTCTGAAGGCTTACTAATCGTCAAACCAAAAACAAAAATCTCATTTGCCCTTGTTGGGATGAAAAGTTGTTTTTCAAGTAATAGAAACGTCGATATGTCTTTCAGCTCATGGGCTCCATGGAGTGCGGAAATTTCAATTTTTCTAGATAAAAAAACTCAGAAATTTTAAAAAGAAAGACAAAATATCGTGGCTACATGTAGATGGTTCCTACATACATCTACATGAACGTACTACCTGCGACAAAAACAAGAAGTTTATTAAACTTCAAAATATACTCCCTCTGTGCGAAAAAATTTGTCCTTCAAATGAATGTATCTAGTATCAAGTTAGTGCTAGATACATCCATTCGAGGGACAAGTTTGGGACAAACTTTTTTGGACAAAGGGAGTATTTCTTAATTTCTGAAACATATTGGCTCCGTAGAGCCTGGAGCCATGGACCCGCTTGGAGGAAATCAAAGTGTAGAAATTAGGAAATAGCTCACAATATGATGGTAGCTGCCAACCTAAAAATTGCCTTGCGCCGTTCCTCCAAAGAAGAAAAAACTTTGACTAGATGTAGTTTTCTCTAAAAACACACAGGAAAAAGGAAAAGTATTCCCAAGCAATTGTTGTGCTCATTTCCTACAAACCAGATGTGTCTACATGGTACTTTCCTCTGGAATTCTCGTTTCTATGGATTTTATGTGGAAAAAAACTCCAAAGCGAATGCATATATAATACCAGTAGTACTATGATACAGACGATTAATGCAACGCAATACATGTAGGTCTAGCGTTGTGTGGGTCAGTTTGTGAAAGCTAAACAGCTTTGCAGAAAGAAAGAAAGAAAAGGACACCCTTGCAGGGCAGACGAATTATATACTTAGTTAATCTTTGATGGACTAAGTATGTTGGATTATAGATGGACTTAGGCCCATATAAGACAATAATCCTTAGTTAATCTTTAAGACCCATTTAAATGCATGGTAAGTGGTGCGAAGTTTAGTACTTTCTCCATTTCTAAATATAAGTCTTTGTAGAGATTTCACTATGGACTACATACTGAGCAAAATAAGTGAATCTATACTCTAAAATGCATTTATATATCCGTATGTGTTTATAGTGGAATCTCTACAAAAACTTATATTTAGGAATGGAGAGAGTACGATACTGCTAATGGAATGAGACTGAGACCCCCTTATAAGTGCTTCTCCACTGCATGTCATTGAGAGCTTGGGAAGAGGAGCTATACACGTGGGCTCCTCCTCCACCGCATGCGTGCACCGCGGGTTGCAGGACCGACGAGTCACACAAAAATAAGAAGTTTATTAAACTTTAAAATGCATTTCTTCATTTATGGAAAACCTATCGGCTCCGTAGAGCCTGGAGCCATGGACCCGCGCGCTTGGGGGAAATCAAAATGTAGAAATTAGAAATAGCTCACAATATGATAGTAGTTTTTTCTTTTCTTTTTTGCAATTCCACAATATGATGGTAGTTGCCGACCTAAAGATTGCCTTGCACCATTCCTCCGAAGAAGAAAAAAACCTTGACTAGATGTAGTTTTCTCCGAAAACACACAGGAAAAAGGGAAATTCCCAAGCAATCGCTGTGCTCATTTCCAACAAACTAGATGTGTCTACATGGTACTTACCTCTGGAATTCTCGTTTCTATGGTTTTTACGTGAACAAGAAAAACTCTAAACCGAATGTGCATAATACTACCAGTACTATGGTAACAGACGATTGATGCAACGCAATGCATGTAGGGTCTAGCGTGCTGTGGTCAGTTCAGAAAGCCAAGCAGCTTTGCAGAAAGAAATGGAGAGAAAAGGATGCCCTTGCAGGGACACACGAATTATATATGCCAATTTAAATCTGCAGGAGGACAACTAAAGAGAAACGTAACGCGTGTCCTGCATGCACGGCGCGGCTGGGGTCGTCTTTTGCGCCGACGTACCTAGTTTGCACGTGATGATGCATCGATCGAGCGGTAGAGTTGAGATGCATATGCATGCGATGCGAGCTCCGTGGCACGAGAGCCCTCGTGCGGTCATTACAAAACTGTCTGCCACGAACCCTTTGGTCCAGTCTTACATTAACCCAAAGGCTTAGAGTAAAGCAAGGTAAAAGGCCGTGGAGTTTCTACACCCAGAAACAAATGATCCTAGTGTGAACAGTAAAATTAAATAAATTCAAAAATAATTCAAAAACTCTGAAATTTTTCTGTGCTATACTTTCACAAATGTTTGTTGTGCCTGCAAAATTTCATCGCAAAATCACATTGGTGGAAGGCGTGGTAAAAAAAAATTTAATACTCTGAAAATGTTACTTACAAAAGCATTTTGGAGCTCTGTTTTTTTTTTTTGACACGCCTTCCACCAATATGAATAAGAGCGTTTAGATCACTGACTTTAGTGATCATAGAGGGAGTACGTTTTGTCAAATATCAAAAAGGCAGTACGCCTGACTTGACACCAAGCTGAGGAGCCTCTCATTTCGCGTAAGCAAATAAATTTAAGAGAGGGGCACCTCGAGCTTTATTACATTCTCATAAGTGCATGTACTATATACGGCGCAGATCGTAGTTTCGGGTTGGATCGCACTGCAGGACCGAAGGTATACGGGACAAAATAGTTGGTTACGTACGTTGAACGTGGGTGGCTGGACTGCGGCGGACCATGCACCCAAAGCAAGGCCGACCTTGGCCGGACCACCTTCCCGGTCGACAACATGGGCGATAACGACCCAGCCGGATGATGCACCCAACCCACACCACACTCTCATGATGTATATTCACTCACTCACTTTTCCCTTTTCTCTTCCTCTTTACAACAAGATAATAAGAATAGATCAGCGGAATACGTATCGAGATTCACACACACACACATATATATATGACATATCTTGTGGTGCCGAAAAGCGGGTCTAAAGCGTACAAAACGACACGGGTTTTTCTAAAAAAATCTCTCCTTGAAAGAATGACAAACACCATTGACGTATGGATATAGTCCCTTTTTTTATCTTTTTTGTCCTCTTTATGACAACTGGCAGGTAGAAACATATCAATGAAATATATGTTGAGAATCAAACATATCTTGTTGTGCCAAAAAGTGCATCAAATTTTGGCATATAAGCCGCCACATCGCTCTTTCACAGGCATGGCGAAGAAGGACAGCCAAAGTCCCCGTCTTGATACACTCGCTTTTCTCTTTCTTTCATTTTCCCTTTACAACAGAAAAATAAAAATATCTAGATTCACTTATATTTTCGTGACACTGAAAGGAAGGTCGAGAATTGGAATACATGAAGCCACCGCATTCTTCCGGATCCGGCCATGTCATGGTAAACAACACGAATTGTCGCGCGGTCTCCCTTTCCCTAAGCACCGGCTTTTAACTCTAGAACCAAGCTTTGGTGTCAACAATCAGGAATCAACAAGGAATCAGATGGTTTAAAGCTAAATTTTGCCAATCTAGGGTTATACAAGATCGATCGAGCACTATGTTAGCATCCTAAACATTTGGGGAACCAAAATGGATTGGGTTAAACTGTGTAGCTACATATATCTCCTATAGTTCGCAACTCTCGACCCCTGCACATCACATGGTTTCTCGAAGGTGGCTAAATGGCTGTATGGATTTTGGAAGGAGGGTATACTTGCTTTTTTCCTCTTTTTTTCATCTTCTTTACAGCTGGGAGGTAGAAACATATCAATGAAATATATGTTGAATCACTCATATCTTGTGGTGCCAAAAGGCGGATTATTTTGGCATATAAGGAGCCACATCGCTCTTACGGGGGCATGGCGAAGAACGACAGCCAAAGTCCCCATCTACATACAGTCGCTTTTCTCTTTCTTTCTTTCTTTCCTTTTCAACAGGAAAATGAAAATATCAAGATTCACTCATATTTTCATGGTGACGAAAGGCAGGTGGAGAATTGGCATACATGACACCACGGCATTCTTCCGGATATCATGGTAAACAACAAGAATTGTCGGCGCGGTCTCCCTTTCCCCCAGCATCGACTTTTTAACTCTGGAGCCAAACTTCTGGTATCAACAATCAGCAATCAACAAGGAGTGAGATGGTTTAAGGCTAAATTTTGTCAATCTATAGGGACATACATTGTTTGTTTTTTCGAACTGCAGCTTCACAAATTGAGGAGCAGGTGCAGATCTCCATCAACCATTTGGTTAGCATCCTCAGCTTCTGGGGGAACAAGAAATGGGTCGGGGTTAAACGGCATAACTAGATCTATATCCTAGTGTTCGCGACATCATTCCCCGTACATCGCACCATTTCTCGAAGGAACATAAGAGTAAAACCCGTTTTCGAACTGTAGCTTCACAAAGAGGATGTGGGAAAAAAAATTAAGAGGATGTGCACATCATCATTGTTAAGTATAATGTTTATTAGGAAAGATTTAGTGACAGACTAGGAATTTGCCTTGCCAGACTTTCTTTAAGTAGATTATCGCATCTTTATATATATACGCCACGGCGCTCAAAACAATACAACTAACTATTCCACCAATCCTCTCTCTCTTCCTTTCAACATGGTATCTATCGCAAGTC